>CM060924.1:418124182-419460015 GCA_030737875.1 Allium sativum
ATCGAGAATAGTGATTATAAAGTGGACGTAGGCTTTTCAACGCCGAACCACTATAAATTCTGGGTCTCCATTTTACTTTTGATCTTATTGTATTTCGATTTCAATCAATTTGGGTGTTAGAACCACTTTTTGGTCTAACATTTTGGTGCTTTCACTGAGAATCATCTGAATTCTCTGTTTTTCGGGATTATCGTTCTACTTTTTGGACCGTTGAGTTCAAAGAAGTTAATCCTCACGTTTCGACGCTCTTGAATATTTGTTGATTGATTGTTGAAGAACTATGGCCAAAGGAAAAGGCAAGGAAGTTCAAACCAGTCGAGGGAATGGAGTTGGTGAAGATCTGCAAAATGCGGTTGTGACAAGGTCTCGTGGGCAGAGCTCGGCAGTGGATCGGACCGATACAGGAAATCCAAACCGCACTCAAGGGGAGAGCTCTGATCCGATCCGTGTAGGAGAATCTGAAACAGTGCACTCCCCCAACCTGAACCGACCCGAACTAATCGCACTACACCGATCCGACTTGGCTTCCCAGCTCCGACCCGAACAAGCCTCTCAGCTCCGGCCCGACCTGATTGCCCAGCTCTGATCCGATCCGTCGCTTGGTGATGTTGGAACCTCTACTCGAGCCCCTCCAAATGCTCCGACTCCATCCACCAGGGTCAATGATCAGGTCAATCCATATGCGCCTATTACTCAAGGAGATTTCTCACGCCTACTTGACATGCTTGAGAGTACTAGGGAGGCTATGAAAATCCACGAGCGCACCAATCTCATGATGCAAGAAAACATGAGACTCATGAGCAGGGAAATTAGCGAACTCCGTAGACAGAGAACCCCATCCCCGGTTTGTCACACACCAATGGATCAGTCTTCTTCTTCCGAGGAAGAACGGCCCCGTGAAAGGAGGCCGCTCGAATGACCTCAGAATTTGGAGCAGCTGACGTTCAGATCTTTGGGGTCCCGCGAGGACGCTGCACGGGTGCTAGGACACAATGATCCAAGCTTGAGAGAGCCTATGTTGTTACCGATGCAGGGATCCCATGTATTACCTAGAGACCCTAACCTTACCATTCCCACTCAGGGACAAATGCTCCAGCCCCTTCCTCCCGAGATCGACCGGGAGCGTAGGGAACGAAACAGAGCAGAAGCGGCTCGAAGAAGGAGGGCATCCCCTGATCAGGAGCCCAGAGGAAACCCAAACATCAGAAGGAGGGCATGTCCTAATCAAGAGCCCAGAGGGAACCCGGATACCAGAGCAAGGGAGCCTGAACGGCCCCTGACCAACGCTGACGTATGGGCAATGGTACCCCAGATCATGTCCGAAAGCCGGAACTACACCAATGATGATTATGGCATTGAGCAAAGCCACACTCCCTTCACTGACGACATCCTCAACTTTCAATTTCCCCGACGTTTTAACCTACCGCAGATGGACAAGTACAATGGGAGAACCGATCCGGGACAACATTTGATGCGATACGCATGGCTCATGAATGCTGCTGTTGCCGCTGACGCAGTGAAGTGTAAATCCTTCCCGATCTATTTAGAAGATGTGGCGCTTCTATGGTTCACCCGACTTCCCCCTCGGTCGATATCGAATTTTAGGGAATTGAGCGAACGTTTTATGAATCAGTTCTGACTCCATACCCGAAAGTCTACGAGTGTTATTGAATTATCAAGAATTAAGCAGGCGCCGGGAGAGTCTTTGAGGTCATATCTCGACCGTTTCAACTTAGCTGTGACAGAAGTCAGTGACCCGCATGAGCCCACCATCTTGATGGCTTTGATGGAAGGAGTCGATCCTGATTCCGAGTTTGGAGATTATCTTTCTGGGAAGCCACCTCCCACAAGAGAGTTATTCTACGAAACGGCCGATATTCAGTTAAGACGAGAGGAGGCAAGGGCAAACCGAAAGAGAAAGTCTGGAGCGGCTTCAAAAGAAAATGTTCAAAGTAATGTCGCCGTGAAGCAGTCTGGAGAAAGTTCCGGAAAGGTTGAGGTGAACGTGGTAAACAAGAGTGGAAACGAAAATAATGGAAACGGGGGCAACAACAACAACCGTAACGCGAATGGTAACAGAAGAAATAGAAATAGAGGAAGTGATCCTAACAAAAGACCCCGGTTCCAGACTTATGAGAATTATACACCGTTGAACGACACTCTGGAGAACATTTACTTGGATACATACAATGTTTTGCAATATAAAAGACCGCCACCTCGAGACTCAACGGAGAAAGAAATCGCGACTGGAAAGTTTTGTCTGTTTCATGGAACTCATGGGCATTCAACAAATGAATGTCGACATTTGAGAGATTTGATTGAGAAGCTGCTGCGCGAAGGAAAATTGGATGAATATAAGGCTGCACCAAGAGACAGGGGGCAAGGAGAACAGGCTCCAAACCAGATCCAATCTGCTCCCAAGCCTACAGCGCAGCAGAAAGGCAAGGGAATTGTTATCAACACCATAGTGGGTGGACCCCACCCAGCGATCCACAGTTTTAGAGCAATGGATCAATACGTTAATGCAGCTAAGCACGTAGATGTGGATGAATGTGATGATTTGGAAGATGTCGCCCCTGTGAAACAACAGAGGACAATGTTAGATGACGTGGTATTTCGCAGCAGGGACAATACCGGAATCCAGTCACCCACCGACGTTCCGTTGGTCATTACGACCACCATTGGACCAGCATTGGTTCATAAGGTGCTAGTAGACAACGGAAGCTCTATTAATATTTTATTTAAAAAATCATTCGATCAGATGAAGCTTGAGTCTGAAGATTTGAAGCCATGCGAATGTTGGATTCGAGGCTTCAACGGAGCATCGACAACTCCGATGGGGTATATAGAATTGCCCGTAACATTGGGGCAAGGGGAACGCCGGAGAGTACGAATGCTTCAGTTCGTAGTGTTGGACGTAGATTCGCCTTACAACGCATTTTTGGGAAGGCCTGCTCTTGCAGAGTTCAGGGCTTGCATCGCCCCTTTGTGTTTATTGCTTAAGTTCCCAACTGAAGCTGGAACAGGAGTAGTGAGAGGAGATCAAGTCTCCGGACGGGCTTGCTATGTTGCCGAATTAAAGATGTTGATGAAGGGACTCAACATTGAGAGTAAAGGTGCCTCGCCTCCTCCAAAGGAGGGTTCGGCGTAGAAGTTAGAGGGATCGGCCTCGAAGGAGTTGCCAAAAGGAACGCCCGAAGACTTGGATCCCAGAAAAGATGAGGAACCGGAGGCTAGAAATGCAACTCCTAACGAAGCGACAGTGGACATACCCATTAACGAAGCTGATCCAACGAGAGTTTTGAAGATTGGATCCCAGTTGGATCCATGTCGAGCCAAAGAACTAACTGACTTCCTGAAGGCAAACTTGGACGTGTTTGCCTGGACCCATGCCGACATGTGTGGGATATCGCCATCCGTCATAAGTCATTCACTAAATATAAACCCGAAACACCCGCCTGTAAAGCAAAAGAGACGTATGCTGGGCCCAGAGAGGTCGGCGGCTCTGAAAGAAGAAGTGGAGAAGCTGAAACAGAACGGATTTATTAGAGATTCGACATATCCCGACTGGATATCGAATCCCGTCTTAGTAAAGAAGCCGAACGGAAAGTGGCGGACTTGCATTGATTTTTCAGATTTGAACAAAGCTTTCCTGAAAGATAGCTTCCCACTCCCCAGAATTGACCATCTTGTAGATTCGACAGCGGGACACGAACTTCTTTCTTTCATGGACGCATATTCCGGGTACAAC
Organism: Allium sativum; assembly: GCA_030737875.1. Classification (NCBI taxonomy): domain Eukaryota; kingdom Viridiplantae; phylum Streptophyta; class Magnoliopsida; order Asparagales; family Amaryllidaceae; genus Allium; species Allium sativum. The sequence continues at coordinate 418,127,934 of CM060924.1, forward strand.
CAAATTCCTATGCACGTGCCAGATCAAGAACACACGAGCTTCATTACAAATTTGGGGTTATACTGTTATGTGGTCATGTCGTTCGGATTGAAAAACGCTGGTGCCACTTATCAGCGCTTGGTGAACAGGATGTTTTATAATCAAATAGGGAAGACTATGGAAGTTTATGTGGACTTATGCTTGTCAAATCGAAACAGTCCTCCAGCCATACGCAAGACTTAGCAGAAATGTTCGGTATCCTGCGAAAGTATCGGATGAAGTTGAATCCTTTGAAATGTTCATTTGGAGTGGCATCGAGAAAGTTTCTAGGCTTCATTGTGAGCTCCCGAGGGATTGAAATCAATCCCAGCCAAATAGCAGCGATTAGAAACATTGAAGAACCAAGGAGAATCAAAGATGTCCAAAGTCTTGCAGGGAAAGTAGCCGCGTTGAGTAGATATATCTCCAAAGCAACGGACAAGTGCGTCCCATTTTTTGACTTGATAAAAAGGGGAAAGAAGAACTTCGAATGGACTCTGGACTGTGTCGAGGCCTTTCGAAATTTAATGGAATTGCTAGAAAAACCACCGATTTTGTCAAAGCCAGTGGATCATGAAGAGTTATTTGTTTACTTAGCAGTTTCGGCTCACGCTGTTAGCACAGCCTTTGTCCGAGAAGAGGACAAAGTGCAAAGGCCAGTATATTATGTAAGTAAGAAATTGGCAGCGGCAGATCGCAACTACCCAAAAATTGAGAAGCTCGCTTACAGCCTCCTAATCGCCTCCCGAAAACTTCGTTACTATTTCCAAGCTCACCCAATAACCATATACACTGACCAGCCTCTGAGGCAGGTGTTGCAGAAACCCGAAGCATCGGGACGATTGATCAAATGGAATATTGAATTAAGTCGGTTTGATTTAAATTTTCAGCCGTGCAGGTCGATCAGGGGGCAAGCTCTGGCAGACTTTATAGCAGAGTTCACAATCCTAGAGGAGGAAATAATCGATGACAGAGTGGTCAAGTCCGAAGATGAGTTAAAATTAGATCCATGGAAGCTATACACAGACGGAGCCAAGAACGACCGAAGGTCCGGAGCTGGAATCGTCTTAGTCACTCCTGAAGGACGGTCGTTATATTACGCTCTACGATTAGAATTTCCAGCGACTAATAATGACTCTGAATATGAAGCCCTGATTGCCGGGCTGAAGCTTACTAAAGACCTCGAAGTAAAAACATTGGACATATTCTGCGACTCCAAAATCGTTGTTTGCCAAGTGCAAAAGGAGTTTGTGTCCCGGGGACCTCGACTTATCGCCTACCTCGGGAAAGTGGAAAAGCTGTTGAGCAACCTGGAGCGGTACAATATAACGCATATCCCAAGAGCTGAAAACCAGAAGGCAGATAGGATGGCAAAGCTAGCTAGTTCTGACAACCCGGAAGAGACCGAAATAATTCCAATTGAAACGTTGGAATCGCCAAGCTTTGAGTCGATGGAAATTGAATTCAATTTCGAAGCAGAACCGGAGAAGGAGTCATGGATGACCCCAATTAAGAATTTCCTTAAGAATGGGATACTCCCATCAAAGAAAAGTGAGAGACGGGCTATAGTTCGCAAGGCCACCAGATACATCCTTCAAGATGATACTCTTTATAGACAAGTATTTTCTATGCCCCTGTTACGATGTATAGCACACAACGACATCAAACGTGTACTAAGAGAAGTACACGAAGGTGAGTGTGGAGATCATACAGGAGGTCAGACTTTAGCGAAAAAGATATTGCGGTATGGATACTTCTGGCCCACAATTAATAAAGATGCAGCTGATTATTCACGACGTTGCGACAAGTGTCAGAGATTCGCCAAAATCCCCAGAGCACCGTCGACCCAACTCAAATCGATGGTAAGTCCTTGGCCTTTTGCCATGTGTGGAATTGATATCATCGAAGTTCTGCCAATTGCTAAAGGAGGAGCGAAATATGCAATAGTCGCTGTGGACTATTTTACAAAGTGGGTAGAAGCTGAGCACCTAACCAAAATCACGGCGAGAAAGGTGATAAGCTTCGTGGTTAGAAATATTATATGCCGATTCGGGATCCCAAGGACCATCATAACTGATAACGGAACCCAGTTTGATGGTGCCGAATTCAGAAATTTCTGCCAGAAATATAAGATCGACAAACGGTACACTGCGGTCGCTTATCCGCGGTCGAATGGGCAAGTAGAAGCAATAAACAAAGTCATAAAATCCATACTCAAGAAACGGATAGAACGCGCAAAGGCAAAATGGGTTGACGAATTGCCCTTAGCTTTGTGGGCATATCGGACAACGTTTAAGACAGCTACCGGTCATACCCCTTTCTCTCTCTCATTTGGTTCAGAAGCAGTAATTCCAGTAGAGCTTGAGGTTCCCTCCCACATGGTGACGTATTATGACCCGATGACGAATCGGGCACTCTTACTCGAGTCTCTTGATGAAATCGAAGAAAAAAGGGACGAAGCAGATTTGCGCGCGTCAAGACATCGACGTCAGATGGCACGCTATTATGATAAAAAAGTTCGTCTTAGGACTTTTGAACCAGGAGATTTGGTGCTAAAGAGAGTCTTTCCATCCCTTCCTCACCTCGGTCCAAAGTGGGAAGGACCCTTTGTCATCCAACGGAAACTTGAAATAGGAACCTTCAAGTTAACGACCGTAGATGGCGAAGAGGTACCTAGGGCATGGAATGCCCAACACTTGATGCGATATTTGAATTAGAAATGTTGTACTCTTTGCTGTTTTTCTTATGAACTCTGTAAAAAGGCACGACTTGCCTTAGGAAAGTCTGATGATATGAACAAAGAACTATAAAGTGGATGTAGGCTACGACTTAGCCGAACCACTATAAAAATATCGTGTGTCGTTTACTTTCCTGCATTATATATACCTTCACCTACTATTCTGTTGCGATTATGGAATATAAGATGATTTAAAACCTGAAAGGTTGAAAACAGTTTATACGCAGGAAAAGCACAGCGACTGTTTGTGCAATAAAACATAAAATAATGCGAAGACGACATTATTAACTCTAACTCTCGAGAATTGAGAGAGAGTATAAAGGATGGGAAGACGATGTCCTCTGAGGCATGAAGGTGCACCCAAACAAGAGACCGCCTCAGTAAGAACTCTAACCTGAGTATAAGACAGGAGAGTATAAAAAATGCCAGAAAAAACGACAGGCATTGACGACACAGAGAATGCAATCCTGTCGGAAAATCGGGGACATTCAGACTACTTGACTAAATCTTGAATAGTTTTTCGAGATTGACTGGGGGCATATATGTATACACATATTTCCCCCCACCATAACTTCATTACACAACTATAATAGGACATGCATTCTTACATAAGTGCAAAACTAATGACTAACAGACATTGCAGAAAACAAATTATTTTTTATTTACAAATGAATGAACTTGTACAGGGAAACAGACAAAAAGAAGGTGCAAGGGCCACCCTTGCAGCAACAATTTTGGGCCAATCAAAGGCTAAATTAACGCAAGACATCCCACTATTTAGACTTCGAAGGAGGCTTGGACTTCTTAGCAGCCTTCTCCGCATCCCTCGCCTCTTTCTCGGCCTCCGTCAAGATACGCTTTGACTTTTTCTTCCCTGAAGCTGAAGTGCTGGAATCAATTGACTTCTTCCCGGAAGGCGGAGCGCTGGAATCAAGAGAAGACTTTTTAGCAAGTTCCTCTGTAATAGATCTAGTTGAAAGCTTAACAACTAACCTTGATCCCGCACCCACAACTGCGAGGGGCTTAAGGCTTTCAGGGTCTAAGTCTTCAGCTTTAAGCTGCAAGCGTTTATCTTGGTCAGCTTTCAGTGCAGCTAAGGTAACATCATCGGCGCTTTTCGACTCCCCGACTATAGACACCTCAGGGTCTTCCTCATGTCCCCCGTTACCGCCATCATCCTTTAAGGCGTCTATCATTTCGTCATCATGAGGAGTGTCAGCCTTGGACGGTTCAATTCCTACCCTCGAATCTATGGGGGCAGCCTTGTCTTTTCCCCCTTTAGCCTTCTCCGTATGCTCTGCTCCAGAGGCGGTTCCCTGGGACACATCTGTCTTTTCGGACGGTTCAATACCTACAGGGTGAGAAGCAACAGTTATCAACTCAGGAGAAAATAATGGGTTCTTCATCGATTGCTCAATCATGTGACGAAAGGTAGAGATAGCTTTGACGAATTGAGGTGAAAATGTAGAGATACCTTCTGAAGACTTCTCGGCTGGAGTAACTGCTGTCTCCAATGCCGTTTCGGGTATAGGGGATAAAAGAGTTGTCCGAGGGATCCCCGGGTTTTCAGGATCATATCCCTCTACTTCAGAAGTTGCGGAGGCAGTAGAGGAAGAACCAACCTCGGGAATGTTCTTTTGTTTGGCCCTCCGCCTCTCTTCGTCCATAACAGCAGCAGCGAGGCGGCGCCCTTCGGCTAGGCGTTCTGGCTCATCATCTCGTAAATATTTCTCCATCAGCTTGTCCTCGTCAATGAAATCAACCTTGAGCTTCTCTTTCTCCCACTCAACAATCTGACTCCATACTTGGACAAGAGTAGATGGATAATCTTCAATCCAAGAAATGTTCCGGCGGCGGATGATATGCGCAAAGAATTCAATCATTAATTCGCCGAAACCCAGAACCTCTCCCTCAGCCTCTGACAGTTGTTTGCGGGCCTCCTCAGCGGATTTGATAGCACATTCGACGTTACCCTCCGCTAGGGCAGCCCTGTTCTCCGCCTCCGCTAACTTAGAAGCCAAGTCAACGTTTTTCTTTTCCAATTCAGCATTCCTCCTTGCTAACTCGACATTCTTCCACTCAAGGTCAGCGTAAGCAAGTCGCGTTTTGGCAGCATCTAACTTGGCATCTTCGGTTTGCTTTTTTAATTCAGAACGCTCTTGGGTATGGGACTCAAGCAAATGATGGTAGCGTTTTTGCAGATCTTCAAATTGTTGTTTGAAGCTAGTAGCGTCCCGTTGAGCAACAGCAAGCTGGGCCTGAGTATCCTCCAAGTCTTTTCCTAGATTTTTTTAAGGCCTTTGCATCATCTTCTACGGTTTTTTGCATTGAGTCAGCAATCGTGATTAAAGTGCGGATGATTCTGGAAAGGCTGCGCGAATACTTGAACATTTCTGAATACTTTTTCTCGACCGCGTCTATCTTGGCTTTGGCCTCATCTACCCACCTTGAAGAAATAGGCTCAAGAGCAGGTAAAAAAGCCAAGTTTTCGAAGTAATGATCAGGAAATTGCTCCTCCTGATACGCCCGCTTAACTGCAGTTTCAGCATCTAGCGGTGGAGGGGCGGGGATTATCAGCTCAGTATCCCTGTGCGTGGAGGTCTCAATAGCCTCTTTATCCGTTCTAGGCCGTTTAGCAGGGACCTTACGCTTGCTCCGTGATTCGGTATCTTTTGGCGGACTCCTCTCCCTACTGCGCTTTTCTTGAGAAGAGGTTTAGTCTTTTGATTGCGGCCTGTCCTCTTCCCGACGACCTTGGTAACCTTTATATCGCTCTGGGTCTGTCCGGACAGGAGAGCGAGAACGCGAGGTTCGCGGGCGATAAGGTTCATAGGGCCTTCTCTCCTCCCTACTATGATCGTCGCGACGATCATACTCAGTATCATAGGGCGGATTAGACATGTTGCGGCGGAGTTTCCTGATATCATAGTAAGATCGGGACATTGTGCCTGCACAACAAGACAAATGAAATTCAGAATCAATATTTTCACAAAGAGAAAGATGCAATGAGTTGTGATGTTATTGTGTAAAGTGTGTCCTAAGTGGTGTTTTCCCCCCGACCAACCCGAGTCCGAAGCTAGACTAGTACGAGTGGGCTCTTTGGCCTTAGCAGGAGTGGTCTCTTCGGAAGAAGTGAAAACTAAAGGATTCTTCCTAAAATCCTCTGAAGTGTAAATAGTTTCAGGTAAGGGGAGATCCCCCAAACCCTGAAACAGTGGGTCATCAGTGCTAGGGACATCTCTCTCAGAAGCATCGATCGGTGACTCTTTGGAAGATGTTGACCTTTCTGGAGAAATGGCATCCTCGGGAACAGTATATCCTTCGCGATGCTTTTCGGCCATGTTAGCCAATTCATCATCTTGGGTAGAAGAAGGAGAGGGTGAAGCCAGAAGAGGCACTGTAGCAGCTCTCGAACCTTCGCCCATTTTAAGGATTACGTCCACTGGGGGAATATATACATATGGAGCCGTCCCATGACCAATGCTACGGGTAATGGATAGCAACCCATGAAGATGAAGATATTCGTCCTTAAGAACTTCATCAATAGTTAAAAACTTCTGATCACCATTAATGAGCTGGTGCATCCGATCGAAGAATATTTGGTCTGATATTTGTTTTGGGTTATCAACTGCAAACAAAAAGAAAAGCGAATTAATGTGGTGGTTTGTATGTACAGAGTTGGGATTTAGAAAACCGGTGCTTTACTTGATTTCGTCCACCTCCTAGCACACCCTGGTTGTTGCTTTACATAAAACCATTCCAGCCTGGAGTCCCCAGCTTTACTACTGAATGGCGCTGGAATTATTTTCCTCTTAGGGACAGACTCAAAGTAACAGAAAGAAGGAGTCTCTCGAGTCCGATGCTTGAAGTTATAGAAGAAATGAATGTCGTCAAAAGTGAGCTCTATGCCTAAGATCTCACGGTACGCTACATATAAGGTGTACAAGTAAGCATAAGAATTGGGATGCAGCTGCATGGGGGCAATCCGCATTTGTCTTAGAAAATCGACGACGAAAGGAGAAAATGGAGGGATAGCCCCGACCATGCACATCAACCGAGTAATTGCCATATACCCCTCTGGAGGGTTGTGGGGACGGTCAGATTTGGATGGCAACAAGGTATCCCCTTTGGGTATCCCGTATTTTAGTCGTATTCGGATAAGTCTGTCGTTGTCGGTCGTCGATTCAACGGAATCTTGGGGTGATTCCAATATGACGGCAGACTCAAATTCATCAGGAGCTCGGTCATCGCCAATCCCTCCTTCCTCTTCACAACCTAGGGAAACTCCACCCTCCGAAGACACATTGTCGCTTACGCGAGTTCCAGCCTCGTAGTTTGAGCCCTCGTCATTCCATTCTGGATCCGAGCAAGAAGATATGTCCTCAAGAGTAATTTTGTTGGATGTCTCCGGGGCCTCCTTCTTCTCGGCTAGTCTAGAGGAGCGTCTGGATGTCATGGTCACAAAACTATTGAAGAAGCAATAGCAGAAGTTAGAGTAAATTAGCCCATATACCCCCGTGCATGTGTACAAACTAAAGTGTAAAAAGTGTATGCGGAAAGTGTAAAGTTAATGTTTGAAAGTGCGACGCAAAATCTTAGCAACGTGATAAGGATCAAGGCAGTTCTTGATGTCCATTTATGTTCGCAGGGCACTATCCTAACTGTCCATTAAGTTGAAGATTATGCCAAGAGTTGATTGGGCCAGTTAAACGAGTTTTTATGCATTAAGTTGGACTGCTCTTCGGTTCGGTTCGGGCGCATTCATTAGGATCGGATCGGGGGCGTAGCCCTGTCTTGGGCTCGGACAAACATTGAAGCCCAGGAATCAAAAACGGATCGGTTCGGAAGTAGATTCCCCGAACAGTTCGGGTCGGATCAGGCAGTCATGCGTCTCTCCTCCTTTATCCTACAGTCCGACCCGATCCGGTTAGGTGAGCTCCGTTCCCCCCTTCAACTGCTTGCCCCGACCCGATCCGACCTTCTGGATTTCTCTTCCTTTTCTTTTCCTCCGTTCTCCATACTCCATCGCCCGAACCAACTCCCTGTGATCTTCTTCTTCCTCTTCTTTAATCTTAAACCCAATCTCATCTCTGAAACCCCAGTCATGATCGAACAAGCTACAACTCCCTCTTCCAACGCCTCAAAGTAGAAACGGAGCCACCAATGACGATAACGAAGGAAGAGGATGCTGTAGCGTGGAAACCACATCCAAATCGGTCGAATTGACCATAAATTTCAATTAAAACCAATTATCATGAAATTGATCAAGGATTTAAACCTACCAAGGTGGTTAACTTGGAGATTCGCACGAGAATTGTAAAAGTTTTCCTCTTTTGAGACCTAGGGTTTTGGAACAGAACCTATAAAACGGTGAAAGAAAAAGAAAGTGAGAGGAAGATGAAGGCTACGTTTATATAAATACATGGTCAGTGACTATTCATATCCCCGTTCGGACCGGCTCGAAAGCCCAGTAGCACAGCTTGGCCCACTAGTCCAATGCGAAATAGAAGAAGAAGAGGGTTCGTTCGGGTCGGAATCCGAACCGAACAGAATGTCGTATCTCAGCATGGCATGTGAATTAAACTAAAATTCGAAGAAGAGGATGAAAGTACAAGGAAAATCAAAGGGAAGATTACCTAGAAGGCGATATGCAATAATAATCAAAGCATGCTCCGTCTCCAACAGAAGCATCCTTTGAGGGGGCAAAATGTTAGCCCACTTTGTGAACTAGGCAACACAAAGTTGAGATGTAAAGCGTTGAAGAACTTAGAAAGCATCATAGCGGATCGGATCGGAGAGCTGATGCTATTCGGATCGGAGAGCTGCTGCTATTCGGATCGGGGAGCTGCTGCTATTCGGATCGGAGAGCTGCTAACATTCGGATCGGAGAGCTACTACCAGGTCGGAAGGGAGCAGAGCGAAATGGATAAGGACTTAATTCCAGCTTAGTTCGGGTCGGATCGGATGCCCCGATCCGAACCCCCTCTGCACGCTCCTCCGAACCGAACCCATATTCCACGTCACTTCCCCCCTACGATCGCCTGAATATTCGGAGCGGTTATGACCAGTTCCTACCCACGATAATCTCAACTCTGATGCGCTGTCAGCACTGGAGTCCATCTGAACCCGAGGACGATGGGATGGAAGACACGTGGCTCCGACCCGGATCGGATTCTGAGCAAATTTTCACCTATAAATACCTCGCTTAGAGACAATTAAAGGGATCTTCTTTTTGGCACTTTGAGAGTTCAAACACTTTCATAAACCGAATTCCATCACTCCCAGATAATCCAAATCGTCTTTCAACATTTGTTTTGAGACAATTGAATGAATGTAAATGAATTGTGAGTGAAATTGAGTGTGCATCTCATTGTAATTGCATTTATATCATCGAGAATAGTGATTATAAAGTGGACGTAGGCTTTTCAATGCCAAACCACTATAAATTCTGTATGTCCATTTTACTTTTGATTTTATTGTATTTCGATTTCAGTCAATTTGGGTGTTAGAACCACTTTTGGTCTAACAATATGAAACATTTGTATATATAAAATTTACAAATACGTTTTCTCATATATACACTCAAACTCAGTCTAGGTATTTCTAACCCTATCTCTATCGAGTTACACCACAAAGCCAAGGTTATTACTAAACCATTGCTCTGATACCACTATAACGACCTGCGGGAATTCGAGCCCGAATTCTGACAATTATAAAGATCATGTATCACTTGTCAGAACTCAAGTATCGAAAACACAGATAGTTATTAGAAAGAAGTTAGAGGGTGAGATAAGAAAGAAAGAAATTTAGAATAGAAGAATAAGAAGAAGAAACAACACAGAATCAGAATCTCACATCGCAGCGGAAAAAAATATAATATAGAAATAAAAACTTTATTGATAGCTTCAAATAAAACTTACAATCATCAAAGTATATCAAAACATCTAGACAGTTATAAATATCTGTCCCTATATACAACACAACGGAATAAATATAAGATATCATATGTCCGAACTTCTCCAGCTTGTCTCTTGACTTCACAGCATCCAATAGCCTGAACCAGTACAACCCGGTCTAACCCGAGTGTTACAAATACACGGATGATTTTGGTGAACCAGAGTGAGAAAAAACTCCCTAAGTTTATGGGTAGCATCCAACTTGATTTTAAAGTTAAAATCATTTCAAAAGAAAGGATAATCGTAAGACCAAATCCACACATAAATACGGACTGTAACGACCCGCATTCTACACATCGAAGGATCGTATAATATTTATTTCTTTTACATACGAACTCGTATTGTCATGTAACTTTGGGAGATGACTATTGGAGTCATCTCCCATGTTCATGATTTTTGCCGATTTTTAAATGATCGTTTTGCCCCTAGTTGATCTTGTTTCGGCCATAACTTTTGATTGAAAAGGAGTTTTGACCTGAAACCACTTCCATTAGATCCGGATGATGGTTTACATTTCCGTAGAGTGGTCATATGTGAAAAACGGACTTACCGTTTGGGAGATACGGCTGAAATAAGGTTTGGAAGATGAAAAACTACTTAACCGGGCCAAATGAGGTGATTAGTGAATGGGCCCATAACCCATTTCGGGATTAGGGTTATGGGGAGGATGAAATGAGTTATGTTTTCATTTCATTTCAGTTTTCTAGCCGCCATTTACCTCCAAGGAACCCTAACAATGGCCTCCAACCTCTGGAATCATCTCTAATCACTCTCTAATCAAGTTCTAGCATAATCTACATCAAGTCAAGTGAGATCGTCACCAAATCAGTATTGAAACTGTTGTATTGCCTTAGTATTCGCGCATAAACAGAGAATCATTTCAGATTTGATATTTCATTTGTGGCAAAGGTGAGTGATTTGCATAGTTCCTCACTAATTATGGTTAATTAAGGGTAATTAGTGTTAATTAGTGAATTTATATGTGAATAAATTCTGGAAAAACATTTATAAATTTGGAAATATTGTTTTAGGCCTCTGTTAGAAAATTTGGCTAATTTGATTAAGTTTTATTAATCCTATCATTAGTTTTGCTTAAGAACGCTTAAGGGAAAATATGGGATTTTGGCTATGTTTGATCCGTTTTAACCTATCAAATTGTCGTTTTGGTGTTAGTGGTCAATTCTATATGTTGCTATGACTGTATGGTATGTTTTGTGATTGATTAGAAAAGTTAGATTTGTCGAAAACGCCGTCAAATGGCATAAAACAGTCGCTGGAAAGAAGTGGAGGGAATTAGCCGAACCGGATCGGATCGGAGGAGGGGAGCACGAACCGAACCGTGGAGCACCATGCAGCTCTGACCCGACCCGATCGTGGAGCACTACCCGATCCAAACTACTCATGAATGGTGGCACCGAATTGACCCCTTGCACTTGAAGCTCTGATTTTACCCACTCACCTGGAGAGCCATCCGGCCCGAACCGCTTGGTGACCCCGATCCGACCAGGAGTCGAACTCGAACTGGTGATGAAGACACGACCCGATCCGAAGCCCCATCACGAACCGACCGCGATCCGAACTGAACCGATTTGGATGGAGAAATCCGACCCGACCCAATGTGGATGATCACGGACAGGACTACTTCGAGGAGCCCGATCCGAAGCATAGCGAAGAGGAGCCAATCCGAACCGATCCGGAGAAGACCAAAACCCGAGATGCAAAGGTAGTACAAATGGGAAGTTTGTACTCAAGATCCAATTGGGAACCAACGAGTCAACTTCATGAGTTGGGCTTTGTTTTGGGACGTGTGCGAAGGGGTTATCGACGTCTATAGCTTTGATTCACCACCAAGACGGATGTTAGGCTACGTATTAGTGCAGTGGGGTAGTTATTACTCCATGGGGCAGAGTGATCGTAGCATGGCTATGAGTCAGTGCAGTGGAGTTGTTACGACTTCATGGGGAAGAGTGGACATAGCAAGGAATAGTGTCTATGGATTAGTGCAGTGGTGTCATTATGACTCCATGGGGAAGAGTGATCATAGCAAGGAATAGGGTGATCAAAGTGGTGGATGTCATATGCTTTATGCACTGAGTGAGAGATGTGAGTATGGTTGCTATGCTTGATTGTTTGTTATCACTATGACATGCACACCCATTCCCCGTATTCTTTATACCATATGTTAGTGGCACCTTAGAGTATTGAGCGGTATGTTGTGCTAACTCTTCGGTTGCAGGTTCAGGTATGGTTTAGTATACCTGTTATTGTTCTGTTTTGATGCTTATCGCTCATACCAGACTTTTGTATGACCCAGAGTTTTATGTCTCTTATTATTACTCTAGGTACTCTTAAACGGGCAGACTAGAGACAGGTTTGGTGGTATGCACGAGTAGCTATACCGGAGACGAGCAGGAGCCTCCCACGTATTATCTACATATATTCTCCCTGTGTCGCTGTTGGTCACTACTTTGGGCATTAGTAGTGTACCTTTCCTTTCTTTTACTTTAGAGCCAGTTTTAAAGTTGTAATAATGATGATGTGGAACATAAGCTGTAATTGGATTTTCTGCTGCTATGATGTTTAATTTTCAGCTTATGCACTGTCTCACCTGTTTTATGTCAAGTATGTTATTATTATATTTTATTCCATGCACTGTGAGACATTCTACAGGTTCCTTGTTAGTTCAAATACCCTTCCTTTTCTTTCTTTGGCGACCGTCCCGTGCTGGTTAGACATTGGCACAGCGCACTTTCATTGAAATGTCGGCTGGTGCGGGGCGGGTCGTCGCATTTGGTATCAGAGCCAGGTTGCGTAGTTAACCTAGGGAAAGAAACCAAGGAAAGGTAATACGTATATGAGAGCGCGTATCTATGATTATTTTGGTTTTCAAAAGCTATATATATTAGTATAGCTAAGGATGAAGTCGCACTGCACTGACACCACAAAGAGGATGGTTAATCGTTTCTCTTTACAGATTGAACGATGAGCAGATATACGAGGGGTGCTGGTAGAGGAGCCAACAATGGGAATTCTCCTGACATGAGGGCTATGTTTACTGACTTCGTGAGAGAGATGCTTAGAAATGTGCAAGGAGCAGTTCCCAATGCTGCAAATGGTGGTGGTGCAGCGGTGCAGGCGCCTAGAGCCGATTTCGCCAAGCTTTGCAAGGATTACACTAGTCTCGGTGGAAAGCCATTCCACGGAACGGAATCGGCTACAGAAGTTCAGGATTGGTTGGATAGCTATGAGCGTATCTTCGAAGACTTGGGTATCGAGGATGTGATGAAAAGAAAGCTAGCGTCCCGTCAGCTGCAAGGACGGGCAATGAATTGGTGGAACGCTATTAAGGCAGCTACTCCAGAGGATCAAGTTACATGGGATCAGTTTAAGGCCCGATTCGGTGAAAAATTTATCCCATTTGCCCAGAAGTCAGAGTTGTTTAGGAAATTTCTGGAGCTTAAGTAGAATGGTAGGGCAGTCTCGGAGTACATTGCAGAATTCGATACTTTATCGAAGTATGGGTTGTCCCTTATTGACACTCTCGAGAAGAAGAATGAGAACTTTATAACAGGCTTGGATTAGTATTTGGGGGAAAGGCTTATTAACCACATCGATGAGACGTTTGAATCGATTGTGGGGAAAGCTTTGAGATCGGAGAGTCTATACCCCAAGTCAAAGACCGAAGTTGCAATTGCGGAAAAGCCAAAGCCGCAAGTAAGCGGTGGAGGCAAGAATGATTCTCACAATAAGAGAAAGCAGAATCAGACCAAAGATGGCCAGAAAAAGAGTAAGAAATATGTTGAGTGCTTTAGCTGTGGTAAGAAGGGCCACTATGCCAAAGAAAGTCGGGCTAAGCCAGCGGATAGGAAGTGCTTCAACTGTGGCCAAGTGGGACATCACAAGGACAAGTGTCCGCAACCCCCTAAGGAAAAGCAGATTGTGAAAGCATATGCTATTAATGTTGTTCCTTCTTCGTCGAATGCCCCAACTGCGGCGGAGAAGAGAAAGAATCTCATTATTCAAGGTATGCTTTCTGTTTATGATGTTCCTATTCGAGTATTGTTTGATACCGGAGCTTCCCGTTCCTTCATATCTAGTGACCTGGTAGATAGGTTGGGATTGGAACCCAAGATAGTCGATAGACCTTTAGCGGTGACGAACCCGATTGGTGGTTCGACTAGCCTTAGCATGATTTGTCGAAATTTGGTTTTATCGAGTCATGGATGCATGTTTGTTTGTGATTGCTTTGTTTTGGGCTTTACTGGGTTTGACATTATTTTGGGAGTCGATTGGCTCCAAAGATACGGGGTGGTGGTAGACTGTGAGGGATTTTTGGTGACAGTTAGAGCGGATGATGGGTGGAGGGTAGTGTTTGTTGGTCTACCTAATGATGGGGTAATGGCTAGTTTTCTAAATTCCCTCGACATCCCACATGATGAGTTGTCAGATGTGCACGTGGCTGGCCAGTATCCGGACATCTTCAAGGAAGTGACCGGACTTCTACCACACTGAGAGATTGAGTTCCGTATAGATTTAGTGAAAGTTGCCAGACCTATAGTGATGCCACTTCGTCGTATGGCACCAAGGGAGCAGCGAGAGCTCGAAGTGCAAGTGAGCGATCTTTTGAAGAAGGGATTTATCAGAAGAAGTGTTTTTGAGTAGGGAGCACCAGTTGTGTTTGCTACCAAGGCAGATGGTTCCCTTCGATTGTGTGTGGACTACCGCGAGTTGAATAAGGTAACGAGGAAGAATAAGTATCCTCTACCATGGATAGATGATTTGTTTGATCAGTTGAGTGGCGCGAGAGTATTCTCCCAGTTGGATCTCGCGACAGGTTTTCATCAGCTTAGAGTGGAAGCTGAAAGTATAGCTAAAACGACCGTTTGAACGCCGTTTGGATTTTATGAGTGGTTGGTCATGCCGTTCGGGTTAACCAATGCACCAGCATATTTTATGGATCTTATGAACAGGGTATTCAGAGATCAGTTGAATAAGTTTGTTCTTGTGTTCGTGGATGATATACTTGTTTATTCGAGGACAGAGGAAGAACACAAGGAACATTTGAGAATAGTAATGGAGGTGTTGAGAAAACACCAATTGAAAGCAAAGTTTTCTAAGTGTCACTTCTGGAGAAGGGAAGTGAGATTCTTGGGCCATGTTGTTTCAGAAAATGGAATCTCCGTGGACCCTACGAAGGTGGCTATGGTACAAGATTGGTCTACGCCCAAGAATGTAACAGACGTAAGAAGTTTATTGGGGTTAGCTGGATATTATCATAAGTTTATCCAAGACTTCTCCAAGATAGCAGCACCGTTAACTCAGCTGACCAAGAAGAATCAAGCTTTCGTCTGGGACGAAAAGTGCGAACTGGATCCAGAAATGTTAGCAAGTTTGACGATTAGACCCACTTTGATTGAGCGGATTGGTTCCAGTCAGAGGGACGATCCTAACCTATTGGAAATCATCTCCAAGTTAGAGATGGGTATCGATGAGGAGATGAACAAGTATGGGCTTGATCGAGATGGATGGCTTAGAAAGATTGGAAGACTTGTTGTGCCCAATGTCAATGGATTGAGAGATGAAGTGCTTAGAGAATGTCATCACTCAAAACTGACTATACATCCCGGTGGTAACAAGATGTATCGAGACATGAAGCAGACCTACTACTGGGAAGGGATGAAAAGAGACGTTGGGAAGTTTATATCCAAATGCATGAATTGCCAGCTAGTTAAAGCTGAGCAAAAGAAGCCTAGTGGTTTGTTACAACCATTAGAAATTCCAGAATGGAAATGGGAACAAGTCTCAATGGATTTCATTGATGGGTTACCAAGGACCAGATCGGGCCATGATAGCATTTGGGTGATCGTGGACCGATTGACTAAGAGTGCAAGGTTTATACCCGTCAAGTTGAATAGAACGACGGCTAAGTTAGCTGAACTATATGTAAAGTGGGTAGTGAGATTTCATGGAATACCCAAAGGCATTGTGAGTGACCGAGATCCTTTGTTTACTAGTGGATTTTGGAAGAGCTTACAAGAGGCGTTAGGATCAGGATTACATCTCAGTATCGCGTATCATCCTCAAACCGATGGACAGACAGAGAGGGTGAATCGAGTATTAGAAGATCTCTTGAGATCTTGCATATTAGACTTTGGTGGATCATGGAATGACCATTTGCATCTAGTAGAGTTTGCATATAATAATACTTATCAATTCAGTATTGGTATGAATCCATTTGAAGCTTTGTACGGAAGACCGTGCAACTCACCGTCTTGTTGGTTAGAAACTGGTGAGAAGTTTGTGCTTGGACAAGAGGTGATAAGAGAAACTTCAGCTAAGATTAAGGTTATCCAACAGTGAATGAAGGCTGCCCAAGATAGGCAGAAGAGTTATGCTGATAAGAGGAGAAGGGAATTAAAGTTCTCCATTGGCGACTTGGTGTTTGTCAAGATTTATCCGTTGAAGAGCGTGATACGATTTGGCAGGAGAGGCAAGTTAGCACCAAGATTTGTTGGTCCATTCCCAGTTCTTGAGCAAATTGGGAATTTGGCATATAAAGTTGAATTACCAGAGAAGATGGCAGGAGTTCACAACGTATTTCATGTTTCCCAGTTAAGGAAATTCGTACACGACCCCGATGTGACTATTTCACCTGATCAGTTGGATGATATCGAGGTTGAACTCGAGGCAGTTGGGAACCGCAGACCTATGTGTATTGTTGGGAATGATACGAAGCAACTTCGAAGGAAAGCGGTGAATCTAGTCAAATTTCAGTGGGGCGAGAATGAGAATGATTGTACTTGGGAGACAAAGGAGAGCATTAGGAAGACGTATGCAGAACTCTTTGCCCGGTGAGATTTCAGTTTCGATTTAGTCTTTCCACATGCTAGGATAGGTTTGTTTTGTTTGTTTTGCATGTTTGATTGTTGTATATGGCTGGTAGGCATGCGGGATCCTTTGTATGTTTTGGGTTAAGGAATTTCGGGGACGAAATTTCTTATGGGGGAAAAATGTAACGATCTGCATTCTACTCATCGAAGGATCGTAGAATATTTATTTCTTTTACATACGAAGTCGTATGGTCATGTAACTTTGGGAGACGACTATTGGAGTCATTTCCCATGTTCATGATTTTTGCCGATTTTTAAATGATCGTTTTGCTCGTAGCTGATCTTGTTTCGGCCATAACTTTTGATTGGAAAGGAGTTTTGACCTGAAACCACTTACATTTGATCTGGATGATGGTTTACCTTTCCGTAGAGTGGTCATATGTGAAAAACGGACTTACGGTTTGGGAGATATGGCTGAAATAAGGTTTGGAAGATGAAAAACTACTTAACCGGGCCAAATGAGGTGATTAGTTAATGGGCCCATAACCCATTTCGGGATTAGGGTTATGGGGAGGCTGAAATGAGTTATGTTTTCATTTCAGTTTTCTAGCCGCCACTTACCTCCTAGGAATCCTAACAATGCCCTCCAACCTCTAGAATCATCTCTAATCACTCTCTAATCAAGTTCTAGCATAATCTACATCAAATCAAGGGAGATCCTCACCAAATCAGTATTGGAGCTGTTGTATTGCCTTGGTATTCGCGCCCAAACAGAGAATCATTTCAGATTTGATATTTCATTTGTGCCAAAGGTGAGTGATTTGCATAGTTCCTCACTAATTATGGTTAATTAAGGGTAATTAGTATTAATTCGTGAATTTAAACATGATTAAATTCTGGAAAAACATTTATAAATTTCGAAATATTGTTTTAGGCCTCTGTTAGAAAATTTGGCTAATTTGATTAAGTTTTACTAATCCTATCATTAGTTTTGCTTAAGAACGCTTAAGGGAAAATATGGGATTTTGGCTATGTTTGATCCGTTTTAACCTATCGAATTGTCGTTTTGGTGTTAGTGGTCAATTCTATATGTTGCTATGACTGTATGATATGTTTTGTGATTGATTAGAAAAGTTAGATTAGTCGAAAACGCCATCGAATGACGTAAAAACAGTCGCTGGAAAGAAGTGCAGGGAATTAGCCGAACCGGATCGGATCGGAGGAGGGGAGCACGAACCGAACCGTGGAGCACCATGCAGCTCCGACCTGACCCGATCGTAGAGCACTACCCAATCCGAACCGCTTGTGGATGGTGGCACCGAATCGACCCCTTGCACTTGAAGCTCCGATTCGACCAACTCACCTGGAGAGCCATGCGACCCGAACCGCTTGGAGACCCCGATCCGACCAGGAGTCGAGCTCGAACTGGTGATGAAGACCCGACTCAATCCGAAGCCCCATCACGAACCAACCGCGATCCGAACCGAACCGATTTGGATGGAGAAATATGACCCAACCCAATGTGGATGATCACAGACAGGACTACTTCGAGGAGCACGATCCGAAGCATAGCGAAGAGGAGCGTATCTGAATCGATCCGGAGAAGACCAAAACCCGAGATGCAATGGTAGTCCAAATAGGAAGTTTGTACCCAGGATCCAGTTGGGAACCAACGAGTCAACTTCATGAGTTGGGCTTTGCTGCGGGACATGTGCTAAGGGGTTATCGACGTCTATAACTTTGATTCACCGCCAAGACGGATGTTAGGCTATGTATCAGTGCAGTGGGGTAGTTATTACTCCATGGGGCAGAGTGATCGTAGCATGGCTATGAGCCAGTGCAGTGGAGTTGTTACGACTTCATGGGGTCAGAGTGGACATAGCAAGGACTAGTGGTTATGGATCAGTGCAGTGGTATCATTATGACTCCATGGTGAAGAGTGATCATAGCAAGGAATAGGGTGATTAAAGTGGTGGATGTCGTATGCTTTACGCACTGAGTGAGAGATGTGAGGATGGTTGCTATGCTTGATTGTTTGTTATCACTATGACATGCACACCCCTTCCCCGTATTCTTTACACCATATGTTAGTGGCACCTTAGAGTATTGAGTGGTATGTTGTGCTAACTCTTTGGTTGTAGGTCCAGGTTCAGGTATGGTTTAGTATACCTATTATTGTTCTGTTTTGATGCTTATCGCTCATACCAGACTTTTGTCTGACCCGGAGTTTTATGTCTCTTCTTATTACTCTGGGTGCTCTTAAACGGGCATACTAGAGACATGATAGGTGGTATGCACGAGTAGCTGTATCGGAGACGAGCAGGAGGCTCCCACGTATTATCTACATATATTCTCCCTGTGTCGCTGCTGGTCACTACTTTAGGGATTACACTACACCAGAAACAGCTTTTCACAGCGTTTGAAAAACGTTGTAATAGGATATAACAGCGTTATTAGAAACGCTGTATAACGACATGCTGTCGTTGATGCATAATTTCTAACAGCAAAACAAAAACGCTGTGAAAAATACTTTTCTACAGCGTTGTCTTTTTGCTGTAAATTTAGTTTTTACAGCGTTTATATTTTGCTGTTTTAAATTTATAACAGCGTTTATTATATGTTGTATATGGGGTTTTCATAAGTTTTCAGCGGCAACTTATAAACGCTATTACTACATGCTTTATCAGCGGTTCCTAAACGTTGTTGTATATATATATATCCTTTATCTTTTCAGAATATTCACAGCCAGGCATAAACACTGTCTTTTAAGATTACAATATTCACATATCATTAATCTAATTATATTACAATTGATTAATATACAAAATATATACAAATCAATCTAAAAACAATAAAATAAAGGCATACCAATCAATCATTTTCATAAAATAAGTTGAACACTATCCATTAACAAAGTTTACTCACAATAAAATAAAGGCATACCAATCAATCATTTTCATTTATAAACCTTCTTCATACAACATTAGACAAAGACACAACATGTACAGAGTTTGTATCAAATATTAATGACAAAACATGCAAATAGAAACTTTTTATATTCTAACTAGACCGAACCTTCGAAAACCAAAAGAGTATCTTGTGCATTTCTTGCATCTGAAAACTTCCACCTACATGCAAAAAATACATGCTTTTAATCATGAGATATAAGCAAAATGAGATTTCTTAACAGTATATTTTTGTGGATGTCTATAGGTAATCCATAAACTTGAACTTTAGTTACAATCAGGTGCAGATTCAAGAAGTTCAGCAGCTGATCAGGTTATTCGAAAATATAACTAGGTAAGCATGAATAACTTGTGTATTTTGTCAGGAAAAATTATCAACTATGATCACTTTACAAGTTACACACTCAAGGCACTTTCAAAACTATCTAGAAAAACAAAACCAAACTTACTTATGGTGTGACAAAAAACAACATTCTGTAATGGTTCACATTCAAACTACATGAGTAGATCTTTATTACTATTATTATCATTATTTGGGAACATAAACAAAAGAAAATAATATGCTGGTGCTCTTTTGAATTAGTGTCGTTTCTTTCACTCTTTTGTTCCAAATAAATTAATGCTAGAGAGGTTTAGAAGTGAGATAATACAAAATTCTGTTTTGTACCGCACAGATAGAAGCAAATCTATTTTTCTAAAGGATAATTGTTGGTATTAGGCTTCATAAAAATTATACTTTAACTTTAGGTTTTGTTCAATAGAATTGCTTATACATGATTGACATGTTTTAACAGGATACATAAGAAACTAAACAAATTGTATGGACGGACTTACAGTCATAATTTTTCCAACTGATGCGCTGATTGGCCAAGTCATAAACAACAATTTTGTCCTTAAGTACAAGATCTGCAACATGTACACGAAAATTAGATTATAAATCGGTGGTGATGTGAATTATTAGAGTGAGCACTACAAAGCTACAATGGATTAGCATACTGCTAATTCTCCCCTCACTACACACTCATAGACCCTACCAGAAAATAAAAAGGCTACAGACCTGATTTCAGCACACCACAATGCAAACAAGGCAGTGAATCATCTTATGCATTCGAGCTATGGAGCAAGTGAATTACTAGAGTACGTATACAGATAATCTTGGTTCGATCAACTAAAATCCTTGCCAAGATAAATGTAAACGACATAACTAGGGATGTTACCAGCACAACTATAGGGAAGCCGCCTACAAATTCATATGCGGAGAAATAGCCAGCCTGCTTTTGGTAAACCCAGGCTTACCTTGGAAAAATATCATGCTAGTAAATTGTGGTACTAAAATAAGTTGATAGTATTAAATTTTGGACCTGGAAAAATGCCTGTCTCGGGTTGTTTTCATAACTAACCTGTTAATCCCAAGCCTGTCTGAAAATTACTGACGAATTGCATACAGTTAACTTATAATATGATGGTAAAGCAATTACTGAGTTTGGATGCAACAAATCCTGTTGCACTTAAGATGTTTAGAGACTCTGAAACGTTTGTGATGGGTTCTTTTCAACGCCAAATAGTCTTCCAGGGATGGCCTTTACTAGAGCATTCCAGTTAAATTCTTACATTAATGGTTGATTTCAGGTATTCTAGATGAGATTGGGGAAGAGTTGTCCATTTTCTTCAATTCTTTTTATGACTTAAGCAAGATGATTATAGGTCTTCACTGTCATTACTAAGCAATATTATATGAGGTCTTTATTATCTATTACTAGTTTCTAATCATAATTAGAGCATAAACTAGTATCATTAAATTTATTTATTTTCAAACAAATGATTACAGGAAACTTAAAACAGAATTGTTTAACAACTTATTATGAACAGGCCAAGAAAATCAAAAAGAACCATAATTGTGGTGATAAACGCAATCAGAAAGATTTTCTAGACTTACTTGTGGCTCAAGATATGGCCGAAGGAGAAATATGTAGTCTGCTTCTCAATCTTGCTCATGTGTTACTTTGTGGCTTCATCGATAATGCACCTCTTGAAGCCTTGAAGGTGGCCTGACTTGGATTAAGCTCATCAATAGTGCACCCTTTTTAAATCAACAGTACAAGTTGCTTTCATTAGCTCACCCGTAGTGCACCTTTATTTATTGTTGGCCATCTACATGTGCTAGATTTCATAAAATTCTTTAGCATGAGCACTACTCACGCCTACATTGGCTTCCATGTTAGTTATGCAGATGTTTACATTTGCAAAACACCAAAATTAAGTCAACTTCATCATAGTAAAGAGGGTGTCAACTCCAGAAAAACTGACCATAAAGGTTCATGCTTCAGGTTTTAAATATAAAAGTAAAACGCAAAGTTTACTAATAATTAATTGGTCCATTAAAGAGGCAAGTGCCAAAATTTAGCATTTAATTTTCAAAAACCGTAGAAAAATAGAACCTAAAAGTTCATGTTTTGGGGTTGAAATACAAAACTCAACTACAAAGTTAGCTAACGATTATTATAGAGGAAGCGGAAAGGTGCCATAATTCAGAATTTAATTTTCAACTGGTGAAAAACAGAGCCTGAGGGATCTTGTTTCATGTTTTAAGTACAAAATTCAAATGCAAATTAAATAATAATTGATAGAAATGAAAAAGGATAGTGTAGAAATTTAGCATTTAATTTTCAAAACTATAGAAAAATAGAATCGATAGGTTCATGTTTCATATTTTAAAATAAATGAAGAAGGCAAGTACCAAAATTTAGCATTTAATTTTTGAAGACAACAGAAAAACAGAATCTGCAGGTTCATGCATGTATCCGGAGATATCCATGTTATCATGGTAGCATGCACCATAACTGCTACCTTGTATGCAATATCATGAATATTAATTTCTACTATAAACAGTGTATCAGTATCCTTATTATGGAGAATAAATTATTATGTAACTAATCTACATATTTTTATTTCTCAAGCTGATATACTTTTTACTCAAATACAATTTCAGACATTGCAAAAATGACTAGTAAACTAGTAAAGGCATGCCATCGCTATCTCTAACGATTCATTCAAACAGACTACATTAGTGAAAAGGTCCTCCTTATGGCTATAAACCATCTTCCTAGTGATCTTACATATTTATAAAATGTTTATATATATTAGGCTCTATTATAGAAATGTGAGAGAAACCCAGGAAACTCTTAGTCTAAAAGATAAATTTTAGGACAAACTGCAACTATTAGATGAATACTAATTAGAGAGACACTTATTTTACAGTATATATTTAACAATTTAAAGAATATTCCCATACATATTTTCTGTGGCTATTATTCTTCCTATAATAAAGCAAAAACACAGACCACAATTCTGTTTTGATCTACCTTTAATAATTTTTTGTTTTTGTTAGCTTTCTTTTAATTAATGATTCCTTTTATCACGAACTGATTAGATTTTGACATTTTCCATTTTAAATAAGTAACCATTAAATTGTCTATTTTTATAAATGCTAAAATGTATCAGTCTGATTTCATCAAATGCCTATTTTGACAATTCTTTTTTAAATCAATAACCATTAAATTTCCTATTTATTTCTCATAATTTAGCTCTATGAGTGACTATAAGATTTTTTAACCTTTTTTTTTGAAGAATAGATATAATTAATAAAACAATTAACACTTGAAAATGATATGCAACAAAAGTGTTCTTAGTATGGTTTTCTAAAATAACAGAGAATCTTGTTCCTTTTTATTTCACATTAGAAGATTGCATGATTGAATATACATGAATGGTTCTCACATGAAATCTAATGCATATGAATCATTCATCTATTTGCATATTTAAAACTAAACCATATCTTTTGTAACAAATGAAGAAGATATATTGGATGAAACACTAGCCATATATCAAATAGTATACAATCACGTTAACTCTCCGTTAACAAAGAAAGGCACCAGTTGTGCCTTTGCTTGTAAGGTTGCAGGCCATGATGCAAATTACACGCCAAAATGCAGACGAATTCAACTCAACTTACCATTTTTTTTCTTCATCAAAAGTAATAGCAACTTTGGTGATAAAATATCTGAAAATGAGTTATCATACAGATATACTACCAAAAAACTTTCATTGATTGACCAGCATAATGAGAAACTTAGCATACCAATCCTCTAGAAGTGTGATGTCCTGACTCTGTTTTGATTAATTATTGATATTCAAATTGGTTTTATTTATTTGTTCAATTCAATATGAGATTATCATAGTTTATTACCATACATGATAGGCTGTGTCTGCCTCACACTCGTAAGATTGTCAAATGGCTCCATTAATAATATTGCAATTTGCACTGGTGCACCAACAAGTCAGCTGCTTCACAAATCAGCGATTGCTTGACAATCTTGATTTTTCTAAGTTACATTTTTTATTACAGAATACTTCCTATGCATATATTTTACTACGGATATCCTATCTGCACTGATATATGCTATCATTCACATGTGTGAAACATAATTAAGGATGTAAATTAATTGCAGCTATATAGGTATTATTTTTTATCAGATGCCCAACTTAGTATATCTGCACTGATATCTGCAGTGGAAGTAACAGTGAATTTACGCCTTCATGTTTATGACCGGCATGCATTTGCTCAGGTGTATAATGCATATGCATAGCCTTCCTTTTCTAAATAGTTTGCTTAAATTTATATAACAGGTTCGACTTGCCTGATTTTATTCTCTCCAATTCAGCTATATTACAGAAAAGTGCTTTGAATGTATCTTCAAATTCCCATAGTTCAGAATTTCAAGACAACGATAAATCAAAATATGAGTTGTACAATGAAGGGCACCGACTACTATTTGACTCCAAAAATGCAGTTGTACTTGTGATAAATACTAAGAAAAACTCGCAGAAAGATGCGGAAACAATCAATACACCTTAAACTAAATTTAGCTGCATTCAAGAATTAACTTGGGTCTTCAAGGAACATCTATAGGTTTCAATTTGGTCATTATGTATATATATTTATTTCCTTCGCAAAATAACTAACAATTATCTATCATTGAATTTAAGTGTGATGCATATATCATAAAACTTGCCGAACAATGATTACAATGCTGCATTCTTGTTAATCTGTTATAATTTGTTGTTTTCTTATAAATTTCCTTGTTCAATAAATTCTACTTCTAATAATACTTTAAGGACTTTCCTTGCTATTAAAACTTGTATCGGTTATACTTCATTTTTTCATCTTTTCATCATATATAAGTCCTTTAGTAGATGATGGGCATAAATGGGTAACCTAACTAGGCTAGACTACAATGGAGCATTGATGATTTTATCTATTTCTTTTACTTAATGATCACAACACCGACGCCCGCATCCTAGGAAAATTAGACGATGCAATTTTCCAGTTATTCACTCTTTGCACGTTACTTGACAGAAATACTTGCAGTTGTGATTGAAACTGAAATTATATTATGCATTAGTTTTTTATTCACATTGTTTAATTTTCAACTTAAGAAACAAAGATAGTTTAGACAAAGGCAATAGGAAAATATCTTTTTGTCAATAGAAAACATTTCTTTTTTATCTTATTTTTTTGTTGTAGAAGTAGAATACTTCCATGATTTCTTTAATCCAAAGATAGCATGCAAGATTAAGAGAAACACAGGATCAAAGTAAAAGTAGATTTCTTTTATCATATAAGGAAACTTATAGGGTACTTTGTGTATACCTTCAGCAAAGTGCCCCCAACTAGAAACCCTTTTGTATATATTTTCTTAGAATGTTCATAAGAATCACTTCCACGATTTACTGCTCCTGTAATAAAAGAAACAAAGACTTAATAAATAATAATGACCACACATTGATTCAAACCTCATACCCAGACTGCATTGTTAATTGACAAAATATTATTTAACACTAATTGAGAAACTGGCTTTTATGCTAAAGCATATTATTATTGTACTGCAAAGAAAATTAAAAGTCCATGTGGTCCCACACAAGCTTCAGCCGCAGTGCCTCGCACTTAAAAGGCATTCCATTATCCTTCAGCGTGTGATCATAGCTTTATCCTTGAACCACATTTCTAAAGTGTGAAATAACTGTTGTTCTGGGCTTTCTCTCTCAGTTCTATAATAATGGGGTATATAACTGATATTACTGAATCCAAACGGTGTTGAGAAGAAAGAGGAAACTTGTCTTCTGAACAAGTAATGGAAAAGAATTTATCGACCAGTTATGTTGTTTGTTGTCCAAAGGCAGATCAATCAATTCAGTATCTCTCCTGTTAAAGTCAAAACCAAGTAACCAAATGTTAAAGTATCTTTAACCATCTTCCATACTTCAGATTATGAGTTGGGATTATCAGATCATCTTGTATCCCCCCTCCTCCCCCCGGGGGAAAAGAAAAAACATGCAGATATCTTATCGACATCAATACTATTTCACATAGCATCCCCACTATGTGCATTTTCTGAAATAACATTTCCGGGACTACCCTAAGACAGGCGTGCAAGTGAATATAAAACCACTAGAAATATAATGATCGGTATCATTATTAACTGTCTCCTTTTTTTCTTTCAATAGTTAAGGTGGATTTTTAGAAAGGTCTTTCTTCTTCTCATGAAACTTGCTCTTTTTTATTTTCAAAGTCCACATCTGGTTTCTCAACTACTTTCTTCGAATTATTTCTATTTCCACTCACTTTCTACCTTGTATCATCCACAAGTTTGCAATTATGAATGCTTAATTGCTCCGCAAACTTTGGTTAGGTATCTAATGAATATCATTTCTACCAATGTCTCTATTAAAGTAGTTGATACATCAAATTTACACAAATGTGAGTAATCTTCTAATAACACAATGGCCAATGCCAATATACTGATTTAACATGATTTCAGACAAATATATATATTTGAAAGAAAATTATGTAGCAGAAAATAAACAAACAAGTGTTCTGCGGAGAATAATTAGTGTTAGCATTCATTTTGCTAGGCAACAGGCTTAGACTTTGACTCGACCTAATCTACATATGCAATCTTCACTCCACATTGTAATTATCACCCCAGCATTTTCCATATGAAAACAACAAGTCTCTCAGCATCTTACAACTTTACATATGGGTTCATATTTAGTAATAAAAGCTAGACAAAGACAATGTCTTTAGTGCTATAACATTGGTTATAAAAAAAATAACAAATGAACATTTGAGATTGCATAATTCAGTCAAATATTAAAGCTGATGAACCTTACTGTATCCTTTAATAATCTAATGTTTGTTGGAAATTTGGCAAAGTTGCACTTGTGCATTCAAATATGTTATGGTAAACGAATTAAATTTAAATAGTAAAGCTATAGGAAATATGTTAACAAACTCTAGGGCACAGATAAAAGTCAAAGAGCATAAAGAACACGTTTCCAGAAGTTTAGAACGCATGACAATTGAATTACTGCTCAACCCATCACAAAACAAACTAAGATTTGGTTCACATTTATGCATCACAAGTCTCATAACAATATTTGAAACTGATTCATCAACAAACAAATTAGCTTATCTGAATCCATACTTGCTGACAATAATTAAAGTGGTAAAACAAGCATGCGTTGAGGTATGATATACATCTGTTAGCTTGAGATCTAACTACATACAGTACAGGAATATTTATTTCAGTATGGATGAAGATGTGTTGTAGCTCTTTTTTACTCTAAAGTGGACAATAACTTATATTACGAATCTACTGTTTAATATTTACCCAAAATTTACAAACTACTAAAGAAATTGGTTTTTTTTCTTAAATCTAAAAGCATAATTAGTGTGTTTCCAAAATCTAAGACTAACATCTAACGGTCAATTTTTGCATTAAACAATATAACTCAAGTGAATTGTGAAAAATAGGTAATCAGTGAACTCTATCTGATAACAAATAATGATTTTAATTAAATTGAAAACAAAGTTAAAGAGCAGCTCACCAAATTTTTTTAGTTCTTCATCGAAAGCAGCGCAACTGCAGGTAGCTCGAAGAGAATATGGAATCCATCGAGTTTAGGGCAACTATAGGCAAGGTAATCAAAGAGGAAACAAAAACCGCTAAGATTAGCTAGCGACAGAGAAACCCATGCGGAGGATGAAGGATTGAAATTGAAATCGAAGCCAAAGAAAATACAAATTGAGGAAGAGGGAAATGAATGTAGTGTGAAAAGATAGAAAAATAGGAGGAAAAAGAAAGAACTTACGGAGGGAAATGAAACTATGCTAAGGCGGCAAACCAAAATATTTTCTCTGCGTTAAGCCCCAAAAACAAAGCATCTTGCACAGCTTTCAACCCTAGAACGCTGAGAGCATACGCAGTAAAAACTTACTTTTCTTGTAGTGTTAGTAGTGTACCTTTCCTTTCTTTTGCTTTAGAGACAGTTTTAAAGTTGTAATAATGATGATGTGGAACATAAGCTATAATTGGATTTTCCGCTGTTATGATGTTTAGTTTTCAGCTTATGCACTGTCTCACCTTTTTTACGTCAAGTATGTTATTATAATATTTTATTCCATGCGTTGTGAGACATTTTACAGGTTCCTTGTTAGTTCAAATACCCTTCCTTTTCTTTCTTTGGCGACCGTCCAGTGCTGGTTAGACATTGGCACAGCGCACTTTCATTGAAATGTCGGCTTGTGCGAGGAGGGTCGTCACACGGACGATTTTTACCTTACGATAACCCAAATCGTTTTTGAAATCAGTCTATTTTCTAATATTATAATAATATCTAAATACAAATAAATAACAATTAACCAGAACGCTTGCATCTCATGCTCTACATATATAGTATACAATCAAAACCGCGGGCGCTTATTGGAGAATGGATTTCCATGGCAAGGTATGGGCAACCACCTTTCCGACAGTGTATCTCTAGAGAGGAATACACCGAGTTCAACAAGAATATCTTGCAACTCTGGCTAAACATGACCGGCCATTCACTTAACCTTGAATGTTCTGAATATATTATCACCTACGGTTGGTACCAACATAACCGTTCCCGGGTGATACAGAAGCGAAAAAAAGACAAATATGAATATTCTCTAGATGGTGACAATACACCCTAATGGGGGCGACCCACATAGCCATGCGACCTACCCGATTTTTACCATTCCCGGTTGATGAGGCTTGAGGCTACGTTTTATCTTTATAATCGGCACATCACATTCACTTCAAATGCCACATCGTCAGATCCATCAAAATCACTAATTGACATCCAAAACAATACTTTACGTGTTAGCTAAAAGAAGTTACCTTCTCCGCCTTCACTCTTAGTACGGTTGAAGAAATCAATGTACATGACATTTCTGGAAATACTGTGTTAGACATCCATCCATACACGTCATCTAGGAACAGGATGAACCGAAGGCACTATCCCACTACATCCTATATAGGTATCACCCCAAGGATAAGTAGCGAGTAGTCCTTGCAATCCGTAAATTTCAATCATGACAGAATCACAGTATATCTCTTGGGATCAGCCAGAGATTGTAAGTAATTCTACCGATTTATGAAGATCCACAGTCTTCAATTGCTCCATCTTGAATAGCATCTTCCACGTATTCGTATTTATTGGTCAGAATGGTTTTCGAAAATAAATTTGATCCCGGTCTTTCCTTACCAACAATCGTATGGGCAAGATTTTGATACCCGGTTATTTAACTATCAAATAAACAAAATAAAATGGACCTACTGGTTGAGTGCATAGTGTCACTTGGCCCTTTTTAATTAGAATTATTTAACGAGTGGTTAATTAAAACGTCTAAATCTTTCAACATAGTATTCACTTCTTATTTTAATACACAAATATTCTCAAACCATTTCTGTTTAATATTTAGAAAATTATCTTATAATCATATTCAATTATCACTTAAATCATTTGCTGCAACATTACTTATTATTTATAATTGGAAAATCGATCAAACGTATCGTTCGTAGAACAATCGTTAAAAAATCTCCTTTTTTCGTAATTTTGAAAATAATCATCGTCGCTTATCCTTTTAAAATAACTCACTCTAAACTCATTTCTTTACTTCGAAAATATCGTTATATTTTCATAACTCCTTTTTATTTCCTTGATTATGAAAATGTCATTTCATATTCTCTAGCCATTTTATTTCCATTACTTTAGAAATATCAATACCTATATTTCCTTAAATCCTTTTATTTCCCTTATGATCAAATCTCATCACATCTATCCTCAAATAACGTCGCATTATTATTTCTCATAATAAATCGCTTCTAACATCTTTATCATTACAACTCATATCATCCTCCGATAATCCCGAATTCGTTCAAGTTGGGTATTTTAATTACCTCTCAGACCTTGATCAACAACATTCTTATCTTAAGATAAATATGAATTTGGATTCAAAAACCACTATTCATTCTAATGCCAACAAATACTCCTTCACCATTTATTTAAAATGCGGTTTTATAAAACCTTCTTATTTCTGAAACCTCCTTTTTAAATATACTATTATCACTAAATTTATTGATTTAGTAAATGGTTATTAAAACACCAACTTTTAAACTTTAACTTCTTTAAACTATTTGCTTCATTATCTGGATTTTTATTACAAATCCTATTACTCGATCCTTTACCTAATTCAGTTACAGGAATCCTTTTTCTAACCCTTTCCATCATTCATTCTGGGAAATCGTATTTTAAATCTCATCAATTTCACTTATTACCGTTATTAGGTAACGTTAATTTAAAATTAATGCTTTGAATTCCCATCTCTTTTTATAAACTCGTTTATACAAAATTGGTTTAATATGAAACTCTTTTTCATCTTAATTTCCTTTACTTAATCGATATTAAGTAATATATATTTTAAGCTTATCTCATTCGCTTAAAATCTGTTTATAACTTAATTTACCACATTCGGTTTTAAAGGTAAAACCGTTGATAAACTCACGTTAAAATTCAATTATATTCATTACTGCTTCGATTACTTAAATGAACTTCATTTAAGGAATAATGTCTTAAATTATTATAATTTAAGTTTTATAATTTACTTCACCACTAACTGGAATTTATATTAAATTTCCTTTTTAAAATCTCATTAAGTTAAACAACTATTTGTTAAATCATTGTAGATTAATCGGCTCAAACTAAATCTAATTTAGAAATCAACTTCTGTTCAAACAGCTGACTTGGTCAACTCTAAAACATGATTAACTCGTTGATCAACACTAACTCGTCTTCAATTGTTATTAAATACATAATAATCAATAAAATCCCATTTTTATAGCTCTTAAAAATAATTAATCTCAGTTATTAGTCATCACATTCATCCCTGCGCACTTACTTATCAATTTTGGTAATACAAGAATTAGCTTTATAAATCATTTTATAGTTCAGATGAGGTACGTGCATCGCACACGACAGATTTTGGTAAATCATTTAATAATTAAGATGAGGCGTGTGCGTCGCACATGGCAGATTTTGGTTAATCATTTAATAATTAAGATAAGGTGTGTGCATCGCACACGACAGATTTTGGTAAATCATTTAACAATTAAGATGAGGGTGTGCGTTGCACATGGTAGATTTTGATACAAATGTGGTGATTGGTGGTTTATATATATATATATATATATATATATATATATATATATATGGTTGGTTTTTTTTCTTTTTTTATAAACTTTATTTTAAATAGTATATTTCAAAATGTATTTTCGAGTTATAAAAATAAATTTCATAATTTCGTTCCTATCGATTTACCTTACGGTAAACCATTCTTTATAAAATCAATGTATAATTTAGGTCATCTACTGCCCAGCCCTCAACCAATATTTCACATTGGTTAATGTCAAGGGTTCAACAATCAACAATCAATCCATCATCCAATCAGGTTGGTTAAACAGTAAATGTGATATAACATGAAAATAAACAATAAATTTTGAAGAATCTGGTTTGATTCCTCCAACATGTTCTTCCATTTTAATCCATTCAATTCGACAATTTACAAATAATTAATTCAAGTGATAACGGTCAACTAACAACAATTCAAATATCCAATTCAGTTTTTAACGTTTATATTGTTATAAATGTAACCAACAAGGTAAGTTACCTCCATTGGAATTAATCGTTAAAATAGCGATTTCATTTTATTTAAATTAAACAAACGTTTAATTTAAATAATATAAATATATATTCAACAACCAACAACCATCAATCAGTCAATGAAAAGCAAATATAGCACACAAACAATAAAACCCGACTTATAATAATTATAAGTCGGATACTGAGTGAGTTTTACTCACCTTGGTTTTATTTCTACCATTAAAACAGTTGTTTCCGGCTGCGTCTAGCTCTGTCCAACACTAGCTTCACGATGTAACGTTCATCGTTACGGTTCCAACGCGGCCCATTTTGTCCTATTCTGATAACAATGAATGAGTACATATTATATAAGCTATATCTTTTAATTTAATATTCTTAATTAAATTACACCGATGACCTCAGTTATCTAACTGGTCCGCTAATCCATTTAAAACATACGTTTTATATAATCTTAATGAAATATACCTCTACTACTAATGCATATAAAAATGTGTGTATTTTTACGGTATATATATATTTCTCCTTTCCTGACTGAATATTGTAATGTACATGTATATTTTTACGGTATATGTTAATACTTCTTTACCCATCCTGCATATAATTTTGATGTATATGTTGTAAGGTAAATATATTACCACCTTCTTTTCTTCAAAATGCACAACTTCTCCTGCTCTACGTTTATTCTTACCTGCCAGTAATTTGAATTATCTGTTATTACTCGAGCTTATCCCCATCTTACTTTATTTCACCAACTTCAATATTTCTTTTTTTCTTTTTCTTTTTTTGATAGCCCAAAATCCCACCAACAGGCCCGCGTCTAATATCCGCCCCCTACCCATTTGCTACAGTATGGTTTCTTCCTTCCTCGAAACACCCTGAAGCTCCTTCCCATATTCACAATTACACCATCCCCATGCCACACGTTGCCCAGTTTTACCATACCATTTTTTTTCAACCAACCAAACCCTCCTCTCCAGAATCTTACCCCAACACTTACGAAAGCAACTACCACCTTATGTTAAAACTTCCTGCTTCTGCATCTCTTTTGTTTCGTTTCATTTTTTTAACTACTGCATGGTTCCTTTCATCATCACCCCTCCATGATTTACGAAGTCAAGCCCACCCACCTCGAACTGCAATGCTTCCTCAACACCAGTTATAACTAAATACATGCTTCACGTTCAGATTTAAACCATCCACCACTGTGCTCTCCTATCACCTGGACTTCGGCGAACTACTCCGCTGTTGCTTTTCGTTTTCCCGAATGAAACCATATTTGCTTCCACCACTCCTTACGCCGCATCAACCATTCAACAGACGTCACTTAACCAGAAACTTGTGCCACCTCAACAGCAACCTGACTGCGTCGTCCTTAACCCTCTGTAGCGCCTCCAGTTCGCTGCGCTTCCCTTGCGATGTAAATCGCGATTTTCTGGTCATACTGTGCTACCACGCCACTTGGTTTCTGTTTTGAGCGTTTGGATTTAATCATTACGGCGGAGGAGATTGGGTTTTGTTTAGATAGCATGGAGACTTTTATATTTATACATAGCGGATAGATTTTTGTTTCGAGTTTGGATTATATTTCAAGGTAGTGTCGGGATCTGAAATATAAGATAGGGCTCGCCATATGTTTAAGTTGCTGAAGAAAAAATAAAAATGGGGTTCGTACATGTATTTATATAAGAAGGCTCCTTGCCATCCAAGTATTAGATCAGTAGGTCTGCAGTATATCACTTCATAGGTTAAGCAGCTGGGCATACTTGAAGGCATGTGTTGTTTGGCTGAGCAAACAAAGAAAAGTAGGCTGTACTATTTGGTAGAAAATAGGGTAGCTGGTAGAATTGTACGCACATAGGTTTGTACGTGATTTTCCACATTCTTGGTCTTTCTTTAGGGTAGGTGATATACAATACCTTTGCGGTGAAGATTTGTTATTATATATAATTAAATTTTCATGTATTTTATTACGTTTGTTTATGTTTGGTTATTTAAATTGTACCGCTAGTTACGTTGGCCGTTAAATATAGCACCGCCTCACGCGAACTCCAAACGCAATGAAATTGGATACACTACTATGTCTTGACATTACGGTCCCAATAAAATTTGTTTCATTGAAAACGGACTCCTTTGCACAACGGTCTTGTTTTAATTTAAATTTGTATATTGGTTCACGATTAAATTTCGTCTACCGATAAAATAACTCCAATTGGCCCCAAACTGGAAATCTAGAAATAATTAGCGATACGTATCCCAGAAAAATTCGTTTGATCGAAAACGGATATTGTTTGGACAATAGATATTTATACAACGTATATAATATCGATGAAATTCAAATTAAATCCAAAACAATTAAATTAAATAATAATAATAATTTTTTTTAATCGAATATACCCATATAAAATAATATATCACTTCACATTCAACCAAGATGAAATTTACAACTAATCATTTATATTTTCTAGCAAAACGATGCCCAAATATATATATATATATATATATATAAATTCCCTTTTAAATAAATTAAATAAACGTTATAATTTATAATGATTTCCATAGCGACTATTTTAAATTTTGATTTGGACATAACTTACAATATATACGATAAAATTCCGATTTTTCTCTTCCATTAGAAAATTATCATCTAATCAATCCTAACGTTTCTTGTTTCACAAAAATCCGACTTAAAACAGATTCTGTATAATCAATTGGAGTTAAAAACTCAAATTTACAAACTACCGCGATATTACGCGCTCATTTTAAATTAAATATAAATTTAAACGTTCAACGTCGTTTAATTAACGAATTCAGTATTAAAAATTGATAATAATTCAAATATAATATTTAAAATAAATTTAAATATTCGAATTCAAATAGCTAAAAAATTCGGGTCATTACACAGCCTCTAATTAAAGAGTTGAAAGAATTATGGGATATTGGCATTGAAATTTATGATGCCTTTACTGATCAAAATTTCATGTTACGTGCAGGCATGTTGTGGACATTAGTGATTGTCCGGGGTATACAATGTTATCCGGTTGGGGAACAAAGGGTAAATTGGGTTGTCCCGTATGCCATTATGAGACTTCTTTAATATACTTGAAACATAGTAAAAAAATGTGCTACATGAATCATAGAAAAGTTTTGGATCCGAAACACAAGTGGAGGTTTGATAAAAGGAGGTTCTATGGTGAAGTTGAAATAGGACATATTCTGGGAAATTTAGCAGGAACATACATTGAAGAAGTGTTGTGTGGCTTTGAAAATGATTTTGGGAAGAAAACAGATTCTCCTTTCAAAAAGAAGTCAATATTTTTCAATTTACTGTATTGGAGCCACAATTTATAGCGACATAACCTTGATGTTATGCATATAGAGAAAAACATATGCGACAACACACTCGGTACTTTGATAAATATTAGTGG
The DNA here is from genome assembly GCA_030737875.1 of Allium sativum. Classification (NCBI taxonomy): domain Eukaryota; kingdom Viridiplantae; phylum Streptophyta; class Magnoliopsida; order Asparagales; family Amaryllidaceae; genus Allium; species Allium sativum. The sequence continues at coordinate 418,162,947 of CM060924.1, forward strand.
CAAGTTAAAAGATCATTTGAATGCTCGTTTGGATTTACAAGAAATGGGCATCAGGAAGGTTCTGCATCCTACTTTTTCAGGTGACAGCGAACACTTTGATATTAGGGCTGCCACATTTGACATGACAAAGAAAGAAAAAGAATTATTTTGCTCAGTACTGGAGAATGCTAAATTGTCATACGGTTGTGCAACCAATATCAGTCGGTATGTTCACACGAAAGAAAGGACTATCTCAGGGTACAAGACCCACAATGCTCATTTTTTACTTCATTACTTGTAACACCCCACTTCCGTTAAGGTCATTCGCAAAGGGAATGCCTTAACTTCGGTGGAATGTTATAAGTAAACAGAACAGACATTTACATGACTGATAAAGTAGTACTTGAAAAATTTATAACTTTATTACAACAGAAACAGAAATAAGTTTGGTTACATCTTTCAAAACCACAATATCGGAATTCAAGTACATAAATATCGGTCTTGTACAAAAGCCTTCAGAATGCATAGTTTTTAAAGCCATAATCCCCAACATAAACTGCCATGGAAAGATAGAGTCAAAGCCAAGCAATACTTCAAACACTTCAAGCAGAAGAATCTGAATCAAGCACCTATGTTTCCACCCTGAGAACCTGGGAGGGGGGAAGGGAAGAAAAGAGACGAAATAAACTAGGTCGGACATAAGTCTGGTGAGTCCAGTGGTTTTCAGCATATAAACAGATAATAGTATCATGACATGTAAGTAAAACTAGATGAGAGACAACCGTAACAGGAATAGCAGGTTAACAGAAGAAACATAGTGATATAGGCTAAGCTAAGCTTCTTACTTAGTTTTCACTTCTCTGCACTAATACTAGTATAACTGAATTAGGTGTTGACCTAATGTCTAAACAGAAAATAGAATGATCTCTTCAGAAACATGTTGTTAGTAATGGGCCTTTACCACCCGAACAGAGATAGACGATACAGAAACAGAATGCTAATAATGGGCCTTTACCACCCCAACTAATGGGCCTTTACCACCCCAACAGAGACAGGCGTACAGAAATAGAAGCAGGAACAGAATCAGAGACGGAAACAGAATAATTCCTATGGAAACATAGTAATTCCTACCGAAACAGAATATTAGAATTAGGTGTACACTAGTAATGGGCCTTTACCACCCCAACAGATGGTACCACATAGAAACAGACAGGTGTTACCACCCCAACAGAAATAGACGGTACCCCAGCAGAAACAGATAAAACTAAGTGTACCCTAAATTCTACCCCAAGCGATCGGCTCCTTAATACATAAATACCCTGTGTCGGCCCCATAGAAGGGTGTATCACTCCCTAAAGTGGCAACCTATAGACACAGACCTATTTACAGGTGTCACGGTGTCTTACATCCTCAGAGCAGACCGGATCCATGCACGCACATGACCCGGTTGGAATGGGCCATCAACACCACTCGCCATTATCAGAGTGAACCTCTTACATTTAGTTCAATAAGTGTGCCCGGACCCCTCTTAGTGCTGGGTCATAGTTTTGATACCAGAAATGGTTACTGACTAATATGGGTCCCAAACAACATATGACACAAGTAATTACCCCTCCTAACCTTGTGTCCCCAGACTAACAGATTTCAGATTAACTTGCTTACAGATTTCAGATGTACAAAGTTCAGATTAACTAGTTCTCAGATCAGACATACAAGTTAACAAGTTTTCAGACTAAAGGATCAGATGTACATATTAACAGGCTTACAGATTGTTTCACCTAACTTTGTATTGGGTCTAGAGATTTATGAAACGGGTTTATTAGATTCATCAGCCCAATTGTTTTTAACCCTATCCACCCAACACGTTTTAGGTATCACATTTATCTTAGATTTGCATTAATTAAATATTAATGCACAGACCTCTCACATTATGTCGGTATCTTGTGGCCGCTGGATGTGCCGGGCGGTTCTGGGAAGACTTCAGCCACAAGCCAGACCTAACCTCGTGTCTAAGCATCTTTATGCCTACGACCTCTCACATTAAACTGACAGTTTGCGGTTACTGGTTAAGCTGGTTGGGTCCGGGCAGGCTTCTACGGCAAAACAGAGTCTAACCTCGTGTCTCAGCATTCCTATTTTTGGCTAAAGCATTCATTCACAGATTATGCCAATATCAGGATAATTATGCCAATTCAACAAATTAACTTCTTTACAAGTTACAGCAGATTATTCAAAGTTCTATTAACATGTTTTGCTCAATTTTAGATCGAGCCTACAGATTTTCATACCCAAAATTACCGCATTTAGTTTCAACAGATTTAATCTTCCCTTAAAATTTCATTGACATTCCTCGCTTAATCATAAAATTAAGCCTAATTTTACATGCTCAAATCATGGTCATAATTCACAATATAACATATGCTCCAAATTTCTATTTAAATTTACATAGTACAGAATATTCTCCAAAAAACCCAAATCATGATATACAATACGAATTATGCCAAATTATAGCCTTTGATTTCAACGTATGTAAATATCCAAGATCCCCATTTAGGCGTATTCACAATTAATAGTTATCCTATTTTAATATATACCTTTTATGCCTAAATCATATATCCTTTTTTTCTTTCAAGTCATAGATCGTCATATAAAATATGTCCCCAAATCTAGATCTTAAATTTACAACATATATTATGTCCTCAAAATCAGATCATGCATTATGTTCCCAAATTACAAGTCATATGTTGTCATACAATAATTCTCCTGCTTCCAAATCATAAACCGTTATATATAGTATGCCTAGATCTTAAATTACAGCATACGCCCATTTCTTAAATTAGTCACAAATCAGTCATGTCCAATTATGCATCATTCATTATTTTTCCCAAATTTAGCGTTCATGTGTCAATCTCTTAATAGATTTGTCTCAGGCTCGTGGTAGCCTGGCTATAGAACAGAAGGAAGGAAGATATATAGAATAGTTACAACAATAAAATAGATCTACACAGAAAAACAGATCTGATAAATAGGAATAAGATAGATCTACACAGAAAAACAGATCTGATGCATAATCTCCAATTCAGATTTATAACCATGTCAAGATCATAATTAAATCTCATATCTGAAAATAACTGTACTCACAATTCGTGGTTTAATAAAGAGAAGAACAACTTCTGGGATCTGATTTTCTAAAGTTGATTTAGCTTTCCGTTGATGTAGGCATTGATTTGTTATCTTTTAATCCTATTCAGATTGGAAGAAGAAGAAGAAGCACTTGTTCTAGCTTAGGTTTCAGCGGAGTAATGACACCATTGATTTATTTTAATATGAATTAGGGCATAGTATAGGTGAAATGAAGTTGTGTTGAGAGAAAGTGAGGTTTGGGGGTGTTTAAATAGCTTTGGAGCAACGAATCTGGTCAGAACGGGCGTCTAAATACAGAAAACTGAATCTGTCCTCGGATTTGGAAAAGGGGGGAGGTTGACCCCCAGGTCGACCCCATGGTCGACCTGCCCAGGTCGACCCCCTAGTCGACCTGGGTCCTGGGCGGGAAATTTCCCACCCAGCCCAGGTGTGTGTTTTGAATTTGAATTTGAATTTCGAGCTGAGCTGTTTTAAATTTTCTGAAACTTCTGAAGGCCATAACTTCTTCATACGGAGTCCGATTTATGCAAACTCGGACTCTATCTCAAGCAGAATTCCGAGATTAACGCAAGGGCGTAACCCATTTCCCTCAATTCTTCTTTTAACAATTAATTATACTTTGTTTTGTAACTTTATGTTCACAGAAAATACGGGGTGTTACATTCTCCCCTCTTTAAAGGATTTCTTCCCCGAAATCTTCAAGTTAAGAAGAATGTGTCCTACCATCAAATCACCCATCTACTCAACCATCATCCCCAATAATCCATTGTCCTTAGAAAACTTCTAATGTTGTATGAACATATGCAAAAGTGTGTGTGCATGTCTCTTATCTAATGCAAAGATCATGCGGTCCACTGATTCAGTTGACCTCCTTAATGCGAATTATGTTAGTGCCATGAGTCCACTTATGAATGCAAGAAATCCTATTTGATACACATTATCTCTATATGAGTGCATAACCATTCATCCAAATGCAACATCCATGTGATGAGTCAATCATTTTGCATCCACAAAAATCGAAAAAATGCACACACATCCATATGCAGTATGAGAGTGTTTTTGAGCCGATCTAGTGCCTAGTGTGTGTATATGCATCCACAAGCAATCACTAGAAACCACTTGGATCCACTTGCAACCATCAAACATAACATGTCTCAAACACATGTTTACACCCATTAGTTTCTACCTTAAGGTCGAAGAATTAATCGATAGGATACAGCCGAGTGATAGAAGCAAGTACAAAAGTTCTGTTCCCATTGGACATCGGTTAAGAGAATAAACCCCTAAGTATAAACCCCGAAGACCGAAATCAACATCAGATTGACACTCAGAAAATTACTCCCATTAAACAATGTCAAAACTGGAAATTTATTTCACGCTTCGAGTAAAAACCCCTATCCTTTTCAGAAATATTCAGATACTTACAGACTGCTGGTACAGATCAGATTATCAAATGATTCTTAGGAAACTAAGCATGATGAAACCCCACCATATCCCACAAAAACCAGAATATATGCGTTACAGTCAACTTAACGCTTAACATAGATACCTTCAAACCCCAACTTATTACAAACACATGAGTCGGAACCCTCATGGGGTTTGAGACTATAGCGGGATCAGAAACAAGACTAGTATTAAAGTGCAGAGTCTCAATTACAGAATCAAAATGCCAGAATCAAAGAGAGTTTTAACTCAATAATCAGATAAGGAAATTAATCCTTCTACAGAAATTTTCCTATCTCTATCTTATCCATCAGTCAGGAGAGCATTCACCCGCCCTCCAGAAGTAGGTTCTGCCCTCTGCCCTTGCCCACGTTTCTTCGGGCAGTCCCTAGTGAAGTGTCCCATTTCTCCACAGTTGAAGCAAGCGCCCTTCCTCTTTCTGCAATCCTTGTTCAGATGAGTCAAGCTTCCATAATTAAAGCACTTTTTCTCCTTCTTATCTTCAGACTTTTCATCCTTCTTTTTTGTTTCCTTTTTGGGCCATGCTTTCTTGTTCTGTGGTCCTTCGAGCTTTTCTTCTTTCTTCTCGCTTTTGGCTTCCTCTTCATGCATTAACGCCATGTCAACCAATTTCTCGAAGGTAGCCCCCATAGGAATGTAGGTCATAGCCAACCCGTGTAGCGGCTCATTCAAACCTTTAACGAATCTCAGGGCTTTCTTCTTAGGTGTATTCACCAAGTCTAAGCCGAATCTCGCCAACTGATTGAACTTGTTGACGTACTACTTTACTGATAAATTCCCTTGCTTCAATGCTAAGAACCTCTCCAAGTATAAATTCTCTTCTGATCGTGAAAGAAATTTCATTTTGAACCTATGCCTGAAATCCATCCATGTCTCCACCGGACGTTCTCCATTCGTGACCTCCCAACAAAACGAGGCTTCGTCCTTCATTAACCAAGAAGCCAATTGGACCTTCCTTCCATCTTATATCTCAAAGATACCAAATAAATCTTCCACCTCCTTAAGCCAATTTTGAGCTTCAACAAACGTCTCTGATCCGTGAAAAGGTTTCCCGCCCATTGCCCAAAAGTCATTGCATATCTTCGAAAAAGTATCTACGCGGGGAGGGGGAGGAGGAGGAGGAACGTCTGCTGGGCCTACGGCGGTGGCCCTAGCCTCCAGATACCTTCTGAACCAAGTTGGTATCAGTATGCCCTCGGGTATTTCGAGTAACCCAGACATGCTGAAAAGAAAAGGAAGAGATTCAAAACGTAGAATCGAAAGAAAGATATATGGCTCTTGGGGATTATGTTTTTCAAAATAAACTCTGCTTTTTGAAAATAATTCCTTTTTAAAACCATTTTGAAAATAGTTTTCAAAAACTTTTTATCAAATCAGGTAACCTTCAGCTCTGATACCAAGTGTAACACCCCACTTCCGTTAAGGTCACTCGCAAAGGTAATGCCTTAACTTCGGTGGAATGTTATAAGTAAACAGAACAGAAATTTACAAGACAGATAAAGTAGTACTTGAAAATTTTATAACTTTATTACAGCAGAAACAGAAATAAGTTTGGTTACATCTTTCAAAACCACAATATCGGAATTCAAGTACATAAATATCGGTCTTGTACAAAAGCCTTCAAAATGCATAGTTTTTAGAGCCATAGTCCCCAACATAAACAGCCATGGAATGATAGAGTCAAAGCCAAGCAATACTTCAAACACTTCAAGTAGAGAGAATCTGAATCAAGCTCCTATGTTTCCACCCTGAGAACCTGGGGGTGAAACAGAAGAAAAGAGGCGAAACAAACTAGGTCAGACATAAGTCTGGTGAGTCCAATGACTTTCAGCATATAAACAGATAATAGTATCATGACATGTAAATAAAACTGGATGAGAGACAACCGTAACAGGAATAGCAGGTTAATAGAAGAAACAGAGTGATATAGGCTAAGCTAAGCTTCTTACTTAGTTCTCACTTCTCTGCACTAATACTAGTATAACAGAATTAGGTGTTGACCTAATGTCTAAACAGAAACCAGAATGATCTCTTCAGAAACATGATGTTAGTAATGGGGCTTTACCACCCGAACAGAGCAGAAATAGAATGCTAATAATGGGCCTTTACCACCCCAGCTAATGGGCCTTTACCACCCCAACAGAGACAGACGTACAGAAACAAAAGCAGGAACGAAATCAGAGACGGAAATAGAATATAAGAATTAGGTGTACACTAGTAATGGGCCTTTACCACCCCAATAGACGGTACCACATAGAAATAGACAGGTGTTACCACCCCAACAAAAACAGACGGTACCCCAGCAGAAACAGAAAGAACTAAGTGTACCCTAAATTCTATCCCAAACGGTCGTCTCCCTAATACATAAATACCCCGTGCCGGCCCCACAGAAGGGTGTATCACTCACTAAAGTGGCAACCTATAGACACAGACCTATTTACAGGTTTCACGGTGTCTTACATCCTCAGAGCAGACCAGATCCATGCACGCACATGACCCGGTTGGAATGCGCCATCAACACCCCTCGCCATTATCAGAGTGAACCTCTTACAATTAGTTCAGTAAGCGTGCCCAGACCCCTCTTAGTGTTGGGTCATAGTTTTGATACCAGAAAGGGTTACTGACTAATATGGGTCTCAAACAACAGATGACACAAGTAATTACCCCTCCTAACCTTGTGTCCCTAGACTAACAGATTTCAGATTAACTTGCTTACAGATTTCAGATGTGCAAAGTTCAGATTAACTAGTTCTCAGATCAGACATACAAGTTATCAAGTTTTCAGACTAACGGATCAGATGTACATATTAATAGGCTTACGGATTGTTTCACCTAACTTTGTATTGGGCCTACAGATTTACGAAACGGGTTTATTAGATTCATCAGTCCAATTTTTTTTAACCCTATCCACCTAACACGTTTTAGGTATCACATTTATCTTATATTTGCATTAATTAAATATTAATGCACAGACCTCTCACATTAGGTCGGTAGCTTGTGGCCGCTGGATGTGCTGGGCGGTTCCGGGCAGACTTCTGCCACAAGCCAGACCTAACCTCATGTCTAAGCATCTTTATGCCTACGACCTCTCACATTAGACTGACAGTTTGCGGTTGCTGGTTAAGCCGGTTTTGTCCAGGCAGGCTTCTACCGCAAACAGAGTCTAACCTTGTGTCTCAGAATTCCTATTTTTGGATAAAGCATTCATTCACATATTATGCCAATATCAGGCTAATTATGCAAATTCAACAAATTAACTTCTTTTCAAGTTACAGCAGATTATTCAAAGTTCTATTAACATGTTTTGCTCAATTTTAGATCGAGCCTACAAATTTTCATAGCCAAAATTACCGCATTTAATTTCAACAGATTTAGAAGATTAGGCAATTTAACAGATTTAATCTTCCCTTAAAATTTCATTGACATTCCTCGCTTAATCATAAAATTAAGCCTAATTTTACATGCTCAAATCATGGTCATAATTCACAATATAACATATGCCCCAAATTTCTAGTTAAATTTACATAGTACAGTATATTCTCCAAAAACCCCAAATCAGGATATACAATATGAATTATGCCAAATTATAGCCTTTGATTTCAGCGTATGTAAATATCCAAGATCCCCATTTAGGCGTATTCACAATTAATAGTTATCCTATTTTAATATAGACCTTTTATGCCTAAATCATATATCCTTTTTTCTTTCAAGTCATAGATCGTCATATAAAATATGTCCCTAAATCTAGATCTTAAATTTACAACATATATTATGTCCTAAAAATCAGATCATGCATTATGTTCCCAAATTACAAGTCATATGTTGTCATACAATAATTCTCCCGCTTCCAAATCATAAACCGTCATATATAGTATGCCTAGATCTAGATCTTAAATTACAACATACGCCTATTTCTTAAATCAGTCACAAATCAGTCATGTCCAATTATGCATCATTCATTATTTTTCCCAAATTTAGCATTCGTGCGTCAATCTCTTAAGAGATTTGGCTCAGGCACGTGGTAGCCTGGCTATAGAACAGAAGGAAGGAAGAGATACAGAATAGTTACAACAATAAAATAGATCTACACAGAAAAACAGATCTGATAAACAGGAATAAGATAGATCTACACAAAAAAAACAGATCTGATGCATAATCTCCAATTCAGATTTATAACCATGTCAAGATCATAATTAAATCTCATATCTGAAAATAACTGTACTCACAATTCATGGTTTAAGAAAGAGAAGAACAATTTCTGGGATCTGATTTTCTGAAGTTGATTTAGCTTTCCGTTGATGTAGGCGTTGATTTGTTATCTTTTAATCCTATTCAGATTGGAAGAAGAAGAAGAAGCACTTGTTCTACCTTAGGTTTCAGCAGAGTAACGACGCCATTGATTTATTTTAATATGAATTAGGGCAGAGTATAGGTGAAATGAAGTTGTGTGGAGAGAAAGTGAGGTTTTGGGGTGTTTAAATAGCTTAGGAGCAACGAATCTGGTCAGAACGGGCATCTAAATACAGAAAACTGACTCTGTCCTCGGATCTGGAAAAGGGGGGAGGTCAACCCCATGGTCGACCTACCTACCCAGTTCCCGGGAGGGAAATTTCCTGCCCAGCCCGGGTATGTGTTTTGAATTCGAATTTGAATTTCGAGCTGAGTAGTTTTAAATTTTCTGAAACTTCTGAAGGCCATAACTCCTTCATACGGAGTCCGATTTACGCAAACTCGGACTCTATCTCAAGAAGAATTCTGAGACGAACGCAATGGCGTAACCCGTTTCCCTTAATTATTCTAATAAAAATTAATTATACTTTGTTTTGTAACTTTATGTTCACAGAAAATGCGGTGTGTTACATTACTTGTTGCAATTTGCTGTGAAGAAAACACTGAAACCTGAAGTTGCATTACCATCGATAAGATTTGGTGCATTCTTAAGAGGTCTTTGGGGCAAAGTACTTGAAGATGTGAAGAGGCAACAACAAGAAATATTTGAAATTATTTGCCAATTTGAGATGAAATTTCCCCCGCCTTTCTTTGACATAATGGTTCACTTGACGGTTCACTTGTGCAGGGATGTTTGAGTACGGTGGACCTGTGCATGTTCGATGTATGTTTCCGATTGAGCGTTATTTAGGTAAGCTCAAATCTAATGTGCGCTACAGATCTAAACCGGAGGTTCCATCGCCGAAGGTTACCTGGCTGAAGAATGCTTGACATTCTGCTCAAGATTCTTAAGTGGTGATGCAGTACCTAAATTTGAAAGTTGTCCGCAAAATATGGAATACGATAATGGTACAAGAAGAAATAAAGACGGAAAAGCTATTAATCTAAAAGAATCTAAGTGGATGGCATGTCATTGGTACATTCTATTCAATTGTGGTAATGAGGAAATAGAGAAATTAAAGGAGTAAGTTTTTAGGTTCTAATTTTATTCTAGCTAGTACAAAGAATTAGTTCTTTATCGATATTAATATCATCATGTTTATTCCAGGGAACATCAAGCTTTCATTGATGGTCATGCAATATCGAGAAGATATAAAAGAGAGGGCACATACCGAAGAATTCTAGAAATGGCTGAAGGATGAGGTTGGGAAAAAAGAGGACATTTCGAAAGAGCTACAAGTGCTTGAAATGGGCCCTAATTGGGATGTTAGGAAATTTAGTGGATACGTTATTAATGGATGCAGATTCCATACAAAATACAGAGATGCTAAGTGCAAAACACATAATAGTGGTGTATTCTTGACTGCCTTGACCACTAGTTTTGCAAGTTCAAAAGATCAAAATCCATTGGTTGGCAATGTTAGTTACTACAGAGCAATTATAGAAATAATAGATATTGATTATTGGGGAGAAATTTCAGTGTTTTTATTTAAGTGTTGCTGATACCAAGAAGAGAAAGATTTGTATGAGATGACACAAGTTAATTTCAACAGATTGTGCCAGAAATCTGATTTGTATGTTATGGCTTCACAAGTACAACAAGTGTTTTATGTACAAGATCCAACTGATAAGGCACTTTATAATGTTACCAAGAAACTATCGAGGGACTAGTGTGATGTCGAAAAGGAAAATGGAAATGAAGATGATCCAGTTTTACGTGATATTCAATGTGGTTATAAAATAGGAAATCAAGCTAGTGATGTTAAGTGGTATAGAAATGATGTCCCGACAACACAAATCCTCATTCCACCCACCATGATAGAGGAAACTGCCTCTTGATTCCTATGTAGCAATTTTGATCAGGTGACTTCTATTTATGTATTGGTTCTTAATTAAGGGGTGATTTCCGTATCCATTGATTTTCATAATTAATTTAGTACTTTTTAATTGCTTGACTGCTTGTAAGTTATTCTGATTTTCAGAATTTATTTATTTTTGTATACCATTTTGTATCCATTTTGTATAGAATGGGGGGAGAGAACAAGAGTCACATAAAAACAAGTTATTATAAAATTTAAGAGATTAATGAGGAGAGGCTAGAAAACAAGCCGATGGTCCAAAGTTGTTCGCCCAGCTTCGTCATAAGATTCAAGTATACGTACATTTGTTTATTAATTACACTTTCAAGTAATGAAGTACAATTTTGTTTTTTTTAATAATTTTGTTCTATTTTGAAACATGCCGCACAATGATCATGTCTTGCTTATGTGAATATATGTGTAATGACCCGGATATTCCGTCGGTTAGATTTGAATATTTAATACAGTTTTAAATATTGGGTGGATAAATATAAATGAAATTTTTATATTTATGTTATCAATTTAAATATCAATTTCGATTTAATATCGTATATATTAAATTATCAAAATAAGGAATCAGCGAATAACTGAATTCGAAGTGAAAACTGATTTGAAATCAGTTCAGATAATCAATACAAAATTCTGTTTGAATTCTCCTTATTTAAAACTTCATTCGAATTCTATTTTCAAATTCTATAGTTTAAAGTCCATTCGAATTCTATGTTCAAATTCTATAGTTAAAGTCCATTCGAATTCTATATTCAAATTCCATAGTTTAAAGTCTATTCGAATTTCTATATTCAAATCTATAGTTTAACTCCATTTGAATTTCTATATTCAAATTCTATAGTTTAACTCCATTTGAATTCTACACATTATTTATAAACAACGTTTATAACTTCAATTCAAATCCCACCTTTTCATTTATAAACAACTTTATAAATTCGATTCAAATTCCATCTTTTCATTTATAAACAACTTTATAAATTCGATTCAAATTTCCTTGTTCAAATGTATTCAAAACAAGTTAATGTTTCTATACTTCGTTTAAAATTCAAATTCTATTTATAAAAATAGAATTCCCCTTTTAAATTTCAAATACCCTTTTTGATATTTTTATAAATCAATATTCAAGCCCAGGGATATTTTAAACAATCAAATCAACCAATTTTCAATCATTTGATTTTTAACACATCATATATAAATATATATATGAAATCAAACAAACAACAACAGATAATATATTTTTGAGGAATCCAGTTGGATTCCTCCAACCTGTTTTCCTGCATCCACAGATGTTAGTCAACATAGTAATACCCATCCTGCTTCGTGGCAGGATATCGCGGTATAGAAGGTCATCCACTAATCATAGCGTGGGGCGTATAGGGTAATCATCCGCTATGAAACTGCGGGCATCCGCTAATGAGACTGCGGGAATCCAACCAATCATCAACCCAATATATATATATATAATAGTCCTAAATAACTAATATATATTTTAAATCAACCAAACAATATTCAAACAAGCATAGCAATTATTTTTAACAACTAGAAATAATTCTAATTTAATGGTGAGTGAGGTTTACTCACAAGATTTGCAGTTGTCGAATATCCTGAAATTTTTCATATCGTTGTTCTTGAATCACCTCGAATGAATTCGTACCACGATAAATTTTATTTTAAATTTACCGATTAAATGTTTTATTTATTTAAATTAACTATTTAAATAAATATATTACTTTTCTATATTTCCTTCTTTACTAACTAACATCCTTTATATAATTATATAAAATAAACTAAATTTTACTTTAATTGGTTTTCAAATTGTATAAACTAAATCTCCAAAAAAAAAAATTTGAATTAAAAAGAATCAAAATTTACCTTAACAGTCCATTCTCTTTCTCCTTCTATTAACAAATTCGAGCACTGTCTACATCCTTTCACCAACCATGAACATGCCTCTCCTATCTCAGATTCACTGTAATCGGTCAATGCCCGCACTCCGGTTGGTTAACGCGAAGTCGAATCCTTCCACTGTTGAATCCCATCGAGCTCCAGGACAAAAGTCGCGACCTCCTTCTTGGCTACTGGAATCTCCACACTCCATGTCGAAGTGCCATCCTGCCAACCTGAGGTTCGCCAGTGAACTCGCATTCTACCTCTGACCCAAGAGACATCGCAACTACCAGTACAGTTCGAACCTCCTCTAATTCTCTTACCAACGTCAGATCGCACCTCATCGTTCCCAACATCGACACCCACCTCCCCTTTTATGAATCGCGACAACCCCTAGGGTTGAAAAGAACTAGTTGAACCCTGAAAACCCATCGCAACTGTCGACGAAGGTGAAGGCTCGAAAGGTTGGATTAAGGCCAATACGATTTGGGGGTTTTATTTGGTTGAATGGAGAAACAAAAAGAAAGGTACGCCGACCATTTTTTCATTTCAATTTGAAGCTGTCGGATTTGATTTTTGAAGAAGGAAAAGCAAATAAAAGGGAGGAGTGCGATTATATAAGGAAGGATGGGGTTTTAGAATCCAACAGCAACGCCGAATGAAATGAGGAGGAGAGAAGGCCACCATTCTGCTTTGGTTCGTGGAGATAAAGAACCCACCGTTGTTTTGTTTTGGTCCATACAATACAAGGATCTATTTTATTTTAAATTTGTTTAAAAACCGTATTCTTTTATTTAAATTAGCACCTGATTCCGAACTCCTTTTAAAACACAGTAACTGGCATTTCTAGGGTAATACCACTATCCCGGACACACTGGGACAGGTTCCGAAGCTCAATTCTATCATCTGGAGAAGATATTAATTTAAATTGATTCAGTTTAAATTTCAAACCATTTAAATTCTTCGATAATTATTGAATATTATTATTCTAATTCAAACAGAATTTTGTATTGATTATCTGAACTGATTTCAAATCAGTTTTCACTTCGAATTCAGTTATTCGCTGATTCCTTATTTTGATAATTTAATATATACGATATTAAATCGAAATTGATATTTAAATTGATAACATAAATATAAAAATTTCATTTATATTTATCCACCCAATATTTAAAACTGTATTAAATATTCAAATCTAACCGACGGAATATCCGGGTCATTACATTCTTCCCCACTTAAAAAAATTTCGTCCTCGAAATTGCTAAGGTAGAAAAAGTGCTACAAACCCATTAACTTTTCAAAATCTTATTTATGTTGATAATCAACATTTCAAACTCCCTTACGTAACTCATTTTCGAATAAATCCCTATTCGATAACTCCTCCCTTCGAATAACTATATTCGATAATCTTTCTTTCGAATAACTAGATTCGAAAACCTTTCTTCGAATAAACTATATTCAATTTACTCTTATCAATTTACTCTATTGGATTTAACTCTTTTCGATTAACCCTATTGGATTTGCTCTTTCCACTTAACTCCTTCCGAATAACCAATATTCTATAACTCACTTCGATTAAACTAATCGATAGCTCTTTTCGATTAAACTATAATCGATAACTCATTTCGATTAACAAATAATCGATAACTCCTTCGATTTACTAATAATCGATAACTCCTTTCGAATAAACTAATATTCGATAACTCCTTTGAATAAACTATATTCGATAATTCCTTTCGAATAAACTAACATTTGATTTAACTCCATTCGCTTGACTCTAGATCGCAGCGATCACAATGGTTACGCCTGATTCCCCCAGGAAACGTCCGACCGCCCTAGGCTATCTGCAGCCCTGCAAATTACGCTAACAGTCGTACAAAATGGCAACTTATCCTGAGTAACTATACTTGGCTAACTCTATCTCAATAACTATATTCGATCCACTTTAATTGAATAACTAACATTCAATTAGATCCAAATTCGATTAACTATGTTCAATTAACTCTATCTGGTTAACTCTTAATTTGAATAACAAATATTCGATTAACTCTACGGATTAACCCTAACTGATTAACTCTAATTGGTTAATTCTTACTCTAATCGATTATTTCTATCTCTAATTGACTTCTCCTATTCGAATAACTCCTATTGGATTACATTTATTTATTTATAAAGATTTACTTTTAGTAACGGTTCTTCACTTTATAAATGTTCTCTTTAATAACGTTACTTCACCTATACAAGTGTTGTGTACCCCTTCTATTTAAAATTATCGGTGTTAAAAACCAATATCTCTTCTCTATATAAGTTCAGACTTATATATTCCATTTATCGAATGATAAATTATTTAATTTAATTTATAAACTGTTATTTATAAATCAATCTTTTCTATTTATCTGTTAAAACAGATTTCCATTTTCTATTTATCTTCTAAATATTCCTTTGATCAAATTCTATTTATTTAACAAATAAATATCTCATCTATAACATTCAATTTATTTTCTATAAATAAATATTTCCATTCAACCTATTAGTAAATGTTTTACAAATATTCCCTTTTAAAATTCTATTTCTAAATGTTTTTACAAATATTTCTCCTTCTATTTATTTACACATAACTTCCTTTGTATTTGTGTTACAAATATATTTCCTTTTTAACTCTTTTGGGTTTTTCCTTAATTCATACCCAAAATTTATTTCATTCACATTGATTTTACTCAATTTATTCATTTCGATCCATTTAACTTACTTAAGTTAAATTTAATTTCAATCATTTAAATTCCCATTAATTAGTTGCTAATTAACCGTTTTGCCTATTTTACCCTTTTTATTTGAATATAACTTGTTCAAATATATGTCAACTAAATTATAAACTAATCTAATTATATTTTCAACTCGAGTTATATATTCGATTTCGAATATAAATTCTCAATTTCTCTCACTTATCCAAACCCAATTTCGATTCAAATTTCCCTTAACTAATTATCCTCCAATTTAGTTAATTCTATTTAACCATTTAAAATATGATTTTTGTCTTAAAAATCATTTCACTTACTTCACTGAAGTTCATATTTATTTTATCTTCAGTTTGGATTTTTCTAATGCCCATTCGGATTTTATTTCCTTAAAATCCTTCTGTTTATTTAATTAAACCGTTATGGTTTATAATGGTTCTGGCGCTACTTTTCTAAAAATTTGATTTTGACATAACTCAAAATCTATACGACGAAATCCTGATTTTTCTCTTTCATTAGAAAACTATTGTTCGACCGGTCCCGACGATTCTTGTTTCGAAGAATTCCGACTTCAATTGAGTTCTGTATACTAAATTGAAGTTCGAATCGCCAATTTTCGAACTGCCGCGCTACGGCGAGCTCGTTTTAATTATATTTATAAATATAAACGTTTAGCCTTTGTTTATAATAAATTCAACTCCATTCTGATATATTTTCAATATATATCAAATCCATTTCACATAATATTCCCGATCTATTTCTCTTCAAATATTCAAGTCCTCTATATCTACAATATTCAAATTCCATTTGAATTCCTTTATTCCAACTCATTTGAATTTCCTTCTATTCAATTTCTGTTTGAATTTTCTTCTATTCAATTTCTAATTCAATTCCTTTGAATTTAAATTCTATTTCAATCTCTATATTTTCTTTGAAATTCTATTTAACCAAATTCCATTTGAATTCTAATATTCAAATCTCTATTTGACTTTTCTTTATTCAAATCCATTTGAATTCCTTTGAATTCAAATTCCATTTCAATTTTTCTTATACAATTTCTATTTGAATTTTTTTTTTATTCAAACTCATTTGAATTCCTTTGAATTCAATTTCTATTTCACTTCTATTTGAATTATATATATATTCAAATTCCTTTATTTTACTTCTATTTGAAATCTATATTCCAATTCTCATTTCAAAATTCCTTTGAAGTAATATAAATATATACATATATTTATACCTATCCCAAATTCAAAACATTTGAATTTTCAAACAACTTGTTTCTTTTCAAACAAATTTCCATCAAAAATTTTCTAAGGCAGCAATTCGTCACTTAGAAACTCGAAAATGAACACTGGTGATGTTGCGACCATCATCAGAATTATTTTCCAGCCACTGAATGAGTTCAGTGCTTTATTTCTTTCAAAGATCCATTTAGAAAAATATTTTCCAAACTCCCAGGATTTTAAATTCTGAATTCTGGTTGGAATTCAATTTCAATTTATCTCATTTGTATTTGACTTCATATACAAATTCCATTGGTTATATATAACTATTTCATTTTTATAATCTAATTTGATTATAATCCTAACAATCAACTTAACTATTTAAAAACAATATCGTGTCCAATCTTCTGTTCAAGTGTTTATAAATTCCTATCGACTTCGTGGCGTCCCACGATTCGACCAAAATTTATAATCCACTCAACAGACTAGTCAACACAATATAAAACGGTTTTTATATCAAATAACAAATACGCTCTCTCGTATATATATACACTCAACTCATTCTAGGATACTACTGATCCTATCTCTAATGAGCACATTTCCACACAGCCTAGGTATTCGCTCAACCTAAGCTCTGATACCAACTGTAATGACCCAGATTTCCGTAACATCGGAGTTGACTATATACATCATACGTCCAACCCAAATATCACGAAAATACGGAACATTTTTTTTTTAGAAGAAAGAGATAGAAGAAGAGCATAAATATCAACACAGAATCTCACATCGTGGCGGAACAAAATATAATATATCATATCTTTGAAATACAAAATCTTAACTGTATAACATACACTTATCAGAGTACAATACTTACAACATAGCGGAACAACACTATAACTAGATAACGCTGAAGCCTCCTGCTCCAAGCTCCTTTAGATAGATCTGTAAAATCCTGAAGAATTTATAAAGTTGTTTATAAATGAAAAGGTGGGATTTGAATTGAAGTTATAAACGTTGTTTATAAATAATGTGTAGAATTCAAATGGAGTTAAACTATAGAATTTGAATATAGAAATTCAAATGGAGTTAAACTATAGATTTGAATATAGAAATTCAAATAGAATTGAATTGGAATTTGAATAGAGTAGTCGATAAGGGAACGAGAGTATGAGTATAATTAGAATTTGTTAATATGCAGTTAAAATATATTTGAACATGTCATGTTCAAATATGAAGGTGAAATAGACTGAAAAGTTAAGTAACAGATTTAATTAACAAATTGAGTTAAAACGATTGGTATAGTTAAAATAGATTGGACAGGCATAAATATACAGGAGACAGGTATGGAATAAAGTATAGAAGTGAAACAAATAGAATGCCCGACAAAAAGGTACGTATTTAATTCATATATGAGATTTTATGCGCCGTATCGGCTAGCCGCTTGGCTTTTTCTTTTTCTTTTTGAGATAAGAAGGACCGGGAAAGCTATTTGAAATTTCCCGATGCTCCCGGTACAAAGGAGGTTATGGCAAATTTTTCCGGGAATTTAAGGAGATAGAATATTTTTAAGATAATTTGATAGTTAGAAATTTACATATCAAAATATATAGAAGTCGATAAGAAAACGAATGTAGAAATAGAATAGTATAATCAAAAAGGAAGTATAAGAATAAAACCTCGTAAGGATAAAAGAGAAAGTATATGTGTTTAAAAGTGAAGAAGTAGTGGTATGGTATTGATTATTCGAGTAAGTAGTCTTGTCTGTTTTGACGTTAAATGTTATTCAGTCAAGGTCTGAGAGGTAATTATACTCCAACTTGGTTGATTTCATGATATACCGATAAGTAGCAAGATTCAGGCTCGAAGATCAATGTGGAATAAGAATTAGTTAAATACTGTATTTGGGTTGTCATAACGATGTTTTACACAACATCTGTTTTAACCCAAATATGTGCAAAGCTCGGAAATAGAATAATGAATATTTTCTAAAGTTTAGAAAATAAAAGAAGGCGATATATGGAAATGTTTTCCAAATAACGTATAAGGCCAATATGGTTATTGAAAATATTTGGTTAACAAATATTGATAAGAAATAGAGAAGAGATTTAATTAATGGAATATTAATTCAAGTTTCAGTTATTGTTGGATGTTTGGATGAACACTTGTTTTATTCGATAGTTAAATCATCGACTATCGAAACACTTGTTTTTATTCGATAGTTAAATCACAGACTATCGGAGTTTTGACCATCGTTGTCAATATGGAGAGACCGGTTGGATTATTATCCGAAGAACCACTCCGTATTGGCAGTAGCGTGTGAATCAGATTATATAAAGATAATCGAAGACGGAGTAGAGTGCAAGGACTTTTTCTAAATAGAAATAGTGCCTTCGGTTCATCCTGTTCCTGGGTGACTTGTATGGATGAATGTCTGACAGAGTATTCCCAGAAAGGTCACGTACATTGATTTCTTCAAATGTACCAAGAGTGGAAGCGGAGGAGGAAACTTCTTTTAGCTGACACGTAATGTACTGTTGTAGACGTCAATTAGTGATTTTCGATGGATCTGACGATGTGACATTCGAAGTGAATCTGGTGTGATGATAAAGCATAGCTTCTAGCCTCATCAACCGGTAAATGACAGAAATCGGGCAAGCAGCATGGCTATGTAGGTCGCACCTATTAGGGTGTATAATCACCTGATCTAGAGTTTCATTTACTTCTAAAAATCTATTGTCGATGCTGACCCATTCGGGAAACGGTTGCTGATCCCAATCGTTGGTGATATACATTCGATACACTCAAGCGAAATGAGTGGTCGGTCATGTGTGGCTGAGTTGCAAGATGTTCTTGTTTAACTCGGTGTATTCTCCTCTAGAGATATACCAGCGGAAGGTGATTCCATACCTTGTCATAGTTGGAAAACCAAATACCCAATACGTGCTTGCGGTTTTTATTGTATATATATGTGGAACGTGAGATGCAAACGTTCCACTAGATTGTTATTTAATTGATTTAGACATTATTATAATATCAAAAGAGTTTGATATAAAGTCGAATCAAGTGTTTGGATTTTCATAAGGGAAAAACCCGTTCCGTGTTATGCGGCGTGGTCTTATGAGATATCATTTAGTTTTCTGAAACTGTTTTAAACTGTTTACTCATACCAGTCCCATGACTGACCCGGAATTTATTTTGTTTTGTTCTACCTAAACTCTTGGGTGCCTAAATTTGTACGGGCAGTCAAGTAGTTCAGGATTTTACAGATCTATCTAAAGGAGCTTGGAGCAGGAGGCTTCAGCGTTATCTAGTTATAGTGTTGTTCCGCTATGTTGTAAGTATTGTACTCTGATAAGTGTATGTTATACAGTTAAGATTTTGTATTTCAAAGATATGATATATTATATTTTGTTCCGCCACGATGTGAGATTCTGTGTTGATATTTATGCTCTTCTTCTATCTCTTTCTTCTAAAAAAAAAATGTTCCGTATTTTCGTGATATTTGGGTTGGACGTATGATGTATATAGTCAAATCCGATGTTACGGAAATCTGGGTCATTAGAATATGTTTGACCATGTGCACTTTGTTGAACCTGTTGTTGCCATGCACTTTGTTGAAACACTTGTTGAACCTGAGTTTCGCACCAGTAACCTTGTGCACTTGTTCTCTGTGCATGCACTTGTCACATTTGTGCACTTGAAACTGTTTTTATGACATTTGTGTACTTGACATCGGGATAGGCATGTAAAACCATAGCTTGATTATATATGTAACATTCTAATTGAAACATGCTGCTCTTAAATCTGTTTTTTCTGGTAAAAATATTATGGCTGTCGATAAAGACGTCCTTCTGTTACTTCATGTTTTAATATGGAAGGAGAAATTATGCATTTTTCAACGTTTCTACTAAACTGACTTTTCAACATTTTGTTTACTCATTTTACACTTTATCTTATGTGCTTTCCTTTCACTTTGCTGAAGCCGGTTTATTTACTTTTGTATACTTCCAGTTCCAGCTCCAGGTACACTCGGTCTTATTTCAAATTAAGGCAATTATTTTATGATTTTAATTTTCTATTTCTAGGTCAATGCAATGTTATGATCTAATTCCTCTATTCTAATCCAACTTGGGAGTCCATATTAAATGGCGCTTGAAGTTCTGAAAAGAAATTATGGACCTGAAGTAGATGTATGGAGCGCTGGGTTGATACTATACATATTATTGTGTGTCATTCCTCAATTTTGGGCAGGTACTCTTTAAATGATACTGGTCAAAAAAAGCACTGCAAGTAATTAGCTCTGAACCTTTGACAGCATTATGAAAGATTAGAGCCTTAATATCACAGCTGATATACTCTCTTGTATAGGTTGTATAGCCGAGTATTCACCTGTAAAAGAAATAGAAGGATTCAGGGAGAACCTGATGTTCAGATGTTAATGGCAGCAGTAACTGAAATAGAATGTTATGATGTTCCTGTTTTGATGTTATGCAAAAATTAATTCATATTTGATGTTATGATATTCTTGTTGTTTGGATTTTTGTCAAGATAATCAAATATGTATGCAGGCATTTTGATAATTTAACGTTATTCTAAAGTTGTTTTAGTATCCTTGTAATAATGTGAAGATGCATGTTCTTGCAGGCAATTGACAAGCTTCTTTTGATTTTTGATTTTCAAGTCCTCCTTTGGTTCATGTTTTTTAAGGCCGACGGGTGAATCAAGTTTTTTTGTTGCTGTAATTTTTGTTATGTTTCCTAAAATATTCATTATAAATGGCCCTCTTTATCAAGATCTCGGCTTCATCCCTGTATAATATGGACAGAGAAATCCTTGCATCCCTTTTCCATGTGCATTTATTACCTTTTTCGATAGCTTTCTGATAACTTCCTCAGATTGTTTGGACAGTACTCCAAGAAAGCATTGTGCATTAGAGTCCTCATTTTCCAGGTTCCTTAATACGACTAAGCTTTCATTAACCTTGTTTAGAATTGAACACAGTCATGCAAAATTGATTACATTCACCAAAGTATCTTAATGAGCATATAACTTTCAACACATTGAGTAGATAAGTCAGATATGAAGCATTGGTTGAATGTCAATAATATTGATATTTCTATACGTTATTGTTGTCAGATGATCAAAAATGTTATATGATATTATGTTTCTAGCATAAGTTTTATACTGCGAGTGGGTTCACCATTTCCTACAAAAAAATTAGTGTTGTTTAGTTGTTATGCTTGTAGGCTTTGTTGTGCCTTTTCTGTTTTGGATTCAGTCTTATACTTTATTCATTCATTGCCTCTTTAACGTTTAAATGGTACTCCACTGATTATGCTTGAATCGAATTTCTTGCTTTGGACACACAATGTAGACAATACCTTAAATAATACCATTCTGATTTGCTTTGAATCTGTGAATATATACAAGCTGATATCATATCTCACAGCCATTAAATTGTACTTGTGCAAATGGCTGTATGGAAGCAGTTGAAGACTGTGTCAGAGGGTGTCAGTGAGTATGTATATGAGTGAATCGAGTGGCAGTGTAGCGAGAAATGTACGTAAATATGAATGATTGTGTAATATATCGGTGTATGTACAATAGTGGTGACAGAAAATTTGTATTATTTGAAATATTGAAATAAAATAAATATTTGAATAAAATACCATGTTGCAGTAGCTTTAATATAGTGTTGCCATCGGGTTATAAATGTTGCTAAAATAAAGTTGCAATAGTCATACAATGTGTTGCCGTAGGGATGAGATTAGGTTGGGGCGTAGCCCCAATGGGCCCCACATTGTAGGTCCCACAAAATATATAAATAAAATTAATATTTATAGCAACATTTTTGGATGTTGCTTTAGACACCTAAGGATGTTGCTATAGACCTAAATAGGGTTCTAATGTAACAATATTTGTTGTGTTGCCGTAGATAGTCAAAATGTTGCCTTTGAGGTATGCTGCAACGGTGAAAATTGCATCACCCAAAAAACGTAGTCAAAGACTTATGCCAACATTTTTTGGGACTATGCCAACAATTTTTTTGCGTTGCGTTAGGCCGTTTATGGCGTAGTGTTAGGGTTAGATGAAGATCTCTAGCCGTGGGTCGTAGAAATTTAGACTTAAGTTCTCGCATATCGTCTTCCAAAAATCTATGACTAACGTGATCACGAACGATCATATTGCATTCAACTTCATGGAGATTTATTCCTTCATTGGGTGTGTAAAGTAAGTGTGTCGTTCGGTCAAGTGATAAAAATATTGGCCCTCCACATACTAAACTCCAAACACAATCTTCTTGATTGGAAACTTCTTGATGATCCCAATTGAGGCCAGCATAAAATAACTTAACTATTATATTATTTATCGTCAGACTATTGTCATCATTGTTAAGCAAAGACTCAAAATTACTTCTACAAGCAATAAGTTGTTTACCATATGCGGAGAAATCAGGGAAGTTCATGAATGATCCTTCAAAATTCCTTGAGTTTGGCATCTTATTCCATCTCTTTACATCAGTTTCATCATGAAGCCATCGTCGAATTTGTGCATCTGAAGGAGGTTGTGCTGAAGAAGTAGCTAGTCTTTGTTTTTTAGGTGGGATTTTGTTTGAATGGAAGATAAAGGTTTGAATTTTTTGAAAGCTAGCGTTTTGAAATTTTAGTTCTTGCCGGTAAATTTTGAGATGTAGGAGTAAAAATGACAAGATGAGGTAGCTAAAAGGTAAAAGGACAGGTAGATGAGGGTAGTCATTAGCACCAAACACACGAATCAGTCGACTGAACTAAGAGGGAAGTCGAGTAGTTCAGTGTTCAGAAATTTCTATAGGATCTAGGTCAGTCGACTGTCCCGCTGAATTAGTCGCCTTGAGGAGGCCAGAATTATTGTTCTGGGTCTGTCGACTAACCTTTTGGGTCATTCGACTAACCTAGAATAGAATTCCTATCCCTTGTAAATTTTAAGTTTTTAGTAATATGAATATTTATATAATGGTTTTATAATGTTTATATGTGAAGTTATATAATATTTAATATAAATATAAATATAAATATTATCAAGATTTTTTGTTACTTTTCAAAGAAAATACAATTTATTGAAAGAGACATACAACATGTATAAAATATACGAAAATAGGGAATTTAATTTATTATGTTGGACTCGGTGTTTTCTGGTCATTAAATTCCTTTTTCCTTCTCTCGTTAGATGCTTCATTCCCATCCCAAGAGTTAGGCGATATCAGTGGTCGTTATGGAGAAGGAATGATCGGTCGATGAATTGGAGTAACACTTATTCGTCCAAATAGTGAGACGGTGATCAGCAAAATTTTAATGCAATGCGTTCAATGATTCCTAGTCGACGTGCATTCACCTTTTGCTCATAATACATTTCTCTTTGTAATTCAAGCGATTCACATTGGTAGTGATGTATTTCACTTATTTTCTCTTTAATAGATGGTGAACCGCCTAAAAGAACTTGTTGGACTTTCTTTTTAACTAGTGTGTACCCAGTATGAGGTGTGGTAACCAGAGTACGAGTATGACAACGTGTTTTTCTAGTAGGGAAATCGGGTGAAGTGATGATATCAATGGAAGAGCTAGTTGGATGTTAGGAGGAAGACATTGTTTTTGAATTTGAACAAAAGTTGTAACTGAGAAAATAAGTTTCATGATTATAGAGAGGTTTGAGACTTTAGATATATATAAATTTTTAAGTAGAGATAAAATAGGAAAGGATAGTGGTTCCTATAAATTGTAGTTAGAAGCTTTTATTTATGAGGATATGATACATTTTTTTGAGAGATTTAATGCTTGACCAGAAAGTAATAAATTGAATTATACACACACACACACACACACACACACATATATATATATATATATATGTGTGTGTGTGTGTGTGTGTGTGTATGTATATGTATATATATTGTGTGTATATATAAGTAGTTGTTGCATGTGTTAGTAATATCATACAATACAATGGATATGATGGACTTAAATATGAATCACCCATAGCTCATATGGTTAAGACTAGGGGTGAGCGTTTGGTCAGTTCAGTTGGTTTTGATGTTAAAAATAACCTCAAACCAAATTGGAACCGAAAATTTTCAAAACCAAAATGAACCGAACCACATTAATTTCGGTTAATTCGGTCGGTAACTGAATTAACCGAACTTGAAGGATGTATTATTATTTAAGCAATGCATTCACTCAAAATAAAACATAAATTTATGTTTGGAGAAATTTTATATAGTTAGTATTATGTTTATAATAAAATTTGATTTATTTGCAACAAATGTCTTTGTATTCTATCACTAAACTAATTATTTAAAGTACTACAATACCGTAAAATTAGATTATTAAAAGTTCGGTTAAACCGATAACCAATTTTTTTATATTTTACAAACCGTATTCAAACCGATTTAGTTTTAAAACTGAACCGACTGAAATAAACTGTTTTGGTTGGTTAATTCGGTTTGAACAAAATATTGCTCACCCCTAGTTAAGACATCTGGGTATGATATAGGAGATCTTGAGTTCAAGTCATAATATGGCCAGAAAAAAAAATTTAGAAAAAAAATTATTTTTGATTTTTGTGTACCAAAATTATGTTTTAAATTTAACTTTATAAATTTTAAGTATCTTTAACGAACATAATACCAAGTTCTCGGCATAATTTTATAAAAGTGTTTTGTAGTAATAGTTTGGCAAATATATCGGCTAATTGATTTTCAGATGATACACAATCTTAGTTTATTAAATCTTTTTCAATATTGTCAAGTAAGAAATGAAGTTGAATGTCTATATGTTTAGTCCAGGAATGATTAACATGATTTTTTGATAGATTATGTGACGACCCCAAAACCCCGTACGACGGTGTCAAGGGTAATCTTTGGAAGATAACACATAAACAGATAATAGCAGAACAGAATTAAATAAATACACCAGATAATGCACAATAGAATACACTAGATAAACATAATCATCAGAGTTACACAGTATACAGGATCATACTTAGTATAAATACAGTTCAGCTATACATAAATGTCTACA
This sequence comes from Allium sativum, assembly GCA_030737875.1. Taxonomy (NCBI): domain Eukaryota; kingdom Viridiplantae; phylum Streptophyta; class Magnoliopsida; order Asparagales; family Amaryllidaceae; genus Allium; species Allium sativum. The sequence goes on from CM060924.1 coordinate 418,188,692, forward strand.
GCGGAAAACAAACATAATATGTACAATAGGAGTTGAACAGCATAAAAAGAGATAAATGATAGAATCCATCTTCAGCTCCGGCTATCTAGAAAGAGCCTGCTAAAACCTGAATACAAGGCTGCCCGTGTAGAAAAAGGGGCACCCGAGTTTGCAAGTGAAACAAACTACGAGTCAGTCATGGGACTGGTATGAGAAATCTACTTAACACATTTTATAATATGGCTAATCACAGGACCACGCCACTTTCGCGGAACGGGTTTACTCCATCGGATTGCCAGTGCTTTAAAACAAGTAAATCTTTTAAACATCGCAATGCTTTTTACACAAAATGAAGCCATTATAAGACTCAGTTCCCATCACACAATGCAACGTAAATCGGAGGATAGAGTTTATATGTTTCAAAAACAATTTCAAATCATAAGTATCAATCATAGACGGCATTAATGCCCCATACCACTATGTCGCCATATATAGGTATACAATCAAAATTGCACAATCACGTATTTGGAAATTGGATTTTCGTCATGAACCAAGGCAAAAGATAGTCCTTACCGACTTCAAGACAATCTAGCCCATGTCTCAGGCAAGTACTCAGTCAAGCCTTTGGATCCTCAGGGCCGGTCCACCGATGTGGATTAAAATGCCTGAACACTGCGTTTCCCCGCCCTTTGGGGCGTAAATGAGCCAACGAATGACTCCATCGGTCCCGGATTGACCGATATATCTGATGCGCCTCGCAACAGCAACAACCACATAGGTGAAAAATAGTATAAATGTCAACCAGTTTTAAGCACTGACACCACCTCTAGCTAGAAGGAAACGCATGCCCTCCCTGACGTCCTCTCCCATTTCTGGTTCATACCGGGGTGTGAGGCTCGCGAATTCACGTTATACACAAAGCTACGCCACACAGGCAGTGCTTTGATCATCAATCACAAGACTTTGCTTTTCAACAGAAGCCTTGATCTCTGCATCTTAGCATGTCACACAGGCAATTCACAGCATGTAACTGATGACTATTAATCACACAGAATGAATTCCAATGTCAGACACTCAGTCCATTTACAAGTCCGTTCTGGGTCTGAACGAAACCGGAGGCACTATATACCTCGCATACCCATCGATCTCCACGTACGTCTGGACGATCACCACTCATTATCCATATTTCGGGATGCCTCCCAACCAGGACATCAGTTACCATCCAAACGAGGTGAAGATCTCCGGTCTTCGACCACCGTCTTCATCTTCGATTTCTTATCGTCGATTCAGTTATTCAGAATGGGATAAACCCAGTCTTTCTGAGAAACTGGCGTATATAATAAACCAGTGCTACACAAACACAACATACGCCTTATTCCAATTCATTAGTCACTAACCGTAAATCAGTAAGAGAACGATTCCCCAAATATTAACCCCGAAGGCCAAAACCAACATCAGATCAAACTCCAGGAAACCATTCGACTTAGCTAACCTTCAGTTAGTTTCTAAATTTCACATTCCATATCGTTTATAATATTTTATAACGACTTATCGCTCTTTTTATTTATTTAAAAATAGCCAATTTACTCAAACGATGCTTCAGGTCATAACGCGGCCGTGACGCTGTTTTTCCTCAAATTTGATTTACACATATCTGAAAATCTAACCGTTGGATCATCAAAAAAATTATATAATTAGAAAGATCTTTTCAAAACGAATCCAACGGTTCTAGTTTTGGGAAAATCCGACGGTCGGATCTCCCGGTACACTCGTTTGAAGTTTCGATTTCAAAATACGAACTGCAGCGTCGTTATTCGATTTAATTTAATTATATATATATATAATTGATTCTGGCGTTGTTTTTCTTCAGATTTGAATTAAATATTCCAGACAATCCAACCGTTGGATCTTTACAAACTTGGTGTCGTTGGAAAGATATTTCCAAAGCGAACCTAACGGTTTCGGTTTCGGGAAAATCCGATGGTCGTATCTCCCGCACTAATCGTTTGAAATCACGGTTTCAAAACACGAACTGCAGCTTCGTTATTCGATTCGTTTAAATTATATTTATATATATATAATCTATTCTTCAATTTCAAAACTATATTCTTTTCATACCTTTGATAAAAATGATATTTTTATCCAACCGACATTTATTTCAACACTTCACTATTTTTAACAATTCATGTATATGATAAAAATGTGATTTTTATTGTAAAACAATTTATTTCAAAACACGACTAATTTATATAGTTCATATAGATGATAAAAACATGATTTTTATTATAAAACAATTTATTTCAAAACACGAATACCATTCAACACATGAATTTCTATTCAACGAATGAATTTCTATTCAACACATGAATGTTTTCTATAGTTCGTATATATACAATAAAAAGGTGATTTTTATATTTAAAACAATTTATTTAAAACACGAATATCATTCAAAACATGAATTTCTATTCAACGAATGAATTTCTATTCAACACATGAATGTTTTCTATAGTTTATATATTTACAATAAAAAGGTGATTTTTATATTTAAAACAATTTATTTAAAACACGAATACCTTTCAACACATGAAATTCTTTTCAATGAATGAATTTCTATTCAACACATGAATGTTTTCTATAGTTTATATATATACAATAAAAATGTGATTTTTACTACAAAACAATTTATTTAAAACACGAATACCATTCAACACATGAATTTTTATTCAACGAATGAATTTCTATTCAACACATGAATGTTTTCTACAGTTTATATATATACAATAAAAATGTGATTTTTATTACAAAACAATTTATTTAAAACACGAATACCATTCAACACATGAATTTCTATTCAACGAATGAATTTCAATTCAACACATGAATGTTTTCTATAGTTTATATATATACAATAAAAATGTGATTTTTATTACAAAACAATTTATTTCAAAAAACGACTATTTTATATAGTTCCTATAGATGATAAAAATATGATTTTTATTATGAAACAATTTATTTCAAAACACGAATGTCGTTCAACACATGAATTTCTATTCAACACACGAATATAGTTTCAACACATGAAAATAATTCTAACACATGAATATTATTCAAAATTTCGGCAGCATAACGACAAGGTAGTTAAAACCGGGGTCGTCCCTAGTACGGCTCCTCGCTCTACCTTAAAGCCTCGCAGCTTTTGACAATGGGGATTTCATGCATCTAGTTCGCACGCAGGCGGCATGTATATTTTTTTCTTTCTTTTCCACAAACTAATCCTATGTGGTTTCAACCAAATAATTCTCAACCACAAACGGGTATTTTTCAACCACAATCAATCAATTTCAACCACAAACAATTCAAATCAACCATTCGCTATCAACCAATTTTTACACCAATCACAACCAATAAATATCGTCCATGGTTTGGGGACAAGGGGCATGTGTGTGTGTATGTATATATATATGTATATATATATATATATATTATAAGTATATTTCACTTCCATTTCAACACATATGTAATTTTTACAACGCATATATAACTTATACATCGAACGTACGACTTATACAACGCTTATACATAAGGTGTACAACGCTCATATAAATCATACATCGACTATATAATTTATACATCGTCGTTTTCCATATCGTTTATAATTTAGAAATCTCACATTGGGTTCCACTCTACCAAAAATAGCAGGAGGCTCATAAAAATATGTGGTCTCTTCTAGAATGTAGAAGACGTCCACACGAGTCCACTCTCTCTTGTTTCACTGAATTTCGTCAAGAAACGAAAAAGATATGATTTTTACACTGAAATAAAAAACCATAGCGCTTTAAAGTGCTATTAAATAGTTTAATATAATTTCAGTCGTACCTCTCTAAAAAGCTTCAAAACTAGGGTTCGAAATTACTTCCAATCCGTGGCTCGAGGTGACGATCAGCAGGCGCGACGTCGAAGAGCTACGAACGGCACCCAGATCGCCGGTGGTGGGGCCAGGTGCGACGGCGAATCTAGGTGGCGGCGGCGCTGGGAAGTTCAAATGTTCGTGGAGGTGAAACTCGGAGCTGGGGCGACGATAGGGGATGAGGCCGACCTTGATTTGAAGAGGGGAGGTAGTGCTTCAAAAAGTTGAACGGGGGGAAGGGCTAACGATGAACGGAGGCGCCGGAATTTTGCCAGGAAGTGGAGAGCGGTTTTCCGCCGTCGCGACTTTCAATCGGGGGAGAGAGAGAAATGAACGTTGACCAATGATATTTTTTTTATTTATAAATTTTTAAAAATCCAAGAATACCCCTTATCTCATACGAACTCCAATCCAAACCCAACGAAAGTCGTCCCTAGCTAAATACCCCCATTCCGAACACAATGGGATATGTTTCGAAGGCCCATTCGAATGTTTCAGTCAGTTTTCATTCAAATTAAAATATAAAACATTCAATATTTAATTTGAACGTACATTTCAATTTGCCGGGGCCACATACTGATTCTAAAAATTCCCGACAAACAAATCTAGCTATGTTTTGACGATACGGTCCCAACAAAACTAGTTTCGTCGAATTCTAAGACTGTTTGAAAAATGGCCCTTTTCTGGTCGATCCAATTTAATTGAAATCGACCAAACACATTTTCCTTTGCCACGCTAACATACTAGCTTCAAAAATTATGAAATTTGAAATCTAGTAATAATTTGACATCCCGGATCCAACACAAGTGGTTTCGTCGAATTCTGAGGTCATTTGCAAAATGGCCATTTTCACGGGCTATATAAACTCTATAGCGACCTTTTTGAAAATTCAATTGGCCATAACTGTAACGACCCGGAAAATCTGAACCAATTTAAAATTTTTAAATTGGCTAAAATAGTGGATTTTAAATATTTAAAATAAATATTTTAAATAATAGCAATGAAAAGTGAGTTGGAATCGACGTTTGAAAGGGAATATAACTAAATTATAATTATAAACAAGGCCTGAAAAGGCGATGCAGTTTCAAAAATTGAATTCAAACTTTGTCGGACTGTACTAGGTGCAAAACAAAACGGATTTGAGTGAAACCAAATATATTTAAATTTGTTAGTGAATACCTTTCTAACGAATCTGAAAAATCGAAGTTTCATAGCGGAAAGCAAAAGTTATGGCCGAATGAATTTTCAGAAAGGTCGCTATGGAATTTATATAGCCCGTGAAATTGGCCATTTTGCATATGACCTCGGAATTCGACGAAACCACTTTTATTGGATCCGGGATGTGAAGTTATTGCTAGTTTCAAATTTCATAATTTTTGAAGCTAGTATGTGAGCGTGGCAAATGAAAACGTGTTTTGGTCAATTACAATTAAATTGGATCGACCAGAAATGGGCTTTTTTGCAAACGGTCTCAGAATTCGATGAAACTAGTTTTGTTGGGACCGTATCGTCAAAACATAGCTAGATTTATTTTTCTGGAATTTTTCGAACCAGTTTGTGGCCCTGGCAAATTGAAATGTACGTTCAAATTGAATATTGAATGTTATATATTTTAATTCAAAGTAAAACTGACTGCAACAGTCGAATGGGCCTTCGAAACATATCCCATTGTGTTCAGAATGGGGGTAAAATGCTAGGGACGACAATCATTGGGTTTGGATTGGTGTTCGTGTGTGAAAGGGGGTATTTTCGAAATTAAAAATTTATAAATATAAGAAAATTCTCTCATTGACCAGTTAACTCGTTCTCTCTCCCCGATGGATACTGTGCACGACGGAAAGCAAGTCGACACCTTCTCTCTTCGATTTCTCCCCTGTTTCACAATGAAATCGAGTGATTCTTGATTCATTTCAAAGCTCTTCGTCTCCTCTTTAAAACCATCTAAGGTTTGCTAGTTATCATCAAGTGTGGAGGGAGATACGAGTCCTCAAAGTCAGCGACTTTGGAGCGCCGCCGAGCCTTCAAGGCGCCACCGAACTAAGCGAGACCACCGGCGCCGGGAAGGTGTTTCGAAGCTCTTCGACGCTGTGTGAGCCGATTCTCCTATCGCGCAACAGTTTGATCGAAAGATAAAAACCTAGTTTTGAACCGTCGTGAAAGGTAGGTCCTTTATTGCATCTGAACTTTGAAAAATCATATCTTTTTCGTTTCTTGACGAAATTCGATGAAACGGGAAACATCGTGACCGTGTGGACGTCATCTACATTTTAGAAGAGACCGCATATTTTTCTGAGCCTTCTGCTATTTTTGGTGGAGTGGAACCCAATGTGATATTTCTAATTTATAAACGATATGAAAAACGACGATGTTAAATTATATAGTCGATGTATGAGTTATATAAGCGTTATACACCTCTTGTATAAGCGTTGTATAAGTTGTACGTTCGATGTATAAGTTGTATATGCGTTGTAAAAATTATATATATGTTGAAATAGAAGTGAATTGCTATATATAAATATATATATATACGCCCCTCGTCCACAAACCATGGACGATATTTATTGGTTGTGATTGGTGTGAAAATTGACTGATAGCGAATGGTTGATTGGAATTGTTTGTGGTTGATATTGATTGATTGTGGTTGAAAAATACCCATTTGTGGTTGAGAAATATTTGGTTGAAACCACATAGGATTAGTTCGTGGAAATGAAATAAATATACATGCCGCCTGCGTGCGAGCTAGATGCATGATTCCCCATTGTCAAAAACCGCGAGGTTTTAAGGTAGAGCGAGGAGCCGTACTAGGGACGGTCCCGGTTTTAACTACCCTGCCGTTATGATGCCGAAATTTTGAATAATATTCATGTGTTTGAATTATTTTCATTTGTTGAAACTATATTTATTCGTTGAATAGAAAACCTTTATGTGTCGAATCGTTATTCATTCGTTGAATTAAAATTCATGTGTTAAATGGTGTTCGTGTTTTAAATATAAAAATCACATTTTTATCATCTATATGAGCTATATGAAATAATCTCCTTTTGAAAGAAATTGTTTTATAATAAAAATCCTATTTTTATTACCTATATGAACTATATAAAATAATAGTGTTTTGAAATGAATTGTTTTACGATAAAAATCACATTTTTATTATATACATGAATTGTTAAATATAGTGAAGTGTTGAAATAGAAGACAGTTGGATAAAAATATAATTTTTATCAAAAGTATGAGAAGAATATAGCTTTGAAATCGAAGAATCGATATGGATATATAAATGGAATTGAAATATATCAAAAAATGAAGCTACAGTTCGTATTTCGAAACCGTGATTTCAAATGATTATACCGGGAGATCCGACCATCGAATTTTCTTGAAATCGCAACCATTGGGTTCGCTTTGGAAATATCTTTCCAATGGCACCAACTTTGTAAAAATCCAACGGTTGGATTGTCTGGAATATTTAATTCAAATCTGAAGAAAAACAGCGCCAGAATCGATTATATATATATATAAATATAATTATATTTAATCGAATAACGACGCTACAGTTCGAATTTTGAAATCGAAACTTCAAACGATTATACCGGGAGATCCGACCGTCGGATTTTCCCGAAACTAGAACGTTGGATTCGTTTTGAAAAGATCTTTCTAATGATGTAAATTTTGTGAAGATTCAACGGTTAGATTTTCAGATATGTGTAAATCAAATCTGAAGAAAAACAGCGCCACGGCCGCGTTATGGCCCGAAGCGTTGTTTTGAATTAATTGGCTATTTTAAAATAAATAAAAAATAGCGATAAATCGTTATAAAATATTATAAATGATATGGATGTGAAATTTAGAAATTAACTGAAGGTTGGCTAAGTCGAATGGCTTCCTGGGTACTGATCTGATGTTGGTTTCGGCCTTCGGGGTTAATATTTGGGAAATCGTTCTCTTGCTGATTGACGGCTAGTGACTAATGAATTGAAATGATGTGTGTGTATGTTAGTGTTGCACTTGTTTATTATATACGTGAGTTGCTCAGAAAGACCGGGTTTATCCCATTCTAAATAACTGAATCGACGATAAGGAATCAAAGATGAAGACGGTGGTCGAAGACCGGAGATCTTCACCTCGTTTGGATGGTAACCGAGGTCCTGATTGGGAGGCATCCCGAAATATGGATAATGAGTGGTGATCGTCCAGACGTACGTGGTGGTCGATGGGTTGGCGGGGTATATAGTGCCTCCGGTTTCGTTCAGACCCAGAACGGACTTGTAAATGGACTGTGTGTCTGACATTGGATTTTATTCTGTGTTGATTGATCTCTATTAAATATACATCTGTTTGGCGGTGGAGAATTTATTCTTTTGCTTAACGCCCTTCTCTGAAACGCACGAGCTCAGAGGTTGTATATCGATGGACATCACTCGCATGGCATGAATTGCTAGTGTGGCATGCCTAAGTGGCAAATGATCAGGGCTTCTGTTGAAAAGCAAAGTCTTGTGGTGTTTATCAAAGCACCGCCTGTGTGGCGTAGCTTTTTGTATAATGTGAATTCGCGAGCCTCACACCCCGGTATGAACCAGAAACGGGAGAAGGACCTCAGGGAAGGCATGCGTTTCTTTCTAGCTAGGAGTTGTGTCGGTGTTTTAACACGGCCTGACATTTTACTTATGTGGATGATGGATAGCGAGGCGCCTCGGATATATCGGTCGATCCGGGACCGATGGAGTCATTCGTTGGCTCATTGACGCCCCATAGGGCGGGGAAACGCAGTGTTCAGGAATTTTAATCCACATCGGTGGACCGGCCCTGTCGCTCCATGGGCCCACCTGAGTCTGGGTCCTGAGACACGGGCTAGAGCGTCTCGAATTCGGTAAGGACTATCTTTTGCCTTGGTTCATGACGGAAATCCAATTTCCAAATACGACATCGTGCGGTTTTGATTGTATATATATATATATATATATGGCGACATGATATATGGTACCCATGTCGTCTATGATTGATAGTTATGATTGAAATTGTGTTTGAAACATATAAACACTAGTAATAATATCAAATGTTTTTGTTTTATCCGTATCAATCATATTTTGGCCATTATAAGGTAAAAACTCTATCCTCCGGTTTACGTTGCATTGTGTGATGGGAACTGAGTCTTATAATGGATTCATTTTTATATAAAGCATTGCGATGTTTAAAAGAAAGATTTGTTTTAAAGCACTGGCAATCCAATGGAGTAAACCCGTTCCACGAAAGTGGCGTGGTCCTGTGATTAGCCATATTATAAATGTGTTGAGTAGATTTCTCATACCAGTCCCATGACTGACTCGTAGTTTGTTTCACTTTCAAACTCGGGTGCCCCTTTTTCTACACGGGCAGCCTTGTATTCAGGTTTAGCTGGTTCTTTCTGGATAGCTGGAGCTGAAGATGGATTCTATCATTTATCTCTTTTTATGCTGTTCAACTCCTATTGTACATATTTTGTTTGTTTCCGCTGTAGACATTTATGTATAGCTGAACTGTATTTGTACTAAGTATGATCCTTTATACTGTGTAACTCTGATGATTACGTTTATCCAATATATTATATTGTTCATTATTTGGTGTATTTATTTAATTCTGTTCTTCTATTATCTGTTTCTGTGTTATATTCCAAAGATTACCCTTGCCGCCGTCAGTACGGGTTCGGGGTCGTCACACGTGGTATCAGAGCTTTGGTTAAGCTTAGTTCTGGAATATAACATATTAACGAACTCGTCATAAATAGAACCAGTAGTGTTCTAGGACGAGTAACTCATTATAGATAGGATCAGTAATATCCTAGTATGAGTAGCAGAATGAAATAACACCTAGATAGACGCATGTACATTCAAGTATTTGTCTCTATATTTTGAAATATCTTTTCTGTTGACCTGACACTTGATCTGCTATTTGCAGAAGAACTAGAAAATGAGTGCCAGAAACAGAAGAAGTAATACTGACCCGGATATTGAAGCCCTATATATGAAATATTGAAATCTAGGTGGAAAGCCCTTCACGGGTGAAGAATCAATTATGAAAACACAAGCCTGGATTCGTTCGGCTGAGAAAATCTTTGATGGTTTAAAGCTGAGGGATGACCAGAAAAGATTATTGGCATCCTGGGCACTCAAAGATGAAGCTTTGTTCTGATGGGATTCAGTTATTAAGGATAATCCAGAAGGTGATATCACCTAGGATAGATTCAAAGTGATTTTCCTGGAAAGATTTACTCCTCCTGAAGCGATTGAGCGACTATGTGATGAATTTTCTTATTTGATACAAGGAGATATGACCATTCCCGAATATCATAAGAAATTCAATGAACTTTCTCACTTTGCCCCTCATTTAATTGAAAATCCGAAGAGGAAGAATTTGAGATTTATCAACGGGCTTCAAAGAAAATATCAGAACAGTGTAATGAGGAGCGTGAAGCTTTCCTTTTCTGAAATGATATACATGGCTTACCAGTACGAGGATCTCGACAAGAAAGGTATGTTACAGTACGAAGAGGAAGTCGGCTCTAGTAATAAAATTGAGTCTGAAACTGATCGTCCTGAGGCCAGAACGATGTCTAAGGTCAGTAAGAAGCCCAGTGCTAAGAGAAAAAGGGCTAAATCTGATAAGGAACCAGTAACGACCGCCGTATGCAATAACTGCCACCAGAAAGGGCATTTGTCGATAAATTGCGGACCCTTAAAGAAACGAATCAAGAGTGGATCTAATCCAGATAATAAGGTTCATGAGGGCAGAGGATGCCATAAGTGTAACAACCCGGAAAATCCTAGCCAGTTTAAAATTTTTATTTTAGCGAATTTAGCGAATTTTGAATATTTAAAATGAATTATTTTAAATAATATCGACGATAAATTTAATTTGAATAGAATTCCAACGTATATATTATATACGTCGTCGTTAGAATATAAATATTTATATATAATTATAAATAGAATTGAAAATGGCGCGGTAGTTAGATAATTCGATTTCAAACTTCAATTGAATGTACCGGGTGCAAAACAAACCGGATTTTAGCGAAACCAAAAATAATAGAATCTAATTGAGAATATCTTTCCAACGAATCCAAAAAATTGAGATTTCATAGCGGGAATCAAAAGATACGTCCAGTAGAAAATTCTGAATAGTCGCTATGGAATTCAGGCCCTTAAAAATGGAAATTTTGCAAACGACCTCGGATTTCGACGAAACCACTTTTTTTGGGTCCGTGATGTCAAATTATTTCTAGATTCCAAATTTCATAAATTTTCGATTCAATAGGTAAGCGTGGCAAAGGAAAACACGTTTGACCAGTTTTAGTTGATTTTAATCGACTGGAAAATGGCCATTTTTCCAACGGTCTCAGAATTCGACGAAACTAGTTTTGTTAGGACCGTATCGTCAATACGAAGCTAGAAAATATTTTTCTGGGATTTATAGAGTTAGTATGTGACCCCAGTGAATTGAAATGCGCGTTCAAATTCAATATATAGAGTTATATGTTGATTTTAACGGAAACTGGTCGAGACGGTCGAATCAGCTTATGGTACATATCCCATTGTGTTCAGAATGGGGGTAATTAGCTATGGATGACAGGCGGTGGGCCTCGTTTAGAGGTCGTATGAAAATGTCAACTTTTTGTAAATTAAATAATTAAATAAATTAAAAAAAAAACCTCTCCTCCCTTACTTACTCTCTCAGCCCCCCCCCCCCCCCCCGATTTCAATTCGATCAACAAGAAAAAAAAGAAAAAAAAGGGAAGACGACGGAGGGGCAGAGCGGCCTCCTCCATCGTCGCCGCCACCGCCCAGGGTGGCGCAGCCCACCGCGACCCCCCCCCCCCTCCGCTGCGCCTTCTCCTTCTTCTTCTCCCTTCGCTCCCTCCTTCGCCTAGAACGCAACCGACCCCCCCCCCCCCAAACCGAAACCCTAGCATCGCCGACCCCCTCAGGCGGACCCGCCACATCCCCAAACCCCCCTCTACCTCTGGCGAACCGCCACCCGACGTGAAACCCCCTCCCCTCCTCGATTTCCGCGAAGAACTCCCCCTCCCTTCAATCGATTGCGCCACAAAACCCCTCCTCTCCTTCAAAGACAATGTAAGTTTTAATTTCAAGTTTTATTTATTTTCCTTGAGTTAAAAACTGAATTTTTATTCGATAGGAAAGTTAAAAACTGAATTTTTATTCGATAGGAAAGTTAAAGATATGATTTTTATATGATAAGGAAGTTAAAAATATAATTTTTATCGTATGTAAAGGTTGAAAATATAATTTTCATATTATATAGATAATAAAAATATAATCTTTTATATTGTAGAAATATAAAAATATAATTTTTATATAGGTAAGATAGTAAAAATATCATCTTTATATATGTAGCAAAATAAAAATGTGATTTTTATAGTGATGAAATTGAAAAGGCGAAATCTTTATAATTGAAAAGGCGAAATTTTTATATAGAGAACAGCGATGTAAAAATAGAATTTTTATCTATATAATAGCGATGTAGAAATAAAATTTTTATCTATATAATAGCGATGTAAAAATAGAATTTTTATCTATATAGTAGCGGTGTAAAAATAGAATTTTTATCTATATAGTAGCGGTGTAAAAATAGAATTTTTATCTATATAATAGCGATGTAAAAATAGAATTTTTATCTATATAATAGCGATGTAAAAATAGAATTTTTACCTATATAGTAGCGGTGTAAAAATAGAATTTTTATCTATATAGTAGCGGTGTAAAAATAGAATTTTTATCTATATAGTAGCGATGTAAAAATAGAATTTTTATCTATATAGTAGCGATGTAAAAATAGAATTTTTATCCATATGGAGTGATTATAAAAATATGATTTTTATATACATAGCAACAATATAAAAATGTGATTTTTATATATGTAGTGGCTAGGGGCGAGGAAAGTGACAAAAGGCGAGAACAGCGATGACTTCTACATAGGAAGAGTCGTGGTATTGGATTAGCTTTGGTGAGAACTTCTCACTCTTCAATTTCTTTTTCTAGTTATATATATATATATATATACTAGGATGCATACGGTGCTTAGCAGCACCCAACACCCGTCATCCACAAACCATGGATGGCTTGTTTGATTGATTGATGTGTTGTGAAAATTGTTTGTGACGTTGATGTGAAATCGATGATAAATTGTAGATGGTTGAAATAAATTAATTATGGTTAAAAATATAATTTTTAACGTGAAAGTGAATAAATAAATATTTATAAACAAATCGGCCGATTTGTTTATATACACTGATTTGACTGATATTGATTGGGATGATAAATTTTACACATCACCCAACTGCACAAATAAAAATCTGTGTTTGTTGATTTGGAACCCCACACGGGTGTTGGGATGATATTTGGGTACACTAATCCCAATTATTTAATTGTATGTCGATCGATTGGTCGACAGACTGTGTAAACGTTGATTATTTATATTTGATGCTTATGCAGTTGTGTGGTGCACTTTGGATGATGGTTGATTGTTTATCGTTGCTATTATATACATGTTTTGTATGGAATCCATATAATTAACGTTATATGGTAATTGATTGGGCCTCATTCCAATCGGGAAAATAATGAATATTATAAAAGAAAATTCATGTGTTGAATATAAAAACAGTCATGTGTTGACGATGTTCATGTGTTGAAATTATTCATGTGTTGAGTAAAATATTTTCATAATAAAATTTACATCTTTATCATATTTAAGATTAGACGCTACTTCACGGTGGAGTCTAATTAAAAATCAAACGATAGATACCATAGTTTTATAAAATATTTTACATAACAAAAATAGTGGTGTGTTGACAGTATTCATGCGTTGAGATTGGTCGTGTGTTGAAAGAAATATAGATTCATGTGTTGAATAGGAAGTATTCATTTGTTGAATAGAATAAAGAAGTTTGTTGAAATATATAAAGCCGTGTTGACTAGAGTTGCGCTATTTTGACGTGAACGATATTTATATCGATTATATTCGTTTTTATAATGAATATTGAAAAGGAAGTGATTTCAAAATATAACGTTTTGAAAATATTATCATTTATATAGTAATGATATGAAATATTCAATTTTGATTTGAAATTGAAATAGTGTTGAAATGCTTTTGAAAACGAATTTATAACGATTTATAAAATACGTTTTAAAAAGGAAATCAACGAAACATATAATATATATTTATATATTATATATATAATGGTCTGAATAGAACGCGCCGCGGCAGTTCGCAAATTTCGACCATTGACTTCGAATTGACGTTGCGGGAGATCCGACTGTCGGATTCTCCTGAAACCGGAACCATTGGGTTCGTATCGAAAAGATCTTTCCATGAATATTAGAAATTTGAAATCTAACGGTTGGATTTGGAATTATGTCCAAATCAAATTTAGAAAAAGTCGCTGTAAGTGCAGTTCGATGGCCGTTGATGGAAATCAACTGTACGAGCCTAGATAAAATTATTAAAAATATTAATAATTTGTGTAAAATCATAAGAAATAGTTTGTGAAGAACTGGGATGAAAAATTCCACATTTGAAAAGATAAAAATAGATTTCTATCGAAATGAACTAGTTTTGAACTAGAATTAAAAACAATTTATTTTTGAAATAAATAAATTGAATTTGAAAGTGGTTATAAAAATAACCAAAATTCCCAATACGTGAATTGGAATGGAATTGAATCGAAATTATCCTCGGAATATTTCGATGTTGGATTTCGTGATTATACAGATATTGTTATGGGAATTTGAAAGATATATTTTATATCGTTATTTCCAATACGATATTTGTTGGTTTCAGAATTTGATATTGAATATAAGCCGATATATTTTCTATTCAGAGCCTTGTATTTAATATCAAATGTGATTTTGGGTTTATCGTGAACCGTGTTTTAGATGACATTGGTTCTTTAACCCAGTTAAAGACAGGATATTGATTGTTGAAAAGATTAAAACTAAGTGGAGTTTTAATGAATCTTTAATTAGATTGAAATGTGAATTGATAATTTAAATTATCAAATCTGAAGGGTGATCGAGAATGGAGTACCACCAGTTTTGCTCCAAAGCGATAGTTAAATCTTTAATTAGATTTGAACGTGAAATGGTAATTAATTTTACCGATAACACCGTGGTGTTAGATATGGAGTATTACCAGTTTTGCCCCATGGGATTAATAGGTTGGGATTGGGAAATAGAATAAATAATTACTTCGGTGTGGTTCGCAAATCCCGACTAGTTTGGAAAACCACAATATGGTTAGATATGATATCCAAAGGAAGATTAAAGAATAAATTTAGAAGAATTTATCTTTGATAAAATTAATGGGAACCTTTCTCCTAAGAATGTGATTTTCTGAATAAAAGAATATTCTGAATTGGAATGAGGTGTTTGTTGTGTTTGTATAACATTTGTTTATCATATACGTGGGTTATTCAGAAAGGCCGGGTTTATACCCATTCTGAATAACCGATTCAACGAGATGTCGAAGATAAAGACGGTGGTTGAAGACCGGAAGTCTTCACATCGTTTGGGTGATTACTGATGATCTCGATTAGGCTGTACACCCAAGATGAGGGAAACAGTTGGTGATCGTCTAGACGTACTTGGAGACGGATGGATATGCGAAGAAAGTGCCTCCGGTTTCGTTCAGACCCAGAACGAACTTGTAAATGGATTGTGTGTCTGACATTGGATTTTATTCTGTGTTGATTGATCTCTATTAAATATACATCTGTTTGGCGGCAGAGAATTTATTCTCTTGCTTAACGCCCTTCTCTGAGACGTACGAGCTCAGAGGTTGTATATCGATGGACATCAGTCGCATGGAGTGAATTGCCAGTGTGGCACGCGTAAGTGGCAATTGATCAAGGCTTCTGTTGAAAAGCAAAGTCTTGTGGTTGATGATCAAAGCACGGCCTGTTTGGCATAGCTTTGTGTAGAACGTGAATTCGCGAGCCTCACACCTCGGTATGAGTCAAAAACGGGATAGTGACTGCAGGGAGAGCACGACGTTTTTTTCTAGCTAGGGTGGTGTCAGTGACCTACCAGCCCTGACATTTATATACTTTTCACCTGTGTGGTTGTTGGATACGAGGCGCCTCAGATATAGGTCTGTAAGGACCGGGAAACGTGTGTTCAGGAATAATTAACCCTCAAAAGTAAGAGAGGACCGGCCCTAAAGATCCAAGGATTAGAGTGGGGTCCTGGGACATTTGCTAGAGTGTCTCGAATCGGAGAGGAGCTTTCCCCTTACCTCGACTCATGACTGAAATCCAATTTCCAATACGTGATATTGCGGTTTTATTTGTAGAGCCTAGTATGGCGACATGATAGATGGTACCCATGCCGCCTATGATTGATATTTATGATTTGAATTGTTTTGACACTATACACTTATAATAGTATCAAGTGATTTGTTTTAAACGTACCAAACATGTTTGGCTATTATAAGGGAAAACCCTATCCTCCGGCTTGCGTTGCATTGTGTGATGGGACCTGAGTCTTATAATAGCTTCATTTTTCCAAAGAGCATTGCGCTGTTTTGTTATATGCACTAGTATTCTTGGGAGGAAACCCGTTCCGTGTTATATGGCGTGGTCCCTTGAATTACTCTCTTTTAAAGCCAAGTTTTAAATAACTGTTTTAGTTCTCACACCAGTCACATGACTGACCTGGAGTTTATTGTTTCAACCTAAACTCTGGGTGCCCCTATTTTCCACACGGGCAGCTAGTAGTTTTGGTTTTGCAGATTTATATTCACAGGATCCTGATTCACAGCTGGAATGATGCTCGGAAAGCTCTGTATCCGTGTATCACTTCTTGTTGTGTTTTGTATTATTTTCCGCTGCGATGTATTTAAATGTAATTTAAATCTCTGATATTTATCGAATGTAATTTATTCATTTATACTCTGTATATTCTTGTATCTGATGGAATTGTTGTAATAACAATGAAATGTTCTTCCGTCTGCGTTCCGATGTGTATTGTTCTCAAAGTATCCGCTCTTTCCTTCACGGGGAAGTTACGGGTCCTTACAGTTGGTATCGGAGCTTTGGTTTACAGAGCTCGAGAACAAGATACATTAGAGCCATACGAAAGAATTCATCAGATATTGGATTAGTAATATCCAATTAGAATAACTCGTAAGAGATAGGATCAGTGGTATCCTAGAACGAGTGTGAAGAGTATATTTTTCAAATGAAAACAATTTTGTTTTAAAATTTAAACCATTTTATATGTATCTGATTATTTATTTATTTTGAATTTGGACAATCGAGTATATAAAGATTTCGCGTATACGCGTTATGAACGTATATTCGAAGTTTTAATATACTGGATAGATATAGAATCACACTCTAGTCGCCCGGAGATGATGTTGATAATGACCATGGCATCATCAATATTTATGTTCGTGTTTCGAAGGTGTGGTTTCTATATAATTCCATCAGACTGGTGTGAGAACCAAAATATAGCTAGAATTCATTGTTGTGATTTGGCATCAAAAACATGATTTTCTGTATATATATCAAAATTATGAATTTGAAACTATAATTCACTAATTGATTGATGTTTGTGTTGTTTGTTTATTTGTTTGATAATTTTGAACCATTATGACTAATTGCATCAAATGTTGAATTGTATCGAAAATTATTTGCAATTGCATGCATGTACATATATGTGTGAATAGGTCATAGCAAGGAGGCTAGAGCAGAGAATAAAATTTGTTTGCTCGACAAATAGGTACATGTTTACTATAATTTACTGTTTTATTTGGGTGATGATGATTTTATGAGCCGATTGGCTAGCCGCTTGGCTTTTTCTTTTTCTTTTTGAGATCAGAAGGCCTATATGGCAATTTCGGGATTATCCCAGTGCTCCCGGTGCAGGGGAGGTCATGGCGAAATTTTTCGAAAATTTAAGGTGTTAGCCAAATTTTTGAAAAATTTGAAAAGTTCTTAGAAACTGAAAAGTTGAAGAACTTAAGCCGTAGTCAAAATAATGGAAGTTGAGTCGATTTGTTAAACAACTTTCGGCTTCGTTCCTTTCCGGCTTCCATTGTTATGTTCCTTTTCGGCCTTTGATTTAGAGAAGATTAGAATATCATCAATAAAAACCGGAACAAATTTATTCAATTAAATCACACACTGAACTGATTAGAAAATAGTTAGAAATATATATTTGTGCATTATATATGTTTGAACAGGAAATTGGATAGCTGCTGAGTAAAGATTTTATTTGCGTGCCCGACAAATAGGTAAACCTTAATGAGTTGGATGCGAAATATTATTATATCAACTCCTGTGAATGCCATTGGATGCGGAGTGCTGGTTATTCTGTGTGAAATAATAAACATCGCCATAGGATAGCAACAATTAATTTTGAACAACATTACATGGCATACTTCTGGAAGATAGGCATACTTCATCATATACCACATAAGCATTTGGAGCTTGTGTGACGAGGTAGAAGATTTACCATACGAGCGAGAGGCTTGTATGGCGATGACTATATTTTACAGGCTGAACTGATGACTGATATGGACTATTTAAATTGTAACGATAAAATTGCCAAATTAATAAAAAACCCCACACGGGTCTAGAGTTGACGATAATCACGTCTCTCTAGTTATTAGATACGGCACATGGACTATTTATTTCCCACACGGGACGAGGTAACGAGGATTTATCCTCTGGAGCATTTAAAATACACACTCTCTCAGGCTTTGACAGGGTGACGAGAATTTATTCTCTGGAGTTATTATCAATACACGCTCCCCTGTAAACACCAGAATATATCACTATAAATATGTGTATGCTTATTAGGATTTATTGGGTACCTAATACGGCCCAATAAATTTCCAAACCTCTCCCCGTACAAAGGAGGTTATGGCGAAATGTTTCGAAAATTCCGGGTGTTAGCCAAATTTTTGAAGAATTTGAAAATTCTAAGAAACTGAAAAGTTGGAGGATGGAAGCCAGATCGAACGTAGAGTTGATTAATCAAACCACTTTCGACTTTGTTCCTTTTCGGGGACGAAAAGTTTTAAGTGGGGGAGATTGTAACAACCCGGAAAATCCGAGCCAGTTTAAAATTTTTATTTTGGCGAATTTAGCAAATTTTGAATATTTAAAATGAATTATTTTAAATAATATTGACGAGAAATTTAATTTGAATAGAATTCGAACGTATATATTATATACGTCGTCGTTAGAATATAAATATTTATATATAATTATAAATAGAATTGAAAATGGCGCAGTAGTTCGATAATTCGATTTCAAACTTCAATTGAATGTACCGGGTGCAAAACAAACCGGATTTTAGCGAAACCAAAAATAATAGAATCTAATTGAGAATATCTTTCCAAAGAATCCGAAAAATTGAGATTTCATAGCGGGAATCAAAAGATACGTCCAGTTGAAAATTCTGAATAGTCGCAATGGAATTCAGGCCCTTAAAAATAGAAATTTTGCAAACGACCTCGAATTTTGACGAAACCTTTTTTGTTGGGTCCGTGATGTCAAATTATTGCTAGATTCCAAATTTCATAATTTTTTGATTCAATAGGTGAGCGTGGCAAAGGAAAACACGTTTGACCAGTTTCAGTTGATTTTAATCGACTGGAAAAATGGCCATTTTTCCAACGATCTCAGAATTCGACGAAACTAGTTTTGTTAGGACCGTATCGTCAATACGAAGCTAGAAAATATTTTTCTGGGATTTATAGAGTTAGTATGTGACCCCAGTGAATTGAAATGCAAGTTCAAATTCAATATATAGAGTTATATGTTGATTTTAACGGAAACTGGTCGAAACGGTCGAATCAGCTTATGGTACATATCCCATTGTGTTCGGAGTGGGGGTAATTAGCTATGGATGACAGGCGGTGGGCCTCGTTTAGAGGTCGTATGAAAAAGTCAACTTTTTGTAAATTAAATAATTAAATAAATTAAAAAAAAACCTATCCTCCCTTACTTACTCTCTCAGCCCCCCCCCCCCCATTTCAATTCGATCAACAGGAAAAAAAAGAAAAAAAAAAAGAGAAGACGACGAAGGGGCGGAGCGGCCTCCTCCATTGCCGCCGCCACCGCCCAGGGTGGAGCAGCCCACCGCGACCCCCCCCCCCTCCGCTGCGCCTTCTCCTTCTTCTCCTCCCTTCGCTCCCTCCTCCACCTGGAACGCAACCGACCGCGCCCCCCTTCCCCCCCAAACCGAAACCTTAGCATCGCCGACCCCCTCAGGCGGACCCGCCACATCCCCAAACCCCCCTCCACCTCTGGCGAACCGCCACCCGACGTGAAACCCCCTCCCCTCCTCGATTTCCGCGAAGAACTCCCCCTCCCTTCAATCGATTGCGCCACAAAACCCCTCCTCTCCTTCAAAGACAATGTAAGATTTAATTTCAAGTTTTATTTATTTTCCTTGAGTTAAAAACTGAATTTTTATTCGATAGGAAAGTTAAAAACTGAATTTTTATTCGATAGGAAAGTTAAAGATATGATTTTTATATGATAAGGAAGTTAAAAATATAATTTTTATCGTATGTAAAGGTTGAAAATATAATTTTCATATTATATAGATAATAAAAATATAATCTTTTATATTGTAGAAATATAAAAATATAATTTTTATATAGGTAAGATAGTAAAAATATCATCTTTATATATGTAGCAAAATAAAAATGTGATTTTTATAGTGATAAAATTGAAAAGGCGAAATCTTTATAATTGAAAAGGCGAAATTTTTATGTAGAGAATAGCGATGTAAAAATATAATTTTTATCTATATAATAGCGATGTAGAAATAGAATTTTTATCTATATAATAGCGATGTAAAAATAGAATTTTTATCTATATAGTAGTTGTGTAAAAATAGAATTTTTATCTATATAGTAGCGGTGTAAAAATAGAATTTTTATCTATATAATATCGATGTAAAAATAGAATTTTTATCTATATAATAGCGATGTAAAAATAGAATTTTTATCTATATAGTAGCGGTGTAAAAATAGAATTTTTATCTATATAGTAGCAATATAAAAATAGAATTTTTATCTATATAGTAGCGATGTAAAAATAGAATTTTTATCCATATGGAGTGATTATAAAAATATGATTTTTATATACATAGCAACAATATAAAAATGTGATTTTTATATATGTAGTGGCTAGGGGCGACGAAAGTGACAAAAGGCGAGAACAGCGATGACTTCTACATAGGAAGAGTCGTGGTATTGGATTAGCTTTGGTGAGAACTTCTCACTCTTCAATTTATTTATCTAGTTATATATATATATATATATATATATATATATATATACTAGGATGCAGACGGTGCTTAGCTGCACCCGACACCCGTCATCCACAGACCATGGATGGCTTGTTTGTTTGATTGATGTGTTGTGAAAACTATTTGTGATGTTGATGTGAAATCGATGATAAATTGTAGATGGTTGAAATAAATTAATTATCGTTAAAAATATAATTTTTAACGTGAAAGTGAATAAATAAATATTTATAAACAAATCGGCCGATTTGTTTATATACACTGATTTGACTGATATTGATTGGAATGATAAATTTTACACATCACCCAACTGCACAAATAAAAATCTTTGTTTGTTGATTTGGAACCCCACACGGGTGTTGGGATGATATTTGGGTACACTAATCCCAATTATTTAATTGTATGTCGATCGATTGGTCGACAGACTGTGTAAGCGTTGATTATTTATATTTGATGCTTATGCAGTTGTGTGGTGCACTTTGGATGATGGTTGATTGTTTATCGTTGCTATTATATACATGTGTTGTATTGAATCCATATAATTAACGTTATATGGTAATTGATTGGGCCTCATTCCAATCGAGAAAATAATGAATATTATAAAAGAAAATTCATGTGTTGAATATAAAAACAGTCATGTGTTGACGATATTCATGTGTTGAAATTATTCATGTGTTGAGTAAAATATTTTCATAATAAAATTTACATCTTTATCATATTTAAGATTAGACGCTACTTCACGGTAGAGTCTAATTAAAAATCAAACGATAGATACCATAGTTTTATAAAATATTTTACATAACAAAAATAGTGGTGTGTTGACAGTATTCATGCGTTGAGATTGGTCGTGTGTTGAAAGAAATATAGATTCATGTGTTGAATAGGACGTATTCATTTGTTGAATAGAATAAAGAAGTTTGTTGAAATATATAAAGCCGTGTTGACTAGAGTTGCGCTATTTTGACGTGAACGATATTTATATCGATTATATTCGTTTTTATAATGAATATTGAAAAGGAAGTGATTTCAAAATATAATGTTTTGAAAATATTATCATTTATATAGTAATGATATGAAATATTCAATTTTGATTTGAAATTGAAATAGTGTTGAAATGGTTTTGAAAACGAATTTAAAACGATTTATAAAATACGTTTTAAAAAGGAAATCGACGAAATATATATAATATACATATTATATATATAATGGCCTGAATAGAACGCGCCGCGCCGCGGCAGTTCGCGAATTTCGACCATTGACTTCGAATTGACGTTGCGGGAGATCCGACCGTCGAATTCTCCAGAAACCGGAACCGTTGGGTTCGTATCGAAAAGAGCTTTCTAATGAACATTAGAAATTTGAAATCTAACGGTTGGATTTGGAATTATGTCCAAATCAAATTTAGAAAAGGTCGCTGTAAGTGCAGTTTGATGGCCGTTGATGGAAATCGACTGTACGGGCCTTGATAAAATTATTAAAAATATTAATAATTTGTGTAAAATCATAAGAAATAGTTTGTGAAGAACTGGGATGAAAAATTCCACATTTGAAAAGATAAAAATAGATTTTTATCGAAATGAACTAGTTTTGAACTAGAATTAAAAACAATTTATTTTTGAAATAAATAAATTGAATTTGAAAGTGGTTATAAAAATAACCAAAATTCCCAATACGTGAATTGGAATGGAATTGAATCGAAATTATCCTCGGAATATTTCGATGTTGGATTTCGTGATTATACAGATATTGTTGTGGGAATTTGAAAGATATATTTTATATCGTTATTTCCAATACGATATTTGTTGGTTTCAGAATTTGATATTGAATATAAGCCGATATATTTTCTATTCAGAGCCTTGTATTTAATATCAAATGTGATTTTGGGTTTATCGTGAACCGTGTTTTAGATGACATTGGTTCTTTAACCCAGTTAAAGACAGGATATTGATTGTTGAAAAGATTAAAACTAAGTGGAGTTTTAATGAATCTTTAATTAGATTGAAATGTGAATTGATAGTTTAAATTATCAAATCTGAAGGGTGATCGAGAATGGAGTACCACCAGTTTTTCTCCAAAGCGATAGTTAAATCTTTAATTAGATTTGAACGTGAAATGGTAATTAATTTTACCGATAACACCGTGGTGTTAGATATGGAGTATTACCAGTTTTGCCCCATGGGATTAATAGGTTGGGATTGGGAAATAGAATTAATAATTACTTCGGTGTGGGTCGCTAATCCCGACTAGTTTGGAAAACCACAATATGGTTAGATATGATATCCAAAGGAAGATTAAAGAATAAATTTAGAAGAATTTATCTTTGATAAAATTAATGGGAACCTTTCCCCTAAGAATGTGATTTTGTGAATAATAGAATATTTCGAATTGGAATGAGGCGTTTGTTGTGTTTGTATAACATTTGTTTATCATATACGTGGGTTATTCAGAAAGGCCGGGTTTATACCCATTATGAATAACCGATTTGACGAGATGTCGAAGATAAAGATGGTGGTTGAAGACCGGAAGTCTTCACATCGTTTGGGTGATTACTGATGATCTCGATTGGGCTGTACACCCAAGATGAGGGAAACAGTTGGTGATCGTCTAGACGTACTTGGAGATGGATGGATATGCGACGAAAGTGCCTCCGGTTTCGTTCAGACCCAGAACGAACTTGTAAATGGATTGTGTGTCTGACATTGGATTTTATTCTGTGTTGATTGATCTCTATTAAATATACATCTGTTTGGCGGCAGAGAATTTATTCTCTTGCTTAACGCCCTTCTCTGAGACGTACGAGCTCAGAGGTTGTATATCGATGGACATCAGTTGCATGGAGTGAATTGCCAGTGTGGCATGCGTAAGTGGCAATTGATCAAGGCTTCTGTTGAAAAGCAAAGTCTTGTGGTTGATGATCAAAGCACGGCCTGTGTGGCATAGCTTTGTGTAGAACGTGAATTCGCGAGCCTCACACCTCTGTATGAGTCAAAAACGGGATAGTGACTGCAGGGAAAGCACGACGTTTCTTTCTAGCTAGGGTGGTGTCAGTGACCTACCAGCCCTGACATTTATATACTTTTCACCTATGTGGATGTTGGATACGAGGCGCCTCGGATATAGGTCTGTAAGGACCGGGAAACGTCTCTTCAGGAATAATTAATCCTCAAAAGTAAGAGAGGACCGGCCCTGAAGTTCCAAGGATCAGAGTGGGGTCCTGGGACATTTGCTAGAGTGTCTCGAATCGGAGAGGGGCTTGCCCCTTGCCTCGACTCATGACGGAAATCCAATTTCCATTACGTGATATTGCGGTTTTATTTGTAGAGCCTAGTATGGCGACATGATAGATGGTACTCATGCCGCCTATGATTGAAATTTATGATTTGAATTGTTTTGACACTATACACTTATAATAGTATTAAGTGATTTGTTTTAAACGTACCAAGCATGTTTGACTATTATAAGGGAAAACCCTATCCTCCGGCTTGCGTTGCATTGTGTGATGGGACCTGGGTCTTATAATAGCTTCATTTTTCCAAAGAGCATTGTGCTGTTTTGTTATATGCACTAGTATTCTTGGGAGGAAACCCATTCCGTGTTATACGGCGTGGTCCCTTGAATTACTCTCTTTTAAAGCAAAGTTTTAAATAACTGTTTTAGTTCTCACACCAGTCACATGACTGACCTGGAGTTTATTGTTTCAACCTAAACTTTGGGTGCCCCTATTTTCCACACGGGCAGCTAGTAGTTTTGGTTTTGCAGATTTATATTCACAGGATCCTGATTTACAGCTGGAACGATGCTCGGAAAGCTCTGTATCCGTGTATCACTTCTAGTTGTGTTTTATATTATTTTCCGCTACGATGTATTTAAATGTAATTTAAATCTCTGATATTTATCGAATGTAATTTATTCATTTATACTCTGTATATTCTTGTATCTGATGGAATTGTTGTAATAACAATGAAATGTTCTTCCGTCTGCGTTCCGATGTGTATTGTTCTCAAAGTATCCGCTCTTTCCTTCACGGGGAAGTTACGGGTCCTTACAATAAGTGCCACCAGACCGGTCATATTGCGAAGAATTGCCCGCTATTCATAAAACCTGAAGTAGTACAAGTAAATGAAGTGGCAGAAGTGCCTACATCTTCGTCTGCTCAGGAAAGGTCTGATGTTTTAGAAGGCACGCTCAATGTCAAGAACATTCCAGTTAAAGTACTGTTTGATATAGGCGCGTCACGAAGCTTTATTGCAAAGAGTGCAGTCAAGAATTTGGATTTGAAATTGAAGAAGCTCAAAGAACCAATGACTGTCCAAAATCCAATTGGGGGTTCCATCAATCTCAGTTGGGTTTGTGCAGTACCTGTCTCTTTTTCCTGCTATAAATTCCCTACTATTTCTATCGTCATGAATTTTAATGAATTCGATCTTATTCTTGGATTGGATTGGCTAACCAAATATGAAGCAGAGGTTAGATGCACCGAGAGAGTTGTTAAGGAAAAGGCCCAATCGGGGAATTATATAACCATACCATGTGAAGGCCCGACTTCAAATAGAAAGGAATTCTAGGCAGTTTTGGATGTTTCTCCAGCTCAAATAGAAAATATCCCTGAAGTCGCAGAGAATATTCCAGACCTCATCAAAGATATTCCTGTCGTCCAGAACTATGCGGATGTGTTTGAAGAAGTTGTTCGCTTACCTCCGTTGAGGGAAATTGATTTCAAAATTGCTTTAATTCCGAATGCAAGGCCGTTAGTTCACGCTATTCGAAGAATGTCCTTGAAAGAGAAAGAGGAATTAGACAATCAAACAAGACAGCTAATATGGAAGGGTCTGATCAGGCCTAGTTTCTCTGATTGGGGAGCAGCAGTGGTATTTGTCCCAAAATCTGACGGTACTCTACGGCTATGTGTGGATTATCGTGATTTGAACAAGAAGACGATAAAGAACAAATATCCATTGCCGCGAATCAATGATTTATTGGATCGTCTGAATGGAGCACAAGTATTCTCAAGGATGAACCCAGCTACAGGCTTCCATCAACTTCGAATTGCCGAAGAGTGTGTTCCAATGACAACATTTAGAGGTCCCGACTTATTCTACGAGTGGTTAGTAATACCATTCGGCTTATGTAACGCTCCAGCTTACTTCGTCAATCTGATGAATAGAGTGTTCAAAGGAGTTTTGAATAAATTTGTTCTGGTTTTCATTGACGATATTCTAATCTTCTCTAAATCAAAGGCCGGGCATGAAAAGCATTTGGAACAGGTTCTGGAAATCCTCAGAAGGAATGTATTAAAAGCCAAACTATCCAAATGTATATTCTGACAAGATGAAGTGAAATTTCTGGGCCACGTCGTATCGAAAGAAGGAATTGCTGTGGATCTAAGTAAAATCACAGCTATTCAAAACTGGAAACAGCCCAGTACCCCTATAGAAGTCCGTAGTTTTCTCGGATTGGCTAGTTATTACCGGAAGTTCGTTAAAAACTTTTCAAAGATATCTGGTCACTTAACGAAGCTTACAAAGAAGCACTCTAAATTCAAATGGACTCCAGAAAGTGAAGAGGCTTTTGAAGAGCTAAAGTTAAGATTAACAACCGCTCCAGTGTTAACCATCATCGATGGCAATCAGGATTTGAAAGTCTGGACTGATGCTTCTAGAGAAGGCCTTGGCGCAGTGTTAATGCAAAGGGGCCAAGTGATTGCTTATGCTAGCCGTCAGCTGGAGTCGCACGAGAAAAACTACGTCACTCATGATCTTGAGTTATTGGCGATAGTATTCGCTTTGAAAATCTGGAGGCACTATCTTCTGGGTGAGAGATTTGAACTGTTTACAGATCACCAGTCGTTAAAGTATCTGTTCACCAAGAAGGACTTGAATCTGAGGCAGCAACGTTGGCTGGAGTTTCTTGCAGCATACGATTTTGAAATTATATATACTCCAGGGAAAGCCAATGTCGTGGCCGATGCGTTAAGCCGAAAGAATGAAATGATCGCCAGTTTTATTATCATGACTTCATTGATAGATAAAATATCTGCTCTTTAGAAGGATGGTCACTTCATTCAGAAGATCAGAAAGATAATTCAACAAGGCGAACCCTCGAGTTTTCAAGTTGATAATGATGGGATTCTAAGGCTGAAAGGTCGAATCTGTGTCCCTAACATTGCTGAGCTCCGCAAGGAAGTTCTGGATGAATGCCACAAGTCAAAACTCAGTTATCCATCCGGGAGTAAGCAAAATGTATAATGACATCAAACGCACTTTCTGGTGGAAGTCGATGAAGAGGGACATTTCTCTATATGTTAGCCGATGCCCTACTTGCCAGCTAGTCAAAAGCGACCAACAGAAGCTGGCTGGGTTATTGCAACCGCTAGACATTCCTAGTTGGAAGTGGGAACATATTTCCATGGACTTCATTGATGGTTTGCCCAGAACCAGAAAAGCAAATGACAGTATTTGGGTGATCGTAGATCGCTTCACGAAGACCGCCCATTTCATACCTGTCAGATCAAACAGAACTGCTCAGAGTCTGGCGCAGATTTACTTCAAGGAAATAGTTAGACTACATGGAGTGCCGCTCAGTATAGTCAGTGATAGAGGCACAATAATCACTAGCAAATTCTGGGAGGAATTTCAAGTCGAGCTAGGAATGAAGTTGAACTTGAGCACCGCTTATCATCCTCAGACAGACGGTCAGACGGAGAGGGTGAATCGTATTTTAGAAGATCTATTGCGGGCTTGTGTTCTAGATTTCGGTGGATCATGGGAAGACCATCTACATTTGGCTGAATTCTCATATAACAACAGCTACCAGGCGAGCCTGACAATGTCGCCATTCGAAGCATTGTATGATAGACCGTGCCGATCCCCTGCTTGTTGGGTCGAACCCAGAAATAGACTTGTGTTAGGGCCTGATATGATCCGAGAAGCAGCCGACAAAGTCGATTTTATCAAGAAACGATTACTCGCCGCTCAAAGCCGACAAAAGAGCTATGCCGATAAGAGAAGAAGAGATATATCCTTTGCTGTTGGCGACTATGTATATTTGAAAGTATCGCTGATGAGAGGAGTTATCTGGTTCGGTAAAACTGGAAAGTTAGCGCCCAAATTCATTGGTCCGTTTCCTATTCTGGAACGGATCGGAATTCTCGCTTATAGGGTTAAATTGCCTGATTGGTTGCCTGGAGTTCATGATGTATTTCACATATCTCAACTTCGAAAGCACGTTCATGATCCAGACTTGATCGTGGAAGAAGCAGCGCAACAGAATATTGAAATTACCCCTGAATTAGCTGTGAGAAGAGAGACGCTAAAGATCATCGGCAAAGAAACCAAAGAGCTAAGGAACAAGAAGGTTCACTTAGTCAAAGTGCAATGGAGTGGAGATCCGCGAGATTGTACTTGGGAAACTGAGGAGAGCATTCAGAAAGCCTACCCTAGATGCCGAGTGGATGTCTCTAATTGACTCCGATGCAAGGTACATTTACCGTACTTTGCATTACCAATTTGTTCTCTACTCTGTTGTTATTTTCTTTTCATGGATGTGCACTTTTAATTCTATAGTCTGAATGATTTTAAAAGAGTATTGGAATTGATTAGTATGATTTTAAAATGTTAAAAACAATTTGATTGTTGTTTGTGTTGTGTGATAGTAAATTAGATTAATTAAAATTATTGAAACGATAGTTAATTTAATTAATAAGAGAATGAATGGTAGGATTTATTCGATTAACTCACACATTGAACTGATTAGAAAATAGATAGAAATATATACATGTGCATTATATATGTTTGAACAGGTAATTGGATAGCTGTTGGGTAAAGATTTTATTTGCGTGCCCGACAAATAGGTAAACCTTAATGAGTTGGATGCGAAATATAATTATATCAACTCCTGTGAATGCCATTGGATGCGGAGTGCTGGTTATTCTGTGTGTAAAAAAATAAAAGTCGCCATAGGATAGTAACAATTAATTTTGAACTACATTACATGGCATACTTCTTGAAGATAGGCATACTTCATCATATACCACATAAGCATTTGGAGCTTGTGTGACGAGGTGGAAGATTTACCATACGAGCGAGAGGGTTGTATGGCGATGACTATATTTTACAGGTTGAACTGATGACTGATATGGACTATTTAAATTGTAACGATAAAATTGCCAGATTAATAAAAACCCCACACGGGTCTGGAGTTGACAATAATCATGTCTCTCTAGTTATTAGATACGGCACATGGACTATTTATTTCCCATACGGGACGAGGTGACGAGGATTTATCCTCTGGAGCATTTAAAATACACACTCCCTCAGGCTTTGACAGGGTGACGAGAATTTATTCTCTGGAGTTGTTATCAATACACGCTCCCCTATAAACACCAGAATATATCACTATAAATATGTGTATGCTTATTAGGATTTATTGGGTACCTAATACGGCCCAATAAATTTCCAAACCTCTCCCCGTACAAAGGAGGTTATGGCGAAATTTTTCGAAAATTCCGGGTGTTAGCCAAATTTTTGAAGAATTTGAAAATTCTCAAAAACTGAAAAGTTGGAGAATTGAAGCCAGATTGAACGTAGAATTGATTAATCAAACCACTTTCGACTTTGTTCCTTTTAGGGGACGAAAAGTTTTAAGTGGGGGAGATTGTAACGACCCGGAAAATCTGAACCAATTTAAAAATTTTAAATTGGCTAAAATAATGGATTTTAAATATTTAAAATAAATATTTTAAATAATAGCAATGAAAAGTGAGTTGGAATCGACGTTTGAAAATGAATATAATTAATTCTAATTATAAACAAGGCCTGAAAAGGCGTTGCAGTTTCAAAAATTGAATTCAAACTTTGTCGGACTGTACCAGGTGCAAAACAAAACGGATTTGAGTGAAACAAAAAATATTTAAATCTGTTAGTGAATACCTTTCTAACGAATCTGAAAAATTGAAGTTTCATAGCGGAAAGCAAAAGTTATGGCCGAATGAATTTTCAGAAAGGTTGCTATGGAATTTATATAGCCCGTGAAATTGGCCATTTTGCATACGACCTCGGAATTCGACGAAACCACTTTTGTTGGATCCGGGATGTGAAGTTATTGCTAGGTTTCAAATTTCATAATTTTTGAAGCTAGAATGTGAGCGTGGCAAATGAAAACGTGTTTTGGTCAATTACAGTTAAATTGGATCGACCAGAAATGGGCCTTTTTGCAAACGGTCTCAGAATTCGGTGAAACTAGTTTTGTTGGGACCATATCGTCAAAACATAGCTAGATTTATTTTTCTGGAATTTTTCGAATCAGTTTGTGGCCCTGGCAAATTGAAATGTACGTTCAAATTGAATATTGAATGTTATATATTTTAATTCAAAGTAAAACTGACTGAAACAGTCGAACGGGCCTTCGAAACATATCCCATTGTGTTCGGAATGGGGGTTAAATGCTATGGACGACAGTCGTTGGGTTTGGATTGGTGTTCGTGTGTAAAAGGGGGTATTTTCAAAATTAAAAATTTATAAATATAAGAAAATTCTCTCATTGGCCAGTTAACTCTTTCTCTCTCCCCGATGGATACTGCACGCAACGGAAAGCAGGTCGACACCTTCTCTCTTCGATTTCTCCCCCGTTTCACAATGAAATCGAGTGATTCTTGATTCATTTCAAAGCTCTTCGTCTCCTCTTTAAATCCATCTAAGGTTTGCTAGTTATCATCAAGTGTGGAGGGAGATACAAGTCCTCAAAGTCAGCGACTTTGGAGCACCACCGAGCCTTCATGGCGCCACCGAACAGAGCAAGACCACCGGCACCGGGAAGGTGTTTCGAAGCTCTTCGACGCTGTGTGAGCCGATTCTCCTATCGCGCAACAGTTTGATCGAAAGATCAAAACCTAGTTTTGAACCGTCGTGAAAGGTAGGTCCTTTATTGCATCTGAACTTTGAAAAATCATATCTTTTTCGTTTCTTGACGAAATTCGATGAAACAGGAAACATCGTGACCGTGTGGACGTCTTCTACATTTTAGAAGAGACCGCATATTATTCTGAGCCTTCTGCTATTTTTGGTGGAGTGGAACCCAATGTGAGATTTCTAATTTATAAACGATATGGAAAACGACGATTTATAAATTATATAGTCGATGTATGAGTTATATAAGCGTTGTACACCTCTTGTATAAGCGTTGTATAAGTTGTACGTTCGATGTATAAGTTGTATATGCGTTGTAAAAATTATATATGTGTTGAAATAGAAGTGAATTGCTATATATATATATATATATATATATATATATATATATATATATATATACGCCCCTCGTCCACAAACCATGGACGATATTTATTGGTTGTGATTGGTGTGAAAATTGACTGATAGCGAATGGTTGATTGGAATTGTTTGTGGTTGATATTGATTGATTGTGGTTGAAAAATACCCATTTGTGGTTGAGAAATATTTGGTTGAAACCACATAGGATTAGTTCGTGGAAATGAAATAAATATACATGCCGCTTGCGTGCGAACTAGATGCATGATTCCCCATTGTCAAAAATCGCGAGGTTTTAAGGTAGAGCGAGAAGCCGTACTAGGGACAGTCCCGGTTTTAACTACCCTGCCGTTATGCTGCCGAAATTTTGAATAATATTCATGTGTTTGAATTATTTTCATTTGTTGAAACTATATTTATTCGTTGAATAGAAAACCTTCATGTGTTGAATCGTTATTCTTTCGTTGAATTAAAATTCATGTGTTGAACGGTGCTCGTGTTTTAAATATAAAAATCACATTTTTATCATCTATATGAACTATATAAAATAATCTCCTTTTGAAAGAAATTGTTTTATAATAAAAATCCTATTTTTATTACCTATATGAACTATATAAAATAATAGTGTTTTGAAATGAATTGTTTTACAATAAAAATCACATTTTTATTATATACATGAATTGTTAAATATAGTGAAGTGTTGAAATAGAAGACATTTGGATAAAAATATAATTTTTATCAAAAGTATGAGAAGAATATAGCTTTGAAATCGAAGAATCGATGTGGATATATAAATGGAATTGAAATATATCGAAAAACAAAGCTGCAGTTCGTATTTTGAAACTGTGATTTCAAACGATTATACCGAGAGATCTGTCCATCGGATTTTCCTGAAATCGCAACCATTGGGTTCGCTTTGGAAATATCTTTCCAACGGCACCAACTTTGTAAAAATCCAACGGTTGGATTGTCTGGAATGTTTAATTCAAATCTGAAGAAAAACAGCGTCATAATCGATTATATTTATATATATATATATATATATATATATATATAATTATATTTAATCGAATACGACGCTGCAGTTCGTATTTTGAAATCGAAACTTCAAACGATTATACCGGAAGATCCGACCGTCAGATTTTCCCGAAACTGGAACCGTTGGATTCGTTTCGAAAAGATCTTTCTAACGATGTAAATTTTGTGAAGATCCAACGGTTAGATTTTCAGATATGTGTAAATCAAATCTGAAGAAAAACAGCGCCACGGCCGCGTTATGGCCCGAAGCGTCGTTTTGAATAAATTGGCTATTTTAAAATAAATAAAAATAGCGATAAATCATTATAAAATATTATAAACGATATGGATGTGAAATTTAGAAATTAACTGAAGGTTGGCTAAGTCGAATGGTTTCCTGGGTATTGATCTGATGTTGGTTTCGGCCATCGGGGTTAATATTTGGGAAATCGTTCTCTTACTGATTGACGGCTAGTGACTAATGAATTGAAATGATGCGTGTGTATGTCAGTGTTGCACTTGTTTATTATATACGTGAGTTGCTTAGAAAGACCGGGTTTATCCCATTTTGAATAACTGAATCGACGATAAGGAATCAAAGATGAAGACGGTGGTCGAAGATCGGAGATCTTCACCTCGTTTGGATGGTAACCGAGGTCCTGATTGGGAGGCATCCCGAAATATGGATAATGAGTGGTGATCGTCCAGACGTACGTGGTGGTCGATGTGTTGGCGGTGTATATAGTGCCTCCGGTTTCGTTCAGACCCAGAACGGACTTGTAAATGGACTGTGTGTCTGACATTGGATTTTATTCTGTGTTGATTGATCTCTATTAAATATACATCTGTTTGGCGGCGGAGAATTTATTCTTTTGCTTAACGCCCTTCTCTGAAACGCACGAGCTCAGAGGTTGTATATCGATGGACATCAGTCGCATGGCATGAATTGCTAGTGTGGCATGCCTAAGTGGCAAATGATCAGGGCTTCTGTTGAAAAACAAAGTCTTGTGGTGATGATCAAAGCACCGCCTGTGTGGCATAGCTTTGTGTATAATGTGAATTCGCGAGTCTCACACCCCGGTATGAACCAGAAACGGGAGAAGGACCTCAGGGAGGGCATGCGTTTCTTTCTAGCTAGGAGTTGTGTCGGTGTTTTAACACGGCCTGACATTTTACTTATGTGGATGATGGATAGCGAGGCGCCTCGGATATGTCGGTCGATCCGGGACCGATGGAGTCATTCGTTGGCTCATTGATGCCCCATAGGGCGGGGAAACGCAGTGTTCAGGAATTTTAATCCACATCGGTGGACCGGCCCTGTCGCTCCAAGGGCCCACCTGAGTCTGGGTCCTGAGACACGGGCTAGAGCATCTCGAATTCGGTAAGGACTATCTTTTGCCTTGGTTCATGACGGAAATCCAATTTCCAAATACGACATCGTGCGGTTTTGATTGTATATATATATATATATATATATATATATATGGCGACATGATATATGGTACCCATGCCGTCTATGATTGATAGTTATGATTGAAATTGTGTTTGAAACATATAAACACTAGTAATAATATCAAATGCTTTTGTTTTATCTGTATCAATCATATTTTGGCCATTATAAGGTAAAAACTCTATCCTCCGGTTTGCGTTGCATTGTGTGATGGGAACTGAGTCTTATAATGGCTTCATTTTTATAAAAAGCATTGCGATGTTTAAAAGAAAGATTTGTTTTAAAGCACTGGCAATCCAATGGAGTAAACCCGTTCCACGAAAGTGGCGTGGTCCTGTGATTAGCCATATTATAAATGTGTTGAGTAGATTTCTCATACCAGTCCCATGATTGACTCGTAGTTTGTTTCACTTTCAAACTCGGGTGCCCCTTTTTCTACACGGGCAGCCTTATATTCAGGTTTAGCTGGTTCTTTCTGGATAGCTGGAGCTGAAGATGGATTCTATCATTTATCTCTTTTTATGCTGTTCAGCTCCTATTGTACATATTTTGTTTGTTTCCGCTGTAGACATTTATGTATAGCTGAACTGTATTTGAACTAAGTATGATCCTGTATACTGTGTAACTCTGATGATTACGTTTATCCAGTATATTCTATTGTTCATTATCTGGTGTATTTATTTAATTCTGTTCTGCTATTATCTGTTTCTGTGTTATATTCCAAAGATTACCCTTGCCGCCGTCAGTACGGGTTAGGGGTCGTCACAATAACTTTTGCTTCCAGCTATGAAACTTCGATTTTTCAGTTTCGTTAGAAAGATATTCACTAACAGATTTAAATATTTTTGGTTTCACTAAAATCCGTTTTGTTTTGCACCCGGTACACTCAGACAAAGTTTGAATTCAAATTTTGAAACTACCGCGCCATTTCAGGCCTTGTTTATAATTAGAATTAATTATATTCATTTTCAAACGTCAATTCAAACTTACTTTTCGTCGTTATTATTTAAAATATTTATTTTAAATATTTAAAATCCACCAAAATAGCCAATTTAAAATTTTCAAACTGGTTCAGATTTTCCGGGTTGTTACAAGTTAATCGCACTAGAGTTATCACAGTAAATTGTTTATTAAGTTAGATTTATTCCGAAATATCTGAGTGTTTGTTGCGTGTAAATAACTTGAGCACAAGCCAAAGCTACAGAAATATATTCTATTTCACAAGTCGATAGTGAGACACAATTTTGTTTTTTGCTAAACCAAGAGATTAGTGATTTGCCAGTAAAATGACATGTACCACTTATACTATTTCGATCCATCCGTGATCCTCCAAAATCAGCATCACTATAGGATATAATTCGAAGGAGTAATATTTTGGATAAAAAAGTCCAAAATCTTTGGTATTGCTAAGATAATGCAATATACGTTTCATTGCTCGTAAATGTTATTCTTTTGGATCAGCTTGAAATCTTGCACACAGACAAACACTCATCATTATATCAGGACGACTAGCTATTAATTATAGTAAAGATCCAATCATACTACGATACAATATTTGATCTACACTTTTGCCAATTTCATTTTTATCTTGATGTATTGTTGTACTCATAGGTGTTAGTTTAGCAGAAGTGTTTTCTATTCTGAATCGTTTGATTAGATTATTATGGTATTTTTCTCGGTTTATAAAAATACCATTTGATAATTGTTTAATTTGAAGATCAAGAAAATAAGATAATTCGCCCATGTGAGACATCTCAAATTCTTTATTCATTATTTTAGAAAACTCTTGACATAATTTATCATTAGTTAAACCAAAAGTAATATCATCTACGTATATTTGAACTATTAAAATATCGTTTTTAGAATATTTTGATAAAAAGTGTTTGATCTGCTTTACCAATATTAAGACTAGATTTAATTCAATAGCTTTTAAGACGTTCATACCAAGCACGTGGTGTTTGTTTAGGCTGTATAAAGCTTTCTTAAGTTTATAAATGTGATTTGGAAAATTTTCGTGAATAAATAAAGGTGGTTGTTCAACATAAAGATTTTCTTTTATATATCCATTTAAAAATGCATTTTTAACATCCATTTGATATAGTTCAAAGTTATTAAAACAAGCAAAGGCTAGTAGGATACGTATTGCTTCTAATCTTGGAACTGGAGCAAACGTTTCTTTGTAATCAATTCCTTCTTCTTGACTATATCCTTGAGCTACTAATCTAGCTTTATTCATAGTTATATAACCTAATTCATTTGTTTTGTTTTTGTAAACCCATTTTGTTCCTATATCCGCTTGATCACTAGGTCTGTGAACCAGCGGCAAAACTTCATTGCATTCAAACTGATTTAGTTCTTCTTGCATAGCAATGATCCAATTTTCATCAGAGGATGCTTCTTTAGAGTTTTTCGGTTCTATATTAGAAATAAATGGCACATGACCCATTAGATTTAAATGATTTCTAGTTTGAACATTTGAATTAGTTTCTCCAACAATATTTTCTATAGGATAATTTCCTAATATTCATGGAGGAGATTTTATTAGATTTGAATTATCGGTTATAATTTCATTTTCTGAATTATGAACAATGTTTTCATCTTCTAAACTATGATTAAGGTTTTCATCTTCATCAAAATTAATTTCATTATTTATGTCTGAAAATTTAAAATTTTCATCAAATGATACATGAAGTGTTTCTTCGACAGTTTTAGTTCTTGTATTGAATATTCTATAAGCGTTACTTTAGTTTGAATATCCTAAAATGGTTTCTTTATCGGATT
Organism: Allium sativum; assembly: GCA_030737875.1. Classification (NCBI taxonomy): domain Eukaryota; kingdom Viridiplantae; phylum Streptophyta; class Magnoliopsida; order Asparagales; family Amaryllidaceae; genus Allium; species Allium sativum. The sequence goes on from CM060924.1 coordinate 418,225,397, forward strand.
TTGAATTGAATTTTCATAACTGGTCTTTAGTCAAATAGACCCAAAGTGAATTATTCACAGCCCATCTCATTTTCCTTACATTCACAAAGAAAGTCTTCTTTTTGAAAATCGTTTAAAACAAAACATTTTGATTTGAAAACCTTAAAGTATGAAATATTTGGTTTTCTACCATAAAATAGGTCGTAAGGTGTATTTTTCATAAGAGGTCGTATAGAAACACAATCAATACAGAACGGGCAGTTGCAACAGCTTCTGCCCAGACTGTTTTGGTAATATGCTTCCATTTAGTAAGGTTAGATCTAGCACATTCTTGTAAAGTTCTATTTTTTCGTTCTATAACACCATTTTGTAGTGGAGTTCTAGGAAATGAAGAATTATGAAAAATTCCTTTCTTTTTACAATATTTATCGAAATCTTCGTTTTTGAATTCAACTCTGTGATCACTTCTTATATTTTAATATTAAGTCCTTTTAAGTTTTGAATTTATTTTGCAAATGTTTTAAAATGTTCAAAAGTATCACTTTTGTTTTTCATAAAAATAGTCCATGTATATTTGGAAAAATCATCAATAACTACAAACATGTATTTATTATGATTTATAGATTGAATTTGGTTGGGTCCAAATAAATCCATATAAATTAATTCAAGTGGTTGTAATGTTGAAATGACTTTCTTTGATTTAAAAGTTGATTTAGTTAATTTACTTAACTAACATGCATCACAAGAATTATTTACTTTGAAATTCGTTTTTGGTAATCCTTTTACTAGACTACTTTTTCGAAAGTTTATTTATAGTTTTAAATTTAATATAACAAATCTTTTGTGTCATAACTAAGGATCATTTTCTTTGGCTATTAAACACATATTTAAATTATTATTTTCTTTCATATTTAAAACGTAAATGATTCTATCTCTATCTCCTTCGAAAATAAGTTTTTGATATTAATGGAAAATACTACATTTATTTTCCGAAAATGAAATTTTAAATCCCTTATAGCATAATTGATTTATACTTAATAGATTGTGTTTCAGATTCTTAACTAATAAAACATTCGATATAAAATGTAAATTAGATGTACTATTGCTTACATCGCCTTTGCCGATGATGTATCCCTTGGAATTATCACCAAAATTGACACAACCTACATTTGAGTAAATAATGTTTGTCTCCTATCGTGTGTTTTGAGCAACCATTGTCGAGTATCCATTTTACTCTTTTCTTGAGTGGGTCCTGCAAAAAATAAGACATGACATTGGTACCCACTTTTTAATAGGATCCTAAGAGTTAGGTCTTAGGAAACCAAACCAAGGAGGGTTTAGTGTCCCTTTTATAATTATAATTTTTATTATTATGTATAGTTTCTAAGAATATTTTAATATATTTATTCCTAATCAGTTTATTTTTTGTTTTAGGAAACCATGTATTAATTATTTTAGAAATCTCTTTTCCTTTTGAAATATCAGTTGTAGTATTAGGTTTGAAATCCTTTTTCAAATTTTTGGACGGTGAGGTTTTAAGTTTGTTTTTATAGCCTAGTCCATTTTCACTAATCCCTTCTAATCTTGTCTTTAAACCAGAATTTTCTAATTCTATCATCTTAATATTGGTTTTTAACTCATGATTTTCAGAAACAAGAGCATCATTTTTTTTTTTTTTTTTTTGAGTTTCAGTTTCTTGACTCAGTGAAATTAGTTGATAATTAACATCAGAAAATGAATCTTGAATTTTTTTCAAGTTCTTCTTCCAATATTTTTTTTCTTATCTTTAAGCATGTCTCTTTCGAATTCAGCCTTGTTCTGATTCTTAGCTACTTCTTTATACATTCTTTTAGGACTTTTAAAGTGTCCAATAATTCTGAATTTATTTCTATCATATCATCAAAAGTTAATTCACTAACCTCAATTTCTTTAACCATGAAGCACACGTTAGCTTGCTCATTATCACTAAAGTTGTTACTTTCTGAAGAAAAGGAACCTTAATCATCCCAAGTAACTCAAAATGCCTTCTTTTTAAATATATCCTTCTTATGTTTATTGCTATGTTCCTTCTTTTGTTATGAACAATATTTTTGTATGTGTTCTTCGTGGCAGTTATAATATTCTAAAACAAACGATGATGGTTTGTTAGTGTTAAAGCTTTAATTGTTGTTATTTCTGCTTCCTTTTTTATATTTTAAAACTTTTTGAAATTCTTGGCTCCAAAATGCTATATCATCTTCGTCTGATTCAGATTCTTCTTGCTCTGCACTAAATGCTACATTCTTTTTTATCTTGCGCCTATACTCGTTTACCTGCAATTTAACTTTATACGACATTTGATTTCCTATTAACGCTTTTGGTTTCATGGTAGAGAGATCATTAGCTTCTTCGATAACCAAGATCTTCCTTTCCTATTCATCCATTAAAGAGTTTATGATTTTTGTAACTATATTGAAACCGGAATATTTTCTCTTAGCCTTAATAATGAGTTATAAATATCTTGAAATCTAGAATACATATCATTATCGAACTTATCTCATTTCATTCTAAAATTTTGGAATTGGCTTTTAAGCATAGACATTTTGCTTTGTTGAACCTGGTTAGTTCCTTCATGAGTGAGTTTGAGTGTTTGCCATATTTCATGTAGTTATGTGCATGCTAACACGGTTAAACTCATTTCTATCTAAGGCACAAAACAAAATATTCATTGCTTTAGCATTAGCAGTAGCATCCAATTTTAGTGTATTTAACCAAGCAGAATATTCAGTTGTAGGAATATGATATTCAGTTTGTGTAACATTCCATAAATCAAAACCATTTTCTTGTATATATATCCTCGTGTGTATAGCCCAATATTTATGATTGATGCCATTAAATGGATGTGGATGTGCAGTAGATTGTCGTTCTACAAAACTAGTGTCAGTGCTTGTACTGGTGTTGTTATACATATTACTTATAATATTAGATAACTATGTTATGATTATATGAAACCTTGCTTTGATACCAAATGAAAAGGCAGTGTGGATGCCATGATATGGATGATTGTGTGTGGATTATAATAGCGGAAGATGTATATACTAATTTTGATATATGCAAGTAAATATTTAATGAGATAAATAATTAGAAATGGTATCACAGATAAGCAATGTAAAAGCTATAAATAAAAGTAAAAAAACCATATATTTTAATACTGGTTCAGAGCACCTCCTACGTCTAGTCCTAGACTCCTTTAGGAATTTCAACTAAACAATAACCCTCTCTTAACCCGGAGGAATAGGTCTTTACAACACTTGAGAAGCAAAATAGGAACTTGAGCATCATAATAAGATTTCGTCTCAATAGTTAAAGAGAACTTGACGCACCTAAGCAGTAGAACAAAACTTTAAACCAATAAAAAGTATGGTAGCTATTTGCGTTCTTGATAACGTGTATTGTCTCTTTTTATAGTACACCCTTCCTATAGTCATCTTCCCGAGTATATATAGATAGTTTGAGTGTTTGAAGATAAGGAAGAAAGTTAATGCTTGAGTATTAAGTATGAAAGCGAGTTCAAGCAACATATATATATATATATATATATATATATATATACACATATATGTGTGTGTTTGTTTAGAATGCAGAAAATAGAGAATAGAAAAATATAGATAATTCAGATTAGAAGAGAAAAGGTTAATTTGATTGATGTTAGATCATCCATATATAATGTATAAATAGTAGCAACTATTGGCGAAGAGGTTTGGTTGAAACGTAGTGTCTAAAAGTCCGCAAATAGTGGCCCAATGGTAAGATGCCTGCTTCCCGTTAAAGGGGTCATAGGTTCGAACCCTGTCTGCCCAACTTCTATTTAAGGCGTGGTGGCGGCTCCCCATAAACCCAAAAAACCGGTTTGGGACATAAAGCCTCTGTGCTGGGCTAATCAAAAGGGGAACCACTGTGGTGGACAAGTGAGTTCCCTAGCTGCCTTCGACTTCATAAGGGCAGTTTATATAAAAAAAGTAGTTTCTAAATATGTTCATATAAAGTCATTTCTCTTTGCGAAAAATAACGACTCTTCAAAAAATTTAACCGTTAGGAAAATTCATTCGATTGAAGTTCAGGCCAGTCAATTGAAAATTCAAAAACATATATATATATATATATATAATATTTGGCCATATGTGCAGATTGCACACAAAATGTCAGGTCAATCGACTGACATAGAGCAAACTGTTAATCTTGCACACTTGTATATATTTATATGTAAATACAATCTAGTTTTGAATCATAATAAATAGCTTTATAAAAATCTAATTGAGGGGAGATTTTAACAATTATACTATAAAACTCAAGACTCGATAATTATAATATTTGTGCATCATACAGAAGTCTTGTCTCCAAAATCATTAATATTCTCTTTTTGTCACTTTGATCGTTGAATCTTCATGAGTAGGTTACTTGTCATAAATCAAAACTATTACTCAACAGTTTTAACAAACTAGAGTTTTTTGAGGAATACTCATAGGTAAGGTATCATTCGGTGAAGGAAAACATGATTCAAGGGGTGTTATTTAGTTTGTTCATTCGGGTGTTTGGGGACCAGCATCGCTTGCTTCTTTAGGTGGAGCTCGATATTATATTTATTTCATTAATGATTTTTCTCAAAAGATATGGATTTATGTAATGAATGCCAATTCGGAGGCATTTGAAAAGCTCAAAGTGTATAAAGCTCTTGCTGAAAACAAGAATGATTAGTCTTTGAAAGCTTTAAAGATCAACAACGATGGAGAGCATGTTTCCGGAGAATTTTAGTAGTATTTCAAGCATCGTGCTATTAAGAGGCATTTTACTATATTGGGAGATCGACAATCTAATGGAGTAGCAGAGAGAATGAATCAAATTCTATTAGCGAAGGCATAATGCTTGAGATTAACATTGAGTTTGTGTAAGGGTTCTAAGCTGAAGCTTTATCAATTGCGGTGCATATAGTGAATTGACTTTCGTGCTTGGCTATTGGTAAGAAAATTCTAGAGGAAGTGCAGAATGGTAACAGTGTTGACTTAATATGTCTTTGTGTGCTTGGTGGTCCGGTTTAAGTGCATTATCTAGGGAATAATAAGCTTGAGTCTAGGGCTTTAGAGGGGATCTTTCTTGGTTATACGAACGATATAAAATGTTACTGGGTTTTGGAATCCAAAAACGAAGAAGGTTGCAAATTCTGGTCATGTCACTTTTGATGAGTCAGCTTTATTCAAGGAGAATGAAAGCTCATCGGATTTTCCAGCTTTGATTCATGAATAATCAAAGGAGAAGGAAATTATTCTCACACTTTGTCTAAGTAGTAGTAGACTTGTGAGGAAGCTTATGAGGAAGAAGCGGTTGATGAAACATCACATAGTTCATATAGTTCATCCAGTAATGTTGGTGATGTACATTATATTAGATATGATTCGGTTTAAGTTGGAGCCAAATGTGGTTTGGGTAACAGTATTTGTACTCGGCTTGGTCGACATGCAATAAGACAACACTAAAGATACGTTGATTGAAACTATCTTAGCTTTTGTGACAATTTAGATTATGCTCTTCATGTAGTCCAATATGAGCTGATGGACTTTGATCACATCATGGATTCAAGTGATAGCTCAATGTGGGTTTGTGCCATGTTGGAAGAGATGCAATCGTCGATGAAGAACCAAATTTGGGAATTGGTTTCACTTCCTAAAGGAAACCGTGCGACAGAGTTCAAATTGATATATAAGGTGAAGGATGATGGGAGATGTAAAACTAGACTAATGGCAAAGGGTTTGTGCAAAAGAAGAGAAAGTGATATGATGATATTTTTGCACCAAGTTGTACGCCATACTTCAATCCAGATTTTACAAGCTATAATTGATATCCATGATTTGAAGCTGAAGAAATTCGATGTGAAAACCATCTTCATGCATGATGACTTGGACGAAAATATCTAGACGAAGCAACCAGAAGAGTTTGTGGTAGATGGTTGGTCAAATTTTCTTTGCAAATCAAAGTAATTATTATATAATCTAAAGCAATCACCTAAGCAATGACACAAGAGATTTGTTCATTTTATGCTTGAGAAATGTTTTGATAGAAGCATCAATGATCCCTATTTTTATTTCAAGAGATTGAAAAATGATTGTTGGGAGCATTTCCTCTTGTTTGTGGTCGACATGTTCGTTACTTCTAAATACAAAAAGAAAACCAACAAGTTGAAGATGCTTTTGAAATTGTAATTCATAATGAAAAGTCCATGAGAAGAAAAGAAAATTTTAGGCATGGAAGTTAAGAGCAATCGAAAGCGTATTGAGTCGAAATTGACCCAAAAAGAGTACATTGAGAAAGTGTCTTACCGGTGCAACATGGAGAATGCAAAGGCATTAAATACACCTTTACCTTTGCATAATAAGTTTTCGAGTTAGGAATCATCTATTATGAAAAAAGGCAAGGCTTATATTGTAAAGGTGCCATATACAAGTGAGGTTGGAAGTTTGATGTATGTCATGGTGTGTACAAGACCTGATATTGCCAATGTCGTCAGTGCAATCAGTCGGCATGTGGCTAATCTGGAAAAATCTCAATGGGAGACCATGAAGGATATTTTGATATACCTTAAGGGTACATCTTCTCATGTTCTTAGCTTTGACAGTGGTCAAGAGATGAGTTGCAAGTTGGTTGGTTATTATAACTTGGACCACACCAGCGATAGGGATCAAAGAAAATCAACTTTCGGTTATTTCTTCACACTTAGTGATATGCCCATTAGTTGGAGATTGAGATTGCAAACCGTAGTTGTTTTATCTATTGGATTCGATTGCTCTAGCCGATGATGAAATGGTGTCATTATATAGGATTATGAAATCCTAAAAAATGCTCTCTTATTTCATTTAATCGACTTGGCTGATTTTATTGCGGTTTCCTCTTTTGACTGGCTCGATTTAAAACCGTGAATGATTTCCCCTTTGTTCTATGGCTTTGATTGATGAACCTGGTCGACATTGTGCACCACTGTGAAAACTATTTGAATTTCAGAAAATTGAAAACTTGCCTTTTATGTCGAACTGTGATTTCTGGAAAAAACATCTTGACTCACGGTTGCCATGTATATTGCATTGTGTTGATTTGATATCAAACCATAAACACTTGCCAAAAATCATATTCTGGAAATCAATGCTTGGAGAATAATTTCTTGCCAATTTTACCTTGCCAATTAAAAAAAAATGTCGTGAATGACATGATAAATTCTGCAAATTCTTTAAATGATTTCCTTGCTAAAAAAGGTTGATTGATCACTGAATTTATGGAAGAGAAATTGAATTGTATGCTAAAACAGGAAACCAATTCCTTGAGCTTGCCATTTATTTTTCCTTAAATTAAATGACTGGACACCCATGAATGATTTTACATTTCTAGAAAAATGTTGATGACTGTTGCAATCCATTTGATGATACTTGATTATGCTTGTGAATTGGATCTTCATTGTTGCTCATTTTTACATACTTGTTGTGTCCGGTACACACTGTATGCATGCTGTACCATATTGTTTCGTGCATACACACTGCCATACTCAATTTCTCTTTGGCACTTGAGCTTTTTGCATTTTCATACTGCTTGGACCTGCTGTGCCCTTGTGTTCACTTGCAATTGAGCTACCTTGGACATACTTGTTTGTATTTGCACATATGAGTTGCTAGCCTGTAGCTTGTATATCCTGTGCATGCTATATACATTGTTGCTCCCTTATATGCCACTGTACATAGTCATTCTAGCTCCATTTGCTTGCATTTTTCATGTTGCACCACTCACTTGCTTTTCACTGATCATTGTAGTTTTGAACCACCATATATAGTGCATATAATGTTGCTTTTGACATTTGACCATCTGAAAAAAGTATGTGCACCATGAACCAGCCTGCCTGCTTCATTTGTCCATGTATTTCTTGAAATTGGAATGCACATTGAAATGTGTTCTGTCCACCTGCTTGACAATGAACTATATTGTTGCCATCATGCTTGTACACCATGTTGAAATGAATGTGTGCACTGCCTTGTATAAATATATGTTGAACTAGCTATGCTCTTCTTGTAATCTGCCATCCACTCTTGAACTTGCTTGTTGACATATTATGCATGTTGCACCATTCACAAAAAAACTGAGCATGCTGAGTCCATAAATGAATATGAACAACCTTGAACTTGTTTGACAATTTGTCCATGCTGCCTGGACTATGTTAGCTTGTTGCTTAATCATGTTGACTTCACTTGGCTTTGCTGCACTTTGTTGCACTGAGTCGAGTTGGTCCACGTAGTTGCTCCTCAGTTGCTACACTGTATTTTGATTAGCGAGGCAGTGCACACGTGTATATTTATGCACGTGTGTATATGCAGTCCATCAAAAAAAATTCATGTCCCTGCACTGTAATATGTGTATATACATGTTGTCTGCCTTTTGGTATTTACAGTGTATCACTGTGAATATCACAAGCTGTCTAGACACAGTCGGATGGATATGTAAATCTGATCAAGTCATGAAAGATGATGAGAAACACACCGAAATTCTGAGGCAAATAAAATTTAAAAATAAATTCAAATTTGCATGTATTCAGTTTTATTTCTATTGCAGTGTACTGTGTGTGTTTCTGTATATGACAAGTAAGCAGATGATGACTGGACCGATTGTGAGCTGTCAAGACAGAAGATAAAAGGCAGGAAACAGAATGTATATATGTACATGAGTGAAATAAAACTGAGTGTATGAGTGTTTTTGTACTGAGGGGCACTGTATGAGTGAAAAGGATTGTACAGTATTGTATATCAGTGAAATGTACAAATAATGGAGTTATAAAAGTTGTTCAGTATGAAATCTTGAAATAAAATATTATATTTAATAAAATACTGTTTGAATATTTAAATTCTTGTCCAGTAGTATTTATATAAATATAAATATTATATTTCTGCCTGTGATGTATATATGAAACAGTACAATAACAAACACATTTATAACAATATATATTTGGTTGTTATCATCAAACAAAAATCATATAATTGTGTATACAACACCGTTATATACAACATTATCTACTATGGAGGTGGAGTTAATAGCCGAAGTGGAGGCAATAAATAAAACACTTTACTTGAAGCGATTGTTATGTTACTCGAGTTTCAAGCATGATAATATCGATGTTAGGTATGATAGCCAAAGTGTTATTCACTTGACGGAGAATATGGCATTCAGCGCACATAATAAGCATACTGAATCGAGGGAGACATTTTTCGTAGCCATAGATGACAGTAAGCTACTATACATTCCAAAGGTGCACATGACAGATAGCGCGGTGGATATGTTCATCATAATTTTGCCGAGTGTTAGGTGTCATGGGGTGACACGATTGGAGAGAGTGGTTAATTTAATGATGAGGAGTATCGGTGAGAGCTTGGAATTCTATATTCTCAGCAAGTACTTGTTAACATTCCTGAGTACTTTATCTTTTGGTGAAAAAGTTTTTGGTTTGGATACTTTCAACATTTCGGTAGCGAACGGTGGCCTTGCCGGAGATCGTTGACAGAGTGCAATGCGCGGTGGCTTCCTCGGAGCTCATTAGAGAAGTGTTCATCATGATTGGTTGAAGGTAGAGTTGGAGATGTTCGATGCATCAGAGTTTGGTATGAAGATGATTATAGTGTCATGGTGGATTGTTAAATTTTATGGTGACACTATATGGTAGACTGAAGAAGTCAAGAATAGTGTGAAATCGATGAAAACGGCGTGCGAATCGGAGCTTGAGAACACGAATTACCGCGTTATGAAAATGGCAGGAAAATGCAATTAAATGAATAGTGGTTGAGAATAATTCACAACATCTAAAATAAGTTCCAAATGCCTAGTTTTTTGAAGCTCAAAAAGGCTCAAAACCAGACGTATGGTTTCAATATCAAACATCTAGGTGTCTGTGGCTCGAAATCTAAGCCTAATTCCAGACATCTAGAACACTGTTATCACGGCGCTCGACTAGTCGTCGATTAGTTGATATTGAAATCTTGAATGGAAGTCTCGACTTTCCAAGTATCGACTAGAAGCTGTAGTAGAAAAGTAAAAAAAGAAAAAGAAAAACTCGAAGTAGCTGCAGGAAGAAGGAATAAGAGACGGGAAAACCAAACGAAAGTGGAATCAAAAGGAAAATTTGGAAAAAATGGAAAAAAATAAATAAAATTTACCGCATACACCTTCAACAAATCACTTTCAATTTTGATAGCAAATCAAGCATCGTTAAGAATAATTTGAGCAGATTCGAGCATCTACTTAAACCAAAATCGAGCAGAGGGTTTTGATTTGATGTCTTTTTTTGTTCTTTTCTCTATTTCTCTTTTTGTCTGATTGGATCTGATATCGTATTTTGTTTTCCTTTCTATTTGTCACTGTTATCTGATTGGATCTGATATCGTTTTTAGTTTCATATGAATGAGTTGGAAGATTTAGGGTTAAGATTTCAAGTGTTGGTGTTAGCTAAATACTTGGGGGCTATCAAAATTGGAATGGTTAATTATTAGATGGGCTACTTTTTTTTCAAAGCTTTCCAGTGAAGTAATTATTATTCAACTTTTACTTTAACTAGAGCGAACCCGTGCTTCGCACACGGGATTAATCCAATATTTTTGAGTGAGCGTGTGCACACCCCCAAAACGTTGGTGTAACTTAGATAACTTAAAGGAAAATCATACTTACAAAGACAATAAACAACTTAGATAACTTGAAGGAAAATCATATTTACAAAGACAGTAAACATTCTTCTGTGTCTCCTTGTATATTTTTAACATACAATAGCAAATTTATGCATAAGGAACGAAAATAAATAGCATTACTTAGTACCAACAATGTTTACCTTTATACGAACAAATTTAACTCAAACTACACAAAATTCACGTGACATTCTACTTGAATGAATCTGTAACTTACGACTAAGCAAAAGCTAAAACTATTTTATTCAACTGAGGAAATCAACATACATTACAAATGTCGGACATGATACCATGACCATGGAAGAATAATATAACTTGTCTAAAGAAAGCGTATCAAAAATACATCTGAATTTAAATATTATCAATAGTACACAACACTGAACATGTCAAAGTTGATCAACCTTTCTTACACATGTATGAATGGAAATTCAATTGGAAAACAGTGAACAATAGTAATAAAAAGGTGAATTGAAACATGCAATCACTGGCAGTAGTGAGCTAGAAACAAATAACAATGAATCTACGTTCCAATGCAGAGTTGTCCACATGAAAATAAAGTTGACAAATTTTGCTTAATATGTGACCAATAAATAATAAAAAATAAAAGTAGCATTATAAATTATATATGTAAGAAACAACGTAGTGCTGACTTGGTAAAATGCAAATGCTAAAGTTCATATTGTTTTTTCAATGATTTAATAGTTCTCTTATCATAATTAGATCCACCATATCCCTAGCTTCCATAGACAGAGATAAAACCACCATCTGCATTTACAATATCCCAAAGTAGTGCTCGTTTTTTTGCAGGTGATTTTTTCTTTGGTGACCAGAATTGAGTGGCTTGGGTTATGGTATGAGTAGCAGTTATGTTTCCTTCCAGTATGGCTTAGGCGTCTGTGTATAGGTTGACATTGCTCTTGCCATTTAATATCTGACTGGTCCGGATATTTGTGGTGAGCCATGGTGTTTGGTCATGTGATGTCATTTTCTATCCTGGGATGGATTTTGGTTGTTGTTTTTTGATGTTCACGTTTTCTCTTTGTTGACTGCTGCATTTTGCTCCTTGACGTATGCGTTTAGAGTCTTTGGTTGTGTCATTAATTGTTATTCAGAGTTTCATTTGCTATTAAAGGAAAAAAAAAATTAATAACTCATTAGTAATTTCAATTATAGTGACGTAGTGCATGTACATGCAGGAAGGAATTTCAAGTTCTTAAGGAAAAATAACTTAATAACAAACTAAAAACCCAAACATAATTTTATCACAATCCCTTCATCATCCATAGAAATCATATAATAAATTTTTTAACTTTTTTTAATTTATTAAAAGATGGTTATGTTACCTTATACATTATCAAATAGCTCAAACTGTCATCTAAAATAATGATCCAGTTGACTACAATTTTTAACTACTATATTAAGCATGACATCATTTTATCTTGGTTAGGCTATTATTTGGCAATTAAAGCACAGTACTCTTTAGTTAGAGCACAATAATCATTCATTTTTCCATTTGAAGCTCTAAACTGAAGAAAAAAATGAATTTATCCTTTCATTTTGAACATAACCAATAAATAATTTATAGTAAACCCTTTATCGATCACATTCCCATTGTTATTATTTAGTTCAAACTAAAATTTATTACGAAAATCGTACATATTCTCTACCACACTATTGCAGGATTTATACCCATAAATAGAGTTAAAAAAATTCTTAGACATTTAATATCATTTAACGTCATTGTCATTAATATCATTTAACGTCATAACCATTTTATTCATCATAGTATTTTGAGAAACTAACAAATTTGTCATTCACTTTTCCATTTGAAGCTCTAAACTGAAGAAAAAAAATGAATTTATCCTTTCATTTGAACTGAACCAATAAACAATTTATAGTAAACCCTTTATCGATCACATTCCCATTGTTATTATTTAGTTCAAACTAACATTTATTATGAAAATCATACATATTCTCTACCACACTATTGCAGGATTTATACCCATAAATAGAGTTAAAAAATATTCTTAGATATTTAATATCATTTAACGTCATTGTCATTAATATCATTTAACGTCATAACCATTTTATTCATTATAGTATTTTGAGAAACTAACAAATTTGTCAGGATCCTAATCACATTTAATGTCATAACTTTTCTTGACAAAACCAACAATTTGATAATAACCTAGGAACCTTCATTAGTTAGTTAAAACTTTATTAGATAAATATTATGTACTTGTCACAAACTATTAACAATAGCAGATGAACAAATGTAGGATGCCTTTATTTTAAGGGAATATTTTTAATTGTTTGTAAATGCCATGTGATATAACGCTTATGTCGAAAATTGCTTACAATAAATGTTAGAAAACTTTCGAATGAATATTTGTGAACTTCTACCTAATATGTTGAAGCATACTATAGTTAAAATTCGATAAGTAAGAACATAACGCTCATGGACACTCTGGAAAGACAATTAGGTTGTTGTTGTTCATTGGTGAAAAAAATTTAGATAGGGACAACCTGTGCTCATCTTTTATAACCAAACTATTAGGAATCAATCTACAATAGTGGGCACACGCTAAAAATATGGTCACTATATGTCTACATACATATATACACATGAATATGCATATACACACACACATTAGTTCTAACTTCTAACTGCAAAACTATTAGTGTTAAAATTTTCTCTCTAAAGCCACCTTCATATGTTTCTGATGCATAGTAATTTTTTAATCCATTTACCAAAAAGAATCTAAAAAAACATTTAAATTAGATTCTTAAATCCGAAAGAATCAAAACTGGTAGAAAATAATAATGGATTTTTGAATTAAGCTCACTGATTTTTTGATTTGAATTTCAGTTATCATGTTCAAATTAAATTAGCTAAAGCCAAACTTAGACGATAATTTAATATTAAAATTGAATAATAGATGTTAGTGAAAGTCCACCGTTTGGTTTGAATTAAGATTATTTCCAAACTTGAAGTGTAAAAGGAAATAAATGTATACCATTTTAATTTTATATACAATAATGGGATGGATGCAATTAGGTTTTAAGGATGTCGAATTGATGGAAATACAGTCAGATATATCAAGAGCTACCAAAGCTATCAAAATTTACGAATATAGAATTTAGGAAAATTATTCTAAATAACAACGATTGTCCAGAAAAAGTACTTACATACATATCATATGTTAATAAAAATGGTGAATTGTTTTCATAGTTGTCGGAATACTATTTAAATAATATATAGATTATTCTTTTACATAAATAGTTAATATCACATGATATAAATTGAGAATAATAATTACCAAATTAAATGGATAAAATATGCCATTTATAATCAAGAATCACCAAGGACTTGATACAAATTCATCAATTTAAGCATATTCTACTCCAAAATTGATCCAAATGTTTAACCGTTCCTTAAAAATTAGTTTTAATTACACAGTTATGAGTATGCATTAGATAAAAAAGAGAGAAAAAAGTCATTATCATGGTTCAAGATCATGATTCCAGTCTCGGTTTTGACCTTTTGTAATTCAAGAATTTTTTATTTAATTTGTAAATTTCAAGAACTTTGTTTTCAGTTTCATCTCGAAATATGCACATGCAGATATTTAATTTATTTTAAAAAAAATGTATCACTTATCCTTTACTGGAAAATAACGTATAAATGAAAAATACTAATTAACCATAAACATTTTTAACGTCAAATATATTTATTCATTACTGCGTTTTTAACCTTTTTTAGTTTCATTTCTAAATTTTATGATCCAATTTATTTCTATGTTTAAAATTTAAATTTTGAACGTTTGTACATTTGATACTCAAATTAATTCATTTTTGAGTCTCTACGGTAAAATTTGAAATATGGTATTTTTAATTGAATTGGAGTTTCACATTGATTTTGTTTTGGTTCCTATTAAAATCAAACAAGAGCGAGCGCAATCTTAGTGTTTCAGTTGAAACCTTAAAACTTTGGACATTATATAAAAAATGCATTGATTTGTGCACATAGAGGATATCTTAATCTTACAGAAAACTTGATAGTCCTAACAAATAAACAATCCTAATTAAAGTTGAAGGGATACAGTACTGAAGTGAAGTTGAGCGACTAAATAATCATGCTTTGAACATTGCAAACCTGGATTAACGTGTGTGTATAATAAAATAATGATCATCCTATGATGTGACATAGAAGTAGAGAAATTGCAAATAAGGTGATTTTTAGAGAATTTCAAAAAGGTGAGATGACAAATAATGTAGCCAATGATGGGGAAGAACTATTAAATGCAGGGTAGCTCAAATATGATTATATTACTAAAATGAACCAACATGTTCCACCAAATTTCTCTCACCTTATAGAGCACTCAAAGTAGTTATGTCTTGACTATTCTTTGCAAAATTAATAACAAACCAACACTTGGAACATGTCATCTCTTTGCTGATGCCATCCTAATGGAAGATGGAAAATTTGCGTATATTGTTGGTTGTCATAAAAAATGGAGCGAAAATGCTCATGTAGAAGAAAGTGAAGTTCCTGTAGGAGGTAACTATAATAGATATATTGTATGTTTACATATCAACATGCACATTTAAATTAGTGCAGCATCACAAAGAAAATAATGTTAAATGCCAAGATATTTACAATCGAACAAAAGTATAAAATTAAATTCATTATATTGCACGTGTGTGTCAGGTTTTGTACAAATAGGCCATCAAAGGTAAATATCAGTTTTTTACTACTAAGAATGCTTCATTAAGGATCGCCACAAAATATCAAGGATATATATAAAAAAATTATTAAATTGCATCAAAGTATACATCAACAAAACCCAAAATATATAAAACAAACACAACATAATGTGAAGGATTAAAAAAACATGAAATAGCATCAAGTATTTTACATTAAGAAAACTCTGAATCAATAAAACATATCCTGCATGATAAAACCTTTAAGAGCCTACATGTTGTTACATTTTTATTTTATTTTTTCTTTGGAAGACTTGCATGTTGCTACATTTTGTGTTTAGGAAAACCTACATGTTATCTTGCTTTTATGAAAAAACCTACACATTGTTGCAATTTTTACAATGTTATTACTCTTAAATACAAATTCCAACAAATACCACTAAATTGACGTGTCATGATTTTGTAGAATTCGGTTTCACTTCAAAATATTCATATGTAATTACATAAATAACAATTACGCGAAAATATAAATATAATCTAAGTTATTGCTCATGAAAAGTAGAAACTGCGTATGTTACTTATCCTTAGTAAAAACAGTACCTTCAAGGTAATTTGGTTCCGAGTTCGTAGTTATTTTCATGAGGATTTTTATATGCCAACTTGAAAGAGAATCTTAGTCAATTATAAATAAAAATTGCTCCACATTTAACAAATGTATCACCATGCTTGGGCAGTTGGGCTAGTAGTATCAAATATTTTATATCGTTAATATTTAATACACACTATTATTATACAAACAACCGAGCATATACATATTTAGTTTCCATCCATAGCCTAGGTGTAGAAGTAGAAAGCCATAGGTTAACCAAAAAAACAGTCTGTACAACTGAATATACAAAAATCAAATCATCTCAGCTAAAATTACAAATTTAACAATTATAGTTATCAGCATCTCACAAATAGTTGAAACATATACGTCATCTTGGAAACTATTTCGATAACCAATTCAATTATTATTTTCTGCAAATTATACCTATGGGAGAAAATTAAATATTATAAATTTTACACCAAAAGTTACTTGAAAAAAAATTTCCTCTTCCTTTTCAACTCCACTGGTTACACAGATGAAGTATATTTTATCATTTCCTGAATGTCAGATTAGATTGTAGATGTGCTATGCATATATTTATATAAAAGAACAGTTTAAAATCAAAATTGTGTTGGTCATAAACTTTGTATAAAGTCATTCATGCAGGTTAGATGCAGTAAATGCTGATTATTTACATAAAGAATAATTTGAAAAGGAAATACTTTAGCCATGCATAATAATGGACAAAAAATAATACAAATGTTATGATTTAAATTTTAATTACGCAAATTTATACCCATCGGAGAAAACTGTTGTGACAAAAATAATGTAGTAACAACGTAGGAAAGTTTAAGATGATATTTCTATTTGTTACTACATTTTTAAATAACGCACTAAAATTTTAGGTAATGTAGCAGTCATGCTAATACGACAAACAACAAAATATAGAATGCTTAAAGCCCTTTAACCAAGTAAGATTGAGAACATTGATTCTAAATATTTAAATTTCAAAATTCAATGTCAAATTATTGTATTTTTGGAATGAAACCCCAAATTTATAGTTACTCTAATAGAAATTCAACTGTCAAAACTCATAAATTTAACAATATAAAAAGGGGGAAAAAAATCAAAGTTTCAAAACTCAACAATATTTAACAAAATAATGCTATCGGTTTGAAACACCAAAATATATATCTAGACTTAGAAATAGATGACAGCCAAAATCCTTAAAGGTGATAAGGCTTAGTGCTCGAAATCTATAATAGTTTGAGTGTTTATATCACATAATGTTTAAATGACAGAAGCAGCCAATAAGCCTGCAATTTAGGAGAAATTCAGCTAACAATATACTGTTGTACCAAACTATATGTAAAACTGAGAAAGATTATCAAAATTGCGTAGTGTTTCCTGATGTATAACTTTATGTTAGTGTTAAGTCTGTAAAGCATTATAATTTACGATGGCAATACATTATCAAACATACTTACACAAAGACATGTGCAACTAAATTATGTAGGGTATTTTCATTCATTATGTAAGTAAATTAGAATTACGAAAATAATTAGAGACTTGGAATGTATATCATCACATCAAAGATATAGTCTTTGAAGTATAAAATATGAAAGAAAAATATTAGTTCAAATAGAATGAAATACTTCATAGATGGAGAAAACTGTAGCTTCTGATTCTAAGAAGATACACAACTATATATGAATATCTGTGTTTATTAGAGATTGAAATTATTGAGGTGAAACCTCACCAAAGAGGTGAAAGAAAGAACATACAGAACATCTGGTTGTTGTTGCAGTAAACATATCTTTTATAACATGTAGAATACAGTAAACAATAACATTAGGCTATGTTAAATGTTGAAATATTGTAAACATGCTTTTAAAAAGTTACTTATCACATTAATTTATTTGTTAAACTGTATTAGCATAAGAAAATAAAAGTAAAACATCAAATTATGTTGTAAAAGATTATAACTGTGAGAATCTTGTAAATATTTTCATCTGAAGGTTACAAAGAAAAATACCATGATGTCTAAATTTGGGATATATACTCATAAAGCATATGTAATAGTAAGGCACATGTAATTTGAAGTATTAAAAAGGTAGGAAGTAAGAGGTCAAACCTATTGAAGCTTTGACGAAGAGTCAATGTTCTGTCCAAATACCATTGCACTTCTCGTGTCACCGTTGGATAATCCTATTTGACTGCTCATATGGAGTTATTAAAATAAATGTAGTAAGATCACTCAGCCAAAACAAATTACAAACAGAGAACATTTCGTAGATACAGGGGAAAAAAAACTTAATTATACAAAGATTAGATTAATCAAAGTTAGAAGCATACATAAATCTTAATACCTACATGTAACTTGCATAACAATAAATCTCGACATTTTGACAACCAAACTTACAATACCTTTTGATCATGGGATGCCATTTTTGAGGCCGTTGTGTATGTAGTTTGGTGTTTTTCATCAAAAGATTTTGCTTTGGCGAATGTTTATGCCTAGGACTAATCAGTTTGCCAGCATGTTGCTTGCCGCATCCTCTGCTTTTCATAGGGCAGCGCCCTGGTTTCCTTTAGATCTTGCATCCTGATAGTGGATGTTCAATTTTAAATTTACTTATCATTCAGTCTTTAAGATGTCTGATATACACATCATAATTTGTTTTCTTCCTACGGCTATAAAAGCCCAACTATTTTGATCAGTTTTGATATTTTTGATGCAACACATGCAAACCATATTCAAATTATCTTAATATAGGCATATTTCTATAAATTTGTTTGTGCAAAGAGCCAAAGACAATGGAAACTTTATCCATGCATGGATGAGTTCATGGCAGCTAACTACCACTAAGAAAACAGAATGTTGAGTATCCTAACTGCCATTTTCTTCTTACATGAGACTTAATTCCTCAGACATGCCATGACTACAATATTATTTGAAATTATAGTCTGTAAAACAATACATAGATAAACCATAATTTTAAGCACGAATGTGTAAAATCTATTTTATCCTACAACCATTTTTCTAAATCGCTAACCCTTAAAACCAAATGGAGGGAATAATTGCAAAAGAATTAAAAAGAAAAGATGAAAAGGTTTAAAAGATTGCTTTCCAACATATTATATAATCTAAAACAAAAACCAACAGTCATCAGAATGCGAAAATATCTTTTATATAAGTTGGATTTTATTCCGAACAAACTATAAATAAAATCAAGAAACAAAATTAGTTAGAAAACCAATTACAACAAATGAATAAGAATATGAACATAACCGCAAGAATTGTAGATCATTTGCTTGATACTCTATAGATGAAGTTTCGTTTACTCAAATACTTGATCAAAGTAATCAAATTTACTTCAAATTCAATGAACCTATCAGTTTCTTTTTTAATGATGACCAAAGAAATTGCGTGAAATATATGAGAAATTTTAATCTAAAAATGAACAATAATACATTTATGATAATATAAGAAAAGATCCTTAAAACTACATGGAAATAAACAAAGATGTAATTAGTAAATAACATGTTATTACCTTGTACAATCATCAAACAATTCCATCAATCAGATAATAATTGAATGACAAAACTTTTCTTCTATGATTTAACTCAACTAACCAAAAATTCCTTTCTTGCTTATATAAACATAGATAAAAACAAACGTCACTTACATAAAGGAAGAAAATCTGCAATGAAACCAAGGTATTTAAAACGAAAAGTCATAAAACTATGACGGATAATAAAATACAACTTAAATTCCATACAAATAAATAGTAAGTTTAGTACATATTATTTGATATACGTAGGTAAGTATATATTAGTTCCGTGCATCTTATATGATTAATAAACGAAAAACAATTATATCAACCTTATATTTATAGTATAACAACCAAATGTATATTATGTAGGTAAACATCTTTGAAACAGTGAGATGTGCTCACAAATATTACTTTTTAAGACCAATCTAGCATTCAGCACTGCAATTACTTTAGACAGTATGATAGGCTCATTAGGTAGAACTCTCCCTTAAAAGCTAGCTTGTAAGGGGAGGGTGCCTAATGGCCTATATACTAGGCTCATATTTTGAGGTATGGGACATATCATTTCACCGCTCTTCGAAAGCCCGACGTCCGCGTCGGCCTACTCTATCGACACTGACCCGACGGTAGCCCTTTTCTCTTCGGACGGCTTCACTCACCGACGGTAGCCCTTTTCTCTTTGGATGACTTCACTCGTCGATGGTAGCCCTTTTCTCGGTGGACGGCTTCACTCACCTATCAGTATTTTAATCCAGCCTATAGGTCGCCCCTCCCGCGGCTCGAACTTCCGTCGAGCGGCTCTCAGTGGCACCAAATGATAGGCTCATTAGGTAGAACTCTCCCTTAAAAGCTAGCTTGTAAGGGCTAGCTTGTAAGGCAAGCGGAGGGTGCCTAATGGCCTATATACTAGGCAATATTCTCATATTTTGAGGTATGGGACATATCACAGTAATACTGTAATACCAAGATCTCTCATCCCAAAAGCAAGCTACCAAAATCGTTTTTAATTTTCAACTTAAAAGCAGATAAAGCCAATTCAACGAAAACTACATAGTTAAGAGATTCTTAGATGCAAAACAACAGTTAAACAGTAGATAAACCAAGCTACTAACTTTCTATAAAAACATTTACATTCCATCTCAATCGGTCCACTTTGTAGTCGCCCATTATTCAATTCAAGAGCCACATAAATAAATAAAAGCCTAACGAACTCAATCGGAGAAAAAAATATGATAGAAATATATTCTTGAAGAAATGAAGGAGAATCATAAGAACTGAAAGAGAAATACCTTAACGGCAGGACCTATCGACGCCAATGGAGTTTCGAATTTCTCGGAGATGCTTAGCCTATGGAGAAGCACGAATTCGATTGAAGATTGGAATTAAAGAGGACGGCGATGGCAGTGGGAGGGGGTTCAACGTCGCTGGATGACATGAGGATGTTAATATGTAGGTCAAATTTAGGATAAGAAGGAAGTGGAGTCGGGCATGAGAAAGGAAGGAATAATAAGAAACGACGATTTAAAGATACGAAATAGATGAAAGAGGAAGGCAAGAGAGAGCGCAGACTGAAAAAAAGACTTTTCATTTGCCAAATTTTAGGGAGGCTTGTGGGCCCTTGAAATGTAACTCTGTAATAATGTATTAGTATAGATTACTGGAGACTTTAGTATGGGTCCGTCTATTCACCCCCCATTATTTACTCTTCACACCCCAGAAATTTAAAAAAATAAGTCATCCCCCTCTATTTACTCATCCCACCCCGTTTATACCCGAACTGCCCCTTTCTTTTCAATACATTGTCTGCTCCCCATCCCGTTTTCAAAACCCAAAATTTCAAAACAAAACAAAAATGCGATTTTGACACAAAAAAGTTATACAGGAATGGCCATGCCTCATGCATTTGTGATTAAATTTGTCTTTCCCTTACTTATATAGTTAAACCATAAACATTTCACATAAAAATCTGAATGGATTATACTGATGAAAGGGATTATTTTCTTTTTTGAATTGAAGCTTAATGAAAGATTATGCTGTTTTTAATGAACAAGCTTAATGGAGACGTTGGTATCTTTTTGTTTTAATCAATAAGTTTAAACATGTTATCTAGAAAATTATTAAAGGGTATAATTGGTATTGAATTTTAAAAAAAATTACCGGGGTGTGAAGAGCAATTACTGGAGTGGAAATAGACGGACCCCTTTAGTATACTTCTAATTGTTGGACTTGTATTTTTTTATCCATTAAAAATACGGAATTTAATATTACTTCAAATGTTGGAGACTTTAATGCATATATTTATTTATTTATCGACTAGTCCACTATTCGACTAATTGGACCTCTATCGACTCGACTCGAGTTACCGCCGTAACTACCATGATTTAGAATAGGAAGTTAGCCCATTATGCCTTATTTTTTGCTAGGGACGCTTTTTGATGATCAAAGGGGGAAAAGTGTCATTTTCTTGGATGAAAAAATCTACCATATATAAGCTATTTTCGGATTTGAAGAGATGACCGCTTTTTAGTTGATCAAAGATTCATCTCAAGGCTGCGCAGTTAAAGCGCTTAGCGGTTCTATAGCGGTGGAGGTCCAAAAAGGCGCGATGGGGATAAAGCGGGGAAATGGCAGAGGCACAAAAAAGTTCATTAAATATTAAATCAAATATTTGAAAATTAATTGTTCATCTTTCTCACATTATATGTTTACAAGAAAATTAATATTAATTAACTTATATAACAAAATCAAGGAATATCATTGTTACGCATGTTAAATTTGATGAGTGTAATTGATTATTACTATATATTATACAACTTATGCTTTAAATTTATCCCTTTACACTAAATTTACTAATATTTTAGAAAGAGAACTAGTGAAATCAAGCAATATATATGAATACTGCTAAATCATATATTAAAAAGCCTTGATTTAGCGGATGCAGCGGAAAATAGCGGGGCTAAAAGCGGATCTACAATTCATCAGCGCTAAATTGAAATAGCGTAGCAGTTGAAGAACGCTACGGGTTATAGCGTTGATATTGCGGGGATTTAACGGGGCTTTAACTGCATAGTCTCAAGACAATAAGGGTTTTAACATAATCAATATTTCTTCAATTCTATTCTCCACAAAATCAATTTTAAATTAATTACTGGTGATTATTGTATCAATTTCTTAAACTCTTCTCGTGAGGGTAATACAATTCTTTTTTTAAAGTGGATGTACATTAACAAATCGCTAGTGGAACAACTATAAATTCGATATGTTCATTTTTTTCCGTTGTTATTGATTATTATTGATTGTTTGTGATTGAGATAGTCGGTTTTGAATTGCTTATTTATTGTTTTGACGATTGAGATATTGTGATCGGTTTTCCTCCGCATTGATTGTGAGTTTATATTTAAGTCTTGCGTTTGAATTCGAATTTCACAACAATTGTTTTTCAGTAAACTTGAGATTTTTAATTGAATTGACATTAATAATGTATGGCACGTAATTGACTGCTAAATTGGTGTGTAGATTAGGCGAATGTGCATGAACAAATAGTTGCTTAAACAATGCTGGAAATTATGATGATTATACACTGAATAAATGGTAAGGTTTATGAAACTTAATTGACATATGATTGAATTCTGGTAAACGTTTAAAAACCTTGCCGAATGAAACGAGAGATCCTTATAATTTTGTCAATGATTTGTAATCTAGGACATGTTAATGGGAAAATAGAGTGAATATAAAACTCACTCAAGATGGTTCATAAATTCTCAGTTTTGTGACGTATGGAGTCTATAGACTGCAGTGTTATGTGCGTTATGTGCTTCCTTATTTGATTTTTCCACGCATGTCAAAATGGAATTAAAAGTGAAGTTATTTCCAATATTGGTGGACTATCATTGCCAGCCATTTTCTCGCTATTTAATGAGAAAAGTGAGGGGAAAGAGGTTGGCGGGCTACATTTGCCAAATGCGCACTTATTTATTATATTATATGGGCCAAATGCGCCCTTATAAATATTCAAGGGAGCACTTTTAAAATGCGCTGGGGTAAATAGTTCTGTAATCAACTCATCGCTGAGCTGACCAAAATTAGTCTGTAAATGCAAATAGTTCTGTAATCAGTCTATTTGGGTCACTAATGTAAAAATGTAGCATCTTTTGAAAATTTGACCCAAATTAATTTCTTTTTATCGTCTCCCTTTGGTGGTCTTTTATTTTGATTAAAAAGAGAATGACAACAGCAAAACTGTACCTTTGAACCTTTGAGAAACTTTACCTTCAGTTGAATCCTTCGATTTGTTGATAAAAAAAAATAGAGCTACCAAGCACTAACATATGTGCATTTCAAAGATCACTAGGCATGTGCTTATTTGGGTCATTTCAATACTAGTAGTTTGTGTACAATTATGTGCAGTGCAAGTCTTGGTCTAACCTTGGTTTTGACTGCTTTTCTGTGTGGTTATTCTATACGCTAACTTGGAAACCAAGTAATTTTGTCCTATAAGACTTGCATATATAGACAAGAATCAAACATCATGCTTAAAACACCCAAAACAAATCCATTGAGTTGAACACGAATCTGTCATCTCTATGTCTTTGTTCTTCTGAAGCAACATATATTCAGTCGAGATCATTCAAGCAAATATGGATTCGGGGATGAAGAACACAGATCCTAATTGCTTTAAAATGATATTATCATGGTTCCTAAGACTCATTTCAGGTGAAGAGAGCAAGACAACTTCTGTGGCCTCAACAGTTACTGCTGCAGAAGCAAATATAGTTGCTGCAGCCAAGCATTTCTCAAAGCCACATAAAATTACATTTGTTTGTTGAGTTATGTCTGTCTTTATAGTTGCAAGTAACCGAGCCTCATCAGTCTTTGTATTACTATTAGCATCAACATATATATTCACCGCTTTGCATTATTATATTCATTTGTGGTAGTTACGTATATCTGTATTACAGTTTGAATTTGTTGAAATATACATATTCTGAAGCATAATTTCCTGACATTTCAACTTAATTTCACAAATTTTACTTTTTTTTTAAAGAATGCGGTATGATATCAAGGCCATTTTTGTCTGTTGAGCCTTAAGCGAGATCAAGGGGAAAAATTCATTAGAAAATTTGTAAGTATCGCTATATCTAAAAGACAATTCAGTATCATACTAGCGAACTTTATTTAGTATATTAATTATTTTAGTTAACTAAACAATGATGATTTGAATATATTACTAGAAAATATGTAGGTGAAAACTGAATTTGGTTCAGACCACACTACGAAGATATAACTAACAAATGGAGCAGTTTTTGTAACGGTGAGAAGAAATACCAGAAAAAAAATAGAAGCTACAGAAGTGTTTAGCAAATATTAGGGTGTGTTTGGTTAAAAATGAGTTTTGGGTTTTTAGTTTTTGTGTAGAAGGAGGAATGGTAGAATGAAAGCAAGACGGAGGGAACCGCGGAGGGGATGTAGCAATCATGAAATGAGGATTTGGTCTCTATATTTCTCTCATTTCTCAAAACATGAAAAATGGATAAAAATTGTTTTTTATTTTGTGTGTTAACTTTGTTTTCTAAAATTGTTGTTTTCCATGATTTACATGCGTTATGCACATTTTTGTATGAACGAAAACCCAAAACTTAAAATGGTAAACCAAACACTACCTTATTTTCTAAGAAATGGGGAAATCGGTGCACTGCTGAAATTATGTTAAGAAATAAAAATTAACTGTAATGAAGGCCATGCTTCAAGAGATTGCTGGATTATATAGCCGATGGTTATACGTTCATTGTCTGATTATTCATGGGATAGGCTGTCTGACTATAAAGTAACAGCCAACCTCTCTGTAAAGTAAGTAACAGTCAACCACTCTGTAAATAACCTGTTATGGTCCTTTTATTATACTGCTCTTATTTTGATAGTGGGCTTGGCCCATTCTGGGCTCAGCCCGTTTTTCACTTCGTTTGGCTATATAAAGTAACAGCCAACCTCTCTGTAAATAATAATCGTGACTTACACAATAACATTCTCCCGTTTTATGTTTCAATTCAATACAATCTCTAGTATCAATTCAATACAATCTCTGATTCATATCATTACATTTTACTACAAATTATTGCTTGGTGTCGGAGCATACAACGCGTCACAGCAATTTCAATCCTGAATCGGTGAAGATCGACATCTTCCACCGAATACTTCAGATCATTATTCCAAAGATTTCTGAAGTCTACCATCAAATTCGAAGAAACTCAGGATAATTTTTCGAAAATTTGCCAATCAAATTGATCTTCATCACTTGGGAGTTTATTGTTGGAAGAATGAGTAAAGTGGTTGAGGCAAACTAAGTCCCACATCGGAGAAATTTGTGCCTTATTCCACTACTTATACTAATGCTTGATATATTATATCAATAGAAAGAGAAGATGGAAGAGGAGAGACAATGGCATGATAAAACATTCATGCTAATATTTAAAGGTCAAAGATAAAGGGCCTTGCGGCTCTTGGGGTCTGATGATTAATTGGGCCTTCGATGGGCTCGCTGCGTTGCAAAGTCGTTATTTTTTGAATTTGACCGCGCGATTGCCAACGGAAATTTGTGTTGGTAAAGGGTCGCAACCTTTCTAACAGTCATAGCCGTGGCAATTCGAACTGAAGCACATGTTCATAAGAACATGCCTCTTCTAGCCTATATATAGGCCTGCAGAATTCGAATCAAAACACGAATTTGAAGTCTAATTTCTCTCCTCCTTGTTTTCTTCTTCCTCGCTCTGTTCTGCATCAAATATATACAGAAACTCTCTTCCGTTCGTCGTCGGTTTGTGACTGTAGCGCAACATCACAGATACGGTCCGTTTCATCCTTGGGAAACGATTGCTCATCATCCTTCGGCGCCATAGAGGGAGCAACTTCGTTTCAAGGAAACAGCGCTCGCTGGACTCGGACAATGGTCGGTACTGCTTCTTTCTCTTTATCTGGATATTTACTGTATCGGTGCATTCCCTTGCATACTTGAGGCTGAACTTTGTAGTTGCAATTTGCAATATCATTGAATCAGTATTGCTAACGCTTAAAGGCATTACTGTTCATAGAAACGGTTTTTGCACGTTTTTAGTGATTGGTTTCTAACAATCTTGAAACGAAGTTCCTCATAGTTGCTTTCATTTGCAGACGACAATGTCGCAAAACAGCAAT
The DNA here is from genome assembly GCA_030737875.1 of Allium sativum. Lineage (NCBI taxonomy): Eukaryota > Viridiplantae > Streptophyta > Magnoliopsida > Asparagales > Amaryllidaceae > Allium > Allium sativum. Next base: position 418,252,147 of record CM060924.1, read on the forward strand.
AGCAAATCTGTGCCGACACTGACTGTGCCACCGGCTCCGCCTCTGGTTCCACCAACTGTCCCATATTTGCATGGCGAGAGAACAGAGAAGTTTAATGGCCAGGATTTCAAACGCTGGCAACAGAAGATGCTTTTCTACCTAACAACCTTGGGCCTGGCCAAATACATTACGGAGGATCCACCGTTTGTTGAAGAATTAGAGCCAGACGCCACCAAAGTTGAGGCTTTTACTGCATGGAAGAATTCTGACTTCATCTGTAAGAATTACATTCTCAACGGATTAGATAACAGTTTATATAATGTATACTGTACCGTTGAGACTGCAAAGGTTCTCTGGTTATCACTTGAAAAGAAGTACAAGACTGAAGATGCCGGAATGAAGAAATTCATTGTCGGAAAGTTTCTTGACTTCAAAATGGTCGATTCCAAAATAGTCGTCAGTCAGATTCAAGAACTCCAAGTTATCATTCATGAAATTCACGACGAAAAGATGGTGTTAAGTGAGTCATTCCAAGTGGCTGCCGCTATCGAAAAATTGCCTCCGTCATGGAAGGATTTCAAAAACTATTTAAAGCATAAGCGCAAGGAAATGACCATGGAGGATCTGATTGTTCGTCTACGAATCGAAGAAGACAACAGAAAATCAAAGAAAAAGGCTATCAGTTCATTGCAGGCAAAAGCCAACGTGGTTGAGGATGAAAAGACAAATAAAAGAAAGCGCGAGCAGAATCCTAATGCAAAGAAACAAAAGAAGTTTCAAGGATCTTGCCATAATTGTGGGAAGAAAGGCCACAAAGCAGCCGTGTGTCATGCGCCCAAAAAGAAGAAACCTGAAGCAAATATGGCAGGAAATTCAGAGGATGTCACAGCTATGGATTTGTGTGCAGTTGTTTCTGAATGTAACCTTGTTGGCAACAACAAGGAGTGGTTTCTAGACACAGGAGCCACTCGTCATATATGTGCCAATAAGTAGATGTTTACAACCTACAAGCCTGCCACTGATAACGAGCAACTATTCATGGGTAACTCGTCCGCATCAAAGGTTGAAGGCAAGGGAAAGATTGTACTGAAGTTAACTTCTGGAAAGGAACTAAAATCGAACGACGTTCTCCACGTTCCAGAAATCCGCAAGAACCTGATTTCAGGATCGTTGCTCAACAAGCATGGTTTCAAACTAACATTTGTTGCTGATAAGTTTGTAATATCAAAGAACGGAGTGTATGTTGGAAGAGGATATGTGTGTGATGGCTTGTTTAAAGCAAATGTAACCACTGTTGTACCAAACAATGATATGAATAATAGTGAATCTTCTGCTTATATTGTTGACTCTTCTAACATATGGCATTCTAGATTAGGGCATGTAAATTTTGATACATTGCGAAAATTAATTAATCTAGAATTCATACCAAAATGCAATATAGATTCCAACTATAAATGTCAAGTTTGTGCAGAAGCAAAAATGACTAGAACCTCATTTCATCACGTTGAACGAGAGACCGAACCTCTAGAATTAATACATACTGATGTATGCGATTTGAAAATGTGTCAAACTAGAGGTGGAAAGAGATACTTTATCACATTCATTGATGATTGTACCAGATACTGTAATGTATATCTCCTTAGAAGTAAGGACGAAGCAATCGACATGTTTAAACAGTATAAGGCAGAAGTTGAGCATCAACTCAATAAGAAAATAAAATCTTTAAGAAGTGATAGAGGAGGAGAATACGAGTCTCCGTTTGAGGAATTTTGTGCTGAGCATGAAATTATACATCAAACTACAGCTCCGTATTCACCTCAATCCAACGGTATAGCCGAACGGAAAACAGAACTCTTAAAGAAATGATGAATGCCTTACTAATTAGTTCTGGATTGCCAGATAACTTTTGGGGAGAAGCTATTCTTTTGGCAAATCACATCTTGAATAAAGTACCGCGAAAGAAAACATCAAAATATCCACATGAACTTTGGAAAAATAGACCACCATCCTACAAATACTTGAAAGTGTGGGGGTGTCTTGCCAAAGTAGAAATACCATAGCCGAAAAAGGTCAAAATTGGACCAAAGACTATAGATTGCATATTCATTGGATATGCTCATAATAGTAGTGCATATCGATTTTTGGTGTACAAATCTGAAATTGATGATATTCATGAAAACACCATTATCGAGTCTCGAAATGCAAGATTCTTTGAACACATTTATCCTCTAAAGACCTCTATTGAAACTAGTATTCAAAAGAGGCCAAGAGATTCAGATACTCCCGAGGATAATGCTGATCAAAGAGAAATGAATGATGAAATTGAGATAGAGGAACCGAGAAGGAGCAAGCGACAAAGGACCTCTAAATCATTTGGACCTAATTTCTATGCATATATGATAGAAAATGAACCTCTAACTTACCAACAAGCAATGTCATCTCCCGATGCTCCTTATTGGAAAGAAGCCGTCAATAGTGAAATAGAATCCATTCTACAAAACCATACGTGGGAACTAGTGGATCTCCCTAAAGGATCAAAACCACTAGGATATAAATGGATATTTAAGAAGAAACTAAAGGCTGACGGCTCAGTAGACAAGTATAAAGCAAGACTTGTAATAAAAGGATTCAGACAGAAGGAAGATCTGGATTACTTTGATACATACTCTCCAGTTACCAGAATAACATCAATTAGGATGCTTATTGCAATCACATCTATATTGAATTTGGAAATACACCAAATGGATGGTGAAACTGCGTTTTTGAATGGTGAACTGGAAGAAGAAATATATATGCAGCAACCAGAAGGGTTTCTAAGCCCGGGAAATGAAAATAAGGTGTGCAAATTAGTAAAATCACTTTATGACCTTAAACAAGCTCCAAAACAATGGCACAAGAAATTTGATGAAACTATGTTATCAAATGGATTCAAAATAAATGAATCAGATAAATGCGTATATATAAGATATAAGGATATTGGATATGTCATTGTTTGTCTTTATGTTGATGATTTGCTAATCCTAGGAAATAATAATGGCATAATAAAATCTACGAAGGATATGTTATCCTCTAGATTCGACATGAAAGACCTAGGAGTGGCTGATGTAATCTTGGGTGTGAAAATTATAAAAACACCACAAGGATATGCCTTATCTCAGTCACATTACATAGCCAAATTACTTGAAAGGTTCAAGCAGTATAATATAACCATTGCAAAATCACCAGTGGATATGAACCAAAATTGGGTAAAGAACACCGGTGATGGAATATATCAACTTGAATATTCTCGCATACTGGGAAGTATCATGTATGTCATGAATTGCACTAGGCTTGATATTGCATACGCTATAAGCAAGCTGAGTAGATATACCAGTAATCCTAGTAAACATCACTGGAAAGCAATAATAAGGGTCCTAGGATATCTGAAGTACACACAAAACTATGTGTTACAATATGAGAAGTATCCTTCAGTGATAGAAGGATATAGTGATGCCAATTGGATAACTGGCTCAAATGACACAAAATCCACAAGTGGATATGTGTTTACATTAGGAAATGGAGCAATCTCATGGAAATCATCCAAACAGACTTGCATAGCAAGGTCAACAATGGAATCGGAGTTCATTGCTCTAGATAAACCCGCAGAAGAAGCAGATTGGCTTAGGAGTTTCTTGGAAGATATTCCAAACAGGGAAAAACCGGTACCTCCAATATGTATACGTTGTGATAGTCAATCTGCTATAGGAAGGGCGAATAGTACATTATATAATGGTAAGTCTCGACATATTCGTCATAGACATAAAACGATAAGACAACTTTTCTCTAATGGAGTTATCACTATAGACTATGTAAGGTCAAAGGATAACATAGCGGATCCACTAACGAAAGGTTTGCCAAGAGAGAAAGTTCAAACCTTATCGATGGGAATGAGCTTAAGACCTATGAACTAAAAGTTTTCTAAAACGGAAACCCCACCTAGTTGACTGGAGATCCCAAGATCTAGGTTCAAAGGGACAACTAAGTTTAAGATAAACTTGACGGCACTGTTAAATACAAAACATTCCTATGATAAGTCAGTGCAAAACCCGTCGGAGAATAGGATAAGCTAGGCTTTTAATGATGTCTATACTGTGGTGTTATAAAGAACCAAGTGGAGTATTACGGGATACTCTCAATAGAATCACCTATGTGAGTGCGAAGGCGCCGCTTCAAGAAGAATTGTAAGGTCGTATTCTTCAAGCACTCATGAAACCAAGGCAGTGTTCATGGCAAAAACGAACACGAACAGAGAACCAAGGGGTTAAAGAGCATTTATCATGTGTTATCTTTATAGACTTACACGAATGGCTTACAGTTCAAAGACAGTCTAGTCTACTGATTCGCCAGTTAGTTATAACGATAAAACACTAGGAAAAGTTCAAGGCCTCTGAGCTACTTTTACCGATATGATAAATGTTACACAAAGTTTCAAAACAGATTATACAACCACTCACTCATGTGGGGGATTGTTGGAAGAATGAGTAAAGTGGTTGAGGCAAATTAAGTCCCACATCGGGGAAATTTGTGCCTTATGCCACTACTTATACTAATGCTTGATGTATTATATCAATGGAAAGAGGAGATGGAAGAGGGAGAGACAATGGCATGATAAAACATTCATGCTAATATTTAAAGGTCAAAGATAAAGGGCCTTGGGCCTTGGGGCTCTTGGGGTCTGGTGATTAATTGGGCCTCCGATGGGCTCGCTGCACTGCGGAGCCGCTATTTTTTGAATTTGACCGCGCGATTGCCAACGGAAATTTCTGTTGGTAAAGGGTCGCAACATTTCCAACAGTCATAGCCGTGGCAATTCGAACAGAAGCACATGTTCATAAGAACATGCCTCTTCCAGCCTATATATAGGCCTGCAGAATTCGAATCAAAACACGAATTTGAAGTCTAATTTCTCTTCTTCTTGTTTTCTTCTTCCTCGCTCTGTTCTGCATCAAATATATACAGAAACTCTCTTGCGTTCGTCGTCGGTTTGTGACTGTAGCGCAACATCACAAATACGGTCCGTTTCATCCCTGGGAAACGATTGCTAATCATCCTTCCACGCCGTAGAGGGAGCAACTTCGTTTCAAGGAAACAGCGCTCGCTGGACTCGGACAATAGTCGGTACTGCTTCTTTCTCTTTCTCTGGATATTTACTGTATCGGTGCATTCCCTTGCATACTTGAGGTTGAACTTTGTAGTTGCAATTTGCAATATCATTGAATCAGTATTGCTAACGCTTAAAGGCGTTACTGTTCATAGAAACGGTTTTTGCACGTTTCTAGTGATTGGTTTCTAACATTTACAACAGTTTACATATCTGAAATTAAGTACCGTGCCAAAAAATCACTTGAATTCTTGGCTGCATCATTAATTTCACAAGTAAACTAGTTAGGAAATCAAGAAAGCCAGTTCAGAAATCAAGTTCTTTCTTCCAAGAACTCAGTCTAAGATTAGAGCCGTCCTAACCCTGCTGAAGATACTCTCCAACAAAGTGGTTGCTACTAATACAGTATTAGTATCATATTTTTTTAAAGAAAGAGTTAATACCTGAACGCTCAGTCAATCTCTTGTTTTTCTTCAGTTTCTTGAATCAGTCATTTGTTCATCATGTCTAGAGACAATCAATCCGAATCTGGAAATGTTGAATCCACCTTGATCAAAACCTTTCTGATCTCACCAACGAAGCCAATAATTTGATAAAGACCGTTATTAGTGTAGAAAGTCAGTTAATAATGGTACAATTAGAAGAAGATAATTATCTCTTACGAAAACTGCAAGTTCAGATTGCAATACAATGCTCCGACCTTGAAGGTTATATCTTCGGCACACTGCATATTCCTTCACAGTTTGTTACTGACAATGAAAATAAAATTGTCGGTAACAATGAATATAAAAAGTACTTCAGACAAGATAGATTGATAAGTTCTTGGATCTTATCATCAATAAGCACTAATCTTCTACCTCAAATTATTGACCGCAACTCTGCGCATGAAATTTGGTCCAACCACTGAAAGAGATTTTAGTACTCAGTTAGCAGCAAGAGCTATGCATTATAAGAGGGAACTGCAAAATATTAGAAAAGAAGATTCTGAACATATGTGGGATTATCTTGCTAGAGTCAAGAAACAGTACAATCCACTAAATTCTGCAGGTTACAGAGTAAGTGAAGATGAACAGACACTGACTATTCTAAATGGTTTAAGTCATGATTATCAGGCAGAAGTGGCCCACTTTATCATCAAAAAGAAATATTCCAAACATGCAATTTGTGTACTCAACACTTCTTACTCACGAAGCAAGAATAAATCATATGCAACAAATTCGGACATGTCAATCAATTAGTTGCTAGTAACGAAAACAGGAACTCAAGAAGTGAGCAAACCAATCAAAGAGGTGGTTTTTCTGGTAGATCTAGAGGTAAAGGAAGGTGGAACAATAATTCAAGACCTAAATGTCAAATATGTGAAAAACTAGGTCACACAGCAGAAAAATGTTATTTCAGATTCACTCAAAGTTACATGCCAGGTCAAAGTTCAACCAAGCACTAAACACACATGTATTTGTTAAAAGTCGCAAGGCATGTGTTTATTTAGGTCCTTTCCATACAAGTAATTTATGTGTTGTGCAAGTCTTGGTCTCACCTTAGTTTTGACTGCTTTTCTGTGAAGTTATTCTACATGCTAACTTGGAGACAAAGTAATTTTGTCCTATAAGACTTGCATACAAACAGGACACACAAACATCATACTTAAAACACCCAAAACAAATCCATTGAGTTAAACACAAATCTGTCATCTTTATATCTTTGCTCTTCTGAAGCAACATATATTCGATCCAGATCATATTCAAACAAATATGGATTCAGGGATGAAGAACACAAATCCTAATTACTTTAAAATGATATTCTCATGGTTCCTAAGACTCATTTCAGGTGAAGAGAGCAAGTCAGCTTCTGTGGCCTCAACAGTTACTGCTACAGCAGAAGCAAATATAGTTGCAGCAGCCAAGCATTTCTCAAAGCCACATAAAATTAGATTTGGTTGTTGAGTTATGTTTGTCTTTATAGTTGCAAGTAACAGAGCCTCATCGTCTTTGTATTATTATTAGCCTTAACATACACACCTCTTGTGTATAATTATATGCTTTTGTAGTTATGTGTATTCGTATTATAGTGCGAATTTGTTCAAAGATACATAGTTTCCCTAAATGTTCGATTGTTCTTTCCTGACATTTCAACTTACTTTCACAAATATCACTCAATATTCAAGAACACTGTATGATGTCAAGAGCATTTTGTCTACATTGAGAGAGAGAGAGAGGGGAAAAAGAATTTAATAAAAAATTTGTAAATACCACATAGGTTTGTTGTATGTCCAAAAGACCGTTCAGTGTCACACTGTAAAACTTAAATTAATGTATTAATCATACATTAGTAGATTAAACAATGATGATTTAAGTATAGTAATAGAAAACCTGCAGGTGAATCTTGGGATGAATTTGATTTAGGCCACACTATAAATCACAGTCACAGAATGGTGAGGCACAGGAGTTGCAAACTGATGCTGCATAGGGAGGTGTAGTAGAGAGATGGTGAACTGCCCAGTGTGCAAGAAGCAAAATGGCTGTACCAAGTGAAAACAAAGAATAAGAACTGCTCAGGTTGCGTTATGGAGGAACTGCAACTCCATAACAGCAGGCTGCGGCTCCGAGAAGAAATTGAATGAGCTTAGGATTGTGTTAGTGTATACATTAGAATTTGAATATTCCATTGAATTTTTTTTTAAACTAATTTGTAGAACTATAATTAAGTGGTGACTGACTATTATCCATATAATCTATTTGAATGAACAGTTTACTTTTTAGATGGCACCGAATATCGTAAGCACTGAAATTGTTTGCAAGCTGTTAAAATAATGAAAATTTTCATATTTATTTAATTTAATAATCATATTTAGTTCAGTAATTCATGCAATTATTTGCATTTTAATTTGATATATCTGAATTAATGAATGAATATTCGCTATACAGTATGCCTAACTTATTTGAGTTCTATAATTTGCACGCAGACTACAGTGTTTCATGTTGGGTGAAAAGAAACAAATTCTATTAGTATTTATTGGTAATATGGAAATAAACAGTGAAAATGTTGTTCAGACAGTATTCAGTAAACAGAAGGCAAACAACTAAGGTCAACACTTCCATCCGCAAATTATAACACGCAGAACTACATAATTCTAGAGGCATAGAGACGTAATTTCAAATGTCCATAGCTGTGAGCTATGACTAAAACTCAAAAGAACCAAAAAGACTGTATGATTAAGTTTATATGCTTATTGCATAGCACTGAACAGTTGATAAACAGAGCAATGTGCTGGAAGAACTGGCCATGGTTTGGACTTTGGAGTGTGTAGATGATGCATCTACAAGTGGTGACACAACAGTGGGTGCAGCATCAAGACCCAAAAGGAAGACTCAGGTGCCAAGGAAATATCTAGAATAAGAAAGCAACGAATTAAGAATGCAGGCACAAAATTTGTTACAAGAACGTGCAGATTTTTTTTTTTTTTTTTTTTTTTTTTTTTTTTGAGAAAAGAAAATTCAATTACTTTTTCCATAAAAAAATCTGCACGTTCTTGTAACAACTTTTGTGCCTGCATTCTTAATTCGTTGCTTTCTTATTCTAGATATTTCCTTGGCACCTGAGTCTTCCTTTTGGGTCTTGATGCTGCACCCACTGTTGTGTCACCACTTGTAGGTGCATCAGTAGACAAGATGATGACAGCGATCTTTTGTAGTCTGCCAGTCAGTGCAGAGGGGAACCGGATGAAAAGCAGCGATAATCCTGAAAGAAACCAAGCAAACTAATTATTGAATATTTTATTTATTTATTAAAAGTAAAGAGAAAGATATTTATTAATTAATTATAAACATATATTATTTTAAGTTCTGTGATTTTGAGTTTGATCCATTAATTTGTTATTGCCACTCATCGATCATGTTAGGCACTGCTCGAGTCAGGACCTCTTTGTTCAGAGCAAGAAGTATGAAAACTTGATGGAGGAAGAAATTGTAGTACACAAAATTTGTTAGAAATGCAGCAGTTGTATTATGATTCTAATTTTATCTTTCTTTTAGCACACTTAGACCTTGATGATATACACAATTTTTCTTAAAACAAGTTCTAAGCAAACTTCTGCATCTCGGATTTTAAGCGTTGTGGCTTTCGTAACCAATGTTTTCCATTTATTTGTAACAAGTTGACTAATTGTAATATGGTTTTGTTCATTTGAAATCGAGCTCGACGACTTAAGCTGAGTTAAACATGAGTTTTGTAAACTGTTTTTGGTTGAATATTATGTGCTAACGGTTAGAGCTAGAACGAATCACTATTTAAATATGATATGATACCGAACAAATTGTTTTTAATTGATGCTTGCAGTGTTTCTATTTGAATTGAATACCTGGATAAATAGGTTTATAATGGAATTGACAATAATAATGTATGGGATGTTGTTGAATACTAAATTGTTGTGCAGATTAAGTCGATGTGCATGAATAAATAGTTGCTTAAACAATGCTTGAAATTATGATGATTATACACTGTATAAATGGTACGGTTTATGGAACTTAAATGAGATCCAAATGAATTCTTTTAAGCGTTTAAAACCTTGCCGAATGAAGACTTGAATGAATCAAGGCAGTAAATGACATTGTTTAATTTCAACACCTGAAGAATTTAATGCTTGGAATTCAGCATTACAATGTCAGTCCATATGATATTCAAGGTCAATAAATACAAAAATATTTCAACTCCTGTCATAAAATGAAATGAGAGATCTTTATGATTTTAGCAATGATTTGTAATCTAGGACATTTTATGTTGATAATAATTGAGTAACATTCGCTCCAAGACACGAAAGATTTGTTATCTTTCAATAATGTTTTCCCCTTTTTAAACCAAAACGGATTGATTGAAAACTTTTTTTCATGATACAATGGAGGATATCTATGCAAGTTGTGATTACTTGCACAGATCAAAAAAAGCACTTAAAGTTATTTTGATGATGCAGAAGATTGAGGAATTCGAAAAAGAAAAAAGTGAAATTCGTGATGAGGGAACGCTGTATTATATAGGCGACGAACATCTGTTCGTCTATGGGTGTGTCCTTTGGATCTGAACGGTCGTAACATTTTCCAGCATTTGTTACTGTTGCCTGTTAAATTCAAATTCAACAGTACACAAAATGGGCGTTGCTCGTGCCTCCACCTTGGGGGGTTGTCACGTCCTGGACCCCTCTTCATAGAGGATCGTATTTGACAAAGGTTTTGAAAAAAAAAATCAATATTTTAATGGGAAAATAGAGTGAATATAAAATTCACCCAAGATGGTTCATAAATTCTCAGTTTTGTGACGTATGGAGTCTATAGACGGCAGTGTTATTATGTGCGTTATGTGCTTCCTTGTTTGATCTTTCCACGCATGTTGAAATGGAATTAAAAGTGAAGTTATTTTCTATATTGGTGGACTAGTTGAAACACTATCATTTCCAGCCATTTTCCACTGAATTTCTGACGTAACAGTTCAAGATTCTATAATAGTGTTACGTTTTATTATAATATAACTTCCCGAATTTTGTCTAGTGATTTATACATATTGCAATCATCTTCAATATTCAAATAAAATATGTATTTTGATATTATTGTGAGAACGAACCGAATGCAATGAGTAAGAACACAATTAGGACAAGCTCCTTCGTCCTTGCTTTGTATACAAAATTTCAGTGTATGAAAGGCAAAATCAGGTGGACAAACAAATAGCCAACGTCCTTTTCCAAGAATTATGGACAAATTTGGAAGAGGGACTATTTTCTCAAATAAATGACACGAATTATAAAACTATTTGCACATATAAACTAGTTATTTTAGAAGTACGCCCATGTATATTTACACGCACATACTTCAGAAGTGCTCCCTTATGTGATCAGCAAAAGTGCTCCAGTGTAAATTTCTACAACCCAAACAACATCTGTAAATGTCCCTTATAACATTATACAACTTAGCATATTCTCTAGGCTATTATTAAACAAGATCAAATGCTACTATTAAACAACTTCAAACACAACATAAATAAAAATTGATTACAAAATCACAAACCCAAAATGCACATAGTAGTTCTATTATAAACGTACACTAATATTAAACTAAAAAAAGAAACACTCATGGTGAAGTCGGTTCATCTTGAGTAGGTGCAAGTTGAGAAGGTCCTGCCATCAACGATTGTCGTGGATCGTGAGGTAGTTCTTCGCTCGGGTTGTGTTGGGCATTGTAGTCAATTTCTAAAAAGCAACGTGTCAATGATTTTCTTCAAGTTAAGACATTGTGGTGGGACGTCTTGCTCGGGTACTCGACCATGTCGGATATCCTCCAAACCTCTGTCTATCATTTCTAGTACATCGACATACAAATTGTATTATTTAATCACATATAGAAACTTAACTCTGTTAATTGAACGATCTAAAGCAACAAACTAAAACAATAAAGCTAATTAATTTGAAGACTCACGACATCTCGTTCAAGCGAACCACGAGCGGTATATGCTCGTTCGTTAGAAATCTGATCTAAGTAATTTGATGAATAAATGATTACAATTGAAGATGATGATCCGTACATTTTCTAAGTAATTTGATGAACAAATTATTACAATTACAATTATATGGTAAATTTAGAAAATTTGGGGTTTTGGGATTTTGGGTTGGTAGTAAGAATGAGAAAAGAGGTTGGTTGTCTGTGTAAATACACAGCACGTGTGGTGCATTTGCCCAATGCGCCTCCATTATTCTACATGGGCACATTTGTTAAATGCGTCTTTATAAATATACAAGGTAGCACTTCTGAAATGCGTCAGTGTAAATATATAAGGATGCACTTTTGAAGTGCATTCCAAATTTTTTATTTTTTTAAATAGGTCAATTCGTCGCTGAACAGACCAAAATTAGTATATATATATATATATATATATATATATATATATATATATATATATATATATATATATATGAATGCAGTTTTGTAACTAGTCTATTTGTGTCACTGGTCTAAATAAGTAGCATCTTTTGAAAATTTGATATAGAATTATTTTCTTTTTATCGTCTCCCTCTCGCAATCTTTTATTCTGATTAAAAAGGGAATGACGACAACAAAACTGTGCCTATGAACCTTTGAGAATCTTTACCTTTAGATGAATCCTTCAATTTGTTGATAAAAACATAGAGCCACCAAGAAATGCGATTTTGTTCACATCTTTTAAGGAATGTGAACAAAACACTCGGTCCTCATTAGTGAAAATTAGGGGGGTCCATATGGGTCCCCTTGATTTCCACCAATCAGAGTAGACTGTTTTGTTTACATCCCTAAAAAGGATGTGAACAAAATCCTATTCGCTACCAAGCACTAACATATGGACATTTCAATGATTACAAGCCATGTGTATTTGGGACATTTCAGTACTAGTAGTTTGTGTGCAGTGCAAGTCTTGGTCTAACATTAGTTTTGACTGCTTTTTTGTGTGGTTATTCTATATGCTTACTTGGAAACCAAGCTGGTTTGTCCTAAAAGACTTGCATATAAACAGGACACAAACATCATACTTAAAAGTTAAAACACCCAAAACAAATCCATTGAGTTAAACACAAATCTGTCATCTCTATATTTTGTGTTCTTCTGAAGCAACATATATTCAGTAGAGATCATTCAAGCAAATATGGATTCGGGGATGAAGAACACAGATCCTAATTGCTTTAAAATGATATTATCATGGTTCCTAAGACTCATTTCAGGTGAAGAGAGCAAGTCAGCTTCTGTGGCCTCAACAGTTACTGCTGCAGAAGCAAATATAGTTGCAGCAGCCAAGCATTTCTCAAAGCCACATAAAATTACATTTGGCTGTTGAGTTATGTCTGTCTTTATAGTTGCGAGCCTCATCGTCTTTGTATTATTATTAGCCTTAACATACACACCTCTTGTGTATAATTATATGCTTTTGCCTTTTGTAGTTATGTGTATTCGTATTATAGTGTGAATTTGTTCAAATAAACATATTTCAGAGCATAGTTTGCCTGAATGTTCGATTGTTCTTTCCTGACATTTCAACTTAATTTCACAAATATCACTCAATTTTCACGATCACTGTATGATGTCAAGAGCATTTCGTCTACGTTGAGAGAGAGAGAGAGAGAGAAGGGAAAAAGAATTTAACAGAAAAATTGTAAATACCACCAAGGTTTGTTCTATGTCCAAAAGACCGTTGAGTGTCGCATTGTTAAACTTAAATTAATGTATTAATTATACATTAGTTGATTAAATAATGATGGTTTAAATATATTAATAGAAAATCTGCAGGTGAATCTTGGGCTGAATTTGATTTAGGCCACACTATGAATCACAATTACAGAATGGTGAGGCACAGGAGTTGCAAACTGATGCTGCATAGGGAGGTGTAGTAGAGAGATGGTGAACTGACCGGTGCGCAAGAAGCAAAATGGCTGTACCAATTGAAAACGAAGAATGAGAACCGGTCAGGTTGGGTTATGGATGAACTGCAACTCCATAACGGCAGGCTGCGGCTCCGAGAAGAAATTGAATGAGCTTAGGATTATGTTAGCTAGTGTATACATTAGAATTTGAATATTCCATTGATTTTTTTTTTTTTTTTTTTTTATTACTAATTTGTAGAATTATAATTTAGTGGTGACTGACTATTATCCATGTAATCTATTTGAATGAATAGTTTACTTTAGATGGCACTGAATATCGTAAGCACTGAAATTGTTTGCAAGCTGTTACAATACTGAAAATTTTCGGCTCTGTTTGGTTTCATTTTTAATTTTTAATTTTTAGGTTTTGAAGCTTATTTTCAGTTTTCCATTTTTAATGTTTTTAACATTTTGGAAAATATATTTGGTTCTACTATTTTGAAAAACCGATTTTTAGTTGAAAATTAAAAATGAGATATCAAAATAAAAATGAAAGTTTCAAATACACAAGTTACATAATGTAGAAATGCTTACTACAATCACATCAACATTAAAGTGGTACAAGCGGGGATTTAATAGATATCAAAATAAATATTGTGCTATTAAAATAAATAACACTGATTATGACAAGATCAACAAGTTACATAATGTAGAAATTCTTTCTATGACAATTTACATAATGTAGAAATGCTTACTATGACAAGATCAACATTAAAGACCATGCTAGCATTCAATCCCCGCATGTAACTTTCAAGACAAGCATGCTTACTACAATGACATAATAGAAAATAATAATAATAACATGTTTACTACAATCACATCAACACCTATATCTAAATTAGTCTTGCAACTGTAATAACAATCCTATTTTCTTGAAACAATACTACATTTAAGATAAAACATATGTAACCCAGACTGAACAATTAAAAAAGCATACAACGTCACTTCTAAGTTGTCTATATTTCACTGGCCATAGAAAGCTGATCCAAACAAGCTCTGTAGTTTGATTCCAATGACTGCTGCAATAAAAGTGTTACAATAATATCAGTTGACTGTAAATGAAGTAACAATATAAAAGCAAATAAGAGAAACTTGACCAATTAAGAAAGAGTAAGTGGTTGTGTCGCCTCATTCACTCATAACCTGAAACGTTAAAATTATGAACATTGGCAAATCAAATTATTATTGAGAAACGCTAAAAAGGACAAATTCCATACTTAACTACCTAGTTTTGTGGATGAGTTGCTGTGTAATCATTCCACATTTGTGTGGCAATTTGATCCCTGATATGTCCCATTTGAGTTGTTTGACAAACATCGAATTGTATGGTTTCTTGATTTTGATTTGCTTCTAATACATGTTCAAATACCATATTCTCGGATGAGTATTGTGTGAAAAGAGCATCCAAGGCATGTTCTTTTAAAATAAAGTTATGCAATGTGCAACAAGCAATAGGAATTTGTCTTTGCCTACGAAGTGGATAATTCGTCATTAGTTTTAGAATTGGAAATCTTGCTTTTAAAACACCGATGCAACGCTCGATGATATTTCGACATGACGAGTGTTTATAATTGAACAAATCTTCCTTTCCACGCGGTCTCCCTCGTCCATTGTAATGACGTAAATGATATCTACGGCCTCGATAAGGAGCCAAAAATCCAGGCATGTTTGGGTATCCAGCATCAACAAGATAATATTGATCTATAAAGTAATATCCATGTATTATATAAATACTATAAAAATAAGTATTAGGTAATCATTTTTAATATTTGATAGTAACATTTAATATAATAAATTCATACCTCCTCTTGGCGTTGGAAAATTATTTCCGACTCTGGTAACTGCATCGATAAATACTCGAGAATCATTAGCAGCACCCTCCCATCCAGCATACACAAATACAAATTTCATATCGAAATCACACGCCACCATGACATTTTGTGTTATATTGGTTTTTCTTCCACGAAAAGACGTTTGTCTCGATGCAGGCACCCATGCAGCAACATGTGTTCCATCTATTGCGCCAATACAATCCTACACAATAAACGATACTATAATACTATTTGTGTTAATTACTTGGTAAATATATTTTGTTAAAAAATTTACCTTAAAATATGGATACTTGTTTACAAGGTGTTCATGTATGAAATCTCTATCCGTTTGTCGTATTAACTCCGTGCCCAAAGAACAAACAGCTCGTAAAACTCTTCTGAACCATTTTGAAATAGTCTCATGCGAATGCTGAAAACGATCGGCAATTATACTATATCTTGTTGTGTGTCCTATTATCATTAGAAACATTGCCACACCCTCTTCCACACTTACTTTTCTACCATCGGTCAAAAGTCCTTTCTCTTTTAGGGTATCACAAAAATTCAATAACACATGTTTTTGCATTCTAAAAATTTGATGACATACTGTAGGATTTCCATTTAATATATCAAGTAAGAACATCCTTCCTGTAAGTGATGATGTTCTACAAGGCACTTTATTCATGGTACTCCTTTGGGTAGCAATAAAACAATTAATCATCAACATATCACCAAATTGTTCATTACGGTAATCCATAAACATAAAATCATCATCAGAACTAGTGTCGTCATCGGATTCATAAGAAATGATAGTAGATCGAGTAGACATTACTCTGCATAAATAATATCCAATAGACATTATTAATGAAAATAGTTTTGTATCACTCTTATGGTCCTATACTGGCTATGGTCTACCACATGCCCATTGCAACCTTTATCAAACTTGATTATTTAAGTGCTGATTTCTTTTGGGTAGGGAGGCATCATAAAATAACATGGAGGAAACCATGCAGGCTAAACTAGAGGAAAAACTCAATCTTAATAAAAGTACCATGTCCATCTTAATAAATTACAAGTGCCTTCACTATCATTAGTTTATCTTCATGCTTTCTGTAAGGAAGCATAGGTCAGCCTTGTCCATTTTTCTTGCGATGAAGCCGTGAAGGTATTAAAAAAATTGAGTCTGTGAGTCATACATGCATGAGCTACATCTTATATTGTTTATCTTAATTATATTATTTAAGATACAAAACGTGGGATAGAGATTGGAAACCTCAGCAAACAGGTTTTAAATTCTGGAGAGATTGATGCCTGGATGAAGTAAAGTGTAACGTTAAACCATGGTTTCAAGACGGGGTTGCCCGTTACATAAACGGGTGGAACTGTTATTAGATGTTACAGTAGACAGGTTTTAAATTCTGGATTCCAAAACCAAGTTGGTTGTTTACTTAAATGGGTGGAACTCATATTAGATGTTAAACCATGGTTTCAAGAGTTATTTATTTCATACTATGTAACTTTTTTAAAACAACTTTCAGATTGCAAAATTTTAAAGTACAACCTGAGCTTTAGTGATTTTTACAAGAGAGTAAATGCATAAAAACATGTATTCAATGTGCAGGGCCACTGTAAAAAGGTGGGTGATTAGCAAATGGCAGAATCTCACAAAACTATACAAATAAAAGTTGTTGTGAAAAAGCAACTACCATTGGCCTCCTTCAGATCAAATCAAAAACCATATAATCAAAAAAATGGCAGAAGACATTGCAGATGGCAGTCTAGAAAAAACGAGCACAACTATACGATGCAAAATTTACAAATTAACTCATTTTAGCTTGTTTTCTAAGATCAATGGGAGGTTCACTCTTCGGTTATGATCTCGACATCTCTGGTATTTGTTTTCTAATTAGAAATTAGAAATTGATGGATTGGAGTTGTGAATCGAGTTGGATGGTGGATCCAAGTTTGAGAAGTTGAAGGTAAGGACAAGAATAAATCTGATACTCGAGCTTTAGGGCGGTTGAGAGCAAATGCAATTGGAAGTGAAGTGAAGTCTTAACTCTATGCATATATGGATTAGTTTCTGTGGACCAATATCAATCACCAAGTTTTGAAATAAAAATGCTGAGAAAAATATAAACCTTACCAGACCATAAACTGGAATACAACTTTCAGAATTTTTTTGGTAAACAATGGAGTGGAGATGTTTGTCCAGATTGAGATCCACACTTATGATCTTGGTTGCACCACGAACCCTTGAAACTTCAGCCCCTACAATCAAATACACAAGTCAAACAAATGAACAGAAAAAAAAACAGAGCACAAACAAGTGAACTAGCTGAAAAACACAAAACCAGATCACAAGCAAATTTCACAGTTTTAAGCAAATGAAACAGCAGCCAAATATCTCATCTGTAGCACCCAACTTTCACAGTTTTAAGCAAATTTTAAATGCAAATTATATCTAGAAAAGATGAGATAGTCCTTATCCTTCAATTTTCAACTCATTAAAATTATCTGCTCCTCCATAAATGGGTACTACACACCAACAGATCACAAGCAATGCTGTGCAGTATTAATGACAGTAACTCAAAAATAAATTAGAACAAAGCATAGCTCAACCACAAGAACAAAGCCCATATTGGAATAAAAACACCAATCACCATATTAGAATAAAAACAGCAAGAAACAGAACACAAAGTTCAAACAGCAAGAAAAAGAAGATAAAGATACCATAACATAAAAAGTCATTACATTTCAAATAGCAAGAAACGGAACATCTATAGAATAAAAACTACATAGACTAGCAAACACAAAGTTCAACGCAACACAAAGTACATAAACCTACGATAAAGATAACATAACCCAAAAGATAAAAATTAATCTAGACGTTCTAAAACCGGCAATCTTCTGTGTTCTGGCATCATAACAAATCGCCTCCTAAAATTGGGATTATCAAAAGCCTTCACTGTCTTTGCGTAGACGTCATCAGAAACACCGTCAATACCATTTAATATATTCATACACACCATATCGGAATATGGGTCAGATGCATCACTTTGACTATCATTTGGCTTGGGCGACTTTCCTTCAACTTTTGCAATTTTTCCTTTTAAGTATCGCATTCTAAGTTCGGCTTCTTCATTGCGCATTTCGATTGAAGAAGACCACTTGTCCATACATGACTCGAGCTTTTCAACATTATTAGCCTTATATTTTTTGCGTCGTCGTTCATTTGTTGACATGTCATCACTTGCACGACTACTAATTTGCTCATCATCATTTATCACATGAACATGCACGCCCTTGGTTAGAAAATTATCCTCTAATCGTCTTTCGTCATCCGAACTGGGTGGGGGGTTGGTTGAAGCATTACTCAAACCTCCGGTAGCCGTAGTTCCACCGAAAATCTCTCCCAAAAGTTCATAATTCTTGCAACCATCTTTCCAAAAAGTTTTAAACTCTGTTTTGCTCATCTATAATAATTTAACAAATATTAGTTCGACATGCAACCATCTTTCCCATAAGTATTATTTTAAAATGCATACCGTATAGAAGTGTTGCCAAACTTCTTCTGCGGCATTAACCTTGTTGGTATTTGGATCCCACGTAACGCCTGTATGTCCTAATAGTTGCGAAAACAAACGATGTACAATACGTAAACGGTTCCATTTTCCCTTCAATCTCTCCACCCCATAATCAAACTTTGTTGCTTCAATCATCTCTTGATTAATCTTTCCCCATTGGTCTTTAGTGAAAGTAGAGCATTGAAGTTTTCCCGCTTTTACATATTCATAGAGTATTCCAATGAAAGTACGTTCGTTCTCGTCAGACCATGACATTGGTTCTTTTGCCTTACTATGACCTCCCATTTTCTATGTAGATAATTAAATAAAGATAAATATTTTAGGCAGTCGTGGACAAATCAGAATTAATGATAGTATCCTATTCAGAGTTTCGGTTTTTTAACTTACATTAGACCACATCAAACAATCGAGTTTTATCATTATTGAAAACATATACAGTAAAGTCACTTTCACAAAAAAAAAAACAAAAAAAAAAAAAGAAAAAAAAAACATACAGAGCTTGGTTTGAGTTTGGCAACCTTAGCCGTATTTTGGAATGGATCAAAAGCGCCATTGTATTTGAAATTCTTAACAAATGCTGAAATGATTATGTCCAAGAAAATAGGTCAGGTGGTACTCCCTGTGTTCTCATTGACGTAAACAAATTTAACGCCCTTTCATGGTTGCTTAACTGAGAAATGCCAAATATCAACGCGTTCCAGGTGTATAAATCTGGTTCAATTCGGAAGACTGCGTATTTACGCTCAAAACAAACGTGTGTGAGGCGAAGCTAAGATGGGTAGAAGCTGAAATTATTGAGTTCCATGCAAGTAAGTCCCTTTCACGGATTGTATCAAACGCTTTGTTCCAAAATGTAAAATAGGCATGCAAAACGGTTTATAGTTGGGACTGCTATAAAAGTGCACATAGGGAAATGACTGATCAAACTTCATAGAAATATACTTGTCAAAAAAGTGCTTCTAAAGACACCTTCTTTTATTCTTACTAATCCATTACAATTCAATTAGTCCCTACTAGAAAACTACTGCCCCCAATTAATACCATAATTATCTTTTATCACTAGATATTTAATTAGTGGTTGATCAAATACAACCATGCAAAATCGAATTCATGAGCGTTTCCCACCAAACAACTAACTTTGCTGGTGAAATTCAACATCATCGGTATAGCACCATCATTGCTTAGCAATTCTGGCCAAACTTTTCAAAAAGAATTTCAATTTTTTTTACCAATAATTTATCTATAGCATCTTTGAAATCTCCTTTTAGAAAGCTACAGAAAAATGCAACTTCTATTTTTTAAATTTCAAAACAATTAAAAGAACATACAATTTTATAGACTATAGATACTTATAAGGATATTCTGTGTCATCAATGAACTAGTGGGCAGATTGACTTCTAGCAGTTTCAGTGTTATATTTGAAACAAGATTGGAAGATGAGTTCATTTTATTCAACTACAACTTTGACATGTATTTGTTAACCACAAAAATGGTCAACATCTCAAAATAGTGAGTTCTTTGCAGATCCATTGGTTTAGTTTAATTTACTTGAATTATCTCAAAAAAAAAAAGGTTTCCTTTTTAGTGTTTGTTTAAGTTAACAATAAACGATATTGAATGGTAACTACAGTCCTAGATAACAAATGTTTCCAATTGAACAAGTTGTTTGTATTTAAATAGAAAGCAATAGCTATAATCACTTATCTGTATTAATTTCGTACTGTTGTATAAAAAAAATATGACTATGCATTATACCGACAAATACAAAAATATTCCTTTACATCCATTGGCAGTGCATGCTTATAAAGTTATAGTATATATGTTTCATGTTTCAGTTTAATGCAAGTTTGACTAAACATCATGTTTACTGTATAACTCAAAATACTGCAGTATATATATTTCAATGTAAAGCAGATTTAATAAGTCAACAAGTCTAATTGTTGAAAGCCTGAAACATCAAATTTAGGTCTTTAGCAGTATATTATCAAGCATCATTTTTGCTTTTCATATTTAAAAAAAAAATCACTTATTAGCAGATGAAAACTCATTTTTAATGACAGCATACCCAATCTAAACAATGAAGAAATATTGTCAAAACAATGACAGCATACCCAATCTAAACAGTGACAGCATACCCAATTTATATACTGTCAAAATAATGAAGAAATTTACCCAATTCAAACTTGTCCAGATTGCGATTCACACTTATGATCTTGGTTGCACCACGAACCCTTGAAACTTCAGCCCCTGCAATCAAATACACAAGTTATCACATTATAATGCTATAAAATGCAATCAAAAAACAAAATTAAAGATCGGAAAATATGCAGTTGAAACTCAGCAAAACGCCTAAATCGATATCTATAAAATTCAATAACCCTAATTCACAAAAAGGAAAATCAACGTAAAATCATTCTGCTTAACCTAGATGTTATTGGTTTAAAGAAAATGACATAACTAACAAATAGAAATCGGATTTACCTGATACTGAATGATATCCGGAGATGAAGGCGATTTTCGTAGGGTTTGGAATTTCGAAACTTGCGGCCGTCGAATAGAATTGGACAATCAAACGTGTTTGCTTTATGTTTGAGTTTTGGGTTTTTTGGCTTTTCATTGTGGGCTGAAAACCGGGAAAATAAAGAAAAACTGTTTTTAAATTTCTTTAGTAAACCAGTTTTGAAAAATGGACTGTTTTTAAAAATGAATTTGAGAAAATGATAAAACAAACAAGTTTTCAGTATTTTCCAAAATTGAAAACCAAAAATTTCTTGAAAATGGCTAACCAAACAGGGCCTTCATTTTTAGTTCAGTAATTCATGCAATTATTTGCATTTTAATTTGATATATGACTAAAACTCAAAAGAACCAAAAAACCCGTATTATTAAGTTTTGTGTGCTTATTGCATAGCACTGAACAGTTGATAAACTGAGCAATGTGCTGGAAGAACTGGCTATGCACTACAACAAAAAATACTTTTCGCAACAGGCGATATCTGTTGCAGTAGACCTATTGTAACAGGCCTACGCCTGTTGGTATAGCCGAAGTTGCAAAAAGTCTGCAACGTTTTCTGCCTGTTGCAATAAGATGTTGCGGTATCCTTTTTTGCAACATGCTTCCGCTGTTGCAACAGATCACTTTGCAACAGTATACGCCTGTTGCAATAGATTCATAAATCTGTAAAAAAGAAAAAAAAATACAGCTTATAGATATTACATATTAAATTCGTTTTAGTAATAGTGTATATCACAAAATAAAATAAACAAATAAAAATTTTATTTTACAAAGTTTGAATACTACAAACAGTTACAAAAAAATAAAAAAAATCATACACCACTCATGTATTACAATTTCTCTCATACAACACATTTTTTTGAATAGAATATTTTCTAATCATATTTCCACTCTATCATCTAGTGTATATCTGGGACATCAGCAAAATTCTCTCAGCTTGCTTCACCGTACTGGCTAGGTCCATACTAGTGTTTAGGATGCTCTTTGAGTAATATCCTGACATTTTTTCCCTGCAATATGCGAAGCATATATAGCGTCATTCATTTGAAATGAATTAATGCAGTTTCTTGTTAAACCAACCAAAGAAAAAATATTAAAGAAATGAAATAAAAGATGATTAAAACCTCTATCAGGTTAAATAGCGCACAACTCACATGACTTTGTTCCCGACATTAAAACCTCTATCCGCGACCATACATTCCCTGTATTTCACCAAAAATAGATTGCTTAACAAGTTCCGCAACTACACGTCGTTTCAAATCAAACTATAGCACCACTTAACATGTACAAATCTTTACCACCGTCTGATAAAGTGAAGTTGTTTATCATTCTTGGAAACTCAGTTTTGAGTTCCACGGGTAATCATTATTAAAAAAAATGGCTCCGTCTGATAAAGTGAAGTTGTTTATCATTCTTGAAAACTCAGTTTTGAGTTCCACGGGTAATCATTATTAAAAAAAATGGCTTGGTTTTCAGTGTAACATACAAAATTCTTCCTGAAAGTTGGCAATCTATTATGGTTTTACAGCTAGTAGTAAATAGGATAAGCTAGAATGTTAGTCCTGTAAAATTAAGGACAACTTCAGTCAAACATATATAATGCAACATGCTAACTTTGAGAAAAGAATCATGAACCAGACTTGCAATTTAAACTTTAAATACAGAAGAGAAAAAATAAACAAAGTACTTTAATTTTAGGCAAAATCCACTATTGTTTGGCTTCACATATTACAAAGGCTGTCCATAATATGAATATCAACAATCTCCATGAAAATCCTAGTGAAGACAGAGTCATTATCCAAAACCAATTCTTAGTTGGAACTGCAGAAAAAAAAAAATCACTGAAATCTAAATCGCCTAGTGCAAAAAAAAAGATAAGAAGCATCTTGTTTTCGCGAGTATACAGTCAAAGAAACTAGTTGGATTTCCCATATAAAACTAACAAAACTTAAATGATAGTACAAGCCAATGAAAGGTATTATTTAAAGTGAGTGCAACGAAAGGAAAGATTGTAAAATAAGAACTCCAAAGGAGAACTGGGAATAAATCAACACATGCAATTGGTTAAATTAATGTACATATGTGTTCAAACATACATAAACAACTTAATTCCTCTTATGGGTTTTCCGATCCATCGGGTCCTTTTAGAGTATGTTTAAAAATTAATGTACTGATATGTATTCACCGACAGCTAGAAATTAAAGAACTCACCACTTGCTAGCCTGGTCCGTAAAACGACGCTCAATCACGTTGCAGCAGAAATACTCCTCCAACCGAACCGATCACCGTCAAGAACCGCTTAACACGCTGCCGACATCTCAACTGATGCTGCTTTCGCCACTCATTTTAACCAATTATGAGCATCTTGGCATAAGCTTTGATTTGCGTTGAATTTCTTTCCAGTATTAATACGGATTGTTTCAGCTGAGTAAGAGAATTGAGGCCATGGAATTAGAGTTAGAATGGAGAATTGGGAAAGTCAGCTGAATTGGAAAACACACGAAGGGGCACGAAATATTGGTTCGCGGTCATAAATTTTTCGCGTGCCCGCCTTTCTAATTTTTGTTGCCCGCCTTTTTATTTGCATTACCGCCTTACTGGTGCGAAGTGGTCCTCAAATTTCCTACGCTGAACGTTTTCTAATCAACTAAAAATTAAGTTTAATATGAAATAATATTTGCAAAGGTCATGTAAAAGAAATTATTAAATAATTCTAGTTAATATTGAATAATAAATATTAGTTTCAAACATTAAACTAGCATTAACTATAAATTATTTAACAATAATTATTTTTAAAAATACCAAAAATCGACTATATTCATCAATTATAATTATTAAGTTAAAAATATGCTTATTGCAACTATCACGAAAAGATAAATGTTAAAAATATGTGTATTTTAACTTGTACTAAAGCGCGATCGCTAAAAATTCGCTTATTGGAACTGTCATATGCCACCACTATACAGTATTATTTGTTAATAATTATACTCATAGATTACAAATAGTGAATAAAAGTTATTGCTAATTATGCTTCGGTTATATATAATTTTCTATTAACAAATATTGATTATAAATTATAAATTGTCCATTAATTAGTAAATTGATTATTAAACTATGACAAATATTAATTACTAATATATTAAATTACTAAAATATTAATTTTTAATATATTGAATTAAGTACATATTAGATAATAGAAATTGATCTTAATTACATATTTTTCGTAACTGGTAAAGAAGAGCAGTTGCTAAAGATATGCTTTCCGCAACTAGTAGACAAAAGAGTTGCTAAAGATATGCTTTCCGCAACTAGTAGAGAAGTGCAGTTGCTAAAGATATGTTTTTGCAACTGGCTGGAAACACTACTAGAAAGGCCTCAAATTGCGACGGCTAGCGACGGCTAAAAAAGCGGCCGTCGCTAGCCGTCGCTTTACCTGAAGCTTTATTTCCACCATGGCCTTTCTTCCCCAATTCAGTTAAACAAAACACAAAATAAACCCAAAACCCTACCCGTCGCCCCAATTTCGAGCAGCCGATTTCATCAACCAAAACTCGATTTTATCTTCTCAAATTGCTCCGGTATGACTTCTAATCCCTATTATATGTTTAATTAGGGTTATTTAGGCTTATTTAGGATTGTTTTGTATATTTATGTGGGGTTTGAAATTGGTTGTTTATGGGTATGAAATTTGTTGTGTTGTGAGATGCATATGATATCGATAATGTTATACATTGATTTGGGAATTAGTGGAGTTGATTAGGTGGTTGAAATCGTTGATTAATCACATATGTGCTTGATTTAGGAGCATGACAACGACGATTATCATGTATATAATTGGGTTTTCGTTGATTGTGTGTTTAGGTTGATTGTGTTGTAGTATCATTTGAGGAAAAAAAATTATAACTTTATAATTTATAACTTTAAACTAAAATTACGCAAAAGTAACGCAAACTAATTTATACTTCACAATTTTCATTGTCATGTTATTTTATAAATTGAAAGTACAAATTGAAAGTAAATCAAAATGAAAGTATATGTAGACGGAAAAAGGCGCAAGGCGCAACTAAGGAGTTTTTTTGAAGTTTAAGACGCACCTATTAGTGAAGCGCAAAAAACGCACTGTTTACATTTGTGTTGTTTTTTGGTTTAAACTTAGATTGAATTTTTTTTTGACTACTTATGTGAACCCCTTAGAAAAATTTGGCCCCGTCCGACAAGTGTTGTATATGATCGTTATATGGGTATTCGTTTTTACACAAAACGGAAATCTATATTCATCTGATACAATATTCGTTGGATTTGTCCTAGTATTGGACAAGTTACAAATATAATAACGTAAGCATATTTTATAAGTCATTTCAGTTTAAACGGTTAACAAAGATGGCACTTCCTATTTGTTCCCTGTGTATACGCATCTGTGTACGATACAAGGACCAAAGGGAGGTGCTGCCGAAATTTTGTTGAACCGTTTAAACTGAAATGATTTATAAAATATGCTTACGTTATTATATTTGTAATGGGAAGTAGGTAGACCGACCGTCAAAGTAAAAAAGAAATAAACATAAAATTCGAAAACATGCAATAGTTATAGATGAAATTTTACAAGATTTTAAATAGTTTAAAGTGTTACGTTCGATCGAACTTTCTAACATATTTGTTGCAAATCAGGAAAATGTTCGATTATTTTCGTGATCGCAGTTGGATGTATCAACCCCGAACCGGTAAGAAATGGTCGATAAAGGAACATTTTTGTAATGGAGTCCAAGAATTTATTAGATTCGCTAAATCTAACAATCAGAGTAACGTAGACATTCGTTGTCCGTGTAGTAAGTGCAGACATCTGAAACATTGGAAGCCAGATGTAGTAGAAGTGCATCTGTATAAATTTGGTTTTGTGTCGAATTATCACTTATGGGATCGTCATGGAGAACTTGTTCAACCTACGTCTAACCCTGTAGCGGTAGAGGACGATAGTACAATGATGAACGATAATACAGTGACGAATCCGATAGAAAATATGGTGCAAGATGTTGCACGATCAATGTTTCCTAACATTGAGCAAAGCGACGATGAGACTGGAAATGTTGAAGAGCCAACGGCGGAAGCAAATTTTTTTTATGAGTTATTGAATTCTGCTAAGAGGCCGTTGTGGGAAGGGTGTACAAGCGGAACCGAGTTGTCTGTAACCGCCAAATTTATCACTTTGAAATCAAAATTCAATCTTATAGAAGCTGCATTTACAGCAGTTGTACAAACTGCAAAACGACATATGCCACCCAATAATTTGATGTGCGATAGTCATTATAAAGTGAAAAAACTTATGTCCTCTTTTGGATTACCATATCATAAGATAGATACATGGGTTAAAGGTTGCATGTTGTATTGGAAAGATAACGCTCACCGTAGAAAATGCAAATTTTGCAACGAAGATAGATACAAACCAAGGAAAAAGAAAGGAAAAGAAGTTCCATATAAAAGAATGCATTATCTACCCATAACCCCCAGACTTCAACGGCTATATGCATCTTCCGCTACAGCGTGTCATATGCGATGGCATAGCATGAGAACATCAGAAGAAAGAACTATGATACATCCGTCTGATGGTGAAGCATGGAAACACTTTGATAGGACTTATCCTGAATTTGCTGCCGAGAGCCGTAATGTTAGACTCGGTTTATGCACGGATGGATTTTCGCCATTTTCTCAATTTGGTAGTAAATATTCATCATGGCCTATCATTGTTACTCCTTATAACTTACCCCCATGGATGTGTATGAAAAATCCGTACATGTTTTTAACGGTTGTCGTCCCTGGTCCCGATGATCCGACACAAGGAATTGATGTTTATCAACAACCGTTGATTGAAGAGTTGAAAACACTGTGGCATGAAGGAGTCGAAACATACGACATTTCGAGAAAAAGAAATTTTCGTATGTTTGCTTCTGTATTATGGACTATTAGTGATTTTCCCGCGTATGGCATGCTTTCAGGTTGGAGCACTGCTGGACGTCTAGCTTGTCCTCATTGTATGGAGGAGACACGGGCATTTTCATTGAAGTATGGAAAAAATATTCTTGGTTTGACTGTCGTCGTTGTTTTCTCCATATTAATCATAAATTTAGAACGGATAAAAAGAACTTTAAAGCCAACAGAGTAGAGACTATAAAAGATTTTTACGGCATCTTAACGCAAGTTGTAGAGTTGACATATTATGTTCATCCCATAGAGAAAATTTATCTGTTCAAATGCAACTGGTTTAGCAATGTTCCTGGTTCTGGAATCAATGTGCACAAAGATTATAAGCTAATCGAAATAAGTCATACGTCGCATTACTACAAGTATGATCCATTTGTGTTAGCTAAGCAAGCATTACAAGTCTATTTTGCTCCGTACCCATCCTTAAAAAAAGATAAAGCAGATTGGTGGGCTGTTTTTAAAACAAAGGCAGGAATTACATTTGATGGGAATAATATTCCAGACGAAGCAGCGTATCAAGCGGATTTTGAGCCAAATACTGAAATAATAATAGCTGATGACATTGATGTTGGGTCGTTGAATGATGAAGCGAATGTATTAGTAGATGCATTTGTAAGTACTGATGAGAACGATATAGAGTATGAGACCGAGTCTGGATCCGAAGATGATGAAGAAGAATGATATTATGTACTTATGTTATTTATGTACTACTATGAGCTATGTAATAATAATGATGTTGATTGTTCTTAGCTATGAATTTACTTACGTTCTGTACTAGTATGATTTATGTAATGATAATGCAGTATTGTTCTTCTCATTCTTGATTTATGTTATGATAATGATTTAAGTTATTTTGTATGCATATTATATGATTGTGACAGATATGTCTGGCGATAGACGACGATCGAGGAGTACATCTCAGCCTACTCCTTCACCATCTCCTGGAGCAGGATCAGGATCTGGTCCGAGCGGTTCAGGGGCAGATCTTCGCCGACCTGTGGAGATTGTTCCGAAGAGTGGCGGGTAAATGTTCAAATTTATTTCAATGTACATTATTTAAAATATTATGAAATGTTTATATTAACATCTACACAGGGGATTTGAGATTGAGCCAGCGGAGTTCATTTTAGACGTATCAAGGCAATCTTACACAAGTAGAATGCATGGCGCTTGGCCGCATTGGGATAGTATTCCAGCACATATCAAGAATGTCATTTTAGCCGATTTATTAGTAAGCATTTTTTATAATAATATCAAAAATTAATATACTTGGAATAACTACAAATAAATGTAATATGCAGGCTGCCGTACGTGTTGAGGAGGAGGATATGCCCTCATTTTTGACATATTGGAATATGAAGATGCGAACGAATTATCGACAGATGGTTAACCGAGCCAAGAAAAGTAGAAAAAAGCCTCAATTTATGAGTGATGATGTTTGGGCAGACTTTCAAGCTTACTGGGACACAGAAGATGCTAAAGTAAGCTTTAATGATAATATTCACATTTATAATATTGATTGCATTATTTTACATCATCGTGTATCAAATGTAATAGAAAGTAGCAGCTAGAAACAAAGCTAATAGAGAAAAGAATCCTGCTCTACACCGAGGTGGCTCAAAATCATTTCAACATCACAGAAGGGATTTGGTATAAATTTTAAATATTTGCAGTATATGTTCAGATAAAAATTTAGCGTCTATAATCATGTCTTATCTTTAATAATTTCAGTTTAAAAAGCACGGACGAGAGCCTTCGTTGGCAGACGTATTTAGACACACACATGCGGTGGAGCACACCGATGAAGAAGGAAATGTGACGTATAAGTGGTCGGACCCGAAGAGTGCACGTATAATGGTAAATTTGTTTATCCGTATAAATTAACATGTTACATACTCGTTCATATCACAGTACATAAGTAAAATTTATAGCACTTTTCTTAAAATTATATTGCTATTGCAGGGGGAGTATGAGGAAAAGGCTGCCAAAGCGATGGAGGCTAGTGGAAAGGAGCTTACAGTTGCAGATTCTGATGCCATATGGCATTCTATCACTGATCCGCCTACTCGAGGTAGGCGATACGGTTTTGGCAATCAGGAGGTAAGACTTTTTTTAGACGTAAATTACTACAATCACGATGATTTATAAATATGTAAAACAAGAATACGAGTTAATGGAAAAAGTTTAACACTAAGTAGTAAAAATTTATTTATATAACTTTAATGTGAAATTATTTATTTTACAGGCCGTTCAACGTGCTTATAAGCGGTCAATGGAGGAGGCGACTATAGCGCGGATGCAAGAGCAGATGAACGGGTTGATGGACTGGCGAAAAGGCCAGATGCAACAGGAAATCGACGAGCGCATCGCGATTTACTTTCAGGAGCATGCCTTTATGCCAGGAGAGGGAGTAGAGGGAGATGATTCCGCTGTATATCGAGAGGAAGACGTGAACGAGGAATCAGAAGAAGACGAGAACGAGGATCAGGGAGGCGGGAATTAGTTCGTAGTGTAGGTGCTTATGTTGACTTGACTCTGGTATGTTCATATACTTGGTTTTTTTTATGTTAAATACACATACGATGTTATATGATGTGTTTGGACTTGTGTATGACGGTATGTGGACGGAGGTATGAAGTGTTTGGACATGTGAATGACTTATATGATATGTTTGAACGGTTTTATGTGATGATGGTTTTTTTTTTTTTTTTGCTTTTTTTATGTATTTGATGATTGTATGGTTATGATGGTTTGGTTGTTGATGAGTATCGATGAAATTGTGAGATAATAGTGGTGTGATATTGGTTTTTGGATTGAATGGTTGTGGATTGGATTGTAGGAAAGGAATTGCTGTGTACTGCAGTTTTCTGGTTTCAAATATAGCGACGGCTAGCGACAGCTAGCGACGGTCTATTGGTCAATATTAAGCGACGGGTAGCGACGGCTTACAACGGTTATTTTGCAACGTATAGCGACGGCCTATTGGTCAACCTAACTACTTGACACGTAAGATGACATGTGTCCACTGGCCGTCGCTAGCCGTTGGTAAGTAAGCGACGAAGCCGTCGCTCTCGCCGTTGCTACTACTGTTGGCGACGAGAATTATAGCGACGGCTAGCAACGGCTAGCGTCGGTTAATTGCCGTCGCTATTTCATCTGCTTCTTGTAGTGAAATGTCTGTTGTTAAATCTCATTTACTGCAACTGTTACGGACGGTCTATTGCTAAAAATCATCTATTGCAAATGTCTTATGGCGCCTGTTGCAAATAACTAGTTGCAATATGGTATTTTTCTTGTAGTGATGGTTTGGAGTGTGTAGACAAGATGATGACGGCGATCTTTTGTTATCGCCAAGAAAGTGGGTGGTAGGGAAGAGGGGCAATGGAGGGGGTTGGAGCAAATGACAAATAGTCTGCCAGTCAGTTCAGAGGGGGAACCGGATGAAAAGCAGCGATGATCCTGAAAGAAACCAAGCAAAGTAATTATCGGATATTTATTTATTAAAAGTAAAGATAAAGATATTTATTAGTTACTTATGAACATATATTGTTTTATTTAAGTTCTGTGATTTTGAGTTTGATCCTTTAATTTGTTATTGCCACTCATCGATCATGTTAGGCACTGCTCGAGCCAGGACCTCTTTGTTCAGAGCAAGAAGTATGAAAACTTGATGGAGGAAGAAATTATAGTACACAAAGTTTGTTAGAAATGCAGCAGTTGTATTATGACTCTAATTTTTTCTTTCTTTTAGCACACTTAGATCTTGATGACATACACAATTTTTCTTAAAACAAGTTCTAAGCAAACTTCTGCATCTCGGATTTTAAGCGTTGTGGCTTTCGTAACCAATGTTTTACATTTTTTTGTAATGAGTTGACTAATTGTAATATGGTTTTGTTCATTTGAAATCGAGCTCGACGACTTAAGCTGAGTTATACATGAGTTTGCAAACTGTTTTTGGTTGAACATTATGTGCTAAAGGTTAGAGCTAGAACGAATCACTATTTAAATATGATATGATACCAAACAAATTGTTCTTAATTTATGCTTGCAGTGTCTCTATTTGAATTGAATACGTGGATAAATAGGTTTATAATTGAATTGACAATAATAATGTGTGGGATGTTGTTGATGTTGAATACTAAACTGGTGTGCAGATTAAGTGGATGTGCATGAATAAATAGTTACTTAAACAATGCTTGAAATTATGACGATTATATACTGTATAAATGGTACGGTTTACGAAACTTAAATGAGATCCAAATGAATTCTTTTAAGCGTTTAAAACCTTGCCGAATGAAGACTTGAATGAATCAAGGCAGTAAATGACAATGTTTAATTTCAACACCTGAAGAATTTAATGCTTGGAATTCAGCATTACAATGTCAGTCCATATGAAATTGCAAGGTCAATAAATACTTCAATATTTCAATTCCTGTCTTAAAATGAAATGAGAGATCTTTATAATTTTATCAATGATTTGTAATCTAGGACATTTTAATGGGAAAATAGAGTGAATATAAAACTCACTCAAGATGGTTCATAAATGCCAGTAGGAGTTTGTTGACACCACATTCTGTGGTGTCAACGTGACTCTATCCACCGATTGGTGGATAGAGGGGGACCCCATATAGAACTCCATGAATTCCACCAATCGGTGGCCGAGGTCACCGTGATGATAATTTTAATAAAGAAGTCTGAAACAATTTATTGATTAAGTGATAGAATTTTAGATCAGAGAGAGGAGAGAGACAAAGCAATGAACATTAGAAGACTACATTTTATTGATTCACTTTCATCTATTACAACAGATATTCTTCCTACTTATAATAATGCTCCAGACAAGAATATTCCAAAGCATATTTGGTCTAATTGAATACAATAACAAATATACCTCACACTTAATACAATATCAAATATACCTTACACTTAATACAATACCAAATATAGGGTAAGGTATTCAATTGTCCTTATCTCCAATATTAACTCATTGGTAATATCTTTCCTTAATATCTCAACACCCCCCCTCAAGATGGAGCATGCGGATCACAAATGCCCATCTTGGATTACATCTTGGATAGCATTACGAACAAAATGACAGTCAGCGTCAAACTTCCATACGCCGTCAGCAACTCTTCACTTTTAACAAACGGTTATTAAAGTGGACCAATCACTCAATAATGGTTTTTAAAGTGGACCAACCACTCAATAATGGTTTTTAAAGTGGACCACACTCAATAATGGTTTTTAAAGTGGACCACACTCAATGGTTTTTAAAATGGTTTTTAAAGTGAACCACACTCAATAATGGTTTTTTTAAAATGGTTTTTAAAGTGGACCACACTCAATGGTTTTTAAAATGGTTTTTAAAGTGAACCACACTCAATAATGGTTTTTAAAATGGTTTTTAAAGTGCACCACACTCAATGGTTTTTAAAATGGTTTTTAAAGTGAATCACACTCAATAATGGTTTTTAAAATGGTTTTTAAAGTGGACCACACTCAATAATGGTTTTTAAAATGGTTTTTAAAGTGAACCACACTCAATAATGGTTTTTAAAGTGGACCAACCACTAGAGTATATTGGTTTTTAAAGTGGACCAACCACTAGAGGTTAATGGAAGATGACTGGCTGTTATCATAATAGATCCATCAGCAAAAGAATATATCAGCAGGGGGAATAGCCACAATAAACGCCAAACTAAAAAAAAATCCGCAAGCAGCAGCAAGATTTTTTTTTTTTTAACATTATATATACATATCTCTCTCCTTCTCCCCCGGCTCTGATACCATGATAGAATTTAGATCAGAGAGAGGAGAGAGACAAAGCAATGAACAATTGCAGACTACATTTTATTAATTTGTGTTGTCCATTACAAGAGAAATCCTTCTCCCTTTATACAAGTTTTTACAATCAAATATAAGGAAAGCATTAAAGGCAGAATTTATGATATCCCATAAAATATATCCTAATAGGTTTCCTGTTTTATCTCCATAATTGGTTTCCTGTTTTATCTTCATGATAGGTTTTCTGTTATATCTCCATAGCATATCCTTCATAGCATATTCTCCAGGTCATAATAGGTTTCCTGTTATATCCTGTAGCATATTCTCTAACATTAAGCAACATGGCAACATACGGAGAAGATCACTACAACAAAATAGACATTAGATAGCAAAAGCAAATAGCGTTCTGGTCCTAGTATTTGCAAACGCTCCGACAGGTGGGTTCCAGAACGCTATTTGACAAGACAATATTTCTTCGGATCTTATTCAACGCTATTCAAAGGAGAGAAAAAAAAAGGCGGAAAGCAATTTTTTTCGCGGGAACTAAATCTCGTGAAAAAGCTTTTTGCCCTTTCACACAGATAACAAAAATCCCCAAAATGAAAATCGCTTTTCACGCCATCGCCTCCAAAAGCTTCGATTCCTAATCTCAACGTTAAACCGCTAAATCCTAAACCGCAAAATCCCTAAACTCGCAAAATCATAAATTGTTGAGTCTCCAAAAGCTACGATTCCTCTATAACTCTATTTTGAACGGAAACGAGAGGTACTAAAATCTCTATTGTACGTTTTTTTTACTGCTTGTGCTTATGGTTCTTAATTTGTTTATGATTTGAATTATTTGACCGAAATTGGCATGAAGTTAACGTATTTTTAAAAAATTTAGTTAACTAATACGAATTATCCTATTAGTTTAACTAATGTGAGAATTTAGTTTACTTTTAAATGTACAGTTAACTTAGCTTATAGTTTCAGCATAATTCAGTAATTACCTTGCAATACAACTTTGACTTTGATTATGTAATTTTATAGGGAAATAGAAGACATTTGTCCGGCTGGCTCAGAAGATAACAGATCTAGAATTTGCTTCTTGAAATTTAAGCTTCCATCACTCAGCGTCAGTCTATCATTCAGGTAAGGATTTTAAAATAATCTATGTTTCAAGCTTACAGTCAGTATGGCCCCAAGCGATACAACCATCTTTTATTTTATTTTATTTTTTTAGTTAAACTAATATCTTTATAAAGAGAAGTACATTCAATTCCTAATGTAATATATTTATTATAAGATGAAACCCTTTCAATATGTAGTTGGGAAAGCTATCTTGCTATTCATTGTTGTGAATATAATTTCATGACATAGCATTACGTCATAGAAATCAAAATCCGCTACCTACAATACTACTTCGAGTAACTAATTACACTAATGAATTTTTGTACAGAAAAACAATTTCATCTCATCTCCCTTTTAGTATCATTGAATGCTAAGAATGACCTACATGCCAACATTTTTAAAGGTGTTGCTTTGCAGGGAAGTCCATGATAAATTTGTGGCTCTCTGCATGTTTCTCATAACTAAAACGAATTTGCAACTTTTTAGTTATTTGTAAATTTAGTATGTTTTTCTTGTTGAATCGTTTATATGGCTGGTGTTTTTTCTGAAAAAATACCTTGGCAGCTGGCACTTGGTTTTAATTAATTTCTAGTCCTATGTGCGCTTCTATCAGTTTGTTGTTGGAGATTGAAATAACTACGAATTGGCGTCTAGGGATTAAGTTCGAACAACTTTTGTTCATGTTGACAACAGCCTTAAGAATTGGGATAGCGAATTAGAATTATGGTGCTACAGTTATTAGCTGTGGTGGTAGGTGATGAGAATTGACGTTTGTTTGCTAGGACTACAGTTTGATGAGAATTTGTTCAAATCTCTGCATATATGAACTCATCCATTATAAAGAAATTTTCTAAATGGTTATTTTTCTATCTCTTAGTATTAGGTATAAGAAAATATTGTTCTTCCAAATGGATGTTGACCGTCTTATCCATGTTAGAACCACTATAAATTTCTCTTATTTACTTTATATTGTTTCAGATTGGTGTGCTTTGGTCGTGGATTTATGAATTCAATTCAAATATCCTATTTGTTTTATACTCCATGTAACTGATCCTATGTATACTTCAATTGAGATTTGAGCAAACTAAATATAAGCACATTTTCCCAACATGAGCGACTTTGTATATTCAAACATCCAAATCAAGAAAAACATGCATACAACAATGAATGATGATGATGGAAATAAAAAAAAGGTTTCAAATCTTGAACAACTTTTTTAATACAGAAAATTGGAAAAAGGATCGTTGCAAAATAAATTTAGCAAGCCGGAAAAAAAGAGGAAGAAAAATCAGAAAAGAGGAAGGGTAGTAGGTATTGCCCTGACCTAAATACTGCTACAACATTAGCAGAAAATCTTGCAAGTATTCGAGTCCCATAAAAATTTGTACACACTTAAAGAAACATGATGCCAATCTGAAACTGCAAATTCTGAAGCTGTTGTGATGCACTCATTTAATTCCAGTTTCCTTAATTAATCTATGTCTTCATCCCTGTCACAAGTTGCTTGCTAGGTATACAGTTAAAACACAAAAAATGTTGGAGAGCTGAAGCTAGCTGTGGTGGTAGCTCAATGTACAATCCAGTACCATGAACACCGATGCTCCAAAATGATATTGGGTTCTAAACCGGTTGTTTATAAGTTGAGTTGATCGTATAGCTTATTTAATTCAGTTGTCTTACCAAGCATCACTGTTTTGGCTAATGCTAATATTCCATCATAAATAACAGTATATAATTGCAAATTTTTTCAATGAAATGAAAATTATTGAAGCTACAACATACTTTAAACTTAAATAACTCCATTTATAATTTATACAGAACACAAAGTTTTGGATAATGCTTCTGAATATGACTTTATAGTTAGTGGTAGAAGGACAAGAAAAATTCGTTAGAAACGATCAAACTCTAAGTAACAGCATAAAACAATTTTATCATGTACAAGGAAACTCGTTAAAGTAAAACAATATTATAATTTTCCAGTCATTTTAACTAAACATAGATGAACTAGGTGCAACGCCTAAATCAGGAAATATAATATTACATTCAGGATTATTGATAATGAAAAGGAGAAAGGAAAAAAAATGCATATATATATATATATATATATCCTATTATTACTTTGTTTTCCAACTCCAAGAGTAAAAACAGTAAAATACAAATTCAATTTTAGTTTATAGAACATAAACAAAAATATATTTGATCATTGCCAGTATTAACAAATTTTCGTTTCATTTACTAAATGCAAACACAAAATTAATTATAGAAGGCGTCCATTGGTACAATTACAAAGCAGTTATATACTTTTGAGCATTAAACAATTTTTTATTATGTAATATATGCTGTGAACATAATTCATTGATTGAAATTGAGGTCAAATGGGTGTAGCATGCCTTTTATTAGTGGTTGAGTCAGGTTTGAATCTGGCAGTGGTTAAAGTATGAAGTTTGTATTTTTGAAGGAATTTTTTCCTTAACAAATAATGGGCTGGGGCATGGAAATTCTTTGGTCGGCTCTGTGTGTTTTAGATATGCTTGTATATCTATATAATATAACAAATTTTAATAATGCTTTACTATTTTATAAATTTAAATTAATGAAGATTTTAAATTTTTTTTGAGGTTGACTCAGGTGGTCTAAATGATTTCATATTCATGGGTAATGAGGTAGAATAGAGCAGTTGATGGATTTGTATTTTTGGATATGGAGTAACCGCTTTCTCAAGATGACAAATCAAAAGTGTGTAATTAAATTATACGCTGAAAACCCAAAAAACATGGAATGAAACGCTAATCCTAATTTCAATTGCATTAGGCACATGCATTAAATTGCTGGAAATTACCATTAAATTGTAATATTATTATCCAGTTTGATCTCCTGTTTCCAAGACTATTTGCATCGGTCTCAACACATTATATCAAGTACCATTAATTCATGAAAAGAATACAAGTTACTGAAATCCAAAGAGATAAATCAGAACATTTTCCCTTTTTGCAAGTTCGTCTGATGATGCAAAAGAAGCCGAAATAAAGCTCTAAGATTGAAAAATAATATAAATTTTTTGTTCTTGATGTGTAAGTCGCACTGTCAGACCCAAAATGATCATCTCTTGAGGACCGACCATCTTCATCTGAAGAAAAACTGCTACTGAAAAGGAAGGTAAGAATGCTAAAACCTGACCCTAATATATCTTCCACCATCTGAAAATGTTTCATTGTTCTTTGAAGGACAGAACCTGCAAATTAAAATAGCTACAGAGAAGACAAGGAACCCTCACCTGAGCAAACGTCTAATGGAATGTTGCCCATGCCCAACATGTAGGATCGAGAAACAATGCCTCAAGGAAGACCTTTTATATACACTCTTTACAAATGTTTTCATATATTTAATTTAGATAATTGTTTTACTTTAATCTTAAAACTCTGATTTGCACCATATTTAGCACTTGATCACACATTTCACATTCAGTTCTGGGTTTGAATTTGTCGAATGTTCTAGAGTTTCTGTATTGCAAAATACATCAAATGCATGTCAAAAAAGCATTTTTTTTGCAATGTACCTGCTTTTACATTTC
The DNA here is from genome assembly GCA_030737875.1 of Allium sativum. NCBI lineage: Eukaryota > Viridiplantae > Streptophyta > Magnoliopsida > Asparagales > Amaryllidaceae > Allium > Allium sativum. The sequence goes on from CM060924.1 coordinate 418,290,054, forward strand.
CTTTTAAATTGCTGTTGTAAACTTGTAATTTCTGTGAGTCAATAGATAGGACATCAGTATGATTTAAAGGCCAGCGAATTTTGATGCTAGACCATTTCCACACGTAGGTACCAAATTTACGTTGAAAAAATAAATCCATATTTGATTTAAGAGCAGAATTACATAAAACCCAAGAGATATCAATAGCATCATGTTGTCGAGTTAATCATCCTTCGTAGGAAGCAAGTTAGAAATAGATTTGTATTCACATACATCTTATTATTATCTAAAAGAACTCACATACTTGAAATAAACAATAACAAGTTAATAATTAGTTTGTCTTTGTATAGTGTTGCAAGTAGAACACATCCCATGAACTACCATTATATCAGATTATTTTTTCACTTACAACCATGCAGTTATAGTAAAAGAGGAAAGGTTATCAAATATATTTTAGTGGACGGATCATCATGTTAATGACAGGCACAGCCATGTTACTTGACAAGCAAACCGCTTTACGCATCCACCATCTTTTAGCGCTTACCATTCTACTAGTGATCCTCATCGATTTACTTTTGAGCTAAATATTGTTTATTTTTGTTATAATAGGACCAAATTTCTTATGTTTTGGAGAGAATATCAAATGCAAAGTAAGATTGAATCAAACATCCGACTACTTTATAAGTAATTTGTTAATGCAAGTATGTATGATGTATTATGGATATGGAAGAGTTGATCAATCAATATGTATGAATGATTAAGTCTGGATATCTGAGAAGTAGTTTGAATTATATGTATGATATATTAAGTTTGAATTGTTCGAATGATGTAAGAAATATTATGTTGTAGTCTACATGTTTGATGTTTGTGAAAATGTGTTATGTTTGTATACATTTAAGAAATAGATAATGATATATATGAACGTTGTTTGAATGATATGTATGTATTTAAAAGTAACAAAAGAGCTTAAATGGTGGTAAATGCTATGAAATTGTATGTGAAATTTATAGGGTTTCTAAAACGCTATCAAATTATGGAAATAAACGCTATAAAAATGTAGTAATAAACACTGGAAATAACAGGAACGCTACAGCAGAAGCTTAGTAAACGCTATAACAACAGGTAAAAAATGCCATAATAGGTATTAGTTGGTTATGATTTCAAATAGCGTTTTTGTTTAATAGCAAAGTTAAAACGCTATAATTTTTTTATTTTTGATAGCGTTTTTCAGTGTGCTATTTAAAGCTGATGGGCTAACATAACATGTCGTTACATGGCGTTCTCTGAAACGCTATTTTTGGATATAATAGCGTTTTTGAAACACTATGAAATACCCATTTTGTTGTAGTGGATGGAAGCTAACAAAAGAAGAGAAAGGCTTAACCCTAAAATAACACAAGATGCCTTTATATATAGGCAAAACATAAAACAAAAGACTATATTGCCCTTTAGTAGAATATTAATTACGCTAATATCCCCCTCAAACTCATGATGCGATAGCAATAAGCATCGAGAGTTTGTCAGTCAAAACCGAAAGCGTGAAGATGATAAAGATTTAGTAAACAAATCTACAAGTTGCAAGGAGGTTGAGACAAATGGCAAAGTCAATGTGTCATTCTGAAGGTGGTGGCGAGTAATATGGCAGTCAATCTCAATATGCTTGGTCCTTTCGTGAAAAACGGAGTAGTGAGCAATCTGAATAGCACTCTTAGTATCACAGTGCAAAGAAGTTGGTCGCCGTAAGAAAACACCCATATCCGCAAGCAACCATCGTAGTCAAACAATTTCACAAGTAGTAGAAGCCATAGCACGGTATTCTGCCTCTATTGAAGACCGAGATATAACATCCTGTTTATTACTTTTCCAAGAGATTAGAGAATCTCCTAAAAAGATACAAAAACCAGTAGTGGATTTGCGATCAGTAGGATCACCAGCTCAATCTGCGTCAGAGTAAGCACATAACTCTAAAGATGAAGTAGAAGAAAGCAAAAGAGTATGAAACTGAGTGCCACGGAGATATCTCAAAATGCGAATAACAGCAGCCCAATGAACTGTAGTAGGAGAAGTAACAAACTGACAGACTATGTGAACAGCATATGCAATGTCAGGGCGAGTGATAGTGAGATAAAACAAACTTCCAACAATCGTTCTATAAAGACTAGGATCAGGCAATGGAGATCCATCAGAAATAGAGTATCGAGCATTAAGCTCAATTGGAGTATCAACAGTCTTATTATCTGTAACACCCCACCTCCACTAGGATCACTCCTTAGAATGTACTAGCTTTGGAGGGGCGTTATTGTGAAGGTAAACATGCACAGAGATATCGCAAGACAGAATATATAAAAATAAATATAAGTAAAGCAGCGGTAGCAGATAAAAACCCATCATCATCATCTCAGAAAACCCACATAGTCAAGTACATAATATCAAAATGTCATGATCCAAAATACAACATAAGTCTAGATACGTGATAACAAAATACATGGTAAAACATCAGTACTAATCCCCAGAAATAAAAGATAAGCCACAGCTAGCTCAGATCCATACATGAGCTATCCAACAAGCAAGCCAAAGATCCACTAAGCAGATGTAGCCCCTCCCTGAGAACCTGTGGGGGGGGGGGGGGGGAAGAAAAGAAGTGAAAGAAAACAGGTCAGTCAAAAAGGCTGGTAAGCCCTACTACGATCAATCTATAAACTAATAAAGTTAACAGCATGATGGAAACTGAGATGAACATACTGGCAATAGATAAAGGTGACATCACATAGATGAGATTAAACTTTGCACCACAGTGTACTAGCAAACCCACAAAACAGATCTTGATCCCTTAGCCCAAACTTTGGCCCAATAACTTGAAGTGACCTTAGTATAAGGTCCAGCCCAACGGTCTAGTCGATCGGCTCCCTATAAACCTAACACGTCAAGTGTTGTTGTCCATACGGCCCACATGGATGTAGTTAGACTGTGCTGGGTCCACCTTCGGGTGTATCAAGCCCTAAGGTGTCAACCCCAGACACCTAAGCAATAATGCACAGTCTAAGCCTACTGGTACCCGTGCCTCGAGTTTGTCCAACATCGGACTACGTGCACGTCCGTAGCCCGTCGGACCCGCACCGCTGTACCACTCAGCCGTCGCTTTGGTCGCTTACATCAGTCCAGTAATCGTGCCCCGCCCTAACCTAGCTGTAGGGTTATAGTGATACCAAACTGGGATTACTGCTGGAACAGACCACGTTGCTAGGGTTTCTAAGAGGGTTAAGTGTGGTTTTAACCCCTCACTAATCATGGATTAAATTAGTTAAGTGTAACCACTTAACCCCATCTAATCCTCGCATCCCCATTATTGGTTAAGTATTAGTGGGCCATGACTTAACCCTAATCATGAGGCATTAATTACCTAACGCACCCAACCTCTCACATTAGACATCCGTGGTTACCTGGGAAGATTTACACCACGTCTAGGTCTAACCTCGGGTCTTATGGTGCAACATGACCAACTACCCACATTAGACCCCACGTTGTGGTTACCTGGGAAGATTTACACCACAACTAGGTCTAACCTCGAGTTGGCCATATCATGTTATCTAATGTCATGTCCACTTTAAAACATATTTACAAGTTAACATATACTTGGGTAGACCTAACTTAATAGGTAAATTCCCAAGGGGTAGACCTAACATAATAGGTAAATTCCCAATCTTTTAGTTTCATGTATTTTTAAGTTTACCCAAACCCTCCCAACGTCATTATCTCGCTTACATATTCGTCATAACGCATAAGGGTATAAAAAGGTAACTTGACACAACATACATGATGAACTTCACATATCACAATAAATATGCATGCATGTTAAACTTGCAAATCATGTCATAGTGAACTCGCATAAACATGCATAGCTTATTAAATATGCATAACATGGTAAGGTGAACTTGCATAGTCATGCATAACCCATTAAACTTGCATAATATGGTAAGGTGAACTTGCATAAACATGCATAACCCATAAAACATGTATAACATGGTAAGGTGAACTTGCATAAGCATGCATAATTCATTAAACATGTAGAACATGGCATAATAAACTCGCATAAGCATGCATAACTTGTGAAACATGTAAAACATGGCATAGTAATCTCGCATAAGCATGCATAACTTGTGAAACATGTAAAACATGGCATAGTAATCTCGCATAAGCATGCATAACTTGTGAAACATGTAAAACATGGCATAGTAATCTCGCATAAGCATGCATAACTTATGAAACATGTAAAACATGGCATAGTGAGTTCGCATAAGCATGCATAATCAAATAAACTCACATAAATCTCAACTTTCACCACATATTAACTTTAGAGTTTGTAAAGTGAAGGTAAGAGGGCTTACAAATATAAACAAGTCACAAATCCACCAAATAAGATGAAGAAGCCCTTTAAAAACCCAAAACAAAGCTTCAAATAAGAAAACCCTTTTGCAAAATCCCAAAAACACAAACTTAGCAAATCAAACTTGCCACTTAATGAAGTATGCAAGTTATTAAGCATTCATACAACATAGAAAAGGTTGTATGATCATCATATCTTCATAGGATTAAACTTTGAGGAAGGTGGAGGCTAGGGATTTTAGGTGGAGGCCATTTGAGGATTCAATTTGACATAGTTTAGTTGCTAGATTGATTAATGAGGCTTTAGGGTAGGATTAGGGGTATATTTATAGAAGATTAGAGTGTTTTTAGCCCTAGGATTAACCCTAGATTAGTTTAGGCCCGTCAGATCTCGGAACTCTCTAGAACCAAGCCACAAGACCCAACCCAAATCAGAAATGGTGCACCAGGCTAAACTGCCCGGGCACCCCCTGTCGACAGGGCTGTCGACAGGGCTGTCGACACCCTGGGGGCCCTGTCGACATGCCTGTCGACATGGGGCCCCTAGCGGGAATTTTCCCGCCTGACCCCGATTAGCCCTAATCCTTGTTTTTAATTTGTAATTTAAATCTGTTTTTAGCATAGAAATTTCTGAAAACTTCAATGGGCCTTAACCGGGTCATACTGGCTCCGATTTTCGAAAACTCGGACTCTATTTCGCGTATTTTTCCGAGACGAACGCAATGGCATAGCCCGTTTCCCTTGGTTCAGATTTTTGAATTTAATTCTGCCTCGATTTATGTTATAACAGTTTATTGAAAATACGGGTTGTTACATTCTCCCCTCCTTAAAGGATTTCGTCCCCGAAATCTTCAAGTTAGGAAGAACATATCCTACCATCCAACATCCATCTACTCAAAACATCATCCACGAGCAACCATTGTCCTTAAAAGATTCTAAATGCTGTATGAACATATGCAAAAGTGTGTGTATATGTACTTATCTAATGCAATGATCAATGCAAAATATGTTAGTGAAATGTATCCATATGTATGCAAATCCCTAACATAATGTATAATATCTATATGCGTGCTCAATCATACATCCATATGCAACATCCATGTGATTGCATACAAATTTCATTCAAGAATAAGCATAAACACTCATGCACATGCAATATGAGGAGTGTGTGAGCCGATCTAGTGCCTAATGTGTATCATGCATCCACGAGTAACCACTTGCAAACACTTGCAACCACTCGCAACCATCAACCATAACATGTTTCAAACACATGTTTCATCCAAAGGGTTTCTACCTAAGGTTCTCATGACAAGATTTGCACGATAACTAGATAAACATGGATAGCAAAGAGAAAGATATGCTAAACAAAGAGATTGAGAGTGTACCCTCAAAAAGGAATGGATAAAGCCCACGCATCTTCTCCTCGGTTTCCCAAGTTGCGTCTTCTTCGGCTTCACCCCATTGAACTTTCACTAACCTGACCTCACGATTCCTTAGCTTCTTGGTCTCTGTCCCCAAGATACGAATTGGAGCTCTCCTTAAAGTTGCTTCTTTCTCTACTTCCACGTCTTCAAGAATGCTAGGTTCAACCACCTCAGCGGACTCATGCAGGCACTTTCGGAGATGCGAGACATGAAAGACATTATGCACTCCGGACAATTTTTCGGGCAATTGCACTTTATAAGCCATCTTCCCAATTCTCTCAATGATGGGGAAGGGTCCAACGAATCTCGGTGCTAACTTCCCAACAGCTCCAAACCGGACCACATTCCGTAAAGGAGAAACCTTTACGAAAACCTTGTCCCCAACCTCGAACTCCAATTCGGATCTCCGCCTGTCAGCATAGGATTTCTGCCGGTCTTGGGCCGCTTTCATCCGTCTTCTAATCAACTCGACCTTCTCGGATGTATCTCTAATCATGTCGGGTCCAAGTATAAGCTTATCCGTAGTCTCCCACCAACATGTAGGTGATTTGCACGGCCTCCCATATAAAGCTTCAAATGGTGCCATTCCTATGCTCGCCTGATAACTGTTGTTATATGCAAACTCAACAAGAGGAAGATGGTCTTCCCAAGCACCACCAAAATCCAGTATGCAAAGCCTCAACAAGTCCTCAAGTACCCTATTCACCCTTTCTGTTTGGCCGTCTGTTTGTGGGTGATAGGCCGTACTCAGGTTCAATCTCGTGCCCATAGCTTCCTGTAAACTGTTCCAGAACTGACTAGTGAAGATGGGGTCTCGGTCACTGACTATGCTGGAAGGGACTCCATGTAGTCGCACTATCTCACGAAGATATACTGATGCTAGTCCAGATGCGGTCCTTTTGCTCTTCACTGGGATAAAATGAGCACTCTTCGTAAGTCTATCCACAATGACCCATATGCTCGTATTCCCCTTTCTGGACCTTGGAAGCCCATCAATAAAGTCCATAGAAATGCTCTCCCACTTCCATAGCGGGATCTCTAGCGGATGTAATAGCCCACCGGGCTTCTTCGACTCAGCTTTTACTCTCTGACAAATAACACATCTCGAGACAAACTCCGCCACATCCTTCTTCATTCCAGGCCAGAAGAAAACGCGCTTCATGTCCTTATACATCTTATCACCACCTGGATGTATAGTCATCTTGGAGCGATGTGCTTCCTCAAGAACTTTCCTCACCAAGTCTTCTACCATCGGAACACAAAGCCTTCCGTCTCTCCTCAGCCAACCCTTATCGTCTATAGAATATCGAGCAAGGTGACTAGATGTCTCCCCTCGAACCAGCTTGTCCATGATCTCAATTATCTGAGGGTCTTCCTTCTGTGAAGCCCCGACTTGATCTAGAAGGGTAGGCCTGAGCTCTAGAGATGCCAAAGAACCGGTCATCCTCTCAACTGTCAAAGAAAAATCAAAGGTCGCCAAGAACTCTAAATTCTTCATCTCAACAAATAGAGGACTTAGTGTCAACCTTTTCCTACTCAACGCATCCGCTACAACATTCCCCTTGCCAGGGGTATAGGATATCTCAAAATCATAGGAAGCCAAGAATTCCATCCATCTCTGCTGCCTTAAGTTCAGATCCTTCTGCGAAAAGAGATACTTCAAAGACTTATGATCAGTATATAGCTCAAATCTCTCTCCCAGAAGATAATGACGCCATTCTTTGAGTGCATATACAATCGCTGCCAGCTCTAGATCATGAGTGGGATAATTCCTCTCATGCACCTTAAGTTGCCTCCCACCAAAACATATAACTCTGCCCTCTTGCATCAGAACGGCGCCCAATCCCGTGCCACAAGCATCAGTGTACACGGTAAATATCTTGCCACCATCGGGTAAGGCTAGAACTGGTGCTGAGGTGAGGGCTCTCTTGAGCCTTTGAAAAGCAAGCTCACAATCCATATCCCAAGCAAAGACTAAGTTCTTCTTCGTCAACTTAGTAAGAGGAGCGGATATCTTCGCGAAGTCCTTGATGAACTTCCGATAGAAACCCGCAAGACCCAGAAAGCTTCTCACCTCGGTTGCATTCCTTGGCGTCTTCCAATCCTGAACTGCAACCACCTTAGCGGGATCCACCGCCAAGCCTTGCTTGGATACGATATGCCCAAGAAATCTGACTTCCCTTCTCCAAAAGTGGCACTTGGAGAACTTGGCTTTTAACTGGTGTGCTCTGAGCGTGTCCATCACCTCTACTAGGTGCCTCGCATGCTCTTCCTCATCCTTGGAGAAGACCAGAATATCATCCACAAAGACCACGACAAACTTATTCAAGAACTCCCGAAACACCCTACTCATCAAATCCACAAAATACGCGGGTGCATTCGTCAAACCGAACGGCATAACAAGCCATTCAAAGAATCCATCTGGAGTTCTGAATGCAGTCTTGTCTATACTATCTTCAGCCACTCTGAGCTGATGAAAACCCGTAGCAAGATCAAGCTGAGAGAAAACAGAAGCACCAACAAGTTGATCAAAGAGATCGTCGATCCTCGGTAACGGGTGTCTGTTCTTCTTAGTCAGCTTATTCAATTCTCTATAATCCACACAGAGCCGAAGAGAACCATCTGCCTTAGTTGCAAACACCACAGGCGCTCCCCATTCGGATATACTCCTTCTGATGAAGTTCTTCTCAAGCAATTCTTTCACTTGCTTACTCAGCTCCCGTCTCTCACGCGGAGCCATATGCCGAACGGGTAAAGAAACGGGCTTAGCATTATCCACCAGATAGATGCGAAAATCAATCTCTCGTTTAGGGGGCAACCCCTTAACTTCTTCAAAAACATCTGGATAATCTCGGACCACCCTTACAGACTGAAGGGCCTCCTCTGATGAGTCAAGAGATTCTAGATAGCACAACATGACGGGATTCTTCGGATTGCATGAAATCTCTAAGGTGTTGCCCAGGCGAGTAACAAGCCTTACAACCCTATGCTCACAATCCAGAATGGCTCCATATCTGGACAGCCAATCCATGCCCAAGATCAATCCGTATCCCCTGAAACCAAGAACATATGCACTACACAAGAACTCTACGCTGAGTATAGAGATCCTCAGATCCTCACATATCATAGATGGATGAGCAGAACCCCCAATGGGATTCGAAACACAAACGGGATCGTCCACTAAGCTAGTACTAAGGTGCAAGCTATCAACAAGATCAGATGAAATAAAGCTATATGATGCACCAGAATCAAACAAGGTACGCACTGGAAGATCAGAGATATAAACAAGGTTCTCAACAGAAACACTACCTCGCTCGGGAACTGAAGCGGCATTGAGAGCATGAACTTGCCCTCCTGAAGGTCCAGCCTGTCCTTTCTTCTTTGGGCATTCTTTGCTAAAGTGCCCAGTCTCTCCACAAGAAAAGCATCCACCACTAAGCTTCCTTTTCTTCTTCCTGCAATCCTTAGCAAAGTGCCCAGCTATGCCATAGTAATTGCACTTTCCCTTGCCTTTGTTGTTGCCCTTCTTGTTCTTGTTCTGATTTCCTTGACTGCTTTAACCACCTTGGTTGCCTTTGCCTTGAGAATCAGCCTTCTTTGCTTGAGTATCACTCGACTTGACTTCTTTCTTTCCATCCCCCTGAAGCAGAGCCATATTGACCAAACTCTCAAAAGTAGCTCCATGCGGAATATGTGACATCGCCAAGCCCTGTAGCGGCTCATTCAACCCTCTAGCAAATCGAAGAGCCTTCTTCTCCGGGGTGTTTACTATATCCAAACCAAAACGGGCCAGCTGATTAAACTTGTTCACATACTCCTTGACAGACATATCACCTTGCTTTAATGCAATGAACTTCTCCATTTGTAAATTCGCCTCAGCTGAAGATAGAAACTTGGTCACAAATCTAGCCCTCAAATCGGCCCAAGTCTCAACGGGCCTCGTCCCATTGGTGACCTCCCACCAATAGGCCGCCTCATCCTTCAAAAGCCATACTGTCAATAAGATCTTCCTCTCGTCATCAATCCCAAAAATAGCAAACAGGTCCTCCGTGTCTTTCAGCCAATTCCTAGCTTCAACAAAAGATTCCGTGCCTAGGAAATTCTTGCCTCCCATTGCCTTGAAGTCTTTACAAACCTTCGTAAACTCAATCTGAGGATGCTGAGGGGGAGGGGGAGGAAGAGGAGCCTCAGCAACAGGAGGGGGAGGAACATTAGCCACGGGAGGAGGAATATTAACTGCTGGAGGAGGGGGAGCAGGAACCACCGGAGGAGGGATATTAGGGATAGGATTCTCAACTACAGGAGGAGGAGTGGGAGTAGGATTGGCGGGACCAGCTGCCGCCCTAGCTTCTAGAAGTCTCCTATACCAGAGTGGTACGTTCACTCCATCTGGGATGTCAAGATTCTCAGCCATACTGAAACGAAAGATAAGATAAGATCAGGTTAAGGGAACGAGGGATAACGCTATTGGCTTTTGGGGATTAGCCTTAAAATAATCTAGACTTTATTTTGGAAAATACTTAGTAGGTTTTTTTGAAAATAGTTTTTCAAAAAGGTTTTTTTTTTTCAAAAGTTTTGTTCAATCTTGTTAACCTTGTGCTCTGATACCAAAAGTAACACCCCACCTCCACTAGGATCACTCCTTAGAATGTACTAGCTTTGGAGGGGCGTTATTGTGAAGGTAAACATGCACAGAGATATCGCAAGACAGAATATATAAAAATAAATATAAGTAAAGCAGCGGTAGCAGATAAAAACCCATCATCATCATCTCAGAAAACCCACATAGTCAAGTACATAATATCAAAATGTCATGATCCAAAATACAACATAAGTCTAGATACGTGATAACAAAATACATGGTAAAACATCAGTACTAATCCCCAGAAATAAAAGATAAGCCACAGCTAGCTCAGATCCATACATGAGCTATCCAACAAGCAAGCCAAAGATCCACTAAGCAGATGTAGCCCCTCCCTGAGAACCTGCGGGGGGGGGGGGGGGGAAACGGAAGAAAAGAAGTGAAAGAAAACAGGTCAGTCAAAAAGACTGGTAAGCCCTACTACGATCAATCTATAAACTAATAAAGTTAACAGCATGATGGAAACTGAGATGAACATACTGGCAATAGATAAAGGTGACATCACATAGATGAGATTAAACTTTGCACCACAGTGTACTAGCAAACCCACAAAACAGATCTTGATCCCTTAGCCCAAACTTTGGCCCAATAACTTGAAGTGACCTTAGTATAAGGTCCAGCCCAACGGTCTAGTCGATCGGCTCCCTATAAACCTAACACGTCAAGTGTTGTTGTCCATACGGCCCACATGGATGTAGTTAGACTGTGCTGGGTCCACCTTCGGGTGTATCAAGCCCTAAGGTGTCAACCCCAGACACCTAAGCAATAATACACAGTCTAAGCCTACTGGTACCCGTGCCTCGAGTTTGTCCAACATCGGACTACGTGCACGTCCGTAGCCCGCCGGACCCGCACCGCTGTACCACTCAGCCGTCGCTTTGGTCGCTTACATCAGTCCAGTAATCGTGCCCCGCCCTAACCTAGCTGTAGGGTTGTAGTGATACCAAACTGGGATTACTGCTGGAACAGACCACGTTGCTAGGGTTTCTAAGAGGGTTAAGTGTGGTTTTAACCCCTCACTAATCATGGATTAAATTAGTTAAGTGTATCCACTTAACCCCATCTAATCCTCGCATCCCCATTATTGGTTAAGTATTAGTGGGCCATGACTTAACCCTAATCATGAGGCATTAATTACCTAACGCACCCAACCTCTCACATTAGACATCCGTGGTTACCTGGGAAGATTTACACCACGTCTAGGTCTAACCTCGGGTCTTATGGTGCAACATGACCAACTACCCACATTAGACCCCACGTTGTGGTTACCTGGGAAGATTTACACCACAACTAGGTCTAACCTCGAGTTGGCCATATCATGTTATCTAATGTCATGTCCACTTTAAAACATATTTACAAGTTAACATATACTTGGGTAGACCTAACTTAATAGGTAAATTCCCAAGAGGTAGACCTAACTTAATAGGTAAATTCCCAATCTTTTAGTTTCATGTATTTTTAAGTTTACCCAAACCCTCCCAACGTCATTATCTCGCTTACATATTCGTCATAACGCATAAGGGTATAAAAAGGTAACTTGGCACAACATACATGATGAACTTCACATATCACAATAAATATGCATGCATGTTAAACTTGCAAATCATGTCATAGTGAACTCGCATAAACATGCATAGCTTATTAAATATGCATAACATGGTAAGGTGAACTTGCATAGTCATGCATAACCCATTAAACTTGCATAATATGGTAAGGTGAACTTGCATAAACATGCATAACCCATAAAACATGTATAACATGGTAAGGTGAACTTGCATAAGCATGCATAATTCATTAAACATGTAGAACATGGCATAATAAACTCGCATAAGCGTGCATAACTTGTGAAACATGTAAAACATGGCATAGTAATCTCGCATAAGCATGCATAACTTGTGAAACATGTAAAACATGGCATAGTAATCTCGCATAAGCATGCATAACTTGTGAAACATGTAAAACATGGCATAGTAATCTCGCATAAGCATGCATAACTTATGAAACATGTAAAACATGGCATAGTGAGTTCGCATAAGCATGCATAATCAAATAAACTCACATAAATCTCAACTTTCACCACATATTAACTTTAGAGTTTGTAAAGTGAAGGTAAGAGGGCTTACAAATATAAACAAGTCACAAATCCACCAAATAAGATGAAGAAGCCCTTTAAAAACCCAAAACAAAGCTTCAAATAAGAAAACCCTTTTGCAAAATCCCAAAAACACAAACTTAGCAAATCAAACTTGCCACTTAATGAAGTATGCAAGTTATTAAGCATTCATACAACATAGAAAAGGTTGTATGATCATCATATCTTCATAGGATTAAACTTTGAGGAAGGTGGAGGCTAGGGATTTTAGGTGGAGGCCATTTGAGGATTCAATTTGACATAGTTTAGTTGCTAGATTGATTAATGAGGCTTTAGGGTAGGATTAGGGGTATATTTATAGAAGATTAGAGTGTTTTTAGCCCTAGGATTAACCCTAGATTAGTTTAGGCCCGTCAGATCTCGGAACTCTCTAGAACCAAGCCACAAGACCCAACCCAAATCAGAAATGGTGCACCAGGCTAAACTGCCCGGGCACCCCCTGTCGACAGGGCTGTCGACAGGGCTGTCGACACCCTGGGGGCCCTGTCGACATGCCTGTCGACATGGGGCCCCTGGCGGGAATTTTCCCGCCTGACCCCGATTAGCCCTAATCCTTGTTTTTAATTTGTAATTTAAATCTGTTTTTAGCATAGAAATTTCTGAAAACTTCAATGGGCCTTAACCGGGTCATACTGGCTCCGATTTTCGAAAACTCGGACTCTATTTCGCGTATTTTTCCGAGACGAACGCAATGGCATAGCCCGTTTCCCTTGGTTCAGATTTTTGAATTTAATTCTGCCTCGATTTATGTTATAACAGTTTATTGAAAATACGGGTTGTTACATTATCTAAGAGACGAGCGCGCTCAAAAATGTCAGAAATATACTTAGATTGAGAAAGAAGATAACCTTTTAGAGAAGAAGCAACTTCAATACCCAAGAAGTAATGAAGGGGACTCAAGTCTTTCATAGCAAAACATCGAGTCAACTCAGACTTCAACAAGTTAATTCCAACAACATCATCGCCTGTAATAATCATATCATCAACATAAAGAGAAAGCAAAATTCGACCAGCCGAGGTACACATGACAAACAAAGCGGAATCATGGTTACTCGGGCAAAAACCAAGAGAAGTAATCACAGTAGAGAATTTCTCAAACCAAGCACGGGGAGTCTGTTTGAGACCATAAAGAGCTTTTCTAAGTTTGCAGACTTCACAAGGTTGATGATCAATACCAGGAGGAGGAACCATATAGACTTCTTCATGAAGATCTCCATTAAAAAAGGCATTTTTTAACATCCATTTGAGTAATATTCTAGTGGCGAATAGAAGCAACCACAATAAGAGTTCGAACTGTAGTCATTTTTGCAACAGGAGCAAAAGTCTCCTCATAATCCATACCATATTCTTGAGAATAACCTTTAGCAACCAAGCGAGCTTTATACCTTTCAATAGATCCATCAGCTTTAGTTTTAATCTTATAGATCCAACGAGAACCAATAACATGTTTTCCTGTAGGAAGAGGTACTAAATCCCAAGTATGCGTTTTATGAAGAGCAGTCAGCTCCTTGGCCATAGCACGTTGCCAAAGAGGATCACGAACCGCATCTTTGAAAGATGAAGGCTCAGAGAGACAATGTATAGAAGCAAGAAGTGAAGAAAATGAACTGGAAAGACAAGAATATTCAAAATCAGGTCGTCTAGTAGACTGACGGTTTCAGATAGGATATCGACGTTCACTAGTATCTACTGTCTCAGAAGGTGATTGGGTGGTTGAGGAGTCAATAGAAGTTTCTGGATTTGCAGAAGGAGGTAGCTCATTATCATCAGCAGTGAAAGGGTCAATATGAACAAGGTCAGACATAGATATATTGTGAGTACGATCAGGAATTGTAAAATAAGGAATATGTTCAAGAAAAACAACATGACGAGAAACATATAGCTTATGACTGACTGGATCAAAACAACGATATCCTTTTTATCCTGCACCATAACCAAGAAAAACACATATAGCAAACCATGAAGTTAGCTTACTCCGTTGGACATGAGGAAGAAGAACAAAGCATGTAGAACCAAAAACACGAAGAGAAGAATAATCTGGTGGACAACCATACAATTTCTCATAGGGGGACAAGCCAGAATTATGAGAAGTAGGAATTCTATTAATCAAATAAACTGAGGTAAGAGCTGCCTCCCCCCAAAATTCACTTGGTACACTAGCAGACAATAACAGTGACCTAGCAGTCTCAAGAATATGCCTATGTTTCCTTTCAGCAACCCCATTTTGGTCAGAAGTATCAGTGCAAGAAGTCTGATAAATTGTGCCATCTAGAGCAAGAAGTTCCTTAAAAGCATGAGAAGTATATTCACCTCCTAAATCACATCTAAAACATTTAATAATAGTTGCATGCTGAGTTTTGATAAGAGATCGAAACTCATTATAAATGCCAAAAAATTCTGAGCGACATTTCATAAGATAAATCCAACAATAATGAGTGTAGTCATCAATAAAAGAGACATAATAACGAGAGCCTCCCTTTGTAGAAACAGGAGATGGTCCCCAAGCATCAGAATGAATAAGATCAAAAGGTGTAGTAGAAAATGTATTACTTTGAGGAAAAGGAAAAGCAGAAAATTCTGCAAGTTTACAACCACTACAATCAGAAATGTCATGAGTTTTCAAATCTCCTAAAACTCCTGTAGACACTAAGAATTGTAATCGAGACTTGGATACATGACCCAGACGAGAATGCCACAAATAAAACATAGAAGATGACTGACTCAAACGAAAAGATGAAACATCCACACCTGGAACAGAAGCTGCAATCTCTGAAATCTTAGGATCTTTGAGCTGATCCAATACATAAAGTCCTCCTTCTCTATGGCCGGTCCCAATCATTTTCTGAGACTTTGGATCCTAAACATAACATTCAGAAGAAGAAAAAGAAACCAAGTAGCCATTATCACAAATTTGACCAACATAAGCAAGATTTAATGCAAGTCTAGGAATGTGATAGACATTAGATAAGGACAAAGAAGGTGTAATGACTGAACCAACACCTTGCACAGGCATAGATGTACCACTAGCACTCATGACAGACACAGAAACTTTAGGAGCCAAAGAAGTGAATGAGGAGACATTAGGTGACATATGATTCGAAGCACCAAAATCTAAAATCCAGGTAGAAGAAGATATACCCGATGAACTAGATGACAAACCTATTTGAGACTAAGCTGATATGGCATGTGGCTGAGATGTAAGGAACTTCTGAAATTGTTCAATCATTGATGGATCTAAAGCATAATATATAGAATTCCAATACACATAATTCTGAAATTGTTCAATCATTGATGGATCCAAGGAAGAATAGACAGAATTCCAATACGCATAATTTTTAACATCTGCTTGAATCGAATTATCTCTACTTACTGCCATTTTAATAAAACATAGAACAAACAAAAGTTTTCAACTTCAAAAAAGAGAAAACAAACTCAAAAAGGTCAGCAACTTTTGGGTCTAAGAGGATACAACTTTCGGATCTAAACCAAAATCCACAACTTTCAGATCTGGAAACTTCGAGTCTGAAAGGACTTCGGGTCTCCACAACTTTCGAGTCTCCAAGGACTACGGGTCTGAAAGCGTCTGAAAGCAATTAGGGTAGAGGAACAACGGATGATTTGATGGTATGGTCAGATGCTTCAGTGATTAGCTGCTTCGACGGATTAGGGTAGAGGAACGACGATATTTGGTTTGGCGGTGGCTTTGCTTCGGTGGTATTTGGGACTGGTGGCAGAGGAACGTCAAATTTGGGATAAATTGGCAACGGGGTGGCTTTGATTCAGTGGTATTTGCGATGAGAGAGTCAGAGATTAGAAAAGGTGTAGCTTCGGTGGGGTTGCGGTGAGAAGTTGTTTCGGATTTGGTGCTTCAGAGAGATCAGAGAGTTCAGTCAGATAAATCACCAACAAAGATGAGCCTTGCTCTGATACCATGATAATTTTAATAAAAAAGTCTAAAACAATTTATTGATTAAGCAACATGGCAACATACAGAGGAGATGGAGGCTAACAAAAGAAGAGAAAGGCTTAACCCTAAAATAACCCAAGAGGCCTTTATATATAGGCAAAACATAAAACAAAAGACTATATTGCCCTTTAGTAGAATATTAATTACGCTAACACGTGACACCACAAAATGTGGTGTCAACAAACTCAGTCTCATAGACTGCAGTGTTATATGGGTTATGTGCTTCCTTGTTTGAGTTTTCCAAGCATGTTGAAATGGAATTAAAAGTGAAGTTATTTTCTATATTGGTGGACTGGTTGAAACATTACCATTGCCAAGCCATTTTCGACTAAATTTCAAATGTAATAGTTCAAGATTCTATAATAGTGTTACTTTTTATTATAATTATAATATAACTTCCCTAATTTTGTCGAATGATTTATACATATTGCAATCATCTTCAATATTCAGATAAAATATTTATTTTGATATTATTGTGAGAACAAACCGAATGCGTCAACTAAGAAGACAATTAGGACAAACTCCTTCGTCCTGGTTTTGTACACAAAATTCCAGTGCATGAAAGGCAAAATCAGGCGGACATATTTCCAAAAAAAAAAGACTACTTTTTCAAATAAATGGTACAAATATACGGATTATAAAACTATTTGCACATATGGACTAGTTTTGACCAACTCATTGATGAGCTGGTCTATTTAAAAAAAAAGAAAAAGAAATTTACGAGGTGCACTTTTATATATTTACACTGACGCACTTCGAAAGTGATTTCTTATATATTTACACGAACGGATCTACAAAGTGCTCCAATGTAAATTTCTGCAACCCAAACAACATCTGTAAATGTCCCTTATACCATTAAACAAATTAGCATATTCTCTAGGCTATTAAACAAGATCAAATACTACCATTAAACAACTTCAGACACAACATAAATAAATTTCGATTACAGAATCACAAACCCAAAATATACATAGCAGTTCTATTACAAACATACACTAATATTAAACTAAAAAAAGAAACACTCATGGTGAAGTTGGTTCATCTTGAGTAGGTGAAAGTTTAGAAGGTCCTTCCATCAACGATCGTGGTGGAACGTGAGGTGGAGGTAGAGAAGGACCATGCATTTTTTTAGTTCATCGCTCGGGTTGTGTTGGGCGTTGTAGTCGATTTCTAAAAAGCAATGTGTCAATGATTTTCTTCAAGTTAAGACATTGTGGTAGGACGTCTTTCTCGGGTACTCGAGCATGCCGGATATCCTCTAACCCTTTGTCTATCATATATAACTAGTACATCGACCTACAAATTGTATTATATAATCACATATAAAAACTTAACTCTCGTAATTGAAAGATGTAAGGAAACAAACTAAAACAATAAATCTAATTTGAAGACTTACGACATCTCGCTCAAGCGAAGCACGAGCGGTATATGCACGCTCTTAAGAAGTCTGATCGGCGACAATGAATCTTCGAGTGATCGGCCAATACCAATTCTATGTGATTTGATGAATAAATGATTACAATTGAAGATGATGATTTATACATTTTTCTATGTAATTTGAAGAATAAATTATTACAATTGCAGTTAGGTGGTAAATTTACAAAATTTGGAGGTAAAGGGATTTTGGGTTAGAAGTAGGAATGTAGAAAAGTGAGGGAAAAGATGTTGGGTGGCTGTGTAAATACACAACACGTGGAGTATTTGGGAAAGAGGTTGGATGGCTGTGTAAATACACAGCACGGGGTGCATTTACCAAATGCGCACCTATTATATTACATGGGTGCATTTGCCAAATGGACCCTTATAAATATACAAGGGAGCACTTTTGAAATGCTCCAGTGTAAATATATAAGGACGTACTTCTGGAGTGCACTCCAAATTTTTTTTTTTTTTTTTTTTTTAAATTGGTCAACTTATCGCTGATCCGACCAAAATTAGCTTATATATGCAAATAATTTTGTAACCAGCCTATTTATGTCATCAGTCTAAAAAAGTAGCATCTTTTGAAAATTTGATCCAGAATTATTTTCTTTTTATCGTCTCCCTCTTGCAATCTTTTATTTTGATTAAAAAGAGAATGACAACAACAAAATTGTATCATTGAACCTTTGAAAAACTTTACCTTCAGATGAATCCTTCGATTTGTTGATAAAAACGTAGAGCTACCAAGCACTAACATATGTACATTTCAAAGAACGCAAGGCATGTGCTTAATTGGGTCATTTCAATACTAGTAGTTTGTGTGCAATTGTGTGCAGTGCAGGTCATGGTCTAACATTAGTTTTGACTGCTTTTTTGCGTGGTTATTCTGTATGCTAAATTAGAAACCAAGCAATTTTGTCCTATAAGACTTGCATATAAACAAGACACAAACATCATACTTAAAAATACCCAACAAGACACAAACATCATACTTAAAAATACCCAAAACAAATCCATTGAGTTAAACACAGATATGTCATCTCTATATTTTGTTCTTCTGAAGCAACATATATTCAATCCAGATCATTCAAGCAATATGGATTCGGGGATGAATAACACAAATCCTAATTACTTGAAAATGGTATTATCATGGTTCCTAAATTTCATTTCAGGTGAAAAGAGCAAATCAACTTCTACGGCCTCAACAGTTACTGTTGCAGAAGCAAATATAGTTGCAGGAGCCAAGCAATTCTTAAAGCCACATAAAATTAGATTTGTTTGAGATATGTTTGTCTTCGTACTTGCATGTAAGAGCTTCTACATCAGCCGTGTGGGTTTGGAGTGGTGAGGAGGCTTTACAAATGGGGAGAATTCCCGTTCCTCTAGCAGTGAACAGGGATACTAGGGCCTATTTTTTTTTTAATCACGTAAATGAGTTAGTGAATACCGTTTAGTGATATGGTGAACTGAGTCAAATGTTTGCTTTTGCACAACAAAGTGGTATGTTTAGTCCAGCTCCTCAGACCTCTAATGTGCTAGCCTCACAACCAAATTTACAAACGCCCGATCCGCCTTCCAGCGCAAAAGTCAGAAATAAAAGAAAGCGACCGTATACAAAAAAAAGCCGACTATGGCCCAACTCAACAGTTCAATTGACACGAGCTCTGATAGTTGCAAGACGTGGAGGCCTCATGACTATAGTATTAGTCGATGCTTGGTGCATGGCCTCCGAAGTTCCAGATGGTCGTTCAACTGGCATGTACTTTTACTCACAAGTTAATGAGTGCTATAATCACGACCCAGAATGTCAAAAAAAAAAAAAGATCATATGAGGCCATCAAAACGGATTGGTATAACTTGAATACGATGTGTACTAGATACAAAGGTGTTATTGCACTAAGAGGCGATAGACTAAGAAGTGGACAAACAGTCAGTGACTTGAGATCTGACTACGAAAAAATCTATAATGATTCGTACATCTCGGAATTCAAGGCACATGACGCTTTTGAAATCTTAAAGTTGAGGTCACGCTGGATGACACTTGGTGAAGAAGATAATGTTGGAATGGGGGATACCGATGAAACTTATTTACGAAATGTGGCATCGAGGTTCTCGATGGATTCATCTCCCGGAAATTCAAATAACTCTTCAATCTCAATGGATGCAGAAGGTAATACCAATAGCCCAGTAACCCCTAGTTCAGGAATGTTGTATGGCGGAGTTACACAGTGGCCAGATGGTATAAAGTCTAGTAAACGGGAATTGTTGAGAAACAAGGAATCTAGTGAGTTGATGATACAAAGTGAACGACTAACATCACTTTTAAGTGATTTTTCTATTGCTTCTAGCTCCAAACGGGAAGAACGATTAAAGCTAAAAGAGCAACAGTTACGGATCCTAGAAGCCCAAGTTCAACAAGATGCTAAACGAACTAGAGTCTTTCAGTCTCGTGAAAGACGTTTACGTGAGGAGAACGAAGAAGAGTTTTTGTCAAAGGATG
This sequence comes from Allium sativum, assembly GCA_030737875.1. Classification (NCBI taxonomy): domain Eukaryota; kingdom Viridiplantae; phylum Streptophyta; class Magnoliopsida; order Asparagales; family Amaryllidaceae; genus Allium; species Allium sativum. Next base: position 418,310,523 of record CM060924.1, read on the forward strand.
TTTCACAATTAACCTGGAGAATACCTAGAATACATTACGGCAAAAAAAGTAATATTCTGCAAGCACAAAAACAGAGGTATGCCGCTAACGAAGGGGGTTCAGAATTTTGAAGACCACGGGGCTACTTTATGTTTTTATTAAGTAATATGCTATTTGCTTTGGTTTCTGCGTATACTTTGGTTTCGAATTAGTTTGCTTTGCTTTTAGAATGTATTCTTATTTCTAATTACTAGTTTGCTTTAGTTGATGAAGATCCTATCTTCTCTCCACTTTAGTCAGGTTATTTTTATCTGTTATATGAATTATGGTTTGATTTAAATGTGCCCCTATACTACGTGATGATTTTAATATTTCAAACCAACTTCAATTCTAATATTTCAATAAAGTTACAATTTTAAAATCCAAAATGTAACTTACCAACGGTAAAATATAAATTACACACGCATTTTAATAACGGATATTTTGGCAGTAGAATAATTTAGTTTGCATCAACAAACAAACTAAAATTGACTATACTATGTACTAAAAAAAATAGATATATTACCTTAATTTAAACTAAATTCCTTCAAATTAAAATATTTAGGCATTCACCACTTCCTCAAACCCTAGTGCATCTCAAAAAACATTGAAGTATGCTTTAAACATCCAAACACAAAAGGATATATATATATATATATATATATATATATATATATATATAACATAGACGGTATAATGAAACCCGTTTTACCACAAAGGGATTTCAGAAATCCGTTCAAAACATAAACGGATTTCTGAAATCCGTTTAGTGGTAAGACGGGTTTCATTAACCCGTCTACGGATCGCCACAGAAAAAAATAAATGGGGATTTCCCCCGTTTGAACCGCCTCGCCACGCTAAAAGTCGCGCTGCTGAAGCATAGGGAGGCAAGTTGGAATGGGGAGAATCCCCTTTTATGCCTCTCCTCACGCTGCTGGAGATGCTCTAATAGAGCCTCATCCGCTACGTTTCGCATTTTGTTTCCACTTTCGTTTTCTTGTCTCCTTTTCTATTTTATTTTTCTTTTCCTATCACCAATTTTGAAACCGCTGATTCCCCAACTCAGTTTTGCCTTCTCAACCAGATCCGAGTCCTTTGGCTGTTATCTCCAATCCTTGATGCTCTTGAGCCCCTCTTTGTTATGGTTTGCTGGTTCAGCAAAGTTAGTTCATTGGTTTTGCAGTTTCTTTTCAGATCTGGTTTTTTTTTCTTGAGTTCGGGTTATCTTTGCTGCATAGTCGGACCTTTCTTGGTCTTCTGATGCCTCTGTTGGCTTGGGTGGGGGTTGCTTCGCTTTCTTGTCTGGAGCACGGATCTTGTTTTGGCTCGGTGCCTGAATTTTGTTATCCCCCCTTGCTGGTTGTTGCTCTGATTTGCTTGTGGGCCCAATGCATAGTCTATTTGCAGGTTCCTCGTCTTGTTATCCTCTTCATCCATCTTTTAGATTTTCTTAGGCCCAAGCCGATGGCCATTATATTCTTGTTGAGCTTCAGATCACTGGCTTTTGGTTTGGAAGGCTTTGTTGTGAATGTGGGGCGTTGTTGGTGTGCAGTTACGCTTTCTATCATGATCGGTACTGTATCACATCATTCTTTGCCTGGTAAGCCGGTATTCTTTCTCTGAGTATTGTGTTCACCATCTTTCAATGGGCTATTGCTGTTGGAAGTGAATAAGTGGATGTGGCAAAATCACTAAGTCCCACATCGGGAAAAATTGTGCCTTAGTCCAATACATGTACAAAATCTTGATACGTTATATCAAAAGAAAGAGGAAGAGAAAGAGGCAATGGAATAGCATGAACAAAGCATGCATATATTTAATATTAAATTAAAAAGGTCAAAGATTAGGGCCTTGGGGCTCTTGGGGTCTCGTGATTGCATAGGGCCTCCGGGTAGCGCCAGGCCTGCTTGCGCTGTTCAAACGACTATTTTTTAACACAGCCGCTGTTTGCGAACAAATTATACAGTTGTAAACAACTGTAAAATCCGTTCGGCTTTCCTAAACAACAAGGATTGTTGTAGAGGGTGTCGAACTCTGGGACCAAATTATTTTATTAATAAATCCAATCAAGTTATCCCTAACTTTTGATTGGTTGAAAACAAAGAAAATAGCAAAATTAAATAAAAGAGAGTTTTAACAATAAGTGAAAGCAATTAGGGGATAATGACATAGATCAGATTCATAATCATCAATAGCCAAAAGATTAACCAGATCTAATACATGTTTCTGTCACAAACATGAATCAACGATAATAGGTTTTTTAGAAACAAATATGTAAATAACGACAAGCATAGCCTATGTAGGAGCTCAGCTCTACAACCATAGGCTATTAGAACAGATTCACTATTTTATTTCTAAAACCCTAAATATTAAATCTAAATCTGATAAGTGTTAGATCGAACTCGAATATACCCTGTGAAGGAGCACAGCTCTTAAACGACACAGGGTGTGAAGGTTCAGATCTAACCCTTAGTTCAAATCTAGATCTACATACATGAAGTTCTAATCTTTTGGCTATGTGATTCATATTGAATCATAACTATCAGCGTCATCACCCCCTAATTAAAGAGGATTAGCTAGACATAGCTAAAAGAAAAGAAAATAAAAAGAAAATAAACGACATAAATAAAATGGAATAAAAACTAAATAGAAGAGAGAAAGAAGAGTTTTATTCCAAGAAAAGGATTACAGAATAAAACTGAGTGTGTCTTCCAATGAATGAGATACAAGGTATTTATAGCTGATATGACAAAGACAACTAGGCTAGTTACACAATGTGGGACTAAAGATTTAGCCCAAATAACACATAAGCCAGTGTGAGCAGGGTTGTAGAGTAAGAGGCCTTGTAAGTGAGCCAGTGTGAACGCGTATAGTGCATGAATGAGAAGCCTTGCAAAGGAGCTAATGTGAACGCTACATGAGTGAAATGGTCTACAATTGAGTCAATGTGAACACAATATGAGTCTTTAGTGAGCCAAATCCTCCCAACTAAACTCTATTTGCAACCGTTCTTCAAGCTTTAAACTCTTCAAGCTTTAGTAATTTTAACTTCACTTTTTTTCAGCAAATTCTTCATGCTTTATTCATCAAATGCTCTAAACCATGATTCTTGTCAACAATCTGGAAACACGGCTATAAATACACAATATCAGTTATTTAAAAGATAAAATAAGATAAATATGCGGATAAAATATACACATTTACGTATATATCAAATACCCCCACACTTATCTTTTTATTCGTCCTCGAATAAACTAAACTAAGATATGTCACACTTTCGTAGGAAACACGATTGCATTTAGCGTATGCAACAAGCCGTTAAACCTCTGGGTGTCCCCAGTAAGACGAGTGTTGTCTCGTGAGGGTTTTCAGCGGATACTACCCACAAAATCCAAAGCGTCTTATGTACGCAGATTAATCAAACAATATATTTAAGGTCTTTCACATTCCAAGGATTTCACCTAACTTCAATAATAACGGTTTAGTCCCAAATTGTCCATCCCATAATTGGTGCAAAAATGAATAAAAATTTTCAAGCTGAATCGTAATTCCTTGATAACACTGTAATTGTCTTGAAGGTTAAGAGCGTGGTGTCAACCAAAGTTCTACACATCGACAATGTACACCCAATCATTTATTTGACCCTTTTTTTTTTGAATAATTTTGCATCAATGTAACTGTAATGTATTGGATGTGAGTTATGCATAGATGAAGGAAAATTTTGTAAGTTCTAAAAATGTTATAGATAAGAGGGCAAGTGTATTAGTTGAACTTCAAGCTACAAAAGATAAAGTAATACTAAGGCACATATGAACATTTTTATTTCCTTTCATCTCCTCTACTACAATCCTCACTTCCAAGTACGGTATAATGGATGTGAATGGAATGGAACTGAATGCTTTATAGTCAAGAATGATGAATGACTATTTTATTCTGAGAGACTCTCTCTTTATTTCATTTTTTTTCTTTTTTTTTTCTCTCTTTTTTTTTTGCATGATGAATGATGAATGGAGATGGAATGGAATGATACCGTACATAATTTCATTTGATTCCTCCTCTACTAAACCAACACTTCATGAAAGGAAAGTTTTGTGCCCTAGTTACTCTACTTCTATAACCTTAATTCAACACACAAGTCTGGATTGTTGTTATACAAAAAGCTGAAAGGAATGATAAGCAAAGTTTCGTAAGATAGATAACCCATATAAAATAAGATGTGGTATATGGTTATCCTACCTTAAAACAAGTACGGAGTGGGTGGTGTAATATTGGTATAAAAAGTGACGTTTTTGACCTTTAAACAAGGTTCTTGAGTATACCAATATAAGATAAAATTGTCGAAACATGGATGTAAATCGACTAAAACTTGGGTTTGAATAATGTGGGGTATCGAAGAAGAACGCTACAATGAGTCATTTCTCCTTAATTGGGCCAAGTGGATTTTAGAACTTACGATTTTGAAAATTTGAGTGGAAAAGAAAATATTATGCATGAAAACTAACTCAGAAAATCCAACAAATGTAGGTGCAAAATCCTTTTATTTCATGATTTTTTTTTGATTATTTTTACTTGCACATTCTAACATGTATAACAAAGGTTGACATGCTTACTCCAGAACACGACTAACGTCTGCACAGTCTCAAGCTAGCATCTTAAAAAGACACATTACGATTCAATGAATAAATAATGTTCATTCCCATCACCCAACAATTCAACTTATCAAACAAGAACCAAGGTGTTATTTATGAATTTAAGTTAATCCTTGTTCAATGAATGACCTACTTCATAAAATTTGATTGCTGATGTAATGTAAATTCCCCCCACACTTTAGTGTGACTGTGTCCTCACAGTCTTAATCAGATGTATCTTAGTGAAAGGGAAAAACAAATAAGAGAATATTTACATATGTACAAAAGAGGGTCAGTGCGTCTTACCGAATGTAATGTGGCTCATGCAGGACCATGAGCTCTTCCTCTTGGTTGGGTATTGGTTCCAAGTAAGGTTTAAGGCGTTGACCATTGACCTTAAAGGATGATCCATCAGTTGGATTCTCAATTTCTACCGCACCATACGGAAAAACAGTCCGTACAGTGTAAGGTCCTGTCCATCTAGATTTTAGCTTACCCGGAAATAGATGCAGTTTTGAGTCATACAACAGAACTTTTTGACCTGACATGAAAGTTTTACGTAAAATTGATTTATCATGAAAAACTTTTGTTCTGTCCTTGTAAATTCGTTCATTTTCATAGGCATCATTTCGAATTTCATTAAGTTCATTAAGTTGAAGCTTCCTATGTTCACCTGCTTGCTCTAAATCAAGATTCAAAGTTTTTATTGCCCATAACGCCTTATGTTCTAGTTCAACTGGCAAGTGACATGGCTTACCAAAAATCAACCGATAAGGGGACATACCCAAGTTTGTTTTGAAAGCGGTGCGGTAAGCCCAAAGAGCGTCGGTTAACTTTTTAGACCAATCTTTACGATTTCGATTCACAGTTTTCTCAAGAATTTGTTTAATCTGCCTATTCGATACTTCAACTTGCCCACAAGTTTGAGGATGGTAAGGAGTGGATAACTTGTGGGTTATCGAATACTTTCTCATGAGAGCTTCAAAGAACGATTGCAGAAGTGTGTACCATTATCACTGATTATTGTGCGAGGTGTGCCAAACCTAGAAAAGATGTTTTCTTTCAAGAAGCGCACAACAACCTTGTTATCGTTTGTTTTGCATGGTACAGCTTCGACCCATTTGGAAACATAATTAACAGCTAAGAGAATGTAAAGGTTCCCAAAAGAATTAGGGAAGGGTCCCATGAAGTCTATACCCCACACATCAAAAATTTCGACCTCTAGAATGGGGTTTAGGGGCATCATGTTCCGTTTAGAAATTTTCCCCAAGAATTGACATCGATCACAAGTTTTGCAAAATTCGTACGCGTCTTTGAAAAGGTTCGGCCAGTAGAAACCCGATTGGAGAACCTTTTCGGCTGTCTTTTTGGGACCGAAGTGACCACCGCATGCTTGGTCATGACAGAAAGAGAGGACACTGTGAATTTCAGTGTCAGGAACACATCTTCGAATGATTTGGTCGGGACAATACTTGAAAAGATAGGGGTCGTCCCAATAAAAATGTTTCACTTGAGAAAAGAATTTGTGTTTATCCTGCTTAGACCAAAAAGAAGGGGTCTGCTTGGTGACTAAGTAGTTGACAATGTCAGCAAACCAAGGATCAGTGGATAGAGAAAACAGCTGTTCATCGGGGAAATTCTCGTTGATCGGAAGAGAAGAAGACGGGGCATTTGGAAGACGAGACAAGTGGTCCGCAATAACGTTGTCGGATCCTTTTTTATCCTTAATGGTAAGGTCAAATTCTTGAAGTAGAAGGATCCAACGAATGAGACGAGCCTTAGCATCCTTTTTAGAGAAAAGGTACCTAAGTGCGGAATGATCGGTATAAACCGTGATGTGTGAGCTAACTAGATAAGGCCTGAATTTTTCTAGAGCAAAAACAACTGCCAAAAGTTCTTTTTCAGTGGTCGTATAATTGATTTGGGCATCATTCAAAGTCTTACTCGCATAGTAAATGACGTGAAGAATCTTATCGATACGTTGTCCTAGGACAGCGCCAACAGCGAAATTCGAGGCATCACACATGATTTCAAAAGGCAGCTTCCAATTAGGAGAGCACATGATCGGGGAAGAGACAAGTTCATTTTTAAGACGCTCAAAAGATGAAATGCAATCAGAATTGAAGTCGAAAGGAACATCCTTACCAAGAAGGTTAGTCAGAGGTCGAGTGATTTTGCTGAAATCCTTTATAAAGCGACGATAGAAGCCAGCATGACCTAAAAAGGATCGGATGTCCTTAACAGATTTGGGAATGGGAAGATTAGAGATAACTTCGATTTTGGCTTTGTCTACTTCAATTCCTTTGTTAGAGATGACATGTCCTAGGACAATGCCATGTTTGACCATGAAGTGACACTTTTCCCAATTAAGAGTTAAGTGTTTATCTTTGCAACGGTTAAGAACAAGATCAAGATGATGTAAACACTCAGAGTAAGAATCACCAAATATGGAAAAATCATCCATGAACACTTCCAAAAATCGCTCGATCATATCAGAAAAAATGCTAATCATGCACCTCTGAAAGGTTGCAGGTGCATTACAGAGACCAAAAGGCATACGTCGGTACGCAAATGTACCAAACGGACAAGTGAAAGTGGTTTTTTCTTGGTCCTCAGGAGCGATAGGGATTTGATTATAGCCCGAGTACCCATCAAGGAAACAGTAGTACTCATGACCAGCTAGTCGTTCTAACATTTGATCGATAAATGGCAGAGGGAAATGATCCTTATGTGTTGCAGCGTTAAGTTTCCTATAGTCAATGCAAACAGCCAACCAGTCTGGGTGCGGGTTGGGATAAGCTCGTTAGCTTCATTTTGGATCACGGTAATCCCTGATTTCTTAGGTACGACATGAATCGGACTAATCCATTGACTATCAGAAATCAGGTAGATGATTCCATTGTCAAGGCATTTAAGGATTTCAGCACGAACTGCTTCTTTCATGATAGGGTTTAGTCGACGTTGGGGATCACGAGTGGGTTTGGCATCATCTATAAGGTGGATTCGATGTTGGACTATCGAAGGACTAATCCCCTTAATATCAGCCATGGACCAACCAATTACCTCCTTATTTTTCTTAAGAATGGGAAGGAGCAATTGTTCCTGCTCTAAAGTAAGGTCAGAAGCGATGATGACAGGAAAAGTTTCATTGTCTCCTAAGTAAGCGTACTTAAGATGACTGGGCAACACTTTGAGTTCAGATTTTGGGGGCGACCCAACCGAAGAAATTGGTTGAGGGATAGACTCACTTGTGAGAGGCTCGACAGGAATCGAATCAGAGACATTTTCGGGAATATCTTGAAATAAGGTTTCGTAATTCGATTCAATTTCGTTATTCAGATGGTCGAGCTCAGATTCATTATCGTGGACAGCATGGATTTCAGAAAACTGGTCCACATAAGAGTTAGGAGAGTTTTCCGTTCTGAAGATGTTTAGCTCGACAGTCATGTTACCGAAAGAAAGTTTCATAGACCCATTTCTACAGTTGATAAGCGCATTAGAGGTTGCTAAGAAGGGTCGTCCTAGAATCAAAGGGATCTGGTTTGCAGGATTGCTAACCTGTTGAGTTTCTAAGACAATGAAATCAACTGGAAAGATGAATTCACCAATTTTGATCAACACATCCTTGATTTCTCCCACAGGTTTCTTAATTGATCGGTCAGCAAGCTGAAGGGTAACCTTGGTGGGTTTCAATTCTCCTAGCCCTAATTGGCGATAGACGGAATATGGAAGCAAGTTAACACTAGCACCTAAGTCTAGCAGGCATCTATCGATTTTCTTGTCCCCAATAGTACATGATATTATGGGACAGCCAGGATCTTTGTATTTCACTGGCATCGATTGGGACAAGACTTCGCTTAGAGTTGCCGCTAGAAACACTTTCTTAGGTACATGTGTATGACGATTTTGAGTGCACATATCTTTTAGAAATTTTGCGTATTGTGGAACTTGTTGTATAATATCTAAAAGAGGAATGTTCACTTTAACTTGCTTAAATATTTCAAGGATTTTTTCTAGCTGATCCGTCTTTTTCCTAGGTCGGAGTCTATGAGGAAATGGAGCAGACAACTCAGTAGGTTGGGCTACTTGAGTTTGAGGATGGTCCTTGTCAGAAATTGGCTCAATGTTTTGATCTGAGTTGGTCGAATTTTCGATATGGTTTGGAAGATCGTCCGGTAAAGCATTTGGGTTGACCACATGGTTGTCAATCTTTTTGCCGGATCTAAGAGTCGTGACCGCATTCAAGTGACTAACGTTTGAATCTTGAATGATGTGAATTTGGTTGGAGTTAGGATTTTGACGGTTGGGGTTTGGAATGGGTTGACTCGGGAAAGTGCCTCTTTCCCGTTCGCTTACAGACGTGGCTAACTGACTCATTTGCATTTCAAGTTTAGCGATCGATTGACTCGTGTTTTGCATGTGCGAAGTCAATAAATTTTGAAGATTGGTATTTGATTGGAGATTTTGAGTTGTTGCTTTAGTCAGTTCTTCGAGAGTTTTCTCCAGTGATGTCAATCGTTTATCGTCTTGGGGAACAAAAGATTATTGCGCTTGGTTTTGAGAAGGCGGCACAGGATGTTGGAATTGAGTTTGTTGAAAGGGAGGTTTCGAAGGATTATTCGAAAATGATTGAAAAGGAGGTCGAACCGCACTCAAATTTGCATTGTTTTGGGTCCAAGAGAAGTTAGGATGGTTTCTCCAACCTGGATTGTACGTTGGGGAGAATGGGTCATTCCTAGCTTTGTTAAATGCGTTGAGTTGTTCCAATGAATGTGGGCATTGATCGGCTATGTGGTTAGGATCGTTACATTTGTAACATGAGGTCTGAGACGCTTGAGCTTGATTTATTTGAGTTGATGAAAGGATATTATCGAATTTGGATATCATCGCGTCAATTTTTGCTTCTAAGGCTACTGATGATCCTACCGAATGAGCGTTAGAACGGGAATAAATCGATTTCTCGTTATATCTTTCCCATTAAGCTGATTTTTCGGCCAAATTTTCGAGAAATTGCCAAGCGGCATTGTGATCTTGGGCTAGAAAATTTCCTTGGCACATTGATTCGAGCATGGTTCGAGAGTTATTTTCAAGTCCATCGTATAAAATTTGACAAAGAGTCCATTTTTCGAAATTGTGATGTGGACATTTGACTAGAAGTTCTTTAAATCTTTCAAAATATTTTGCAAAGGATTCACCCCCAAATTGACGAAAATTGACGATTTTATTTCGAATTTTAGATGTTTTTTCCAGAGGGTAAAATTTCTTTAGAAAAATGTTTACAAATTCACCCCAAGTTCCAATCGTATTTGAAGGCAAGCTATACAACCATTTCTCAGCATAATCGGTAAGTGCAAATGGAATTAACCTAAGTTTGATTCCATCGTCACTTAATTGTTGAAATTTCATGGTTGCACAAACTAGTTCAAATTTGGTCAGGAAAATATAAGGATCATCACATTCTAAATTGCCGAACTTTGGAAGAATATTTAGGTGATTCGAATGAATTTCAAAGTGGTTACCCGTTGGGGCGGGAAATATGATGCAAGAAGTAATAGAAACCCGATCGGGGAAGTATCTATCCATAAGAGATCGAGGGGGATTTTCTTCGACCATGGATAAAGAACTGTTTGTTCGAACTAGACGATTATCTGAAGGATCACGAGTCCAATGACGCATGCACTAGTGAGAAGAATAAGGGAAGACGAGAAAAAACAAATTTGAGACGCGATTTTTTTTTAATACAAAACGAGAATTATTTTGATTTTTTTTAAAGAAAAAGAATTAGACACAAAAGTTTTTTTTTTAAATGAACCTAATGCGATTTACAATTTCTAAAATTATATAATGACGGTTTGATTTATTTCAACAAAAGACTTCTTAGCCAGTTAACGGACAGGAGTTATCGGTGCACCAGGAATCACCCTAGCAATGCAGCCGAAGGTTTAAGTACCTTCAGAGGAACAACCGATATAATATTTACGAATCACCGTAATATTTATGAACAGTTATTACTCTGCCGTAGTCTAGACACCGAGAAATAATTCGTTAGAACTAAACCAATTTGTCAAAATATAATGAAGTCCCTAGAAAATAAAAACAAAACTAAGATGAATGCAAATTTTTTTTTAATCAGTCACAGAATGAACAGTCTCAGGACAGTCACAGAACAGTCAATTGCAGAGATAAAAAAAACAATTTTTTTTTCTTTACAAGCAAGCCGATGCCCTGCAGAAGAGTTTTACAAGCAATGTCTCTATTTTTTTTATTTGCAGCAGCGGTCCCTGTAGAGTTAGAAAATACTCACCTTGATCGGCAGTCCGTCCAGTGCAGTTGAGTCGCGCTAGCGCGTTCACACCCCACTTGGTGTGCAACCGCTCGAACACTGAATAGTCCGCTGCTTTTTATTGTTGTCGCCTCCTATTTTTTAAGACCTTTTTCTAATTGCCGCTGTACCTGCTTTCGAAAAATTTCTCAAATTTCTTTTTTTTTTTTGAAATTAAAGCAGTTGAAAACTTAAAGGGACTGAAATAAGAAAGAAAAGCAAGGAAATTAACAAAGTCAGAAGAAATGAAAAGAACACAACACCATCAAAAAGGAGAAAAAGCTCATGAAAAAGCAACTCTAGTATAATTAAATTAATAAAACAGACCACCTAGTCCAGCGCACCCTATTCGAGTCACACAAACCCAACACCAATTTAAATCACGCGCACAAATGGTTAAGCCACGTTCTATCACAATGAATCAAACCCAAAAGTAAGTGAAAATATCACACCCCTCTTTCTGAAAGAAACGAAATACCCACCAAATAATAAAATGCTGCCTTCCCCTTTCTTTCTGTCAAAATTCGAATTCAATAAAAGAACTTCGTTTCTTTTTTCTTTTAGAATTTGGATTAGGGTTTCCGGCACTTCAAAAATTCAGGTACGGCAAAGATCAAATTGGAGGCGGAGTTGGTTCCGGTGAGGGTTGGTTTCGGATCTGGAATTTGCGATTCGAAGTCAGTGATTGGTGGCTTTTAGTTAGTGGGATGAGCAGTTCGGTTTTGGGCCACAGCGGTTGTGATGGTTGCTTCAAGGGACCGCGAGAGGTTGCGAGGGGGATATCGCAGTTGTGCCAGAAATTCAAGGCAGTGGAGGGTGAAGGAACTTTGAGCGGTGGCTTTTAGGTTTGCAGCTGTTCATGTCGGTTTGTGGTTTTGCTGATTTGGTTTGGAGAAGTTGAAATTGGTGAATAGTGGTTTGAAGAATTGGTGATGGCACTTGCAGAAAGGTTGCTGAATGGGGTGAAAGGTGATTTGTGAAAGATGAAGTATGTTATATGAAGTGGCGCTGGCTGGTATGGGTGATGATACAGATTGGGTGAAGAGCAGTATGGTACTGATGTTCTGGTTTAAGTGCAGTATGGCTTTGTGTTTGTGGTTGGAGAGTTTTGACTGCGGACTGAGTTTCGTACTGGTTTTAGGGGGGAGAGGAGTTCAGATTTGTGGAAGGGGGCGATCAATTATGGACCAGGGTTAGAGTGTGGAGGTGGAGACAGCGATATGATGCGGTGTGAGTTTCAGCAGATGATTCAGTGGTGAGAGGTTTGCTGGTTTATATGATGGTTGCGTTGTGAACAGAAGTGCGACTGTATGAGCAGTTTGTGGTCTGAAGGTGACGTGAAGACGAATGTGAACGGGTCAGTTTGATGGAGTTGTTTGATCTCGAACTGGTTGGGGTTCAGTGATTCGATGAATGGCTAGAAGTAATGATGAGATTTGTGGTCTGTGGCTTGTAGGACTGTGAAGAAGATTTATGGGTGGGATGATGATGAAGTAGTGATGGATCTTGCTGTGTTAATGTGGTGGTGATTGAGTATGTGCTGAAGTGGTAGAAGGTGAATGTTTAAGATATGGGTGTTAGCAGGTGTAGTGTGGAGAGTGCTGGACTTATACTGAGAAGGCCGCAGAGAAGAGAAGTTTTGGAAAGAAATTAGAGAAGAGGGAAAGAGAAAATCACGGCAGAAGAATCTGCAAAGGATTTTTTTTTTTTGTAAAAGGAAAGAAAATTGTGAAATATTTGGAAAGAGGGTAAAAAGGAAAGAAATCAAAGAAAAACAACCGGAAAGAAATGTGAAAATTTGGCAATTGATTATGGCTGATGAATCACAAAAGTGGAAAGAAACAAACAAAAGGAAAGCAATAATTTTTTTTTAGAATTGTTGAAAAGAGGAAAGAGAATGTAAAAGGAAACAAATCAAATAGAAAATTGCATTTTTTTTCTGGATATAGAGAGATTGTGGTACCAATAATTTAATACCAAATCGTTTAACCAAGATTTTTTTTTTCTATATATAAAAGAAAATAAATGGAATATATATATATATATTATAAAAAAGAAATAGAGAGAAAAAAAAAATCTAACCCGAAGGATTCACTAAAAAATTGTTTTTGGTCCCCGGCAACGGCGCCAAAATTTGTTTGCGAACAAATTATACAGTTGTAAACAACTGTAAAATCCGTTCGGCTTTCCTAAACAACAAGGATTGTTGTAGAGGGTGTCGAACTCTGGGACCAAATTATTTTATTAATAAATCCAATCAAGTTATCCCTAACTTTTGATTGGTTGAAAACAAAGAAAATAGCAAAATTAAATAAAAGAGAGTTTTAACAATAAGTGAAAGCAATTAGGGGATAATGACATAGATCAGATTCATAATCATCAATAGCCAAAAGATTAACCAGATCTAATACATGTTTCTGTCACAAACATGAATCAACGATAATAGGTTTTTTAGAAACAAATATGTAAATAACGACAAGCATAGCCTATGTAGGAGCTCAGCTCTACAACCATAGGCTATCAGGACAGATTCACTATTTTATTTCTAAAACCCTAAATATTAAATCTAAATCTGATAAGTGTTAGATCGAACTCGAATATACCCTGTGAAGGAGCACGGCTCTTAAACGACACAGGGTATGAAGGTTCAGATCTAACCCTTAGTTCAAATCTAGATCTACATACATGAAGTTCTAATCTTTTGGCTATGTGATTCATATTGAATCATAACTATCAGCGTCATCACCCCTTAATTAAAGAGGATTAGCTAGACATAGCTAAAAGAAAAGAAAATAAAAAGAAAATAAACGACATAAATAAAATGCAATAAAAACTAAATAGAAGAGAGAAAGAAGAGTTTTATTCCAAGAAAAGGATTACAGAATAAAACTGAGTGTGTCTTCCAATGAATGAGATACAAGGTATTTATAGCTGATATGACAAAGACAACTAGGCTAGTTACACAATGTGGGAGTAAAGATTTAGCCCAAATAACACATAAGCCAGTGTGAACAGGGTTGTAGAGTAAGAGGCCTTGTAAGTGAGCCAGTGTGAACGCGTATAGTGCATGAATGAGAAGCCTTGCAAAGGAGCTAATGTGAACGCTACATGAGTGAAATGGTCTGCAATTGAGTCAATGTGAACACAATATGAGTCTTTAGTGAGCCAAATCCTCCCAACTAAACTCTATTTGCAACCGTCCTTCAAGCTTTAAACTCTTCAAGCTTTAGTAATTTTAACTTCACTCTTTTTCAGCAAATTCTTCATGCTTTATTCATCAAATGCTCTAAACCATGATTCTTGTCAACAATCTGAAAACACAGCTATAAATACACAATATCAGTTATTTAAAAGATTAAATAAGATAAATATGCGGATAAAATATACACATTTACGTGTATATCAGCCGCACAAATACCAACGGAACTGGCTGTTGGTAAAGGGTCGCAACCTTTCCAACGGTTGTTGCCGTTGCAATTCTAACAGTGGCAACCTTTCGCGAGTGGATACCTGCTCACATCCTATATAAAGGGCAGCCAGGCGAAGTTCCAAGATCATCGGTTTTTCTGACTCATGCCCTTCTTCCTCCAACGCTCTGTTCTGCAAATACAACTACCTTGAGTTTGTCGTTGCTTCGCCTACTGCACTGCACGGCGAAGTTGAATCCGTTTTATCTTGGGAATCGATTTGCTCCGAAGCCCTTAAGTGCTACGAAAGGGGCGCAAATACGATTTAAGGAAACAGTCAATTTGGACTGGACTCGAATTACTACATTTTCTGATCAACTGCGACGGTATACTTCCCTCGCTTTCTGTTTCTGTTGCATTCATATTGCAAAGTTCCCAGATTATTTTTTATGATCTGCAGATTACTGTATCAACGCAGTTTTTGCTGACGTTGGTTCTAACAAACTTAAATCGTATTTGTTTTTGCTTTATTGCATTGTACAGGCGAATATGGCAAAACAAACCAATCCTTCTGCACCAGTGCTGACTACAACTCAGCCTCCGCCTGTTTTCCCACCGGTGAGTCTATCCCACGGTGAAAAGCCTGAAAAATTTACGGGGATAGATTTCAAAAGGTGGCAGCAAAAGATGTTGTTCTATTTGACAACTCTGGGCCTTGCGAAGTATCTGACGGAAGATGCTCAAATGGTGGCTGAATTGGAACCAGATGCAATGAAGGTTGAATCCCTCAATATCTGGAAAAATGCGGATTTTGTGTGCAAGAATTACATACTTAATGGCTTGGACAATTCTCTGTATAATGTCTACTGTACTGCTGCGACTTCTAAAGAACTATGGACTGCACTCGACAAGAAATACAAATCCGAGGATGCAGGAATGAAGAAGTTCATAGCAGGGAAATTCCTCGACTTCAAGATGATTGATAGCAAGACTATTATCAGTCAAATGCAAGAACTGCAAGTCATCTTCCATGATTTAAATGACGAAGGAATGACCCTCAGCGAATCATTCAAAGTGGCTGCTGCAATTGAAAAACTTCCACCTTCATGGAAGGATTTCAAAAATCACTTAAAGCATAAGCGCAAGGAAATGACTGTTGAAGAATTAGTGGTTCGATTGAGGATTGAGGAAGACAACCAAAAATCAGAGAAAAAGGGGTCCTTCAACATGGCAGCAAAGGCGAATGTAGTTGAAGAAGAAAAGCCCAACAAAAGAAAGCGTGAAAATGGTCCTAATAAAAAGGCTAAAAGTTTTAAAGGTTCTTGTCATAACTGCGGAAAGAAAGGCCATAAGGCAGTGAAATGTCGCGGAAAGAAAAAGAAGTCTGAAGCACATGTGGCTGAAGTTTCTTATGGCATTTCTGACATGGACTTGTGCGCGGTAGTTTCTGAATGTAACCTTGTTGGCAACAACAAGGAATGGTTCGTGGACACCGGGGCCACTCGCCACATTTGTGCAAATAAATGGATGTTCACGACTTACAAAGTTACTACCGAAGAGAAACAGTTGTATATGGGCAACTCGTCCACATCAAAAGTTGAAGGAAAAGAAAAGGTTGCGCTCAAATTGACTTCTGGAAAGGAACTTACCTTGACCGATGTCCTTCACGTTCCAGACATCCGTAAAAACTTGATTTCTGGATCGCTTCTTAGCAAGCATGGTTTCAAACTCATATTTGAGGCTGATAAATTTGTGTTATCGAAAAATGGGGTGTATGTGGGAAGGGGCTATGTTAGTGATGACTTGTTTAAAGCTAATGTAACTACCATTGTACCGAAAGATGATATGAATAAAGTTGAATCTTCTGTTTATACCGTAGACTCTTCTAACATTTGGCATTCTAGATTAGGGCATGTTAACCTTGAAACATTGCGAAAATTGATTAATCTAGACTTTATACCAAAATGTAACATAGACTCTAACTATAAATGTCAAATCTGTGCAGAAGCGAAAATGACTAGAACCTCGTTTCATCACGTTGAACGAGAAACCGAACCTCTAAAATTAATACATACCGTGTATGTGATTTGAAAATGTGTCAAACTAGAGGTGGAAAGATGTACTTTATCACATTCATTGATGATTGTACCAGATATTGTCATGTATATCTCCTTAGAAGTAAGGACGAAGAAATCGATATGTTTAAACAGTATAAGGCAGAAGTTGAGAATCAACTCAATAAGAAAATAAAATCTTTAAGAAGTGATAGAGGAGGAGAATACGAGTCTCCATTTGAGGAATTCTGTGCTGAGCATAGAATTATACATCAAACTACAGCTCTATATTCTCCTTAATCCAATGGTATAGTCGAACAAAAAAATAAAACTCATAAAGAAATGATGAATGCCTTACTAATTAGTTCTGGATTGCCAGATAACTTTTGGGGAGAAGCTATTCTTTCGGCAAATTACATTTTGAATAAAATACCATGAAAGAAAACGTCTAAGACTCCCCATGAACTTTGAAAAAACAGACCACCATCCTACAAATACTTAAAAGTGTGGGGGTGTCTTGCCAAAGTGGAAATTCCAAAACCGAAAAAGGTCAAAATTAGACCAAAAACTATAGATTGCATATTCATTGGATATGCTCATAATAGTAGTGCATATCAATTTTTGGTGTATAAATCTAAAATTGATGACATTCATGAAAACACCATTATCGAGTCTCGAAATGCAAGATTCTTTGAACACATTTATCCTCTAAAAACCTTTATTGAAACAAGTGTTCAAAAGAGGCCAAGAGATCCAGATACTCCCGAGGATAGTGCTGATCAAAGAAAAATAAATGATGAAACTAAGAAAGAGGAACCGAGAAGAAGCAAGAGACAAAGGATCTCTAAATCCTTTGAACCTGATTTCTATGCATATATGATAGAAAATGGACCTCTAACTTACCAACAAGCAATGTCATCTCCCGATGCTCCTTATTGGAAAGAAGCCGTCAATAGTGAAATAGAATCCATTCTACAAAACCATACGTGGGAACTAGTGGATCTCCCTAAAGGATCAAAACCACTAGGATATAAATGGATATTTAAGAAGAAACTAAAGGCTGATGGCTCAATAGACAAGTATAAAGCAAGACTTGTAATAAAGGATTTAGACAGAAGCAAGATCTGGATTACTTTGATACATACTCTCCAGTTACCAGAATACCATCAATCAGGATGCTTATTGCAATCGCATCTATATTGAATTTGGAAATACACCAAATGGATGTGAAAACTGCATTTTTGAACAGTGAACTGGAAGAAGAAATATACATGCAGCAACCAGAAGGGTTTCTAAGCCCAGGAAATGAAAATAAGGTGTGCAAATTAGTAAAATCTCTTTATGGCCTTAAACAGACACCAAAACAATGGCATGAGAAATTTGACAAAACATTGTTATCAAATGGATTCAAAATAAATGAATCAGATAAATGCGTCTATATAAAATGTATAGATGCTGGATATGTCATTGTTTGTCTCTACGTTGATGATTTACTGATCCTAGGAAATAATAAGGTTATAATAAAATCTATGAAGGACATGCTATCCTCTAAATTTGATATGAAGGACCTTGGAGTGGCCGATGTAATCTTGGATGTGAAAATTATAAAAACACCACAACGATATGCATTATCTCAGTCGCATTACATTGCCAAATTACTTGAATGGTTCAAGCAGTATAATATAACCATTGCAAAACCACTAGTGGATATGAACCAAAATTGGGTAAAGAACACTGGTGATGGAATATATCAGCTTGAATACTCTCGTATACTAGAAAGTATTATGTACGTCATGAATTGTACTAGGCCTGATATTGCATACGCTATAAGCAAGTTGAGTAGATATACCAGTAATCCTGGCAAACATCACTGGAAAGCAATAATCAGGGTCCTAGGATATCTAAAGTACACGCAAAACTATGCATTGCAATATGAGAAGTATCCTTCAGTAGTAGAAGGATATAGTGATGCCAATTGGATAACTGGCTCAAATGACACAAAATTCACAAGTGGATATGTTTTTACACTAGGAAATGGAGCAATCTCTTGGAAATCATCCAAACAGACTTGCATAGCAAGGTCGACAATGGAATCGGAGCTCATTGCTCTAGATAAGGCCGCAGAAGAAGCAGATTGGCTTAGGAGTTTCTTGGAAAATATCCCGAATTGGAAAAAACCTGTGCCTCCAATATGTATACATTGTGATAGTCAATCTGCTATAGGAAGGGCAAATAGTACATTGTATAACGGTAAGTCTCGACATATTCGTCGTAGACATAAAACCATAAGACAACTTCTCTCTAATGGAGTTATCACTATAGACTATGTAAGGTCAAAGGATAACATAGAGGATCCACTAATCAAAGGCTTGCTAAGAGAGAAAGTTCAAATCTTATCGATGAGAATGAGTTTAAGACCTATGAATTAAAAGTTTTCTAAAACGGAAACCCCACCTAGTTGACTGGAGATCCCAAGATCTAGGTTCAAAGGGACAACTAAGTTTAAGAAAAACTTGATGGCACTGTTAAATTCAAACCATTCCTATGATAAGTCAGTGCACTACCCGTCGGAGAGTAAGGATAAGCATGGCTTTTAATGATGTCTATACTGTGGTGTTACAAAGAACCAAGTAGGGTATTACGGGATACTCTTTATAGAATTACCTATATGAGTGCGAAGGCGCCGCTTCAAGAAGAATTGTAAGACCGAATTCTTCAAAGCACTCATGAAACCAAGACGATGTTCATGGCAAAAACGAACACAAATAGAGAACCAAGGAGTTAAAGAAATTTATCATGTGTTATCGTTATAGAGTTACATAAACGACTTACAGTTCAAAGATAATCTAGTCCACTGATTCGCCAGTTAGTTATAACGATAAAACACCAGGAAAAGTTCAAGGCCTCTGTGTTACTTTTACCGATATGATAAATATTACACAAAAGCTCAGAACAGATTAAACAACCACTCATTCATGTGGGGGATTGTTGGAAGTGAATAAGTGGATGTAGCAAAATCACTAAGTCCCACATCGGGAAAAATTGTGCCTTAGTCCAATACATATACAAAAGCTTGATATGTTATATCAAAAGAAAGAGGAAAAGAGAGAGACAATGGAATAGCATGAACAAAGCATGCATATATTTAATATTAAATTAAAAAGGTCAAATATTAGGGCCTTGGACCTTGGGGCTCTTGGGGTATCGTGATCGCATAGGGCCTCCGGGTAGCACCAGGCCTGCTTGCGCTGTTCAAACGGTTTTTTTTAACATAGCCGCACAAATACCAACAGAACTGGCTGTTGGTAAAGGGTCATAACCTTTCCAACGGTCGTTGCCGTTGCAATTCTAACAGCGCCAACCTTTCGCAAGTGGATACCTGCTCACATTCTATATAAAGGGCAGCCAGACGAAGTTCCCAGATCATCGGTTTTTCTGACTTCTGCCCTTCTTCCTCCAACGCTCTGTTTTGCAAATACAACTACCTTGAGTTCATCGTTGCTTCGCCTACTGCAGCATGACGAAGTTGAATCCGTTTTATCTTGGGAATCGATTTGCTCCGAAGCCCTTAAGTGCTACGAAAGGGGCGCAAATACGATTTACGGAAACAGTCGATTTGGACTGGACTCGAATTACTGCATTTTCTGATCAACTGCGACGGTATACTTTCCTTACTTTCTGTTTCTGTTGCATTCATATTGCAAAGTTCCCAGATTATTTTTTATAATCTGCAGATTACTGTATCAACGAAGTTTTTGCTGACGTTGGTTCTAACAATTGCTTGATTCTCGGCTTCAAAAGTCTATGGGATGATAGTGCTGCTTTGCTGCTTTCTTCTAGTGTGTCGGTCTTCATTGTACCTTATGGCGTCGGCTTCTATGCATGTTGTGGTATGTTCTGTGACTTGGAGGTCGTGGGTTTTCGATGCTTTTTGGGTTGTCACTGTTTTGAGGATTGGATTCAGTTTGGTTGCTTGGGAACGTGTCCATGTTGATTTTATCATGCTATGCTGTTTGCTGTTTGCTTTTCCCCTTATTTCTGTTGTTATTGGCTAATGGTTCGTGTGATGCTCTGTTATATCTGCTCAGGATTGGTGCTAGGAAGTGTGCCTTTTTTGTCTGTTCATGTCTTTTGCTCTGTTTGTTTTTGTGCTGTCTTGTTTTGTAATAGCTTTTTATTTGAATGGAATACCTTTTGCAAAAAAAAAAAAAAAAAAAAAAAAAAAAAAAAAAAAAAAAAAAAAACATTAACAGAGCCTCATCGTCTTTGTATTATTATTAGCCTTAACATATACACCTCTTGTGTATAATTATATGCTTTTGTAGATATGTGTATTCGTATTATAGTGTGAATTTGTTCAAATATACATATTTCAGAGCATAGTTTGCCTGAATGTCCGATTGTTCTTTCCTGACATTTCAACTTAATTTCACAAATATTACTCAATTTTCAAGAACACTGTATGATGTCAAGGGTCGCATATTTCAGAACATGGTCTGAATTTGATTTAGGCCACACTATGAATCACAATTACAGAATGGTGAGGCACAGGAGTCGCAAACTGATGCGGCATAGGGGAGTTGCAGTAGAGAGATGGTGAACTGACCTGTGCGAAAGAAGCTAAATGGCTGTACTGAAGTGAAAACAAAGACTGAGAACTGCTCAGGTTGCTTTATGGAGGAACTGCAACTCCATAGCGGCAGGCTGTGGCTCCGAGAAGAAGCTGAATGAGCTTAGGATTGTGTTAGTGTATATATACAATGGAGTTTGAATATTACTCCATTCTGTGGCATTGCATGTTATAATTATAATCTCAAACCAAGTATTAACCAAGCCATCACAGTTCAGAGTTCACAGCAAATAAAAAATAATTAGAAAGATAAGAATAATTTGCAATACTGTGGCATAGAGTGAAGTTCTCAGACTGACTTATCTTAACTGCGATCAGCTTCAAATGGTTTAAGTCAGGCCGAACAATGCATAGAAGTTGGGTAAAGACATTCTCTATAATAGTACTTTGGTCGAAGAGAAAGGAGAGGTAGAATATGTTAAATTTTGTTGCGACACCGTATGTAAGGTTGAAGAGGTCCAGAATAGCCTGAAACAGATGAAAACGACGTGCGATTTATATAGCTTGAGAGCTCAAGATATCATGAGACGTAGATGCAGGGTGTGAGGGAGATGTGCAAAGCCTACACCATATTCCAGACGTCTGAAGTTATTTTCAAATATCTCGATGTTTGTAGGGTTCATCTCAAACCTGAAATCAGACGTCTATCTCGATGTTTGTAGAGTTAACTGGGTTTTCACCGATTTGGTTAAGAAAACTTTTTGATTGTTAGTAGGGGAAAAATGGTAACCTGTTTGGATGAAATCCTTCACTGTATAAGTTATTTTCAGATTTGAAGGGTAGAGAGCTTGTTTGATCAATGGTTTTTCTTAAGAGAAAAATAGTACTTATAACCCAATTTTAATTCTTTAATTTTATTCTTCACAAACTTAATACTATATATAATCCTGAAAGACACCAAGCAAAATAATTATTTGATATTTCTTTATTAGCAATAAAGATATTTAATTAATTTTAAATGTATATTTTATTCTAGTTCTGTGATTTTGAGTTTGAATCCTTATTTTATTATTGTCGCTCATCATGTATTAGGCACTGCTCGAGTCACGTCCTCTTTGTTCAAAACAAGAAGTATGAACACTTGATGAAGGAAGAAATTATAGTACACAAAAGATTGTTAGAAATCCCGTTGTTGTGTTACAATACTAATTTTTTCTTCCTTTTAGCGCACTTAGATCTTGATCGCATACAAAAAAAATTCTAAAATGAGTTCTATGCAAACTTCTGCATCTCGGGTTTTAAACGTTGTGGCTTTTGTATCCAATGTTTTTCATTTATTCACAACGACTTGACTACTTGCAATATGGCTTTATTCATTTAAGAACCTGAATTTTTAATAGATTTGAAATAAATGATTTGACTAAAATTTAAAATTTTAATATTTAAGCATTAATTTATTTAAATGGAATGAGATAAATGAATTGATTTTTGTAAATGAACAATAATAAATACCTTTTGAATAGTGAGATGCAACAACGGTCTAATTTGAAGTTAAATGTTAACTAACTCAATTTGCGTTATTTGAATTTAATTAAACTTATAAAAACTTAAATTTAAATAATGAAATTAAATTAATGAATATTTTAATTTAACAAATTTATTAAAATGTTAAATTTTCTGAAAATGTCAGTTCTGGTCAAATTTGATCAAAGTTTGAATTCAAACTAAAATTTAAAAGTTATCAAAATTAAAATTTATCTTTTCATTTTTTTATTCTTCTTTAAATTCTGAGTTGATTAGCGTTTTTCGTTTCATGAAAATCCGCATTTGTTTGCATCAGCTATGAGTTTTATAGCGTGCAAAACACGTAAACAGACATCATTTTTTTGTTCTTACTTACATGACATGTTTGGCCTTGTTGAGATGTTAATTTGGCTTCTTGGAAAAGCTTTGTCACCTCACACTTCATTAATAATTTTAGTTTGAATTTCAAAAGTCTTCTGAAGAAATAAAGACACGTATTTTTTTTTCTCATCTCCGAAGCTCTCTGCCATTCTCCATCTTTCTTCCTTCTTCCTCTTCAAACTCGTCTTTCAATCTATAATTTATTTCTTTCACAAATCAATCCCTGGTAAATTCTAACTTTTCTAATTGAATCATAATCTATATCTTTATTCTCTAATCTATTCTAATTTCAAGATTTAATTGATTCAAGGACCCTAAAAACGTAGATCTAAAAGTGCAAACAACCACCTTCCTTTCCGACCAAAATCTTGCTGCAATTCCATCCCTTGGCCACCACCTTCACCACTGGGCTGACCACACCTATTTCACCTTCCACCTCCAGCAAGCGGGCCCCACCTGAAAATCCTAGCCATGGCCACTTTTCCCTTTGAAATCAAAGACCTTTTTATTTTTAATATTTCCAAATTTTTGACCTGTGTTACAGTGGCCACAATTTTCTGTTAAAAAGTCGAAATTCACTTTTTCTTTTTTTTTAAATTGTGTAAAATTAGAATAGCTACAAATTTTATGACGAACACTTTTTCGGATTTCGAATATATTTAGATCGAAACTGCCAATTTTTCAAATGTATTTTTAGACCCAAATTTCTGACTTAAAAATTTGAGTGTCGCTGTTTCGGTCATATCTCCCTCAATTTTTATCAAAAACCAGATTTCTTTTTTAATTGAAGAGAAAAGAATTTGCAACAATTTTGCTGTTTACGACATTTTCATATTACAACGTTTAATGGTCCAAAATTTTATTTTAAGATGACTAAAATTTGTCCACTTTTTTATAATTTTTTTTTGTAAAATTCTAAATCCATCTTCCTAAGTTAAAACCTTTCCACTCCATTCATTTAAATTGCTTGGGACATTGATTTTGGAATATGTCCATACCATGGTATTAAAGAGAGCATAGTTGTGCTTGTAATTGGAATGGTGCATCATGCTTTTCGTATCTATGTTCGTATCAACCTGCATCATCTTCCTTTTATACACCATGAAGGGTGAGTTTATCTCACACTTGACTTACGTTTTCATAGAAGTGAAATTCAGCACATTTGAAATGTTATGAAATATATATGATTGTTTTAGAAAATTTTATTATATGTTGTACACAAATGACACACATTTATGATACGACTGATATATATGATATGAATATGCACATGTGACATGTATTACTTTATGTATATGTTTGATTTGTTGAGTTACTTCATGTATATGTTTGATATGTTTGATTTGTTGAGTTCATTGATATTATTTATTTATTTGTTCTCATATTGCAAGTTCCCTATGGGTTGAAATGATACATACCCGAATCATTGTTTAAATTAAGAAAATGAATTGAATCGATTTGGGATGAGGGTTGAAATGATAGATATCTGAGATTCGAAATTTTAAATCCCGGATTGAAATGATATATATATATATATATATATATATATATATGTATTACTTGGCCTAGATAGAAAATTATATACGGACACCATTGTTCTATTTTGAAATAGTTTCTAAATGTAAATATATGTTAATTATAATATTTTTTAGTTTAGATTATTTAATTATTTTATAAGTAATTTAATAAATGTGGAAAATAGGCATGAGGACAAACTTTGGAAAAAAATTAGTCTGAAGGACATCAAGTTTTATTTTAGGCTGAAGGACGAACTTTGAAAAAAATTAAGCTGAAGAACAATGCTAAATATAATTAGCATTTTCTGCAGTGTAAAACTGAATAATGCTAGTTAAAACTAGCATTTTCGTGTAGTGTAAAAAACTGAATATAATGCTAATTACATTTAGCATTTTTCTTCAGCTTAATTTTGGTTCAAATTTTGTACTTCAGACTAAAAATAAAACTATTTGTCCTTCAGCCCAATTTTTGGGTAAAGTTTGTCCATCTCCCTAATTACTTCTTTAATAAATCTTTTATTATAATTTAATATTATTTAAATTTTAAATCTTTTATGTAAATATAGATTTTATAAAAATATAAATGTTTTTTCTTAATACTTTACATTAAGAAAGGTTTAAAGAAAGATTTGGAATATAATTGTAACTTAATGTGTTTAATGACTAAATTGAAATGGAATTCAAATTTTAGCTATATTGATACTAAAATGTGATTTAGAAATGATGAAATGAGTTTTATACGAAATTGGTTAAGATAATGAAACTTAATAATTTATTTGATAATAATTTATAAAATGCATGGTTTGAATCTAAATATAATTGAAGTATTAGAATTGATTAAACTTGAAATCTGAGATTTAATAGAAGTGTAATGAAAGAAATGTTATCTAAAGTAAAATTGAAATTTTGAGAATTTGATTGAAGTAATAAAATTTGAACCCAACTCGAATACTATCTATAATGTATTGAACTTTGAATATACTGTTAAGTTGGAATTAATTTGAAGTGAAGTTTTGGTAACTAAATTGATATAATTTGAAATTGAACATATGGATATATGGTTCAGATTGGATTAATATTCAAAACTAGATTTTTAAACAACTATTATTTTATACTAAACTAATTTAGATTATTTTATATAATTATTATTTTATAACTATTTATATTATATTTAACTATTAAACATCTTATAATTATTTTAAATTCAATTATGTTATTCAACTACTACATTTTGTATTTTATAATCATTTTAACCAATTTATTTTATAGAAATCTATTTATCTTAAAATTAAACTACTTTATATTATATTAATTGTTTTAATTAAAAGTCTACTTTTGATTCGAGCTATTAGATCCAAAAGGTTTAATACGAAATTTTGAATAACGATGATTGTGATATAAAAATTTGAAATCAAATGTCATTTTGTTAAAGAACTGTTCGGAAATATGAAATCTGGAATTTGAACGTAAAGAAAATAATGATTTAGTTGAGATATTTAAAATTCTTTGTTTAAATATATAACTAATATTTTGAGAAAATTGGTTCATGATATTTTAAAATATGATTTCAAACATAAATGACCACCGTGTGAAAAATGTAAACGTTTGGTTATTAAGGGGACTGGGATCGAATATTGTCACACTCTCTGCCAATACCGAAAACCACTTTAACAACTATGCATTGGTGGAGAATCTAGAACAAAGTAGGATGAATCTGGAGGCGATTACTAGACTTGAAGAAAGAGAATAATGATGATGGATTTCCTTGACCTTCAGGTCATAACTAAAATAACTAAAACAGGAGCCATACCCAGGCCAATGTGAGTTAGTTACTCTTCAACGAACATGCTTCTTCGATACAATATCTCTTACTTTATGACTTATTTGGGCGCCTTTGAATTTGGAAGTATTGTCTGAGGTGGGCAGTAGCTGGTAGCTATGCTTTACCACCAGCCTGGGTCCACAATCCGATAAAATCCTACTGATGGGTGTTGCCTCGATGCCTTATCATATTTATCCCGATCGAGCCCCCTACGACTTTGATTTCTGCCGTACCAGAGTGCCCATTGATGCCACTTTTTATGGTGGGTTTATGATACTGTGTAGACTACGACGTTATAAACGGTATAAGGGTAAAAGTGTAATCCCGCTTACGCTATTTTCAATAGTATATTTAACCATTGACACTATAATAATAGCGTATTGTATTATATGATATCTAGTTTAACGAATCCTTAGCGGATGGAAATCCCAAACATCTTTTAAATTACTGATGCATTTCATTGAATACTTCACTTGAGTTGATTCACTTATATAAGAATGTTAGTCCTGATCCGAGTTGTTTTGTTTTGCATTATTGCTCGGGTCATGTCGAGTACTGCAGTATTGATATTTCACCTTTCGAAGCTGGAGACTGTTGAAGACATCATCTCTATCTTTTGGTTCTGGTTCTTTCTTCTTTGTATTGAAAATTCTTGTATTCAGACTTCCGCTGTATTTGATTATGTAACTCTGATATAGTGTATAAGTTTAAATTTTTATTTAGTAGCTTCATGAACCACTATTGTATTTTATTTATTCCGCTGTGAGATATTCTGCTATTATATGTCTATGATTCTATGATGTAATTTATTAAACCCTATGCAATAATAATCTTCTTTTTTCAAATGATTTGAGCTGGTTTAATTACCAACTTGAAGCGGTCGAAAAGGCAGGTCGTTACAGTTGGTATCAAGCTTTGA
The DNA here is from genome assembly GCA_030737875.1 of Allium sativum. NCBI lineage: Eukaryota > Viridiplantae > Streptophyta > Magnoliopsida > Asparagales > Amaryllidaceae > Allium > Allium sativum. The sequence continues at coordinate 418,337,685 of CM060924.1, forward strand.
TTTAATAAAAACCTTAGCTTATGGGGTTTAAAAACTCATTAGAGATGGGGTAGCTATACCTTAGAATGAGTAAGAATCAATCGTAAAATCATTCTAGAGAGAGCATATTTTGAAAAGTATGAAGAGCTTTCAAAATGGTTTTAAATGATTTTGAAGTATTTTGATATAAAATTTTTACTTTTTCTTAGAGTTCCTTCCTTTTAAATCTGGTTTCCTTGATAGGTCTTTCTTTGATTAGGATTTCCTAAATTAAATCTTGATCCTTGTTCTAAATCTATCTTAGAAATTTATGATAGATGGTCTCCAAAATATTAAATATTCTTCGATTTGATCTAATTAAGGTATATATCCCTTGTAGACTCATGGTTAGGTTCTTTCGTTGTTTGGTCCTTAGTTTAGGTTTGAACTTATTTTATCTTAAATTGATGAATGCTGAAAAAGTGATTTTAAGTATAACCCATGTTAAGAGTTAATGTAAACATAATGTGTTAACAATTTAGGCAAAGAAACTATTTACTTTATTTACTGGAATAGTAGAGATTTAGAAATATCATATGAATTTAAAGTTGTATTTGAAAATTTATAAGACAGTTTATAGTAAATAAAAGTAGTCTATTGAATAATATGAATTGATTTCGAAAAAGGAAATATATGATTTGTGATATTAATATTTATATTAGTTGCACTTCTTAGACATGATTCCTTAAAATGTTAGGCTTAATAAATATTATTGATTTGACTCAAGTAAATGAAGTAATAATGGTGATTTTGAAATTGACAATATAAGTTAAACTTGTTAAGGGTTAAATGGACAATAAATGTGATTTTGAGCAAACTATAGTTTACGGAAATGTGTAAAGTTTATGAACTTGTATTAGTTTAAGCCTAGTCAATTAATAAGGGTTGGGTTTGGAAAGGTTGGAATTGATTTAAACATGCTTATGTTAAGGATACTAGAATAGTACTGATACGTAATTGATTTAATAAAATTGAATTAGATATAAACTAAAATTGTATATGATAGGTGTAATGAACTTAAAATTTTCAAAGAACAAAGGATGAATTAATAATTTTAAAATCTAAAAGAAGAAAGAAAAATGAACTAATTGTTTTATTATTGAAAATAAAGTTAATTCTAATTAAATTTCTAAACTTTAACGTCAGGTAAGGGCAATTTTTTTTTGTAAATAAAATTCATTGTTGTTTAGGCGTAATGCGCGTTCACTAAAATTTATGAAAATTTACGTAAAATACTTTAACGTTCGTTAGCGCATTCGCTGCATTGTCTGTTCTTGTCCATATAAATAAATAATAAAAAAAAGGGAAAAGGGAATTTAATTTTAATTTCCTTAACCGCATTAACAAATAAGGAAGAAAATAAATGATGAACACAAATTTGGACCATGTAATAATGGTAGAAATTTTCAGCCAACTTTAACCCTTATCTCTATCAACAAGGGTCCATTCTCTCTCTGAATAGCTTTACACGTTGTCTTCTGATTTGAAATTTCAACTCTCCCTAAAAATATGGCAACAACAAATATCTTTCCCTGTCACTTGCAAATATTCTGAAAAATACTGTGCAAGATTTTGAGATCTCTTTCTGTCAGTAGCAAATATATGGAAACTGTGCTCCAAGATTTCAAAACTGTTCATGAGTAGAGAATCCAATACAGGTTCGAATAAAATAATTGGAACAACAAAAATAGAAAGGCCTCCTTTCTTCTTCGCATGGAAAACTGATTTCCTTTTTCTCAGCTCCTATTCACGAACCCATTTCTTCTATCCCAAATTCAAACAGTAACCTATTTTCTCTGCTCTTTTTTATTCCCCATCCCCAAAACTCTACAGTACTTAGAAAATTTAGGAAAATGAAACAAGCCTTTGTTGTAAAATTTCAAATATTGTTTGGGATATGGGTTTGTTTTTGAAGAGGGAAGCAAGAATGGAAGAAGATAAGGTGTAGGGATTAGTCCCACATTGTAGAATATAAAAGAGTTTGTCACTATATAGGTAAAAGCTTGATACATGATATCAAAAGAAGAGAAGGAGGAATAAGGCAATGGGCCTTGAGCATGAACTTGGCATAGATAATAATCTTAAAAATGTCAAAAGATGGGCCTTAGGGCTCTTGGGGTCTCGTGATCCATTAGACCGATGAAACAGATCGGTCGACCGCCAAAACTCACTAGTCGACCGTTTTACTCTCTATTTGAAAACGGTCGACCGGTGGTTTTTGGGCGGTCGACCGGTTTCGTCCTAAAGGGGATGCGATGCTTCGGAAGCGTTGCAAAACTGAAAGGATGCGTATTTTCGGAATCGAACAGAAATGGCTGTTGCGATTCAACAATTGCAACGCTTTGCTAATGGATATCTCCTCTCATCACCTATATATACAACGCCAGAAATCTGTTTCTAAATTACCGAATTTTTTACAGTTCCGTCTGAAACACTTGTATAGTGTTTCAATTCTGAAACAGTTACAGAATTACCGTCTTCTACTTCCTCTTCTATTCTATAATCTACATTGCATCATCAGAGATCTAATATCAGAGTGTTCTTGGTCAGATCAAAATCGTACAAATTTTGAATCCGATAACGCTGTTTCAAGGCTTCATTGAATCCTGAAGTCAATAGTTCGTTAACCCGTTTGTACCTAGTGGGTTGAACTATTGTCTGAAAGAATTTGCTCCGCAAATCCTTGAAGTCAGAAGTACGACATTTATTCTCCTCCATTATCGTCTCAAACCACAAAATCCCCAACAAATTTTCAGACAATAGTTTCAACCATGGAAGGTTTGAGCGCGTTACAAGTAATGAATCAGCATTTGACGAAGTTAGAGCGATTTGATGGAGATAATTTCACTCGTTGGCAAGAGACCATGAAATTCTTCCTGATCACAGTCAAGTTATTTCATATTCTCCAAGATGGATTGGAGAAAATACCGGAGGAAACAGATAAGGATAGTGCGGAACTAAAAGCAAAAAGGGCAAAGCGCAAAGAGGAGGGTTTTCTATGCAGAGGCCACATTCTGAATGCACTATCTACTCCGATATACAATGCTCACAGGACCTTGGACACCGCGAAGGCTCTCTGGACTGCGCTAGAAAGCAAATATCGCATCTCTGAGGCAAGTAATAAGAAATTTCTTATATGCAATTTTATGGATTTCAAAATGGTCACTAATAAGTCCATAATTGGACAAGTTAGTGAAATACTACTGTTAGTAAATCAACTTAAGGATGCCGGTATTGATCTCCCTGAATCATTTGTTGTTGGAGTTATTATTTCGAGACTCCCGAATTCTTGGAATGATTATAAGAAGAAATTAAAGCATGCGGAAACGGATTATGATTTAGACGGTTTATAGCGTCATCTTCGTATTGAAGAGGATTCTCGTAAACGCGAACTAGATTATAATCCGCAAACTGAGTCTCAATCAAAGGCTAATAATGTTGAAATTAACGATAAGTTGAAAACTAAGAATGAGACGCAGTTTAAAAAGAAAGGTACTAATTCCAAGAATAAGAAGAAGGGTGACTGTTACTATTGTCACAAACCCGGCCACTATGCCCGAGACTGTCGTCTTCGGAAGAAACAACAAAAAGCGAATGTGGTCGAAGAAAAGCTTGTGGCTGTCGTACAAGAGGCGAACTCCGTTAGTGGCATTGACAATGACTAGTGGCTCGATACTGGATCAACTATTCATATTTGCAAAGACCGTAATCTGTTCAAGACTTACGATGAGAATAACGGAGGATCCAGCGAAGTAACTAGCGCAAACAAAGTTGCAAGCGAAGTTCTGGGAAAAGGCACTATTGAATTGACATTCACCTCTGGGAAAGTTCTTACTTTAGTCAATGTATTTTATGTACCTGATATGTGTAAGAATTTGATTTCTGGATACCTTCTTAACAAAGGAGGATTCAAGATGGTGTATGAGTCTGATAAGTTAGTGTTGTCCAAGAACAACAAATTTATTGGACAGGGATATTCTTGTAACGATATGATTAAGTTGAATCTAATAAAGAAATCTTCTGCTTATATTGTTGACTCTGTTAATTTATGGCATAGTAGATTAGGACATATTAATTATAAGTCACTTAGAAATATGCATAAATTAGGATTAATTTCTGATTGTGATTTCGAATCCACTTCTAAATGGGAGATATGTGTGCAAGCAAAAATACATCGAAAATCCTTTAAATCTGTTGAAAGGAAAACTGGTTTGCTTGATTTGGTATATAGTGATGTGGGTGACTTGAAAAGTCATATCACCTATGGTGGTAACCAATACTATATAACGTTTATTGATGATTATTCTAGATATACTTATGTATATCTAATGAAATCTAAAGATGAAGCCTTTGATAAATTCAAAATTTACAAAGCAGAAGTCGAAACACAATTAGGAATTGAAATTAAAGTGTTACATTCAGATCGTGGTGATGAATATTTTTCAAATGAGTTTACTTTGTTTTGCAAACAAAATGGTATCATTCACCAATGTACCGACCCTTATACACCACAACAAAATGGTGTTGCTGAGAGAAAAAATAGAACTTTAGTAGAAATGGTTAATGCTATGCTCATAAGTTCTAATTTGCCTTATAACCTATGGGGTGATGCTATGTTATCTGCATGTTACATTTTAAATAGAGTACCACTTAAGAAAAATAATATTTCTCCTTATGAATTATGGTTCAATAGAAAACCTAATCTTACTAGACTTAAAGTTTGGGGTTGCTTAGCATATGTTAGAAAACCAGATCCTAAACGACCAAAGTTAGGTAATAGGGCTTTTAAATGTGTTTTCATTGGATATTCTCTTAATAGTATAACTTATAGATTTATGATTCTTAATACCTTAGAAGTCATAGAATCTGTAGATGTAGAATTTTTTGAAAATCAAACTATTGAGAATCCATTGAGATCATCTAGTCCAGAACCAACTGAGACTAATGATACAAATGATGATGAATATGCTCCTGCTCAAAACAGCAAGGAAGTTTCAGTACCAGATGATAGTACAGAACACAGAAGAAGTAAAAGAGCGAGAATAGAGAAGGACTATGGTCCTGACTTCATAACATATCTCGTAGAAGGCAATAAGGACGAAGTCCTTAATGTGACAAGATATGTAATGAACGTCGATGATGATCCCAAAACTTATTCTGAGGCTATGAGTTCTAGAGATTCTAATTTTTGGAAAGAAGCTATCAATGATGAAATGAATTCCATAATGTTAAACCAAACTTGGGTATTAAGCGATTTACCTCCTGGTGCTAAACCTATAGGATGTAAATGGATATTCAAGAAAAAGTTGAATACAAATGGATCCATTGATAAGTTTAAAGCCAGATTAGTTGCTAAGGGATATAAACAAAGACAAGGAGTAGATTATTTTGATACATATGCTCCGGTGGCTCGCATATCTTCGATACGTTGTTTAATAGCACTTGCATCAATTCATAACTTGGTCATACATCAAATGGATGTAAAGACAGCTTTTCTAAATGGAGATTTAGAAGAAGAGATATACATGGAACAACCTGAAGGTTTCATAACCCCAGGCCAAGAAAAGAAAGTTTGTAAATTAGTTAAATCTCTTTATGGCCTGAAGCAAGCTCCCATGCAATGGCATGAGAAGTTTGATAAAGTTGCACTGTCATTTGGATTCATTGTTAATGATGCAGATAAATGTATCTATAGCAAATCGGATAACAACGGTTATGTTATAATATGTTTATACGTTGATGACATGCTGATATTTGGTTCCAACATATCCTGTGTAAATGAAACTAAGAAGTTTCTATCTTCTAAATTTGATATGAAAGATCTGGGAGAGGCTGATGTAATTCTAGGAATTAAAATCATTAGGAAAACGGGGGAGTTATTATTAACTCAATCTCATTACATTGATAAGTTCCTAAAGAAGTATAATCATTATGATGACAAACCAGCACCAATTCTTTTAGATCCATGTATAAAATTAGAAAAGAACACTGGACGTACCATTTCTCAATTGGAATATTCCAGTATTATTGGGAGTCTTATGTATGCTATGCATTGCACTAGACCAGATATCGCACATGCTATAAGTGTATTGTGTCGATTTATGAGTAATCCAAGTTTCGAACACTGGAAAGCCATTTCCAGAGTCTTAGCTTATTTGAAGGGAACCATCAACTATGGTTTATCTTATAAAGGATATCCTGCTGTAATAGAAGGATATAGTGATGCAACCTGGAACAATGTAGAATCGAAATCCAAGTCTACGACTGGATGGATATTTACATTAGGAGGCGCTGCTGTGTCATGGGCTTCCAAGAAGCAGACCTGTATATCTGATTCAACTATGTTGTCAGAATTGATTGCATTAGCAGACGCATGTAAAGAAGCGGAATGGCTTAGAAATTTGTTAGTAGAAATCCCATTATGGAAGAAGCCATCTCCAGCAGTCTTGATTAATTGTGATAATCAAGCAACGATATATAATGTTTCTAATAAAACATATAACGGAAAATCTAGACATGTAAGTCTTAGACATCACATGGTGAGACAGTTACTCAAAAGTGGAGTTATAACTGTTGATTACATAGAAACAAAGAAAAACTTGAATGACCCACTTATGAAGAGTCTTCCAAAGGCTATGGTTTCTATAAAGTCAAAGGAAATGGGACTAAGGTCTGTGAATGAAGATTGATCATCCTTAACAGAAACCCAACTTGTGTCTTGAAAAGGATAGACAAAGTTCAATGGGTACCAACAAGTTAAAGAAATGATTATGGAACACTAAATCAATAATCCCATAATGTTTAGTGTTGGATTCTGCATGAACAAAGGATGGATAAATATCCTTAATAAGTCTAGAAACCCTAAAAGGTGTCTCGCAGAAACACTTTAAGTGACTTACCTATATGAGTATGGAAATCAGGCCGTTTCCTAGGAAAGTAAGACCGCTTTCAAAGTAGACTCATGAACCAGGATTTAAGCACATGGTCATTAACGTGCTGAGCAATACAGAACACTCTAACTAAGGAATACAACATGTGTGATTGTTCCGGTTTTATCATTAAGGGATACATGGTTCAAGATTCGTTCACCATTGAATCTCGATAGAACTTTGAATGGTTTACACTAAGTAAAAGTTCAAATCCAAAAGATACTTTTATTTATGTGTTGTTTCCACGATGATGCAAAACTTGATCTTAGAACTACATAGGCTTGATCCCACTTGGGTATGTAGGAAGTCACCCTAGTGACTCATCCATCCACTTTAATTTATTTTGAAAATTGGGGGAGATTGTTGTAAATTTTCAAATATTGTTTGGGATATGGGTTTGTTTTTGAAGAGGGAAGCAAGAATGGAAGAAGATAAGGTGTAGGGATTAGTCCCACATTGTAGAATATAAAAGAGTTTGTCACTATATAGATAAAAGCTTGATACATGTTATCAAAAGAAGAGAAGGAGGAATAAGGCAATGGGTCTTGAGCATGAACTTGGCATAGATAATAATCTTTAAAATGTCAAAAGATGGGCCATGGGCCTTGGGGCTCTTGGGGTCTCGTGATCCATTAGACCGATGAAACAGATCGGTCGACCGGCCAAAACTCACCAGTCGACCGTTTTACTCTCTGTTTGAAAATGGTCGACCGGTGGTTTTTGGGAGGTCGACCGGTTTCGTCCTAAAGGGGATGCGACGCTTCGGAAGCGTTGCAAAACTGAAAGGATGCGTATTTTCGGAATCGAACAGAAATGGCTGTTGCGATTCAACAATTGCAACGCTTTGCTAATGGATATCTCCTCTCATCACCTATATATACAACGCCAGAAATCTGTTTCTAAATTACCGAATTTTTATTTCTTCTTCATCAGTTCTGCAACACCATTAAACTGTTGCAAAACAGTTCCGTCTGAAACACTTGTATAGTGTTTCAATTCTGAAACAGTTGCAGAATTACCGTCTTCTACTTCCTCTTCTATTCTATAATCTACATTGCATCATCAGAGATCTAATATCAGAGTGTTCTTGGTCGACTCAAAATCGTACAAATTTTGAATCCGGTAACGCTGTTTCAAGGCTTCATTGAATCCTGAAGTCAATAGTTCATTAACCCGTTTGTACCTGGTGGGTTGAACTATTATCTGAAAGAATTTGCTCCGCAAATCCTTGAAGTCAGAAGTACGACATTTATTCTCCTCCATTATCATCTCAAACCACAAAATCCCCAACAACCTTTTGAATGGCAGAAGGAAATTAACACAATTCCTTCACGTGAAAACCCATCGAAGTTTAGCTCCACCCTTTCAACTAATAAGGTCGCACGTTCCCCGAGACTCACCGCCTCCATTAGTCGCTGCACAGTCACCAACTCCGACCATCCCAAAGCCATTTCTCCTCTCGCTCTCCGCTCAGCTAAAGAAAACAGTGCCATGCCATCTCACCTCACCTTTGTCCAATGCTAGCTCTGCCAACCGTCGCCAGAACCGCCACTGCTCCAGCCTCCATTCACTTGAACCCGACTGCCACCCTTTGCGACTCTGCACAACTGCACCCCGGCCTCCCTATTTTGTCAGACTTCTTCAACGTGAGCCTCAAGCCACATTTTAAAAAGTATTAGAGCAAGGGTCAATCAGCTCCACCCTGTCTACTAACGCAACCGCTGTCCGACGAAGCCACCTGCATTCGTTTAAGGCTCCAGTGCTTCGTCCAAGCTTAGATCCTCCTCTCCGATAACGTACTCCGTGCTAACCGTGAATCCTTTTTCCATTTCTTTATTTGGATAGCTCATGACAGGTGTATACATATAAGCTTATGTACGTATGTGTAATCTGTCCATCTATTCCATGCGTGAAGACAACATGGTACCACTTCAATATTCCCACCTACAACTCGTTGTCTACAACTGTTATAACATATTACAAAGATACATCTACTGAAGTTGGGTATATGTTAGATTTAACCATGAAAGCTTCAGTTGTGTGATTTCTAGTCGGCCGTTGGGCAATAAAGATCACACCTTTCTGTTGTTAACAAAACTCTGTCTAGCTGAGTGGTTTCTAACTGAGAGGTCACTAGTTTAAACCAAGTTGTAGCAACATAGTTTTGGTTAATTATTATTCACTGAAATCTTTTGCATAAAATTTTCACATAAATATAATCTGAGTTCCTAAATAAAAGTCATGCCTTTGTTTTAGGTAGCGAATTGCTCCTTGTAGCCGTTAGCGTCGTTCTACTCATATCGTGTCTTCACGTTTTACCACGGAAGGTGAGTTTCTCACTCGTGACTAATTGATTATTAAGGTAATTAAAAACTTGATATGTTGAATGAAATGCTAGGGTGCTCTAGATTTGTTGCTTTATGATTGTGCACATGTGACACACACCGTTCCCTCATAAGACACAATATGTACGTGATGTGTGATATGTTATGTTTATTATTCTCACAATGCAAGTTTCCCTTTGATTAGAAAACCATTATGGGTTGAAATGATACATATCTGAACCCCTGTATATTCGAATAGATTTGGGATGCGGGTTGAAATGATATATACTCGGCATTTGAATATTTTAAAGAATGGACTGAAATGATAAATATCCATATCACTTGACCATAGGATAGAAAATTTTATACGGACACCGTGGTCAACAAAATAAAAATATTTTTGAATATTGTATCGATTTTATAAGTAGAAATTTTAAATGAAATTTCCGTATAGCGTAAAGAAAAGTTTTAAAGGAATTTTATTCAAATTTTTACTCGAATTTTTATAATAAAATAAGTTTAAAGTGATTTTTGCAAGTTAACACTAATTTTTTTATTTAAATAAATTCTTCATAACTTTATGTTCCTATAATGAATTTAATAATATAACAATTTTAGAATTTAATGATTTAATGTAAAGGATTAACAAAGACTTGATAAATATTTTCAAAAACTTATTTTGATATATGATTTGTCAAATGAATTTTCGCCATGTGAATGTAAGAAGGATCTTGTCAAACTGAAAAGTGTTTAAGTTCAAGTATATAGAAATATGATTATCTAATTTTGATTAACAACTAACGTTAAAAGTAGTTTTGTGATTTGTTATGTGAAATGGATATGTGAAATCCAAGGTAAACAATGGGGCGAGAATCGCTCAATCATGAAGTATTGAAATTGAACCAAACAAAAGGGAATGTGATTTAAATGTGAAATTTCGACGGGAAAGAAATTGTGAGACATGGATTTAGATTGGATTGGATTAATATTATTTGAATCGAACAATAGTTTCATGGAAGCAATTTTCCTCATTACTTGATTTTGTAAATATTTTTCTATAAAATGATTTGATTACTTTAACTATATGAATTTTATAATAGTTTTCCAACTATCTATGTGTTTATACATTATTTTCAAGTTAATATACATGTACTATTTTCAAACTTAACTTTTCTAAACATATTTTATGAATTTCAATAAAATCTATGTCCAATCCAATCTAGTGAATTAAAAGGGTGAATAAAGGATTTCAAGCAATAACGATATTTCATGGAAGTTGAAATTTAAACCCAATGGTTGACAAAGAAATGGTAAATATTGGTTTTATAATCTTAATCGAAACAATGATAAATGATTTGAGTAATTGACTTCGAGGCAATACTTGAAATAAATTGATTTGCGATACCTGAAAATATGATTTCTAATCTAATGGCCACGGTGTGAAAAATGTAAGTGTTAGGTTATTAAAGAGACCGGAGTAGGTAAGTGGAATACTCTCTGCCAGTGCCGATACCACTTTAGCAACTGCATATGTGGTGGAGTGTCTAAAACGAAGCAGGATGGCTTGGAGGCGATAACTGGATTGAAGATGGTGAACGATGACGAAATGGCCTTGATCTTCGGGTCATAATTAAAATGACTAAAACATGAGCTATACCGTGACTAATTGAGGTAACACCTCTGATTGGACACGCTTCTTCGATACCATCTCTATTGCTATGTGATTGATTTGGGGCACCCTTTGATTTCAGAATGTGTTCCGAGGTGGGCGGTAGTTGCTGCTATGCTTTACCACCGGTTCAGGAGTGCAACTAGTAGAATCCTACACTGGGTATTGCCTCGAGTTTCTTGTCATATTATCCTAAACGAGCCTCATACGATTTTTATTTAGTGTTGCTTTCTATGGAGTGCCCTTTGATAACACCAGTGCGGTGAATTTACCGTACTGTATAGCTGTGATACCTAGAAACGGCGCAAGGGTAATATGGTAATCCCGCTTATGCTATTTTCATTATATTTACTTTACTGAATAGACACTATTGTAATAGCGTACTATTATATATGTATTAGTTTCGCGGATCCTTAATGGATGGGAATCCCAAACATCCTTTAAGTTATTGTACATTTCAGTAAGCACTTCATTTGGTTTAATTCACTAATATGAGACTGTTGGTCCTGACTCGAGTATATTGTTACTTTGACTGTATGCTTGGGTTTGCTTGAGCACCATAGCCGTTCGTGACACACCTTGCAGATTGGCATATCATTTAGACCACCTCCAGTTATCAACTACCTAGTTATCTTTATTTTCCAGACTTATTATCGGTATTTTTATGTACTCTATCTATTATATGAGCTCATGGCTCATTATGTACTATTATGTATCATGTATGATGTAAGAACCTATGTACTTTTATGTTTACCCTGCAAGTTACTCTGCTTTTGTATCTGTGATTCGGTGTTCTGATTTGCATTTACCTCATTAGTTAAAATAACAATTTACTGTTTTGAGCAATTCAAGTCTAACATGTGTGGTTTATTTTTGATTTGAATGGTTTGAAATAGTAGGTCGTTAAAGTAGGATTTTAGTTAGTATATTAACTATGATAAGATTTCAAAGTAAAGTTAGTTGAAATGTGATGCAAACTTCAATGTTGAAAATGATAATGAATTTGTGTACTAAATGAAAGTAACTTAAAGATAATGTATGTTAATATAATATATAATTTCGAAATATGTTATGAAATATTCTATCATTTGCATTGAAAACTTTAAGATAAATTATATTTATTAAAGATTGAAGTTGAATTTTAATAAATAAATATGTGGGGTAGATATATTATTTCCCTACTTAAAATTTTAATATATATGATTGGAAAATTTGGTATCTATTATATTTAAAAAAAGGAAAGATGTTTTGAGTATTTACTGCACGTTAATGTTTACCTATCAACTATTTAGTGATTTAGGTATACGTCTGATCAACGTATGTGTTAAATCCTGAATATACTAGATAGATATAGAATCACACTCTAGTCGCTTGAAGATGATTCTGTTGAATACCACGACATCATTAGCATTTATTTTCGAGCTTTGAAAGTGAGATAAATATATGATTCCGACTGAGACGTCGAGTGAATACTTGAAACTATTGTGAAATATGTGAGAAATGTCTTAACTTTTGATTAAAAAATATATTTCAATATATATATATATATATATATATAAGTATGATGATATGTTAACAATTAAGTGTTCAAATATACTGAAATTGCTTGATTACTATTTTCCTACCTCGTTCATTTTTGAGAACGTAAAGGTTTGAGTGGGGGAGATTGTAACAACCTGAATTTTTAATAGATTTGAAACTAACGATTTGACTGAAATTTAAATTTTTAATATTTAAGCCTTAATTTATTCTGAATGGAATGAGATAAATGAATTGATTTTTGTAAATGAACGCTAATAAATACCTTTTGAATAGTGAGATACAACAATGGTCTAATTTGAATTTAATTGTTAACTGACTCAATTTGTGTTATTTGAATTTAAGTAAACTTATAAAAACATTAAATTTAAATAATGAAATTAAATTAATGAATATTTTAATTTACCAAATTTATTAAAATGTAAACTTTTATGAAAAGGTTAGTTCTTGTCAAATTTGATCAAATTTTGAATTCAAACTAAAATTTAAAAGTTGTCAAAATTTAAATTCTTTTTTTATTCTTCCCTAAACTCTGAGTTGATTAGCATTTTTCGTTTAATGGAACTACGCATTTGTTTGCTTCGGATATGAGTTTTATAGTGTGCAAAATGCACAAACAGACATCATTTTTGTGTTCATACTTACATGACATCTTTGGCCTTATTGAGATGTTAATTTGGCTTCTTTGGAAAGCTTTGTCACCTTACATCTCATTAATGATTTTACATTTGAATTTCAAAAGTCTTATAAAGAAATAAAGGTACGTATTCTTTTTTTCGACTTCCCATTTTCGTTTCTCCGTAGCTCTCTACTATTCTCCATCTTCCTTCCTTCCTTTCCAAACCCGTCTGTCAATCTAATTTTTTTCTTTCACAAATCAATCCTCAAGTAAATTCTAATTTTTCTAATTGAATCATAATCTCTATCTTTATCCTCAAATATATTCTAATTTCAAAATTTAATTGATATAGGGACTGTAAAAACCTAGATCTAAAAGTGCAAACAACCATCTTTCTTTCCAACCAAAACCTTGTTGCACTTCCTCCCCTTGGCCACCACCTTCAGCACTTAGTCGACCACACCTATTTGACCTTCCTTTACCTTCAGCAAGCGGTCCCCACCTAAAAACCCTAGCCATAACCAGTTTTCCCTTTGAAATCAAAGACCTATCTTATTTTGGGCATTGTTATTGACACTTCAAATATTACTAAGGGGAGACCAATTTTTTATTTTTAAAGAAATTGTTAAGGGGAGTGCTAATGAGGAAAGTAGCCCCTTAACAAATAAATGTAATTTTACCATATTACCCATTTAGGCTTAATTTCACTCTTATGTTCGTTAATCTATTTTTAATGGTTAGTCAACACCATTAGCTATGGAGAAATCAAACCTTAACAAAAAAACGCGGATGAAATAGACAATATGATATTGTAACACCCCACATTTTTAATAGAATGTACATAAATGTGTATATCATAGCTAGGTAAATAATGGTGAAGTATAATGAAAATTTATTAATACATGGAAGAAAAGGCAAAATTGATTCAATAACAGTGTGTGTAATGGAGAAGATAATAAGATAAGGATACATAATTTAAATATCAGGAATTAAGTAAAACGGACATCACCATTGCGTTCGTCCCGGAATTCTGCTTGGAATAAAAGTCCAATTTTTCGAAAATCGGTCTCCGTATGAAAGAGTTATGGCTTTCGGAAGATTCAACAAAAAAACAGAATTTACATAGGAAAATACCTAGGTAGGTCGACCTGGGGGTCGACCTGCCCAGGGAGGTCGACCTAGGATTCGACCTTAGTGTCGACCTCCCCCTGATTTGTTCCAGATCTGGACATTGACGATTTTTGGTGTGCTGGACGGACTGGATGGCTTCTAGGGCGATCTACTGGCTCTAAAACACTCTCTACACCTATAAAATAGTGCCTAGACCTAACCTAATTCATAAACAATTCCTTCTGACGCCTCCATGCCGCCAAACTTCAACCAAACATGGCCGCCGCCTCAAAACCCCAAATTAATTTGCAAGTTCTTCATCAACTTTGGAGTTTAATCAAATCAAGTAGCAAAGTTCTTCATCAACAATTCATGCTCTTCACCAATGATCAAATAAGAAGATTAAATCAGCGTTCTACATCAACAACAAGTCATTTATTTCTCTAATCCAGTCAAGGTGAGTGGAATTATAATAAATTTGTTGCATAATAGTATTATTATCATTCATCATTCCTCAGTTATTAATTTAATACAAGATTCGTGTTATAATAATTGTTCCTTTTATTCTCCTTCCCCTTTTTATTTTTGGATCTAGGTTATCTCGAACCTAGACGAAAATCTTATTATGCATATGTGCGGTTGGAATATGGAAATGTTGGGCATAATCTATTTTATGCAATCGAGAAATATAATCTGTAATTTATGGTTTGTGGCATAACAATCGTTGTTGCGAATATTAGGCATAATTTATTTTACGCAATCGAGGAATATAATCTGTAATTTTGAATTTGGGGCGTAACAATTATTATTGCAAATATTGGGATAATTGGCAAAGTATATATATTGAGATTATTTAAATGGAATGAGTGGAAAGGATCTTGAAAATTGGTGACTTGGAGTAACTTACGCTAAAAATATATAAAGCTTGAATTTGAGACTTGAAAATTGGATATGCCATTAAGATCTTAGAAACATAATTAAAAATGGAATATGTTGGACAAACCATGTTTTTATGTAGTTATGGAACTCGACGCATAACATGAAATTGACAATAGTGGCATAACTTGAGCGTGAACATGCTTATGAATTGGTAATTGACATTTGATATCTAGAATGAACATGAACATGCTTGTAAATGTATAATTGGCCTATGACACTTAGAATAGACATGAATTGTAATTAAGTTAAATTTGGAACACATGACATGAATTTGGGGTTTGGGTGAAAGACGATAGTTAATGAACGCCTATGACACGAGGTTAGGCGCGTTTGTGGTGTAAGACTGCCCGGAACCGCCCGACAAATCCAGCAACCATAAGCAGACATCTAATGTTAGAGGTCAACGACAAGAACTAGAGGCGGAATGGTTTATGACACGAGGTTAGGCACGTTGTTGTATAAGTCTGCCCGGAACCGCCCGACAAATCCAGCAGCCACAAACGGACATCTAATGTGAGAGATCATACATCATTACGACATAATAAATAAATTAAGAAATACTAACCATAATAAGACATGCGGGCGACATGGGTATGGCTAGAGGGTTAAGTGGGACATGGGTGACATGTGAAACAAAAATTTAGATATGCTTAACCAAAAGGGACCCGTAATGGTATCATAAATTAATTGAATTGCGTAAAGGTTAAGTAACGAGTTAAGTAAATGGAAGGGTTAAGTCAAATCTAAAATTAATGACAAGAAATAGGGAATGATAAATAACCTATTATGAATAAACTTGAATAAGGCAAGAAAGAATAATAGGTGGAAATTATAACTTATGAGACAAGATAAGTTATAGGAAACGATAAGGAAGATGAGATAACACTTAACCAATTTGACATGATATATGGGTAGGTTAAGTCAACATGAACTGATAGATAACACTTCACCAATTTGACATGATGCGTGGGTTGAATTGAATACGTGATTGGGGGTTAAGTCAACTTGGACACATGGGCAAACTTAACCAATATTACAGTATCAAAGCAAGGAAAAGTGGGGAATGATAAGATTAAATAATAGATAAACTTATCCTAGGGATAACAAATGAATATGACTTAAGATGTAATACAAGACTCGAAGGGTGGTACGACTTATACCATGAAATAAGTTAATCTAAGCTGGAAATGTGGGAAAACACCCGTACGCTATCATTTGATAAAGAGAACTTAAGTCATGCTTGAATTCATTGGTAAACCTTAGTTAAAATGGAACTAAGTAACAAACCTTAGTTAAAGAGAACTAAGTAACAAAAACTAAGTATCAAACCTTAGTTAAGAGAACCAAGTAATAAACCTTAGTTAAGAGAACTAAGTAAATAACGAGAAAGAGAACTAAGTAGTAAACCTTAGTTAAGAGAACTAAGTAAATAACGAGAAAGAGAACTAAGTAGTAAACCTTAGTTAAGAGGACTAAGTTGTAAACCTTAGTTAAGAGAACTAAGTAAATAATGAGAAAGAGAACTAAGTAGTAACCCTTAGTTAAGAGGACTAATTTGTAAACCTTAGTTAAGAAAACGAACGATTAAGGGAACTAAGTAGTGAACCTTTGTTAGGAGGACTAAGTAGTAAACCTTAGTTAAGAAAGCTAACGATTCAGGAAACTAAGTAGTAAACCTTAGTTAAGAAAACTAAGTAGTAAACCTTAGTCAAGAAAGCCAAGTAGAACACGAGGAGGTGCGAACGTCCATTTGATCGTGAAGAAGGCTCCAACGAACTGGGTTACGAAGCACGCGGCTTTGAGGGGACGTGAGGGTACTATTGGTATCCCTCTGTGAGGTTGCAGATGATCCTCCTGGGCTCACAAAGGTTAAGGTCTGCGTTAGAAGAACCAAGAGTATGCCTTAGTTGCAATATAAGCAACCTAAGGACTAGGATGGACCAGCGTGAGGCAGCGATATCTTGTTTAGCCCTGTGATAGCACGTCGTCGTCTACATACCATCTTGAGTCAATCGAGCACGTGAAGAGGAAAGGCGGAAAACTCTAAAAGACCATATACTTGCTATCTAGTTATGGGTGAGGTTGGCCAGTAGGTTTGTGGGGGCATAGAGGGCCTGTGTACAGTCCTTATTCTTGATTTTCTTGGGTGCCTTTCATTAGTTGAGGGAGGGGTCAAGTGGGACCATAGCCACACACAGATAAAAACAGACCTTAGCATCTACATCGGCAGATAACTTAAAGCTCCCGACCGAGTTCCGTGTTTCTTGATTAGCCCTGCCACGGGACTTGGGCTGCACATATAGAGTACATGAGCGACTCGACATCAATAACGATTCACGACACGTACGTGAGGAAAGTCTAGGAACATATATCGCTATGGGTAGTGTGTCCTAGACTAGGGGGCATCGTTCGATATGTAGCGTAATCCCTAGTTGGACCTAGGTCACGTAAACCCTGAATCCGAGAAGCAAGCAGCATAAACCCCAGTGGCCCTGGGTAGCGTAAACCCTGGTTGAATCTAGGAAGCGCTCGACAGTAAACCTTGGATTAGATCTAGATGATACACGGAATCTAGCAAGATCGAGAGTGGCAGTCCAAACGATTCCGAGAATGGTGGCACTACACTAAAGTAGTATAGATTTACATGATGAAGTCCATACGACATATGGAAAGGGACTATATATACATGGAAAGGATTAGACGAGTTGGGGGTATCTACAGAAACGTTGTATTAGGTTAACCTACTAGTGGGACATGAGTACAGCCTAAAGAGCTAATATTGTTAATAACCTAATAACCAAGAAAATGCAACTGAATGGTATATGTAGGATTATACTGAAGTTTATTCTAAGTCCAGTAACACAGAATTTATGTTCTGACCCCCTCCTCATTACATACTTCCAGGTTAGGTTCATGACAGAGATGGTATAGCTTTGGATATTGGTTTAGCAGTATTGTTAATAAGGTAAAGCAATATTTGAATATTATACTTTATTTCCTTCCGTTGTGAGATGCTTTACGAGTTCTGACATGTTTCTTTATCTCTGTCCTTTTCTGCACGATACCAGAGCACCCAACTTGGGTTTCGATAGATTGGATTTTTAATTCGGTCTGTTGGAATCCGGGTTGTCACATATGGTATCAGAGCTTTAGTTTAGTGATCTTAGTGGGATAATGAGTGAACGTATTTGTATTTTCTAAAATATAAATATATTATCTATATAAACCTAAATCCATATAGTAGCCCACTAGACATGAAAAGATTTGGGATATCTAGTTTGTACACCCAAGGAATGAACATAGGAATTTGGAAACCATTAGATGGTTGGGAAAGTGTACAATATGACTTGAAGCTAGAGAAAGAAAAGTATCCCATAGGATGGAAACAGAAATATTAGTATTTCAGATTAGTGGGTTTAGGAATGAAACCTTAGAAACTAGAAAAGGTTGAAATATGAAAAATGGATTATGAATTAATATAGTTAAGAGAATTGAATTCGTGAAAGTGCCTAGGAAAGTCTAGTTGAGTTGAAGACCCGCTTTGAGTCTATCCCAATGATAAACTTTTAAGAACTTGAATTTGTAAAAGGATTTGTGGTATTTTCCAAGATTTAATCTTAAAAGTATTTTGATAAATGCATGTTGGGTTTTAAAAAGTAAAGTGGGGTATATTGTGTAAAATAATGATTTCTTGTTTTAAAAAGAATTCTCTCATAAAAAGGTGCATATTATGGAGCATAAATAGCTCGCTAGTTTTCATATATGAAAAGAGGTTTTGAAATCTCTATTTGGTTAAAAATAAATTTTGATTATTGTTTTAAAAAGAAATTTTGTTGGGTGAACAAAATAAGCGGTAGAGTGTAAGAATAGAATAGATATTTGCACCTTAGCAGCCGTAGTTAACATTGTAAATAGGAACAATGTATCACATTAGTTGTCCTTGTCTACTCCAGTTTTGTGATTTGAAAAAAAAAATTGCAATTTTATTTTGTAACATGTTTTTATGGTTTGGCAAAAGCAAGTTTTTGAGAAAAGAAAATAAGTTTTAACACTTTTAATTTTTGAAAGAAAAATGTAATGAAAATAAAGGAGGCCAAACCATGTTTTAAAAAAAAGAATGGAGTAGGTAAGGATTAGTGCCTAGAATAGAACGAGAGAAAGTTAAAGCTATGAATTAAACAACTAGAACCAACTAGAGACTGGTTGAGTTCAGTGATTCTCTGAGTGTCAATCTGATGTTGATTTCAGTCTTCGGGGTTGATATATTGGGAGTTACTCTCTTTCCAATTTACAGTCAGGGATTAG
This sequence comes from Allium sativum, assembly GCA_030737875.1. Taxonomy (NCBI): domain Eukaryota; kingdom Viridiplantae; phylum Streptophyta; class Magnoliopsida; order Asparagales; family Amaryllidaceae; genus Allium; species Allium sativum. The sequence continues at coordinate 418,357,137 of CM060924.1, forward strand.
CTAATATTAAACTAATGGAAAAATTTCCCGTAGAATGCATAAGCATTGAGAAACCTGGGTTTGTTGCTGGAGAAAAAGAAAGAAAAAGGATAGGCTAGGAATACACAGCAAGGACTAGTAGTGACTACTAAGTAATAAAGGGAAAGTAAGTGGGTAGATCCTGTTGTGTGGACTCGCAATGGTTTGAGATAATGAAGTCCTAAGATTCTTGGCCCATAGTAGTAGCTGTGTAGGATGCTGTTTGAGTTGAAGACAGAAAAAGCATATTTGAAATAATAAACTTAATTAATTGGATTGAGTCAAATAAGCTAAGAAAGAGAAAAGCCTAACTAATAAGAAACAATAAATTCAGTAAGGCAACAAATGTGACGGGAAAAGAAAACGGAAATCTTAAGAAAAAGATGAATAAATATGAAATTTTCTTAAGTGATTGTGCTTGGATAGGAAAATAGGAAATCTTCATAGAATAGTCATATAAAAATCCAAGTACGGTTAGAAAAGAAAAACGGAGGATGTGAATTTTTATGTTTTATACCTTTTCGTAACATAAGAAATCGAATTTGGAAAATTAGATTTTTCTAAATTTCGAATTTAAAGATGGATGGTAGGGTTTTGGATGCGACAATTGGGTGAACTATGCTCTTATTCTATAAGAGTGTGGGAAAACTTGGACGAAAAATATTTTGATTTTTCAAGAATATTGCATTCATATAGAACTGCAAGTATATTTAGGATGAGAGCATCATGTTTTGAAAGAGTTTTTAAAATTTGCATACATATAGATGGATCCAAATTAGGCATACATACTTTACTATGATGTATCTCACTTTGCATATGTGCACAATGTTTGCAACAATTGGATGCACACTTGATGGATGGATATTGCGAGGGATTATCAATTTTACTCTTATCAAATTTCGGGAACAAAATTCTTTAAGGGTGGGAGAATGTAACACCCCGCATTTTTAATAGAATGAACATAAATGTGTATATACATAGCTAGGTAAACAATGGTGATGTATAATGAAAATTTATTAATACATGGAAGAAAAGGAAAAATTGATTCAATAACAGTGTGTGTAACGGAGAAGGTAATAAGATAAGGATACTTAATTTAAATATCAGAAATTAACTAAAACGAACATCACCATTGCGTTCGTCTCGGAATTCTTCTTGGAATAAAGTCCAAGTTTTCGAAAATCAGACCCGTATGAAAGAGTTATGGCCTTCGGAAGATTCAACAAAAATTCAGAATTTACATAGGAAAATACCCAGGCAGGTCGACCTGGGGGTCGACATACCCAGGGAGGTTGACCTTAGTGTCGACCTCCCCTTGATTTTTTCCAGATATGGGCAGTGACGATTTTTGGTGTGCTGGACGAACCGGATGGCCTCAAGGGCGATCTAATGGCTCTAAAACACTCTCTACACCTATAAAATAGTGCCTAGACCTAACCTAATTCATAAACAATTCCTTCTGACGCCTCCATGCCGCCGAACTTCAACCAAACAAGGCCGCCGCCTCAAAACCCTAAATTAATTTGCAAGTTCTTCATCAACTTTGGAGTTTAATCAAATCAAGTAGCAAAGTTCTTCATCAACAATTCATGCTCTTCACCAATGATCAAATAAGAAGATTAAATCAGCATTCTACATCAACAACAAGTCGTTTATTTCTCTAATCCAGTCAAGGTAAGTGGAATTATAATAAATTTGTTGCATAATAGTATTATTATCGTTCATCATTCCCCAGTTATTAATTTAATTCAAGATTCATGTTATAATAATTGTTCCTTTTATTCTCCTTCCCCTTTTTATTTTGGATCTAGGTTATCTCGAACCTAGATGAAAATATTATTATGCATACGTGTGGTTGGAATATGGAAATGTTGGGCATAATCTATTTTATGCAATCGAGAAATATAATCTGTAATTTGGGGTTTGTGACATAACAATTGTTGTTGCGAATATTGGGCATAATTTATTTTATGCAATCGAGGAATATAATCTATAATTTGGGATTTGAGGCGTAACAATTATTATTGCAAATAGTGGGATAATTGGCAAAGTATATATATATTGAGATTATTTAAATGGAATGAGTGGAAAGGATCTTGAAAATTGGCGACTTGGAGTAACTTATGCTAAAAATATATAAAGCTTGGATTTGAGACTTGAAAATTGGATATGTCATTAAGACCCTAGAAACATAATTAAAAATGGAATATGTTGGACAAACCATTTTTTATATGTAATTATAGAACTCGACGCATAACATGAAATTGAAAATAGTGGCATAACTTGAGCGTGAACATGCTTGTGAATTGGTAATTGACATTTGATATCTAGAATGAACGTGAACATGCTTGTAAATGTATAATTGGCCTATGACACTTAGAATAGACATGAATTGTAATTAAGTTAAATTTGGAACACATGACATGAATTTGGGGTTTGGGTGAAAGGCGATTGTTAATGAACGCCTATGACACGAGGTTAGGCGCGTTTGTGGTGTAAGACTGCCCGGAACCGCCCGACAAATCCAGCAACCACAAGCGGACGTCTAATGTGAGAGGTCAATGGCATGAACTAGAGGCGTAACGTTTTATGACACGAGGTTAGTCGCGTTGTGGTATAAGTCTACCCGGAACCGCCCGGCAAATCCAGCAGCCACGAACGGACGTCTAATGTGAGATTCTATACATCGTTGCGGCATAATAAATAAATTAAGAAATACTAACCATAATAAGACATGCGGGCGACATGGGTATGGCTAGAGGGTAAAGTGGGACACGGGTGACATGTGAAACAAAAATTTGGATATGCTTAACCAAAAGGGACCCGTAACGGTATCATAAATTAATTGAATTGGATAAAGGATAAGTAACGGGTTAAGTAAATGGAAGGGTTAAGTCATATCTAAAATTAATGACAAGAAATGGGGAATGATAAATAACCTATTATGAATAAACTTAAATAAGGCAAGAAAGGATAATAGGTGGAAATTATAACTTATCAGACAAGATAAGTTATAGGAAACGATAAGGAAGATGATATAACACTTAACCAATTTGACATGATATATGGGTAGGTTAAGTCAACATGAACTAATAGATAACACATAACCAATTTGACATGACGCGTGGGTTGAATTGAATACGTGATTGGGGGTTAAGTCAACTTGGACACATGGGAAAACTTAACCAATATAACAGTGTCAAAGCAAGGAAAAGTAGGGAATGATAGGATTAAATAACAGATAAACTTATCCTAGGGATAACAAATGAATATGACTTAAGATGTAATACAAGACTCGAAGGATGGGATGACTTATACCATGAAATAAGTTAATCTAAGCTGGAAATGTGGGAAAACACCCGTACGCTATCATTTGATAAAGAGAACTTAAGTCATGCTAGAATTCATTGATAAACCTTAGTTAAAAAGGTACTAAGTAACAAACCTTAGTTAAAGAGAACTAAGTAACAGAAACTAAGTATCAAACCTTGGTTAAGAGAACCAAGTAATAAACCTTAGTTAAGAGAACTAAGTAAATAACGAGAAAGAGAACTAAATAGTAAACCTTAGTTAAGAGAACTAAGTAAATAAAGAGAAAGAGAACTAAGTAGTAAACCTTAGTTAAGAGGACTAAGTTGTAAACCTTAGTTAAGAAAACGAACGATTAAGGGAACTAAGTAGTGAACCTTAGTTAAGAGGACTAAGTAGTAAACCTTAGTTAAGAAAGCTAACGATTCAGGAAACTAAGTAGTAAACCTTAGTTAAGAAAACTAAGTAGTAAACCTTAGTCAGGAAAGCCAAGTAGAACACGAGGCGGAGCGAATGTCCATTTGATCATGAAGAAGGCTCCAACGAACTGGGTTACGAAGCACCCGGCTTCGAGAGGACGCGAGAGTTCTCTTGGTATCCCTCTGTGAGGTTGCAAATGATCCTCCTGGGCTCACAGAGGTTAAGTTATACGTTAGAAGAACCAAGAGTATGCCTTGGTTGCAATACAAGCAACCTAAAGACTAGGATGGACCAGCGTGAGGCAGCGACATCTTATTTAGCCCTGTGATAGCACGTCGTCGTCTACATACCATCTTGAGTCAATCGAGCACGTGAAGAGGAAAGGCGGAAAACTCTAAAAGACCATATACTTGCTATCTAGTTATGGGTGAGGTTGGCCAGTAGGTTTGTGGGGGCATAGAGGGCCTGTGTACAGTCCTTATTCTTGATTTTCTTGGGTGCCTTTCATTAGTTGAGGGAGGGGTCAAGTGGGACCATAGCCACACACAGATAAAAACAGACCTTAGCATCTACATCGGTAGATAACTTAAAGCTCCCGACCGAGTTCCGTGTTTCTTGATTAGCCCTGCCACGGGACTTGGGCTGCACATATAGAGTACATGAGCGACTAGACATCAATAACGATTCACGACACGTACGTGAGGAAAGTCTAGGAACATATATCGCTATGGGTAGTGTGTCCTAGACTAGGGGGCATCGTTCGATAGGTAGCATAATCCCTAGTTTGACCTAGGTCGCGTAAACCCTGAATCCGAGAAGTAGGTAGCATAAACCCCAGTGGCCCTGGGTAGCGTAAACCCCGGTTGAATCTAGGAAGCGCTCGACAGTAAACCTTGGATTAGATCTAGATGATACACGGAATCTAGCAAGATCGAGAGTTGCAGTCCAAACGATTTCGAGAATGGTGGCACTACAATAAAATAGTATAGATTTACATGATGAAGCCCGTACGACATACGACAAGGGGCTATATATATACATGGAAAGGATTAGACGAGTTCGGGGTATCTACATAAACGTTGTATTAGGTTAACCTACTAGTGGGACATGAGTACAGCCTAAAGAGCTAACATTGTTAATAACCTAATAACCAAGAAAATGCAACTAAACGGTATATGTAGGATTATACAGAAGTTTATTCTAAGTCCACTCACACAGAACTTATGTTCTGACCCCCTCCTCATTACATACTTCCAGGTTAGGTTCATGACAGAGATGGTATAGCTTTGGATACTGGTTTAGCAGTATTGTTAATAAGGTAAAGCAATATTTGAATATTATACTTTATTTCCTTTCGCTGAGAGATGCTTTACGAGTTCTGACATGTTTCTTTATCTCTGTCTTTTTCTGCAGGATACCAGAGCACCCAACTTGGCTTTCGATAGGTTGGATTTTTGAAAAAAATTCGGTCTGTTGGAATTCGGGTTCTCACAGATATTGACAAAGGAGAGTGAGCGTTGTTGTCGGGTTTATCACCAATCATTAGTAATTGGATCGTTTGTCCTCTTATAAGGAGTGGAAATCAGAGAAAAATATAAAGACTACGATTTTATGTCAATTTTTTTTTGTCTAAGTAGACTTTCATTATATATATATATACACACACACATACATAAAAACAAAAATACACACATACATATTATTAATACATATGTTTATTATACATACACATTGTTTAATTGTTTTATTATTATTTCAATATAATTTCAAATTGCAATAAAAATACATACTAAAATTATATATGCACCATAAATTTAATTTGATATATTTCTACTATTGAGTTATAATTTCCAACCATGACTATATATATACACACACATATATATCTATATATCTTCCATAGAGTATCGAGTATAATCTCTAGATGTGTATGATTTTAACAATGAATTTGTTTTCAAAGTTTATGCCCGGGTACAACGATTCGCATCTACATAGTTGCTGTATGTAAATGAATGTTTTCTTATTCTACATCTGCTACTCAAATCGTTCTTACAAAAATTCTAGCAAATCGGTGATAAAATTGGCGTTGCTGGCTACGGTTTAATCCCTAATCCACATTTTAAACTGGGAGTCATGACAATTTTCTTTAAATTTGATCCCAAAGATATTATAGCAATGTATGTTCCCTCGTTAGACTAATTCAACCAAACCCGAATTCCAGCAAACCGAGATATATTACAAATTCACAAAGAGGATAGTGGTGTTTTCTTTGTTCTCACCATTTTTTCTTTGATTTTGCCCTGACGTAAGTTTGTAGTTGAAACGATTTATGGTTTTTTTGATTTAGAGGACTGATGATTTTACGGTGATTAATTTTTAAAAGTAAGGGTAAAATCGTAAGAAGTAAAAAAATTAGTCACCTGCATTGACCCCCCTAACAATTTGAAAAAAGTGGAGTGTTCTAAAAATCCCCCCCCCCCAAATAGAAAATGGAGTGTTAATAACAATGCCCTTTATTTTTAGTTTTTCCAGATTTTTGACCCGTGTTACAGTGGTCATAACTTTCTATTAAAAAGTCGAAATTCACTTTTATTTTTTTAAACTGTGTAAAATTGAAATAGCTACAACTTTTATATTGAACACTTTTTCAGATTTCGAATATATTTTGGTCAAAACTGCCAATCTTTCAGATGCATTTTTAGACCCATATTTCTAACTTAGAACTTTGGTTGTCGTTGTTTTGGTCATATCTCCCTCAATTTTAATCGAAAACCAGTTTACCTTTTTTTTTAATTGAAGAGAAAAGAACTCGCATGGTATCTAAATCCATCTTCCTAATTCAAAAGCTTTCTACTCCTTCCATTTAAATTGCTTGCGACATTGATTTTTGAATATGTTCATACCGTAGTATTAAAGAGAGTGTAGTTATGCTTGTAATTGGACTGGTGCATCATGCTTTTCGTATCCGTATTTTTATCAACCTGCATCATCTTCCTTTTATACGCCATGAAGGGTGAGTTTATCTTATACTTGACTTACATTTTTGTAGAAATGAAATTCAACACATTTGAAATGCTATGAAATATATAGGATTGTTTTAGAAAATTTTATTATATGCTGTACACAAATGACACATATTTATGACATGACTGATCTACATGATATGAATGTGCATATGTGACACGTTTTACTTTATGTATATGTTTGATTTGTTGAGTTTACTTCATGTATATGTTTGATATGTTTGATTTGTTGAGTTCATTAATATTGTTTATTTATTTATTCTCATATTGCAAGTTCCTTATAGGTTGAAATTGTAACGACCCGCAAATCCGTACTATTTGAGCTGACTGAATACAACACCTGTCTAACCCAAGATGCACGAAAACACAAATCATTAATAGAAAGAAGTTAGAGGATGAGAAATAAATGGATAGAAAATTAGAATAGAAGAAAATAGATAGAAGATCAAACTGAACAACGATACAAAATCTCACAATCGCAGCAGAATAAAATATAATATATAAATAATCGCTTTTGAAATACAAACTGCATTTGCACTTACATACATCATCAGAGTACGTCATATATACACAACACAGAAGAATAAACTGTAAATATCTAATAGTGAAGTCTCCTACTCCAAGATCCTTCAGATAAATCTGTAAAACCCTGAACTATTGGACTCGCACAAATTTGGGCACCCAAGAGTTTAGGGAAAACATAGAAAAATAAAATCTGGGTCATTCATGGGACTGGTGTGAGTAAACAACTTTAAAACAACTTGATTAACAAAGGATATCTCATAGGACCACGCCGTGAAAACAGAACGGGTTTTCTCTTATGAGGATCACAAGTACTCGGTTTAACTTTCAAAAATGGTTGGAAAGAAAAGATAATCGTAAGACCGATCCACACATAAACACGAATGGTTTTTACCTTACGATAACCCAAAACATTTTGGAATCAAATATATCTTCTGATATTATAATAGTGTCTAAATACAAATAAATAGCAATCTAGCGGAACGCTTGCATCTCACGCTCCACATATATAGTATACAATCAAAATCGCGGGCGCTTACTGAAGATTGGATTCTAACTATGACAAGTTATGGAACCACCTGCTGATAGTGTATCTCTAGAGGGGAATACACTGGGTTCAACAAGAACATCTTACAACCCGGCACACACATGACCGACCACTCATTTCGCTTGAGTGTATCGAATGTATATCACCAACAATTGGGATCAGCAACCGTTTCCCGAAAGGGACAACATCGATAGATTAAAGAAGGAAATGGAATTTCTGTAGATAGGTGATTATACATCCTAATGGGAGCGACCCACATAGCCATGCTGCTTGCCCGATTTTTGTCATTTCCCGGTTGTGAGGCTTGAGGCTGATCTTACCTTCAGATATAATACGTCTTCATTCACTTTGAATGTCACATTGTCAAACCCGCCAAATCACAAATTGATTTCCCCAAAAATATTCTGGGTATAAAGCTAAGAGAAACGAATTCCTCCGCCACCAAACGTAAATACGTTTGAAGAGATCAACTTACGCAATTTATTAGGCATACTCTGTCAGACATTCATCCATACAAGTTGTCCTGGGACTTGGCAAACCAAAGGCACTATCCTGTAAACAGAACAGTCCTTGCAATACTCCGTCTTCATTTGTCTTCAATAATCTCTGTCTCGAAACGTATACCGAATCGAAGTGGAATTTAGATTTCGGCTTCTTCGAAAACGATAACGGAAAGGTCCAGATTTGATAGTCGGTGATCTAACTATCAAATATAAAATAAAATAAATAGATTTAACTTCGTTGGATCCGCTAGGCTTTATTTAAATGAACTTTGATTATTCAAATACAAATATTAACTTTGTATGTATATTTATTTGAACATATACTTATTAACAAAACTCTTATTTTCAATCCTACGTGATAATCCCACTGAAACACCCCACCTCTGTTAAGGTCACTCTCAAAGGGAATGCCTTAACTTTGGTGGAGGGTTATAGGTACAAGACATAGAAAAATTTACAAGACAGATAAATATAAGTAGCGAAAATCCAACATTTATTGCATACGTGGTTCAATACAAAAGTATTACAGCAAATTGTCTCAAAAAGAACTTCCAAAACATTACACCATAATTTCTATCTTGATTATTAAATTAACAAGTATAACACATATCCAAAAGCCATACCCAATGCAAGAGAGTCTAAATCATACATCTACTTTCTTGAAGGTTGCAAAGAGTCTGATTGAGCTGGAGTATTTCCTCCCTGTGGACCTAAGGGGGGAGGGGAAACGGAAGAAAAGAAGACAAAAGAAAACGGGTTAGACAATAAGCCTGGTAAGTTCAGTGATTACTAGTATTTAAACAAGGAAAGGGATCATGACAGTGATAACAGAACATAGGACAATACCCTAATATAAGATAAGAGGAACATGTGATCACACACATTACTATAGTCTCTGCACCTACTTAACCATTGGTTCAACCAGCCCCACGTGTTTATAGCAAACGATCCCCTTAACGATCGGCTCCTACTCGCATGCATTCATGTCCTCTGTCATTCGGCCTTGCTTGACTGCAGCTACCTGTGTTGGTCCCACCATGGGGTGTATCAGTCCCTCTGGTGGCAACTCGACACGATTCAAGATGCACAGTGTACACTACTGATGCCCAATGCCTGATTTTTCCACTCCGGAGTACGTGCACGCTCATACTCCGTCGGAACCTACACTGGCCCACCAACCGCCGACGTTTTGACCGCTTATAATTTAGCCTAGTAATCGTGCCCCACCCTACCTAGTTTAAGGGCACCATGATGCATCTATGTGGGTTACTGCTGAAATGGGTCCCCGTTACTAGGGTTTTCTAATCAACATGTTTATTTGGTTAAGTGTCCAAATTTACCTAACCCCGCCCATTCGTTTAGTTAACATGTTGAATCGGTTAAGTGTTTTCCTAATTTACTTAACCCTACCAATCCTGACTTAGCTTTAATTTATTAAATCACTAACCACTCACATTAGACAGGTCTTGTTGTGGTCACTGGATGTGCCGGTCGGTTCCGGGAAGATTTACACCACAACTCAGTCTAACCTCGGGTTCTTTTTGGGCTTGATGCACTAACCACGCACATTAGATAGGTCTTGTTGTGGTCACTGGATATGCCAGTCGGCTCTGGGCAGATTTACACCACAACTCAGTATAACCTCGGGTTAAGCATATTCGTCTTTTCTAAATTCATATTTTTCTATATATGTCAAATTTCTTTACGTAAATTAATTTTAATTTAACCATGCCATAAGTATCCTTTCAAATATTTCTCACAATAAATGGTATATCAAATATACCATTTTATGAACAAACCTATGCCATGAATTTTCATGTTTTCCCATCATTATCCCCGTAGAACGTACGTATGAATCATATAAAATGTTGGGCTAACAAATTAGCCCAAACCGATAAACAAAAAGGGGGTAAAAAACAAGGATCATGACATAAACATAAAATAGCATACATTTAATTTATTACATGTAACTTGGCATAGATGTATCATTATCTCAACTAAAAAGGTAAAGGTGAACTTGTGACAAAGTTGGATCTAATTTTCATGATAACTTGATATGGGTCTGACATGAAGGTTTAACATATAAACCACAATTTAGCATACTAACTTATGTATGTCAAAACATAAGAAAACCACTATATCACAACTTGGCATGATAACTTATGTGTTAAAACATAAGAGGAATACAAATCCAATCTTGCAACCTAAATAGATTCATAGTTCTAAATGTTAATCTAACATGTAAACATGTGATTTAGATCATAAACTTGCTAATAACCACCAAATTACAACATGACATGTTTTACCATTTAATTGGAAAAATAAATCCATTACCCAATTATAATAGATTCCAATAACATAATTTGTTGTTCATCACCACAAGCATATAGATATGATTAATATACAACATGTTCATCGCCACAAGCATATAGACATGATAAATTACAACGATACTTTAAGATAAACGAGAATCAAATCTTATACATAGGCATCATACTATATCCTAATTACAACATTTCATGATTCAATCGAAAAGAATGTTTAAATCTGCGTAACAACTAACTTACAAACTAAAAAGGAATTCTTGCATTATGAAATCTGAATTCTGAAATTGGAGATGCGCACCTTTGATGAAGATCGTTGAATTAGACTCATTTTAATTTGATTTTTGATTCAAGTTCTTTAACTCGTCTTTGTATTGAAAATGGTGACGGCTACTCTAAGTCCTCTACTGACGGCATTTCAGTTCTAGGATTATTTTTCTGTGTGTTTTTAGGTTGAGAATTGAGTTGTTTATATAGAATTCCAGTTTAATTATAGTTGTCAGATGAGCCCAGGATTAATCACAGCCACTCAGACCAGATCAGGACCATCCAGAAACCCTAGTGACTCAGCAGCAAGTCAGCAGTCATTCAAAATTCAGATCTGGCCGGGGGCCAGGTCGACCCCCAGGTCTACCCTAAGGTCGACCCCAAGGTCGACCTCTAGGGGGGAGGTCGACACTAGGGTCGCCCCCCTGGTCGACCTGCCTGGGCGGGAATTTTCCCGCCCAGCCCGCTTTTGTCTTCTGTTTGGAGTTTTGAAATCTGGCTTGAGCTGTTTGAATTTATTTAAATTTTCTGAAACTTCTGGAGGCCATAACTTCTTCATACGAAGTCCAATTTACGCAAACTCAGACTCTATCTCAAGCAGAATTCCGAGGCGAACGCAATGGCGTAACCCGTTTCCCTTAATTATCACATTTAAATTAAGTATTCTAGGATTCATTATTATAACATTAATAAAAATACGGGGTGTTACATTCTCCCCACCTTTTAGGATTTTGTCCCCGAAATCTTCAAGTCGAGAAGAACTTATATCCTACCATCCAAACACCCATCTACTAAACCATCAAACACAGGCGTCCATTGTCCTTAAAAGATTTCCAGTGCTTCATGATCATATGCATTGTCTGTGTATATATCCTTATCTAATGCAAAATCAGGCGGTCTACTGATTCAGTTAACCTCCTTAATGCAAATTATGTCAGTGCCATGAGTCCGTTATGAATGCAATTTTTCCTACTCAAAATTTCTTACATGAGTGCACAATCATCCATACAAATGCAACGTCCATATGATAACACATCAAGTTTTTAATCCACAAACCAATACATATATGCATATGCAATATGGAAGTGACTGAGCCTATCTAGTACCTAATGTGTGTGTATATGCATCCACTAGCAACCACTTGCAACCATCAATCATAACATGTTTCAATTACATGTTTACATCCAAATGGGTTTCTACCTAAGGATAAAGGATCGGATCGAGGTGATATACCTAAAAAGATAGATACGAACATAAACTTGAGGAAAAAGAGATTAAAGACGTACCCTCAAAAAGAAAAGGATACGTTGCGCGTATTCTGTCCTCAGTTTCCCAAGCCGCGTCTTCCTCGGTGTCGCTCCATTGAACTTTGATGAGCTTAACTTCATGGTTGCGTAGCTTTTTGACCTCTGTTCCCAAGATACGGGTTGGAACTCTCCTCACAGTTGCTTCTCGTTCAACTTCAACTTCTTCTAGCATACTTGGTTCTACCACTTCCGCAGACTCATGTAAGCATTTCCGCAGGTGAGAGACATGAAAGACATTATGAATCCCGGCCAATCTTTCGGGCAGTTGTACCCTATAAGCCATCTTCTCAATCTTCTCGATGATAGGGAACGACCCTACAAATCTTGGTGCTAACTTCCCTGCGGATCCAAAGCGAACGACGTTCCTCAAAGGAGATACTTTAAGGAACACCTTGTCTCCAACTTCGAACTCAAGGTCAGTTCTTCTTTTGTCAGCGTAGGACTTCTGTCTATCTTGGGCAGTCTTCGTTCTTCTTCGAATCAAGTCCACTTTCTCTGAAGTCTCCCTAATCATGTCTAGTCCAAGTATGAGCTTATCTGTGGAATCCCACTAGCAAGTTGGTGACCTGGACGGTCTTCCATATAAAGCTTCGAAAGGTGCCATGCCTATGGTGGCTTGGTAGCTATTGTTGTAAGCGAATTCCACCAAAGGTAGATGATCTTCCCATGTTCCTCCTAAGTCAATAATGCATAACCTCAAGAGTCTTCTAATACTCTGTTGACTCTTTCCGTTTGGCCATTGGTTTGAGGGTGATAGGCCGTGCTTAAGCATAACTGTGTGCCTACAACCTCTTGTAAACTCTTCCAAAACTCGCTCGTGAAGATAGGGTCTCAATCATTCACTATGCTGGAGGGTATCCCATGGAGTCGTACTATCTCTTTGAGATATATGGATGCTAGAGATGAGGCAGTCCTTCTACTCTTGACGGGTATAAAGTGGGCGCTTTTTGTGAGAATGTCCACTATTACCCAAATGCTGGTATTTCCCCGTGTTGACCTCTATAAAGTCCATCGAGATGCTATCCTATTTCCACTGTGGGACCTCTAGAGGATGGAGCAGACCACCAGGCTTCTTCTGCTCCACCTTGACTTGTTGGCATATTAAACACTTAGAAACAAATTCAGCTACGTCTTTCTTCATGCCATTCCAAAAGAAAACTCTTTTGATATCTTTATACATTTTGTCTCCGCCCTGGGTGTATGGTCAGCTTGGAATGATGTGCCTCTTCTAGAACTGCCTTTACCAAGCCCTTTGCTTGTGGGACACATAGTCTTCCAGCTCATCTCAACCAGCCCTTGGCATTAATGGAGTATCTATTGAGGTGACTAGAAGTCTCACCCCTAATTAACTTGTCTATTACTTCGGCTAGCTTAGGGTCTTCCCTTTGCACAGCTCCGATTGAGTCAAATAGAGTTGGTCACACTTCTAATGTTGCTAGCAATCCAGGTACAAAGTTAGTGGAGGTTCTGAAGTTAAAGCTTGCTATGAACTCTAAGCTTTGCCTTTCCACAAAGAGAGGGCTTAAGGTTAGCTTCTTTCTACTGAAGGCGTCTGCTACTGCATTGCCCTTGCCAAGAGTGTAGGAAATCTCGAAATCGTACGAGGCGAGGAACTCCATCCACCTTTACTGCCTCAAGTTGAGATCTTTCTGTGAGAATAGGTATTTCAACGATTTATGGTCAGTATACAGTTCAAATTTCTCACCTAGGAGATAATGGCGCCAAGACTTAAGCGCAAAAACGATGGCTGCCAACTCTAGGTCGTGGGTTGGGTAGTGTAACAACCCGTATTTTAATAACCTGTTAAAATAAGAAATCAAGGCAGAATTAAATTTTAAAATTTGAATCAGGGGAAATGGGTTACACCATTACATTCATCTCAGAATTCTGCTTGAGATAGAGTCTGAGTTTGCGTGAATCGGACTCCGTATGAAGGAGTTATGGTCTTCGGAAGTTTCAGAATAAAATTTAAATTCAAACAGCTCAGTTTAAAATTCAAAATTCGAATTTTAGGTTCAAACTGGGCTGGGCGGGAAAATTCCCGCCCAGAGATCAGGTCGACCATAGTGTCGACCATGGTGTCGACCTGGTCAACCCAGGTCGACCATAGTGTCGACCTGGTCCCCCCCCAGGTCGACCATAGTGTCGACCTGGGTGTCGACTTGCCTGGTCGACCTGGCTGACTAGGTCTGGCTCTGGCTCGAATTTTTGTGGCTTTGTGTGTCACTAGGGCTGACGTGTCACCTCTTGATTTGCTCTTTGAACTTTGGATGGCCTAGATTCCTCCTGTCTTCATCTGACGGCTCAAAACAATTCAAAAATCTATAAATACACCCTAAGTCTCAATTGAAAATTCACATAAAAAAAAGAAAGAAGTCGTCATGTTGCTAGGGAGGAATTGAACATAGCCGTCAAGAGAGAAAAGCCTAGAGATGAATCAAATTAAGAAGAAGATTAAAGTTTAATCAAATTAATCAACGCAACGTTAGTCTACCCAAAGGAGCGCATCTCAATTTCAGAATCCAGAATTCAAGATTTTGCATTCGTTGTAAGTATAGTGACCTTTCAGAATATGAATAAAAACTGTGATGTGATTCGATGTAAATGAAAATAGAATTGTGTTATTGTATAAATTCTATGTATTGTGATGGTTCTATCATGACTTGTGTATTGATGTTTGTGGCATAAATTGATTGATGCAAGCCTATTGAACAATTGTATATGAAAACAATGGCACTTGTAAGTTTGTGGCAAAAACTAGAAATTAATCCCTTTTTGTTTATGCCTATGACATGAACCTTATACATTCACTAAGTCTAAATTAAGGCTTATGTAAACATGATTTAGACTTGAAACCTTTTATCCCTACATGACCCAAAATCTATGATATCATTCTCATGTTTATTTGCAAGTATAATTGGATCTATGTTAAGTATCGTTTGGGTTTCATAAACTATGCAAGTTCATGTTTATTTGCAAAATATAATTGGATCTATGTTAAGCAACGTTTGGGTTACATAAACTATGCAAGTTCTGTTGAAATAGTCTATGTGATTAGATGTTATAATTGGACATTTTGGTGAATATACAATATGTTAGTTTTGTGGTTGACATTATACCAAGTTCAACATGTTTAAACACAAGTTTGTATTAGCCTAAACTATGCCATTTCATATGTCACCTACTTAGTTATAATTTGATTTTAATGCAAGTTCACATGACCCATCATTTATGTTAGTATCGCTAAATTGCAAGTTCATGCGCCACACACCCTTATATGTTGTAAAATATTACATATTCTTGATTTCCCCTTTTTTCTTGCGCTTATAAAGTTGGCCTGAATTGTGTCGAGCCCAACATTTGTTATAATGTTGCGAACGTATAAACGGGGGTAATAACGTTGGGTGAAAACATGAAAATACATGTTGGCCTGTTTGGCACATGCCAATGACAATGACATTTTAGCGGTATGAATTGAAATACCTAAGAATAAAAGATATGAAATTTACATATATAATTGAGAAGTAATAAAATATGTAAATTTAGAAAACACGATATGCTTAACCCGAGGTTGGATTGAGTTGTGATGTAAACCTTCCCGGACCCGCCCGGCTGTCCAGTAGTCACAACAATACCTATCCAATATGGGTGGTTAAGCATTGAGCCCAATAAGGACCAGAGGTTAGACTGAGCTACGGTGTAAACCTGCCCGGAACCGATCGGCATATCCAGTAACCGTAGCAATACCTGTCTAATGTGAGTGGTCTGGTGCTCCTAAGAGGCTAAGGACAGATGGTAGGGTTAAGTCAACTATAACACTTAACCAAATTCAACAGGTTAACAAGAATTGATGGGTGGGGTTAGGTAAATACAGACACTTAACCACTTAACATGTTTGATTAGAAAATCCTGGTAACGAGGGACCCGTTTCAGCAGTAACCCAAGTTAGGTATTAACGGTACCCTGAAACTAGGCAGGGTGTGGCACGATTACTGGGCTGATTGTAAGCAGTCAAACGACGGCGGTGGGTGCACAGTATAGGTCTAACGGGGTGTGGGCGTGCACACACTCCAGAGCAGACAACCAGGGCACTGGGGACACCAGTAGTATAACCTATGCCTTCTAGAATTTATGTCGGGGCCGCCACCATGGGTCTTGATACACCCCATGGTGGGAGCAGCATAGGTATCTACAATTCTTGGGGGCCGTATGACACATGTTAACGCGAGTAGGAGCCGATCTTTTAATAAGAATGGGGATCACTTCACCCTCAACATGGGGTGCCAGTTGGAATAAAACTCAAGTAGGTATAGAGATATAGTATGGGTGCGATAGTACATTCAACACTCCCTTAGCTTGTGACACCATCCTATTTTCAGTATATATCTATCATGCCCTTTTCTTATTAATATACTGAAGAGTCACTAGATTTACTCAGGCTTTATGTCTGACTCTATTTTCTTTTCGTCTTCTTTTCTTTCGTTCCCCCCCGGTCCACAGGGAGGAAACAACTCAGCTCAGTCAGGCTCTTTACAAGCTCGAAGACCGTAGATGTATGATTTGGATCTCTTTTGCTCGAATTATGGCTTTGGATATCGCGATGGGGATTTTTGTCACTTTATTTTTGTTTTATGATTCTTTAATAATCAAGACAGTAATGATGTTGTAATGTTGGAAGTATTTTGAGACAATTATGGAATGTTTTGTTTTGAACACATATTGATGAAATAAAAGTCTGTTTGGTTTCCGCTGTTTAAAATATGTGTATTTATATCTGTCTTGAGTTTAACTGTGACTTTTACTTATAAACCTCCACCAAAATTAAGGCATTCCCTTTGTGAGTGACCTTAACGGAGGTGGGGTGTTTCACTTGGTATCAGAGCATAGGTTTACCAGATAAGATAAAAGTTTTTGATATTGTTTTCAAAAAGAATGTTTAAAGAAGCATTTTTCAAGAAAAAAAGTGTTATATTTATAAAAAGACAAAATCCCCCAAAGCCATGTACCTTATCTATCTATCTCTATCATTCGTTTTGATTTTTTCCTCTCTGTTTTAGCATGTCTGGAGACCTTAACCTCCCGGAAGGAGTGTCGATTCCCGGCTGGTTTAGGAGGTACTTAGAAGCAAGGGCCAATGGCGCAGGCCCAGTAGACATCCCTCCTCCCGTGGCTGCGGTTCCTCCTCCTCCACCTCCTCGTGGAAATGCTTTCGCAAAAACATGTAGAGACTTTAAGCTATGGATGGAAAAGACTTTTATGGAACAGAGTCCTTTGTAGGAGCAAGAAACTGGCTAAAGGAGACTGAGGATCTGTTTGTCATCTTTGGAGTGGATGACAGGCAAAAGATACAACTAGCGGTATGGTTGCTTAAGGATGAAGCTTCCTATTGGTGGGAAATTACCAATGCTCAGCGGGCGGTGGAAACATGGGAGGATTTCAGGACAAGGTTTGAGATGAAATTCCTCTCCCAAGCAGAAAGAAGCCTGCAAATGGAAAAGTTTCTAACTCTGAAACTGGGAAGCATGACGATCAGGGAATATGTTAATCAGTTTAATCAGCTGGCCAAATTTGGGCTAGACTTAGTAAACACCCAACACAAGAAGGCCCTTCGCTTCATCAAAGGTTTGAATGAGCCTCTACACAGCCTTGCTATGACCCATGTATCCACGGGAGCGACTTATGAAAGCTTGGTGGACATGGCATTGCTACACGAGGAAGACCACGACAAGAAAGAAACTAAGGTGGAAGAAAAGAAAGAGGGTCTACAAGCAAAGAAAACAGACTTCAAGAAAGGAGGGAAGAACAATAAGCCCCGTGAGAAGAGAAGGTGCAATTTCTGTGGCATTATGGGCCATATATCAAAAGAATGCCGGAAAAGAAAGGCGAAGATGGGTGGTTGCTTCCATTATGGAGAGATTGGGCACCAAGCTAAGGACTGCCCAAAGAAGAAAGGGCAGGGACAGAAAGCCGGATCCGCTTCAGGGCGTCAGGTTCATGCGCTAGTGGCACCTCAGCAGGAACGAGGTAGTAATATTTCTGTAGAAAGTGTAGTCTATCTTTATGATCATCCAGTTCGTACACTTTTTGACTCTGGCGCATCACACTCTTTTATTTCATCTGCCTTAGTAGAATCTCTACATCTAGACACTAGTATGGTAGAAGATCCCTTAGTAGTTTCAAATCCAATTGGGGGCTCCGCTTACTTGTCAATGGTTTGTTTGGCTTTGAAAATCTCTATTCTCAGCATTGAGTTTAGCTGTAATGCCTTTGTCTTAGGCTTCTCGGGATATGGTTTGATCTTGGGCATGGACTGGTTATCCAGTAATAGTGCCATTCTTGATTGTGAGAAAAGAGTAGTAAGACTCTTGACTCGGCTTGGTAACACTCTAGAAATTTCTTGTAATCCCTTGAATTCTGTTATGCTTAGTTATCTAGAGTCGCTTGATGCTTCCGATGAGAATTTGCAATCAGTAAGAGTAGTCCGGGAATATCCGGATGTCTTTGAGGAGGTGAAAGGCTTGCCTCCGAGGCGGGATATAGACTTCCGCATATATCTTGTGGATAACGCAAAGCTTGTAGCTTTACCTGTCAGACACATGACTCCAAGGGAGAGAAAGGAGCTCAGTAAGTAGGTTAAAGAACTTCTCGAAAAAGGGTTTATTAGACGGAGAATTTCGGAATGGGGTGCTCCAGTGGTGTTTGCAACTAAAGCGGACGGTTCGCTTCGCCTTTGCGTCGACTGTAGGGAGTTAAACAAATTGACCAAGAAAAATAGGCACCCTCTTCCCCAAATCGACGATTTTTTTGATCAGCTTGTTGGTGCGACGATCTTCTCCCAACTTGATCTGGCAACTGGGTTCCATCAGCTAAGAGTAGCGGAAGATAGCATTGATAAAACGGCGTTCAGAACCCCAGACGGCTTCTTCGAGTGGCTTGTCATGCCTTTCGGCTTGACAAACGCACCCGCTTATTTCGTAGACCTAATGAGCAGGGTGTTTAGAGAATTCCCCAACAAATTTGTGGTTGTCTTCGTAGATGATTGGATGGTAGGACACATTCTTCTTAACTTGTAGATTTCGGGGACGAAATCCTTTAAGGAGGGGAGAATGTAACAACCCGTATTTTAATAACCTGTTAAAACAAGAAATCAAGGCAGAATTAAATTTTAAAATTTGAATCAGGGGAAATGGGTTACGCTATTGCGTTCTTCTCGGAATTCTTCCTGAGATAGAGTCCGAGTTTGCGTGAATCGGACTCCGTATGAAGGAGTTATGGCCTCCGGAAGTTTCAGAATAAAATTTAAATTCAAACAGCTCAGTTTAAAATTCAAAATTCGAATTTCAGGTTCAAATCGGGCTGGGCGGGAAAATTCCCGCCCAGAGACCAGGTCGACCATAGGGTCGACCATGGTGTTGACCTGGTCAACCCAGGTCGACCATAGTGTCGACCTGGTCCCCCCCAGGTCGACCATAGTGTCGACCTGCCTGGTCGACCTGGCTGACTAGGTTTGGCTCTGGCTCGAATTTCTGTGGCTCTGTGTGTCACTAGGGCTGACGTGTCACCTCTTGATTTGCTCTTTGAACTTTGGATGGCCTAGATTCCTCCTGTCTTCATCTGACGGCTCAAAACAATTCAAAAATCTATAAATACACCCTAAGTCTCAACTGAAAATTCACACAAAAAAAAATAAGAAAGCAGTCGTCATGCTGCTAGGGAGGAATTGAACAGCCGTCAAGAGAGAAAAGCCTAGAGTCGAATCAAATTAAGAAGAAGATTAAAGTTTAATCAAATTAATCAATGCAACGTTAGTCTACCCAAAGGAGCGCATCTCAATTTCAGAATTCAGAAATCAGAATTCAAGATTTTGCATTCGTTGTAAGTATAGTGACCTTTCAGAATATGAATAAAAACTGTGATGTGATTCGATGTAAATGAAAATAGAATTGTGTTATTGTATAAATTCTATGTATTGTGATGGTTCTATCATGACTTGTGTATTGATGTTTGTGGCATAAATTAATTGATGCAAGCCTATTGAACAATTGCATATGAAAACAATGGCACTTGTAAGTTTGTGGCAAAAACTAGAAATTGATCCCTTTTTGTTTATGCCTATGACATGGACCTTATACATTCACTAAGTCTAAATTAAGGCTTATGTAAACATGATTTAGACTTGAAACCTTTTATCCCTACATGACCCAAAATCTATGATATCATTCTCATGTTTATTTGCAAGTATAATTGGATCTATGTTAAGTATCGTTTGGGTTTCATAAACTATGCAAGTTCATGTTTGTTTGCAAAATATAATTGGATCTATGTTAAGCAACGTTTGGGTTACATAAACTATGCAAGTTCATGTTGAAATAGGCTATGTGATTAGATGTTATAATTGGACATTTTGGTGAATATACAACATGCTAGTTTTGTGGTTGACATTATACCAAGTTCAACATGTTTAAACACAAGTTTGTATTAGCCTAAACTATGCCATTTCATATGTCACCTACTTAGTTATACTTTGATTTTAATGCAAGTTCAGATGACCCATCATTTATGTTAGTATCGCTAAATTGCAAGTTCATGCGCCACACACCCTTATATGTTGTAAAATATTACATGTTCTTGATTTCCCCTTTTTTCTTGCGCTTATAAAATTGGGCTGAATTGTGTCGAGCCCAACATTTGTTATAACGTTGCGAACGTATAAACGGGGGTAATAACGTTGGGTGAAAACATGAAAATATATGTTGGCATGTTTGGCACATGCCAATGTCAATGACATTTTAGCGGTATGAATTGAAATACCCAAGAATAAAAGATATGAAATATACATATATAATTGAGAAATAATAAAATATGTAAATTTAGAAAACACGATATGCTTAACCCGAGGTTGGATTGAGTTGTGATATAAACATGCCCGGACCCGCCCGGCTGTCCAGTAGTCACAACAATACCTATCCAATGTGGGTGGTTAAGCATTGAGCCCAATAAGGACCCGAGGTTTGACTGAGCTACGGTGTAAACCTACCCGGAACCGATCGGCATATCCAGTAACCGTAGCAATACCTGTCTAATGTGAGTGGTCTGGTGCTCCTAAGAGGCTAAGGACAGATGGTAGGGTTAAGTCAACTATAACACTTAACCAAATTCAACATGTTAACAAGAATTGATGGATGAGGTTAGGTAAATACAGACACTTAACCACTTAACATGATTGACTAGAAAATCCTGGTAATGAGGGACCTGTTTCAGTAGTAACCCAAGTTAGGTATCAACGGTACCCTTAAACTAGGCAGGGTGGGGCACGGTTACTGGGCTGATTATAAGCGGTCAAACGACGGCGGTGGGTGCATGGTGTAGGTCTAACGGGGTGTGGGCGTGCACACACTCCGGAGCAGACAACTAGGGCACTGGGAACACCAGTAGTATAACCTATGCCTTCTAGAATTTGTGTCGGGGCCGCCACCATTGGTCTTGATACACCCCATAGTATGAACAACATAGGTATATACAATTCTTGGGGGCTGTATGACACATGTTAACGTGAGTAGGAGCCGATCTTTTAATAAGAATGGGGATCACTTCACCCTCAACATGGGGTGGCAGTTGGAATAAAACTCAAGTAGGTGCAGAGATATAGTATGGGTGCGATAGTACATTCGACACTCCCTTAGCTTGTGACACCATCCTATTTTCAGTATATATCTATCATGCCCTTTTCTTATTCATATACTAAAGAGTTACTAGATTTACTCAGGCTTTATGTGTGACTCTATTTTCTTTTCGTCTTCTTTTCTTTCGTCCCCCCCCCCCCACCCGAGGTCCACAGGGAGGAAACAACTCAGCTCAGTCATGCTCTTTACAAGCTCCAAGACCGTAGATGTATGATTTGGATCTCTTTTGCTCGGATTATGGCTTTGGATATCACGATGGGGATTTTTGTCACTTTATTTATGTTTTATGCTTCTTTAATAATCAAGACAGTAATGATGTTGTAATGTTGGAAGTATTTTGAGACAATTATGGAATGTTTTGTTTTGAACACATATTGATGAAATAAAAGTCTGCTTGGTTTCCGCTGTTTAAAATATGTGTATTTATATTTGTCTTGAGTTTATCTGTGGCTTTTACTTATAAACCTCCACCAAAATTAGGGCATTCCCTTTGTGAGTGACCTTAACGGAGGTGGGGTGTTTCAGGTAGTTTTTCTCATGCACTTTCAACTGTCTTCCACCATAAGCCACTACCTTCCCTTCTTACATCAGAACAACGCCTAGTCCCGTTCCGTATGCATCTGTGTATACTGTGAACATCTTGCTTCCATCAGGAAATGTCAAAACTGGGGCTGTTGTTAGAGCCCTTTTCAAACATTGGAAAACAATATCGCAATCCAAATCCCAATTGAAAGTTAGGTTCTTCTTTGTCAATCTTGTTAGTGGAGATAAAATTTTCGCAAAGTCTTTGATGAACTTTCGATAAAAGCCTGCTAGCCCGAGAAAGATTCGGACTTCGGTTGCGTTTCGAGGAACCTTCCAATCTTGCACAGCAACCACTTTCGCGGGGTCCACAGCTATTCCCTCTTTGGACACCACATGTCCAAGGAACCTAACTTCTTCTCTCCAGAAATGGCATTTGGAGAATTTAGCTTTCAACTGATGTGCATGGAGAGTATCCATGACTTCCTTTAGATGATGAGCATGCTCTTCCTCACTCTTTGAGAAGATCAAAATATCATCTACGAAGACCACCACAAACTTATTGAGGAACACTCGGAACACCCTGCTCATTAAATCAATGAAGTAAGCGGGTGCATTTGTCAAGCTGAAAGGCATGACAAGCCACTCGAAGAAACCATCTAGAGTTCTGAATGCGGTCTTATCAATACTGTCTTCAGCCACTCTTAGCGGATGAAACCCGGTAGCTAAATCTAATTAGGAGAAAACCGATGCACCTAAAAGCTGATCGAAGAAATCATATATTCTTGGGAGTGGGTGTCTATTCTTCTTGGTCAGCTTGTTTAGCTCCCTGTAATCAACGCACAGGCGAAGCGAACCATCAGCTTTGGTTGTGAACATTACCGGAGCACCCCATTCAAAAATACTCCGTCTTATGAACCCCTTTTCAAGTAGCTCTTTGATTTGCTTGCTGAGCTCCTTTCTCTCCCTTGGGGCCATGTGCCTAATGGGTAAAGCAACGGGCATTGCATTGTCAACAAGGTATATGCGGAAGTCTATCTCCCGCTTCGGAGGTAATCCCTTTACCTCTTCAAACACATCCGAATATTCACGGACTATCCTTACAGACTGCAAGTTCTCAACAGACGCATCAAGAGATTCTATATAACCAAGCATACCAGAGTTCATGGGATTACAAGAAATTTCGAGAGTGTTACCGAGGCGAGTCATGAGTCTAACCACTCTCTTTTCATAATTGAGGACGACCCCATTACTGGATAGCCAGTCCATGCCTAGAATCAACCCATAGCCCGTGAAGCCCAATACAAAGGCATGACATCTAAACCCAACGCTTAGTATAGATATTTTCAAATCCAAACAAACCATTGACAAATAGGCTGAGCCCCCAATTGGATTTGAAACAACCAAGGGATCCTCTACTATACTGGCGTCTAGGTGCAGAGATTCCACTAAAGTAGTAGATATAAAAGAATGCGATGCGCCAGAATCAAATAGTGTACAAACAGGATGATCAAAAAGATAGACTAAATTTTTGATAGAAATATTTCTACCTTGTTCTTGCGGAGGTGCCGTGAGAGTGTGAACTTGTCCTCCAGAAGAAGGTCCAGCTCCCTGCCCTTGCTTCCTTGGGCAGGCCCTAGCCATGTGTCCTGTCTCACCACAGTGGAAACAGCTGCCCATCTTCCTTTTCTTCTTCCTGCAGTCTTTGACCAGATGTCCAGAAATGCCACAGAAATTACACTTTCTCTTTTCACGGGGTTTGTTGTTCTTCCCACCTTTCTTTGAATCAGCCTTCTTGTTCTGTGACCCTTCCCCCTTCTTATCTTGAGGCACTTCTGCTTTTGCCTCCTTCTTGCCCTTGTCTTCCTCATTTAAGAGTGCCATGTCCACTAACCTCTCGTAAGTAGCCCCCATAGGTACGTGGGTCATAGCCAAGTTGTGAAGTGGCTCATTCAATCCCTTGACAAAACTGAGAGCCTTCTTACGAGGGGTATTTACTAAGTCCAGTCCAAATCGGGCCAGCTGATTAAATTGATTGACATACTCCTTGACCGTCATACTTCCTTGCTTAAGAGATAAGAACTTTTCCAGCTGTAGACTTCGCTCAGCTTGTGAGAGGAATTTCATCTCAAACCTTATTCTGAAATCCATCCATGTTTCAACTGGTCTTTTAGCGTTAGGGACTTCCCACCAATAGGAAGCTTCATCTTTGAGCAACCATACAGCTAACTGGATCTTCTGCCTATCGTCCACCTCGAAGATAACGAACAGATCCTCAGTTTCTTTGAGCCAGTTCCTTGCTTCTATGAATGATTAAGTTCCCTTGAAATCGTTTCCACCCATGGCCCCAAGTCTCTACAAATCTTTGAGAAAGCATTGGCATGAGGAGGAGGAGGAAGTTCTGCAGCTGGAGGAGGAATATCTGCTGGGCCTGCATCATTCGCCCTAGCCTCTAAGTACCTCCGGAACTAGCCAGGTATCGGTACACCCTCTGGAAGGTTAAGATTCCCAGACATGCTGAAATGAAAAGGAAAGATTCAAAATGAAGGATAGAATGATAGTGCATATGGCTTTGGGGGTTATGCCTTTTTAAATTTAAAACAACACTTTTCCTTGTAAAATGCTTCTTTATATTTCTTTTTGAAAAGAAAAAAAAATAGCTTTCAAAAATTCTTATCTGATCTGGTAAACCTTTGCTCTGATACCAAGTGAAACACCCCACCTCCGTTAAGGTCACTCTCAAAGGGAATGCCTTAACTTCGGTGGAGTGTTATAGGTACAAGACACAGAAAAATTTACAAGACAGATAAATATAAGCAGCGAAAATCCAACATTTATTGCATACATGGTTCAATACAAAAGTATTACAGCAAATTGTCTCAAAAAGAACTTCCAAAATATTACACCATAATTTTTGTCTTGATTATTAAATAAAGAAGCATAACACATAGATAAAACTGCATAAATCCCCAAGTGTCAAATCCAAAAGCCATAGCCAATGCAAGAGAGTCCAAATCATACATCTACTTTCTTGAAGCTTGCAAAGGGTCTGATTAAGCTGGAGTATTTCCTCCCTGTGGACCGGGGGGGGGGGAACAGAAGAAAAGAAGACGAAAGAAAACGGGTCAGACAATAAGCCTGGCAAGTTCAGTGATTACTAGTATTTAAATAAGGAAAGGGATCATGACAGTGATAACAGAACATAAGATAATACCCTAATATAAGATAAGAGGAACGTGTGATCGCACCCATTACTATAGTCTCTGCACCTACTTAACCATTGGTTCAACCAGCCCCACGTGTTTATAGCAAACGATCCCCTTAATGATTGGCTCCTACTCGCATGCATTCATGTCCTCTGTCATTCGGCTCCGCTTGACTATAGCTACCTATGCTGGTCCCACCATGGGGTGTATCAGTCCCTCTGGTGGAAAATCGACACGATTCAAGATGCACAGTGTACACTACTGATGCCCAGTGCCTGATTTTTCCACTACGGAGTACGTGCACGCCCATACTCTGTCGGAACCTACACTGGCCCACCAACCGCCAACGTTTTGATCGCTTATAATTCAGCCCAGTAATCGTGCCCCACCCTGCCTAGTTTCAGGGTACCATGATACATCTATGTGGGTTACTGCTGAAATGGGTCCCGTTACTAGGGTTTTCTAATCAACATGTTTATTTGGTTAAGTATCCAAGTTTACTTAACCCCGCCCATTTGTTTAGTTAACATGTTGAATCGGTTAAGTGTTATCCTAATTTACTTAACCCTACCAATCCTGACTTAGCTTTAATTTATTAAAGCACCAACCACTCACATTAGACAGGTCTTGTTGTGGTCACTGGATGTGCCGGTCGGTTCCGGGTAGATTTACACCACAACTCAGTCTAACCTCGGGTTCTTTTTGGGCTTGATGCACTAACCACCCATATTAGACAGGTCTTGTTGTGGTCACTGGATATGCCGGTCGGTTCCGGGCAGATTTACACCACAACTCAGTCTAACCTCGGGTTAGGCATATTCGTCTTTTCTAAATTCATATTTTTCTATATTTGTCAAATTTCTTTATGTAAATTAATTTTAATTTAATCATGCCATAATTATCCTTTCAAATATTGCTCACAATAAATGGTTTATCAAATATACCATTTTACGAACAAACCTATGCATGAATTTTCATGTTTTCCCATCGTTATCCCCGTAGAACGTACGTATGAATCATATAAAATGCTGGGCTAATAAATTAGCCCAAACCCATGAACAAAAAGGGGGTAAAAAACAAGGAACATGACAAAAACATAAAATAACATACATTTAATTTATTACATGTAACTTGGCATAGATGTATCATTATCTCAACTAAAAAGGTAAAGGTGAACTTGTGACTAAGTTGGATCTAATTTTCATGATAACTTGATATGGGTCTGACTTGGAGGTTTAACATATAAACCACAATTTAGCATACTAACTTATGTATGTCAAAACATAAGAAAACCACTATATCACAACTTGGCATGATAACTTATGTGTTAAAACATAAGAGGATTACAAATCCAATCTTGCAACCTAAATAGATTCATAGTTCTAAATGTTAATCTATCATGTAAACATGTGATTTAGATCATAAGCTTGGTAATAACCACCAAATTACAACATGACTTGTTTTACCATTTAATTGGCAAAATAAGTCCATTACCCAATTATAATAGATTCCAATAACATAAATTGTTGTTCATCGCCACAAGCATATAGATATGATTAATATACAACATGTTCATCGCCACAAGCATGTAGACATGATTAATTACAACAATACTTTAAGATAAACGAGAATCAAATCTTATACATAGGCATCATAATACATCCCAATTACAAGATGTCATGATTCAATCAAAAAGAATGTTTAAATCTGCATAAAAACTAACTTACAAACTAAAAAGGAATTCCTGCGTTATGAAATCTGAATTCTGAAATTGCAAATGTGCGCCTTTGATGAAGATCATTGAATTAGACTCGTTTTAATTTGATTTTTGATTCAAGTTCTTTAACTCGTCTTTGTATTGAAAATGGTGACGGCTACTCCAAGTCCTCTACTGACGGCATTTCAGTTCTAGGATTATTTTTCTGTGCGTTTTTAGGTTGAGAATTGAGTTGTTTATATAGAATTCAAGTTTAATTATAGCCGTCAGATGAGCCTAGGGTTAATCACAACCACTCAGACCAGATCAGGACCATCCAGAAACCCTAGTGACTCAGCAGCAAGTCAGCAGTCGTTCAAAATTCAGATCTGGCCGGAGGCCAGATCGACCCCCAGGTTGACCTCTAGGGGGAAGGTCGACACTAGAGTTGGCCCCCTGGTTGACCTACCTGGGCGGGAATTTTCCCGCCCAGCCCGCTTCTGTCTTCTGTTTGAAAATTTGAAATCTGGCTTGAGCTGTTTGAATTTATTTAAATTTTCTGAAAATTCTGGAGGCCATATCTTCTTCATACGTAGTCCAATTCACGCAAACTCGAACTCTATCTCAAGCAGAATTCCGAGATGAATGCAATGGCATAACCCGTTTCCCTTAATTCTCACATTTAAATTAAGTATTCTGGGATTCATTATTATAAAGTTAATAGAAAATACGGGGTGTTACACCTGCTTTCGAGCATCCGTTTCATAACTGAAACGGTATTTAACTCTAACACTCATTTTGAACACGAACTAATACGATCTATCGGATAATAGTGAAATCAATCAAGTTGGGGTATTTTAATTACCTCTCAGACCTTGAATTGAAATCATTCTCATTGTCAAGATTCATAGAAGTTCAAATCAAAAATATTCGACAAACCAGACTTTGAAAAATCCAATTGATTTTCCAAATCTTTAATCACTTTAAAACAACGTTGTTGTTTTGGAAAACAGTTATCCAGTTAAATTAGTTGGCTTTTAAATATTAAATTGGGGAACTTTAATCCAGATAATCAACTTGATTTTTCTTATCCTTGGATAAGTAAATTATCTTTAAAACTTAGTTCACTAAAAGATTCATTCAGTTAAAACATTATCTTGGATAACTTATCAGATTTTAACTTCTTTATTTACGGCACCATTATACTACCAAATCTATTCATTTAAAATATTATCAGGTCTTTAAACATCCCTTTAAAACCTCATTTATTAAATTAAATGAAACCAATCAATTTAAAAAATCAAATCCCATTTAAACAGTTGGTTTACATCAAACCTAAACAACTTGATTAACCGATTACAATTGATCTTTCCTTTTTAAATTAATTCATAGTATAATTAGTGTAAAATAATCCATTTAATTGTTTCTTAAAACAATTTATATCCAACTAAAAATTTCATTCATTTCTGAGTTACTTTACAGAAGTGGCTTAGCGGTTCCAACAGTGTTTAATAGTTCTTATAACAGATGGCATTCCAGACGTTAACCCAATCTGCACAAATAAACAGGTAAATACAATTCAATATGATCAATCGATAATACTCAACAAAATATGTCAAACTGATAATGACAACAAAACAATGTTTATTTCCATTAACAAGCGTTCAAAACAATTCAATCAATCAGTTTGTATAGTGGACGGTGTTTATTTCCATGAACAGATGTCAATACAATATATAAGTATAGTTTACGTAATTAAAACACACTCAATCAAGTGAATAACCAATTCAAAATTCACTGGATATACTGATCATTACTGATTAATATTTACGTGTTAATTTAGTTCGGCGATCAAATTTACACTTGTTAAATTTAAATGATATTAAGTGTTAAAACTCACTCTTAATTACAAAATAAATCATTTTATGTTAATTCAACTTGTTTTAAACTTGATAACTTACATTGAGTTACTAACCTTCGACTCGACCACACATGCGAGCCCAACCATACAAACCTGTCTCTTTGATCTAAATGTATCATATAGAAATACATTAAATTTTACATTTGGATTCGACTTAAATATCCCTTTTTGTTTATTATTGTAATGGGCTAAGTCCACCAAATCAACCATACCTATTTTAGGCTAGAGTTCAGTCAATTGTATTATGCGTGAGTTCAAACTTCCCCGCCACTAAATGTTTTCAGCATGCAATCCTTCCGCCCCTTCGAAATTTTTTTTTGTTCCTATTTTATATATTATTATTTAAACCAGGCTTAGCCCAGAAAACTTGAATCCACGTAAAATGCCGCGCCACCCTTATTTTTTTTCTATCCACTCATTTACTTCTTCCCGTCCTCCTTTTAATTCCTGTATCTTTCTTTTGTTGCTTCTTTACCCAACTTGTCTGATGTTTTCTTTTCGTATATATTTTTTTTCCAGCGTTGGGCTTAGCCCAGACCAATCAGTCCATAATCTACCGCACCCACTTCTGCACTTTCTTGTTTCAATTCTTCCTTTCGGCTGCTAAACTACCCCATTCCTCACGCTCTCTTCTTTTCTTCCTGCGCCCCTTTCTATTTTCTAACTCTTTTTATATGTATATACTTTTATTTTGTATATATTCGCCAAACCAAATGGACCAAGTCCCTTACGTGGCATGCTGAGCATGCACCTTCTAAAGCTCTAGGCAAACAAAAGAAATTTCCCACTCAAAATTCCCTTGTTATTATGTTTGAACACAACAGTGCACTCAGTAATGGTACACATGCACAATCATGATGTCTCGACCGTTGCCGTACGTTCCCCTTCACTTCCAGAATTCATCGGCATCCCTCATCCTTGCTCGGATCCACTACGTCAAAATTTGAGTGTTTAACCCAAACTTGTTTGTTTTGTTTATTTGTTTACTATTTTTTTCTTTCTTTCTTTTTACTTCTGGGAAGCAAAATGAAATCCTAGATTAATTGACTACTATGATTGGACCATAGGGAATGAAGCAAACAAAAAAAGGATGAATATAAACCCATAAAGTTCTATAACCGTTGTCAGCGAACATATAAGAATGGTTGCATCACCATTTTGGATTCACCCACTGAGCATGTTATTTTCTTTGCCATAACTTAGATACTGTTTTAGTTGGGTTACATTATATATATATATATATATATATATATATATATCCAGTCCATAACGTGCACAGTGTGCACATATGCCATCAACACTCCGGCTACCTCGCCTCCTCCACTATCCATGCAAACGTCATCGTTATTCCTAAGCTTATTCTCATCATCAAAACTGGCTCCAATCTCCTATACCAAATTTTACAATGCCAACCATTATGAAAATTAACTTCGGCTCAATAAGATAAATCACCTCGTGCCACTTCTTTTTGGTTTCGATTATCGTCAACCTACGTGTCTTTGATTTAGCAGCTCTCGAAGAAAAAGGGGTAGGTAAAGAAGCTTAACAGAGCATAAGCTAATATTTAATTCATGCTGCTAACATATTAGACCTGCTACATTATTTTGGGTACAAGTAATCTTAATAAAATAACATGGAACTTTCTCAGCTTTTGCAGCGAACCAGCTAAAACTATTTAACTATGTAGGCTTATATTCTACATTCTTTTTGTGTTCATTTTTAGGTATGTACATCCATTTCCAGTTTTAATCATTGTTTTTTTCAATATGATTTGTTCAGCGGTAGTTGAATCCGTATATAAGTTTCACAATCCTATTTATATATTTGATCAACAATATCGCAAAGAAGCAAGAGTTCACTTACAAGCTTGTTCATAGTTTTCTATTTTGGTTCCCAAGCATAACAATTTTCCAACCACATCAACCTATTTATAGCGGTTTCACCCTTAACAAATATCTATGTTTTGGTTCACACATTGTAACGTCCCATATTTTCTAGCCATTTTATTGAAATATTTTATTCATTTAAAATATTGGTTTGAATTCAAATAATCGATTTAACCATTTATTTTGGATATTTAAATTATATTAATAATATAATAATATTTTAATTTTTAGAATATTTGGGAAAATATAGAATTTGCCATATATTGTGATCGGGCAGTTTAAATTGGTCAAATATTGGTTATATTAAATTTACAACGACGATTTCGTTTATTTAACGACGGTCGAACGATATGGTTTATAATTTAATTAAATAACGAGCTATAGCGGCGCGGCAGTTCGCGATTTGGCGTTTTGAACTTCAATTGGTCGTACCGGGTTCAAAATAAGTCGGATTTCCTCGAAACAAGAAAAGTCGGGACCGGTTTGACGATATCTTTCCAATGGCAGAGAAAAATCCAATTTTCGTATTTATATTTTATTTTATGTCCAAATCAAATTTTGAAAAAACGCTATAGAATTTGCTTTATATATATATAGCGTTGTGTTTATATAAAATTAGGGTTTTTAAATATTTTATATATCGATTTGGCTTGAAATTCAACCAGGGATATTTTCTATTGATAGTGTATCAAATTCTGGTCGTATATGACCAACTGCAATATTTTATATATTTTATATAGAAGTATTTTAAAATTAATTTATTTTAATCCAAATTTGGGCAGTTCAAAAGGGACTTTCTTCAAATGACCTCTGTTTTCGACGAAACAAATTTTTTTGGGACCGTAACAGAAAATTATTGCTAGATTTTCAAACTGCACGTCAATCGGTGTTATTCTGTGAGCGTGGCAAAATGAAATGCAAATTAATTTGATCAATTTGGACGTGTACGAACGCTATTAGAGAAAACGGACTCGGAATTCGACGAAACAAGTTTCATTAGGACCGTATTGTCAAATTATATCATGCCGTACATTCACAGCTCGAACGAGGTTTGTACGTGAGCACAGGAGCGAATAAACAACGTTCGAAAACGTGATAGGTACGAAATAAAATATCGTTCGTCACATCGAGATAAATAAATATTATTTTTCCTTTATAAATAGAAAGTTCCATCACCCTCCAACCAGGAAACTCAGCCCACCTTTATATTTTCGCCTGAAATTTGCAGAAAAGCCCCTATCTACGTTTTAATTTATATCTTCCAATCTGGGATGAATTCAAGGGGGGTTCCAAAGGGAAAGTGATAGATCAGGATGAGATCTAGCTGCTGAGAAAAGTTGGGGAGGTTTCGTCGAGGGTGGTGGCCGGAAATGACGATAAACGACCAGTATTGACTTTCGGATTATGGTCAATTTCTCGGCAATGGAGGAGTTTCAGGTGGGGAGAACAGTAGGAGGTGGAAGAGGGAAGACTGAGCTTTCATTTGGCGGTTGTCCGGTAGTGTTTCGACGTGTGTGGTGGTCGGGAGATGAACGGAGATCAGTTCTGGGTTGTTTCTTGGAATGCTGAAAATGATTTTGACTAAAATATGGCGGTTCTGGTCAGTGTCAGGTGGGGGTCCGTGAAGGTAATCGAAGCGTTGATGGAAGGCGGAGGGTATGGTGGTGGTTTGGGTGGTCAAAATTGCTTGTGGTCGGAGAAATTGGTGCCTAAACAGAATTGGGGGATTTCGGATTTCCAAGCGGAGGAGGCAGAATTGGTGGTCGGCGTTGATGGTGAAGGGGCACGGGGTCAAGGCGGTTCTGGTGGAGGACACGGGTCTGCTTCAGGTGGTGTAGAACGACGGCGCGGTGAGGATGTTTGGTGGGAGCTACTGGTCGACGTCGGGTTTGTGTATTGAAAAGGGGAAATCGGGTTTCAAAGGGGGCTAGGAAAGAAAATGCGTGAGGGAGATGTTAAGGATCTGACGTGGCAAACACTGGTCAAAGGTAATTAATATATATTTAATTAATTAATAATTAGTTTAAGTTAATTATCGTATAATCTATACAAACTTTAAACTAGCGTGTCTCCCTCATACGTACACGGAATCTGACGAAACTGGATCCGTTGGGATCGC
Organism: Allium sativum; assembly: GCA_030737875.1. Taxonomy (NCBI): domain Eukaryota; kingdom Viridiplantae; phylum Streptophyta; class Magnoliopsida; order Asparagales; family Amaryllidaceae; genus Allium; species Allium sativum. The sequence continues at coordinate 418,390,410 of CM060924.1, forward strand.
AGGGACGAGACCTGTCCGATGGAACTAACTAGGAATCGATCTGACGCAGTTGAAATTTCAGCAAATTTTGAATGCTCGACTCAAATTAGATGCAACAAACGCGTCAACCGCCAACCGAAGTTATATGGTGAGTTATTTCTCACACCTTCTGGAATTATGTGATGTGGTAAATTCATATTAAAATATAATCTACCTTTAAAAAAATAAAATTGGTTGATTGGTTGCTGTTGACTGTTATGGTTGATTTGATGCTGTTATTTAGATTTAATCGATCATATGGAATTTATTTCATATATTATAATGGAATGTTATAACGAGCTGTGATGCAGAGAAGAACAGGTTGGAGGGATCCGACCGGATTCCTCAAATATTATATGTTGTTTGTTTGTTTTATATGGTTGATATTTGAATTGGTTGAACCCCATATGATAATAAAACCTGTTTGAGCGTGATGGTTGAACCTGTGTTGTGTTTAAAATCAACCGACAGTGTTGATTTGGTAATTGGCAGTAAATGGCCTAAAATGTGTTGTTTTAGACGTCGGTTTTACCGTTCAGTGAAACGACTCAGTTTAAAGTTATAAATTATTTTATAACTAAATTGAAGCTTTCCAGTTATTTTATTTAAGTAATCAAATAAGAAGTTTATAAATATATATTTTAATCGAGATCATAAAAGAGAGTATTGAAAAGGTTGATGTAAATTAAATCGTATGAAGTACACGAGTTCTAAAAGTGGAAAGCCAAAGTAACTACCTACGTGTGGGTAAATTAGGATAATTGTTTTTTTAAAACAATTAAATAGTGAGTTTAAAATTAATTAAGCTATTTAACTAATTTAAAAAGGGGAAATGACAAATGATAATTAGTTAACTGCTAAGTGAGGTGCACGGTCGACGAAAAATCAACCGTCTTTAGTTGAAATTGATAATTGAAGTAATTTGATTTAAATATTTTGAATATTCGTTAAAGTTTAACGAATGGTGTTAAATAAATAGTTAATCTTTGATTAACTATAAATTAAGAAAATTCTTGAAATATGAAGTTGATAATTACACTATTTTTAGTTAGTTGTAAAGTTAATAACTATATTTTGATATAGTTAATATTAAAGTCAAATCATTGTTTAAATTAAATGTTGACAATAAACATTAAAGAATTGAAGTGAGTGAAACGTTGTAATTTGACTAAGGTTTTCAAAACGTAAAAGGAAAAATCCATACCATTGGATTGTGTTAAATTTTGGGAAATGGATTTTGAAATTTAAAACCCAAGTAATGAGGTCTTATTATAAAGGAAGGTAGTAAGCGGATTTTAGTTGTAAACCCAAGATTTAGTGGTTATAAGAAATGCTCGAATAATTGGAAAAGGATTAGTGGACGCGGGATTTTATTAAAATCAAAAGGGTATAAGCGAAATTTTGGTTTAAGTAAAAAGTGGTATTGTTAGTAAAGACTTACTTAATTAAACAAATTAAGTAAAGAGATTTATCGAACGAGGATTTCAAATGTATGAAATGGTTTTGTAAAACCAGGTTTGAAATTCGAAATGGTAAATAAGATTTTGGTGAAATGGTTAAGTTATAAACTGGTATTTATTCTGAGATAAGAACGTTGTCGATCAAGGTCTGAGAGATAAATAAAATACCCCAACTTGAACGGCTTCATTATTGTCGAGGAATGGTATTGGTTTGAAATGGGTGAAAGGGTGTTGAAATTAGTGTGGTAGTCCATACGGGATGTAATGAACGTAAGTGCGAGATTTTGAATTATAAATACTACTATGATAGTGGTTTTAATAAATATGAAAGTTTGGTTATAAATTATATGAGTCCACTTTTGCTTTAACCAAATTAGAATTGGTAATTGGGTTTATACCATTAAGTAAAATATATGTATGTATATATATATATATATATATATATCGAGATGCTAAATAAGGAAGAAAAGGGAAAAGGGTTTAAAGAAATATATCGATATTTCCAATGGGAATGGAAAGCGGGCTATATACTTACATATGCTCGAAAGTATTTAAAATAGTTTTTGTTATAATCGAGACTAAACATAAGGTTTAAATATATTAAAGAGTAAGAAGTTGATTAACCATTTTGGTAAAAATATTTTAAAGAGGCCAAGTAATGCCAAGTACCGAATCAGCAAGATCATTTTATGAACACCTTTGTTATTTGATAGTTAAATCACCGACTATCAAAACCTGACCAATACGATTGTTGGTATGGAAAGATCGGGATCGAATTATATTCGAAAACCATTCCGACCAACAAATACGTGAAGACGTCGATTGAAGACGGAGCAAGTGAAGACCGTGGATCTTCATAAGCAGAAGGACTACGTGTCGAATTTCTCTGGCTTGCAACCAGAGTTCTCTGATTTGTTATTCTGTCGTGGTTGAAATCCACGGATTTGCAAGGATTGCTCGATACTGATCCATGGGGTGATTCCTATATGAGATGCAGTAGGAGAGTACCTTCAGTTCATCCTGTTCCTGGATGACTTGTATGGGCGGATGTCTGATAGAGTATTTCCAAAGGAATTACATGATTTGATTTCTCCGAACGTACCATAGTTGATGGCGGAGAAATGGTTATGCTCTAGCCAAATAAACTGGAGTATTTGTGTGGACGTCAATCAGTGTGATCTGGCGGATCTGACGATGTGGCATTCAAAGTGAATGATGACCACATGTTTTAAAGTTAAGTTCTGGCCTCAAGCCTCATCAACTGGGAAATGACAAAAATCGGGCAGGCAGCATGGCTATGCGGGTCGCTCCCATTACGGTGTATGATCACCTATCTAGAGAAATTCCATTTGCTTCTTTAATCTATATTCAATGCTGTCCTTTTTCGGGAGGCGGTTGCTGATCCCAACTGTCGGTGATATACATTCGATATACTCAAGCGAAATGACTGGTCGGTCATGTGAGCGTCGGGTTGCAAGACGTTCTTGTTGAACCCAGTGTATTCGCCTCTAGAGATACACAGTTCGGAAGGTGATCCCATAACTTGTTAAGTTGGAATCCAATATCCAATAAGCGCCCATGGTTTTGGTTTGTATACTATATATGTGGAGCGTGAGATGCAAGCGTTCCTCTAGATTCTAAATTACTTGTATTTAGACACTATGATAATATCAGAATAAGTTATGATTTCAGAAACATGTTGGGTTATAGTAAGGTAAAAACCGTCCGTGTTTATGTGTGGGCTGGTCTTACTATTATCCTTTGATTTCATAAAAGAATTTTCCAAAGTTAAACAAGTGTGTGTTCTGTGAATTTATCACTGATAGTATTCCAGACTGACCCGGTGTATTTTTCTTTGCTTCAAATATGCTCGGGTAAGACCGAGTGTATTAACAGGTTATATTCGCTTGGAGTTTCAGGAGTTAGAAGCAGGCGGCCTCACCGCTAGTTATATATAGATATTTTTCCGCTGTGACTGATACATGTTGTACTCTGATGATTGGTATGTATATACAGTTCTTTGTATTAAGAGATTTGATATTATATTTTATTCATTCCGCTGTGAGATTTTGATGTGTGGTTCTTCTTTTTTCTTCTATTCTAATATTTCTTCCTTTCTTTTCTCACCCTCTAACTTCTTTCTATTGACAATCCAGTGTTTTCGATGCTTGAATAGTCGACATGGTGATTTTATGTCGATTTTCGAGGTCGAAAATCCTTGGGTTGTTACAGTGGTATCAGAGCTATTTGTTTAGAGATAACCTTGGCTCTGTGGAGTGACTCAAAAGAGATGGGGTTAGCAATATCCTAGATTGAGTTGAGTATATATACGAGAGCGCGTATTTGTAATTTATTATAAAAATTATTTTTGAAATTATTTTTTCCTAATATATTTTATAAATAATGAAAGTAATGATTTTCCAAATTATTATATTATGGGCAATCATTTTGATTTGTTAATGTTGATTGAATGATATGTTTGGATGGTGTGCTCAATTTCATAAATATAAACCTGAACATGAATCGATTTGGTTAAAACCAATATGAAATAAATAATTCTAATAAATGAATCCAGATAAATAATTTGAATGGATAATTAAAGAGATAAATGGATTGCTAAAGACGTGATTATAATCCCGTGTGGATAAAATTGTGTGTATAATGGGTTGATATGATTGCTATGGATGTTTTGATCATAATTGACATTTGTTTGATGACTAATGAGTTCATTTGAGTTGAAAAACAGGTGCAAGAATGCCAATTCAGCTTTAAAACACACCCAGAGAAAATTCTGGAGTTAATCGAATCCAGAGCTTCACAATAGTTGAGCAAGCTCGAATAAAATATATCGCTTATCGCATAATAACGCTCGCAAAAAGGTACGCTTATGCAAATATAAATTATTCGATTTTGATTTGGGTTTTGAGTTTGGATTTTGGATTTTCTGACCATGAGAGTCGATGTATACATATTTCTTGATCCTGCGATATTGCAGATGTCCCTCCGTACAGGGGAGACTCTGCCGAAATTTTTCCAAATTTAAGGAGTTAGAAAATTTTTGAAGATTTTTGGGAAATTCTTTTATTTGAAATAAATTGGTTTTAAAGCCAATTAGATTTATTTTGGAATTGAAATCGAGTTTTAAAATTTGTTATTATTATAAAAATAATGGGTTGTAACGTTGTTTCTACCTTAGCAATTTCGAGGACGAAATTATTTTAAGGGGGAAGGAATGTAACGTCCTGTATTTTCTGGCCATTTTATTGAAATATTTTATTCATTTAAAATATTGGTTTGAATTTAAATAATCAATTTAACCATTTATTTTGGATATTTAAATTATATTAATAATATAATAATATTTTAATTTCCAGAATATTTGGGAAAATATAGAATTTGCCATATATTGTGATCGGGCAGTTTGAATTGGTTAAATATTGGTTATATTCAGTTTACAACAACGATTTCGTTTATTTAGTGACGGTCAAGCGATATGGTTTATAATTTAATTAAATAACGAGCTACAGCGGCGCTGTAGTTCGCGATTTGGCATTTTGAACTTCAATTGGTCGTACCGGGTTCAAAATAAGTCGGATTTCCTCGAAACAAGAAACGTCGGAACTGGTTTGACGATATCTTTCCAATGGCAGAGAAAAATCCAATTTTCGTCGTGTAGATTTTAATTTATGTCCAAATCAAATTTTGAAAAAAACGCTATGGAATTTCCTTTATATATATAGCGCTGTGTTTATATAAAATGAGGGTTTTTTAATATTTTATATATCGATTTGGCTTGAAATTCAACCCGGGATATTTTGTATTGATAGTGTATCAAATTCTGGTCGTATATGACCAACTGCAATATTTTATATATTTTATATTGAAGTATTTTAAAATTAATCTATTTTAATCCAAAATTGGGCAGTTCAAAAGGGACTTTCTTCAAACGACCTTTGTTTTCGACGAAACAAATTTTGTTGGGACCGTAACAGAAAATTATTGCTAGATTTTCAAACTGCACGTCAATCGGTGTTATTCTGTGAGCGTAGCAAAATAAAATGAAAATTAATTCGATCAATTTGGATGTGTACAAACGCTATTTGAGCAAACAGACTCGGAATTCGACGAAACAAGTTTCATTAGGACCGTATCGTCAAATTATATCATGCCGTCCATTCGCAACTCGAACGGGGTTTGTACGTGAGCACAGGGGCGAATAAACAACGTTCGAAAATGCGATAGGTACGAAATAAAATATCGTTCGTCACATCGAGATAGATAAATATTTTTTTTCCTTTATAAATAGAAAGTTCCATCACCCTCTAACCAGGAAATTCAGCCCACCTTTATATTTTCGCCTGAAATTTGCAGAAAAGCCCCTATCTACGTTTTAATTTATATCTTCCAATCCGGGATGAATTCAAGGGGGGTTCCAAAGGGAAAGTGATAGATCGGGATGAGATCTAGCTGTTGAGAAAAGTTAGGGAGGTTTTGTCGAGGGTGGTGGCCGGAAATCGCAATAAACGGCCAGGATTGGCTTTCGGATTATGGTCAGTTTCTCGACAATGGAGGTGTTTCAGGTGGGGAGACCAGTGGGAGGTGGAAGAGGGAAGACTGAGCTGTCATTTAGCGGTGGTCCGGTAGTGTTTCGACGTGTGTGGTGGCCGGGAGAGGGAGATGAACGGAGATCGGTTCTGGGTTGTTTTTTTTGAAAGCTGAAAATGATTTTGACCAAAATTCGGCGGTTCTAGTCAATGTCAGGTAGGGGTCCGTGAGGGTGATCGAAGCGGTGATGGAAGGCGGAGGGTATGGTGGTGGTTTGGGGGGTCGAAGTTGCTTGTGGTCGGAGAAATTGGTGCCTAAACGAAATTGGGGGTTTTCGGATTTCCAGGCGGAGGAGGCGGAGTTGGTGGTCGGCGTTGATGGTGAAGGGGCACGGGGTCAAGTTGGTTCTGGTGGAGGACACGGGTCGGCTTCAGGTGGTGTAGAATAGCGGCGCGTTGAGGATGTTTGGTGGGAGCTACTGGCCGACGTCGGGTTTGTGTATTGAGAAGGGGAAATCGGGTTTCAAAGGGGGCTAGGAAAGAAAACGCGTGAGGGAGATGTTAACGATCTGACGTGGCAAAAACTGGTCAAAGGTAATTAATATATATTTAATTAATAATTAGTTTAAGATAATTATCGTATTATCTATACAAATTTTAAACTAGCGTATCTCCCTCATACGTGAATGGAATCTGACGAAACTAGATCCATTTTGATCGCAGGGACGAGATCTATCCGATGGAGCTGACTAGGAGTCGGTCTGACGTAGTTGAAATTTCAGCAAATTTTGAACGCTCGACTCAAATTAGATGCAAAAAATGCGTCAACCGCCAAACGAATTTATCTGGTGAGTTAATTCTCACACCTTCTGGAATTCTGTGATGTGGTAAATTCGTATTAAAATTAATCTACCTTTAAAAAAATAAATTGGTTGATTGGTTGCTATTGACTGTTATGGTTGATTTGATGTTGTTATTTATATTTAATCGATCATATGGAATTTATTTCATATATTATCATGGAATGTTATAACGAGCTGTGATGTAGAGAAGAACAGGCTGGAGGGATCCGACCGGATTTCTCAAATATTATGTGTTGTTTGTTTGTTTTATATGGTTGATATTTGAACTGGTTGAACCCCGTATGATAATAAAACCTGTTTGAGCGTGATGGTTGAACCTGTGTTGTGTTTAAAATCAACCGACAGTGTTGATTTGGTAATTGGCAGTAAATGGCCTAAAATGTGTTGTTTTAGACGTCGGTTTTACGTTCGGTGAAACGACGCAATTTAAAGTTATAAATTATTTTATAACTAAATTGAAGCTTTCCAGTTATTTTATTTAAGTAATTAAATAAGAAGTGTATAAATATATTTTTTAATCGAGATCATAAAAGAGAGTATTGAAAAGGTTGATGTAAATTAAATCGTATGATATACACGAGTTCTAAGAGTGGAAAGCCAAAGAAACTACCAACGTGTGGGTAAACTGGGATAATTGTTTTTTTAAAACAATCAAATAGTGAGTTTAAAATTAATTAAGCTATTTAATTAATTTAAAAAGGGGAAATGACAAATGATAATAAGTTAACTGCTAAGTGAGGTGTACGGTCGATGAAAAATCAACCGTCTTTAGTTGAAATTGATAATTGAAGTAATTTGATTTAAATATTTTGAATATTTGTTAAAGTTTAACGAATGGTGTTAAATAAATAGTTAATCTTCGATTAACTATAAATTAAGAAAATTCTTGAAATATGAAGTTGATAATTACACTATTTTTAGTTAGTAGTAAAGTTAATAACTATATTTTGATATAGTTAATATTAAAGTCAAATCGTTGTTTTAATTAAACGATGACATTAAACATTAAAGAATTGAAGTGAATGAAACGTTGTAATTTGGCTAAGATTTTCAAAACGTAAAATCCATACCATGGGGTTGTGTTTAATTTTGGGAAACGAATTTTGAAATTTAAAACCCAAGTAATGAGGTCTTATTATAAAGGAAGGTAGTAAGCGGATTTTAGTTGTAAACCCAAGATTTAGTGGTTATAAGAAATGCTCGAATAAATGGAAAAGGATTCATGGATTCAGGATTTTATTAAAATCAGAAGGGTATAAGCGAAATTTTGGTTTAAGTAAAAAAGTGGTATTATTAGTAAAGACTTACTTAATTAAACAAATTAAGTAAAGAGGTTTATCGAACGAGGATTTCAAATGTAAGAAATGGTTTTGTAAAACCAGGTTTGAAATTCGAAATGGTAAATAAGATTTTGGTGAAATGGTTAAGTTATAAACTGGTATTTATTCTGAGATAAGAACGTTGTCGATCAAAGTCTGAGAGGTAAATAAAATACCCCAACTTGAACGGCTTCATTATTGTCGAGGAATGGTATTGGTTTGAAATGGGTGAAAGGGTGTGGAAATTAGTGTGGTAGTCCATATGGGATGTAATAAATGTAAGTGCGAGATTTTGAATTATAAATACTATTACGATAGTGGTTTTAATAAATATGAAAGTTTGGTTTTAAATTATATGAGTCGACCTTCGCTTTAACCAAATTAGAATTGGTAATTGGGTTTATACCATTAAGTAAAATATATGTATATATATATCGAGATGCTAAATAAGGAAGAAAAGGGAAAAGGGTTTAAAGAAATATATCGATATTTCCAAAGGGAATGGAAAGCGGGGTATATACTTAAATATGCTCGAAAGTATTTAAAATAATTTTTTGTTATAATCGAGACTAAATATAAGGTTTAAATATATTGAAGAATAAGAAGTTGATTAACCATTTTGGTAAAAATATTTTAAAGAGGCCAAGTAATGCCAAGTACCGAATCAGCAATGTCATTTTATGAACACCTTTGTTATTTGATAATTAAATCACCGACTATCAAAACCTAACCAATACGATTATTGGTATGGAAAGACCGGGATCGAATTATATTCAAAAACCATTCCGACCAACAAATACATGAAGACGTCGATTGAAGACGGAGCAAGTGAAGACCGTGGATCTTCATAAGCGGAAGGACTACGTGTCGAATTTCTCTGGCTTACAACCAGAGTTCTTTGATTTGTGATTCTGTCGTGGTTGAAATCCATGGATTTGCAAGGACTGCTCGCTAATGATCCATGGGGTGATTCCTATATGAGATGCAATAGGAGAGTACCTTTGGTTCATCCTGTTCCTGGATGACTTGTATGGACGAATGTCTGACAGAGTATTTCCAAAGGAATTACATGAGTTGATTTCTCCAAACGTACCATAGTTGGTGTCGGAGAAATGGTTATTCTCTAGCCAAATAAACTAGAGTATTGGTGTGGACGTCAATCAGTGTGATCTGGAGGATCTGACGATGTGGCATTCAAAGTGAATGATGACCAGATCTTTTAAAGTTAAGTTCTGGCCTCAAGCCTCATCGACCGGGAAATGACAAAAATTGGGCAGGCAGCATGGCTTTGTGGGTCGCTCCCATTAGGGTGTATGATCACCTATCTAGAGAAATTCCATTTGCTTCTTCAATCTATATTCGATGTTGTCCCTTTTCGGGAGGCGGTTGCTGATCCCAACCATCGGTGATATACATTCGATACACTCAAGCGAAATGAGTGGTCGGTCATGTGAGGGCCGAGTTGCAGGGGTTCTTGTTGAACCCAGTGTATTCGCCTCTAGAGATACATAGTTCGGAAGGTGGTCCCATACCTTGTCAAGTTGGAATCCAATATCCAATAAGCGCCCGCGATTTTGGTTTGTATACTATATATGTGGAGCATGAGATGCAAGCGTTCCGCTAGATTCTAAATTACTTGTATTTAGACACTATGATAATATCAGAATAAGTCATGATTTCAAAAACGTGTTGGGTTATAGTAAGGTAAAAACCGTCCGTGTTTATGTGTGGGCTGGTCTTACTATTATCTTTTGATTTCAAAAAAGAATTTTCCAAGTTAAACAAGTGTGTGTTCTGTGAATTTATCACAAATAGTATTCCAAACTGACCCGGTGTATTTTGCTTTGCTTCAAATGTGCTCGGGTCAGACCGAGTGTATTTACAGGTTATATTCGCTTGGAGTTTCAGGAGATAGAAGCAAGCGGCCTCATCGCTAGTTATATACAGATATTTTTCCACTGTGACTGATATATGTTGTACTCTGATGATTGGTATGTATATACAGTTCTTTGTATAAATAGATTTGATATTATATTTTATTCGTTCCGCTGTGAGATTATGATGTGTGGTTCTTCTTCTTTCTTCTATTCTAATATTTCTTCCTTTCTTTTCTCTCCCTCTAACTTCTTTCTATTGACAATCCAGTGTTTTCGATGCTTGAATAGTCGACGTGGTGATTTTATGTCGATTTTCGGGGTCGAAAATCCTTGGGTCGTTACACACATGACAAGATATAAGCACATCAATCATTCAAATATATGTATACAACAGTAGAAAGTTTTGTGTGTTTACTCACAAATTTAGCTCCCCTGTTTTTAGCATTTAGTTCCAATTTTTTCCATACATTTCAGATTTACATTGAGATTTAACCAACAGAACACAACTTGCTCAAAATCTTTTACATATTTGCATCATAATATATATAAATTAGTAGAAGGTTTAAAAAAAATGAGTAAAAGGGAAATTTACTCACATTAGTTTTTGTTCACTGTTATTATGCATTTATTCCTATTTCCAGGTCTTGGCTTAGTTAGTTTCCAGGTTTTTAACATGATGGAACCAACTAAATACATTCATTCAAGCATATATATGTTTGTATTATAAAACATATAGCAACCAGTAAATAAATGGGAAGTATTTACTCACATTTGTTTTTCATTCAGCTTACAGGGTTTCATCTATACTCTGGATTCCATGTTTCTAAGTTTTGCTGCGGCCATTTATTCCTAGCTTCAGTTTGTTTCAAAGTTTTTGAGTGAATGTGTAAGGGTATACAAGGGTATTTATAGGTGCACATATAATAGAATATAACTTAGCTAGGATAGGCCTTACAGGGAAAGTTTTAGGCTATCATTTGTTGATTGAAAAGAGGCATTGTTTGGTCGTCTCCTACTTGTGTTTCCTGGCTTTGTTTGTGTAACACCCCACACCCGCTAAGGTCACTCACTGAGGGAATGCCTTAGTTTTGGTGGAGTATTTTTAGTGAGTATAGAACAGAAAAATTACAACAAGACAGATATAAGTAATACTTGAAAATTTAAAACATCCTTTCATTTCAGCGGAAAGTAAAACATGTTTGGTTACATCACAAAACCATAACAAGAGTCAAGTACATAATATCCATCCTGATAAAATAGAAGTACATAATCCCACTACATAGACAATAGCCATAATAGAAAAGATAAACCGAGCTTTACTTCTACGGTCCAAGCCCAAAAGATAGATATAGCGGTCTGATCCAAGCCCACTAGTGCTAGGCCCACTCTGAAAACCTGAGGGTTGGGAAAAAGATAAAAACAACGGGGTCAGACATAAGTCTGAGTGAGTCCTATAACCCTAACAATACAACCATTAAAGTAATTAGGGTATGACATAAATATGGTACGGTACCTCTGGGGATAATGACCACACTAAGTAGCCAACAAAACACAGGATGTACTAAGATAACCGAAAAGACGCTTTTATCCACCCAAGGATAATTATTAGATTACACCACCCCAGACTTATTCACCCAAGGGTAATTCCTACACTACACCACACCAGTTCTACCCACCAAGAGTAATTCCTACTTAAAGGTTGATCCCTCCCAAGGACTTAGAAATTTTTTCCAGTAATTTCGTGTACCCCTAGCCCACTACATAGGTGCCGTCTGCCCCTATCTCCACTAGGTGTACTTAGTAATTTTACCCAGTAGTTTCGTGTACCCCTACATAGGTGCCGTCTGCCCCTATCTTTATTAGGTGTACCCACTACTCCCAAGCGATCGGCTCCCTAACGTAGATACCCGTGCTGGTCCCACAGTGGGGTGTATCACTCCCCTAAAGTGGCCACCTGATAATATCAACGGTGCACGGCTTTATATCTACACGATGCAACAACGGCTTATCTACCAGCCCGGGCCCACACACGCATATGAAACCCGTTGGACTTGCGTTGCCACCGCTACCCCGTTTTGGCCTCTTATAATCAAGCCCAATATGCGTGTCCCGTCACTCGACATAGGTCGAGCCCACAAAGATACGTTTGGGATATTGGTTGAAATGGGCCCTCACAAGCTACTACTTAAGCTTGTCATTTTATCTAGTGCATCCCACTTAACCCCTTTTTATAATCATGCCCCCTTACATGTTAAGGTTTGGTTAAGTCATCTAATTATATTTCAATTGCCACTTAAGGCACCCACTAGATTTCCGCATGCCACCCAAGGCATTTACTTGATTCCCACATGCCACCCAAGGCACTTACTTGATTTCCACATGCCACCCAAGGCACTTACTTAACCCTTTAATCATGTTTAATTACATGTTCCACTTTGGTTAAGTATTCTAATCGTATTTTCTATTGCCACCCAAGGCAACCCACTAGTTTCCTCATGCCACCCAAGGCACCCCCACTAGTTACTACATGCCACCAAAGGCACCCACTTAACCCCTCATGTCCCACTACATGCTAATATGGTTAAGTGTTTCTTAATTAATTAAGACCGTGATCTCCCATAAAGACCTCCCACATTAGACTGGCTGTTATGACCGCCTGGTTAAGCCGGTAGGGTCCGGGCAGTCTTACGTCATAACAGAGTCTAACCTCGTGTCTTTACTTTAATCACGTATTTAATTTATGGCCAAGACCTCTCACATTGGGATGCCATTTGTAGCAACTGGTTAGGCCGGTCGGGTCCGGGCAGTTTTACACTACAAATGAGTCCAACCTCGTGTCTTAGTCGATTAATTACTCCTAATTAATCACCCCCATATTAATTATCCCTAATTAATATCAAGTTTTTCTTAACATGGGTAGACCTAACTCAATAGGTAAATTCCCATGGGGTAGACCTAACTCAATAGGTAAATTCCCACTTATGTTAATTTATTTTTATGGTATGCTTAATCATACCCAACCATACTTTAATTAACATATTTACCAACCCCATCGTTTCCCCACGTAAATCGTTCTCATTTCATTACATAATAAAGGGGAAGATCATCACAAATATCATGGGTTTAGCATACAACTTTGTCATGGGTTAAGAGGATGTCAACTTGCATATATGAGCATATATTAACCCAACCACATTTAACCCAAACTTGCACATTATCATACACATGATTTGCATAACATGTTGCATATGAGCTTGCATATTATCACACACATATCTTGCATAACATGTTGAACTTGCATATAAGCATTCTTATAACTTGCATAACATGTTAAACATGCATTTAAGCCTACACATAACTTGCATAAGCATTCACATACTTGCATAGGCATTCACATACTTGCATAAGCATTCACATACTTGCATATCACATTAAACTTGCATTTAAGCATATACATAACTTGCATAACATCATGCACATAACTTGCATAATCTCATAAAAACTTAACTTGCATAACACCATGCACATAACTTGCATACCCTCATACACATAACTTGCATATGAACTTGCATAACAACATGCACATAACTTACATAACATGTTGAGCTTGCATATATGACTTGCATCTTAAAGGAGGGTAAACATGCATAGCATATAAAGGTGTCATCTTGCACATGTATGCATCACATTTAAAAGGGTAAACTTATATGTCATGATTTATGCATAATACCAAACACTTAGCATGCATAAAACCACTTACTTAGCATGCATAGAATCAATTACTTGTTATGCATAAACACACCACTTAACTTGCATAAACCCAAACGCTTAGCATGCATACAATCAAATACTTAGCATGCATAAAATTAAATGCATAACTTGCATATCATGTTACATATAACTTGCATATACTCTCACATATAGTTTGCATAACATGTTACATATGCATAAATGTTCAACATAGTGTTTTGCATCATAAGACATGGCATTAACCTTGCATATAACATAAAACTTGCAAATCACATATCATACAAACTTGCATAAACACATTTATCCACAAACATAGCCATGTCTTATCACATCCTACCATAATCAATTCAACAATTGATTATTAAAGCCATAGGAACTCACCAAAACCAAGATTAGCAAACTTATGAAGTAAAACTAGTTGCCAAATATGAAGAAGAAGATGATTAGGGGTTGATTAGCTTGCAACTCTCTTCATTGATTTGTGGAGGCCATGATCAAGTTTCATTTTGCCATAGTTTAGTTACAAGATCTAATTATGAATGAATTAGGGTAGGGTTAGGGTCTTATTTATAGGATTAGGTAGTGTTTTAGGCCCTTAGATTAACCCTAGATTAGTTTAGGTCCGTCAGATTTAGGAAATCTCTAGAACCCAGCCCTCCAAGCCAGCCTAAAACCCAACCTGGTGCACCCAGGTTTCTGGACGCCACGCCCCTGTCGACAGGCAAGTCGACAGGCAAGTCGACACCCCTGTCGACAGGCCTGTCGACAGCCCTGTCGACATGGTTAGGGCGGGAACTTTCCCGCCTGACCCCGCTGGTTCTATATTCAAATCCTAATTTAAATTTCTAAATCTGTTTTAAGCTTTAATTTTTTTCTGCAAACTTCATTGGGCCATAACCGGGCCATACGGACTCCGATTCTCGAAAACTCGGACTCTATTTCGCGTATTTTTCCGAGACGAACGAAATGACGCAACCCTTTACCCCCAATTCCCACATCTGAGATTATTTATCCTGTAATTATTGAATTTTAGTATTAACTAAAATTCGGGGTGTTACATTCTCCCCTCCTTAAAGGATTTCGTCCCCGAAATCTCTAAGCTAAGGAGAATGCATATCCTACCATCCAAACAACCATCTACTCAAACCATCAACCACGGGCATCCATTGTCCTTAAATAGTTTCTAATGATGTATGAGCATATGCAAAAAGTGTGTGTATATGTTCCCTATCTAATGTATGAACATATGCAAACCATGATAGTGCCATGCATCCATTATGTATGCGAGAGAACCCTATTGACATATACAATATCTACATGAGTGCACAATCATTCACCAAAATGCATCATCCATATGATAACACAATCATTATACATCCATAGATATAGCTTCCTACACACAATTTTATGCAATATGCAATATGAAGTGACTGAGCCGATCTAGTGCCTAGAGTGTGTGTATATGCATCCACGAGCAACCACTAGCAAACACTTGCATCCACTTGCATCCATCATACATAACATGTCTCAAACACATGTTTCTACCATAGGACTATCCTATCTGAAGGTCAAAGGTACTAACGAGAGGACATACTAAGGATAAGATAAGCACAAGATATGCGATGAAGGAGAAGCAAAAGGACATACCCTCCGAAAGAAAAGGGTACCTCGAACGTATCTTCGCTTCCGTCTCCCAGGTAGCGTCGCTCTCTTCATCTCCCCTTCGTACTTTGACTAGTCGAACCTCTCTGTTTCTCAACTTCCAAATCTCTGACCCAAGGATGCAAGTAGGAGCTCGTTGAATCGTCGCATCACGCTCTACTTCCACTTCTCTAAGCAGGCTCGGCTCTGCCGCCTCTGCGGTCTCATGTAGGAACTTCCTCAAATGTAACACATGGAATATATCATGTACACCACTACGCCTGTCGGCCACTCCACTCTATATGTCATCTGTCCAATCCTTTCCTTAATAGGAAACGGTCTAACAAACCTTGGTACTCACTTCCAAAGTGAACCACATTCCGTAACGGAGATACCTTGATAAAAAGCATGTCCTAATATCAAACTCAAGCTCTGTTCTCCTCTTGTCCGCTTAAGATTTATGTTTATCTTGCGCCGCTTTCGAATCAAATCAATCTTTTTCCGAAGTCTTTCTAACCTTATCGGCCCAAGCAAGATCTCATCCGTAGTTTCCCACCAACGTGTAGGTGATCGACAAGGCCTTCCATAAAGAGCTTCGAAAGGTGCCATACCAATACTGGACTGAAAGCTGTTATTATATGCGAACTCCACCAATGGAAGATGCTCTTCCCATGTACCTCCAAAATCTAAGATACAAAGCCTCAAAAGGTCTTCTAGGACATGATTCACCCTCTTGGTCTGGCCGTCCGTCTGAGGATGATATGCGGTACTCAAACACAACTGAGTCCCCACTGCTTCTTGCAAACTTCTCCAAAACTCGCTAGTGAAGATAGGATCTCGATTACTCACTATGTTAGAGGGTACCCCATGCAATCGAACTATCTCTTGCAGATATAAAGAAGCTAGCCATGGAGCGGTCCCCTTGTTCTTCATAGGTATAAAAATGGGTGCTCTTAGTAAGTCTGTCTACCACCACCCAAATTCCCGTATTACCCTTTCTTGACCTGGGTAACCCGTCAATAAAATCCATCGAGATGCTATCCTACTTCCATTGCGGAACTTCCAATGGGTGAAGCAACCCACCTGGTTTCTTTTGCTCCGCTTTTACTTGTTGGCACACCAAGCATCGAGCGACATACTCGGCCACATCTTTCTTCCTACCGGTCCAGAAGAAAACCCTCTTCATGTCTTGGTACATCTTGTCCCCACCGGGATGAATGGTCATCTTAGAACGGCGTGCATCATCAAGAATAACCTTCCCCAAACCCTCGCCTTGCGGTACACAAAGTCTACCGTCTCTACGCAAGCACCCCCTATCGTCTAGGGTGTACCTACTCACATGGCTGGACGACTCCCCCCTTATGAGCTTCCCCACCAACTCAACCAACTGTGGGTCATCCCTCTGTGCTTCTCCAATCCGCCCCAAAAGAGTAGGTCTAACCTCCAAGGAGGCTAGCAAACCGGGTACAAAGTCAATGGAAGGTCTAAAGTCAAACATAGAAATAAACTCTAAGCTCCGTCGTTCAACGGACAATGAACTCAAGGACAACCTTTTTCTACTTAAGGCGTCCGCTACCATGTTTTCCTTGCCATGGGTATACGCTATCTCAAACTCATAGGATGCTAAGAATCCCATCCAAAATCATCACAACTGTCCATCTCTCACGCAGACCACCCTAGTCGAACTCGACATCCCCCAAATGCAAGCCCCAAAGGCCTAAACCAATATCAGACAAACACCCAAGGGATATCTCCTTCGAGTTCAGGCGACCTACGTGAGATGATACTAGTAAAAAAAATGGCTAATAAATTAAGCCTTTAACCAACTTTGGATGTCCTTGCCAGTCTCGCTCTAAAACCACCGTTTTCCCATACTGGCTTTCCTCACCCCATTGAGCACATACGAAAACTTATTTCGCTCTTAGAAAAGACCAAGATGTCATCCACAAAGACCATCACGAACTTATTTAGGTACTCCCTGAACACCCTTCCCATCAAATCAACAAAGTATGCGGGGGCGTTCGTCAAACCAAATGGCATCACCAGCCATTCATAAAAAAAAATCATCCGGAGTCCTAAAGGCAGTCTTCTCTATACTATCCTCAGTCACTCTCAACTTACGAAACCTCGTGGCTAAGTCCTACTACATAAATACTGAGGCGCCACCCAACTGATCAAAGAGATCATCAATCCTCGGCAATGGGTGTCTATTCTTCTTTGTGAGTTTATTTAATTCTCTTTAGCCTATACAAAGTCTGAGGGACCCATCCGCCTTCGTGACAAAAACTACTGGAGCACCTCACTCCGATACACTTCGTCTTATGAACCCCTTCTCAAGCAAATCGCCTACTTACTTATGGAGTTCCCTCCTCTCACGAGGAGCCATGTGGCACACTGGCCAAGATACTGGTTTAGCATTATCCACCAGGTATATTCGGAAGTCAATCTCCCGCTTCGGAGGTAAGCCCTTCACCTCCCCACACACATCCGAGTATTCCCGGACCGCTCTAACAGATCGCAAATTCTAGACCGACGTGTCAAGCGATTCTAGATAACTTAGCATAACAGATTCTATGGGATTACAAGAGATCTCGAGAGTGTTACCCAAGCGAGTCATAAGCCTAACAACTCTCCCTTCAAAAGCAAGAACGGCACCTCTACTGGATAACCAGTCCATGCCCAAAACTAGCCCATAGCCCGTGAAGCCCAACAAGCATTACACCTAAACTCAACGCTGTATAGAAACTTTCAAACCCAAACACATCATGGAGCCCAATTGGGTTTGAAACAACTAAGGGATCATCTACCAACTGGTGTCTAAGTGCAGTGACTCAACTAACAATGATGAGATAAACGAACTCGATGCGTCAGAATCAAATAAGTTCGAATTGGATAATCCTCCAATCTAGACGGTCTTATCCCCATCTGGTACCCTAGTCGTGCGGGAATACAACTACCCTTCAGAAGATTCCATACCTTGCCCTTGCTTCTTCGGACAATCCTAATAAGGTGTCCTATTCCTCCCAAAAGGATAACTACTAGCCTTCTTCTTCCCTATTCTCCACTCGTAACCTCCCACCAATGAGGTTTCATTCTTCATTAACTAAACAACTATTTGAGCCTTCCTCTCATCATCTATCCTATAGGTACCTACCAGTCCTCCTCCCTCTTGAACCAACTTCTAATCTGATTAACGTTTAAGTCCCTTGAAGTGGTTTTCCATCCTTATCTATCTTAGAAAGATCATCTATACGCGGAGGGGAAGCTCAAAATGAGAGAAAGGAAGAGATTCAAGATGGAGAATTCGAAAGATATAGATATGGCTATTGGGGATTATGCTTTTCTTTCAAAAACTTTTCTCTTAAAAGACATGTTTTTGAAAATACTCCTTTCAAAAATATTCCCAAAAAAATAGTTTTTCTAAAAAAATTATCTGTTCCGGTAACCTTAAGCTCTGATACCACGTGTAACACCCCACACCAGCTAAGGTCACTCACTGAGGGAATGCCTTAGTTTTGGTGGAGTATTTTTAGTGAGTATAGAACAGAAAAATTACAACAAGACAGATATAAGTAATACTTGAAAATTTAAAACATCCTTTCATTTCAGCGGAAAGTAAAACATGTTTGGTTACATCACAAAACCATAACAAGAGTCAAGTACATAATATCCATCCTGATAAAATAGAAGTACATAATCCCACTACATAGACAATAGCCATAATAGAAAAGATAAACCGAGCTTTACTTCTACGGTCCAAGCCCAAAAGATAGATATAGCGGTCTGATCCAAGCCCACTAGTGCTAGGCCCACTCTGAAAACCTGAGGGTTGGGAAAAAGATAAAAACAACGGGGTCAGACATAAGTCTGAGTGAGTCCTATAACCCTAACAATACAACCATTAAAGTAATTAGGGTATGACATAAATATGGTATGGTACCTCTGGGGATAATGACCACACTAAGTAGCCAACAAAACACAGGATGTACTAAGATAACCGAAAAGACGCTTTTATCCACCCAAGTATAATTATTAGATTACACCACCCCAGACTTATTCACCCAAGGGTAATTCCTACACTACACCACACCAGTTCTACCCACCAAGAGTAATTCCTACTTAAAGGTTGATCCCTCCCAAGGACTTAGAAAATTTTTCCAGTAATTTCGTGTACCCCTAGCCCACTACATAGGTGCCGTCTGCCCCTATCTCCACTAGGTGTACTTAGTAATTTTACCCAGTAGTTTCGTGTACCCCTACATAGGTGCCGTCTGCCCCTATCTTTATTAGGTGTACCCACTACTCCCAAGCGATCGGCTCCCTAACGTAGATACCCGTGCTGGTCCCACAGTGGGGTGTATCACTCCCCTAAAGTGGCCACCTGATAATATCAACGGTGCACGGCTTTATATCTACACGATGCAACAACGGCTTATCTACCAGCCCGGGCCCACACACGCATATGAAACCCGTTGGACTTGCGTTGCCACCGCTACCCCGTTTTGGCCTCTTATAATCAAGCCCAATATGCGTGTCCCGTCACTCGACATGGGTCGAGCCCACAAAGATACGTTTGGGATATTGGTTGAAATGGGCCCCCACAAGCTACTACTTAAGCTTGTCATTTTATCTAGTGCATCCCACTTAACCCCTTTTTATAATCATGCCCCCTTACATGTTAAGGTTTGGTTAAGTCATCTAATTATATTTCAATTGCCACTTAAGGCACCCACTAGATTTCCGCATGCCACCCAAGGCATTTACTTGATTCCCACATGCCACCCAAGGCACTTACTTGATTTCCACATGCCACCCAAGGCACTTACTTAACCCTTTAATCATGTTTAATTACATGTTCCACTTTGGTTAAGTATTCTAATCGTATTTTCTATTGCCACCCAATGCAACCCACTAGTTTCCTCATGCCACCCAAGGCACCCCCACTAGTTACTACATGCCACCCAAGGCACCCACTTAACCCCTCATGTCCCACTACATGCTAATATGGTTAAGTGTTTCTTAACTAATTAAGACCGTGATCTCCCATAAAGACCTCCCACATTAGACTGGCTGTTATGACCGCCTGGTTAAGCCGGTAGGGTCCGGGAAGTCTTACGTCATAACAGAGTCTAACCTCGTGTCTTTACTTTAATCACGTATTTAATTTATGGCAAAGACCTCTCACATTGGGCTGCCATTTGTAGCAACTGGTTAGGCCGGTCGGGTCCGGGCAGTTTTACACTACAAATGAGTCCAACCTCGTGTCTTAGTCGATTAATTACTCCTAATTAATCACCCCCATATTAATTATCCCTAATTAATATCAAGTTTTTCTTAACATGGGTAGACCTAACTCAATAGGTAAATTCCCATGGGGTAGACCTAACTCAATAGGTAAATTCCCACTTATGTTAATTTATTTTTATGGTATGCTTAATCATACCCAACCATACTTTAATTAACATATTTACCAACCCCATCGTTTCCCCACGTAAATCGTTCTCATTTCATTACATAATAAAGGGGAAGATCATCACAAATATCATGGGTTTAGCATACAACTTTGTCATGGGTTAAGAGGATGTCAACTTGCATACATGAGCATATATTAACCCAACCACATTTAACCCAAACTTGCACATTATCATACACATGATTTGCATAACATGTTGCATATGAGCTTGCATATTATCACACACATATCTTGCATAACATGTTGAACTTGCATATAAGCATTCTTATAACTTGCATAACATGTTAAACATGCATTTAAGCCTACACATAACTTGCATAAGCATTCACATACTTGCATAGGCATTCACATACTTGCATAAGCATTCACATACTTGCATATCACATTAAACTTGCATTTAAGCATATACATAACTTGCATAACATCATGCACATAACTTGCATAATCTCATAAAAACTTAACTTGCATAACACCATGCACATAACTTGCATACCCTCATACACATAACTTGCATATGAACTTGCATAACAACATGCACATAACTTACATAACATGTTGAGCTTGCATATATGACTTGCATCTTAAAGGAGGGTAAACATGCATAGCATATAAAGGTGTCATCTTGCACATGTATGCATCACATTTAAAAGGGTAAACTTATATGTCATGATTTATGCATAATACCAAACACTTAGCATGCATAAAACCACTTACTTAGCATGCATAGAATCAATTACTTGTTATGCATAAACACACCACTTAACTTGCATAAACCCAAACGCTTAGCATGCATACAATCAAATACTTAGCATGCATAAAATTAAATGCATAACTTGTATATCATGTTACATATAACTTGCATATACTCTCACATATAGTTTGCATAACATGTTACATATGCATAAATGTTCAACATAGTGTTTTGCATCATAAGACATGGCATTAACCTTGCATATAACATAAAACTTGCAAATCACATATCATACAAACTTGCATAAACACATTTATCCACAAACATAGCCATGTCTTATCACATCCTACCATAATCAATTCAACAATTGATTATTAAAGCCATAGGAACTCACCAAAACCAAGATTAGCAAACTTATGAAGTAAAACTAGTTGCCAAATATGAAGAAGAAGATGATTAGGGGTTGATTAGCTTGCAACTCTCTTCATTGATTTGTGGAGGCCATGATCAAGTTTCATTTTGCCATAGTTTAGTTACAAGATCTAATTATGAATGAATTAGGGTAGGGTTAGGGTCTTATTTATAGGATTAGGTAGTGTTTTAGGCCCTTAGATTAACCCTAGATTAGTTTAGGTCCGTCAGATTTAGGAAATCTCTAGAACCCAGCCCTCCAAGCCAACCTAAAACCCAACCTGGTGCACCCAGGTTTCTGGACGCCACGCCCCTGTCGACAGGCAAGTCGACAGGCAAGTCGACACCCCTGTCGACAGGCCTGTCGACAGCCCTGTCGACATGGTTAGGGCGGGAACTTTCCCGCCTGACCCCGCTGGTTCTATATTCAAATCCTAATTTAAATTTCTAAATCTGTTTTAAGCTTTAATTTTTTTCTGCAAACTTCATTGGGCCATAACCGGGCCATACGGACTCCGATTCTCGAAAACTCGGACTCTATTTCGCGTATTTTTCCGAGACGAACGAAATGACGCAACCCTTTACCCCCAATTCCCACATCTGAGATTATTTATCCTGTAATTAGTGAATTTTAGTATTAACTAAAATTCGGGGTGTTACAGTTTGCATGACTAGTTCATGAAAACCAAGGTGCACATGCATTTTGTCCATGTGAGAAAAAAAATGTTTTAAACTAAAAGATCCAATACTTTTCTCTCAAGTAACTTGAGTATTTAATGAGATGGAGGGAAAGTTCATAGGCTGCGTACATGTAGATTTGAAAATATGTAGGTTGGGTATCTTCATTTGTTGTTTTACTTAGCTGCCTATATCTATGATTTGGAAATGAGAGGGACGTGCTAAGTTGTACATCTTTCATTTGATTGGAGTGCTAAGCATAGATACTAGCTGTTACTTTTCCATAAATGAATGCATGGATTGTCACGTTTGAGGTGTAACTGAGGAAGGTCGTGGGTTGATTGAACAAAGGTGTACACTTATGTCATAGGAAATCCTAGTGGTAATACTTTGGCTGTACAACCAATATACATATTGTATTTCATAGTTTTAAATATATTAAAACTAAACGACAAAGAGGAAAAAATCCATAAATGGATTTGGTCTTGTTAATTCACATCTCATGAAAGCTAAATCTTGACATTTGGAAATTATATCTCCTATATGCTTATATGTAAAGTAAATGAAATTTTACTTTAAGTTAGTCTTATAATCTCATGCAATTTAAAACAAGCATAAATGCAAAAGAAAATGTAAAAACACATTACTTGACTTTTAAACTAACTATTATCTTAATTTTTAATAATATTCAAAATTCATTATTATTTAATTAACTTAAATTACATATAAAATCTATCATTATAGTTTAACTAATTTAGCCAAAAATCAGGGACATTACAGAAATGATACATACCCAGATCACTACATAGATTTAGAAAATGAATTGAATCGATTTAGGATACAAGTTGGAATGATATATACCTAGGATTTAAAATTTTAAATCTCGGAATGAAATGATATATATCCGTATTACTCGGCCTAGAAAGAAAATTATATATAGACACCGTTGCTCTATTTTGAAATAGTTTCTAAATTTAAATATATTTTAATTATAATAATTTTTTAAAATTTAAACAATTAAAAATATTTTATATGTAATTTAATAAACGTTTTATTATAATTAAATATTTTTTAAATTTTAATTCTTATATATAAATATATTTTATAAAAATATAGTTATAGATTTTTCTTAATACTTTACATTAAGAAAGGTTTTAAGAAAGATTTGGAATATAACTATAACTTAATGTGTTTAGTAAATAAATTGAAATGGAATTCAAATTTAGCTATATTGATTAAAAAAAATGTGATTTAGAAATGATGAAATGAGTTTTGAATGAAATCGGTTAAGATAATGAAACTTAATAATTTGATAATAATTTATGAAATGAATGGTTTGAATCTAAATATAATTGAAGTAATATTTAGAATTGATTAAACTTGAAATCTTGGATTTAATAGTACTGTAATGAAAGAAATGTTATCTAAAGTAAAATTGAATTTTTGAAAATTTTATTAAAGTAATAAATTTTGAACCCAACTTGAATAATATTTATAAGTATTGGAATTCGAATATACTATTAAGCTGGAATTAATTTGAAGTGAAATTTTTGGTAATTGAAATGATTATAAGTTGAAATTGAACATATGGATATATGGTTCAGATTGGATTAGTATTCAAAACTAGATTTTTAAACTACTATTATTTTATACAAAACTAATTTAGATTATTTTATATAATTATTATTTTATAACTATTTATATTATATTTAACTATTAAACATCTTATAATTATTTTAAATTAAACTAAGTTATTCAACTGCTACATTATGTATTTTATAATCATTTTAACCAGTTTATTTTATACAAATCTATTTATTTTTAAATTAAACTATTATATATTATATTAATTATTTTAAATAAAAGTTTATTTTAATCCGATGTATTAGATCCAAATATTTAATATGAAAATTTTGAATAACGATGATTGTGAGATAAAAATTTGAAATCAAATGTAATTTTGTTAAGGAACCATTTGGAAATATGAAATCTATAATTTGAACGTAAAGCAAAATAATGATTTGTTTGAAATATTTGAACTTCATTGTTTAAATATAAAACTAATATTTTGATTAAATTGATTCATGTTATTTTAAAATAAGATTTCAAACATAAATGACCACGGTGTGAAAAATGTTAACATTGGTTGTTAAAGAGACCTGGATCAGATATTGTCATACTCTCTGCCAATACCGAAAACCACTTTTACAACTATGCACGTAGTGGAGAATACAGAATGAAGTAGGATGGATTGGAAGGCGATTACTGGACCTGAAGAAAGAGAACGATGAGGGATAACCTTGACCTTCAGGTCTAATTAAAACGACTAAAACATGAGTCATACCCAGGCCAATGTGAGTTAGCTACTCTTCAGCGGACATTCTTCTTCGACATCATATCTCTTACTTTGTCACTAATTTGGGCACCTTTGAATTTCAGAGTATTGTTTGAGGTGGGTGGTAGCTGGCGGCTATGCGTTACCACCAGCTTGGGTATGCAATCCGGAAGAATCCTACTGGTGGGTATTGCCTCGATGCCTTGTCATGTTTATCCCGATCGTGCCCCCTACGACTTTGATTTGTGTCATACCTATGGAGTGCTCTCTGATGCCACTATTTATGATGGGTTTACAGTACTGTATAAAAACGATGTAAGGGAAAAAATGTAATCCTGCTTATGCTATTTTCAATAGTATATTTAACCATAGACACTATTATAATAGCGTATTGTATTATATGAAATCTAGTTTAACGAATCCTTGGAGCATCGAAATCCCAAACATCTTTTAAATTACTAATGCATTTCATTAAATATTTCACTTGAGTTGGTTCACAAATACAAGAATGTTAGTCCTGATCTGAGTTGTTTTGTTTTGCATTATTGCTCGGGTCAGATCATGTATTGTAGTATTGAGATTTCACCTTTCGAAGCTGGAGACTGTTGAAGATATCATCTCTATCTATTGGTTCTGGTTATTTTTTATTTGTATTAGAAATTCTTGTATTTAGACTTCCTCTGTATTTGATTCTATAACTCTGATATTATGTATAAATTTGAATTTTTATTTAGTACCTTCATGAACTACTTTATTTATTCAGCTGCGAGATATTCTGTGTCTATGATTCGATTTATTAGACCCCATAGCAATAACAATCTTCTTTTTTCGAACGATTTGAGCTGGTTTAATTACCGACTTGAAGCGTTCGAAAAGAAAGGTCTTTACAGTTCAGTTGATATCGAACTCGATGACCTAAGATGAGTTATATATGAGTTTGTAAACTGTTTATGGTTGAATATTATGTATTAACGGTTAGAGATAGAATGAATCACTATTTAAATATGGAATATGAAATAGAGCCAATTGTTCTTAATTGATGCTCGCAGTATTTTTATTTGAATTGAATATGTGGATGAATAGGTTTATAATGGAATTAACATCGCTAATGCGTAGGAAGTTGTTGAATAATAAACTGATGTGTAGATTTAGTCAATATGCATTAATAAATAGTTGCTTGAACAATGCTTGAAATTATGATGATTATTTACTATATAAATGGTACGGTTTATGAAACTTAAATGAGATCCGAATGAATTATTTTAAACATCTAGAACCTTTCCATTGCTTAACAACATTCTTTTCTAGTTTTCTCAAGAATATTGTCAAGAATAGTTGAAGACCAGTTCCAGTAGATTTATCATCATTTGTTTACTAACCTTCACTCCTATCGGATTATTTTTTCATCATTTTGGTAGTGAGAGAAATTCCAACATCGAAACTGAGTACCACGCCAAAGATTTATTCACAAATATTCTATGGATATTGTAGGTCGAAACAGTCATCCAAGGCTATGGACTGAAGGCTTTGTCAGTGGAATCATTCACATTCTCCTATGTTCATCACTGATGCAGAAAACATGATCATTAGCAATGAAGAACACACTGAGCATTTAAGACAAGATAGGTTAATAAGTTTTTGGCTATTATCCTCAATTAGTGCTAATTTACTACCACAAGTAATTGGATGTAAATTAGCAAATGAAATCTGGAATACTATGCAAAGAGTGTTCAACTGCCGATCTACTGCTAAAATTATGCACTATAAGAGGGAACTCCACAACATTAAAAAGTGCAATGACCCAATGAGGGATCACCTGAAAAAAATTAAGAAACTATACAATCTATTTGAAGCAGTAGGTCATCACACACCTGAAAATGAGCAAGTATCGACCTTCTTAAATGATCTTGAGTACGAGTATGAGACTATTGTTGTCATTCCATCCTCAAAGAAAACTACCCTTGATATGTAGTATGTTCACTCAATACTGCTTGCTCATGAAGCAAAAATCGAGCACAAAACACCATAAGATTCAGAATCATCTATCAATTATGCTAAAGCTACAGAAATAAGAGCATAAATTATCAAATAACCGATCAAAACAGTCAAAGGGGTGGCTAAACAAATTGAGGAAAAGGTAGAGGAAGAAATAATCCTAGGCTGAATTGTCAAATCTGTGAAAGAATAGGGCATACTACACCTAAATGCTACTTTCGATTTAATCAGAATTATATACCATGTCAAAGTTCAAGAAGTCAAAGAAATTCTAACCCAAGTTAAAATTTAATTCAAGCTCAAGGTGCTGCAAACAAGTAGGTTAATGTCAATTGCAAGTACTTTGGTATATGATGCATTGGAAATGTACACTCATTTTCCCTTTGAAATTGAATTTTGTTATGTATTGTCATTTTATTGATTGTTGTGTGTTATATGTTGTTTGCTTTTTGGTATCAGTTTTTGATAATAGGGGTATCCGTCTTGTTATATTGTTGTATTGTTTTTAGTAATAGAGTATCAGTTTTCTACCTATATTAATATCATTTTTGTTATATTGTTGTATTGTTTATAGCATGTGGGTATCAGTTTTGTACCCATATAAGTATCAGCTATGAAAAATACATGTAGCTATATATGGTGACAATGTATCATTTTGAATATATTTATATATCAATTTTGCAGTAATTTGGTATTGCTTTTGTCGTACACGGTAGTGAATTAAATAATTAAATTTATAAAGTATCATATCATACTGAACAACTATTGAGTATCATTTTCACATATATGCAGGTATCGATGTTGTAAATAACGTTTAATATAATTTGTAAAATAACTAAGCATGAATTCAAATGAAATACTTACTATGTATGAATTTGTACTTTTTTGGTATCACTTTTGTTATATACGCCAGTAAACTAGACAACTAAAATTTAAAAGCATTATATTATATAAAACAGCTGTTGGGTATTTCTGCATATATGTAAGTATCAGTTTTGTGAAATCATCATAAAATTTAAAATAGCTGTTAGGTATCATTGTTGCACATAAGTAGGTATCAATTTTGTGAAAGCATCGTATAATAGTTATTAGGCTTCATTTCTGCATATATGTAGATATCAATTTTGTGAAAGCATCATATTATAGAAAATAGTTGCTGGGTATCATTTGTGCACATATGTATGTACATGTTTCGTGAAAACATCATATTACATGAAATAACTATTAATATCATGTCTAAATACAAGTAGGTATCATTTTTGTGAGAGTAGCATATTATACAAAGTAGTTATTGGGTACCATTTCTACATATACATAGGCATCATTTTTGTGATAGTATCATATTATATAAAACGGTATTGCATATCATTCATATATACATGACAATGAAATAGCATGGAGCGGAAAACGATAATGGAGAAATAGTACTTGTACGATTCAGATAAAATGCGAATGGAGTTGAACGTGATTTTGATAGGGCGATGGGAGTGGAAGAAGGAGAGAAAAGTATAAAGAATATTTGCAAGTGAAGAACGTAACAAAAGCATTAACCTTACTGTTACACACATTTTCTTCTTTTTCTTTGATCTCTTCACCTACTTCATTAGATAATGGAGAAGCAGAGGAAAAGCGTTAACCTAATTTTTGTTTGTCATCTTTTCCTCTTCCTCGATCTCTTCACCAACTCCATTTGGGAAATGAAGAAGCGGAGCAAAAGACGAGGAATAAGAATTGAGAGATCAGTTCGAAAAATAGATCGATTTCAAGAACAGAGAATATAAACTTCTGTCGGATGTGCATTTGAATGAGAGACATGTTCGAATGATAGGTTTTGGGCTTTTCCTTAAGAATTTTTTTGTAGATGTTCAATCCACGTATATATTACCATCTATCCAAAATTTAATATCATTCCGACATTCATAGAATAATATAGTTGATGTTTAAATTCAACAGTTTGAATAAATGTCTGAACGGTGAATAATTGAACTAAGATTATGATAGTGTTACGTATGTCAGAATGAACTCAAATTCTGGATAGATGATAATATATACGTGGAATGAACATCTATAAAATCTTGTTGGGATTGGATTAGTGTAGCTCGCAGTAACATAGAGAAGTTAAAAGGGTGCTGCAAAAGTGGGTGTCCCGGAACGCTCCTCTACAAAATCTGTTTTCTGCTTAATGCATCCTTATCCTAGACAGCTCGAATGTACAAAAAAGGATGCTCCCTAAACTTTCTCCTAAGCACATTCAGTTTCTTTTTCGAGGCACATAGTTTTTTAAACCGAATATTTAATTAAAAAAATAGATCATAATGTAAACCTCTATATATACATATAACATACAAGTGGTATATATGTTAATGCTTATAGTAATATAAAGATAGACATATCTCAACCAAATCTAACTTTATGTGGCTTTGAAAAATGCTTGGCTGCTACAACTGCATTTACTTTTTCTTTAGTAATTATTGGGTAACATACGTTGTCTTTCTCTTTTAAATTGCAATGCGTTATAGTACCATGATTATACCATTTTAAAATATCCAGGATTTGAATTTTTCATCCCCAACTCAATATATATTTGCTTGAATAATCTGAACTGAATATTTTTCTTTATAACAACAATGACATGGAGATGAAAGAATTGTGTTTAACTAAATGGATTTTTCTAGGCATTAAAGTATCTATACTATATTATAATTACTGAGTTTGCAATGGAGCTCTCACAGGCCTTACTGGATATTTACGCCTATCTAAAGCTGAACCGCCTCATACCGTGCTTCCTATCCAGTCCCTTCGCATTTTTCTCCCATCTCAATCGCATACCCTTCTCTTCCCCATGGCTTCATGTCCATTCTGCCTTCCCCCATCTATGAAACACGTCGTCCACCTGCTCCCTTCTCAATCCTGTTTTAATTCGGGGGTAGGTGCCTTCCAAAGCACGGCAGTTCTTTTCATCCCCTCTTTAATTGATTGACCTTTTCTGATCTTATACTACTTCCATCTGCCCCCTTGCAGCCCGTGTTATCAGAATCTGTTACAGCAACCCAAATCGTGTGGTTTGTCGACCTCCTCCACCAGCAGTAGCAAATAGCCAAGTGGTCACTTTCCATCGTTATTCCTTCTCTTCTTACCACATCGACAACATAATTTAGGGAAAATAAATCATGCTGAACGACTGCCAACTAGCCCTAGGTTGTTCGCTGACATGCTTTTCGGGAAGTAACCACTATCGCGTATTTGGGATTTCGTTTCGTGTTTACAGCTGCGGTTTGCGTCTTTCCACATGGTTGTTTCCAAACACTGCTGTTTCGACTACACTCAATTCGATTCAACATGTAAAGGTATCATTTTTAAGCCGAATTTTATAGTTGACGGCTTTTGTTTGGTTGTTGTTTGTATTGGTAGATTCTCAGCGATTTCTATAGTTCTGGCTGTTAGTTAGGTAATAATTATTCATGGTTTTACTAATACCAAATTAACATCTCTTCGTGTGGAAAGAGCGGAAATAAAAAATATAAAACACAGCAATATTTAATTTTAGTTATGTAAGATAGATAGCTATTAGTTTATCAGTGTATAAAGTTTAAGTTTGTGTATAACTTAAATAGTATTTAGTTGATAGTCTTACCACTAAATACTATTTACCGTTTAATAAATGAAGGTTTAATTTGATAGCCATAATTTAACCCAGGTTACGAAAAGGCCAAACAACAAGGTGCTACAA
Source organism: Allium sativum (assembly GCA_030737875.1). Lineage (NCBI taxonomy): Eukaryota > Viridiplantae > Streptophyta > Magnoliopsida > Asparagales > Amaryllidaceae > Allium > Allium sativum. Next base: position 418,421,195 of record CM060924.1, read on the forward strand.
AGAATTCACAACCCAAGCCATGTTCACAGTCAAAGCAGAAGTCTTTCTGACAAGCAAAGAAATAGCCAGATTCAGGTGTAAAGCACACAGCGAGTTTGTCTCAAAAGTTTAGAGATCAAAATGAAAAGAAGCCTGCAAGTGAAGATGTTAACAGTGATCGAGTGAAAAGGCCTTCTGATAAGAAGGTGGCAGATCAGGCTGGGATAGTCAAAGCTGTTACGAAATCCCATGCATGCCTGCAGAGGGGGAAAAAAGGAAAAAAAAGGTTTGCATTCATATTATAATCTTTTTTGAATTTTTGGGTTTTGTTTTGTATTTTACATAAAAAAATTATGCAGTATACCAGTTTTTATTGGGAATTCTCCTTTGCTTTCAACAACGAAACTTAATATTTCAACTTAATCAGCATTTGCTAGTGATTATGCAGGTATATAAACTTTACTTTTGAAAACATGGTTATCCAGTATTCAGTGATTAGTTGATTCCATGACTTTTTTAACATCTAACCACATTTATAGATGGCTTTTTTGTTTTCCAAATATATTAGGAGTTATTAAAAGAACATCCAAGTTATGGGGTTAATAGCTATTTAAAAATATTATATAAGTTATATTTCATTGCTGGTTGTATTGACACATATTAATGTACTTCAATATATATTAACTTAGGCGCAATAAAAATTCACATAACTTGATTGTTTCATTCTTACATTTTAGTATAACATCATGAAATAGTTATTATTATTATTATTATTATTTTGACAACACCTGTACAATTTGTAACAAAAAGTAAAGGATATCAACGAGAATGAGGAAAATAATGGCTCTCTTCCTAAGTATGAAAACAAAAAATAAGTAAGACCATGATGAAAAATGATGAAATATGACAAACTGATAATTTTAGAATTTCAACTGTACATATATAAGTGCATAACTTATAATGTAAACACAACATCTAAAGAGATTACTCTGTTACAGATAATATCTAGATTTTTTTTAAATTTGAAGAATCAGATGTTTATATGTTTTTTTAACCCATTATCAGTACTGCTACGCTACCTCACAATGTTATGGCTAAGGCTGAAGTTGAGGAACTAAAATGATGATAAGCTATATATTATACAAAATAGTTGTGAATACAGTACTTCAACAAACCTTATGCAAAATATTAAATTAGACCATCTATAATTTTAAATTAAACGTAAAATCACTTTCAATATCACAAGTTTTAAGTTTCAAGTAGGGCGTACAAATAATAACTTTTCTATCATGTTTATTCATGCAATGTTAACAGCTTTATCAAGTGTTATAGCTATCATAAATAGTTTCAACTCCTTTAATTACCACTGACACTTAAAAGTAGGTAGTTCGATGCTCAGTAAATATGTGGAGTACTTATTTATGAATTCAAATGCCTGCAAATAGACCTATGTTTGCAGTGACCTGCATGTATAACCTACTCTGCTGTAGAATCGTTAATAACTGATGTTGTCATTCATATTACCTAGCTTGCATCTCATTGTTAGCTGCCACAAGGCCCACAACTACTACAACGCGTCGTGATAAGATGTGATGAAAATAAATATCAAAATCATGAGATTTGGATGTTGGAATTAATCTATTTGTTGGAACATCTGTTCCATTTAAACCATTTGCTGTTAATTTAATTTTGAATTTGATGTTATGTTAGGATTCTGGGTGCACTTTAATTGTTTAGGTCATGCCACCATGTGAATCTCACGTGATCGAACATTTTGCGACAAAATACAATGAGTCAGTATCCCTTTTATGTTTAATGTTAATGTTATTAAATTGCAAACATTTAATAAGATCTCTCAATGGTGGTTATCTAGAATTAACCACTATTATAGCCTAATCTCTTTTTTCTGCAAATGTTAGAAAGATCTGATGTTCATCTTAAATTCCTTATTTAAATTTTGGTTATGATATTTAATTCATTGCACAGCTCAATTTGGAGGTTTTGGCATGTCAAATCTGTAACAGCTTCTCAAGCATTATATAGCTATTAAGTTTATTTTTAATCATACATGGGTTAGTTTGTTGAATATTTGTTTTATGATTAATAAAACTAGAAATCGGAGTTCACACATTTCTTACAAATAGGTTTACAAAACATACCTGAAGTTATTTTCAACAATAGCTATGCTACAAATATTTACGACATATATTTGCAGCATAAGCTGCATTTTTTGTTAGAAAAATTTATGAGAGATTTTTGCAAAATCTTTTAATTGGGAAGAAGGAAAAGTGAATTTTTAAATTTATGAGGGTGTTTACCAAAGCGCCCTTAATAATATTAAATTATGTCATTTAAATATTTCATGTTGATTAATATATAACCATACTTATTTTTTATTTTCTGTCCCAAGTTAATTTTATGAACATGCCAAATTTATAGCTTTCATATTGCAATATATCCCTGTAGTTAATGGTTTTATATGTTTATATAAATTTCATTAATATAACAATTGACAAATATTTATTATTTTATTTCACATATTCATTGACAACATATTCTATTCCTATGGACTAATACTAAGATATATTATTTCTCATTTCTGTTTATTATTTCATATATTTAATATACCAATTTTCACCACTGTTCCTCTTGCTGAGATCCTTCAAACATGCTTCACTAAGGAAAAGGTTACAACATATAACTACAAACTAATCTACGTGATTTCGTTTATGTTTCATGGAGCGATCCTATGACATATGTGGTGTTCATTTATAAATGGTATGAGCCTATTACTTTAGCCTTGAATTAATATATGTAAAGTAAGAAAATAAGATTGAGTTTGGTGATTAATTGTTGAATAAATCTACAACATGCATATGAAGTCTCCTGTTAGTCTGAGGAAACGGGAAGCTTTTGTCAGCTGAATGAAAATTTGCATTTTTTAAAGTTGAGAGTTTTTATTTCTTTGACTAAAGATGTGGATATTCATTATTGTTATAATTATATTTTGGATCGTTCTCTCAAAATATTTAAATAATATTGATTATTCATTGTAAACACAACATTTTTTCTGTTACTTTATTTTGTTGGAAATATGAACGATTGGAGTTCTCAATGTGTATCAAAAACATTGGTTGGCACTCATGAATGTTATGCTTGACTTGCTTTTTAGGCCTCCTACATTTATGTACAGTCTTCTTATCTATATGATACCTTGAATGTAGAGTCTTCTTATCTATGGCACCTGATTTTTTGTATGTATGACATCAAATGCAAAAGTTAAATCTCATACATACATATATTTTTTTAGTCAGATTTACCCATATTTCGTTAGATGAGTATATGTAGGTAAAAGAAAGAATTTAGGAGAAAAAAATGAAGTTTTTTATGTTCTAAGGTCCTACAACTTGGCTTCATGTTTAGTGGTACACGCCACTTATATTTTTAGAAACGGTGGTCTTATAAATTGCTGACTATGAAGAAGTATCCGTATTCATATCTATTTGAGGAGGAACATGGACTTTTGTGTAACATCTTATTTCAATTTATGCTATAAGAATCATATATAATATGGAGACACGACAAAGAAAAACACTTGAATAAAATGTGATGATTTTTCATAAGAAATCACATTGCGGTATAGTGAAATGGTAAATTTTTTGATGTGGGAAAATAGTTTGACATAAAACGCACGTATGGATGAATGTAAAGGCTGTTCTCTCTTTGATGCGTGCAGCGTTAAGGAATGAAAACAAAATTCATGTAGAATAAGTACATAAGCTAATAACCTAGAACCTTACCCTATGTTGGATCACCATTGTTTTTTACTGCATAAAATTGATGGTAATTCCACTTTAATATTATTATCGTATAGTTGTGCAGTTAACTTCGAATGTACACTTCTTCATCCTGCTATAGAAGTTTTTTAAAAAAGTATATTTTCCTTACTACTTATGTAGATCTTCCTTTAGTCGATGTATTGGAATGAAAATTAATTAACTTATGTAACTATCATAATTACTATTTGTGATAGGTTTTGTTATACGGTATCAAATTAACTTTTTTTTATTTTAAAACTTAAATATAAAAAAAACGTTAGTTGTGTGTTCTTGGGTGAAAGTTATTTATAAAGATGGGTGCTAATTGGCTGTGTATCCATATATTCTAATATCATGTCAAAGACATGATAAAAATACCAACTTTTAATTCAACTGAATACAGATGGGCTCGAATGACTACAAAGGTATATATTTTGAATATTAATTCTTTTTTATGATGTTTCATTAGATAATTATATGCACTGTTTGTTAGTAAGCCCAAAGATAAAGCTCTACAGTAATTATAACAAAATTGCAGTTTTGTCCCTTTTTTTTGGGTGCCTGTGTGTGTACCATTAGTGCATCCTTTTATTTGTAAAGTAGTTAGTTTGTGAAGGCAAATTACACGACACTTTTGAATTTCCATGACCATCGATTTAGGATTTCTGCTCACAAATAAAGTTTTAGTTGTATGCATAGTTATGCTCTTGAAATTGACTATAAAGTATAAACTCTCTGTGAAAATGTTTTAACTTGGACATATTCAAGATGACTACGTTTTGGTCATATAATGTAGTAACCTAGGTAAGATTCAATATGTCTTGACATGGCATGACCCTACATTGCTGTGTACTGCAATATTTTTACATTTTTTTAGATAGTTTTAGCATTTGTGCTAGATTCATAATCGTATACTTATAGTGTGCAAAAATTAAATTCAAAATAATTAGACTCATTATTTATTATAAATTTCATTACTTTATTAAACGAGAAAAAGAATAAGAGTGATGAGTACTTAAAACCTCTAATGAATGCAAGCAGAACAACTGCCAATTTTCCTTACAAGACAACCAGTTGTGGACTTCGAATTTGCTGTAACCTTTTACCAATGAAATTGTTACTAACTGAGGTACATTATTATTCGATTGTTAGCATCTAAGAAATAATCAAATTAATGTAATTATTTGATGTTCTGTTGTATGACACTGACATCTAAAAGCATTATGGTAGGTAAGAAACAGTCTGCTCAAGAAATATCTGAGCTACTAACTCCTTTGTTTGCATTGACGATCACAAGCTAAGATAAGATCACAAGTGGTGCTTGCGAGGCAAGTTAGGCTAGATTTGACTGTAATTCTCTCTCAATTCTTTGGCTTGATCCACCAAGAAATCAATATGAACCTGCAAATGCTTAAGGCAGATATTAAATTGAACTAATATGGTTTTTACTGTAACAGTTTTTTGTAATGTTTTTCACTTTTTTAGCTTATTTAGGGACAATGGGTACATAATTTTGTTTCATGAATAAAATTGATTTTAATGTTCTGTTGGGGTTTATGTTTTGATTTAGAAATAGATGCTACTGTTATATTCGTAAGCATCATACAGAAAAATATACGATAAGTTTGCTATGTATAGGTTGGGATTTCATATCCAGTTTTCTTGCTTTGAAAATTTTAAGGAACGACTTTATTGTCTGCTTATAGGTCCAAGGCCCTGCTTATTGGACCATGTCAATTAAGTTGCTTATTTTGTTGCATCTCATTTGCTTATAGCTCCTTATTAGTTTGTCCTTGCATAATTACAATTTTAATTGTATATTATTCATTTTCAAAATTAGTTATATTTATTAAAGGTTTTCAAATTTTCTTCACTATAAATACGTGCACAATGCTAATTACTGACTAAGATTTGTTCTTGCACTACAAATTTACTTCAGAAGCATGAAGATATGTATCCTTAAAAGTAAAATGTTTGTTAAAATTTGAGGTCACAGACCCATGTTAACAATATTTTCACTTTTTTACTTTTTACCGCAGTAAGATACAGATGACAAAAAAATAATTTCAATCACTCCTATCACTTTCGACTATTATAATATATGTTAAACATCGCACAGTCCTAAATATTATTTCTACACCTCCTGCCATGTGGCTTATTAAAGTTGGTCTTACAAATATATACAATTTACTATTCTTTAACTTACCTTTCACTGAGCTACAACCAGTTCTAATATCTGTTTATTATTAATTTCACAGGTAGTATTAATAAATCAGGCGAATAGAGCAACATAGATCCGGCTAGAAGATTTTCAGCAAATCGCTATCTTTACTATAGTCTAATTCTACGTTTTTTTTATTTCTTTTCATGCTCTTTTTTTGTTAAACTGCATTGATTTTCCTTAAGAATAAATAGTTGCAAAAGGATTGCATGGTTTGACAACATCAACTTATTTTCGTCATAGTATTTGTCTTCCCTGTGTACTGGGTTTGATCTTTCTTTGTTTTCTTCCACCTATATGGTTTATATCTTAAACCATTTCTCTTCTTAATTCTGGGTATAATGATTTCGTGTTCACAAACTCTGGAGGCATGCTATTTGGATTTTTCATATGCCTTATTCTTACGTGAAGAAATATTTTGTTTCCAATGTTTCCTTTTAAACAAAACCTTTGTATAAGTAGGCCTGAATTTAAGATAATTGTTATTCAACTGAACGTTGTCATAGTCTACTGCTTGAATATATTTTGTCTGGATTATATTGGCACATATGCTATCTGCTTAATTTATAACTAACAACCTAGGTTCCACACATTGCTTCGTTCTGCTCAGGAAACTTAATTGCAACTTTAGCGGGTTTTCTTAACCTTCTGACTTAAAAAAACTACCGTATTAAGTGATGTATTAAATATTTTTCATGTAAATGCATTTAATGCATTAACTTTATTAGTAGACAGTCATTCGATCTGCAATCTCATTGAATTTAAGCATGAATTGTTTTTGCTTGCTTTTTATTTGTTTTAACTACTGTGTCGAGTACTACACAATAACCTAACTTTTGTACATATCTATCAACTTCATCGTGTTATAATCAATATTCCTGTTGATTCTAAATGATTTTTTAAGTGTCATGATACACAAACAAAATATTGAGACTACAAGTAATTTGCATTTGCCGTGTGCGAAGCACGGGTTTGCACTTGTATATGGTTTATATACCAGTCTTATATAACAAAAAATCTTGGTTTCCAAGGTAGCACTTGGAACAACTACATTAAAAAGAAGTCCAAACTAAGCATGGGCCAAGACTTTCATAGCATAAGAAATACTCTGGTGAATTCCTCTATTTTAAATTTATCTGTTCCCATATGGCAGATTGATCTAGTCACTAATAATTAAATCACCCCTATTTCAGTGAGTCCCAAATATCAATAAAATCATGGTGCTGAAAGTATGAGATTGAATAAAAAACAAAGCAAACGAGCATTCCTTCTTCAAATTACTTGTAAGGAAATGACCAAACAATCACTTGCCTTGCGACTTTTAAAATTTGTGCATGTGTATATGTGTTCGTATATTATATGGTAGTGCTCAGTAGCTCGAAAGGGGTCTTAGTGGAATCCACAATTGATATGGTTGGCAGGAAAAAGTCTGGGTAAAATACAAAAATTATTTCATGATAGAGACGACAACATACCAAAAGTGTTAGTAAATATATCTAAATATATTATAATGAAGATGAGTAGTACTGTTATAGTGATTGTTATTTTTTTTTTTTTTTTTTATATTTGGATAAAACAAAAGGAATAAATGTTAAACTTGGTGATACAAAATCACAGATAGGTGAAAAAAATATGCAAAATGGAAAGTAAATATTTTTAATATGGATATGCATAAATTATTGATTGCATTTTGCATGAGATGACAAAGAAATAAATGCAGGTATTATTTTCTTCCATCTATGCTAAGGAAAAGAATTAATTATTTACTTGCTATGTTTGTGTCATTTGTTACCTCGGTAATTTACTTCCATTATTTGTTTCCATATCTTGGTAGTTTGATTGATGACTCACATACATTTCACTAACTATATATTGGGGGTAGACTTCATTATAGACCCATCTTGACATTCAGGCAGAGGTCCCAAAATAGAATGTCTCATCTTGTTAACCCTAATTTAGGATTTGGTTATATATACTCTTATCTTGTAATATTTTGTATCTCTCTCTTATATGGAATAAAATATCTCTACTTTGGACTAAACTTACACTATCTTTTTAATGATAGTGGAACCAGTATAAATGTTATGTGTCTTTTTTTTATTATAGTTATTTACTATTTTTTTGAGTAATAAAATAATTATTGTTAGATCCTTTTTATTGTGCTTCCGCATTTGTACAAATTTCGCACAACAGATTGGTATTAGAGCAATTTGCGCAATTTTTACATAACAGATTGGTATCAGAGCAAGACGATTTGTTTAAATTGTGCATCAGTGGCTTCAAGCAAGAGCGACACATCTAATGGTAATTATCCTATTACTATTTGGGGGGGGGGGGAAGACTTTGGTGGAGGAGATTATGTTGAGAGAGAAGAGCATTACAATCTTAAAACTTTGACGTGACATGGAGTTTACTGTGTTGAAGAGGCCATTAGATTTGGGAACTTTTGATCATGTTTCATATAGGGGACTTCATGCTGATGATGCTCAAGGGATTCAAGATGATCAGGAAAGGAGCTCTGGTCGAGTGATAGATGGGTGTTGAGTTGGAAAATCCACAAAGACAAGATGGAGATCTTTGTGGTATTACAAATGCTTTTGAGACCATTGGTTTTTGCGTGGTGCATCTCATGTAGAAGAAACATCTTTTGCTAGCGGTGGTTATGTTTGTAACGATTTTGATTGAGTTAAGTGGTAGGAGAGAGATTTGTTGTATGTACAGAGATTTGGATTAGCCTTTTTTGTTGTCGACTGGCTTTAGTTTTGGGCTCTGTATTTAGACCGATAATTGAGAGGATTTGTTGTCCTTAGTGGTACTAAGATTACTTTGGAACCTACCTTATTTGGATTTTGGATATTTGCAACATTTATTGGCGGGCGGGGACGTAGTCTGAGCTCGTTAGCAAGGTGTGATGGGGGCAGCTTTGCTGGAACCCATTTGGTAAATATTCAATTTTTCTCACTTTGAGATTTGGATTAAAGTGAAATTCTTTTTTGAAGATTTTTATGTTATGAAGAGAATTTTATTTAAGATGGGGAGTTAAATTTGGTGATACCGAATCACAAATAGGTGGAAACAAATATACAAAATGGAAAGTAAATATTTTTAATATGGATATGCATAAATTATTGATAGCATTTTGCGTGAGATGGCAAAGAAATAAATGCAGGCATTATTTTCTTCCATCTATGCTAAGGAAAGAAATTGATTATTTACTCGCTATGTTTGCGTTGTTTGTTACCTTGGTAATTTACCTCTATTATTTATTTCCATATCTCGGTAGTTTGATTGATGACTCAAATATAATTCACTGGCTATATATTGGGGTAGATTTTATTTTTAAACCCGTCCCCGACATTCAGCCAGAGGTCCCCAAATAGAGTGTCTCTTCTTGTTAACCCTAATTCAGGGTTTGGTTATGTAAACTATTATCTTGCAATCTCTTGTATCTCTTTCTTATGTGGAATAAAATGTATCTCCTTTGGATTTGACGTACACTAACATTTTGATGATAGTGGAACCAGTATAAACATTATGTGTCCTGTTCTTCTTTTTATAGTTATTTACTATTTGCTTAGAGTAATAGAATAATTATTGTTAGAGTGATTGATGTTTAATTAGAAAATCTAGATCATGTTTATTGTGCTTCCACATTTGTGCAATTTTTCGTATAACAAATTGGTATCAGAGCAATTTGTGCAATTTTTACACAACAAAAAATTCTGCCGGGAATTGGATATTAAATAAACATTGAAATTAAATTAAATTGCATGATGACAGCTTCGAAATATTTATCTGATTGTATGGTTGATACAAACTGTGATTATGAGCATCTAACATATTATTATATGTGCAATTACCAGTCAATTCTAAAGGTCGGTTATTGAGATTAATAAGTTAACAAGTTAAAACAAAATAAAAGGTGTATACTAGCCTCTTGACAATCCATATAAAAATTACAAAGTTTAAATAGAATTTCCACACCACTAGTTAGAAATAAAAATCAAAACCAATTAATATAAATTAAATTAATGAAATAGGTCTATTTTTTGTGATATACAATTTTCAAAAGAAATAATACATAAGGAAAGCAATTTCTAACCGAAGAAAGAAAGAAATAGGAAAAAAAAATTAAACTCCTGTCCATATGAAAACAACCATTAGGATGCCTATCCTTATGTTAAGCATATGCATATAGATTGCTTTGTACAATTTGTGTATGTTTATCGCATACAGAAGAAAAGAATTATAAAATTATTTAGCTATATTTTTTATGATAAAATCTTACGTAATTAGTTTGAAATTTTATTTCTATGTTGTGTTTGTTAATTCTATTTTTAGAATAATATTAAGATTTTGTAATGGTTGTAGATAAGGGTTTTGAATATGTAAAGAAATTTTCTTTATCATATCTATTTTTGAGTGATGTAGCTTTTAGTAATATTTATTTATATGTCCATTTTTTTGAGAGCATTTTTGGTAGTTAGGCTGATACTTGATAAGTGTGACACAAATAGTATTACAATCATTATAAACAATAACAAATATGTTTGTTGCTATCATTCTTTTTTTGGAAACAAAATAAAACATTTTGAAAATGAGTTTTTAAAAAGAAAATAATCTTATTATGTGTAAGTGCATGCATCAAAGACATTATATGTATGTAAAGTAAATCAACTATGTTAGAAATATCATTACCAAAATTTTGAAGTTGTATTATGATAATTTTCTTATACATAGGGTGATTACTCTATAGGTGCAAGTGTTCAAAGAATGTAACTTCAAGTATGATATCAAATGTGATAATTCTAGCAAAGTTAGAAGCTCAAGGTAGCTTAAAAATGCGAGGTCAATGCTTTCGTTGTAACGACCTGCCTTTTTGACCATCCTAAGTCGGTAATTAAACCAACTCGAAACGTCCAAAACGACAGATTGTTATTGGCTTACAGGGTTTAAACAGATTTATATACAAAATGTAGTACACAATACATACATCGGAATAAAATTTTACATAAATATCAGAGTTTATACAATATTTTGTACATCGGAAAAATAATATAATGTATACATAAATTTTAAATGAACAAAATTTTATAATTTTTGTTCAGGCTTTGTGCGTGCATGTGTCTTCATGTTCATCTCCTCTTTGCGAGCTGAAAATAATTAAATTTGTAACACTTGGGGTCTTTTAGGACTGGGAAAAACAAGTATAAATGGAAGCATACTTACAGCATGCATGGGAACATTAAGTATGCAAAGTAACTAGAAGCTTAGGCTCAAGCAAATAGGAATAGCAGTAAGCCAATACTAGGCAATGTAAGCATATATCCAGGTTTCAACTTTACCAAAATAAGGAAATGCCAACCGTTAGTGAACAGTGTGTACCCAAGTTTTGAAAACAAGGTAGGGCAGGTGACAAATGGTCGAGACAACAAACGTATTGGGTGAATATGTATGTCGAAATGCGTGTATACACACATAATGGTGTATACATACATGTATACAATCAGACTCCACATATATTGATCGACGCTTTCTAAGAATTAGAAAAGCGCCAATTGTGTAATAATAACTGCAAGCGTACAGATCGTGTAATGTGCATGTCGAACACAAGGAGGAATTTTAAATTTTATTATTTATATATTTCTTGGGCGAGTTAGATGAAATTTGGAGGATGGGTTGAAAAACAATAAAAATTGAAACTGCAATAAAACTATTAATTAATTGAGTACAGATCTGAATCCAATCAAATCTATATTCAATCCAATGACTTAGGAAAGCAAATAAAAAGAAGAATTTAAAATTTCCGAAATAGAATAAAAAATAGAGAATAAAACTAGGATTACCGCTGAATCTAATTAGACGGTCAATCACTAATGAAAAATAAATGGAAAATACAACTAGTGCTCTACCAAATCTAATTGTTTATACAGTACTAATTGCTAAGAAAATAAAAATGTAGAACAGAGAAAAGAAAACGAAACTAGATTAATGGCAGAAAAATTACAGCAGAAAAGTATCTCTTTACAATGGATATACATGTGTATTTATAGCGGAGTTGCAAAACCCTAATCATATAAATGGGCATTCTCATCAAAGATTATGCTACGACCCTCCTCTTATCCTTGTTTGACATGTGTCCAGCTGATTGATTTCCTAAGATCTTTTCTACCAATCTCCTTCCAAGTTGACCAATGTGAACACAACTAGGCTCCAATGACAGCTTCTTATGTACTTCTTCATGTATATGGCATCAATTCTTCACTTTTAAGGTTGTATAAGGCTTGGACAACTCATATGTATAAACAAAAAATAATACCCAACGTAATATTTATTTATATACAAAAGATAAGATATAAGAGCACAAAATAAACACATTTCTATGCTAATCAAACACCCCCACACTTATCTTTTACTCGTCCTCGAGTAAAATAAAAATTAAAAACTAACTAGATAGGTCACATTTTCGTAGGAAACACGATTGAATTGAGCGTATGCAACAAGCCGTTAAACCTCTAGGTGTCCCTACTAGGACGAGTGGTGTCTCGTGAGGGTTTTCAGCGGATACTACCCAGAAAATGCAATGTGCAATGATTCTAATGCAACTACATGAATGCAATGGACATATGCAAATGAAAACAAAAAATGAAAACACGACTTGTTTTAGAAAAGTAGTACAACAAATTAAATTAACAATTTCTAATCTGTTGATTTTATTTTAGATACCTCAACTTGTCATAAATTTTCTAACACAATTCAAGATTTCAAATGTTAAATTCCAGTTTGGCCAGTTGGTTCGGTCGAGAACATAGTGCAACCATGAAATAAATTCTTAGTTTGTTTGTCACAGTTTGTAAAGTGGTATTCTAATTTCCTTGTGTATGACTAGTCAAATCAATAATGTAACACCCCACCTCCGCCAATGTCACTCTTGCAAGCGCACTAGCTTTGGAGGGGCGTTAAACGAGGTAAACATGCATGCAGATATCACAAGACAGAACATATAAGTAAAACAGAGTAAGTAAAGCAGCGGATAAAATTACTATTTCAAAACCATAGTCAAGTTACATCAAAGTACTTAGTCATCATTTTCCCAACAAAACAAAATCTAGAAAAACATAAACTGAAAACTGGAAATAACATAAAGTAAACTATCCCCAAAGTAGACGTGGTAAAGCCATAGCGAGCTCAAGTCCAAACCGTACATGAGCTATCCAGTAAGCAAGCTAAAGATCCAAGCTAGGTGCTAGTATTCCCAACCTGAGGGGGGGGGGGGGAACGGAAGAAAAGAAGCGAAAGAAAATGGGTCAGTCAAAAAGACTGGTAAGTCCTACCTACTATTAGTATAAAAACTAATAAAGTTAACTGGACATGTTAAACAGAGATGAAACATAGGATGATAGCTGGCATGGTGAAAAGTTAACAAGATAGATCGAGTGTGGCATCGCATATACAAGGTTAAGTTGCACCAGGTGTACTAGTATTCCAATCCATGTCAAGTATAAACAAGAAATGATCCCCTGGCCCAAAGCTGGCCCAACATCATGAGGTGACCTAAATCAAGGTCCAACTACTCGGTCTAGTCGATCGGCTCCCTATAAGCCTAACTCATCGTGTATCGCTGTCATATGGCTTAATCATGGAATGTAGTTAACTGTGCAAGGTCCACCCTAGGGTGTATCCAGCCCTAAGGTGTAAACCACAGACACAAATCAAGCACGCACAGTCTAAACCTATTGGTGCCCATGTTCAACTCCGGACTTAATGTGCACGACCATGGTCCACCTGAACAACCGGTGCACCATTCAGCCGTCTCTTTTGGTCTCTTACAATCAGTCTAGTAATCGTGCCCCACCCTAGCCTAGTCCAGGGTATCCAGATACTCCCAAGTGGGTTACTGCTGAAAAGGACCTTGTAACTAGGATTTCAAGCGGGTTAAGTGTGGTTAACCCTATCCTAACCATGTATTGAGTCGGTCAAGTGTATCCAAGCAGTTCATGACTTAACCCTATCAATACATCGTGTTTAATTGGTTAAGTATTCAAGTAGTCGATGACTTAACCCTACCAACCCATCGTGTTTTATTGGTTAAGTATTCAAGTGGTCCATGACTTAACCCTACCATGTGGCATTAATTAACTTAATGCTCTCCAACCTCTCACATTAGACTTTGTTGTGGTTACTAGTTAAGCCGGGCGGGTCCGGGTAGCTTTACACCACAACCTAGTCTAACCTCGGGTTTCAAGCGCTATGTGACCAACTACTCACATTGGGTCCTATTGTTTGTAGCCACTAGTTAAGCCGGTCGGTTCCGGGTAGATTTATGCTACAAACTCAACCCAACCTCGAGTTGGCCACTTTCATGTTTTCTACATGTCATGTCCACGTTCATGTTTTCAAGCATAAACACATGTCAAACTTTCATGTCATATTTTCAAGTCATGTTTCATGTCATTAAAGTTTACCCATAACGTAACCCCATCGCACGTAAGTTCGCATCAACGCAAATAGATCAAAAGGGGGAACATAAGAATATGACAAGGCGGGCATAAGAAGGCAAAGTCTATCACACGTTAAACATGGTGATATTTGAGGCAAAAGGGGGTTCAACATACTAGCATATGGCCTCACATGTATGATAGCATAAAAGGTGACTTGGCCTCAATCATATCAAATGACATAAGGGTGATTTGGCCACAAGCATGCATAATAACATAAGGGTGATTTTGCCACAAGCATGCATAATAACATAAGGGTGATTTGGCCACAAGCATGCATAATAGCATAAGGGTGATTTGGCCACAAGCATGCATAATAACATAAGGGTGATTTTGCCATAAGCATGCATAATAACATAAGGGTGATTTGGCCACAAGCATGCATAATAGCATAAGGGTGATTTGGCCACAAGCATGCATAATAACATAAGGGTGATTTGGCGACAAGCATGCATAATAGCATAAGGGTGATTTGGCCACAAGCATGCATAATAACATAAGGGTGATTTGGCCACAAGCTTGCATAATAGCATAATGGTGATTTGGCCACAAGCATGCATAATTAATAAGGTTTGGCCACAAGTTAAACATGGTGGCATATGAGGCAAATGTGTTCATAAACTTGCATATTACATTATAAGCCTCAAAACATGCATGATATCAAACTTTAGCAAAATTGGTGAAACATGGTCATAAATGACATAGGATGATAGCTAGTGATTCGCATATAACATCGTATGCAAGATAACATAAGAGTTATGAGAGTTTCTATGTTGCTTTATGCAACATTTCAAATCAAAGCTCATAGCTTTCTATGCACAAAGTCAAGGTGATAGCTTTACAAACATGCATAGAATAAATCTATGCATAACATGATAGAATCAAAGCACAAATCATACTTAGGCCCAAACTCAAACTTGCAACATGTCATATTTAACTTCGTAGTTAGAATCTAAGAGTAGAATAGGGCTTACAATGCTATGAAGACTATAAGATAAAACAAGATAGAGACGAAGCCACAATAGCAACACTAAAAATCCCCAATTGAATATAAGCTCCAAGTTGTCTTGAGAAACAAGAAGCTTCTTTGATTTGTATGAAGAAAGATCCTTGTTTTGATGAAGAAAGATGGCTCTTTTACTAGCTTAGAACACTCAAACTTTCATGAAGAGGATGGAGGCCATGATATGAAGGTGGAGGCCATGATTAGGAAGCATTTTGGCATAGTTTAGTTGTAGGAATGATTTGTGTTGATTTAGGCTTGGTATTAGGGTCTTTTTATAGAAGATTAGGTTAGTTTAGGCCATAGGATTAACCCTAATTCAGATCTGAGCCATTAAAATCCGTCACCAGCCCTAAAGCATATCTTGAGGAACAAGTCAGGTGCACCCAGGCCAAACTGGCCGACCACCCAAGTCGACAGGGGTGTCGACTGTGCAGTCGACACCACCTGGGGTGTGTCGACTCCCAAGTCGACTCCCCAGTCGACTTGGGGGTGCCGGGAATTTTTCCCGCCTGTCCTGCTTGGCTGAATTTGAATTCTGAATTCAAATTTGAACTGTTTTTGAGCTTGAAATTTTCTGAAAACTTTGACGGGCCATAACTGGTCATACGAACATCGATTTTCGAAAACTCGGACTCTATTTCGCGTATTTTTTCGAGACGAACGCAAAGGCACAGCCCGTTTCCCTTGATTCAGATTTTATCATTTAATTCTGCCTTGGTTTATGTTATAACATGTTATTTAAAAATACAGGTTGTTACAAATAAGGTCAAGAAATGTTTGGGCATCTTGCTTATTCTCTATCTCTATAAAAATGAAGCTTTATGATTAATTACATACACTTAACTTAAAGACCAAGGTATACCACCCATGCACTGCCTCGCAGATTGAAGGAGAGTTTGAAAGAGCTTGGCGGATTGTGCAGACCGACGCTGACTTTGTCAACAACATGTCGGTAATCCTTAGGTATCCAACTCATAAAATGAGACCAAGATATACCGATGCTGACTATGTCAACAACATGTCGGATAGAGCTTGGTGGGTTTGCACACCAACGCTAGATTTACAAGCAATGTTAGATACCCTTGGATTACTATTATTATTATCGAAAATATAAGAACAAGAGAGAGTTACGCAAATTTAGCTTAACACAACTTAGTTTTAAAGATTCAAAAAGCCGATATAAGTATTTTAAGTCTTCCACTCATTAAAAAAAGACTACAATTTTGAATAAACTTCATGGCCATCACCTAAGAATCTCCCTATGAACTAGTTATACTATTATACCTCAATATTCAACTTTTCATTATGTATCTTATTCGATCTTAGTTGAGAGAAAAAATACTATCAATTGATTAACAATCGTTAACTTATTTTGTTGTATCGATCTAAAATGAGTCGTATTTTCCAAAAAAAAAAATATAGTATGTTATTACGATCTAAAATGCATGATGGTCCTATCTAAATGCATGGAAACGAAAAAGATAAATAAAAAAAAAAGAAAAAGGATGCAATGCAGACTCTACCCCCCACACTTGATCTAAATAGTGTCCACACTGTAAACACGTTTTCTAAATATGAAAGATAGCACCCAAAGATGGATGAGATGCAAAATTATTTGTAGAACGAAATGCAGTCTAACTATATGTATGAATGGATCATATGTACAATGATATATGTGTTTGTGATGCATGCAATGCAAAGAATGCCACCAACTTTTTCCCATACACTTGGTTCTAGCCCAATAAATCTCATTCCCACTATGTCTAGGCATGTTTTTCTAATAAGCAAAGGTTTTTGAAAACCATCTCATCTTTATACCTAGATTTATAGTCTAGTAGATAAATATCCTGTGTCATCCTAACCCGAAGTTTTTCAACATAAGTAATGCTTCCAAGATGATTCATGTGTTCCACAAATTTATTAGTGTAATTGTCCAAAATTTGTGATCGTATATAAACTCAGTTACAATCGTGAAATTTAAATTCTGAGTGTTGTTCAAGATTATGTGATCACATTTCTCAATTTTATTAATTGACAACGTATTTTTGACATTGACAATTTCAAGTTCATTTGAAACATCGAAATTTTCGAACTTAGAATGGTGGCTTGATTCTATTTCATCCTCATTTTGCAACTCATCCTCATACAATCCAAAAAATCCATGTTCGTTAAAATCCTTTTCCAATTTTGAGTTTTTAAAAAATTCAACATTTTCATTTTGTTCAATTTCAAAAATTTCTAGTTTCTCGCAGTCTGAAAGAGAAAGATCAAAGTCTGAGCTTCAATATTTTTCTTGAAAAGAGTTGAAGTCCAAATCATTTATTAGGGTGTAAACAACTTCATTTAGGTGGTTATTCTCAATTTCCAAAGTTGTTATTTGAAAATTTGCACTGTCCGTAAGAATTGAATTATTTTCCGATTCAAGGCCCATTTGATTTTGTTGCTCATGTTGTTCTCCAAAGGATGTCATTAAACAAAGAAGTTCATACCCCCTCTCTCTAAGAATGTTAAGATGATATTCATCAGAATCATTGATTTGAGAGTTCTCGTTTTGGATTTCTTGATTCTCAAAATTATAGTCCACATCAATTTCCCAATCAATATTATTTCCAATGTTGCGGTTGTTCGAATTTTCAGAAAAATGACAATGATATTGGAAATCGTTTTGATTATAAAAATTATGTTCGCAACCAAAACTATTAAAATTCGAGAGAAAATTGCAATTTTAGTAATTCTCAAGATGTGGATATGGGTTGTAATTTTGAAATTTTGATCAATTTGAAAATCATTTCCATTTTGAAAAATTATTTTCGAATTGATTTACAATCCCATATTGGTGTTGATCAAAGGTATGTTGCGATTCAAACATATTTTGATATGGATGTGTCCCATAATCGAAATTATTGACATTTGAATTGAAATCGCCATTCCGATCATTTCTATGATTCTGAAAATATTGGTGTCAAGCCCTGAATTCGCCTGGCCTCCGAGGAGACGTGAAAACGCGGATTGTAATGAGAACACGACGCATCAAAACACAAAAATGGGAACATTTCATTGATATCACAACAATTTACATCAGAGTACAAGAATATATCAGAGTATGAATAAATTTTACATAGTGGAAATACAATATCTGAGATTTAAATTACATTTAAATACAAAAACATAATGTGTAGCATGAATACATCAACTAACACAACTGAAAGAAATACACGGATACGAAGCTTTCCAAATATAGCTCCAGCAGTAATCCAGGATCCTGTCAAAAGAAATATCTGCGAAAATCGAAACTACAAGCTGCTCGCGTGGAAAACATGGGCACCCAGAGTTTAGGTAGAAACAATAAACTTTGAGTCAGTCATGGGACTAGTGTGAGAACTCAAAACAGTTATTTAACTTTTACTTTAAAGTAGGGTAAATCACGGGACCATGCCGTATGTCACGGAACGGGTTTACTCCCATGAATACTCTTAAATAAAACAATTTATAGACTACGCAATGCTTTTTGAAAAATGAAGCTATTATAAGACTCAGGTCCCATCACATAATGCAACTCAAGCCAGAGGATAGAGTTTTCCCTTATAATAGCCAAACATGCTTGATACGCTTTAAAACAAATCATTTTGATATTACTATAAGTGCATAGTGTCAAAACCACTTCAAATATTAATGTATCAATCATAGGCGGAATAGATACCATATATTATGTCGCCATACATAGGTTTACAACTAAAACCGGAATGTCGCGTATTGGAAATTGGATTTCCATATATGAATCGAGGCAAGGGATCATCCTCACCGATTTCGAGACACTCTAGCAATGCCTCATGGATCACACTCTCGTGAGCCCTAGGTTAGCCGCATGGCTGGTCAGTCGTCGCTGATTATTTATACCTTAAACTATATGTTAGTCGGTTCTATCGAACCTCCAAACTGGTCAGTCGTAACATCAACCAAGTCTAGAGCCATTAGAGACCCTGATATCAAATCCGAGGTACCTTGCCTTCCATTAAATAATATGCAACATCCACATGAGTAAAATGTCTGGGCTTCATACCATGACGTTACTCGTAGCTAGAAACTAATATATGTCTGTTTCCATACGTTCCTCATCCTGTTTTTGGTTCATACCGAGGTGTGAAGCTCGTGAATTAACGCTACACAAAGCTATTCTATTTAAAGTCGTGCTTTGATCATCAACCACAAGGACTTGCTTTTCAACAAAAGCTTTGATTCATGCATCTCAGCATGCCACATTGTCAAATCCATACTGTAAAATTGATTTCCACCAATATATAACCTCTAAGCTCGTATGTCTCAACGAAGGGTGTTAAGCAAGAGAATAAATTCTCTGCCGCCAAACATATATATATATATATATATATATATATATATATATATATTTAGCAGAGATCAATGAATATAGCGTGAAATACAATGTCAGACATACAATCCGTTTGCAAGTCCGTTCTGGGTCTGAACGAAACCGGAGGCACCGCATTCCTTGTCCTATATGTCCAATACAAGAGAGAGGCCCTCGCATATCCGATCTGTAACGACCCGCGGTTTTCGACTCCAAAAATCAACACACAACTACCATGTTGACTATTCAGACATTGGAAATACCTGATCATTAATAGAAAGAAGTTAGAGGGTGAGAATAGATAAGATAGAAAAATTAGAATAGAAGAAGAAGAATATCACCACAGAACAGAATCAGAGTAATACGAATCTCACCGCGGAACGAATAAAATATAACATATAACATAACTTTGCAATAAAACAGTATATATATATGGAATAACATTATCATAGTACAACACTTACACACAGCGGAATTAACAATAGCTATATAATCCTGAAGCCTCCTGCTTCAAGTTCCTCCAAGTATATCTGTAAAGACCTGAACTACTTGACTGCCCATACAAATTTGCGAACCCAAGAGTTTAGGGAAAACAGAACAAAATTAACTCTGGGTCAGTCATTGGACTGGTGTGAGTAAACTCAAATCATTTGGTTTAACTTTTCAAAATCCTTTTCAAAAGAAATGGTAATCGTAAGACCCATCCAGACATAAACACGGAAAGCTTTTACCTTATGATAATCCAAAACACTTTCAAAATCAATTCTTTTCTGATATTGTAATAGTGTCTAATCACAAGTAATTAACAATCTAGCAGAACGCTTGCATCTCACGTTCACATATATAGTACACAAACAAAACCACGGGCGCTTATTAGAGATTGGATTTCGACTATGACAAGGTATAGGACCACCTTCTGATAGTGTATCTCGAGAGGCGAATACACTGGGTTTGTAACGACCCAGATTTTTAGCCATTTTAATTTGGATATTTAATTATGATTAAATATTTTAATTGAGATATTAATGGGTTTATATAAAATCAAGATTTAATGTTATAATTTATATATAATTATAAACGAGTTTGAATTGGCGCGGTAATTCGAAATTTGATATCGGTCGACACAGACTTGTTGGTGCTGAGTTATAATTGGATATTGATAAATCTGAAGTAAGGTACTATTCCAGTCGGGTATATCTGACGATGATAGTTAATTTATTTATTTTGAATTTAATAGCCTCGGAACTTATTTAAATATTTATCGATATTATTGTATTTATATAAATATTCAGACCCTACTTGGATTTATATACATATACGACTACTTAACGCGTGGACCATTATAAGGATAAACGAGTGGTACATACAGAGTTGTATACAACCACCATATTGTGAACATTATGTATGCGTAACAAATAGAAGCACATGTGAAGTATATATATGTATATAGGAGTGGAAACGATAATCAATCGTAAAGGAATTTTCCATGAACAAACACGAACTTGGCATCAAGAATTAACAACACTAATGTCATTTAACAAACCAGATCTTGAGAAAAGAAAACAAAATTTGACAAATAAATTAGGAAATATAAGTAAAGAGAGAACATGGAAACTAAGAGTGAGTTCCGAACCAAATCCACTTAACAATTGGACTAAGCAGCATATATAGAAAAAGAGTACATACATTTTTACAACAGCAAATATAAATTCCCACAGTCTCTTCCACAATAATGCAAATAATAATAACAAAAAAATAAACAATTCACCTAAAAAGTTTAGGTACATCAGACAGAATCGAAAAGAAGGAAAAATATATATATACAGTAAGGTGGATACAGTCTTCACATGCATGGTCCTATACCAAAATCTTTTGCGTGCCAAATATACAACTGTTGCCAATAGAAAAACAAAATCTTCACATCTGGATATTTAAAATCCAACAGCTTACATATAGGTTCACAGCTATATACATGTCCCTTTCCATCGATTCACATGTGTTGTCCCCTACTTCCTCTCTATAACAATTACCTACCCTGAAATGATAGAACAACTAAGCAAAGCACAAGGTACTGCGGCAAGTTTTCACCAGCACCATTGTTGACGAATGACAATACTCTGGACAGCATCCGCAGACCTAAGCACATGCACCTGATTACCTCTTACTTTACTTTGTTTGTACAATGCGTGAGCTTTCCTTTCTAAGTCTAAATCAAAATCAACTCTCCAAAGATACCTTATATATCTTCTTCAGTACAGCTATGAACAAGGGGATGAGGAGACCCATCAATTCAGCTACCTTCCTAGCCTACAAGGCTAAACCGTGCGTCCCAAGTTCTTTGCATTATAAATATTGGACTCCTTCGTTCATTTCAGAACAATGCCACAACAAACTACAATTGAAACCATACCCTTTCTACTCAAGACAAATAAACCGAAACAAAAATCACGCTTGAAGCAAATCAGCTGCAGTGAACCATTCGAACACTTCTACCCCTTTAAAATCTCGACCAATGCATGTATTCACATAGGATTCAACAGCAGAATTAAAGGAGATGGAGATCTAACCACTGATCTCTTTTGACGATACTCGAAGGGACAACAAGGACTGGATCTCGCCGGACAAAACCCGATCGTGTGCTCGAACCTGCACGTCAACGATGGGACTAGAAGCGGCGAGGTTCACACTGTGGGTAGAGATGACAACGACGCTCTGTCTAAGGGTGCTTGCTGGAGTTTCGGTCAACATAGTAGTGGCGGCGCTTGGATTTACTGATGGTAGGAGCGGTTTTTCTTTTTCTAATTTGGACGGGATGAAATAAAATGAAGAGGAGCAGTGGTGGAGGTTAAAGGCGGCTACGCTTTTATTCAGGAGGGTTTCAAGTGGATCAAGGTTGGATTTCAAGGACGTTGGGCCGGTTATTAATTTGTGGGCTGTGTTTGGGAAAATCAGAAGATGGGGCGGTTGATTCAAGTAGGAGGAGTTCTGGCCTGCAAGGTTGATGCGATGCTAAACAAAGGAGAAGCACTATTCGGTAATAAAAAGAAAATGACCCGTTAAGGTTCAATAGCTATTAATTAAGGTAAATTAAATAAAAAAAAAGTTAATTGATTTTATTTTTAATTATTATTGATTATAATATGTTTAATCATGTCAGGATCTAAAACGATTTGGCCGGGGTTCTGAAATTTGCAGTCATGATTGGGAATGAAGTAGAGACGAACCAGTGAATGAAGGAGTCGGCCGAAATATTTAAACCCAAGTAATTTTTTTCGATAATTAATTTAGAATTAATTAATTAGTTATTATAATAAAAATTTCAACTTTTTATAACGTGTGCATATTTTATCAGAACTGTTCGATAGAAGAGTAATTGGAACCGTATTCACGATCACGACGGTAGGGAACGGATTGGACGGAGTGGGAATTGACAAGGACGAGCTGTTTATGCAACACAGACTAGGTGAGTATAACTCACTCAGTTTACCCACTTATATTTTATAAGTAGGGTTTAAATTTTTGTGTGTTATGGTTGTTTACTGTTTGCTGACTGCTGAATGATACTGTTATGGACTGAATAAATTAAATTAAACAGTTGTTTAATTAATTAAAAACCAAATCGTTAATCTAACGATTGGAACCGACTACGGTAACTTACCCGATTGGTCGCGTTTATATTTTTATAAGCGCGATAAATAAAATGGTTGACGTTAAATTATCATTGATGAATGTTATTGAGATTATCTGTATGTAGGGGAGGACAGGTTGGAGAAATCCAACCAGGTTCCTCAAGTTATGGTTTGTTCACATATGATAAGTAGATGAACTATCGAACCCCATATGATTGAATTATTGAGTTGTTATTGGTTGTTAAACCCAAATGCAACATCTGTTTGGTTATTAACCAATGTGTGATACTGGTTGTGCAGTTGGTAGCAGATGGCCAAATACAAACTGTTTTCATAAAGATATATTTACCGTTAGGTAAATCGATATAAATGAAGTTATAGAATTTATTTTATAGATTTTGAAATATATTTTTAGATATAACCTTTAATGAAGGTTTTCAAAAGGAAATGAACCAACCATGTAAATATATATCGTTTGTTTTTAACCACTATTTTTGTACAGTAATCTACCGTGTGTGGAGCACGTGTTCATTGAAATTACTGAATCATTTTATGAAGCTAATTTTTATATTAGAAGGAATAAGCAAGTGGACGGGGGTTAATGTGGCGATAAATAATCAGGATTTATTGTTTTTAAGAAACAAATAAGAATCAGATTTATTTAGAAATGGATTATTGTTTAATAATCAAAGTGGATGAGATTATTTGGATAAATAATGTTGTTTATTAAATGAAGAGACGAGTTAGAGTTGATTAATGTGTTAATCATGTATTAAGATTTACCAAGTCAACTGATTTTGATCAGTAATTGATTATTTAATTAAAATTAGATTGGGCCAATTAATCTAATAGAATAAATTAGCGAATAATTGTTTATCTTAATAATATTTAAAAAAAAAGAATTTAATTCCACTTAATGATGAAGTAAATTATAATTTTTATTTAATTTAAAGGGTCATTTCTTAAATGAGTTTCATTTAAGTAAAAACATTAAGGTTAGAAATGAAATATAATTGAGTTTCGAAAGGGGTTTTATGAGCGAGGTTATGTTGAACCGAATTGGGTGAATGAAGTTATAAAATGAATAGGGGTTTTTTAATTACGATTCATATTTATCTTAAGACAAGAATGATGTTGATCAAGGTCTGAGAGGTAATTAAAATACCCCAACTTGAACAACTTCAGGATTGTCAAAAGATGATATGAGTCGTGATAATGGAGAGGTTAGGGTAAATTGTTTTGGGAAAAGTATTGGTGTGATGTTATTTAAAGAATTTGGATATATATATATATATATATATGGAATTCTGAAACAAAAGTGAATAAAGAAGGGCTTGGGATATTGGAAGGAATAACGAAATAAAAGGAGATTTTTGGTAACGAGTGTTGACGAGATTAAATGAATTGAGCTCGAGGATAAGTAGTGTGGTGTAAAGCTTTTGAAGGATAGTAACGACAAATTGGATAAGATATTAAGGCATTTCTTTTTAGTATTTTAATAAAGCGATTTGAGAATATTATATTACTTTTGGATATGATAACTGATATATTATTTTAATGGCCAAGTGAAGCTGTGTAATTAACCAATGGATTTATTTACTTTATAATTGTTTGTTTTGATAGTTAAATAACCGACTATCAAAGTCATATCCAATACACTGTTGGTACGGAAAGACCTGGATCGAATTTATATTCGAAAACCATTCCGAACCAGCAAATACGTGAAAGATGATGGTTGAAGACCGTGGATCTTCATAAGCGGAAGGACTACTCGTTAAGTTTCTCTGGCTTGCAACCAGAGTTATTTGATTTGTGATTCTGTCGTGGTTGGAATCTACGGGTTGCAAGGACTACTCGCTACTGATCCATGGGGTGATTCCTATATTGGATGCGGTAGGAGGTTGCCTTCGGTTCATCCTGTTCCTGGATGACTTGTATGGACGAATGTCTGACAGAGTATTTCTTAAGGATCACGTACGTTGATTTTTACAAACATATTTCTGTTAGTGGCAGAGAGGGGCACCTCTTTAGCTTAACGACCAGAGTATTTTTGTGGACGTCAATTAGTGATATCTGACGGATCTGACGATGTGGCATTCAAAGTGAATGATGACAGATGATTGGAAGGTAAATTCTAGCCTCAAGCCTCATCAACCGGGAAATGACAAAAATCGGGCAGGCAGCATGGCTATGTGGGTCGCTCCCATTAGGATGTATAATCACCTATCTAGAGAAATTCCTTTTACTCCTTGAATCTATTTCGATGCTGTCCCTTTTCGGGAAACGGTGGTTTGAGCCCAACCGTTGGTGGTATACCTTCGATACACTCAAGTGAAATGAGTGGTCGGTCATGTGAGGGCCGGGTTGCAAGACGTTCTTGTTGAACCCAGTGTATTCGCCTCTAGAGATACACTATCGGTAGGTGGTCCCATACCTTGTCATAGTAGGAATCCAATTTCCAATAAGCGCCCGCGGTTTTGATTGTATACTATATATGTGGAGCGTGAGATGCAAGCGTTCCGCTAGATTTATATCTACTTGTATTTAGACATTATTATAATATCAGAAAAAGATATTGATTTCAAACTGTTTTGGATTATCGTAAGGTAAAAGCCGTCCGTATTTATGTGTGGATTTGGTCTTACGATTATCCTTTTCTTTGAAAAGATTTTGAACGTTAAAATCAAGTTGGATGATTTCCCTTAATACTGTGCAACTTTTACTCACTCTGGTTCATCAGACTGACCCGGTGTTTTGTAAATGCTCGGGTTAGCCCGGATTGTTCAGGTTCAGGTTATCGAATGCTGTGAAGAGACGAGCTGGAAGAGTATAGACGTATGATATTATACAGCTACTATTCCACTGTGTGTTGTGTCTGAGGACAGGTTATTATAACTGTCCAGAGATGTAGATGTACTCTGATATTGTAAGTATTTTTAAAGGCTCTCAATAAAGTTCTATTTCTGTATTATATTTTGTTCCGCTGCGATGTGAGACTCGGTGATGTGTTGTTGTCCTTCTTCTTCTATTCTAATATTTCTTTCTTTCTTATCTCACCCTCTAAATTCTTTCTAATAACGTTCCAGTGTTTTCTATGTTTGAATAGTCGACAGAGCGTTTTTGTGTCGATTTTCTGGGTCGGAAATCCTCGGGTCGTTACAGGGTTCAACAAGAACGTCTTGCAACTCGACCCACACTTGACCTACCACTCATTTCGCTTGAGTGTATCGAATGTATATCACCAACGGTCGGGAGCTACCCACTGTTTCCCGAAAAGGGACAACATCGAAAATAGATAAAAGAATGAAATGGATTTTCTCTAGATAGGTGATATACACCCTAATGGGAGCGACCCACCTAGCCATGCTGCCTGCCCGATTTCTGTCATTTCCCGGTTGATGAGGCTTGAGGTCATAACGTATCTTTTGGAACACCTGACCACCCTTCACTTTGAATGCAACATCGTCATACCCGCCAAATCACAATTTGATTTCCCCAAAAATACCACGGGTATAAATCTAAGAGAAACGAATTCTTCTGCCACCAAACGTAAGTACGTTTGAAGAGATCAACTTACGTGATCCGTTAGATATACTTTGTCAGACATTCATCCATTCATGTTGTCCGAGGACTGGACAAACTGAAGGCACTATTCTATAAACAGGATAGCCCTTGCATAACTCCGTCTTCAATTATTTTCATCATATTTGATCACAACGCAAGCATCCATATAGAGTGGTTTTCAGATAATGAATCTGATCCTGGTCTCTCCGTATTGACGACGGAAAAATGGTCAAAAACTTCGATAGTCGGTGATTTAACAATCAAAGAAAAATTGGTGTACAACCAACGATCTTACTTCCAGATAGAAATTCGATCAATCAATCATCAATCAACACTGATCTCCTTTAATTTAATTTATCATTAATTCATTTCCCATTTCTATATATTTGTAAATTCTTATTTCTAGATTTAGAAAATGTACTTTATTAATCATTTGAAAACATCTCCATATTTACTCCCATTTCTTATTTTCTATATTAGAAAACATTTCTGATTCTTGTTTGGAAAACATTTCCAAAACTCCTTCATTTAATTTAAAAGATGTTTAAATAAAACATCACTAAGCGAATTCAAACCATTACACTCATAAACTAAATTCACTTAACCAATCTTCACTATCGAACCTT
Organism: Allium sativum; assembly: GCA_030737875.1. Taxonomy (NCBI): domain Eukaryota; kingdom Viridiplantae; phylum Streptophyta; class Magnoliopsida; order Asparagales; family Amaryllidaceae; genus Allium; species Allium sativum. The sequence continues at coordinate 418,448,902 of CM060924.1, forward strand.
ACCCATTTCTTAATTAAAACCGAAGCCAATCAAGTTTGGGGTATAATTGCCTCTCAGACCTTGGCTGAACAACATTTCTAACCTCGAAATAGACAAAGTTTATCTTTTAAATCTTTAACAAACTTCCTTACGTAACTTTCGGATTTTACTTACAAATTTACTTCTTTTGTACAAATCGTTTGATTATAACAATAGTGTTCAAATCCCTATTTCTGAAATATCTAACTTCAAAATATAACTTTTATTCCTTAATTTAACTAAATAACTAAATAGACAATTTATAAAGAAATCATTAAATCTTGATTTAAAAACGAAAAGTGTACTTTCCCGAATTCGATATAATCGAATTCCAACGTATAACTCTTTTTCGAAAAATCTTTATTCGATAACTCCTTTTCGAATAAACTATATTTGATAACTCTTTCTTTGAATAACTATATTCGATAATCACTCTTCGAATGATTTACATTCGATTAACTCTCTTCGAATGATTTACATTCGATTAATCTCCTTTGGATTAACTCATTTGGATTAACTCGGTTTGATTAACTCATCTTGAGTAACTCAACTCGATTAACTCAGCTTGATTAACTTACTTGATTAACTCAATTTATTTAACTCCTATCGAATAACTAATATTCGATTAACTTATATTCGAATAACTATGTCTGTTTTAAATTTATTTCGAATGGCTAATATTCGATTTAACTCCATTCACATGACTCTAGATCGCAGCGATCACAATGGTTACGCTTGATTCCCTCAGGAAACATCTGACCGCCATAGGCTATCTGCAACCCTGCGAATTACGCTAGTAGTCGTAAGAATGGAAACTCATCCTGAATAACTATGTTTGACTAACTCTATCTAAAATAACTATATTCGATCGACTCTAATTAAATAACTAATATTCGATTAATCCTAATTTGATTAACTATGTTCAATTAACTCTATCTGGTTAACTCTAACTGGATAACCCTATCCAATTTACTCTTCGTCCATATTCAGTTTCAGATATCGATGTTGAAATCGATTCTTACTTCTCTATATAAGTCCAGACTTATATATATTCCATTTATCCAATGATAAATATTTAATTTAATTTATAAAATATCATTTATAAATTAATCTTCTCAATCTATCGGTTAGAACAGATTCTATTTAAAATCCTTGCTTTAATTCCATATCATGTTATACCCGTGTGCGAAGCACGGGTCTAAACCTTTCAAATGTAAAATTCTCTTTTTATACAATTCTATTTATTTTTCATGCATTTCCTTTTATAATCTATTTATTTACCAAATAAATCCCTTTTTGATAATCCTATTTATTTTATAAAATATTTTCTTTTTATATAAAATCCATTGATTTTATAAGTAATTCCTTTTATAATCTAACTACTTCCTTTTCTATTTGTTTTACAAATATTTCCTCTTTCTATTCTATTTATTTTCAAATAAATATTCCTTTTCAATTCTATTTGTATGGTTTACAAATACTTCTTTTTCAGTCCTATTTGTAAATGTTTTACAAATATTTCCCTTCAATTCTATCTATTTGATTAACAAATAAATATTCCTTTTTAATCTATTTATTTTCTAAATAAATATTTTTTTATAAAATCTTTTGATTTTATAAATATTTCTTTTTCAATATAGCATTGAAAATTTCCTTTTTAACATTCCAGTATTCCTTATGGTATTTAACGTACCATATAACAATGATCGGTATCATTCAAACATACAAAATCAACAACAGATTTCATATCACATCATATAACACAATATATGAAAAACAGTAAAATAAATGTTGAGGAATCCAGTTGGATCCCTCCGACCTGTTTCCCTGCATCCACAGATGTTAATCAACATGAATAATACGAATATGAAATATTCTGATAAACAGAATCAGTATTCGATTAACGATTTATATCTATATCGTTATCTATATTTTCAACCAATTAACTAGCAGTTCAGCCAAACGGTCAACACACAGCAAACAACCATTATTTATCAGTTATAAAAATATGTTATAAAAATATAACTGAGAAGAGTTAGTGAGTTTTACTCACATTGGACGGTGATCGTTAAATAACAAATATCGGTCATTAATTTGATTCAGGCGTTTAGTTCCACCATAAATCCAAACGAGCTCCAATTCATTCCCGATCAATTCCATGGTGTAGCCACCGCCCATACGATCCCAACGGATCTTGTTTCGTCAAATTCCGGTTTCGTATGTATAAGATATAGCTCTTACAAGTTTATATATTATTGAATTAAAATAATCTTAAATGAAAATTATTAAATGGGCTTTACCCACTAAATTTCCAGCCCACCCAACCTTCAAAAGCTCAGCCCGCCTATGCACCTTATTCCCCAAATCTCCAGGTCGCGATTTTCATCTACAGCCATTTCCCGTTCTTCAATCCATCGTTTCTCATTCCACAATACACTGCAAATCCAACAAAATCACAACCGTACTCCTCTTCAAAAACTCCTCCTCTCTATGCCCTTGAGTTCAAGCTCGATCTCCACTCGCGATTTCCGTCTCGGATCCTCCTTCGTGGCCTGCTACATATGATCGACAAAAAGGTTGTCGAAATCCCACCAAAATTTCACAAAACATACGAAACTCCATCACAAGATCAACTACAACATTTGTTTCCTGTAATCGATGCCTTGCTTCGACGAAAATTCAAACCCTAGGTCCTCTGTTAGGTTTCGCGTGTCCAGGGATAGGTATCGCACCTAGTAAAAATGCCTTAGAAATGAAGAAGACTTAAGAAGTTCGAATATCCTTGTTTCATGATTTTAGGAATTTTATTTGGATTGTATTTGAATTTTGAAGACCGCGTTTTTGCTTCCAAAAGAAAAATGGTGGTCGCGGATTGAAATTGACTAGAGAAAATATCGAATTAGGGTTACACGAGTTAGTGGGTATTTATAGAGTAAGAATATTATTTTTATATTGATTATTTTATTTAAATTTAATCATTCATAGTTTAAAAATTCCTATGACCACGCATGATATCCAAAAATCATGAAAATGGATATGCAGCTATAGTTCGATGTTACGGACCCAATGAAACTAGTTTCGTCGAATTCCAACTCCGTTTGCTCGCACCGCGTATTTTTAACCGTCAAAATACTGATTTCTTTTCACATTAAAAATTCGTACGGCCACACGCTGACTCCAAAAATCACGAAACTTCTAACAATAATTTAATATTACAGATCCAACAAAATTGGTGTCATCGAAAATGGAGGTCATTTGCAAAACTGGCTATTTTAAAGCTCTAAATATATCCATTTAAATATAAATATATTTAAAAATAATTAAATTAAATATAAATAATTGAATATTATCATATATTTTCACACTAGAATATCATACAGCTCTAATTGGATTTATAACTCGATATTTCAAAGTTCCCAATTATATCGATATTCGATTTATATATAAAATCCTTTTATAATATAAATATATATTTATAAATTTCAAAGGAATTCCATAGCGACTTTTCCAAAATTTAATTTGGACTTAACTCAAAATCTATACAATGAAATCCCGATTTTTCTCTTCCATTAGAAAAATATACTTCACCAGCTCCTAACGTTTCTTGTTTCACAGATATCCGATTTAAAATGGACCCTGTATATTCAATTGAAGTTCAAATCGCCAAATAGCGAACTGGCGCGCCATTTCGAGCTCGATTATAATTATATTATAATTATACGTTCAAACTGTCGTTCAAATAATATATTCTTTATTCGAATTCAATCCAAACTGAATATATATATATATATTGAATTGTCCAATTCACACAATATTGTGAATTCCACTTCTTCCGACTATTTCGGAAATAAATATATTATTCTATTATTTAATTTAATTGAATATTCACTATTATTTAATTAAACAACCATTAAATCTCTAAATCACTATTTTAAATAATTAAATAAATTAATTACTATACCGTAAAAATATGGGTCGTTACATTCTTCCCCCTTAAAATAATTTCGTCCTCGAAATTGCTAAGGTAGAAAACAAACCCTATTGACTGGGTTACAATTTATTTGTTTCATTATAAATTTCAATTTTAACCAAACCAATTTTATTTCAATTAATTATTAATTTATTTTGAGTAATGAAAATTTTCAAAAATTCTGAAAATTTTCTAACACCCGAAATTTTCGAAAAATTTCGCCAGCACCTCCTTGGTAACGGTCAATAGTTCAAACCCCAACTCGCCTCTCTAGGTCTTCTTCAACCCAAAAGAAAATCAAACAGCCAAACGGCTTGCCAATTCGGCTCATCAAAATCTTAACCCATATATAATATAAACTAGTACCTTTTTGTCGGGCATATCAATGTATCCTTGCACTTGCTTCTACTCAATACCTGCTGATCATATATCCATCTATACTAATCGATTTCCAATCAATCAAATCTCAACACAATTATTCGCTTATATCCAAACCTCGCCTCATTTCAACTCAAGTTCCATTTTCTTAACTCGTCAATCCCGTATAGTTAACCAAGTTAAGTTTCATTCCCACATTCCATTAACTAATTAATTTCTATAATCAGTTATCTTCATCCCAAAATCACAATTCTGATTTTTATCTCAAAAATCAATCGATATACTCAACCGAGTCCAATTATATACAAAATTCCAATTTTACTCGATTACTCTGTTTCAATTCAATTTCCACTTAACTGGCTTTAATTTCAATTTTAATTTGCTTTCACAAATTTCAATTCTAATTTGGTTTTAATCCAAACAATCTTTCCCCGGGAATTTTAAACAGTTTACCATATCGAAAATCAAACTTTCCTTTTCGGAATTCAAAACAACTTGCTTTTCTCCAAACAATTCAAAAACAATTTCTTTGGTAGTAATCCGTCACTTACAACTCGAAAATGAACACTAATGATGTGGCCAACATCATCAGAGTTATTTCCCAGCGAACGAAGTGAGTTCAATACTATACCACTTTTCAAAACACATATTTAAACATTTCCATTTTGGAATCCTTTTCAAAATACATTCACGATGCTTGTAAAACATTTTAAAATCTCCCAGGATTTTAAAATCCTCTTATATCCAATCCATATTCATTTACAAACACTTATTCAAATTTCCAGAGTTTTAATTTCAATTCTGATTTAAATTCAGATTTAATTCACTTCGTAGCACTTGTACGAATTCTACTTGGTTATATATATAACCATTTAATTTATAATCTTGCTCGATTATAATAACAACCAATATATCCAATATATTATAATTCCAATGTATATATTTTCTCTATATCAAAATATACTTTGGGTAGAATTATTTTCATTTACCATCTTTTCAAAACATATCATGTCGATCCATCGTATTCGAGTGTTTTGAAACTCCTACCAATACAATGGATCAAACCGATCGATCAGAACTTATAAACAACTCAACCAATAAATCTCCACAATTTAAAACTCTTTTTTTATATAAAATCTACAAATACGTTCACTCGTATATATACAATCAACTCAATCTAGGGCATTACTAACCCTATCTCTACTGAGTCAAGCAACAGAGCCAAGGTAATCACTTAACCTTCATCTCTGATACCACTATAATGACCCGGGGTTTTCGACTCCGAAAGTCAACACACAACTGCCATGTTGACTATTCAGACATCGGAAATACCTGATCATTAATAGAAAGAAGTCAGAGGGTGAGAATAGATAAGACAGAAAAATTAGAATAGAAGAAGAAGAAGATCGCCACAGAACAGAATCAGAGTAATATGATTCTCACAGCAGAATGAATAAAATATAATATATAACATAACTTTGCAATAAAACAGTATATATATGGATATATGGAATAACATTATCATAGTACAACACTTACACACAGCGGAATTAACAATAGCTATATAATCCTGAGGCCTCCTGCTCCAAGCTCCTCCAAGTATATCTGTAAAGACCTGAACTACTTGACTGCCCATACAAATTTGGGCACCTAAGAGTTTAGGGAAAACAAAACAAAATAAACTCTGGGTCAGTCACGGGACTGGTGTGAGTAAACTCAAATCATTTAGTTTAACTTTTCAAAATCCTTTTCAAAAGAAAAGGTATTCGTAAGACCCATCCATACATAAACACGGACGGTTTTTACCTTACGATACCCGAAAACACTTTCAAAATCAATTCTTTTCTGATATTATAATAGTGTCTAATCACAAGTAATTAACAATCTACCAGAACGCTTCTATCTCAACATTCCACATATATAGTATACAAAAAAAACTGCGAGCGCTTATTAGAGATTGGATTTCGACTATACAAGGTATGGGACCACCTTCCGATAGTGTATCTCTAGAGGTGAATACACTGGGTTCAACAAGAACGTCTTGCAACCCGGCCCACACATGACCGACCACTCATTTCGCTTGAGTGTATCGAATGCATATCACCAACGATTGGGAGCTACCCACCGTTTCCCGAAAAGGGACAGCATCGAAAATAGATAAAGAATGAAATATATTTTCTCTAGATAGGTGATATACACCCTAATGGGAGCAACGCACCTAGCCATGATGCCTGCCCTATTTCTGTCATTTCCCGGTTGATGAGGCTTGAGGTCATAACGTATCTTTTGGAACACCTGACCACCCTTCACTTTGAATGCCACATCGTCACACCCGTCAAATCACAAATTGATTTCCCCAAAAATACCACGGGTATAAAGCTAAGAGAAACGAATTCCTCCGCCACCAAACATAAGTGCATTTTAAGAGATCAACTTACGCGATCCGTCCATTCACGTTGTCCTGGGACTGGAAAAACCGAAGTCACTATTCTGTAAACAGGATAGCCCTTTCATAACTCCGTCTTCAATTATTTTCATCATATTTGATCACAACGCTAGCGTCCATACAGAGTGATTTTCAGATAATGAATCTGATCCTGGTCTCTCCGTATTGACGACGGAAAAATGGTCAAAAACTTCCATAGTCGGTGATTTAACTGTCAAAGAAAAATAGGTGTACAACCAACGTTCTTATTTCCAGATAGAAATTCGATCGATCAATCATCAATCAACACTGATCTCCTTTAATTTATTCATTTCCCATTTATATATGTTTGTAAATTCTTATTTCTAGATTTAGAAAATATACTTTATTAATCATTTGAAAACATCTCCATATTTACTCCATTTCTTATTTTCTATATTAGAAAACATTTCTGATTCTTGTTTGGAAAATATTTCCAAAACTCCTTCATTTGATTTAACAGATGTTTAAATAAAACATCACTAAGCTAATTCAAACCATTTCGCTCATTAACTAAATTCACTTAACCAACCTTCACTATCGAACCTTACCCATTTCTTAGTTAAAACTGAAGCCAGTCAAGTTGAGGTATAATTACCTCTCAGACCTTGGCTGAACAACATTTCTAACCTCGAAATAGACAAAGTTCATCTTTTAAATCTTTAACAAACTTCCTTACGTAACTTTCGGATTTTATTTATGAATTCACTTCTTTTATTCAAATCATTTGATTATAACAATAGTGTTCAAATCCCTATTTCTGAAATATCTAACTTCAAAATATAACTTTTATTCCTTAATTTAACTAAATAACTAAATAGACAATTTATAAAGAAATCATTAAATCTTGATTTAAAATGAAAAGTGTACTTTCCTGAATTCGATATAATCGAATTCCAACATATAACTCTTTTTCGAAAAATCTCTATTCGATAACTCCTTTTCGAATAAACTATATTCGATAACTCTTTCTTCGAATAACTATATTCGCTAATCTCTCTTCAAATGATTTAAATTCGATTAACTCTCTTCGAATGATTTACATTTGATAAATCTCCTTTGGATTAACTCATTTGGATTAACTCGGTTTGATTAACTCATCTTGACTAACTCAACTCGATTAACTCAACTTGATTAACTTACTTGATTAACTCAACTTATTTAACTCCTATCGAATAACTAATATTCGAATAACTATGTCTGTTTTAACTTTATTTCGAATGGCTAATATTCGATTTAACTCCAATCGTTTGACTCTAGATTACAGCGATCACAATGGTTACGCCTGATTCCCGCAGGAAACAATCGACCGCCGTAGGCTATCTGCAGCCCTGCGAAATATGCTAGCAGTCGCACGAAATGGCAACTCATCCTGAATAACTATGTTTGACTAACTCTATCTCAAATAATTATATTCGATCAACTCTAATAGAATAATTAATATTCAATTAATCCTAATTCGATTAACTATGTTCAATTAACTCTATCTGGTTAACTCTAACTGGTTAACCCTATCCAATTTACTCTTCGTCCATATTCAGTTTCAAATATCGATGTTGAAATCGATTCTTACTTCTCTATATAAGTCCTGACTTATATATATTCCATTTGTCCAATGATAAATATTTTATTTAGTTTATAAAATATCATTTATAAATTAATCTTCTTAATCTATCGGTTAGAACAAATTCTATTTAAAATCCTTGCTTTAAATCCATATCATGTTATACCCGTGTGCGAAGCACGGGTCCAAACCTTTCAAATGTAAAATTCTCTTTTTATACAATTCTATTCATTTTTCACTTATTTCCTTTTATAATCTATTTATTTACCAAATAAATCCCTTTTTGATAATCCTATTTATTTTATAAAATATTTTCTTTTTATATAAAATTCATTGATTTTATAAGTAATTCCTTTTAGAATCTAACTATTTCCTTTTCTATTTGTTTTACAAATATTTCCCCTTTCTATTCTATTTATTTTCAAATAAATATTCCTTTTCAATTCTATTTGTAAATGGTTACAAATATTTCTTTTTCAATTCTATTTATAAATGTTTTACAAATATTTCCCTTCAATTCTATCTATTTGATTAACAAATAAATATTCCTTTTTAATTTATTTATTTTCTAAATAAATATTTTCTTTTAATAAAATCTTTTGATTTTATAAATATTTCTTTTTCAATATAACATTGAAAATTTCCTTTTTAACATTCCAGTCTTTCTTATGGTATTTAACGTACCATATAACAATGATCGGTATCATTCCAACATACAAAATCAACAACAAATTTCATATCACATCATATAACACAATATATGAAAAACAGTAAAATAAATGTTGAGGGATCCAGTTGGATCCCTCCGACCTGTTTCCCTGCATCCACAGATGTTAATCAACATGAATAACACGAATATGAAATATTCTGATAAACAAAATCAATATTTGATTAACGATTTATATCTATATCGTTATCTATATTTTCAACCAATTAACTAGCAGTTCAACCAAACGGTCAACACACAGCAAACAACCATCATTTATCAGTTATAAAAATAAGTTATAAAAATATAACTGAGAAGAGTTAGTGAGTTTTACTCACATTGGACGGTGATCGTTAAATAACGAATATCGGTCACTGATTTGATTCAGACATTTAATTCCACCATAAATCCAAACGAGCACCAATTCACTATCGGTCAGTTCCGTGCTGTAGCCGTCGTCCATACGATCCCAATGGATCTTGTTTCATCAAATTCTGGTTTCGTATGGATAAGATATAGCTCTTACAAGTTTATATATTATTGAATTAAAATAATCTTAAATGAAAATTATTAAATGGGCTTTACCCACTAAATTTCCAGCCCATCCAACCTTCAAAAGCTCAGCCCGCCTACGCACCTTCTTCCCCAAATCTCCAGGTCGCGATTTTCATCTACAGCCATTTCCCATTCTTCAATCCATCGTTTCTCATTCCACAATACACTACAAATCCAACAAAAATCACAACCGAACTCCTCTTCGAAAATCGCTCCTCTCTATGCCCTTGAGTTCAAGCTCGATCTCCACTCGCGATTTCCACCTCGCATCCTCCTTCGTGGCCTGCTACAGATGATCGACAAAAAGGTTGTCGAAATCCCACCAAAATTTCACAAAACATACGAAAATCCATCACAAGATCAACTACAACATTCGTTTCCTGTATCGATGCCTTCCTTTGACAAAAATTCAAACCCTATGTCCTCTGTTAGGTTTCGCGTGTCCTAGGATAGGTATCGCACCTAGTAAAAGTGCCTTAGAAATGAAGAGGAAGACTTAAGAAGTTTGAATATCCTTGTTTCATGATTTTAGGAATTTTATTTGGATTGTATTTGAATTTTGAAGACTGCGTTTTTGCTTCCTGAAGAAAAATGGTGGCGGCGGATTGAAATTAACTAGAGAAAATATCGAATTAGGTTTACACGAGTTAGTCGGTATCCATAGAGTAAGAATATTATTTTTATATTGATTATTTTATTTAAATTTAATCAATCGTCGTCTCCATTCATAGATTAAAAATTCCCATGACCACACATGATATCCAAAAATCACGAAAATGGACATGCAGCTACAGTTCGACATTACGAACCCAATGAAACTGGTTTTTTCGAATTCCGACTCCGTTTGCTCGCACAGCATATTTTTAACCATCAAAATACTGACTTCTATTCACATTAAAAATTCATACGTCCACACACTGACTCCAAAAATCACGAAACTTGAAATATAACAATAATTTAATATTACGGATTCAACAAAATTGGTTTCGTAAAAAACGGAGGTCGTTTGCAAAACTGGTTATTTTTAAAGCTCTAAATAAATCCATTTAAATATAAATATATTTAAAATATAAATAATTGAATATTATCATATATATCAATTGGATTTATAACTCGATATTTCAAAGTTCCCAGTTATGTCGATATTCGATTTATATATAAAATCCTTTTATAATATAAATATATATTTATAAATTTCAAAGGAATTCCATAGTGACTTTTCTAAAATTTGATTTGGACATAACTTAAAATCAATACAATGAAATCTCGATTTTTCTCTTCCATTAGAAAAAAACACTTCACCAGCTCCTAACGTTTCTTGTTTCACAGGAATCCGATTTAAAATGGACCCTATATATTCAGTTGAAGTTCAAATCACCAAATAACGAACTGTCGTGCCATTTAGAGCTCGATTATAATTATATTATAATTATACGTTCAAACTGTCATTCAAATAATATATTCGTTATTCGAATTCAATCCAAACTGAATATATATATATATATTTTGAATTGTCCAATTCACACAATATTGTGAATTCCACTATTTTCGACTATTTCGGAAATAAATATATTATTTAATTAAATTAAATTGTAACACCCCGTGAATTCTATAACATTAAGCTTCACAAATTAAAGTGTAATTAATTCTAAATTAAAGAATTAAGGGAAATCGGTTACGCCATTGCGTTCGTCTCGGAATTCTGCTTGAGATAGAGTCCGAGTTTGCGTGAATCGGACTCCGTATGAAGGAGTTATGACCTTCGAAAGTTTCAGAATAAAATCTAAAATTCAAACAGCTCGGTTTCAAGTTCAAAATTCGAAAAACAGGTTCAAACTGGGCTGGGCGGGAAAATTCCCGCCCAAGGACCAAGTCGACCATAGGGTCGACCATGGTGTCGACCTGGTCACCCAAGGTCGACCTGGGTGTCGACCTGCCAGTCGACCTACCTGGTCGACCTGGCTGGCTGGGTCTAGCTCTGGCTCGAATTTCTATGGCTCGATGTGTCATTAGGGCTGACATGTCACCTCTTGATTGGCTCTTTGAACTTTGTATCGTCTAGATTCCTCCTGTCTTCATCTGACAGCTCAAAACAATTTAAAAATCTATATATATATATACCCTAAGTCTCAACTAAAATTCACACAAAAAATTAAGATGGGAGTCGTCATGCTGCCAGGAAGGAATTGAGCATAGCCGTCAAGAGAGAGGAGCTTAGAGACGAATCAAATTAAGAAGAAGACTAAAGCTTAATCAAATTAACCAATGCAACGTTAATCTACCCAAAGGAACGCATCTCAATTTCAGAATTCAAAATCCAGAATTCAAGATCCTACATTCGTTGTAAGTATAGTGACCTTTCAGAATATGAATAAAACTGTGACGTGATTCGATGTAAATGAAAATAGAATTGTGTTATTTTATGATAATGATATAAATTCTGTGTATTGTAATGATTCTGTCATGACTTGTGTATTGGTATTTATGGCCTAAATAGATTGATGCAAGCCTATTGGACAATTGTATATGAAAATAATGGCACTTGCAAGTTTGTGGCAAAAACTAGAATTTGATCCCTTTATGTTTATGTGTATGGCATGGACTATATACATTCTCTAAGTCTAAATTAAGGCTTATGTAAACATGTTCTAGATTTGAGACTTTTATGCCTACATGACCAAAAACCTACGAACACATTCTTATGTTTATTTGCAAGTATAATTGGATCTATGTTAAGTATCGTTTGGGTTACATAAACTATGCAAGTTCATGTTAAAATAGGCTATATGATTGGATGTTAAAATTGGACATTTTGGTGAATATCCAACATGTTAATTTTGTGGTTGACATTATGCCAAGTTAAACATGTTTAAACCCAAGTTTGTATATGCCTAAACTATGCCATTTCATATGTCACCTACTTAGTTATACTTTGATTTGAATGCAAGTTCAAATGACCCATAATTTATGTTAGTTGAATCGCTAAATTGCAAGTTCATGCGCCACACACCTTTATGTATTGTAAAATATTACATGTTCTTCATTTCCCCTTTTTCTCACGTTTATAAAGTTGGGCTGAATTGTGTCGAGCCCAACACTTGTTATAATGTTGCGAACGTACAAACGGGGGTAATAACCTTGGGTGTAAAACATGAAAAATATATGTTGGCATGGTTGGCACATGCCAACGACAATGACATTTAAGCGGTATGAATTGTTATACCCAAGAACAAAGGACATGACATTTACATACAATTGAGAAGTAATAAAATATGTAAATTTAGAAAACACGGTATGCTTAACCCGAGGTTGGATTGAGTTGTGACGTAAACCTGCCCGGACCCGCCCGGCTGTCCAGTAGTCACAACAATACCTATCCAATGTGGGTGGTTAAGCACTGAACCCAATAAGGACCCGAGGTTAGACTGAGCTACGGTGTAAACCTGCCCGGAACCGACTGACACATCCAGTAACCATAGCAATATCTGTCTATTGTGGGTGGTCAGGTGCTTTAAGAGGCTAAGGACAGATGGACATATCCAGGTCCACAGGGAGGAAACAACCCAGCTCAGTCAGACTCTTTGCAAGCTCCAAGAACGTAGATGTATGGTTTGGATCTCTTTTGCTTGGACTATGGCTTTGGATATCACTATGGGGAATTTTGTTACTTTATTTATGTTTTATGCTTCTTTAATAATCAAGACAGTAATGAGGTTGTAATGTTGAAAGTATTTTGAGACAATTATGGAAATGTTTTGTTTGAACACGTATTGATGAAATAAAAGTCTGTTTGGTTTCCGCTGTTTGAAATATGTGTATTTATATCTTTCTTGTGTTTATCTGTGGCTTTTACTTATGAACCTCCACCAAAGTTATGGCATTCTGTTTGTGAGTGACCTTAACGGAGGTGGGGTGTTTCACTTGGTATCAGAGCATAGGTTTACCAGATAAGATAAAAGTTTTTGAAATTGTTTTCAAAAAAAAGTTTAAAGAAGCATTTTTCAAGAAAAAGTGTTACATTTTTAAAGAGTCATAATCCCCCCAAATCCATGTGCATTATCTCTCTCTATCCTTCGTTATGAATCTTTCCTTTCTGTTTCAGCATGTCTGGAGACCTTAGCCTTCTAGAAGGAGTGCCGATACCAGGCTAGTTTAGGAGGTACTTAGAAGCAAGGGCCAATGGCGCGGGCCCAGCAGACATCCCTCCTCCAGTGGCCGTGGTTCCTCCTCCTCCTCCTCATGGAATTGCCTTCGCAAAAACATGTAGAGACTTCAAGGCTATGGGTGGAAAAGACTTTTATGGGACATAGTCCTTTGTAGGAGCAAGAAACTGGCTAAAGGAGACCGAGGATCTGTTTTTCATCTTCGGAGTTGATGACAGGAAAAAGATACAGCCAGCAGTGTGGTTGCTTAAAGATGAAGCTTCCTATTGGTGGGAGATTACCAATGCTCAGAGGGCAGTGGAAACATGGGAAGATTTCAGGACAAGGTTTGAGATGAAATTCGTCTCCCAAGCTGAAAGAAGCCTGCAAATGGGGAAGTTTCTAACTCTGAAATAGGGAAGTATGACAATCAGGGAGTACGTTAATCAGTTTAATCAGCTGGCCAGATTTGGGCTGGACTTAGTAAACACCCAACACAAGAAGGCGCTTCGCTTCGTCAAAGGTTTGAATGAGCCTCTACACAGCCTTGTTATGACCCATGTATCAACGGGAGCGACTTATGAAAGCTTGGTGGACATAGCGTTGCTACACGAGGAAGACAACGACAAGAAAGAGACTAAGGTGGAAGAAAAGAAAGAGGGTTTACAAGGTAAGAAAACAGACTTCAAGAAAGGAGGGAAGAACAATAAGCCTCGTGAGAGGAGAAGGTGCAATTTCTATGGCTTTGTGGGACATATATCAAAAGACTGCCGAAAAAGGAAGGCGAAGATGGGTGGTTGCTTCCATTGTGGAGAGACTGGGCACCAAGCTAAGGACTGCCCAAAGAAGAGAGGGTAGGGATAGAAAGCCGGATCCACTTCAGGGGGTTAGGTTCATGCGCTAGTGGCACCTCAGCAGGAACGAGGTAGTAATATTTCTGTAGAAAGTGTAGTCTATCTTTATGATCATCCAGTTCACACACTTTTTGACTCTGGCGCATCACACTCCTTTATTTCATCTGCCTTAGTAGAATCTCTGCATCTAGACACTAGTATGGTAGAGGATCCCTTAGTAGTTTCAAATCCAATTGGGGGCTCCGCTTATTTGTCAATGGTTTGTTTGGGTTTGAAAATCTCTATTCTCAGCGTTGAGTTTAGTTGCAATGCCTTTGTTTTCTGCTTCTCGGGATATGGTTTGATCTTAGGCATGGACTGGTTATCCAGTAATGGTGCCATTCTTGATTGTGAGAAAAGAGTAGTTAAACTCTTTACTCGGCTTGGTAACACTCTAGAAATTTCTTGTAATCCCTTGAATGTTGTTATGCTTAGTTATCTAGAGTCGCTTGATGCTTCTGATGAGAATTTGCAGTCAGTTAGAGTAGTCCGGGAATATCCGAATGTCTTTGAGGTGGTGAAAGCTTACCTCCGAGGCAGGAAATAAACTTCCGCATATATCTTGTGGATAATGCAAAGCCTGTGGCTTTACCTGTCAGACACATGGCTCCAAGGGAGAGAAAGGAGCTCAGTAAGCAGGTTAAAGAACTTCTCGAAAAGGGGTTCATTAGACGGAGCATTTCGGAATGGGGTGCTCCAGTGGTGTTCACAACCAAAGCGGACGGTTCGCTTCGCCTTTGCGTCAACTATAGGGAGTTAAACAAATTGACCAAGAAAAATAGGCACCCTCTTCCCCGAATCGACGATTTGTTTGATCAGCTTGTAGGTGCTTCGGTCTTATCCCAACTTGATCTGGCAACTGGGTTCCATCAGCTAAGAGTAGTTAAAGACAGCATTGATAAAACGGTGTTCAGAACCCCAGATGGTTTCTTCGAGTGGCTTGTCATGCCTTTCGGCTTGACAAACGCACCCGCTTATTTCGTAGACCTAATGAGCAGGGTGTTCAGAGAATTCCTCAACAAATTTGTGGTTGTCTTCGTAGATGATATCTTAATCTTCTCAAAGAATGAGGAAGAACATGCTCAGCATCTGAAAGAAATCATGGATACTCTCCGTGCACATCAGCTAAAAGCCAAATTCTCCAAGTGCCACTTTTTGAGAAAGGAGGTAAGATTTTTGGGGCATATAGTGTCCAAAGAGGGGTTGGCTGTGGACCCCGCGAAAGTGGTGGCAGTGCAAGATTGGAAGACACCAAGAAATGCAACCGAAGTCCGAAGCTTTCTTGGGCTAGCCGGTTTTTACCGAAAGTTTATTAGGGATTTCGCGAAAATCTCAGCTCCACTCACAAGGCTAACAAAGAAGAATCTGGTGTTCACTTGGGATTTGGACTGCGAGTTTGCTTTCCAACGATTAAAAAGGGCTCTCACAACAGCCCCAGTTCTGACTTTGCCAGATGGAAACAAAATGTTCACAGTATATACGGATGCTTGTGGTACAGGGCTAGTCGTTGTTTTGATGCAAGAAGGGAGGGTAGTAGCTTATGGTGGAAGGAAATTGAAAGTTCATGAAAAGAACTACCCAACCCACGATCTTGAGTTAGTCGCCATCATCTTTGCGCTTAAGTCTTGGCACCATTATCTCCTAGGTGAGAAGTTCGAACTATACACTGACCATAAGTCGTTGAAATATCTCTTCTCGCAGAAGGATCTTAACTTGAGGCAGCAAAGATGGATGGAGTTTCTTGCCTCGTATGACTTCGAAATTTCCTATACTCCCTGCAAAGGCAACGTAGTAGCAGACGCGTTGAGCCGAAAGAAACTGACCTTAAGCCCTCTCTTTGTGGAAAGGCAAAGCTTGGAGTATATAGCCAGTTTTAACTTTAGGCCCTCCTCGGATTTTGTACCGGGTTTGTTAGCATCTCTCGAAGTACGCCCTAATCTCTTGGACTCAATAGGGGCTGCACAACGTGAAGACCCTCAGCTTGTTGATGTGATTGATAAACTTATTAGGGGTGAGACTTCTAGTCACCTCAGTAGATACGCCATCGATGATAAGGGTTGGCTGAGGCGAGATGGAAGATTATGCGTCCCACAAGCAAGGGAGTTGACAAAGAAGGTTCTCGAGGAAGCGCATCATTCCAAGATGACTATACACACTGGCGGTGATAAGATGTACAAGGATATAAAAAGGACTTTCTTTTGGAGCGGCATGAAAAAGGACGTGGCAAATTTCGTTTCTAAGTGCATGACCTGCCAACGGGTCAAGGCGGAACATAAGAAGCCTGGAGGACTACTTCATCCTTTAGAGGTCCCACAGTGGAAGTGGGATAGCATTTCAATGGACTTCATTGATGGACTACCTAGGCCGAGAATAGGCAATACTAGCATTTGGGTAATAGTCGATAGGCTTACTAAAAGCGCCCACTTTATACCTGTTAAAAGTAGAAGGACTGCCTCATCTCTAGCATCTCTTTATCTCAAGGAAATAGTTCGACTCCATGGGATACCCTCCAGCATTGTTAGTGACCGAGACCCTATCTTCACAAGCCAGTTTTGGCGGAGTCTGCAAGAAGCTATAGGCACACAGTTATGTTTGAGCACGGCCTATCACCCCCAAACCGATGGCCAGACGGAAAAGGTGAATAGAGTTTTAGAGGATCTTTTGAGACTTTGCGTTCTTGACTTTGGAGGGACTTGGGAGGATCACCTTCCTTTAGTGGAATTTACCTACAACAACAGCTACCAAGCTACCATCGATATGGCGCCCTTTGAAGCCTTGTACGGAAAACCACGCAAATCACCAACTTGTTGGTGGGAGTCTACAGATAAGCTTATACTTGGGCCAGATATGATTCGAGAGACTTCAGAGAATGTGGACTTGATACGGAGAAGGATGAAGACAACCAAGACGGACAAAAATCCTACACTGACAAAAGAAGGACCAACCTTGAGTTTGAGGTTGGGGACAGGGTTTTCCTTAAGGTATCTCCTTTAAGGAACGTCGTTCGCTTTGGATCCACGGGATAGTTAGCACCAAGATTTGTAGGGTCGTTTCCTATCATCGAGAAGGTTGGGAAGATGGCCTATAGATTAGAGCTACCCGAGAGACTGGCCGGAGTTCACAACGTCTTTCATGTTTCTCACCTCCAGAAGTGTTTGCATGAGTCTGCGGAAGTGGTGGAACCTAGCATTCTAGAAGAAGCCGAAGTGGAACGTGAAGCAACTGTGAGGAGAGTTCCAACCCGCATCTTAGGAACTGAAGTGAAAAAGCTACGCAACCGCGAAGTCAAACTCGTTAGAGTTCAGTGGAGCGACGTCGAGGAAGACGCGACTTGGGAAACTGAGGACAGAATACGCACTGCCTACCCTTTTCTTTTTGAGGGTACATCTTTGATCTCTCTTTTTCCTTAAGTTATGCCTTATCTATCTTTTTAGGTATATCTCCTCGGTCCTTTTCCTAACTCCTTAGGTACAAAACAAATGGATGCAAACATGTATTTGAAAACATGTTATGGATGATGGCGGCAAATGGTTGTTAGTGATTGCTAGTGGTTGCTCGTGGATGCATATACACACACACCCTAGGTTTTAGATCGGCTCAGTCACTTCATATTGCATATGCATATATGTATTCTCATTTGTATATGGTTGAAACTTGATATGCTGTCATATGTTTGTCGCATTTGTATGAATAAGTTGTGCACTCATGTAGAATTATGAGTAGGAAAAATTTGCATACATAATGGATTCATGACACTTACATGATTCGCATTAAGGAGGTCAACTGAATCAGTAGACCGCCTGATTTCTGCATTAGATAAGGACATGTACACACACTATGCATATGATCATGAAGAATTAGAAGTCTTTTAAGGACAGTGGACGCCTGTGTTTGTTGGTTGAGTAGATGGACGGTTGGATGGTAGGATATACATTCTTCCTAACTTGAAGATTTCGGGGACGAAATCCTTTTAGAGGGGGAGAATGTAACACCCCATGAATTCTATAACATTAAGCTTCACAAATTAAAGTGTAATTAATTCTAAATGAAAGAATTAAGGGAAATGGGTAACTCCATTGCGTTCGTCTCGGAATTCTGCTTGAGATAGAGTACGAGTTTGCAAGAATCGGACTTCGTATGAAGGAGTTATGACCTTCGGAAGTTTCAGAATAAAATTTAAAATTCAAACAGCTCGGTTTCAAGTTCAAAATTCGAAAAACAGGTTCAAACTGGGCTGGGCGGGAAAATTCCCACCCAGGGACCAGGTCGACCATAGGATCGACCATAGTGTCGACCTGGTCACCCCAAGTCGACCATAGTGTCGACCTGCCAGTCGACCTACCTAGTCGACCTGGCTGGCTGGGTCTGGCTCTGACTCGAAATTCTGTGGCTCGGTGTGTCATTAGGGCTGACATGTCACCTCTTGATTGGCTCTTTGAACTTTGTATGGTCTAGATTCCTCCTGTCTTCATCTGACGGCTCAAAACAATTTAAAAAACTATATATACACCCTAAGTCTCAACTAAATTTCACACAAAAAAATAAGATGGGAGTTGTCATGCTGCCAGGAAGGAATTGAGCGTAGCCGTCTAGAGAGAGGAGCTTAGAGACGAATCAAATTAAGAAGAAGACTAAAGCTTAATCAAATTAATCAATGCAACGTTAATCTACCCAAAGGAACGCATCTCAATTTCAGAATCCAGAATTCAAGATTCTGCATTCGTTGTAAGTATAGTGACCCTTCAGAATATGAATAAAACTGTGACGTGATTCGATGTAAATGAAAATAGAATTGTGTTATTGTATGATTGTTAGCCCACTTTGTGAACTGGGCAACACAAAGTCAAGATGCGAAACATTGAAGAACCTGGGAAGCACTGAAGCGGGTCGGATCGAAGCAATGTAGCGGTTCGGGTCGGATGAAGTTTGCTGTTCGGATCGGTGAACTATTGCTGTTGGAATCAGAGAGGCACAGCTGTTCGGATCGGAGAGCAACCTATTTCCAATTGGATCGGAAAGCTACCCGCTACGAAGACAGATCGGAACGGAGTGAAAGAGAACGAAGACTTAGCCTTGGGACAAAACCGGATCGGATCGGATACCCCGATCCGAACCCCTCCTGTACACTCTTCCGATCCGAACCCATATTCCACGTCATTCTCTTGCATGATCGCCTGGTTATTCGGAGCGGCTATGACCAGTTCCTACCCACAACGTCCACTGCTCTGATGCGGTGTCAACACAGAAATCCATCCGAACCCGAGGCTAATGGGATGGATGACACGTGGCTCCGATCCGGATCGGGTTCTAAGCGAATTTTCACCTATAAATACCCCGTCTGGAGACAAAGAAAAGGATCTTTTTGGCACTTTGAGAGTTCAACCACTTTCATAACTCGAATTCCAGCACTCCCGGATAATCCAAATCGTCTTTCAACATTTGTTTTTAGACAATTGAGTGAATGTATGTGAGTTGTGAGAGAAATTGAGTGAATATCTCATTGTAACTCCAACAATATTATTGAGAATAGTGATTAACAAGTGGACGTAGGCTTTTCTTTGCCGAACCACTATAAATTCTGTGTCTCTATTTTACTTCTGATCTTATTTCACTCTGTTTTTAGTCAATTTGGGTGTTAGAACCACTTTTTGGTCTAACATTTTGGTGCTTTCACTGAGAACCATCTAAATTCTTCGTTTTTCGGGATTATCGTTCTACTTTTTGGACCGTTGAGTTCAAAGAAGTTAATCCTCAAGTTTCGACGCTCTTGGATATTTGTTGAATTGATTGTTGAAGAACCATGGCCAAAGGAAAAGGCAAAGAAGTTCAATCTAGTCGAGCAAATGGAGTTGGCGAAGATCAGCAGAATGCGGTCGTAACAAGGTCTCGTGGGCAGAGCTCAGCAGTAGGACGAACCGATACAGGAAACCCGAACCGCATTCAGGGGGAGAGCTCCGATCCGATCCGGGTAGGAGATTCTGAAGCAGTGCATTCCCCCAACCTGAACCGACCCGAGCAACTAGCCCTACACCGACCTGACCTGGCTTTCCAGCTCCGACCCGAACAGGCTTCCCAGCTCCGGACCGACCCGATTTCCCATCTCCGAACCGACCCGTCACTTGGTGATGTTGGAACCTCTACTCGAGCCCCTACAAATGCTCCGATTCCATCCACCAGGGTCAATGATCAGGTCAATCCATCCGCGCCCATTACTCAAGGAGATTTCTCGCGCCTACTTGATATGCTTGAGAGTACTAGGGAGGCTATGAAAATCCACGAGCGCACTAATCTCATGATGCAAGAAAATATGAGACTCATGAGCAGGGAAATTAGCGAACTCCGTAGACAGAGAACCCCATCCCCGGTTCGTCACACACCAGTGGATCAGTCTTCTTCTTCCGAGGAAGAGCGACCCCGTGAACGAAGGCTGCTCGAACGACCTCAGAATTTGGAGCAGCTGACATTCAAATCTTTGGGGTCTCGCGAGGATATTGCACGAGCACTAGGAAACAATGATCCCACTCAGGGGCAAAGGCTCCAGTCCCCTCCTCCCGAGATCGACCGGGAGCGTAGGGAACGGAATATAGCAGAAGGAGCTCAACGAAGAAGGGCATCTCCTGAACAAGAGCCCAGAAGAAACCCGGATACCAGGGCCTGGGAACATGAACGGCCCCTAACTAATGCTGATGTACAGGCAATGGTACGCCAGATTATGTCCGAGAGCCGGAACTATACCAATGAAGATTATGGCATTGTGCGAAGCCATACTCCTTTCACTGACGACATCCTCGACTTTCAGTTTCCCCGGCATTTTAACCTGCCGCAGATGGACAAATACAATGGGAGAACTGATCCAGGACAGCATTTGATGCGATATTCGTGGCTCATGAATGTTGCTGCTGCTCCTGATGTAGTGAAGTGTAAGGCATTCCCGATCTATTTAGAAGATGTGGCGCTGTTATGGTTTACCCGACTTCCCCCTCGTTCGGTGTCGAATTATAAGGAATTGAGCGAACGTTTTATGAATCAGTTCCGACTCCATACCCGAAAGTCCAAAAGTGTTTTTGAATTATCGAGAATTAAGCAGGCGCCAGGAGAGTCTTTGAGGTCATATCTTGACCGTTTTAACTTAGCTGTGACTGAAGTTAGTGACCCGCATGAGCCCACCATCTTGATGGCATTAAAGGAAGGAGTCGATCCTGATTCCGAGTTTGGAGATTACCTTTCTGGGAAGACACCCTCCACAAGAGAGATATTCTATGAAAAGGCCGATATTTATTTAAGACGAGAGGAGGCCAGGGCAAACCGAAAGAGAAAGTCTGAAGCGGCTTCAAAAGAAAATGTTCAGAGTAACGTCGCCGTGAAGCAGTCTGGGGAAAGTTCCGGAAAAGTTGAAGTGAATGTGGGAAACAAGAGTGGAAACGACAATTCTGAAAACGGGGGCAACAACAATAACCGTAATGCGAACGGTAACAGAAGAAATAGAAATAGAGGGAGGTGATCCTAGCAAAAGGCCCCGATTCCAGACTTATGAGAATTATACACCGTTGAACGACAATCTGGAGAACATTTACCTGGATACATACAATGTTTTGCAATATAAAAGACCGCCACCTCGTGACTCGACAGAGAAAGAAATGGAAACTGGGAAGTTTTGTTTGTTTCATGGAACTCATGGGCATTCAACCAATGAATGTCGGCATTTGAGAGACGTGATTGAGAAGCTGCTGCGCGAAGGGAAACTGGATGAATATAAAGTTGCCCCGAGGGACAGGGGGCAAGGAGAGCAGGCTCCAAAACAGATTCAATCTGCTCCCAAGCCTACAGCGCAGCAGAAAGGCAAGGGAATTGTTATCAACTCCATAGTGGGTGGACCTCACCCAGCAATCCGTAGTTTTAGAGCAATGGATCAGTATGTAAATGCTGCTAAGCACGTAGATGTGAATGAAGGTGATGATTTGGAAGATATCGCCCCCATAAAACAACAGAAGACAATGTTTGACGACGTGGTATTCCGCAGCAGAGATAATACTGGGATCCAATCACCCACTGATGATCCGTTGGTCATTACTACCACCATTGGGCCGGCCTTGGTTCATAAGGTGTTAGTAGACAACGGAAGTTTTGTTAATATTTTATTTAAAAAGTCATTCGATCAGATGAAGCTTGAATCTGAAGATTTGAAGCCATGTGAAGGATGGATCAGAGGCTTCAACGGGGCGTCAACAGCTCCCATGGGGTACATAGAATTGCCCGTAACCTTGGGGCAAGGAGAACGCCGAAGAGTGCGGATGCTTCAGTTCGTAGTTTTGGACGTAGATTCTCCTTATAATGCATTTTTGGGGAGGCCTGCCCTTGCTGAGTTCAGGGCTTGCATCGCCCCTTGGTGTTTATTGCTTAAGTTCCCAACTGAAGCCGGAACTGGAGTAATGAGAGGGGATCAAGTTTCCGGACGGACCTGCTATGTTGCCGAATTAAAGATGTTGATGAAAGGACTTAACATCGAGAGTAAAGATGCCTCGCCTCCCCCAAAGGGGGCTCGGCATAGCAATTAGAGAGATCAACCCCGAAGGAGTTGCCCAAAGGAACGCCTGAAGACCTGGATCCCAGAAAAGACGAGGAGCCAGAGACTATAAATGCAACTCCTAATGAAACGACAGTGGAAATTCCCATTGATGAAGCTGATCCAACAAGAGTTTTGAAGATTGGATCTCAATTGGATCCACGTCGGACCAAAGAACTAATGGACTTCTTGAAGGCGAACTTGGACGTGTTTGCCTGGACCCACGCTGACATGTGTGGGATATCGCCATCCATCATAAGTCACACACTAAATGTAAACCCGAAACATCCGCCTGTGAAGCAAAAGAGACGTATGCTGGGCCCAGAGAGGTCGGCTGCTCTCAAAGAAGAAGTGGAGAAGCTGAAACAGAACGGATTTATTCGAGATTCGACATATCCCGACTGGATATCGAATCCCGTCTTAGTAAAGAAGCCGAATGGAAAGTGGCGGACTTGCATTGATTTTTCAGATTTGAACAAAGCTTGCCCAAAAGATAGTTTCCCACTTCCCAGGATTGACCAGCTTGTAGATTCGACAGCGGGTCATGAGCTTCTCTCTTTCATGGACGCATATTCTGGGTACAACCAAATTCCTATGCACGTGCCGGATCAAGAACATACGAGCTTCATTACAAATTTGGGGTTATATTGTTATGTTGTAATGCCATTCGGATTGAAAAACGCCGGAGCCACTTATCAGCGCTTGGTGAACAAAATGTTTTATAATCAAATAGGGAAGACTATGGAAGTTTACGTGGATGATATGCTTGTCAAATCGAAACAGTCCTCCAGTCATACGCAAGACTTGGCAGAAATGTTTGGTATCCTGCGAAAGTATCGGATGAAGTTGAATCCTTTGAAATGTTCATTTGGAGTGGCATCAAGAAAATTTCTAGGCTTCATTGTGAGTTCTCGAGGAATTGAAATCAATCCTAGCCAAATAGCAGCGATTAGAAACATTGAAGAGCCGAAGAGAATTAAAGACGTCCAAAGTCTTGCAGGGAAAGTAGCTGCGTTGAGTAGGTTTATCTCTAAAGCTACGGACAAATGCGTCCCATTTTTTGATTTGATTAAAAGGGGAAAGAAGAACTTCGAGTGGACTCCGGACTGTGTTGAGGCCTTTCGAAATTTATTGGAATTGCTAGAAAAACCACCGATTTTGTCAAAACCGGTGGATCACGAAGAGTTATTTGTTTACTTGGCAGTTTCGGCTCACGCCGTTAGCACAGCCTTGGTTCGAGAAGAGGACAAAGTGCAAAGGCCAGTATATTATGTAAGCAAGAAATTGGCAGCGGCAGAACACAACTACCCAAAGATTGAGAAGCTCGCTTACAGCCTCCTAATCGCATCCCGAAAACTTCGTCACTATTTCCAAGCTCATCCAATAACCATATACACTGACCAGCCCCTGAGGCAGGTGTTGCAGAGACCCGAAGCATCGGGAAGGTTGATCAAATGGAATATAGAATTAAGTCAGTTTGATTTAAATTTTCAGCCACGAAGGTCGATAAGGGGGCAAGCTCTGGCAGACTTTATAGCAGAGTTCACCATCCCAGAGGAGGAAGTGATCAACGACAAAGTGGTCAAGTCCGAAGATGAGTTAAAGATAAGTCCATGGAAGCTATACACAGATGGAGCCAAGAACGACCGAAGGTCCGGAGCTGGAATCGTCTTAGTCACTCCTGAAGGATGGTCGTTATATTACGCTCTACGATTAGAATTTTCGGCGACTAACAATGACTCTGAATACGAAGCCCTGATTGTCGGGCTGAAGCTTGCTAAAGACCTCGGAGTAAAAATGTTGGACATATTCTGTGACTCTAAGATCGTTGTTTTCCAAGTGCGAGAAGAATTTGTGGCTCGGGAACCTCGACTTATCGCCTACCTCGGGAAAGTGAGAGGGCTATTGAGCAACCTTGAGCGGTACAATATAACACATATCCCAAGAGCCGAAAACCAGAAGGCGGACAGGCTGGCAAAGCTAGCTAGTTCCGACAATCCAGAAGAGACTGGAATAATTCCAATTGAAACGTTGGAATCACCAAGCTTTGAGTCAATGGAAATTGAGTTCGCTTTCGAAGCGGAACCGGAGAAGGAGTCGTGGATGACCCCAATTAAAAACTTCCTTAAGAATGGGACACTCCCATCAAAGAAGAGTGAGAAAAGGGCTATAGTTCGCAAGGCTACCAGATATGTCATGCAAGATGATACTCTTTATAGGCAAGGATTTTCTATGCCCCTGTTACGATGTATAGCACACGACGACATCAAACGTGTACTAAGAGAAGTGCACGAAGGTGAGTGTGGAGATCATACAGGAGGTCAGACTTTAGCGAAAAAGATATTGCGATATGGATACTTCTGGCCCACGATTAATAAAGATGCAGCTGATTATTCACGACGCTGCGATAAGTGCCAGAGATTCGCCAAGATCCCCAGAGCACCATCGACCCAACTCAAATCAATGGTGAGTCCTTGGCCATTTTCCACGTGGGGAATTGATATCATCGGAGTTCTACCGATTGCTAAAGGAGGAGCGAAATATGCAATAGTCGCTGTGGACTATTTTACGAAGCGGGTGGAAGCTGAGCCCCTAACCAAAATCACGGCGAGAAAGGTGATAAGTTTCGTGGTTAGAAATATTATATGCCGATTCGGGATCCCCAGGACCATTATAACTGACAACGGAACCCAGTTCGATGGTACTGAAGTCAGAAATTTCTGCCAAAAGTATAAGATCGACAAACGATACACTGCGGTTGCTTATCCGCAGTCGAACGGGCAAGTTGAAGCAATAAACAAAGTAATAAAATCCATCCTCAAGAAACGATTAGAGCGCGCAAAGGCAAAATGGGTTGACGAATTGCCTTTAGCTTTGTGGGCATATCGAACAACATTTAAGACGGCTACCGGTCATACACCTTTCTCTCTCTCTTTTGGTTCAGAAGCAGTAATTCCAGTAGAGCTTGAAGTTCCTTCCCACCGGTTGACGTATTATGACCCGGTGACGAATCGGGCACTCTTACTCGAGTCTCTTGATGAAATCGAAGAAAAAAGGGACGAAGCGGATTTGCGTGCTGCAAGACATCGACGTCAGATGGCACGCTATTACGACGAAAAAGTTCGCCTTAGGACTTTTGAACCAGGAGATTTGGTGCTAAAGAGAGTCTTTCCATCCCTTCCTCACCTCGGTCCAAAGTGGGAAGGACCCTTTGTCATCCAACGGAAACTTGAAAAAGGAACCTTCAAGTTAACGACCGTAGATGGCGAAGAAGTCCCTAGGGCATGGAATGCCCAACACTTGATGCGATATTTGGATTAGAAATGTTGTACTCTTTGTTGTTTCTCTTATGAACTCTGTAAAAAGGCACGACTTGCCTTAGGAAAATCTGATGATATGAATAAAGGACTATAAAGTGGATGTAGGCTACGACTTAGCTGAACCACTATAAAAATATTGTGTGTTATTTACTTTTATGCATTGTATATATACATTCATCGACTATTCTGTTGTGATTATGGAATATAAGATGATTCAAAACCTGAAAAGGTTGAAAACAGTTTAAACATAAGAAAAAGCACAACGACTATTTGTGCGACAAGACATAAAAGAATGAGAAAACGACATTCTTAACTCTAACTCTCCAGAGAGAGAGAGTATAAAAGCGTCTCCGACTGTGCGCTGAGAAAGAGATCCTTCCCCACTGAAGGATCGGGGAGTGAATAAATTGCTGAGCTCGAACTCTAACTCTCCAGAGAGAGAGAGTATAAAAGGACGGGAAGACGACGTCCTCTGAGGCGTGAAGGTGCATCCAGACAAGAGACCGCCTCAGTAAGAACTCTAACCTGAGTATAAGACAGGAGAGTATAAAAGAAATGCCAGAAAAAACGACAGGCATTGACGACACAGAAAATGCCATCCCGTCACAAAATCGGGAGCATTCAGATTACTTGATTAAGCCTTGAATGGGTTTTCTGAGATTGACTAGGGGCATATATGTGTACACATATTTCCTCCCTCCATAACTTCATTTCATAACTATAGTATGGCAGGCATTTTTACATAAGTGCAGAACTATTGACAAACAAACATTGCAGAAAACGAATTATTTTTTTATTTACGAATGAAATTGTACAGGAAAATATCCAAAAAGAAGGTGCAAGAGCCACCCTTACAGCAGCAATTACTGATCTACCAAATACTAAAACAATGCAAGACAACCCACTATTTAGATTTCGAGTGAGTCTTGGACTTCTTGGCGGCTTTCTCCGCATCCTTTGCCTCTTTCTCGGCCTCCGTCAAGATTCGCTTTGATTTTTTCTTTCCCGAAGATGCGGCGCTGGAATCGGTTGACTTCTTCCCGGAGGGCGGAGCGCTGGAATCAAGAGAAGATTTTTTAGCGAGTTTCTGTGTAATAGATCTAGTTGAAAGCTTAACAACTAACCTTGATCCCGCATCCACAACCGCGAGAGGCTTGAAGACTTCAGGGTCTAAGTCTTCAGCTTTTAGCTGCAAGCGTTTATCTTGATCAGCTTTCATTGCAGCCAGAGTAACGTCATCTGCACTTTCCGACTCCCCGACTATTGCTACTTCTGGATCTTCCTCATGTCCTCCGTCGCCGCCATCATCCTTTAAGGCTGCTATCATTTCTTCATCATGGGAAGTTTCAGCCTTAGAAGGTTCGCTTCCTTCTCCCAAATCTATAGGAGCAGCCTTGTCCTTCCCCTCTTTTGCCTTCTCCGTAGGTTCTGCCCCAGACACGGCTCCCTGAGTCACCTCTGTCTTTCCGGATGGCTCAATACCTACAGGGTGAGAAGCAACAGTTATCAACCCAGGAGAAAATAATGGGTTTTTCATCGATTGCTCAATCACGTGGCGAAAGGTAGAAATAGCCTTGACGAATTGAGGAGAAAAGGTAGGGATACCTTCCGAAGACTTCTCGGCAGGGGTAACTGCTGTCTCTGATGCCGTTTCGAGGATAGGGGATAGCAGTGATGTTCGAGGGATTCCCGAGTGTTCAGGATCATACCCCTCTACTTCAGGAGTTGCGGGGGCAGTAGAAGAGGAACCAGCCTCGGGAATGTTCTTCTGTTTAGTTCTCCGCCTCTCTTCTTACATAGCATCAGCAATGAGGCGGCGCCCTTCAGCTAGGCGTTCTGGCTCATCATCCCTCAAGTATTTCTCCATCAGCTTGTCTTCATCGATGGAATCGACCTTGAGCTCCTCTTTTTCCCACTCAACAGTCTGACTCCATACTTGGACTAGAGTAGATGGATAATCCTCAATCCAAGAAATGTTTCGGCGACGGATGATATGTGCAAAGAATTCAATCATTAATTCGCCGAAACCCTGAATCTCTGCCTCTGCCTCTGACAATTGTTTGCGGGCCTCCTCCGAAGATTTGATAGCACACTCAACGTTGCCCTCCGCCAGGGCAGCTTTGTTCTCTGCCTCCTGTAGCTTTGAAGCCAAGTCAGCATTTTTCTTTTCTAGCTCAGCATTCCTCTTTGCCAACTCGGCATTTTTCCGTTCAAGATCAGTGTAAGCAAGGCGCGTCTTAGCAGCTTCTGACTTAGCATCGTCAGCTTGCTTTTTTAACTCAGAACGCTCTTGAGTGTGAGATTCAAGCAAGTCATGATAACGTTTTTGCATATCTTCAAATTGTTGTTTGAAGTTAGTAGCGTCCCTCTGAGCAATAGCAAGCTGGGCCTGTGTGTCCTCCAAATCTTTTCCTAGATTCTTTAAGGCCTTTGCATCTTCTTCCGCTGTTTTTTGCATTGAATCAGCATTCGTGATTAGAGTACGGATGATTCTAGAAAGGTTGCGTGAATATTTGAACATTTCAGAATACTGTTTTTCGATCGCATCTATCTTTGCTTTGGCCTCATCTGCCCACTTGGAAGAAACAGGTTCGAGGGCAGGTAAAAAAGTCAAAGTCTCGAAGTAATGTTCGGGAAATTGCTCCTCCAGATACGCCCGCTTGATTGCAGTTTCCGCATCTAGTGGTGGAGGAGCGGGGATCGTCAATTCAGTGTCCCTGTGTGTGGAGGATTCAATAGTTTCTTTATCTATCCTAGGCCGTTTAGTAGCAGGGACCTTGCGTTTACTTCGAGACTCAGTATCTTTTGGAGGACTTCTCTCTCTGCTGCGCTTTTCGTGGGAAGAGGTGGAGTCTTTCGATTGTGGCCTGTCCTCTTCCCTACGACTTTGGTAACCTCTATATTTCTCTTGGTCCGACCGAATGGGAGAGCGAGAACGCGAGGTTCGAGAGCGATAGGGTTCATAAGGCCTTCTCTCCTCCATACCACGATCGTCGCGGCGATCATACTCGATATCCTGAGGTGGATTAAACATGCTGCAGCGGAGCTTCCTGATGTCATAGTAAGATCGGGACATCGTGCCTGCACAATAAGACAAATGAAATTCAGAATCAATAGTATCACAGGGAGAGAGGTGCAATGAGTGGTAATGCTATTGTGTAAAGTGTGTCCTAAGTGGTGTGTTTCCCCCCAACCAACCCGAGTCCGGAGCTAGACTAGTACGGGCAGGCTCTTTGGCCTTGGCAGGAGTGGTCTCTTCAAAAGAGGTGAGGACTAAAGGATCCTTCCTAAAATCCTCTGAGGTGTATATAGTTTCAGGTAAAGGGAGATCCCCCAAACCCTGAAACAATGGGTCATCAGTACTAGGGACATCTCCCTCGGAAGCATCAATTGGCGACTCTTTAGAAGATGTTGACTTTTCTGGAGAAATGGTATCCTCAGGAGCAGTATACCCTTCACGATGCTTTTCGGCCAAGTTAGCCAATTCGTCGTCTTGAGTAGAAGATGGAGAAGGTGACGTTTGAAGAGGCACTGTAGGAGCTCCTGAACCTTCTCCTGTTTCTGGGGCTACATCCACTGGAGGAATATATACGTATGGAGCCGTCCCATGGCCGATACTACGAAAAACGGATAGCAGCCCATGAAAATGAAGATATTCGTCCTTAAGGACTTCATCAATAGTCAGGAACTTTTGATCGCCATTGAGGAGCTAGTGCATCCGGTCAAAGAACACCTGATCTGATATTTGTTTTGGATTGTCGACTGCAAACAAAAAGAAAAACGAGTTAAGGCGATGAATTGAATGTATAGAGCCAAGATTTAGAAAATCAGTGCTTTACTTGATTTCGTCCATCTCCTGGAACACCCAGGTTGTCGCTTCACGTAAAACCATTCCAGTCTAGAATCTCCAGCTTTACTACTAAATGGCGTTGAAATTATCTTCCTCTTAGGGACAGACTCAAAATAGCAGAAAGAAGGAGTTTCTCGAGTCCGATGCTTGAAGTTGTAGAAGAAATGAACATCATCGAAAGTGAGCTCTATGCCTAAGATTTCGCGGTATGCTATATATAAAGTGTGTAAGTAGGCATAAGAATTGGGATGCAGCTGCATGGGGGCAATCCGCATTTGTCTTAGAAAATCAACGATGAAGGGAGAAAATGGAGGGATAGCACCGGCCATACACATCAACCGAGTGACCGCCATATATCCTTCTGGAGGGTTGTGGGGACGGTCAGATCTCGAAGGCACTAGAGTGTCCTTTTTCATTATCCCGTATTTTAAACAAATTCGGATAAGTCGGTCGTTGTCGATTGTTGATTCAACGGAATCTTGGGGTGATTCCAATACGACAGCCGATTCAAACTCATCAGGAGCCCGGTCGTCACCAACCCCTCCTTCCTCTTCGAAACCTAGAGAAACTTCATTCTCCGAAGACACATCGTCACTTTCACGATTTCCGACCTCGTAATCTGAACCCTCATTATCCCATTCTGGATCCGACGGAGAAGATATGTCCTCGAGAGTAATTTTGTTGGAGGTTTCCGGGGCGTCTTTCTTCTCAGCTAGTCTGGAAGAGCGTATGGGTCTCATGGTCATAAAACTATTGAAGAAGCAATAGCACAAATTAGAGCAAATTAGCCCGTATCCCCCCGTGTATGTGTACAAACTAAAGTGTAAACAATGCATGCGGAGAGTGCAAAGTAAATGTTTAAAAGTGCGACGAAAAAGTTTGGCAAAATATAAAGAATTGAAGTAGTTCTTGATGTCCAGTTACGTTCGCAAGGCACTATCCTAATTGTCCATTAGGTTGAAGATTATACCAAAAGTTGATTGGGCCAGTTAAACAAGTTTTTATGCATTAAGGTGAACTGCTCTTCGGTTCGGTTCGGGCGCGTTTATGGGGATCGGATCGGGGGTGCGGCCTCGACTTGGGCTCGGATAAACGGTGGAACTCAGAAATCAAAATCGGATCGGTTCGGAGGTAGAGTCCCCTGATGGTTCGGATCGGATCACATAGTCATACTTCTCCTCCTTTTATCTTACGGTCCGACCCAATCCGGTTAGGTAAGCTCCCTTTCCCCCTTTCTTTAAATACTTGCTCCGACCCGATCCGATCTCCTGGATTTCTTTTCTTTTTCCTTTCTTTACTTGCCCCGACCCGGTCCGACTTCCTGAACTTCCTTCCTTTTTCCCTTATTTTTTCACCTTCCATATCCCTCCGAACCGAACCGATTCCCTACTATCTTCTTCTTATCCTCCATCCTCTTTCCTCCCTAGCCAACGCCAAAGCCAGTCTCGTATCAACCACCCAAATCGAAGCCAAGCAATTATGCGCTGGCGCACTCAACAACGGATTCTAATCCCCTCTGTTACTACCTCGAGATGACGAGGAGTCTACTGACGACGATGACGAGGGGGGGTCACGGTGGCAAGGTCATCCA
The DNA here is from genome assembly GCA_030737875.1 of Allium sativum. Lineage (NCBI taxonomy): Eukaryota > Viridiplantae > Streptophyta > Magnoliopsida > Asparagales > Amaryllidaceae > Allium > Allium sativum. Next base: position 418,480,916 of record CM060924.1, read on the forward strand.
AGTTCCATGCTCAAATCGTCCTAATCATCTACGAGTTCGAATCGAAATCAATTAAAAAAGGAATTATCTAAAAGTTTTATAACCTACCAATGTAATTACTTCGAGAATTAAAAGGAATTTCGATGCTTCAGGAATTAGGTTTTTTCGTTTTGCAGAACTTGGGGAGCGGTAAAAAACAATAAAAATGAGAGAAGGAAGAAGACTCAGTTTATATAGAGGAGTAGAGTGTCTATTCGTCTCCCCGTTCGGATCGGAACGACAGTCCAATAGCAAAGCTTGGCCCAATAGTCCAGTGAAAGATAGAAAGAAGAAGGGGTCTGTTCGGATCGGAATCCGAACCGAACCGAATTCTTTAGCTCAGCAACGAATTAAATTGAAATTTGAAGAAGAAGATGACAACACAAGGAAAATCAAAAGAAAAATTACCTCGAAGAGCGCTGTGCAATGATAGTCAAAGCATGCTCCGTCTCCAGCAGAAGCATCCTTTGAGGGGGCAAAATGTTAGCCCACTTTGTGAACTGGGCAACACAAAGTCAAGATGCGAAACATTGAAGAACCTGGGAAGCACTGAAGCGGGTCGGATCGAAGCAATGTACCGGTTCGGGTCGGATGAAGTTTGTTGTTCGGATCGGTGAACTATTGTTGTTGGAATCAGAGAGGCACAACTGTTCGGATCGGAGAGCAGCCTATTTCCAATTGGATCGGAAAGCTACCCGCTACGAAGACAGATCGGAACGGAGTGAAAGAGAACGAAGACTTAGCCTTGGGACAAAACCGGATCGGATCGGATACCCCGATCCGAACCCCTCCTGTACACTCTTCCGATCCGAACCCATATTCCACGTCATTCTCCTGCATGATCGCCTGGTTATTCGGAGCGGCTATGACCAGTTCCTACCCACAACGTCCACTGCTCTGATGCGCTGTCAACACAGAAATCCATCCGAACCCGAGGCTAATGGGATGGATGACACGTGGCTCCGATCCGAATCGGGTTCTGAGCGAATTTTCACCTATAAATACCCCGTCTGGAGACAAAGAAAAGGATCTTTTTGGCACTTTGAGAGTTCAACCACTTTCATAACTCGAATTCCAGCACTCCCGGATAATCCAAATCGTCTTTCAACATTTGTTTTTAGACAATTGAGAGAATGTATGTGAGTTGTGAGAGAAATTGAGTGAATATCTCATTGTAACTCCAACAATATTATTGAGAATAGTGATTAACAAGTGGACGTAGGCTTTTCTTTGCCGAACCACTATAAATTCTGTGTCTCTATTTTACTTCGGATCTTATTTCACTCTGTTTTTAGTCAATTTGGGTGTTAGAACCACTTTTTGGTCTAACAATGATAATGATATAAATTCTGTGTATTGTAATGATTCTGTCATGACTTGTGTATTGGTATTTGTGGCCTAAATTGATTGATGCAAGCCTATTGGACAATTGTATATGAAAATAATGGCACTTGCAAGTTTGTGGCAAAAACTAGAATTTGATCCCTTTATGTTTATGTCTATGGCATGGACTATATACATTCTCTAAGTCTAAATTAAGGCTTATGTAAACATGTTCTAGATTTGAGACCTTTTATGCCTACATGACCCAAAACCTATGAACACATTCTTATGTTTATTTGCAAGTACAATTGGATCTATGTTAAGTATCGTTTGGGTTACATAAACTATGCAAGTTCATGTTAAAATAGGCTATATGATTGGGTGTTAAAATTGGACATTTTGGTGAATATACAACATGTTAGTTTTGTGGTTGACATTATGCCAAGTTAAACATGTTTAAACCCAAGTTTGTATAAGCCTAAACTATGCCATTTCATATGTCACCTACTTAGTTATACTTTGATTTGAATGCAAGTTCACATGACCCATAATTTATGTTAGTTGAATCGCTAAATTGCAAGTTCATGCGCCACACACCTTTATGTATCGTAAAATATTACATGTTCTTGATTTCCCATTTTTCTCACGTTTATAAAGTTGGGCTGAATTGTGTCGAGCCCAACACTTGTTATAATGTTGCGAACGTACAAACGGGGGTAATAACGTTGGGTGTAAAACATGAAAAATATATGTTGGCATGGTTGGCACATGCCAACGACAATGACATTTAAGCGGTATGAATTGTTATACCCAAGAACAAAGGACATGACATTTACATATAATTGAGAAGTAATAAAATATGTAAATTTAGAAAACACGGTATGCTTAACCCGAGGTTGGATTGAGTTGTGACGTAAACCTGCCCGGACCCGCCCGGCTGTCCAGTAGTCACAACAATACCTATCCAATGTGGGTGGTTAAGCATTGAGCCCAATAAGGACCCGAGGTTAGACTGAGCTACGGTGTAAACCTACTCGGAACCGACCGGCACATCCAGTAACCATAGCAATATCTGTCTAATGTGGGTGGTTAGGTGCTTTAAGAGGCTAAGGACAGATGATAGGGTTAAGTCAACTATAAACACTTAACCAAATTCAACATGTTAACAAGAATTGATGGGTGAGGTTAGGTAAATACAGACACTTAACCACTTAACATGTTTGACTAGATAACATTAGTAACGAGGGACCCGTTTCAGCAGTAACCCAAGTTAGATATCATGGTACCCTGAAACTAGGCAGGGTGGGGCACTATTACTGGGCTGATTGTAAGCGGTCTAAACGACGGCGGTGGGTGTACAGTGTAGGTTCTAACGGGGTGTGGGCGTGCACACACTCCGGAGCAGACAAACAGGGCACTGGGGGCACCAGTAGTATAACCTATGCCTTCTAGAATTGTCTCGGGGCCGCCACCATGGGTCTTGATACACCCAATGGTGGGACCAACATAGGTATCTACAATTCCTAGGGCCGTATGACACATGTTTACGCGAGTAGGAGGCTATCTTTAGAAAATGGGGATCACTTCACCCTCAGCATGGGGTGCCAGTTAGAATAAGCTCAAGTAGGCGCAGAGATATAGTGTGGGTGCGATAGTACATTCGATTCTAAACTACACTTCCTTAGCTTGTGATACTTGCTTGTTTTCAGTTTATGTCTATCATGCCCTTTTTCTTATTCACATACTGAAGAGTCACTAGATTTACTCAGGCTTTATGTCTGACTCTATTTTCTTTTCGTCTTCTTTTCTTTCGTCCCCCCCCCCCCCCCAGGTCCACAGGGAGGAAACAACCCAGCTCAGTCAGACTCTTTGCAAGCTCCAAGTCCGTAGATGTATGGTTTGGATCTCTTTTGCTTGGACTATGGCTTTGGATATCACTATGGGGATTTTTGTTTCTTTATTTATGTTTTATGCTTCTTTAATAATCAAGACAGTAATGAGGTTGTAATGTTGGAAGTATTTTGAGACAATTATGGAAATGTTTTGTTTGAACACGTATTGATGAAATAAAAGTCTGTTTGGTTTCCGCTATTTAAAATATGTGTATTTATATATGTCTTGTGTTTATCTGTGGCTTTTACTTATAAACCTCCACCAAAGTTAAGGCATTCCCTTTGTGAGTGACCTTAACGGAGGTGGGGTGTTTCATAAATATTCACTATTATTTAATTAAACAACCATTAAATCTCTACACTTGGCTTTGCATGAGTATTCATTATTGCTTTGCTCGACACTTGGCTTTGTTGACTGTGTTGCACTGAGTTGAGATGGTCCACGTGGCTACTCCTTAGTTGCCATACTGTATACTGATTGGCAAGGCAGTGCACACGTGTATATCTATACATGTGTGTATGTGCAGCCATTAGAATAGTTTTCCTGTCCCTGTACTGAAATATATATGTACACACTGTCCGCCTTGTGGTATTTACAATGTATCACTGTGAATATCACAAGCTGTCTAGACACGGTCGGATAGATTAATAAATCAGATCGAGTCATGAAAAATGATGAGAAAACACACCGAAATTCTAAGGAAAATACAATTCAAAAATAAGTAAATTTATATTTGCATCTATTTAATTTTATTTCTATTACAGAGTACTGTGTGTTTCTGCATATGACAGGCGTGGATGGCTGGGCTGACTGAAAGCTTTGAAGACTGAAGATTGTGTTAGTATGTATATGTGAATGACTGTACAACTGAGTGACTGAGTGAACTGTTGTGAGGAGCTGATGCATATAAGAAAATGAATATGAATTGTATTACAAATGAAATATGAAATGTATTGTGATACCGAGTGTTGTACAAAGAGTGGAGTTTTAAATTTGTACTGTTTAAATATTGAAATAAAATATTATATTCAAATAAAATACAATGTGAATATTTGCATTTCTGTACAGTCGTATTCTACTTAAATATAAATATTATATTCATATTTGTGATGTAGAATAACAGTACAATAACATACACATTTATAATAATATATATTTGGTTGTTATCATCAAACAAAAATCATATAGTTGTGTATACAACACCTTTATATACAACAGTCTCCCCGTTTTGATGATGGCAAACAAATAAAAGATTTTGAGCACAATAAATGTGTTTGGAGGGGAATATTGAACTCCCCCTATTCGTATGCTCCCCCTACAACCAAGCTTCCCCTATAACTGTGCATGAGTGAAAAAAGTATGAAAAATGAAATTTTCAATATTAAAATATTTATAAAATATTCACTCATAAATCAAAATATCAACCCATTCTCCCCCTTTTATTATTATCAAAAGGATACAGAATTTAAAATATAGATGAAAAATGACTGAAAATATAATTTCAGCATAAGAGGAAGAACGGTCATCATAAATCTCTATTGTTATCATCAAAAGGATACAGAATTTAAAATATAGATGAAAAATGACTAAAAATGTAATTCCAGCATAAGAGGAAGAACGGTCATCATAAATGTCGACCAGTCAAACAAAAATCAGAACGGTCATCATAAATCTCAATTAGTCAAACAAAAATCATAATATTCTAAGAACTAGTGGCATATTTCACATTGTAGAGAATGACAGATTTACGATGAAATTTATATAAATGAAGAGAGTTAAAAAAATGCCATTCCAATTATTTTCAAAAGAAATTTTATAAAAATGAAGCTCAAAAACAGTGATGGATTTGGACTATAATTATAAAATCAATTTAAGTGACGCAATCATATAATCTCAAATCCTAATAGCTATCAATCAACAAATCATAATATTTCACAAGATTTTAACACATTTCACAAATTAGAATATGGATTGATAGGTTGGTTTTTACACACCAAGGAGAACTTCATATAAAGAATTATTTATTGCAAATTATTTTCTTTTTCTTTTGATTTAAGAGCACACTGACCATGCATAACCGGATCTTGGATTTTTAAATGAGATCAGTTGCAGCTTAAATATAAGTAATCTCATAACCATGCATAACCAGAGCTTGGATTTTTAAATATGGTAAGAGAAACACTTATGTATTAATTATATTTATCATTTCATTTTTAGCTCCAAAAGAAAAACTCCTCAGTATATAAAACCAAAATGGATGATAGAAATGTGGTAGGTACGGAAATGGTTTGTGAAATAAATTTCTAAATTAATCATGTTATGAAATATGTTCAACTGTACTGGGACCATTGAAAATTTTCAATTGTCACTAATTCTAAAAAAACAACATAGTCCCATTTCTATCGCAAATATTTCCACTGTTTATTCAAAAAGATTTTAAAACATATTAACTCTCCACATTAATAAAAAATTATCATGGATGGCAGAATGATGATTGATAAAGGAGATGGTCGTGAAATAATTGCCAATTCAAAGATATTATAATAAATGTTCAACCATCATGAAAATCCAAACAAAATCTCCTTTTGTTGTGAAATATACTGCAGTCATAATTCATCACAATTTCAAAATATGATAATAATTTTGATGAATTATAAATACAGTTCAATTCGGATATTAATTTCAATTTATGAATGAATAAACAATAAATAATTTTAAAATTGCAAATCAGTTACAAGAGGGATATGAAGATCTATACATGCCAAGACGAATAAGAAAAAAAATATATACATAAAAATTCAGCACTTCTGATACCAATTGTGGTGTCTCTATTAATGAGGATTGTAACAAGAACCAGAAGAGATTTGGCACATTTATCAAAGCAGTAGACATATCAAAACAAGCAGTTATCTAAGATCATTTTCAAAAGCAGTATCATAGCAGCAAAAAAACCAATAGCACAACAGACCTGTCAGAAGATGTTTCTGATGGTCACAAAATATATTCCATGATCCAAGATTATAAAATTTTGTTTGTTTTAAATCATTTGACGAAAAGTGAAAAGTCAGGATTCAATGAATCAATCACACCAGATTATAAATTTCAGATTCAAGATATATGTATGATTCAATAAATCAATAATTTCAAATGATTTTAAACAAACATATATTCAAATCAAATAATCTTGAAATAACAATGAGTTTTGTTTTAAGACCAGACTTTCAAAGAATTTTCACAAATATTTCTGACAAGCCTAAGAGAAATTTCAGATCATTTACGTCAACCTTGAGAAATATTCATGATCTAGAAATTTTTTAAGAAATAATTTATTTGAAATCACTTGAATCAATGTCAAGTTTTGAGATATAATGAATCAGTCACACAAGATTGATAATTTCAGTTTTAAGAGGTGTGTGATATTCAGAATATCAAGAATTTCAGATGATTTCAAACAAACAAATTTCAACCATAATGATCATGAATAAAGATGAATTTTAAGATGTATCACTGATTCAAGACAACTAAAAAATTTCAAGCCAAACTGGAAATCAATGAAATTATCACAACTGATAAATAGTAGAGTGTTGTAATCTATACTGTACTATTAGAGCTGAGTTGTTTTTATAGCGCTCTCAAGTCTCCTTCAATTTATGTTTGGATGAAATATGAGCATGACACGTGTATTGTGTACTCACTCGTCTCTTATTTCACCATTTTCTACGACCTTTTTTCCTTTTTTTCATGCTCATTCACATCTACCTTATCCCTCCCCATCTACGTCGATCGCCTTCCTCTTGCCTTTCGTCTTCTTCCTCCCCAGGACCGTATTTGAAGTAATTTCCGTACATCACTATTTCCCAGTCGTCGTCCACTTATTCTCCCTCACCCCACCATAATTTTCCTTCCCAAACCCTAAATTAACTTGGTCCAAATCGATTATGCTTTCAAACATTTGATTAGCAAGTATGCGTAGTATCTGCCAATTCCTCTTCGCAGTTCTTCTGTTCTTACGCTCGATCTATTCATCACGGTTCTTCTATAGGATCCCTAGATAAATTCGACTGGGTTTTGACAAGGTGAATCTACACTGCTTTCTTGCTGGTAGCAACAATTTGAGTTTCTCAATGTTCGTCATAACAGATCTTTTCTCTTACGCCTCTTCTGCCTTCCCACAGTTGCTTTGGCAACGTTTATTCCATGGATCTCCTGATCATCGTGCTAAGGTAATGTCATTAGTCACTTTATTATGTCCTCTATTTACTTCTTTTCCTTCCTGCTTTGTGTAAGCCATAGATGTTGAAATACTATGCTGCTTCTGATAAATTTTATGTCTGTCATCCTATTTGCACTCTATATATCTGACTTTGAATTCGGGAATGCTTATAGGACAAACATTACAATGCAAATATGATATTATGTGTTGTTGCTCTAACCGCTATCCGTTCTCAACTGATTTGATTTTCTATGAATTTGGATACAAATGAGCATTTTTTATAATGTTATCAATTTTTAAGGTAACAACTATAATATATATTTTGAGAACCCTTGCTTCTATTGCATTTTTCATACTATATAATATAAGTAAGAACTATGATCATAACGTTTGTTAGTATGATATGTCAATTGTATACCAAAAATGAACTCTGTGTGTGTATATTATATACATATACATATGTGTTTATATATATATATACATATATATATATCTGTGTGTGTGTGTGTGTTAGCTTCTTCCTTCCATGGGAAAATAAAATTCTGCTTACAATGTGTATATTTTATCATTCTATCTAAAACAACATTGTTTAAATTCACTATAGATTCAACTACTAAACTTACTCACGTATATTCGGATTAGAAATATGTCAGCAATTTCACATGTATAAAAGAAAATTGTTTTGTATCTTATTTTTTCCATGGTATCACTAAAAAATTATGGGAGATCAATAAATTATCTATTTTAGACTATATTTTTGTGAATACTTAACACATTTAATGGGAACCGAACGATACATTGAATTTTTATGGCCCTGCACTTTTATTTATGGCTATTCGTATATGTAACATGATCTAATTTGATAAAGACATTGGTTAATTGTATTTGAGTAGAGTTACAATTATCATAGTCCGTAAGGAAGGCTATATGTACTTCATAATCTTGATAAGATAATGTTCACTATTTTTGAGTTTTATTTTTACATGTTCTCTTGATGTTACATATCTTGTACAACCGGCGAGAATGGGTACACATTTGCTTGGTTATTAGTTTAACTTGACACTATTTTACATAGACATTCTTTTTTCTTTCTATTACAACGGTTCATTCGACAAAACTAATAAATCAACTCTATATTTAGGTTCAACTGCCCCTGTTTTACGTAGGCGTTTCGTTTGTTCATATTGATTGTTAACTAACTACAACTTCAAAGCGAAATGTTTGGCAAAAAATGATAGCAGAAATTGTATTTGGTTGTTTTTTCATCTTAATTCTTTTATTTTACTGTAGTCGCCACTTCGTGAAGTGTTCCTGTTATATCCATAAATTCAGTCACAGTTGAGGCAACCATCAAAATCTTGCCATAAATCTAGAAGAAACTGAAAGGTGATAACTTGAAGCTACAAATGGGTTAATGCCTACAGCGACCTAGGTATCTTTTTCGTTGATTTATCTTTAATATAATTTTTTCCTTATTCACTGGCATTTGGAGTTTATAAGATGCCTACTATTGTATTGTTCTGCATATTTTTAGTATGAGTCACAAAATAGTTTAATTCATACGATGCCTACTATTATAGTATTCTGCATATTTTTAGTATGAGTCACAGAAAAGTTTAATTCACGACAAAGGGATGATAGAACGTACTATAATTTTTACTCATCTTTTGTTACTATTTGTTGGCTCCATTTCTTATTTCTACAATGTAACAACTGTAGTTTACAATTTATTAATTGGTTACTGTCTAAACCATGCCCTCACTAGACTGAATGCTCCCATTACATGAATTCGTATTTGGAACTAATTCTTTATATTTTATTATTTTTCAAATTGTACCAATTAAATTGTGATACCTAAATAGTGTCATATTATTAACATAGCATATCTTAATATTTTCTTATTCACTAAAGTTCAACAGTATTTACAGAAGCATATTTATAGTTACAGAAGCATATTTATACGTGGACACGAAAATTTACTATTAACATATATTTTCTTTCTTTTCTTACTCATTGTATACTACCTTAAATTATCAATAGTGGAAAACATAAACCTTTTTTATTCATATATTTTATTAACAACAGATTTTTTAAGCTTTCGTTGTCATTAACTTCTCCATTGCATTTAGTGTTGCAACAAAATTACTTCTTATCATTGTGGCTCAAGTTATATAATTTACTAAGCAATTTTCCAACATCAGATATAGAAAGTATATAATTACTAAGAATGTCCTTGTATTTCATTTATAATGATAGTTTCTAAAATTTGTAGAATGACATTTCATGTAACACAAAAAGATTTCCTGCAACAGCTAATTACTTATTGTAGTTTATTTACCTCATTATAATTCATGCGTCATGAATGGATGATAGTACATGATCATCGCTTTCCCATGAAATAGAAAAGCGCGAAATTTTAAAATAAATTCTGCAAGCGCATAGATCGTGTAGTATGCAGGTAGAATCACGGGGAGGTAAATTAAATTAAATTATTTATATAATTTCTTGGCGAGCTAGACAAATCTTCGAGGTTGGTTTTGAAAACAAACGAAATTGAAACTGCAGTTAAACTATTATTGAATTGAATCAGATCTGAATCTTATCAAATCTGTAAACAATCCAATATGACCTAGGGAAGTAGTAAAAAGAACAGAAATTAAAATAACAAACAAGAAATAAAATTAGGATTATCGCTGAATCTAATCATACGGTCAATCACTAATGAAAATAACTGCAAAATACAAGTAGTGTTCTACCAAATCTAATTGTGTAGACAACACTAATTGCTAAGAAAATAAAAAAATCCAGAAAAGAAGAAAACTTTATTAATTTCAGGATATAAATTTACAATGAGATTACATGGATATTTATAGGAGATAGATAGCCAATCTAAAACCCTAATCCAATATATGCACATATGGGTCTATTAATTAGCAATTATTCCTCTCATCTTAATTAACAATTATTCCTCCCCTCTTAATTAACAATTATTCCTCCCCTCTTAATTAGCAATTTGTAACAACCCGGAAAATCCGAACCAATTTAAAAAATTTATTTTGGCGATTTTAATGAATTTTGAATATTTAAAATGAATTATTTTAAATAACAACTATGAGAAATATATTTTGAATAGAATTAGAATGTATATATTTATTTGAATCTTCATTAGAATATAAATTTTATTTAATTATATAGAAGGAATTGGAAATGGCGTGGTAGTTTGAAAATTTGATTTCAAATTTCAAATTTCAAATGAATGTACAGGATTCAAAATAAACCGGATTTTAGCGAAACCAAAAAATATTAGAATCTACTTGGAAATATCTTTCCAACGAATCCGAAAAATTGAAATTTCATAGCGGGAATAAAAATTTATGTCTAGTTGAAAATTCAGAATAGTCGATATGGAATTTTGGCCCTTAGAAATGGAAATTTTGCAAACGACCTCCGTTTTCGACGAAACCACTTTTTTTGGATCCAGGATGTCTATTTATTACTAGATTCCATAATTCATAATTTTTGGGATTAATATGTGAGCATGGCGAAGTAAAACGGTGTTTTGACAGCTTCAGTCAATTTGAATCAACCAGAAAATGGCCATTTTTTAAATAGTCTCCAAATTTGTTGAAATCGGTTTTGTTAGAACTGTATCGTCAATACGAAGCTAGAAAATATTTTTCGGGAATTTTTAGAGTCCGTATGTGGCCCCGGTAAATTGAAATGCGCGTTCAAATTCAATATATAGATTTATATTTTGATTTTGACGAAAACTGATCGTAACAGCCGAATTGGTTTACCAGACATATCCCATTGTGTTCGGAATGTGAGTAATTAGTTAGGGGCGACGGTCGGTGGGTTCAATTTGGAGTTAGAAATAAAAAGTTAATTTTTGGAATGAAATAAAATAAAATAAAAATATATTATATAAACTTAACCTACCCTTACCCCTCATCCTCTTTAACAGTCAACGCATACGATTTAAATAAAAAAAAGAAAAGAGAAAAATACAAAAGAAATCGCGCCCTCTGAAACCCTTCGCCCCCCCCCCCCCCAATCGAGAACCACCGTCGCCTGCTCCAGGAGGTCGTTGCCCCTTCGCCCGACCATCACCCCACTCCGGCCACCCCCCTCCTCGCCGACGCTGCCATCTCCAAGCCCTATTTCCCCAAATCGAGCCCCAGTCAACGAGAAGAGCCGCGACCCCCTTCTTCTCCCCCAAATCCGAAGCAGTGCCACTACCGCCAATCGCTTGCACTACCCTTGCTTGACCGCCGCTCGACGCAGCGAACCCCTCCTCCTCCTCCACAGATTGATGTAAGTTTTTATATTTAAAAAAAATAGATTTTTATAGTTAATAAAAAATAGATTTTTATAGTCAATAAAAAATTCAGATTTTTATGTTGATCAAAAAATTAAATTTTTACGCTAGTAAAAATTTAGATTTTTATGGTTAGAAAGTTTAGATTTTTATAGTTAGAAAGTTTAGATTTTCATAGTTAGAAAGACGAAATTTTTGTAGTTAGAAAGACGAAATTTTTGTAGTTAGAAAGACGAAATTTTTATGGTTAGAAAGACGAGATTTTATAGTTAGAAAGACTAGATTTTTATAAATAAATATTTGATTTTGAAATGTATAAAGATTGGAATTTTAAATATGAAAAGGATTGATTTTTAGTTAGGTAAAAATATGATTTTTAATATATTAACATCATATTAAAAATGTGATTTTAATATGAACAGCGTGGAGAGGACTACGTTGGAAGTACGGGCAAATTCAGACTGTTTTGAATTTCAGAAATGAAATCGAGGAGTGGAACCCTCGGTGAGAACTTCTCACTTTGATTAAATTTTATACTTAAAATATATACTAGGATGCAGATGGTGCTTAGCAGCACCCGACACCCGTCGTCCACAAACCATGGATGGCTTGGTTGTTTGTTTGATTGTGTTGTGAAAATTGATTGCGTGTTGTGGAATGGAAATGAATATTTTATAGTTAAAAATATAATTTTTAACGGGTATATGATTTAAAAAAAATATTCATTTACAAATCGGATGATTTATTTATGTACACCCGTTTGACTAATATGGATTGGGACGATAAATTTTACACATCGCCCAACTGCACAAATAAAATTCATTATTTGTTGATTGAAACCCCACACGGGTGTTGGGATGATATTTGATGTACACTAATCCCAACTGTTTATTTATATGTCAATTGATAGGTTGACAAACTGTTGTAAGCGTTAAATATTTATATTTAATGCTTATGCAGTGTCAAATGCACTTTGGATAATGGATGATTATTTATCACTGTTGTTGTATACATGTATTTTATGAAATCAATATAATCATTATATGGTAATTGACTGTGTCTGATTCCAGTTCAGAAAGAATGAGTATTTTAAAATAATGATTATTTTAAAATAAAGAATATTTTCAGATAATATTCAGAAAAGAATCAAAATATGATTTTGATGTCCGATTTGGGATGGACACGAAAATATATTTAAATATATAAAGCCGTGTTGATTAGATTAACACCATTTTGACGTGAACGATATTTATATCGACTTGATTCATTTCTATAATGAATATCGAAAAAGAATTGATTTCAAAATCTAATGTTTTGAAATTACTATTATTTATATATCGATGATATGGAATATTCAATTTTGATTTGAAATTGAATATGAAGTTGAAATCATTTTGAAAACGAATTTAAAACAATTTATAAAATATGTTTTAAATGGAAATCGACAAAATATATATTATATATATAATATAATTGCCTGAATAGAATGCGCCGCGCTGCGGCAGTTTGCGAATTTCGACCATCGACTTCGAATGGACATTACGGGAGATCCGATCATCGGATTCTCCTAAAACCGTAACCTTGGGTTCATATCGAAAAGAGCTTTCTAACGAATATTAGAGATTTGAAATCTAATGGTTGGATTTGGAATTATGTCCAAATCAAGTTTGGAAAAGGTCGTTGTAAGTGCAGTGCGATGGACGTTTGTGGAAATCGACTGTACGGGCCTTGATAAAAATATTAAAAATATCAATAATTTGTGTAAAATCATAACAAATGATTTGGAAAGAATTGGGATGAAAAATTCCATATTTGAAAGGATAAAAATATATTTTTATCAAAATGAACTAGTTATGAACTAGAATTATAATCCAATATTTTTGAATAATTAAATTGAATTTGAAATGGTTTTAAAATAACCAGAATTTCCAATATATGAATTGGAATGGATTGGAATCGAAATTACCTTCGGAATATTTCGATATTGGGTTTTGTGATTATACGGATATTGTGGAGGAATTTGGAAGATATATATATATATATATATATATATATATATCGTTATCCCAATACGATATTTGTTGGTTTCAGAATTCGACATTGAATATAAGCCGATATATTTTCTATTCAGAGCCTTGTATTTAATATCGAATTGGGTTTTGGGTTGTCGTGAATGGTATCTTTAATAATACTGTTCTTAGACCCAATGGATTTAAGAAAATTAGAAACTGACTGGAGATTAGTTAAGTTGAATGGTTTCCTGGGTATTGATCTGATGTTGGTTTCGGCCTTCGGGGTTAATACTTAAGGAATCGTTCTCTTACTAATTTACAGTTAGAGACTGATGGGATTTTGGGTTTGTTGTGAACTGTGTTTTAACAACATTCGTTCTTTAACCCGCTTTACAGTGAAATGTGATTTGGAATTTATAAATCTTTTTATTAAGATTTAAAGGGAATTTCCAAAGTAAAGTTTTCCAATTTAATATATTAAATTGGAATTGAATGGAATTCAATTGATAATAATCGAAGTGAACTTCGGTGGAGGAAGACTGTTAATACATATGGAATTTAAAAGGCTTTGCCATTATTCCATTTATATTATTGGTTGGATATGGAAATTGATATCGATTATATATTGATTTGTTTTTCCGTGAAGATTCCATAATTAATGGAATGTGATTTGGGTTTACCGTGAACGGTGTTTTAAAATAACACTTGTTCTTTAACCCGATTAACAATGGAATGAGGTTTTGGGTTGTCGTTAATGGTATCTTTAATAATACTGTTCTTAGACCCAATGGAGTTAAGAAAATCAGAAACTAGCTGGAGATTAGTTAAGTTGAATGGTTTCCTGGGTATTGATCTGATGTTGGTTTCCGCCTTCGGGGTTAATATTTAGGAAATGTGATTTTGGGTTTATCGTGAACCATGTTTTAAACGACATTGGTTCTTTAACCCAGTTAAAGACAAGATATGATTTCCCAAGTTAAACAATCATTAATATTAATTTTTGGGAAGATTAAAACAAAGTGGAGTTTTAATGCATCTTTAATTAGATTGAAATGATATCTAAAGTAAGATTGAAGAATAAATTTAAAGAATTTATCTTTGATAAAATTAATGGGGACGTTTCCCAAAGTATAAGAATATTTGAATAAAGGAATATTCTGGATTGGAATAAGGCGTATGTTGTGTTTCTATAGCACTTGTTTATTATATACGCGAGTTATTCAGAAAGACCGGGTTTATCCCATTCTGAATAACTGATTCGACGATAAGTCGAAGATGAAGACGGTGGTTGAAGACCGGAGGTCTTCACATTGTTTGGATGATTACTGATGTCTTGATTGGGTTGTACACCCAAGACAAGGTAATAAGTAGTGATCGTCCAGAAGTACTTGGAGATCGACCGGACATGCGAGGACCTCTCCCCTGTATTGGACATATAGGGGAGGAATAAGGTACCTCCGGTTTCGTTCAGACCCAGAACGAACTTCTAAATGGATGTGTGTCTGACATCGGATTTCATTCTGTGTGATTGATATACATTGGTTGCGTAGCATGAATTGCCTGTGTGGCATGCTGAGATGCAAATGATCAAGGCTTCTGTTGAAAAGCAGAGTCTTGTGGTTGATGATCAAAGCACGGCTTTAATATAGCGTAGCTTTGTGTGGCGTTAATTCGCGAGCCTCACACCCCCGATGTGAACCAGAAATGGGAGAGGACATCAGGGAGGGCATGCGCTTCTTTCTAGCTTGGAGTGGTGTCAGCATTTTACTAGCCATGGCATTTTACTTATGTGGATGATGGATTGCGAGGCGCCTTTGTTATATCGGTCGATCCGGGGCCGATGGAGTCATTTGGCTCATTTACGCCCCATAGGGCGGGGAAACGTATTGTCCAAGGTTTTTTAGTCCACATTGCACTTTGATGGGCCATCCCTGACGATCCAAGGGCCCACCTGAGTCTGGGTCCTGAGACATGGTAGGGTAGATTGTCTCGAAGCGGTAAGGACGGTCCCTTGTCTTGGTTCACAGATGGAAATCCAACTTCCGATACGTGACATTAGTGGTTTTGATTGTAGATCCTAGAATTGGCGACATGATATACGGTATCCATGCCGTCTAGGATTGATACATTTACATTTGAAGTTGTTTTATACGCTATGCACTTATAATAGTATCAAATGATTTGTTTTGACGTACCAAGCATGTTTGGCTATTTTAAGGGAAAACTCTATCCCCCGACTTGCGTTGCATTGTGTGATAGGACCTAGGACTTATAATAGCTTCATTTTTCCAAAAAGCATTGCGCTATTTTGTTATATGCACTGGTATTCTTGGGAGGAAACCCGTTCCGTGTTATACGGCATGGTCCATTGATATATCTGATTTAAAGTAAAGTTTCAAATAACTGTTTTAGTTCTCACACCGGTCACATGACTGACCTGGCGTTTATTGTTTTAACCTACACTCTGGGTGCCCTTATTTTCGACACGGGCAGCTTGTAGTTTTGGTTTTGCAGATTTATATTCACAGGATCCTGGTTTACAGCTGGAATGATATTCAAAAAGCTCTGTATCCGTATATTCTTTTCAATTGTGTTTTATATTATTTTCCGCTCCATTGTAACTTGTAAATATCTGATATTTAATAAATGCGTAATATTTATTCATACTCTGTATATTCTTGTATTCTGATGAAATTGTTGTAATAAGCAATGAAATGTTCTTCTATTTGTGTTCTGATTCGTCTTGTTCTCAAGGCAATCCGTTCTTCCTCTTCTCTTTGGAGACCGGGAAAGTTTTGGATCCTTACACAATTATTCCTCCCCTCTTAATTAGCAAATATTCCTCCCCTTTTAATTAGCAATTATTCCTCTCATATCTTCCTTGTTTGTCATGTGACAAATTGAAGGGAGATAAGATTTCAGGAGATTTCTTCTACCAAAGAGGAACATGTATTAAACTCCAAAAGAAACACAATGTGAAATCTTCATCTGCCGATCTTCATATGTATATACACAACATTTTGATCTTTATTTTATATTTTTACAGTTGCACGTGGCTTAGTTGGCATATCTGTAAAAGTGACAAAATAACACCCAAGTAATATTTATTTATATACAAGAGATAAGATATAAGAGCATAAAATAAACACATTTCTATGTTAATCAAATACCCCTACACTTATCTTTTACTCGTCTGCGAGTAAAACAAAAAATTAAAAACTAACTAGATAGGTCACACTTTCGTAGGAAACACGATTGCATTGAGCGTATGCAATAAGCCGTTAAATCTCTAGGTGTTTCTAGTAGGACGAGTGGTGTCTCGTGAGGGTTTTCAGTTGATACTACCCACAAAATCCAAATGCAATGTGCTATGGATCTAATATAACTACATGAATGCAGAGGACTTATGAAATTGAAAGCAAAAAATGAAAACACGATTTTTTCAGGAAAGTGGTACAACAAATTAAGTTAACAATTTCTAGTCAGTTGATTTTATTTTAGATACCTCAACTTGTCACAAATTTTCAATATAAATCAAGTTTTCAAACGTTATGTTCTAGTTTGGTCAGTTATTCAGTTGATAACATAGCCCAACCATGAAATAAATTCTTAGTTTGCTTGTCACAGTTCGCAAAATGGTATTATTATTTCCTTGTGTATGGCTAGTCAAATCAATAAGGTCAAGAAGTGTTTGGGCATCATTGCTTATTCTCTATCTCTATAAAAGTTAAAATTTGTGATTAATTACATACACCTAACTTAAATGACCAAGGTATACCACCCATACACTTCCTTGCGGACTGACGGAGAGTTGGGACAGAGCTTGGCAGATTGTGCAGACCGACGCTGATTTTGTCAACAACATGTCGGTAATCCTTAGGTGTCCAACTTATAAAATGAGACCAAGATATTCCAATGCTGACTTTGTCAACAACATGTCGAATAGAGCTTGGCGGGTTTGCACACCAACGCTAGATTTACAAGCAATGTTGAATACCCTTGGTTTACTATTATTATTATTATTGAAAATATAAGAGCAAGAGAGAGTTACATGAATTCAGCTTAACACAACTTAATTTTAAAGATTTGAAAAGCCAACATAAGTATTTTAAACCCTCTACTCATGTAAACAAAGACTACAATATAGAATTGACTTCATGTCCAGCACCTAAGAATCTCCCTATGTACCGGTTACACTATTATCCCTCAAAATTCAACTTTTCATTATATTTCTTATTCGATCTTAGTTGAGAGAAAAAAATACTATCAACTGATTAACTTATTATGTTGTATCAATCTAAAATGAGTCGTGCTTTCAAAAAAAATATGGTATGTTACTACGACCTAAAATGCATGATGGTCCCATATAAATGCATGAAAATGAAAAGAAGAAAAGTTAAAAAAAAATAAAAAGAATGCAATGCAGACTCCCCCCCCCCCCACACTAGAACTAAACAGTGTCCACACTGTAACACGTTTTCTAAATGTAAAAGATAAAACCCAAAGACGGATTAAATGCAAAATTATTTGCAGAATAAAATGCAGTTTATCTATATGTAAGAATGGATCATATGTACAATGATATATGTGTTTTTGATGCATGCGATGGAAAGAGTGCCACCAACTTTTTCCCCCACACTTGGTTCTAGCCCAATGAATCCCATTCCCACTATGTCTAGGCATGTTTTCTAATAAAAAAATGTTTTTGAAAACCATCTCATCTTTATACCTAGATTTATAGTCCAGTAGATAAATATTCGAGGTCGTCCTAACATGAAGTTTTTCAAACAAGCCAGCATTCCAAAAATAATTCATGTGTTCAACAAATTTGTTAGTGTAATTGTCCAAAAATTTGTGATTCTATATAAACTCAGTTGCAATCGTAAAATTTAAATTCTAAGTGTTGTTCAAGACTGTGTGATCACATTTATCAATTCCATTACTGGATAACATATTTTCGATCCTAACAACTTCAAGTTCGTTGGAAGTTTCCTCAACGTTAAAATTTTCAAACTTGGATTTGTGGCCTGATTCTATTTCATCATCATTTCACAATTCATCCTCATACAATCCACAAAATTCATGTTCATTAAAATCCCTTTCCAATTTTGAGTTATTGAAAAATTCAACATTTTCATTTTGTTCAATTTCAAAAATTTCAAGTTTCTCGCAGCCTGAAAGAGAACGATCAAAATCTGAGCTTAACTCTTTTTCCTAAAAAGATTTGAAGTCCAAATCATTTGTTGAATTTTGACCAACTTCATTTAGATTGTTATTCTCAATTTCCAAAGTTGTTATCTGAAAATTTTCACTATCAGTAAAGAATGGATTATTTTCTGATTCATCACTTGTTTGAATTTGATTTTGTTCTTCGAGTTGTTCTTTAAAAGATGTCATTAAACAAAGAAGTTCATCAAGCTGTCTATCTTTTTCACCAAGCTGTTTATCTTGCTTTTCTACCCTCTCTCTAAGAATGTTAAGATTATATTCTTCAGAATCGTTTATTTGAGAGCTCTCGTTTTGGATTTCTTGATTCTCAAAATTATAGTCCATATCAATTTCATGATCAATATTACTTCCCATGAGGTGGTTGTTTGAATTTTCAGAAAAATGATATTGGAAATCATTTTGATTATAAAAATTATGTTCGTAACCAAAACTGCTGAAATTCGATGGAAAATTGCAATTTTGGTTATTTTCAAGATGTTGATATGGGCTATAACTTTGAAAATTTTGGTTTACAACCCTATATTGATGTGGATCAAAGCAATATTGAGATTCAGAGCTATTTTGATGTGGATGTGGCCCATAATCGAAATTATTGAAATTTGAATTGAAATCGCAATTTCGATTATTTTTATGATTTTGAAAATGTTGGTCATTTGGAAAATTTTGGAAATTGTTGATATTGGGCCCACGAAAATTTGGAAAATCTTGCTTCATGAGTTTTAATTCATACTCATATTCTTCAAGAGGATGTCCCGATTATTAACCCGCAATTCTCTCAAGGATTTTTTTTTGAATCGGACATTTGAATGAAGTCAAAGCAAGGCATAAATTATTCTCACTTCAAAATAATATAAAATACTAAGTTGTGCTCTATTAATTAACTGACTCAATTAGAAGGGGAAGAGGGTCTTGTGGTCGTTCACGTATAGTATAAATACTAAGGGATACGACAATGTTTTACGGGTAGTATGCAACCTCTTTTGTTAATAGTTCAATAAATTGAACTGCTATATATCCGCGATCCAATTATACGAGACAATCAACTTCACAAAGCACCACTTTTCAATTATATTATTTTGCAATGTCTATTTTTATTATTGAAAACGATGAGAATGAAGATTTCATTATGGAAATATCAGTCAATCACAAAAATCAGACAATAAAAATTGCAGAAATTTAAAATATTGTACAAGCAAGCTGTTGCCCCTACAGAAGATTTTTACAAGCAACTTCTATATTTTTCAAGCAGCTGCAGAACCTGTAGAGCTTAGAAAATTTTACAGAGCGGGGTATGACAGTCGGTCCAGAGCTATGAGACTTCACTGTCTGCTTGTTCGACTCTTGTCGATTCTGTGATGTTGCTTGACTTGAATTGCCCGATTGATTGCTTGAACTTTGAATTGATTTGATTTTTTTGGAAAAAAAAAAACAAATAAAACAATAGTGAAACAAAATTTAAAAAAAAAACTAAATCTGAAGAAGGAAAAGAAAGAGAAAAACTAACAATTGACTCACTAAAACAAAAATAACAAAATTAACCTAGCTAAAATCAAGCCAAATTCACACAGATAATATTGACTCAACAAATGTAACACCCCTAATTTTCAGTTAACATTAAATCAACAAATTGAAGTATACTTAATTCAAAATGAATGAATTAAGGGAAAGGGTTATGTCGTTGCGCTCGTCTCGGAATTCTGCTTGAGATAGAGTCTGAGTTTGCGTAAATCGGACTCCGTATGAAGGAGTTATGACCTCCGGAAGTTTCATAATTCAATTTAAAATTCAAACAGTTCGAAATTCAGTTCGAAATTCAAAAAAAGACCCAAACTGGGCTGGGCGGGAAAATTCCCGCCCAGGACCCAGGTCGACCAGGGGGTCGACCTGGGTAACCAGGTCGACCATGTGGTCGACCTGGGGGTCGACCTGCCCAGTCGACCTAGTCAGGTCTTGGCTGGCCTGGTCGGTTTCTGGTCGAATTTCTGAGCTTTGGTGTGTCACTAGGGATGATTTGTCACTTTCTGATTGGCTCCTCTTGGTGTGTATAGTCTGGATTCACTCTATGATCATCTGACGGCTCAAATCAATCTGAAATTCTATAAATACAACCCAACACTCAACCTAAATTCACACAAATAAAATAGAACTAGAGCCGTCATGCTGCCAGGAAGAAACTAAGAGTAGCCGTCAGTTGGAGAAATCTTAGAGACGAGCAAAACTAAAGTAAAAACAAGAATCAAACAACATTTGTCTACCCAAAGGAAAGCATTGCAAATTCAGAACTCAGAATACAGAATTCAAGTTTGTTGTTGTTGTAAGTATAGTGATTTTTCGAATGGGAATAAAATTAAGACTTGATTCGATGTAAAGTGGAAATGGAATTTTACTATTGTATAACGACGATACTATTTCATATCTGTGTATTGCAATGATTGTATTGTGAATGGTATTGGGATGTTTGTGGTATAATTGATTTGATGTTGATCCTATTGTACATTTAGAATGAAAGCAACATCACATACAAGTATATGGTTAATGTTAGAATTTACACCTATATGCTCATATGTTTAACATAGGTTGTGTACATTTTTCTAAGTCCAAGTTAAGACTTATATACACATGTTCAATGTTAAGACCATTATGCCTACATGATTAAGTCCCATGTATATGCTCCTATGTTCTTTGCAAGTTTGTAATTGGGTCCATGCTAAGTACCATTTAGTTTCACACGGTTATTGCAAGTTTCATGTTAAAAAAGGATACATGATTTGATCTAGTACACGCTTTTGGGTTAATGTCAAAAATAGACATTTTTGTGGACATGTAATAACTTTGTCACATGCTAGTTTGTGTTTGAAGTTATGCCTAGATAAAAATATGTTTAGGATTATGTTTTATGTAGGTCTAAATTATGCCATTTCATGTGACACCTATTTAATTAGATTCTTATTTGAATGCAAGTTCACATGACAAGTTGAAACCCATGATTTATGTTAATTAGATCGCAAAGTTGCAAGTTCATATGTCACACACCCTTTATGTTATTTAGAATATTTCATGTTCTTGGCTTTCCCTTCTATGTTTATAAGTTGGGCTGAAATTTCTAGCCCAACATTCATTATAATCTTGCGAACGTACAAACAGTGGAATAGCGTTGGGATTAAACATGAAAAATATATGTATTGGCATGTTTGGCACATGCCAATAATTGGTGACATTTAAATGGTATAAATCCTTATACCAAAAATAATGAACTTGGAAAGTGGGCCATAACATTTAATTGTTAACAGATTTACATATAACAAGTAATAGAGACAAATATGTAAATTTAGAAAATACGAGTATTCTTAACCCGAGGTTGGATTGAGTTGTGATGTAAACCTTCCCGGACCCGCCTGGCTGTCCAGTAATCACAACAATACCTATCCAATGTGGGCGGTTAAGCATTGAGCCCAATAAGGACCCGAGGTTAGACTGAGTTACGGTGTAAACCTGCCCGGAACTGACCGACACATCCAGTAACCGTAACAATACATGTCTAATGTGAGTGGTCGGTGCTTTAACTAATTAAAGTTAAGGACGGACAAGTCAGGATGGTAGGGTTGAGTTGACTAAAACACTTAACCAATTCAACATGTTAATTAAACTGATGGGTAGGGTTAGGTTAATACAGACACTTAACCACTTAACATGTTTGACTAGAAAACCCTAGTAACGGGGACCCATTTCAGCAGTAACCCAATTAGGTATCATGGTACCCTGAAACTAGGCAGGGTGGGGCATGCTTACTGGGCTGATTGTAAGCGGTCAAATGTGACGGCGGTTGGTGCAGAAGTGTGGGTTCTAACGGAGTGCGGGCTTGCACACACTTCAGAGCAGACAAATAGGGCACTGGGCACCAGTAGTATACCCTATGCATTCTAGAATTGTGTCGGGCCGCCACCATGGGACTTGATACACCCCATGGTGGGACCAGCATAGTTACCTACAATCATTGGGGGCCGTATGACACATATGATTTTGCGAGTAGGAGCCGATCTTTAGAAAGGGGATCACTTCACCCCGATCATGGGGCGCCAATCGGAAGAAATACAAGTAGGTGCAGAGATATAGTGTGGGGTGCGATAGTATATTCGGTTCAAAACTGCTTTATCTTAGTTTATGATACTTTCCTGTTTCCAGTTTATACCTATCATGCCCTTTTTCTTATTCTCATACAGAATAGTCACTAGACTTACCAGGCTTTATGTCTGACTCTATTTTTCTTTCGTCCCCGCCAGGTCCATAGGGAGGAAACAACCCAGCTTAGTCAGACTCTTTGCAAGCTTCAAGATAGTAGATGTATGGTTTGGACTCTCTTTCCTTGGTTATGGCTTTTGGACACGTTCTATGGGGATTTATGTAGCTTTAATTATGTTTATGCTTTTTTATTTAATAATCAAGACAGAAATGATGATGTAATGTTTTGGAAGTTATTGTGAGACAATTATGGAAATGTTTTGTATGAACATGTATTTATGAAATGAAAGTCTATTTGTTTTCCGCTGCTTATATATATATATGTGTGTGTGTGTGTGTGTGTGTGTGTGTGTTTATATATGTCTTGTGTTTTATCTGTGACTTTTACTTAGAAACCTCCACCGAAGTTAAGGCATTCCCTTTGTGAGTGACCTTAATGGAGGTGGGGTGTTTCACTTGGTATTTGAGCACAGGTTTACTAGATTAGATAAAGGTTTTTGAAGCTATTTTCAAAAAGCAGTTTAAAGAAGCATTTTTTTTTTAAGAAAAAGCGTTGTTTTTAAAAGGCATAATTCCCCAAAGCCATATGCACTATCTCTCTATCCTTTTGTCTTGAATACTTTCCTTTTTGTTCCAGCATGTCTGGAGATCTTAACCTTCCAGAAGGAGTACCGATACCTGGCTGGTTCTGAAGGTACCTAGAGGCTAGGGCCAATGGTGCGGGCCCAGCAGACATCCCTCCTCCCACAGTGGCAGCGGTTCCTCCTCCTCCTCCTCCTCGTGGAAATAGTTTCGCTAAGACGTGTAGAGACTTCAAGGCTATGGGTGGAAATGACTTTTATGGAACTAAATCCTTTGTGGTAGCAAGGAACTGGCTGAAGGAGACCGAAGATTTATTCGTCATCTTCGAAGTTGACGACAGGCAAAAGATACAGCTAGCAGTGTGGTTGCTTAAAGATGAAGCTTCTTATTGGTGGGAGGTTACCCATGCAGAGAGGCCAGTGGAAACTTGGGAAGATTTCAGGATGAGGTTTGAGATGAAATTCCTCTCCCAAGCTGAAAGAAGCCTGCAGATGGAGAAGTTCCTAACTCTTAGACAAGGGAGTATGACGATCAGGGAGCACGTCAATCAGTTTAATCAGCTGACCAGATTTGGGATGGATTTAGTAAACGCCCAATACAAGGAGGCCCTTCGCTTCGTCAAAGGTCTGAATGAGCCTCTACACCGCCTTGCTATGACCCATATACCCATGGGAGCGACTTATGAAAGCTTGGTGGACATGGCGCTGCTACACGAGGAAGATAAAGGTAAGAAAGAGGCAAAAGCAGAAGTGCCTCAAGACAAAAAGGGGGAAGCGTCACAAAACAACAAGGCTGATTCAAAGAAAGGCGGGAAGAACAACAAACCCCATGAAAAGAGAAAGTGTAATTTCCATGGCATTGTTGGACATATAGTGAAAGACTGCAGAAAGAAGAAGGCGAAGATGAATGGTGGTTGTTTCCATTGTGGAGAGACTGGACACATGGCTAAGGACTACCCAAAGAAGTGAGGGCAGGGACAGAGGACTGGATCCACTTCAGGGGGACAGGTTCATGTGCTTGTGGCACCTCCGCAGGAACGAGGTAGAAATATTTCTGTAGAAAGCTTAGTTTATCTTTATGATCATCCAGTTCGCACTCTCTTTGATTCTAGCGCATCACACTCCTTTATTTCATCTGCTTTAGTAGAATCTCTGCACCTAGACACTAGTATGGTAGAGGATCCCTTGGTTGTTTCAAATCCAATTGGGGGCTCAGCTTATTTGTCAATGGTTTGGATTTGAAAATCTCTATTCTAAGTGTTGAGTTTAGATGTAGTGCCTTTGTTTTGGGTTTCTCGGGATATGGATTGATCTTAGGCATGGACTGGTTATCCAGTAATGGTGCCATTCTTGATTGTGAGAAGAGACTGGTTAGACTCTTGACTCGGCTCGGTAACACTCTAGAAATTTCTTGTAATCCCTTGAATGTCGTTATGCTTAGTTATATAGAATCGCTTGATGCTTCTGTTGAGAATTTGCAGTTAGTTAGAGTGGTCCGGGAATATCCGGATGTCTTTGAATAGGTGAAGGGCTTACCTCCGAGGCGGGAAATAGACTTCCGCATATATCTTGTTGATAATGCAAAGCCCATAGCTTTACCTGTTAGACACATAGCTCCAAAGGAGAGAAAGGAGCTCAGTAAGAAAGTTAAGGAGCTTCTCGAGAAGGGGTTTATAAGGCGGAGTATCTCGGAATGGGGTACTCTAGTGGTGTTCGCCACCAAAGCAGATGGCTCACTACGTCTTTGTGTGGACTATAGGGAGCTAAACAAGCCGACTAAGAAGAATAGACACCCGCTTCCTAGAATAGATGATTTGTTTGATCAGCTTGTAGGTGCGTCGGTTTTCTCCTAACTTGACCGGGCTACTAGGTTCCATCAGCTAAGGGTAGCTGAAGATAGCATTGATAAGACGGCGTTCAGAACCCCAGACGTTTTCTTCAAGTGGTTGGTCATGCCTTTCGGTTTGACAAACGCACCCGCTTATTTCGTGGACCTAATGAGCAGGGTGTTCAAAGAATTCCTCAACAAGTTTGTGGTTGTCTTCGTAGACGATATTTTGATCTTCTCAAAGAATGAGGAAGAACATGCTCAGCATCTGAAGGAGATCATGGAAACTCTTCGAGTTCATCAGCTTAAAGCCAAATTCTCCAAGTGTCACTTTTGGAGAGAAGAAGTAAGGTTTCTTGGACATGTAGTGTCCAAAGAGGGGTTAGTTGTGGACCCCGCGAAAGTGGTGGCAGTGCAAGATTGGAAGACACCAAGAAATGCAACCGAAATCTGAAGCTTTCTCGGGCTAGCAAGTTTTTACCGAAAGTTCATTAGAGATTTCGCGAAAATCTAAGCTCCACTCACAAGGCTAACAAAGAAAAATCTAGCGTTCGTTTAGGATTTGGATTGCGAGTTTGCTTTGCAACGATTGAAAAGGGCTCTCACAACAGCCCCAGTTCTTACATTGCCAGATGGAAGCAAGACGTTCACAGTATACACGGATGCTTATGGTACAGGACAAGGCGCTGTTCTGATGCAAGAAGGGAAGGTAGTATCTTATGGTGGAAGACAATTGAAATTTCATGAAAAGAACTACCCAACCCACGATCTTGAGTTAGCCGCCATCGTCTTTGCGCTTAAGTCCTGGCGCCATTATCTCCTAGGTGAGAAGTTCGAATTATATACTGACCATAAATAATTGAAGTATCTTTTCTCGCAGAAAGATCTTAACTTGAGGCAGCAAAGGTGGATGGATTTCCTTGCCTCGTATGATTTTGAGATTTCCTATACTCCTGGCAAGGGCAACGTAGTAGCAGACGCCTTGAGTAGAAAGAAGTTGACCTTAAGCCCTCTCTTTTTAGAAAGACAAAGCTTGTAGTATATAGCCAGTTTTGACTTTAGGCCCTCCTCTGATTTTGTACCTGGTTTGTTGGCATCACTAGAAGTACGGCCCACTCTTTTAGACTCAATAGGAGTCGCACACCGTGAAGACCCTCAGCTTGTGGATGTGATTGATAATCTAATTAGGGATGAAACCTCCAGTCACCTCAGTAGGTACTCCATCGATGATAAGGGTTGGCTAAGGCTGGATGGAAGACTATGCGTCCCACTAGCAAGGGATTTGGTGAAGATGGTTCTCAATGAAGCACACCATTCCAAAATGACAATACACCCTGGTGGAGACAAGATGTACAAAGACGTAAAGAGAGTTTTCTTTTGGAGCGGCATGCAGAAGGACATGACAGATTTCGTTTCTAAATGCACGATATGCCAACAGGTCAAGGTGGAACAGAAGAAGCCTGGGGGACTGCTTCATCCTCTAGAAGTCCCGCAATGGAAGTGGGATAACATTTCAATGGACTTCCTTGATGGGTTGCCTAGGTCAGGAAGGGGCAATACTAGCATTTGGGTAATAGTGGACAGGCTCACAAAAAGCGCCCACTTTATACCTGTCAAGAGTAGAAGGACTGCCTCATCTCTGGCATCTCTTTATCTCAAGGAAATAGTTCGACTCCATGGAATACCCTCCAGCATAGTGAGTGACCGAGATCCTATCTTTACAAGCGAGTTTTGGCGGAGTCTACAAGAAGCTGTAGGCACACAGTTATGCTTGAGCACGGCCTATCACCCCCAAACTGATGGTCAGACGGAATATTAGAAGATCTTTTGAGACTGTGCGTTCTTGACTTTGGAGAGACATGGGAGGATCATCTTCGTTTAGTGGAATTCGCCTACAACAACAACTACCAAGCCACCATCGGCATGGCGCCCTTCGAAGCTTTATATGGAAGACCCTGCCGATCACCAACTTGTTGGTGGGAGTCTACAGACAAGCTTATACTTGGGCCAGACATGATTAGAGAGACTTCAGAAAAAGTGGACTTGATACGAAGGAGAATGAAGAATGCCTAAGATAGACAGAAATCCTACACAGACAAAAGAAGGACCGACCTTGAGTTTGAGGTTGGGGACAGGGTTTTCCTTAAGGTATCTCCTTTAAGGAACGTCGTTCGCTTTGGATCCGCAGGAAAGCTAGCACCAAGATTTGTAGGACCGTTCCCTATCATCAAGAAGATTGGGAAGATGGCTTATAGAATAGAGCTGCCTGAAAGGTTGGCTGGAATTCACAATGTCTTTCACGTTTCTCATCTCCAGAAATGCTTACATGAGTCAGTGGAAGTGGGGGAGCCAAGCATGCTAGAAGAAGTTGAAATAGAACGAGAAACAACTGTGAGGAGAGTTCCAACTCGAATTGTAGGAACTGAAATCAAAAAGCTACGAAACCGTGAGGTCAAGCTCGTTAAAGTTCAATGGAGCGATGTCGAGGAAGACGCGACTTGGGAAACTGAGGACAGAATACGCGCGGCTTACCCTTTTCTTTTTGAGGGTACATCTTTGATCTCTCTTTTTCCTTAAGTTATGCTTGTATCTATCTTTTTAGTATATCTCATTGGCCTTACCCTTTTATCCTTAGGTAGAAACCCATTTGGATGTAAACATGTAGTTGAAACATGTTATGGTTGACGGTTGCAAGTGGTTGCTCGTGGATGCATATACACACACACCCTAGGTATTAGATCGGCTCAGTCACTTTCATATTGCATATGCATATATGTATTAATAGTTGTGTCTGGTTGAAAACTTGTAATGTTGTCATATGGATGTCGCATTTGTATGAATGGTTGCGCACTCATGTAAAGTTATGAGTAAGGAAAATTTTGCATACATAATGGATTCATGACACTTACATGATTTGCATTAAGGAGGTCAACTGAATCAGTAGACCGCCTGATTTTGCATTAGATAGGGACGTGTACACACACTATGCATATGATCATGAAGCATTAGAAGTCTTTTAAGGACAATGGACGCCTGTGTTTGTTGGTTGAGTAGATGGACGATTGGATATTAGGATATACGTTCTTCCAGACTTGAAGATTTCGGGGACGAAATCCTTTAAGGAGGGGAGAATGTAACACCCCTAATTTTCAGTTAACATTAAATCAACAAATTAAAGTATACTTAATTCAAAATGAAAGAATTAAGGGAAACGGGTTATGCCATTGCGCTCGTCTCGGAATTTTGCTTGAGATAGAGTCTGATTTTGCGTAAATCGGACTCCGTATGAAGGAGTTATGACCTCCGGAGGTTTCAGAATTCAATTTAAAATTCAAACAGTTCAAAATTCAGTTCGAAATTCGAAAACAGACCCAAACTGGGCTGGGCGGGAAAATTCCCGTCCAGGACCCAGGTCGACCAGGGGGTCGACCTGGGAGTCGACCTGGGTAACCAGGTCGACCATGTGGTCGACCTGGGGGTCGACCTGCCCAGTCGACCTGGTCAGGTCTTAGCTGGCCTGGTCGGTTTCTGGTCGAGTTTCTGAGCTCTGGTGTGTCACTAGGGCTGATTTGTCACATTCTGATTGGCTCCTCTTGGTGTGTATGGTCTGGATTCACTCTATGATCATCTGACGGCTCAAATCAATCTGAAATTCTATAAATACAACCCAATACTCAACCTAAATTCACACAAATAAAATAGAACTAGAGTCGTCATGTTGCCAGGAAGAAACTAAGAGTGGCCGTCAGTTGGAGAAAGCTTAGAGACGAGCAAAACTAAAGTAAAAACAAGAATCAAACAACGTTTATCTACCCAAAGGAAAGCATTACAAATTCAAAACTCAGAATCTAGAATTCAAATTCGTCGTTGTTGTAAGTATAGTGATTTTTATGATGGGAATAATATTAAGACTTGGTTCGATGTAAAGTGGAAATGGAATTTTACTATTGTATAACGACGATACTATTTCATATCTGTGTATTGCAATGATTGTATTGTGAATTGTATTGGGATGTTTGTGGTATAATTGATTTGATGTTGATCCTATTGTACATTTAGAATGAAAGCAACATCACATACAAGTATGTGGTTAATGTTAGAATTTACACCTATATGTTCATATGTTTAACATAGGTTGTGTACATTTTTCTAAGTCCAAGTTAAGACTTATATACACATGTTCTATGTTAAGACCATTATGCCTACATGATTAAATCCCATGTATATGCTCCTATGTTCTTTGCAAGTTTGTAATTGGGTCCATGCTAAGTAGCATTTAGTTTCACACGGTTATTGCAAGTTTCATGTTAAAAAAAGGATACATGATTTGATCTAATTCACGCTTTTGGGTTAATGTCAAAAATAGACATTTTTGTGGACATGTAATAACTTTGTCACATGCTAGTTTGTGTTTGAAGTTATGCCTAGATAAAAATATGTTTTGGCTTATGTTTTATGTAGGTCTAAATTATGCCATTTCATGTGACACCTATTTAATTAGATTCTTATTTGAATGCAAGTTCACATGACAAGTTGAAACCCATGATTTATGTTAATTAGATCGCAAAGTTGCATGTTCATATGTCACACACCCTTTATGTTATTTAGAATATTTCATGTTCTTGGCTTTCCCTTCTATGTTTATAAGTTGGGCTGAAATTTCTAGCCCAACATTCATTATAATCTTGCGAACGTACAAACGGGGGAATAGCGTTGGGGTTAAACATGAAAAATATATGTATTGGCATGTTTGGCACGTGCTAATAATTGGTGACATTTAAATGGTATAAATCCTTATACCAAAAATGATGAACTTGGAAAGTGGGCCATAACATTTAATTGTGAACAGATTTACATATAACAAGTAATAGAGACAAATATGTAAATTTAGAAAATACGTGTATGCTTAACTCGAGGTTGGATTGAGTTGTGATGTAAACCTGCCCGGACCCGCCTGGCTGTCCAGTAATCACAACAATACCTTTCCAATGTGGGCAGTTAAGCATTGAGCCCAATAAGGACCCGAGGTTAGACTGAGTTACGGTGTAAACCTGCCCGGAACCGACCGGCATTTCCAGTAACCATAACAATACCTGTCTAATGTGAGTGGTCGGTGCTTTAACTAATTAAAGTTAAGGACAGACAAGTCAGGATGGTAGGGTTAAGTTAACTAAAACACTTAACCAATTCAACATGTTAATTAAACTGATGGGTGGGGTTAGGTTAATACGAACACTTAACCACTTAACATGTTTGACTAGAAAACCCTAGTAACGGGGACACATTTCAGCAGTAACCCAATTAGGTGTCATGGTACCCTGAAACTAGGCAGGGTGGGGCACGATTACTGGGCTGATTGTAAGCGGTCAAAAGCGATGGCGGTTGGTGCAGCAGTGTGGGTTCTAACGGAGTGCGGGCGTGCACACACTTCAAAACTGACAAACAGGGCATTGGGCACCAGTAGTACACCCTATGCATTCTAGAATTGTGTCGGGCCGTACCATGGGACTTGATACACCCCATGGTGGGACCAGCATAGGTATCTATAATCATTGGGGGTCATATAACACATATGATTTTGCGCGTCAGAGCTGATCTTTAGAAAGGGGATCACTTCACCCCGATCATGGGACGCAAATCGAAACAAATACAAGTAGGTGCAGAGATATAGTGTAATAATCCGGAAATCTGGGCCAGTCTGAAATTTTTATTTTAGCCATTTTATTGAATTTTGATTATTTAAAATGAATTATTTTAAATAATAACGATGAGAAATTTATTTTGAATAGAATTCGAACGTATCTATTATATAGTTCGTCGTTAGAATATAAATAATTATTTATATTTATAAAAGGAATTGAAAATGGCGCGGTAGTTCGATAATTCGATTTCAAAATTCAAATGAATGTACCAGGTTCAAAATAAACCGGATTTTAGTGAAACCAAAAATAATAGGATCTAATTGATGATATCTTTCCAACGAATCCGAAAAATCAAAATTTCATTGCGGAAATCAAAAGATATGTCCAGTTGAAATTTCTGAATAGTCATTATGGAATTCAGGCCCTTAAAAATGGAAATTTTGCAAATGACCTTGGAATTCGACGAAACCACTTTTGTTGGATCCGCGATGTCAAATTATTACTAGATTCCAAATTTCATAATTTTTCGAATCAATATGTGAGCGTGGCAAAGGAAAACGTGTTTGACCAGTTTCAGTTGATTTTAATCGACTGGAAAATGACCATTTTTCAAACGGTCTCAGAATTCGACGAAATTAGTTTTGTTAGGACCGTATCGTCAATACGAAGCTAGAAAATATTTTTCTGGAATTTTTCGAGCTAGTATGTGACTCCGGTAATTTGAAATACGCGTTCAAATTCAATATATAGAGTATATGTTGATTTTAACGGAAACTGATCGAAATGATCGAATCAGCTTGCGATACATATCCCATTGTGTTCGGAATGGTGGTAATTAGCTAGGGACGACAGTCGGTAGGCTTGATTTCGAGTTCGTATTAAAAAGTTAACTTTTTGAAAATAAAATAAATGAAGTATTAAAATTTAATATCCCCTCCAATGTTCTCCATCCCTTAGTCAACGAGCCCCTATATCGTTCAAAACACAAATCAGATAAAGAAAAAAAAAACAAAAACCATAAGCACCGCGTCGCGCCCCCTTGCAGGTCCACCTCGCGTCGCCCAGACGCCTCGCCTCCGTCCGATCCTCCTCCTACGCCCCCTCTTCCATCTCCTCCCCTACCTCCTTTCAATCCAGAAACCCCGTTCTCCTCTTGCCCTGCGAACGACGCCTCGCGCTGGAACCCCAAGCCAACCGACGGAACCACCGCTTGCGCCAGTCCCCAATCCACCGACACATATCTCGAGTGTCGCGCCCCGCCACCTGTGAACCCCGACGAGCCCCAATCTCCCCCAGCAGATCGACATCAGTGAGTGTTTAGGCTTTTCTTTTTATTTATTTATTTATATATGCTATTGTTTTTAATAAAATCAGTTTTTAAAGAATAATACAATTTATAAAATCAGTTCTATTGTATATGAAATAGATTTAGAAAAGATAGATTTTTTTTATATTATACAAAGTAAAAATTCGATTTTTATATATTGAATAACAAAGTAAAAAATTCGATTTTTATATATTGAATAACAAAGTAAAAATTCGATTTTTATATATTGAATAACAAAGTAAAAATTCGATTTTTATATATTGAATAGCAAAGTAAAAATTCGATTTTTATATATTGAATAGCAAAGTAAAAATTCGATTTTTATATATTGAATAGCAAAGTAAAAATTCAATTTTTATATATTGAATAACAAAGTAAAAATTCGATTTTTATATATTGAATAGCAAAGTAAAAATTCGACTTTTATATATTAAATAGCGGTATAAAAATGTGATTTTTATATATGTAGAGAATATGGGCAAAGAAAGTGACAAGAGGCGAGAACGGCGAAGATTTCTACAAAGAAGAGTCGAGGCGTTTGATTTAGCTAATCTGTGAGAACTTCTCACCTTTAATTTTTCTAGTTAAAATATATACTAGGATGCAGACGGTGTTTAGTAGCACCCGACACCCGTCGTCCACAGACCATGGACGGCTTGTATGCTTGTTTGTATGATTTTGACGTGTAGTTGATTGTGTGTTTGAGATGTGAAATGAAATAAAATATTTATATAGTTAAAAATATTTTATAGTTAAAAATAGAATTTTAACGTATATATGAAATGAAATAAAAATAAACAGATCGGACGATTTGTTTATATACACACATTTGACTGATATTGATTGGGACGATAAATTTTACACATCGCCCAACTACACAAATAAAATCTGTGTTTGATTGTTTGAAAACCCCACACGGGTATTGGGGTGATAGATGACATACACTAATCCCAATAATTAGTTGTATGTCGATCGATTGATTGACAGACTGTTATAAGCGTTAAATATCTATATTCGATGCTTATACAGTGTAGAATGCACTTTGGATGATGGTTGATTATTCATCGTTGTTATTGTATACATGTGTTGTAGAAAATCCATATAATTAACATTATATGGTAATTGATTGGGCCTCATTCCAGTTTTGAAAAAGAAAGTTTTGAAATAGAAATATTTGAAAAAGAAATATTTGAAATAGAAATATTTGAAATAGAATATTTGAAAATAGAAATATTTGAAATAGAAATATTTGAAATAGAATATTTGAAAATAGAAATATATGAAGCCGTGCTGATTAGATTGACGCCATTTTGACGTGAACGATATTTATATCGATTTTATTCATTTTATAATGAATATCGAAAGTGATTTCAAAATCTGATATTTTGAAAAGAATTGAAATTCGAATTGAAATTGAATATAAACGAATTCGAATTAAATTGAATATAAATGAATTCGAATTGAAATTGAATATAAATGAATTCGAATTGAAATTGAATAGAAATGAATTCGAATTGAAATTGAATTGAATTGAAAACGAACTGAAATTGAATTCAAAATTGATTTGAATAGAAATCAATTTGAAATGAATTTGAAACGAATTAGTAAGGGAAAATTCAATTTTGATTTGAATTTGAAAAAGAAGTTGAAATCGTTTTGAAAACGAATTTAAAACGATTTATTAAATACGTTTTAAAGTAAATCGACGAAGTATATATTATATATATAATATAATGGCCTGAATAGAACGCGCCGCGCCGCGGCAGTTCGCGAATTTCAACCATTGACTTCGAACGGATATTACGGGAGATCCGACCGTCGGATTCTCCTAAAACCAGAACCGTTGGGTTCGTATCGAAAAGAGCTTTCTAACGAATATTAGAAATTTGAAATCTAAAGGTTGGATTTGGAATTATGTCCAAATCAAATTTGGAAAAGGTCGCTGTAAGTGCAGTTCGATGGCCGTTGATGGAAATCGACTGTACGGGCCTTGATAAAATTATTAAAAATAGTAATAATTCGTGTAAAATCATAAGAAATGATTTGTGAAGATTTGGGATGAAAAACTCCATATTT
The DNA here is from genome assembly GCA_030737875.1 of Allium sativum. Classification (NCBI taxonomy): domain Eukaryota; kingdom Viridiplantae; phylum Streptophyta; class Magnoliopsida; order Asparagales; family Amaryllidaceae; genus Allium; species Allium sativum. The sequence goes on from CM060924.1 coordinate 418,515,615, forward strand.
GAAAAGATAAAAATAGATTTTTATCGAAATGAACTAGTTTTGAACTAGAATAGTAATTTATTTATTTTTAAAATAAATAAATTAGATTTGAAATGGTTTTGAAAGTAACTAGAATTTCCAATAATTGGATTGGAATAGATTTGAATCAAAATTGTCTATGGATTATTTCGATGTTGGATTTCGTGATTATACATATATTGTTATGGAAATTTGAAAGATATTTATATCGTTATTTCCAATACGATATTTGTTAGTCATAGAGTTTGATATTGAATATGAGCCGATATAATTTCTATTTAGAGCCTTGTATTTAATATCAAATGTGATTTGGGTTTGTCGTGAATGGTGTCTTCATTAACACCGTTCTTAAGCCCAGTTGAGAAAAAGATAATCTTTTATTTAGATTTAATGAAGTGTACCAATTAAATAATATTTAATTGGAATTGAATTCGAATTGATTCTTGGGTTTATCGTGAACGGTGTTTTAAATAACACTCGTTCTTTAACCCGATAATTAATAGAATGTGATTTTGGGTCGTCGTGAACGGTATCTTCAATAATACGGTTCTTAGACCCAACGAAGTTAAGAAAATCAGAAACTAACTGGAGATTAGTTAAGTTGAACGGTTTCTTGGGTATTGATCTGATGTTGGTTTCGGCCTTCGGGGTTAATATTTAGGGAATTGCTCACTTGCTAATTCACGGTTAGAGACTGATTGAATTATGATGTGATTTTGGGGTTTATCGTGAACCGTGTTTTAAATGACACTGATTCTTTAACCCAGTCAAAGATTAAAACTAAGTGGAGTTTTAATGAATCTTTAATTAGATTGAAAAGATCGAAAATGGAGTATCACCAGTTCTTGTTGTTGGCCCTGAGTAGGCCGGGTATGCATGATAGGGGGTTCTCGCTTCGCGGTTTGGTGGAGAACGGGAGACTCTTACCCCTACATGTCGCAGTTTAGAGCGTTGGTTCGCCAATAGGCGCGAGACTCGAGAGGGTCGCCGTAAAACAAGGGACTGGGGGACCATGTAGGAGCCACGATGGGTATTACATGCTGCTTGGGGGATGAAGGGACGGTTGCAAAGCCTACCGGATTTCGTCGGCTATCTTCTGTTGGTATCAGAGCTTTGGTTTACAAAGCTCAGAGAACAAGACACATTAGAACCATACGAAAGAATTCATCAGAAATTGGATTAGTAATATCCAATGGGAATGACTCGTTAGAGATGGGATCAGTAGTATCCTAGAACGAGTGTGAAGAGTATATTTTTAAAATGGAAACAATTTTTGTTTTGAAAATTTAAATCAATTATTCGTATTTGATTATTTATTTTAAATTGATTTGGACAATCCAATATATAGAGATTTTGCATATATGTCTTGCAAACGTGTATTCGAAGTTTTAATGTATTGGGTAGTTATAGAATCGCACTCTAGTGCCCGGGGATAATTCTGGTAACGGGGCACCATCGCCAGTATTTATTTTCGAGTTTCGAAAGTGAGATTTCTATAAATTTCCAATTGACTGGTGTGAGAACCGAAACTAGATAGGGCTTATTGTTGTGATTTGGCATCAAAAATCTGAATTTTGACTATATATCAAAGTTATGAATTTAAAAAGCTAATCAACTAATTGATTGATGGTTGTGTTGTTTGATTATTGTTTGTTAATTGAAATTTTGAACCATTACGCCTAATTGAATCAAATAGTGAATTGTATTGAAAATTAGTCGCATTTGCTTGCATATACATGTACTTACATTGAACAGGTCATAGCAAGGAGGCTAGAGAAGAGGAATAAAATTTGTTTGCCCGACAAATAGGTACATGTTTATCATAATTTACTGTTTTGTTTGGGTGATGATGATTTTATGAGCCGATTGGCTAGCCGCTTGGCCTTTTCTTTTTCTTTTTGAGATCAGAAGGCCTGTATGGCAATTTCAGGATTTTCCCGTTGCTCCCGGTGTAGGGGAGGTTATGGCGAATTTTTTTGAAAATTTAGGGTGTTAGCCTTCAAATTTTTGAAAAATTTGAAAAGTCCTTAGAAACTGAAAAGTTGAAGAACTTATGCCGTAGTGAAAACACTGGAAGTTGAGTTGATTTGTGAAACAACTTTCGGCTTCGTTCCTTTTCGGGGACGAAAAGTTTTAAGTGGGGGAGATTGTAATAACCCGGAAATCTGGGCCAGTTTGAAATTTTTATTTTGGCCATTTTATTGAATTTTGATTATTTAAAATGAATTATTTTAAATAATAACGATGAGAAATTTGTTTTGAATAGAATTCGAACGTATCTATTATATAGTTCATCGTTAGAATATAAATAATTATTTATATTTATAAAAGGAATTGAAAATGGCGCGGTAGTTCGATAATTCGATTTCAAAATTCAAATGAATGTCCAGGTTCAAAATAAACCGGATTTTAGTGAAACCAAAAATAATACGATCTAATTGATGATATATTTCCAACGAATCCCAAAAATCAAAATTTCATAGCGGGAATCAAAAGATATGTCCAGTTGAAATTTCTGAATAGTCGCTATGGAATTCAGGCCCTTAAAAATGGAAATTTTGCAAACGACCTCGGATTTCGACGAAACCACTTTTGTTGGATCCGCGATGTCAAATTATTGCTAGATTCCAAATTTCATAATTTTTCGAATCAATATGTGAGCATGGCAAAGGAAAACGTGTTTGACCAGTTTCAGTTGATTTTAATCGACTGGAAAATGGCCATTTTTCAAACGGTCTCATAATTCGACGAAATTAGTTTTGTTAGGACTGTATCGTCAATAGAAGCTAGAAAATATTTTTCTGGAATTTTTCGAGCTAGTGTGTGACTCCGGTAATATGAAATACGCATTCAAATTCAATATATAGAGTATATGTTGATTTTAACGGAAACGGATCGAAACGATCGAATCAGCTTGCGATACATATCCCATTGTGTTCGGAATGGGGGTAATTAGCCAGGGACGACAGTCGGTGGGCTTGATTTCGAGTTCGTATTATAAAGTTAACTTTTTGAAAATAAAATAAATGAAATATTAAAATTTAATATCCCCCCCAATGTTCTCCATCCCTTAGTCAACGAGCCCCTATATCGTTCAAAACACAAATCAGTTAAAGAAAGAAAAAAACCCAAAGCACTGCGTCGCGCCCCCTTGCAGGTCCACCTTGCGCCGCCCAGACGCCTCGCCTCCGTCCGATCCTCCTCCTACGCCCCCCTCTTCCATCTCCTCCCCTACCTCCTTTCGATCCAGAAACTCCGTTCTCCTCTTGCCCTGCGAACGACGCCTCGCGCTGGAACCCCAAGCCAACCGACGGAACCACCGCCTGCGCCAGTCCCCAATCCACCGACACATATCTCGAGTGTCGCGCCCCGCCACCTGTGAACCACGATGAGCCCCAATCTCCCCCAGCAGATCGACATCAGTGAGTGTTTAGGCTTTTCTTTTTATTTATTTATTTATATATGTTATTGTTTTTAATAAACTCAGTTTTTAAAGTATAATACAATTTATAAATTCAGTTCTATTGTATATGAAATAGATTTAGAAAAGATAGATTTTTTTTATATTATACAAAGTAAAAATTCGATTTTTATATATTGAATAACAAAGTAAAAATTCGATTTTTATATATTGAATAACAAAGTAAAATTTCGATTTTTATATATTGAATAACAAAGTAAAAATTCGATTTTTATATATTGAATAACAAAGTAAAAATTCGATTTTTATATATTGAATAGCAAAGTAAAAATTCGATTTTTATATATTGAATAGCAAAGTAAAAATTCGACTTTTATATATTGAATAGCGGTATAAAAATGTGATTTTTATATATGTAGAGAATACGGGCAAAGAAAGTGACAAGAGGCGAGAACGGCGAAGATTTCTACAAAGAAGAGTCGAGGCGTTTGATTTAGCTAATCTGTGAGAACTTCTCACCTTTAATTTAATTTTTCTAGTTAAAATATATACTAGGATGCAGACGGTGTTTAGTAGCACCCGACACCCGTCGTCCACAGACCATGGACGGCTTGTATGCTTATTTGTATGATTTTGATGTGTAGTTGATTGTGTGTTTGAGATGTGAAATGAAATGAAATATTTATATAGTTAAAAATATTTTATTGTTAAAAATAGAATTTTAACGTATATATGAAATGAAATAAAAATAAACAGATCGGACGATTTGTTTATATACACACATTTGACTGATATTGATTGGGACGATAAATTTTACACATCGCCCAACTGCACAAATAAAATCTGTGTTTGATTGTTTGAAAACCCCACACGGGTATTGGGGTGATAGATGACATACACTAATCCCAATAATTAGTTGTATGTCGATCAATTGATTGACAGACTGTTATAAGCGTTAAATATCTATATTCGATGCTTATACAGTGTAGAATGCACTTTGGATGATGGTTGATTATTCATCGTTGTTATTGTATAAATGTTTTGTAGAAAATCCATATAATTAACATTATATGGTAATTGATTGGGCCTCATTCCAGTTTTGAAAAAGAAAGTTTTGAAATAGAAATATTTGAAAAAGAAATATTTGAAGTAGAAATATTTGAAATAGAATGTTTGAAAATAGAAATATTTGAAAAGAAATATTTGAAATAGAAATATTTGAAATAGAATATTTGAAAATAGAAATATATGAAGCCGTGCTGATTAGATTGACGCCATTTTGACGTGAACGATATTTATATCGATTTTATTCATTTTATAATGAATATCGAAAGTGATTTCAAAATCTGATATTTTGAAAAGAATTGAAATTCGAATTGAAATTGAATATAAATGAATTCGAATTAAATTGAATATAAATGAATTCGAATTGAAATTGAATATAAATGAATTCGAATTGAAATTGAATAGAAATGAATTCGAATTGAAATTGAATTGAAATTGAATTGAATTGAAAATGAACTGAAATTGAATTCAAAATCGATTTGAATTGAAATCAATTTGAAATGAATTTAAAACGAATTAGTAAGGGAAAATTCAATTTTGATTTGAATTAGAAAAAGAAGTTGAAATCGTTTTGAAAACGAATTTAAAACGATTTATTAAATACGTTTTAAAGGAAATCGACGAAGTATATATTATATATATAATATAATGGCCTGAATAGAAGGCGCCGCGCCGCGGGAGTTCGCGAATTTCGACCATTGACTTCGAACGGATATTACGGGAGATCCGACCGTCGGATTCTCCTAAAACCGGAACCGTTGGGTTCGTATCGAAAAGAGCTTTCTAACGAATATTAGAAATTTGAAATCTAACAGTTGGATTTGGAATTATGTCCAAATCAAATTTGGAAAAGGTCGCTGTAAGTGCAGTTCGATGGCCGTTGATGGAAATCGACTGTACGGGCCTTGATAAAATTATTAAAAATAGTAACAATTCGTGTAAAATCATAAGAAATGATTTGTGAAGATTTGGGATGAAAAACTCCATATTTGAAAAGATAAAAATAGATTTTTATCGAAATGAACTAGTTTTGAACTAGAATAGTAATTTATTTATTTTTAAAATAAATAAATTGGATTTGAAATGGTTTTGAAAGTAACCAGAATTTCGAATAATTGGATTGGAATAGATTTGAATCAAAATTGTCTTTGGATTATTTCGATGTTGGATTTCGTGATTATACAGATATTGTTATGGAAATTTGAAAGATATTTATATCGTTATTTCCAATACGATATTTGTTAGTCATAGAGTTTGATATTGAATATGAGCCGATATAATTTCTATTTAGAGCCTTGTATTTAATATCAAATGTGATTTGGGTTTGTCGTGAATGGTGTCTTCATTAACACCGTTCTTAAGGCCAGTTGAGAAAAAGATTAAATCTTTTATTTAGATTTAATGAAGTGTACCAATTAAATAATATTTAATTGGAATTGAATTCGAATTGATTCTTGGGTTTATCGTGAACGGTGTTTTAAATAACACTCATTCTTTAACCCGATAATTAATAGAATGTGATTTTGGGTCGTCGTGAACGGTATCTTCAATAATATTGTTCTTAGACCCAACGAAGTTAAGAAAATCAGAAACTAACTGGAGATTAGTTAAGTTGAACGGTTTCTTGGGTATTGATCTGATGTTGGTTTCGGCCTTCGGGGTTAATATTTAGGGAATTGCTCACTTGCTAATTCACGGTTAGAGACTGATTGAATTGTGATGTGATTTTGGGGTTTATCGTGAACCGTGTTTTAAATGACACTGATTCTTTAACCCTGTCAAAGATTAAAACTAAGTGGAGTTTTAATGAATCTTTAATTAGATTGAAAAGATCGAAAATGGAGTATCACCAGTTTTACTCCAGGCGGTAGTTAAATCTTTAATTAGATTTGAACGTGAAATGGTAATTGAATTTACCGATAACACCGTGGTGTTGGACATGAAGTATTACTAGTTTTACTTCATGGGATGAATAGGTTGGGATTGGGAAATTAAAACAAATGATTACTTCGGTAAGGTTCGTTAATCCCGACTAGTTGAATCGAAATTCAAAAGAAGATGAAAGAATAAATTCAAGGAATTTATCTTTGATAAAATTAATGGGAACCATTCCCTATGAATGTGAAATTTAGAAACTAACTGTCGGTTAGCTAAGCAGAATGGTTTTCTGGATATTGATCTGATGTTGGTTTCGGCCTTCGGGGTTAATATTTGGGGGATTATTCTCTTGTTAATTTACGGTTAGTGACTGATGAATTGGAATAAGGCGTATGTTGTATTTGTGTAACACTTGTTTATTATATACGCGAGTTGCTCAGAAAGACCGGGTTTATCCCATTCTGAATAACTGAATCGACGATAAGAAATCGAAGATGAAGACGGTGGTCGAAGACCGGAGATCTTCAACTCGTTTGGATGGTAACCGAGGTCCTGATTGGGAGGCATCCCGAAATATTGATGATGAGTGGTGATCGTCCAGACGTACATGGTGATCGATGGGTTTGCGAGGTATATAGTGCCTCCGGTTTCGTTCAGACCCAGAACGGACTTGCAAATGGACAGTGTGTCTGACATTGGAATTTATTCTGTGTGATTGATAGCCATCAGTTGCACGGTGTGAATTGTCTATGTGGCATGCTAAGATGCAGTGATCAGGGCTTTTGTTGAAAAGCAAAGTCTTGTGGTGATGATCAAAGCACCGCTTGTGTGGCGTAGCTTTGTGTATAACGTGAATTCGCGAGCCTCATACCCCGGTATGAACCAGAAACGGGAGAAAGGACCTCAGGGAGGGCCTACGTTTCCTCCTAGCTAGAAGTGGCGTCAGTGGTTTTACACGCCCTGACGAGTTTGACTTATGTGGTTGTTGCTGTTGCGAGGCGCCTCGGTTAGATCGGACGATCCGGGTCCGATGGAGTCATTTGTTGGCTCGCTTACGCCCCAAAGGGCGGCGAAACGTAGTGTTCAGGCATTTTAATCCACATCGGTGGACCGGCCCTGTCGCTCCAAGGGTCGATGCGTTCTGATCCTGAGACTCGGGCTAGGCAGTCTCGAATTCGGTAAGGACTATCTTTTGCCTTGGTTCATGACGGAAATCCAACTTCCAATACGTGACGGTTCGATTTTAGTTGTAATCCTATATATGGCGACATAGTGGGATGGGGCGCTTATGCCGTCTATGATTGATACTTATGATTTGAAGTTGTTTTATACACTATGCACTTATAATAGTATCAAATGATTTGTTTTAAACGTACTAAGCATGTTTGGCTATTATAAGGGAAAACCCTATCCCCCGGCTTGCGTTGCATTGTGTGATAGGACTTGGGTCTTATAATAGCTTCATTTTTCCAAAAAGCATTGCGCTGTTTTGTTATTTGCACTGGTATTCTTGGGAGGAAACCCGTTCCGTGTTATACGGCGTGGTCCCTTGATATATCTGATTTAAAGTAAAGTTTTAAATAATTGTTTTAGTTCTCACACCAGTCCCGTGACTGACCTGGAGTTTATTGTTTTAACCTAAACTCTGGGTGCCCCTATTTTGACACGGGCAGCTAGTAGTTTTGGTTTTGCAGATTTATATTCGCAGGATCCTGGTTTACAGCTGGAAGGATATCCAGAAAGTTTTGTATCCGTATATCTCCTTCAATTGTGTATTGTATTATTTTCCGCTGCTATGTAATGTATTGTAATCTCTGATATTTATCGAATGTATATTATTTGTTTATACTCTGTATATTCTTGTATTCTGATGAATTATTGTAATATACAATGAAATGTTCTTCCGTCTGCGTTCTATTTTGTCGTGTTCTCAAAACAATCAGGCGTTTCGAACGGTCTAGATCGGTTTAGCGACTGATTCGGATCGAGCGAAATTCCTTTTCGTCACATATAGCGTGGGGTACGATAGTATATTCGGTTCAAAACTGCTTTATCTTAGTTTATGATACTTTCCTGTTTCCAGTTTATACCTATCATGCCCTTTTTCTTATTCTCATACTGAAGAATCACTAGACTTACCAGGCTTTATGTCTGACTCTATTTTTCTTTCGTTCCCCCCTCCAGATCCACAGGGAGGAAACAACCCAGCTTAATCAGACTCTTTGCAAGCTTCAAGATAGTAGATGCATGGTTTGGACTCTCTTTCCTTGGCTATGGCTTTTGGACACGTTCTATGGGGATTTATGTAGCTTTAATTATGTTTATGCTTCTTTATTTAATAATCGAGACAGAAATGATGATGTAATGTTTTGGAAGTTATTGTGAGACAATTATGGAAATGTTTTGTATGAACACGTATTTATGAAATGAAAGTCTGTTTGTTTTCCGCTGCATATATACATATATATATATGTGTGTGTGTGTGTGTGTGTGTGTGTGTGTGTGTGTTTATATCTGTCTTGTTTTTTATCTGTGACTTTTACTTATAAACCTCCACCGAAGTTAAGGCATTCCCTTTGTGAGTGACCTTAATGGAGGTGGGGTGTTTCAACAAAATTAAAGGAAACTCGGTACACACTACCCCCGTCTAAACCAATGCAAACAACCCACAGAAAAATAAAAATAGTCCAAAATCAACGAAATCAGGGACTGAATATTCGTGCCCCTTTTTAATAGGAAACAAATCTGGCAACAATCTCGCAGTGAATTGTTTTGAGCCGATCGAAGACTCAATCTTCCCTTTTTCTTGTTCTCCACACACAACCTAAAAAATGAACCCTGGCCCCCAAAAACAAATCGCGCAAAAATCAATTCAGAATTTATTTTTATTTTTTTGTTCGACTTGGGTTCGACTGAAGGGGGTTTGGCTATCGGATATGAGTTGATTCGAACCGAATCTAGGGTTTGGCTTTTCAGTTCAGGTTTCGGTGGTGAAGCTCACGGTTGCGAGAAGGATGAATTAGGATGTTGAACGATTTGGATTTTTCAAATTTGTGGAGAAGCTGGTGATTCGATGGTATTGTTCAGATGCGATTTTGTGGATGAACTAGGGGTATTTGCCGTGCGTGGATAGTGGGAGAAGAGGAGACAGAGGGGTTTGGTTGAATTGGGTTGAACGCAGTCGGAGTTGTGCGAAGTGGCTGCGATGTTTAAAATTTCCGTGCATTGTGATGGCAATTGGAGAAGGGGAGTCGAGGATGTTTGTTGTGACTGGTTTTAGGTTGTGAACAGGCTTGTTGAACTTGCGTTGAAACTACTATTGTAGGAAGATGACTTGTATATGGAGTTTAAGAGGAAGAAGGTTTAGTATGGAAGGATGGCTTGAACGTGGGATGTTGAGGAAGGGTGATGGTCTATGTTGTGAATTGATGAGGTTTGGTGACAGGGTGTGGTTTGAATTCGATTATCGGATTTTGATTGGTTTGCAATCCACGACAGAGAGGACGGTGTTGTTGTTTTCAGAGTACTACAGTAGGTGATTCCATGGTTATGCTTCAGGACGGTGTGGCAGATAGAACTTTTGCGAGGTCTTGAGGACTGTGATGATGGCAATTTCGGCTATGGGGGTTTCTGGACGTTGAAGGATTGTGGTGAGGAGAAGGGTATTTGTACATGGGTAGGGGATGGATGGCTTTTGGCAAGGAATAGAAAATAAATAAAAAATAAAGGATGGAATCTTTGTTAAAAAAAAGGATTTTTTTGTTTATTGTTGTAAAAGAATGAAAACGTGTACTAATAATTGAAAAGAAGTAAAAGGAAAGAAGGAATAAATGGAAAGAAATTAAAGGATAATTGGAAAATTTGGCAAAATAAATGAACAATACCAATAAAGAATAAAAATAAAGTAAAAATTGGAAAGAATGAATAGATGGAAACAAATTAAAGAAAAATTGGAAAAAAAAATTATTTGTCTTTGAAAGGATAGAATAGGAAAGAAATAAAAAAAAATGGAAAGAGAGATTGTAGGAGGTGAAAGAAAATTGTAACTGGAAAGAATTCAACAAAAAGATGCAAGTTTTTTTTTTTTTTGAAAATTGTTTCACTTTATTTCTACTAAAATAAAGCATACAAGAAAGAGGTTTGCATACTAACCTTTATATAAGCAAAACATCAAAGAAAACCAATAGGAAATTAAATCTTAAACTAAAGATAACCAGCTCATGAAAAGCCATCTACCCACTTCCGTGCTCGAGCAAACCCTCTGCATCTCACAAGCCAAAGGCTCCACTTATTCAAAATCAACATCCGATCATCAACATCAGATTATCAGCAAGGCTTAACACTTTGTTCTTCAAACAATAAGACTGAATACATATCTACAGATTTTCGTTATCATTTCTATGCTAAGTCCAAACATCCATAGCCTAATATTTGTTACTAGCTGCTCAAAAACTTTCCAAGGCATACAGCAGAGAAGAAACCATACAATTCTTACTGAATCACTCATACAGTTTAGTAATCATATGAATTCCCAAAAAAACAAATCCGCAACAATAGATCTGGTTGATGATTCGCAGACTCCTGTGAATCAATCCTATTACCAGGATCGACAAATTAGCATATGAATTTCATAACTAGAGAAACAAGTGCCAAACAGAACAGTACTCATTCTAACTCTGCCCATGTAGTTAAACTGTGAAGCATATTGAGGAGAAACCTAGGCTATGGATAAACATTATCTGTAGAAATCAATCATCCATGTGGTAGAAAAAGCCATCTCAAACTTTCAAATTCAAACTGGTTTGGAAAAATCAGTGAATAATCCGAAACCAGTATTATGAAGAACAAACTGCTTCACTTAATACCATATAGCTGATCTCCTCCTAAACTAATAATCCCTTTGTAACTTCAAATCCACAATCAAGCCAAAAAAACCCAACGCAAATCAAACACATACCAGATCTCGTCAGATGTGGATCACCATAAATGCATTAAGAAAGTCTTGGGATGACCATCGACGTTTATAGAAATAGGAGGAGATCAGATCTGATGAATCTAACTTGTAATAGGAAAGCGAAACCCAAAATAGGGTTAAAAGGGAAAATAAAGTATGCGGATCTGATTTAAATGTGAAAAAACGAAAGGAAAACTAATGAAAAACGATAGAAACAAACAATCGCAAAGCGAATATGGGATTAGGGTTAAACGGTGAAAAAGTCTTCAGATCTGAAATAAGATGCGATCAAAAACTAGATGATAACCAAATGGTGAAGTAATACAGATGTGTTATCAACGATTAAATCGCTGAAGGTTGGTGAAGTAAAAATCGCAGAACGATTTGAAGAAGGTGAATAAAGGTAAAATGGAAAGGATGCTCACGCGTGACGAAAACTGAAGAGCAAATCTCCAGTCGCCATTAACAAGCATCGACTTTCTTTCTTTCTTTTTTTTAAGAAAATCTGTACAAGAAGAAATGTATTGAAAATTGGAAAGCAAAGGAGAGGAATTGAAAAACAAAAGGCAAGTCTTTTTCCTCTTATTAGAAGATTGTAGCACTAATGTTTTAATACTCAATCAGCCAATCCAGAAATTTTCTTCTATATATACAAGAAAATTAAAGCAATAAAAAAACTAACATGAATTGAAAATTAAATAAATAATAAAATTTAATCGTTCCTCCCCGGCAATGGCGCCAAAAACTTGACCGTCGCTTTCCTATGAAATAGAAAAACGCGAAATTTTAAAATAAATTCTGCAAGCGCACAGATCGTGTAGTATGCAGGTCGAATCACTGGTAGGTAAATTAAATTAAATTATTTATATAATTTCTTGGGCGAGCTAGACAAATCTTCGAGGTTGGTTTTGAAAGCAAACGAAATTGAAACTACAATTAATTGAATCAGATCTGAATCTAATCAAATCTGTATTCAATTCAATATGACCTAGGGAAGCAGTAAAAAGAACAGAAATTAAAATTGCAGAAATTCAAATAACAGACAAGAAATAAAATTAGGATTACCACTGAATCTAATCAGACGGTCAATCACTAATGAAATAACTGCAAAATACAAGTAGTGTTCTACCAAATATAATTGTGTAGACAACACTAATTGCTAAGAAAATAAAAAAATGCAGAAAAGAAGAAAACTTTATTAATTTCAGGATAAAAAATTACAATGAGATTACGTGCATATTTATAGGAGATAGATAGTCAATCTAAAACCCTAATCCAACATATGCATATATGGGTCTATTAATTAGAAATTATTCCTCCCATCTTAATTAACAATTATTCCTCCCCTCTTAATTAGCAAATATTCCTCCCCTCTTAATTAGCAATTATCCCTCTCATATCTTCCTTGTTTGGCATGTGACTGATTGAAGGGAGATAAGATTTCAGGAGATTTCTTCTACTAAAGAGGAACATATGTTAAACTCCAAAAGAAACACAATGTGAAATCTTCATCTGCAGATCTTCATATGTATATACACAGCATTTTGATCTTTATTTTATATTTTTACAGTTGCATGTGGCTTAATTGGCATATCTGTAAAAGTGACAAAATAACACCCAAGTAATATTTATTTATATACAAGAGATAAGATATAAGAGCATAAAATAAACACATTTCTATGTTAATCAGTACATAACTTTATATTTTATTTCTATTGTGTAATATTTGTTGCCCGCACTTACTGCTTTTACAAAGCAGATGGTGCACTTTATTATTTACTATTTTGTTCCTTTCTAAGCCATGACTTAAACAAAATGAGTGCGTTTACTTATGAATGTACAGACATTTAGACCTAATCTCTTAATACTTTCTGATTGTACAATCATATTGCGTACTTGATGATGCATAAATATGATGATATGGTTAACATTACATACTTTGTCAAGACATGATTGGGAATGTGTAACGATTTAAATATTTTTGGTTTTACTAAAATCCGATTAAATTTGAATCATGTACATTCAGTCAAAGTTCAAATTCAAATTCCAAACTGTCGCGCCATTTCAAACTCCTTTTATAATTAAACTAAATATATTCTTTCTAACTTCGATTTGAATAAATTTTTAATCGTTATTATTTAAAATAAATTATTTAAAATATTTAAAATCCATTAAAATTGCAAAAATAAAAATTTTAAATTGGTTCCAAAATTCCGGGTTGTTACAGAATGCGTCTTCCATAGTTACACAAGTATATTTATTCACGCAAATAACGTTCACTACTCATCTATATTTGTTTCTTTTCTTGCTCATAGCATACTACCTTAAGTTAGCAGTAGTTGAAATGAAAACGTTTTTTTTATTCCTATATTTTCTTATCAGTAGTTGTTTTTTACCTATACCCATCATAGGTTTTCTCCCCAATTAATGCTACTGCTGAATTAGTCCTTATTATTTACTATCCGTGTTATAATAAGTAATTTCCCATTACTGGATATTTACAATATATAATTAGTGAGAATGTCTTTCAATTGAATTAGTCCTTATTATTTACTATCCGTGTTATAATAAGTAATTTCCCATTACTGGATATTCACAATATATAATTAGTGAGAATATCTTTCAATTTCAATTATATTGATGGTAGATAAAATTGCTTGAATCACTTTTTTTGGTAAATACTAGAAGATTTCTTTCATCTCTTGCAACAAATACCTATCTTCCTGTACTGCATATATGCTCAACTCACCCAATTATCGTATTGAAAACTACAAAATACAGTGCTTCAAAAATTTGTTAATAAAATTTCCTATATTTTCTTAAATAAATTTATTTATTTTTACTTACATATGCATAACAAAAAAATTCACCTAATAAAACGTTGTACTTTTACCATAACAGAATTGAAATGAATGAAAGAAAAATGAGATCTGAGATACATGAAGTTGGCTGAAGACGCCATTAACGAGGCTCTTCTTTTTTCTTATTATCTAAAATGAAAATGATAGTACAGCTGTTTTTATATATGCAGGTATAACAGCAAACACCCCTTTTATTATTACATATGCAGTAAAACGAAAAGAAACATATAAAGCAAAAAAAAAAACATTTATTCTTCCTGCCAAGACTAAATTCAAATCACCATCGTGTAACACCCCCCCTTCAAGCTGGAGCAGGTGTATCGAGAGACATGCCCAGCTTGGATAGAAGCTGTTGAAGCCGATCTGATGGCAACACTTTGGTTAGAACATCTGCAAGCTGATGTCGAGTGGGAAGATAAGACAATTGCAAAATACCTTCCATAACCTTCTCACGAGTGAAATGGCAATCAATCTCGATATGTTTAGTTCGTTCGTGAAAAACTGGATTTCTAGCAATATGAATCACTGATTTGTTATCACAGTGAAGAACAACCGGAGTAAGAGATTTAATGCCAAGCTCGTTTAACAAACCAACCAGCCATGTCACTTCTGAAGCAGCGTGTGACATGGCCCTATATTCAGCCTCAGAAGAACTTCGTGAAACAGTCGCTTGTTTCTTAGAACGCCAACAAATAGGACTTGATCCAAACAATAGAACATATCCTGTTACTGACCTTCTACTCATTGGGCACGCTGCACAATCAGAATCTGAAAATGCTTGCAGTGTGAGAGTATCTCTAGGTTGAAACAAAATTCCATACGAAAGAGTGCCTTGAACATATCTTAAAACATGTATAAGAGCTTGAAGATGAGATTCTTTAGGGTTCTGAAGAAACTGACTCAATGTTTGCACTGAAAATGAAAGATCTGGACGAGTATTTGTAAGATAGTTGAGTTTTCCTACAAGACTTCTGTAGTAAACTGGATTTTTTAATAAAGAACTTGAATCATCACTAGTAAGTTTAAAATTCAATGGCAAAGGTGTAACGTAGGAAGAAGAATTTGCCAGATTTGCATCCTGCAATATTTCTGAAGCAAACTTTTGTTGTGTCAACAGCATGCCATTATTCAAGTATATCACTTCCATACCTAAGAAATAATTCAACCTTCCCAGGTCTTTGATGCTGAACAGTGAATGCAGAGTATCCTTGAGATGCTGAATCAAATACTCATTTGTTCCTGTGACTAATATGTCATCCACGTAGACTGCTACAATCACAAAATCATTTCCAGTAGCTTTAAGAAATAAAGAGGGATCAAATTTGGACTGCACAAAATCAATAGATTTGAGAGTCGAAGTTAATTTCTGATACCACTGCCTCGATGATTGCTTTAGGCCATATAATGATTTTTTAAGCTTGCAAACATGATTTAAAGGATTAGGAATACCTTCGGGCATTGTCATGTACACCTCTTCGATTAAATCACCATGAAGAAACGCATTGTTCACATCTAGCTGAAAAACATTCCATCCTTTAGTGACTGCCAAAGCTAATAGTGTTCTAATGGTTGTCATTCACACCACAGGAGAAAATGCCTCCTCGTAATCCACTCCATATTTTTGCGTGTATCCCTTGGCCACCAGTCGTGCTTTGAATCTCTCAATGGTGCCATCAGATTTTAGTTTAACTTTGTAAACCCATCGACATCCTATGGCTTTCTTCGCTACAGGTAGAGGTACAGATTCCCAAGTATTGTTATTTTGCAATGCTTGTATTTCTTTCTGCATGGCTTCAATCCACTGGGGGTGTTTACAAGCTTGCAAATAATTTTTTGGCTCTTCAATTGATGCAAATTTGTTAACAATTGAATCAGCTTGTATAGTTGGTGCAGCTAATGAAGAAAGAAAACCAGAAATGAGAGGAAATTGCTCTACTGGCACTGTGCAATTACACACATAATCTTGCAAGTATAAAGGTGCTTGTCGTGTCCTTGTTGAATTCCTAATCGGCTCAACTGTAGATGATGTTCCATTATTTGGTACTGGTGACATTGTGCTTGACAAGTCATTGTCAGAAACAATTGGTGAGACATCACTATCTTGCGTTGGTAAAGACGTTGAAGATGAAGGTGTGGACCCCAAATTGTTCTCGAAATTATTTGGTATACATGTAAAATCTTCTTCTAACTGAGTACATGGATTTACAATTGGCAATAATGTATCAGTACTTTCATCCATCTTTTGGAGTTGTAAAGGAAAAATTCTCTCATGAAAAATAATGTCTCTACTGATAAAAACTTTGTTTGTCTCCAAATTCAAAACTCTATATCCTTTTACTCCTGATGAATATCCAAGAAATATACACAATTGGCTTCTTGGATCAAACTTCTTTCTATATGCCTGGGCAGTGGCAGCAAAACAAAGACAACCAAAGGGTTTCAAATTAGCATAATCTGGTGATGAATGATATAGCATTTCGAAAGGAGTTTTGAATTTTAAAGATGCTAAAGGATATCTGTTAATCAGATAAGTGGCATGCAATATAGATTCCCCCCAGTATGTCTGTGGCAATTTGGATTGAAACAGTAAAGCTCTTGCTGTCTCCAACAAGTGTTGGTGCTTTCTCTCTACCACACCATTCTGCTGAGGTGTTCTCACGCATGTAAGCTGATGCAAAATACCTTTCTTATCATAATAATCTTTAGCCACATGGCTGCAAAATTCTCCTCCATTATTTGTTCTTATGATCTTAACAACTGTGTCAAATTGTTTTTCAACAAAAGCAATAAAGGTTTGCAAAATATGGAAAGCATTGCTTTTATGTGACAGCAAATGTGTCCATGTAGTCCTTGTATAATCATCTACCACAGTTAAGAAAAATCTATATCCATTATAAGTAGTAATAGAGTATGGGCCCCAAATATCAACATGTATCATTTGAAAGGCAAAAGTGCTTTTAATAGAACTAACAGGGAAAGTTTTTCTTTGCTGTCTTGCTTGTGGACAAATAGTACACAAAGGAAATTCAGTAGAATTAATGTTTCTAACAAAAGACAACCTATGCATTTGACTATATGGAATATGCCCTAGTCTTAAATGCCAAAGTTCTAAATCATCTTTACAAAAGTTAGCAACAGGTTTTACAGTGTCTTTCTTGTTATCCAAGTCTGTGTGAAATGTAGTGAGATAAAGTCCTTTTTGATGCTCACCAAGAACCCGAGATGTGTTCATTGAATGGTCCTGGACAATGAAACATTGAGTAGATGTGAATAACAAACTGACATTAAGGGTTTTTGTAAGATGTGAGGCTGACAGTAAGTTAAAAGCAAATTCAGGAACATGAAGCACATCTTCAATGATAAGATTGTCATGTAAAAGAACTCTCCCAACATGTTTGATTTCTCTTTTACTTCCATCAGGCATTGTTATATATTCTATCTTAGTTAACTCTTTATAATTCTCAAATAATGATAAATGTGGAGTAATATGGTGTGTTGCCCCAGGATCTATCACCCATCTATGTGAACTGATATGTGCAGCTAAACTGAAATTCATACCTGCCATCATACTTGCTTTGTCTGGTACTGATTCTGAAATTTCATTTTTGCTAAGCAAAGCAATTAGTTTACTATATTGTTCCTTGGTAAGCACTGGTTCAAAATTCGATGAAGAGTTAAGAGGTTCACATTGAACATCATCTCTTGTTGTTGATCCGTTAGCATTGAAAGCCGATCCTCTCTGCTGATCTTTTCGTGGATTTTGTGTCCTGTCCTTGTCATTTCGAGGAGGATATCCATGAATTTTGAAGCACCTTTCAATGCTATGTCCTGGAATTTTACAATTATCACAAAAATACATGGATCTTCTATCATTTCCTCGGCCTCCTCCTCTATAATTCGACTGTCCTCCTCTTACATTACCTGAACTACCTCTACCATAGCCAAAACCACTCTTCTGGTAAGCATTCAAAACAGTGGAATCACCTCCAACATCGAAGGATGATTTTAATTCCCTCTGTTTTTCATCTTGTAAAACAAGTTGATAAGTCTCATTGATATGAGGTGTTGGTTTCATCATCAAGATATTAGATCTGACAAGGCTGTAAGCATCATTCAATCCAACTAAAAACTGAACAACTTGTTGATTATAGAGAAATTGAGGTACAGATCCAATTGTTCCACATGAACTACAACTTGGCATTTCAACAAGCACAATATATTCATCCCATAACTTCTTAAATTTCGTAAAATATGCACTAACACTAAGATTCCCTTGAGAAACTGTAAACAATTCTTTTTGTACCTGAAAAATTCGAGCACAGCTTGGCGTACCAAAACGCATCTGTAGATCGCTCCACACTTGATCAGCCGTATCACAATATACCAAGGTTTCCTCAATATCCTTGTCCACAGAATGAAATAGCCATGCCATCACCATATTGTTACAACGTTCCCACTGAGAATACAAGGGCGAAGATGCGACTGGCTTCTGGTAATTTCCTCTGACGAAATTCAGCTTGTTCTTTGTTCCAAGAGATATTTCGACGGATCTCTTCCAGTGGTAATAATTTGTATCCGTTAATTTCTGTGTTGTCAAAACATGATGAGGATTATCTGAATGATGCAAATAGAAAACATGATTCGGATCTAGGACTTGTGAATTTGTTTCTTCAGATGATGGCATTTTTTTTTTTTTTTTAGAAAGGAAATAAAAGCAGATCTGAAAATAGAAGAGATGCAGAAATTATTCAATTCTGTTAGACTCGCTCTGATACCATAACAGAATTGAAATGAATGAAAGAAAAATGAGATCTGAGATACATGAAGTTGGCTGAAGACGCCATTAACGAGGCTCTTCTTTTTTCTTATTATCTAAAATGAAAATGATAGTACAGCTGTTTTTATATATGCAGGTATAACAGCAAACACCCCTTTTATTATTATTACATATGCAGTAAAACGAAAAGAAACATATAAAGAAAAAAAAAAAAAAAAAAAAAATTTATTCTTCCTGCCAAGACTAAATTCAAATCACCATCGTGTAATATACCATAGGATTATGTAGCAACATCAGCTGTAGTAAAAAATTGGTGCATATTTTCACATCAATAAATCGTAAATACCTATATTATCTCTTTTCTTTCTTTCCATCAGAATTTAGACGAGATACACTGCCTTGTCCTGTTCTGCTCCTGCATGGGTGTGAACGGTTGTTGAGTTATTCCAAATTTAGTTAATTGTTCTCTGGACTTATTGTGCATTTCATAACTATTATACAATCTGTTTGTTATAATTTGTGTATCATCGCATGGTCTGACCATGTAGGAAAATTTATTAACCCATTCAGAAGTACTAATTACATGTTCTTTCTTCTCATTCAAGGTTTAACGGTCGTTGCTAGGATCAACAAGTAATTATGGCGCCACGGATGAGATCGATTATGCTTAGTAGTTGATTGATATCCGAGTCAGGGTACATGGTTTGCAAACAGGTTAGTACCATCCATTTTATGTAGGTATTCTACAAAGCTATTAACAATTAAGCTTCACAGAATATGCACATAAGTCTTTTGTTTGTGTTAGCTATGGACGAGTTTCCATTTCCATATGCATGATAACTAATGAGTTTCATAGTGCATTTGGTATTCAAGATGAAATAATTATATTATTTTCACAAAAACTTATTACATACCTCTAAAAACTAAATTAGTCGTTTCTACGGTGATTTGAAGTTTTGTTGATTTTGATTGTGGCTATGATGGTCTTCATTCATAATCCTATGTCAAAAATGGAAGGTTTGTATTTGGCTATTCTGATTTCCTATAAGCATCACATGCTGATGATACTTAAACTAAATACTCTATATGTATATTTTACGTAGTACTTATCTTTAGCTACTGATTGCAACATTAGAGCTTTATCAAGGACCACTTCACAGTATCATCAACACGTGGAGGATGAGAAAAGCTAGATTTTTCTTCTTCAGTTTTCCCTATTATTAATTTTCCTATGATTTGAATTGATCTGTTCATCTACTAGTTTCGTATGTTTGATATCTATGATTTTCTTTCAGTGATATTTGATTCTTTTTTCCTGTCTAACGAAATCAGAGATGTTTGAAATTTATTCGATGCCTTTTGATTTATATAATAGCGTTAATTATATTGTATCTCAATAATATGGCATCCCGTTGCATGAACTGTATACGCTGCAAATTAATTATTGGCATCCTTATCCTAAACTCAATATTTTGTTAAACTTACTGACTTTTCTATTTATAGTTATTGCCATATTATATGTTGATTAGTTATAAGTTAATGCTGTAGCCATTAACTTGTAATAAATCATTGGTTTGTACCTATTATAAAAGTCATGCCCTTATACAACTTCCACTTTTATTCCTTTTGTATCTATTAGATTATCTTCTGCCTTCCTTACGCATGTAACGTTGGTAAACCATAGTCTTATAAACGTTCAATGGTTATCTCCTATTTATATCAATTTTGTAAATTTTGGCTTTCACGTAAAATTGTTATGCTCTTCTAACTTTATTACACATATTGATTGGTTCAATAAAAAATCACGGATTCGCTAAGAACATCGTTTATTTCCAAATTTTTGCTGTTATAACCATGGAAAAAATGAAAGAAGCTTTGGCTGGGTTCAATCCTATATTATCTTCAAAAAAAGTAATACTTTTCTTTTTTTTTGCTTTCTTTCCCTTTTTTAGTGGAGTAGTTGCTATTATTTGAATAAAAAGGAGTAGGTATGAATTTTCACCTTGCATGCGAAGCTTGATAAGAACGCGCCTTATTCGACATTGGAGATGATTATACACTAAAAAAGAAAACGAGTTTGAAATGATTATTGGAAATGTTGTAATATCATTATATGTCATAGTATATGGACCCCCCCTCCCTCTCCCCCCAAAAAAGAACCTTGAAATCATTTTTTTTCCTCCGTTTGACAGAGTGGCCTGCTTATGTCGTGGATGTTTTCCCTGCCGACGTTTTCCATGTTGGTCCGTGAAGTTCCTAAGTAAGTGCGCATCATGCATTCCATCGGGATGCAAGTACGTGTTGTTCTGACTTTGTGACATTACTTAGGATCCGCCATTACCAGCTTTCACCTTCAATATGAAGCGATATGATAGTGATAACAACTATGAATCGACTGCCGGTCCACAAGGCCGGTCCCAGTGTTTGGGTTGCCCAAGGCAACAAACAGAATAAAGGCTGACCGGGGGGCAAAAATTTCAATGCGCGTTGGTACTTGAACACACGACCAACACAGTGGAAAGCTACTCAAATACCACTAGACCAATAGCACTTAGTTGAAAATCTTTATACTGATCCGTATATAATCATATGCTTAGATAACTTCCTGCCGCCACCACCACCACTGTTGCCCCTTATCCGGGGGGTTGCCCTAGGCGAAGATCTGACTTGACTTGCCCCATGACCGGGCCTGCCGGTCCATTGTGCGATGCCGCCAATTTTTTGAACTTAAGACTTGAATTAATATCTTGGCCATTTTGGGATCATTGCACGATAGCCTAATTCATTTGCTGTTTAGAAGGGAAAATTCATGTTTATGGTCTGGCATGATCCATACAGTTACCACCATGTTTCTTCCCTTCTTTTCAGTTGGAATAATGAAAAAATAACACTAAACTGATGTCTATTTTTGGATTTTTCCTAACCATTAGTAAGATATTACTTATTAAGCTGACCATGGAGTTGTGACGTTCATTTTAATTCCGTCCAACTAACTTTATATTCATTCAAGTACAAGCATTTTATGCATAACAAATACAAAGTTATTTAATAATGTTTGCATTAGTTTCTTATACTGCTTTCTAGGATATAATCCGATGACAAATAATGATTTAGGTCACATGTTTATTTCAGTCGATACTATATGGCACCTGGTCCATTTTATATCGTAAAAACAAAGTTCCATGTCTCAAGATATGACTACCTATTTCAGTCGATTTAAAAAAAAAGGAATTTTTTTCCTTGATGCATGCCACCATGAACATCCATCAATGCTCCAGTATTCATTTCAACATGCTTTACTACTTCACATGATAAATTTTGCAATCCTTATACGATAATTGAATAGCCACACAATGTGTGTTTCCTTGGTCCATGATATATGCTATTTTTTAAACCCATATTCCAAATGAAGGTTTGGTTTACAAAAACAAAATATACTATTTACCATTATAGTAAGTTAATAATCCGTACTAATAGCGTTTAATGGTCATTGATTGCTCAAAATTATTTTTCATTGTCATATTTTTTTCCTTTTGCGTACTTTTATCATCATTGGCATTTAAGAAAAGTATTCTAAATCGATTTTTTTTTATTTACGTTTCTTCATTAATCAATAATAAGCAAATAGGATAATTACCAGATATTTATCCTTATCTTCAAATGCAGATATTGGATATCCGGTATCCAAAAGTAAATTTGGTGTATGGATATGACACTATGTAAAAATAAATGTAACTATAATCTACATTTTAAAATTTTAGATTTGATATACTGTCATTCTGTATGATAACCATTTATAAGTGAGTTTTATCTTTAAATTAAAATTTAAATGTAGATAATTATACATTGGAATGAGATCATCTCAGTTCATTTCCAACTGGAATGTTTAATGCATCCAGTTAAATTTCAGCATACATTGTATTATTTGATAAGTAAACGGGTTCGAAGGAGCTTTTAAAGTGAATAAACGATCACAAGGAATTAATCTCAAAACTATATATGTATGACTAATGTATACACCAGTAAAATGTATGTATGAATAATACACCAGTAAAATGTATGTATAAATAATAAACGATCACAAGGAGCTTTTAAAATTTTACTCCGTTCATTTATTAAAGTTGTTATCCCATGCAGCATGCGTGCTGCTTTTTGAAATACACCAAGCTTAAGTACTGTGCTGATTAACGAAGCTAGGTATTATCTCTCTGCAGATAACAGCGACTGACGTCCTTCGGCGGTTCATCCCATGCACATCAGCTACTAAAGCAAGTTGCACCTAACCATGTAATTATTTACGTGAACTGTGTTGCATCCCTTTTTTGAAAAACTTCGGTTACTATGTAATCTGTTTAGATCGTGTGTACGTTCCTGAACCTCAACATGATCTTATTGTAGATTTTCAGTTTCGTAATTAGCGTTGAATATCTACCACCGAAAAATAGTTACTTCTTACGTACTGTTCATTAACTTTGTTGTTGTCATGTTAATATGGTTTTTCAGTTATCTGCAATTTACAAATTAATGTTGCTCTTACATTGCCATTGGTAGAAATTTTTCCAATAAAATATATCACCTGCTGTGCCTGAGATGAACTACAGAAAATAAACTCCAAAACAATTGCAGATATTTATAACTTTAAATTCCAGATCTGGAAATGTTTAAAACATAAGAGTTTTATTCAATTGAAGCGAATTTCCAAAAAATCATGAATTCTGCAATTTGAAGTTAAGAAGGCCCAGAATAAAAGAGAAAGATATGACAGTGACAAATAAAAAACAAAATACTCAAAAGAAAATAAAAAAAAGAGTAAAAAGGAGGAAAAAGACAGGAAGAATAAAAAGGAGGAATATACAAAAGAAACTGTGAGTCTAGAGATCATACCTGAAAACAATGTAAGCAAAAGAATCTCTGACTCAACAAGCTTGGCCAAGGTACTCTGAAAGATAAAGAAAATATAGGGCAGCTTGGAAACAATCTTTTTTCAGCACAACAGTTCTTCAGCCATCCTTTGGCACCTATGAATTTATAGGATCAAGTGGTCTAACAAAATTTGCAAAACCACTCATAGTGTACACATTTTGATACCCAAACCTGTTTACATAATAATCCATCAGAATTTATTTTTGTACCCTTAGGAACCCAAATCTGTTTGAATTTAGACGAATTCACTTTACTTCTTTTTCGCGTCCAAAAAGGATTAAATAGATTGTTATCAAACAAATTCTTGTCTCGTTTGTGATTCAAAAACCTTTTGGAATTTTCAAAGTTCAAATTTTCAGAATGACCTATCTTGAAGCAATTTAAAGGATTTTTAACATCACAAGAATTTAGTTTTTCAAAAACATTGTTTTTCCCAAAACCAAGCCCACGTTTATTTCCAACAAAATTTTGGTTTTTCAACAGCATATTCAAAGATTTTTCTCCATTAGAAGATTTACTCAAAATTGTTTCAAGTCATTGGATTTCAGTTTTAAGATCACCGTTTTCTTTCATTAAATCCGAACAATGATTTTTAGTGATATTACATGTAACAACCCGCTCATTCGATGATAATAGATTTAAATATTTTATTTGAATATATCGTCGTTTCCGATGTGTCACTCAAAATGTCGTTTTTCACAAATGATAATAGGATTCAGGACCACTTCCATTGAGTCTAGATCATCGTTTACGACCTTTTTGACTATAAGCGTCGATACATTCGAAGTTAGGTAAAATTTGGTCGTTTTCTCATTTGAGTGTATGACCAAAATATCACTTTTCGCATACGAATGAATTTGGACTCGAAACCACTTCCATTGAGTTCAAAACGTCGTTTAGGAGTTCGAAAAGTATAAACTTTGATGTATTCCGAGCTTTGTAATTTTGGCACCTTGGCTAGGGCTTGGTTAGCCAACATAGCTCATTCACTTAAGAGCTCCACCTAGCTCTCTCCTCCTTCATTCATTCTCACTTCAAAGAAAATAGAAAATGGGGAAGGTAATGGGAAATAGAAATTCCCTAAGCTAGGGCCTTCAATCCAGAGCTCAATTCTTGTGCAAATTCAATTCTAAGATATGGGTAAGCTCTCTACTCTCCCTTTCTACCTAGTCCTCCTCTCAATTTCGGATTTTTCTTACAACCCTAACACATATATGTTTGGATGTGAATGTATGAGGTGATTTCAGAGGTGCAATTGATGAAAGAGAGGAGCTTTGGTCGTTTGGGTGCTTGTTCTTCCTTGTTGGAGCTTGTTCTTGATATTCAAGAGCCAAAGATGGGTTCTTTTTGAACTCACATCTATGCCACAAGTCATTGGCTTGTACAAGTGTAATTTAGGGTTCATATGTGTTTGCATGTGCTAATGAATTGGTTATGTTAGTGTAACTTAGCCGATTCCGTATGTTTATGTTCCATCGCATTGAGGTAGGATTGCTTACACGACCTTATGCGTAGGTTATGAGTTTATTTGGTGATGTTGTGAAGCTCCGTTGTCCCCCGACAAAGTTCTAAATCTTCACAAGTCGCTTGAATCGCTTTGGTGTGCTTTGATTTGGAATTTAGTTCATACTTGAATTTATAAACCGAATCATTACAATCTTATGTATATATGTTATTCACACGATCAATGCACATGATTTGAATCGATGAAGTGGTGTTTGTGAAGTATCATTGTCGCATCCGGCAAACTTTAAGACTTTACAATTCGCTTATATCACGTTTATTCATTTTAGTTCGAAATTTGGTTCGTTTAGAACCTATAATCAAAATCCTTGCATTCGAGCTTTGCGAGTCGATACGGTGGATCGGAGAGGTCTCGTTGATGCCCTGAAGAAGTCATGAGCCTTGATGATCGACAGCGGATGCTCGCGGGGGTCGAATCCCCCTAGGTTAGACCTGGTTAGACCTGGGCAATGGCCCAGGTCAGGACCGGTCGACCGACCAAAATAGGGGCGGTCGACCAGTTTTGTGTCTGCTGCAAAACGGTCGACCGCCCCTTTTGGACCGGTCGACCGGTCCTAGTGAACCTTGGTTGTTTTGCCCAGTTTTGACCCAATCTTGATGGTGCACTTCTGCGCACGATCCCATTTGTTTCTTGACTCCTTCTTGGCTCTTCCGTGCATGTCGATGGTCTATGAATTCATCGGTGATCGTGCGTTCTAATTCGTATACCGAATTTATTCGATACTCTTGTTATGATGATTCACACAATTAAAACGTGAATTATCGACTCGATATCCTTCGAGCCTATTTCAATGTAGTTTAAAATCTTTGGAGCTAGTTTGGGATTTCGATTTGTTCATTGATCGAAATTACAACCGTTATCCCTTGATTTCCTGTATGTTGTTGTAATGTGAGTTTATGTTTCATGATGTTTGTGTTCTATTCACTACGGCGACGGTTTTCATGAATATTTGAACCACAATGGATAATGGAGTTTTATATTGTCAATGGGCATCGAACCAACGTTTAATTAGTTTTTTGATTCAAATCCTTTTAAAATAAATTTTGTTTCTAAACTCGATTATGATTCTATTGATTTATATACGATTCCTTATCCTATCGATCGGACGAGAAATTTAGTTTATTTACCTTAGCAAAACTGAGGACTATGAGCCCTTATATTTTTACTTCGGCGAATAACTCTTGGACTCGTGCGTTCGAACATGTGTGGTGATTCTCTCTGTTTTGAATAGAAACCAATTACGGGTTCGTAAATATTTGAGAATAGCATGTGGTTATGGGACATGTCGCTATTTTCTTATATTAACTAGCTCGGAGTAATTTCTATTCACCCGGATCGATGTAATCCGTTTTATAATTGTTTGGTGTTTTGAGAATGAACCAACAACGGGTTCGTAAATATTCGAGAATAGTGAGTGGTTATGGGACATTTAGCTATTTTCTTATATTAACTATCTCAATGTAATTCATACTCACCCGGATCGCTGGTATCTGCCTCCTGACATAGTTCCTTGGTTCACAATCGCCCGAGTGGGAATTTACGATTTGGGACTTTCATCTATGGGACTTCGGTCCAACTTTTTATGATTTTCTACGATATATGTCTTTCCATCATCCGGGGTCACGACCCGGCTCCGTGGCGGAGCTTCGGCTCAAACAAATGGGTTCGCTACCTAGAGATCGTATCTCATCTGGGGAGTATCCACTTTTTATGATGTTTTCTAGAAATCGTATCTCATCTAGGGAGTATCCACTTTTTATGATGTTTTCTAGAGATCGTATCTCATCTGAGGAGTATCCACTTCTTAAGATGTTTTCTAGAGATCGTATCTCATCTGGGGAGTAACCACTTTTTATGATGTTTTCTAAATCGTTTCTCATCTGGGGAATACCACTTTTCATGATGTTTTCTGGATTTCTAGATTCTTGTTATTATTGTATGCTCAATGTCATGAGATTCATTTACACTGTCATTTCCTGTTGTGTGCTATTATTTGAATGTTGCATTCTACATTAGCTAAGAGATTAATTAGAGATAATTGTGTTGACATGCCATGTTTCATACTTATCTATGATTAGATATTATTACTAGAATCATGTCATTCTGTGTTATATCTCTTATTATCTCAATCCATTTGATAAGTACAACTAGACTGATCCGTTTATTGTTTATTTTCTTATAAATAATACTCTGGTCAGGCCGAGTCATTTTAGATGCTCCTTTGGGTCTCATCACAGGATTGATCTTCCGCTTTCAGCTTGCTACTCTGTCTCCGCAGCTTTATGTGCTTTTGTACCTATGACATTATCTTTCGTCGTGTACATATTCTTATATTTAGATCATTGTACATGTATTAGTGGATTTTTGTTGGCCACTATCTTGTTATACACATTCTTGGTTTATTCGTACCTATTTCGCCTTTGTGATATGATTATTCTGTGTCTGGATATGAGATATACCCTATTTATATTATTCTTGTTGTTTATTTTATACTACTTTCCAGATTATATAGTCATTGTGTAGTTGCCCTATGTGTCGAATGGTCATGTCGAAATTTTAATCGGTTTCAGAATTCGATGTGCATTCCTCACATGGAGAAATTATACAATCGGTCACTCTTCGCAAACCTCATTCTCCGTGATGGTCTACGACATTTCTATGAAATGAACTGGATGATAGTGGGTATAGAGGCAGGGTGTTATAGTTCGGTATCAGAGCAACTTTCCGGAATAGTATAAGATAGGATGACGATGGTATTATCTTAAGCCTCTCTCGGGAATCGTGCTTTAGGGTTTTAGTTAGAGTCTTAAGACCCGTCATAGCTTATCTTCCTACGTGATTCCATTTTGATTGAATTCACGTCGTTTGAATTCAACATGAGACTAACCTTTTCCTTCTTTTTTTCCTTAAAGAAGCGAAATAGTTGGTCGTAGCTATGCAAGTGCCGATTCACCTGGTGTACCTCCTACGGGAGGGGTGATTATGTCTCAAGTGGCCTATTTTAAGTCTTTTAGAATAGTTATCGACTTGTCCCCTTCGGGTTGATTTCTATAGTCCATCTAGGGCCCGTGTGCTCTAGTGATGCTTCTGTTTCATTCTTTGACTCGAGTTGTTAATCGATGTCTGTTTGGCCTATTGTGTATCACATTTATCTCGTTGATCATTTATGATCCTTAAAGTTGATTGATCATTGGATATCTTGCCCGTGCGTCATTGCGCACGTCGTAAGAGCCTTTGATCTTGATATTTCTTGATTTCTAGTTAAGATTGTTTCGTACGTCATTACGTACCTAACATGGTCTATTGATCACTTGTCGGTCGGTATGGAGATACCATGTCTTTGTGACTAAACCTAATCCCTTGTTGTCAGCTATATAGTTCTAGCTCGGGTGTTATATCACCAAGCCTTCGGGCTAAAACAACTCATTTCTTACCTCGTTGTGCCGGTGTGAGTCACCAAGCATTTGTGCTAAATTAACTCAACAAATTATTGTTGCATTCCAAACTCAAGATCAAGAATGAGGGGAAGCATCGCGCTTCTTGTGATCCCTCTTCTTGAGTCAAGGTACGTGTCATTAATTCCTTAATGTCATTTACCTTGTTCAGAGATTGTTTTATTTATGTTCTTTTGATATACGTCGATCATATTCTTCATTATCAAAAGATATCATTTGTGTTTTATTCGTAAGTTGATAAAGGAATTTTATTTCCTTTATGCCATCATGAATGATTTATTGAATTTTTATATTTCACGAGATTTGCGTGAACGTTAGAAATTGTGAGGACTTTCTTGTGTTAACTTGTCCATCGGGTGTGTTAAGTATCTTGAATGAGATATGGGACGCTATGTTGTAGTTCGAAATTCCTAAACACCATTATGTGACAATCCGACATTTGAAATGATCCCTAAAATTAAATTAACCATTAATAAGTTAATCAAAATAATAATATTTTGTATTTTTTCTATTTTCTTAGTCGTTTGTTATTTTTCTAGTTTATTTCTAGATTTCCTAGGAGCAATTCCAAGAATTTGAGTGGTTCAAGATTTTTAATTAGAAATTATCTTGAATCTTTTCTTTGAGTAAATTAAATAACTCCAGGAACAACCCAAAAAGTTATTTATTTATGTCTCTTTTTTCTGGATTTCAGATCTTTGATTTTCGAGAATTCTTAGTGATTGAGAATCTCGCCTAATTCTTAATCCTTGTGTCGATTTTCTAAAGAGAATTTATTATTCTTGTGATTCCATGGGTCTCCTTGTTTTCTCTAGTGAACGATCGCTCGAGAGAATGGGAATCCCGTGGGGGAGGGAAATTTGAGTTTTTGCGATCCACGGCAAACTCTATAATTCCTTTCTTCGAATTTGTGATCTAGTCGATCATCCGGAAGTGTTATAGTCAATTCACTTATGGACTAAGCCTTGCGTTGTTCTTAGAAATGAATATCGAAAGGATGATCTCTTTTTATATTCCTCCTTTGTTTGTTTGAATCATTTGGATCGACAATTGTCTCTGCACGTTTGTTAACCCTTGTCAATCAAATTTTTGGGGATTACGACCTCTTTGGTTTAATCTCATTTTGTTATAGAAATTGTCTATTGCTTCTTTGATTAATTGCTATTGTTTTTACGATTTAAGATTTATGGCAGAAAATTATCTTAAATCCCATTGTTCCGAAGTGGTAAGTTGTGCACTACTTATCCATCATCTTCTCGATGTTTCTGATTTTCTAAAATCGACACTCAGGTTTCTAAATATTGGGAATTTCATATAGTTCCTAATGATTCGTCTTTATGGTTACTAAATGAAATTTAGTACCAGGTTAGAAATCGATTTCCCCAAATAGTTCATTGGTATTCCATTACCAATACTAGTTATTGATTTCTAGCTCGTTGGTATTCCGTATCAACCTGGGATCATTGATTATTCCTTCGAGAATTGCTCTCTTTAGCTAACTTCGTTGGAATCTCTGAGTTGTTCTTTTGTGGGTGTTAGCCACCTTGTCGCAAGACTAAAATGCTGAAGTTCAGTGTTCGCTACATCGTCGTGATTGAGTTTTGGGAATGGATTAGTCAACCATCTTTAATTCCCATTTCATATCCTAAGAGAAATATCTACTATTGATATCTCGTGTCTGTAGGACGGAATCCCGTTGCTCCTTGAAATTCCAAATTAGATTCGCTTGGTTTTTGTGCATTCTGTTGATTCTCATTCCCTTGAGAATCATATGAAGAAAGGCGAGTTTATTTGAATTCATATGGAATTATTTTACCCGTTTGGGATGACTACCTTCATGGGCAACGAAGTTCGAGATTGAACTCCAGCTTTTATGATCTTGCGAGTCGAAATTGAGATCTCGCCTAGCCGTTAGTGTGATCTTTTCATTTTGTGTCGGTTCTTGTGGTACCACTCCGTGGTATTATTTTTGGTTGTTACTTATTACTTCATTCTTAAGGAATTGCGGGGATGCAATTCTTTTAAGGGGGGAAGTCTGTAACAACCCGCTCATTTGATGATAATAGATTTAACTATTTTATTTAAATACATCGTCGTGTCCGATGTGTCACTCAAATTGTCGTTTTTCACAAACGATAAAATTAGGATTCGGGACCACTTCCATTGAGTCCAGATCGTCGTTTACAACCTTTTTGACTATAAGCGTCGATATAGTTGGAGTTAGGTAAAATTTGGTCATTTTCTCATTTGAGTGTATGACCAAAATATCACTTTTTGCATACGAATGAATTTGGACTCAAAACCACTTTCATTAAGTTCAAAACGCCGTTTACGAGTTCAAAAAGTATAAACATTGATATATTCCGAGCTTTGGAATTTTGGCACCTTTGCTAGGGCTTGGTTAGCCAACCTAGCTCATTCACTTAAGAGCTCCACCTAGGTCTCTCCTCCTTCATTCATTCTCACTTCAAAGAAAATAGAAAATGAAAAAGGTAATGGGAAATCGAAATTTCCTAAGCTAGGGCCTTCAATCTAGAGCTCAATTCTTGTGCAAATCCAATTCGAAGACATAGGTAATCTCTCTACTCTCCCTCTCTACCTTATCCTCCTCTCAATTTCGGATTTTTCTCACAACCCTAACACATATATGTTTGGATGTGAATGTATGAGGTGATTTTGTTGGTGCAATTGATGAAAGAGAGGAGCTTTGCTCGTTTGGGTGCTTGTTTTTCCTTGTTGGAGCTTGTTCTTGATATTCAAGAGCCAAAGATGAGTTCTTTTTGAACTCACATCTATGCCACAAACCCTTGGCTTGTACAAGTGTAATTTAGTGTTCATATGTGTTTTCATGTGCTAGTGAATTTGTTATGTTAGTGTAACTTAGCTGATTCCATATTTTTATGTTCCATCGCATTGAGATTATTAGAAGGATAGCTTACACGATCTTATGCATAGGTTATGAGTTGATTTGGTGATGTTGTGAACCTCCGTTGTCCCCTGACAAAGTTCAAAGTCTTCACAAGTTGCCTGAATCACTTTGGTGTGCTTTGGTATGGAATTTAGTTCATACTTGAATTTATAAACCGAAACATTGCAATCTTATGTATATATGTTATTCACATGATCAATGCACATGATTTGAATCGATTAAGTGGTGTTTGTGAAGTATCATTGTCGCACCCAGCAAGTTCTAAGACTTCACAATTCGCTTATATCGAATTTATTCGTTTTGGTTCGAAATTTGATTCGTTTAGAACCTATATTCAAAATCCTTGCACTCGAACTTTGCGAGTCGATACGGTGGATTGGAGAGGTCACGTTGATGCCCCGAAGAAGTCATGAGCCTTGACAATCGACGGCGGACGCTTGCAGGGGTCGAATCCCCCTAGGTTAGACCTGGGCAATGGCCTAGGTCAAGACCGGTCGACCGGCTAAAATAGGGGCGGTCGACCGGTTTTGTGTCTGTTGCAAATCGGTCGACCGTCCTTTTTGGACCGGTCGACCGTCCTTTTTGGACCGGTCGACCGGTCCTGGTGAACCTAGGCTGTTTTAACCAGGTTCGACCCAATCTTGATCGTGCACTTCCGCGCATGATCCCGTTTGTTTCTTGACTCCTTTTTGGTCTTCCATGCATGTCGATGGTCTATGAATTCACCAGTGATCGTGCGTTCTAATTCGTATATCAAATTTATTCGATACTCTAGTTAAGATGATTCACACTATTAAAACGTAGGTTATCGACTCGATATCCATCGAGCCTATTCCGATGTAGTTTGAAACCATCGGGTACTAGTTTGGGATTTCAATTCGTTTATTGATCGAAATTACATCCGTTATCCCTTGATTTCCTTTATGTTGTTGTAATGTGAGTTTATGTTTCATGATGTTTGTGTTCTATTCGCTACGGCGATAGTTTTCATGAATATTTGAACCACAGTGGATAATGGGGTTTTATATTGTCAATGGGTATCGAACCAACGTTTAATTAGTTTTTAAATTCAAATTATTTTAAAATAAATTTGGTTTCTAAACTCAGTTCTGATTCTATTGATTTATATATGATTCCTCATCCTATCGATCGGACGAGAAATTTAGTTTATTCACCTCGGTAAAACTGAGGACTATGACCCCTTATATGATTACTTCGGCGAATAACTCTTGGACTCGTGCGTTCGAACATGTGTGGTGATTCCCTCTGTTTTGAATATAAACCAATTACGAGTTCGTAAATATTCGAGAATAGCATGTGGTTATGGGACATGTCGCTATTTTCTTATATTAACTAGCTCGGAGTAATTTCTATTCACCCGGATCGATGTGATCCGTTTTATGATTGTTCTTGGTGTTTTGAGAATGAACCAACAACAGGTTCGTAAATATTCGAGAATAGCGAGTAGTTTGGGACATTTAGCTATTTTCTTATATTAACTATCTTGGTGTAATTTATTCACCCTATCCGCCTCCTGACATAGTTGCTTGGTTCGCAATCGCCCGAGTGGTAATTTATGATTTGGGACCTTCATCTATGGGACTTCGGTCCAACTTTCTGTTATTTTCTACGATTTATGTATTTCCATCATACGGGGTCACGACCCGGCTCCGTGGCGGAGCTTCGGCTCAAACAAATGGGTTCTCTACCTAGAGATCGTATCTCATCTGGGGAGTATCCACTTTTTATGATGTTTTCTAGAGATAATATCTCATCTAGGGAGTATCCACTTTTTATGATGTTTTCTAGAGATCGTACCTCATTTGGGGAGTATCCACTTCTTAAGATGTTTTCTAGAGATCGTATTTCATCTGGAGAGTAACCACTTTTTATGATGTTTTTCGGATCGTTTCTCATCTGGGAGTACCACTTTTTATGATGTTTTCTGGATTTCTAGTGATTTCTGGATTCTTGTTATTGTTGTATGCTCAATGTCATGAGATCCATTTCCACTGTCATTTCTTGTTGTGCGCTATTATTTGAATGTTGCATTCTACATTACAAAGGAGATTAATTATAGATAGTTGTGTTGACATGCCTTGTTTCATACTTATCTATGATTAGATATTATTACTAGAATCATGTCATCCTGTGTTATATCTCTTATTATCTCAATCCATTTGATAAGTATTGCTAGATTTATCTGTTTATTGTTTATTTTCATATAAATAATACTCGGGTTAGGCCGAGTCATTTTAGGTGCTCCTTTGGGTCTCATCGCAGGATTGATCTTTCGCTTTCAGCTTGCTACTCTGTCTCCGCAGCTTTATGTGCTTTTGTACCTATGATATTATCTTTCGTCGTGTACATATTCTTTTATTTAGATCATGGTACATGTATTAGTGGATCTTTGTTGACCACTATTTGTTGTACACATTCTTGGTTTATTCATACCTATTCCTCCCTTGTGATATGATTATTTTTGTCTGGCTATGAGATATACCATATTTATATTATTGTTGTTGTCTATTTTATACTGCTTTCCGGATTATTTATAGCCGTTGTGTAGTTGCCCTTTGTGCCGAATGGTCATGTCGAAATTTTAATCGGTATCAGAATTCAATGTGCATTCCTCACATGGAGCAATTATACAATCGGTCGCTCATCACAAACCTCATTCTCCATTATGGTCTGCGACATTTCTCTGAAATGAACTAGAGATAGTGGGTATAGAGGTGGGGCGTTACATTACATCTTTCAAAATCAGATTTCAAAACCAAATTTTCATCATTAAGCAATTTGATTTTAGTTTGGGACTCAGCAATTTCAAATTCAAAATGTTTTCGACTCTCAGATTCAAATTTCTTGAGCTTTTCAATCTCAATTTCTGGCTCATTCATTATAGACTCAGTTTTCAACAAGTTTTGTTTTTCAGCAAAAATATATTTGGAATTTTCAGTCGTCTTAAAATTTTCAAATTCTTTTTGCAAACAATTATTTGTGCTTTCGAGCTCTATCTTGTTCTCTTTTAAAATCAGGATTTCATACACCAAGTTTTTGAATATTTTTATTTTGATGAACAAGAACATCTTTCAAATTTAAATAGTTTTTGCATTTAGAATTTGAAGACTTCTTAACGTTTTTAAGCTTTGATTCCAAAAGATTATTTTTGCAAATCAACTCAAGTTTTTCAGATTTTAGAATTTTATTTTAGATTTTAGATTCTCAACAGATTTAGTCAAACTATTTAAACGATGAATTAAATCTTTACAAGAAAGATCTCATGTTGTGTGTCCATCTGAGTTTCCATTTGTACAACCTGTTAAGCGCAAATCTGAAACTGAATTGATTGTTGAGGGTTTTGAGCAGTTGTCAGATTTTCCATATAATGTGTCGAGTGTTCTCCAGATATCCTGCCAGTTAAACAATGGGAGATAAGGCAATATTGGAGATCATCAATATAGGAATATAAAGTATGAATAGCACGAGAGGTGAACCCAATATCATTTCTACTAACCATATCATATCCATTAATAACAGTATCTGTAACAACCCGTAAAATGCGAGCCAGTTTGAAATTTTTATTTTGGCAATTTTAGCGAATTTTGATTATTTAAAATGAATTATTTTAAATAATATCGACGAGAAATTTATTTTGAATATAAATCGAACGTATATATTATATACGTCTCGTTAGAATATAAATATTTATATATAATTATAAATAGAATTGAAAATGGCGCGGTAGTTCGATAATTCGATTTCAAACTTCAATTGAATGTACCGGGTGCAAAACAATCCGGATTTTAGTGAAACCAAAAATCATAGGATCTATTTGATAGTATCTTTCCAACGAATCCGAAGAACTGAGATTTCATCTTAGAAATGATAAGATATGTCCAGTTTAAAATTAGAAATAGTCGCCGTGGAATTTATATATATTTTTATATATATAAGGCCCTTAAAAATAGCAATTTTGCAAACGACCTCGGATTTCGACGAAACCAGTTTTGTTGGGTCCGTGATGTTAAGTTATTGCTAGATTCCAAATTTCATAATTTTTCGAATTAATATGTGAGCGTGGCAAAAGAAAACGCGTTTGACCAGTTTCAGTAGATTTTAATCGACTGGAAAATGGCCATTTTTCTAACGGTCTCAGAATTCGACGAAACTAGTTTTGTTAGGACCGTATCGTCAATACGAAGCTAGAAAATATTTTTCTGGAATTTTTCGTGTTCGTATGTGGCCCCGGTAATTTGAAATGTACGTTTAAAATTCAATATAGTGATTTAAATGTAAATTTAACGGAAACTGATTGTAACAATCGGATCAGCTTGCGATACATATCCCATTGTGTTCGGAATGGGGGTAAAACGCTATGGACGACAGGCGGTGGGTCTCGTTTCGAGGTCGTATGTGAAACCCAACTCTTTAGGATAAAATAAATTAATTAATTAATAATAATAAAAAATATAATATCTTTCCCCCTTTTTAACCGTCTGCCCCCCCCCCCCCCCCGTCCAAATTCATTCTAGAAAAGAAAAAAGAAAAAGAAGAAGAAGAAGATGACGGAGGAGCCGCCGCCCTCCCCAAGGGCCACCGCGCCTCATCGGAGACCTCCCTCCCTCTTCCTCCTCCCCTTCTCCTCCTTGACCGCATCGCAATCCCCAAATCCCAGAGCCACCTCGCGACGCAAACACTAGAACCCAACGCCCTAGGCCACCGCACCTCCCTCCACCTTCTTCTTCCTCCTCCGGTTCTCCTCGCGACAGTCCCCCCCCTAGAAGCTGCCGCCGACGCAATGCCCCCTTTTTTTTCTTCGAATCCAGTAAGTTTTTTTCTTTTTTTTATTTCTGATTTCGATTTTAGATTTAGAAACTGATTTCGATTTTAGATTTAGAAACTGATTTTGATTTTTTTTTAAGAAACTATAAACTGTTTTTTTTTTTTTAAAAAAAAAAGAATTTTAAAACTGAATTTTTAAAAGAAATGTAAACTGAATTTTTAAAAGAAATATAAACTGAATTTTTAAAAGAAATATAAACTGAATTTTTAAAAGAAATATAAACTGAATTTTTAAAAGAAATATAAACTGAATTTTTAAAAGAAATGTAAACTGAATTTTTAAAAGAAATATAAACTGAATTTTTAAAAGAAATGTAAACTGAATTTTTAAAAGAATTTTAAAAACTGATTTTATTTTTAGATTTTAAATAAGAAAAGATTTAAACTTTAGAATAGAAAAATTCGATTCTTATATATTGAACTTTGAACTAAAAATTCGATTTTTATATATTGAACTTTGAACTAAAAATTCGATTCTTATATATTGAACTTTGAACTAAAAATTCGATTTTTATATATTGAACTTTGAACTAAAAATTCGATTCTTATATATTGAACTTTGAACTAAAAATTCGATTTTTATATATTGAACTTTGAACTAAAAATTCGATTCTTATATATTGAACTTTGAACTAAAAATTCGATTTTTATATATTGAACTTTGAACTAAAAAATTCGATTTTTATATATTGAATAGCATAGTAAAAATTCAATTTTTACATATGTAGTGAAAGCGGACAACGAAGGTGACAAAAAGGCGGGATCGACGAAGATCTCTGCAATAGAAGTGCCGTGGAGCTAGGATAGCTATATGTGAGAATTTCTCACCTTTCAATTTCTTTTCTAGTTTTATATATATACTAGGATGCAGACGGTGCTTAGAAGCACCCGACACCCGTCCACAGACCATGGACTTGTTTGTTTGGTTGCGTAGATTAGTTGGATTATTTGATTGAAATTGAATTGTGTGGTGAAATGAATTGATTTGATTGATGTGTGAATGGCGTGGGCCTTCACTAGACCGGGGATAAGGCTAGGCCTCGTCCCGTTTCTAGTATCGTGCCGTTATGCCGTCGAAATTTTCTAAAATATGTTAGAAAAATAAAATATCATTTTATTGAAGAAATGAACTGAATAGAAATTCATGTGTTGAAATAAAATGTTTTATCGTTAAAATATAATTTTTGACGTGAATGTGAATAAATAAATATTCATTTACAAACTGGACGGTTTGTTTATGTATACCTATTTGAAGGACATTGATTGGGTCGATAAATTTTACACATCGCCCAATTGCACAAATAAAATCTGTGTTTGATTGTTTGAAACCCCACACGGGTGTTGGGATGAAATTTGAAGTTCACTCATCCTGATTGATTAAATATGTCGATCGATTGATTGACAGGCTGTTATAAGCGTTGAATATCTATATTTGATGCTTATACAGTGTAGTGCACTTTGGTTGATGGTTGATTATTTTCAATGCTATTATATACATGTGTTGTATGAAAATCCATATAATTAATTTTATATGGTAATTGTTGGGCCTCATTCCAATTTGAAAAATAAAGAAAATTTGAAAATAGAAATTTATGAAGTCGTGTTGATTAGATTGACGCCATTTTGACGTGAACGATATTTGTATCGATTTTATTCATTTTAAAAATGAATATTGAAAAGTGATTTCGAAATCGACGATTTCGAAATGAATTGAATTGAAAACGATTTCGAAATGAATTGAATTGAAAACGAATTCAAAGTGAATTGAAAACGATTTCGAAATGAATTGAATTGAAAACGATTTCGAAATGAATTGAATTGAAAACGATTTCAAAGTGAATTGAAAACGATTTCGAAATGAATTGAATTGAAAACGATTTCGAAATGAATTGAATTGAAAACGATTTCGAAATGAATTGAATTGAAAACGATTTCAAAGTGAAGTGAAAACGATTTCGAAATGAAGTGAATTGAAAACGATTTCGAAATGAAGTGAATTGAAAACGATTTCGAAATGAATTGAATTGAAAACGATTTCGAAATGAATTGAATTGAAAACGAATTCAAAGTGAATTGAAAACGATTTCGAAATGAATTGAATTGAAAACGATTTCGAAATGAATTGAATTGAAAACGATTTCAAAGTGAATTGAAAACGATTTCGAAATGAATTGAATTGAAAACGATTTGGAAATGAATTGAATTGAAAACGATTTCGAAATGAATTGAATTGAATATGAATTCAAATTGAATTGAAATTTGAATTGAATAGAAATGAATATTCAAAACGAATTTATAAAGAAGAATTCAATTGTGATTTGAATTGAAAAGGAAGTTGAAAAAGTTTTTGAAACGAATTCAAAACTATTTATATAATTCGTTTTAAATAGAAATCGACGATATATATATTATATATATAATATAATGGCCTGAATAGAACGCGCCGCGCCGCGGTAGTTCGTGAATTTCGACCATTGATTTCAAACGGACATTACGGGAGATCCGACCGTCGGATTCTCCTAAAACCGGAACCGTTGGGTTCGTATCGAAAAGAGCTTTCTAACGAATGTGATAAATTAGAAATCTAACGGTTGGATTTGGAATTATGTCCAAATCAAATTTGAAAAAGGTCGCTGTAAGTGCAGTTCGATGGCCATTGATGGAAATCGACTATACGGGCCTTGATAAAATTATTAAAAATAGTAATAATTTGTGTAAAATCATAAGAAATGATTTGTGAAGATTTGGGATGAAAAACTCCATATTTGAAAAGATAAAAATAGATTTTTATCGAAATGAACTAGTTTTGAACTAGAATTATAATTCTATTTATTTTTAAATAAATAAATTGAATTTGAAATGGTTTTGAAAATAACCAAAATTTCCAATGATTGCATTGGAGTGGATTTGAATCGAAATTGTCTTCGGAATATTTCGATGTTGGAATTCGTGATTATATAGGTGTTGTTATGGAAATTTGAAAGATATATATTTATATCGTTATTTCCAATACGACATTTGTTAGTCGTAGAGTTCGATATTGAATATAAGCCGATATATTTTCTATTCAGAGCCTTGTATTGAATATCGAATGTGATTTGGGTTTGTCGTGAATGGTGTCTTCACTAACACTGTTCTTGAACCCAGTTGAGAAATGATTAAATCTTTTTATTTAGATTTAATGAAGTGTACCAATTAAATAATATTTAATTGGAATTGAATTGATATTGATTTTTGGGTTTATCGTGAATAGTGTTTTAAATAACACTCGTTCTTTAACCCGATAATTAATGAATGTGACTTTGGGTTTATCGTGAACCGTGTTTTAAATGACACGGATTCTTTGACCCAGTTGAAGATTAAAACTAAGTGGAGTTTTAATGAATCTTTAATTAGATTGAAATGATCGAAAGTGGAGTATCACCAGTTTTGCTCCAGGCGATAGTTAAATCTTTAATTAGATTTAAACGTGAAATGGTAATTGAATTTACCGATAACACTGTGGTGTTAGATATGAAGTATTACCAGTTTTACTCCATGGGATAAATAGGTTGGGATGGGAAAATTAAAATAAATGATTACTTCGGTAAGGTTCGCTAATCCCGACTAGTTTGAATTGAGATTCAAAAATAGAATAAAGAATAAATTCAAAGAATTTATCTTGGATAAAATTAATGGGAACATTTCCCTATGAATGTGAAATTTAGAAACTAACTGTCGGTTGGCCAAGCAGAATGGTTTTCTGGATATTGATCTGATGTTGGTTTCGGCCTTCGGGGTTAATATTTGGGGAATTATTCTCTTGATTAATTTACGGTTAGTGACTAATGAATTGGAATGAGGCGTATGTTGTGTTTGTGTAACACTTATTTAAAATATACGCGAGTTATTCGGAAAGACCGGGTTTATCCCATTCTGAATAATTGATACGACGATAAGTCGAAGATGAAGACGATGGTCGAAGACCGGAGGTCTTCACGTCGTTTGGGTGATAACTGATGATCTTGATTGGGCTGTACACCCAAGAAGATGGAAACAGTTGGTGATCGTCCAGACGTACTTGGAGATCGATGGATATGCGGGGTACTAGATGCTCCCGGTTTCGTTCAGACCCAGAACGGACTTGTAAATGGACTGTGTGTCTGACATCGGATTTCATTCTGTGTGACTGATATCGGTTGCATAGGATGGTTTGCCTGTGTGGCATGCTAAGATGCAAATGATCAAGGCTTCTGTTGAAAAGCAAAGTCTTGTGGTTGGTGATCAAAGCACGGCCTTTGTGGCGTAGCTTTGTGTAACGTTTACTTCGCGAGTTTCACACCCGGTATGAACCAAAAACGGGAGAAAGGACCTCAGGGAGGGCCTGCGTTTCCTCCTAGCTAGAAGTGGCGTCAGTGGTTTTACACGCCCTGACGAGTTTGACTTATGTGGTTGTTGCTGTTGCGAGGCGCCTCGGATTGATCGGTCGTTCTCGAACCGATGGAGTCATTTAGTTGGCTCATTTACGCCCCAAAGGGCGGCGAAACGCAGTGCTCAGGCATTTTAATCCACATCGGTGGACCGGCCCTGTCGCTCCTAGGGTCACTCGAGCTCTGATCCTGAGACTCGGGCTGGGCAGTCTCGAATCGGTTGAGGACTATCTTTTGCCTCGGTTCATAGATGGAAATCCAATTTCCAAATACGTGACATTTGCGGTTTTAATTGTAGAACTAGTATGGCGACATGATATATGGTACCCATGCCGCCTATGATTGATACTTATGATTTGAAGTTGTTTTATACACTATACACTTATAATAGTATCAAATGATTTGTTTTAAACGTATCAAGCATTCTTTGGCTGTTATAAGGGAAAACCCTATCCTCGGCTGCGTTGCATTGTGTGATGGGACCTGGGTCTTATAACAGCTTCATTTTTCTTTATTTAGCATTGCGCTGTTTGTTTTTATGCACTGGTATTCTTGGGAGGAAACCCGTTCCGTGTTATACGGCGTGGTCCCTTGATTTACCTAATGATTTAAAATAAAGATTAGTAACTGTTTTAGTTCTCACACCAGTCACATGACTGACCTGGAGTTTATTGTTTTAACCTAAACTCTGGGTGCCCTTATTTTGACACGGGCAGCTAGTAGTTTTGGTTTTGCAGATTTATATTCACAGGATCCTGGTTTACAGCTGGAACGATATCCGGAAAGCTTTGTATCCGTATATCTCATTCTAGTTGTGTATTGTATTATTTTCCGCTGCGATGTATTTAAATGTAATTTAAATCTCTGATATTTCTGTGTAATATTCATTTATACTCTGTATATTCTTGTAATCTGATGCATTGTTGTAATATACAATGAAACGTTCTTTTATATGCGTTCTGTTGTGGTTTGTTCTCGAACTATCCGACACTTTCCTTAACGGGGAAGTTACGGGTTTTCACAGTTGGTATCAGAGCTTTGGTTTACAAAGCTAGAGAACAAGACACATTAGAACCATACGAAAGAATTCATCAGATATTGGATTAGTAATATCCAATGGAGATGACTCGTTAGAGATGGGATCAGTAGTATCCTAGAACGAGGGTGAAGAGTATATTTTTCAAATGAAAACAATTTTGGTTTTGAAAATTTAAATCAACTATTCGTAATTGATTATTTGTTTATATTGATTTGGACAATGCAGTATATAAAAATTTTGGGTATACGTCTGATCCACGTGTATTCGAAGTTTTAATATATTGGATAGACATAGCATCACACTCTAGTCGCCCGGAGATGATTCTACTGATGACTATATAGCATCAGTAGTGTGTGTTCGAGTTTCGAAGGTGTGATTTTCTATATATTTCCTATAGACTGGTGTGAGAACCAAAACTAATATAGCTAGAATACATTGTTATGATTTGGCATCAAAAATCTGATTTTTGACTATATATCAAAGTTATGAATTTGAAACTCTAATTCACTAATTGATTGATGTTTGTGTTGTTTATTTAGTTGTTTGATAATTTTGAACCATTATGCCTAATTGAACCGAATATTGAATTATATTGAAAATTGGTTGCGTTTGCTTGTATATACTCGTACTTATATTGAACAGGTCATAGCAAGGAGGCTAGAGCCAGAGAATAAAATTTGTTTGCCCGACAAATAGGTACATGTTTACTACATAATTTCCTGTTTTGTTTGGGTGATGACGATTTTGTGAGCCTATTGGCTAGCCGCTTGGCTTGTTCTTTTTCTTTTTGAGATCTGAAGGACCGGGGAGGCTATTTGAAATTCCCCGATGCTCCCGGTGCAGGGGAGGTTATGGCGAATTTTTTCGAAAATTTAGGGTGTTAGCCAAATTTTTGAAATTTTTGAAAATTCTCAGAAACTAAAGAGTTAGAGAATGGAAGCCAGGACGAGCGTAGAGTTGAATTATCAAACCACTTTCGACTTTGTTCCTTTTCGGGGACGAAAAGTTTTAAGTGGGGGAGATTGTAACAACCCGTAAAATGCGAGCCAGTTTGAAATTTTTATTTTGGCAATTTTAGCGAATTTTGATTATTTAAAATGAATTATTTTAAATAATATCGACGAGAAATTTATTTTGAATATAAATCGAACGTATATATTATATACGTCGTCGTTAGAATATAAATATTT
Organism: Allium sativum; assembly: GCA_030737875.1. Classification (NCBI taxonomy): domain Eukaryota; kingdom Viridiplantae; phylum Streptophyta; class Magnoliopsida; order Asparagales; family Amaryllidaceae; genus Allium; species Allium sativum. The sequence continues at coordinate 418,558,904 of CM060924.1, forward strand.
ATATATAATTATAAATAGAATTGAAAATGGCGCGGTAGTTCGATAATTCGATTTCAAACTTCAATTGAATGTACCGGGTGCAAAACAATCCGGATTTTAGTGAAGCCAAAAATCATAGGATCTATTTGATAGTATCTTTCCAACGAATCCGAAGAACTGAGATTTCATCTTAGAAATGATAAGATATGTCCAGTTTAAAATTAGAAATAGTCGCCGTGGAATTTATATATATTTTTATATATATAAGGCCCTTAAAAATAGCAATTTTGCAAACGACCTCGGATTTCGACGAAACCAGTTTTGTTGGGTCCGTGATGTTAAGTTATTGCTAGATTCCAAATTTCATAATTTTTCGAATTAATATGTGAGCGTGGCAAAAGAAAACGCGTTTGACCAGTTTCAGTAGATTTTAATCGACTGGAAAATGGCCATTTTTCTAACGGTCTCAGAATTCGACGAAACTAGTTTTGTTAGGACCGTATCGTCAATACGAAGCTAGAAAATATTTTTCTGGAATTTTTCGTGTTCGTATGTGGCCCTGGTAATTTGAAATGTACGTTTAAAATTCAATATAGTGATTTAAATGTAAATTTAACGGAAACTGATTGTAACAATCGGATCAGCTTGCGATACATATCCCATTGTGTTCGGAATGGGGGTAAAACGCTATGGACGACAGGCGGTGGGTCTCGTTTCGAGGTCGTATGTGAAAGCCAACTCTTTAGGATAAATTAATTAATTAATTAATAATAATAAAAAATATAATATCTTTCCCCCTTTTTAACCGTCTGCCCCCCCCCCCCCCCCGTCCAAATTCATTCTAGAAAAGAAAAAAAAAAAAAAAGATGACGGAGGAGCCGCCGCCCTCCCCAAGGGCCACCGCGCCTCATCGGAGACCTCCCTCCCTCTTCCTCCTCCCCTTCTCCTCCTTGACCGCATCGCAATCCCCAAATCCCAGAGCCAGCTCGCGACGCAAACCCTAGAACCCAACGCCCTAGGCCACCGCACCTCCCTCCACCTTCTTCTTCCTCCTCCGGTTCTCCTCGCGACAGTCCCCCCCCCCCTAGAAGCTGCCGCCGACGCAATGCCCCCTTTTTTTTCTTCGAATCCAGTAAGTTTTTTTCTTTTTTTTATTTCTGATTTCGATTTTAGATTTAGAAACTGATTTCGATTTTAGATTTAGAAACTGATTTTGATTTTTTTTTTAAGAAACTATAAACTGTTTTTTTTTTTTTTAAAAAAAAGAATTTTAAAACTGAATTTTTAAAAGAAATGTAAACTGAATTTTTAAAAGAAATATAAACTGAATTTTTAAAAGAAATATAAACTGAATTTTTAAAAGAAATATAAACTGAATTTTTAAAAGAAATATAAACTGAATTTTTAAAAGAAATGTAAACTGAATTTTTAAAGAAATATAAACTGAATTTTTAAAAGAAATGTAAACTGAATTTTTAAAAGAATTTTAAAAACTGATTTTATTTTTAGATTTTAAATAAGAAAAGATTTAAACTTTAGAATAGAAAAATTCGATTCTTATATATTGAACTTTGAACTAAAAATTCGATTCTTATATATTGAACTTTGAACTAAAAATTCGATTCTTATATATTGAACTTTGAACTAAAAATTCGATTCTTATATATTGAACTTTGAACTAAAAATTCGATTTTTATATATTGAACTTTGAACTAAAAATTCGATTCTTATATATTGAACTTTGAACTAAAAATTCGATTTTTATATATTGAACTTTGAACTAAAAATTCGATTCTTATATATTGAACTTTGAACTAAAAATTCGATTTTTATATATTGAACTTTGAACTAAAAAATTCGATTTTTATATATTGAATAGCATAGTAAAAATTCAATTTTACATATGTAGTGAAAGCGGACAACGAAGGTGACAAAAAGGCGGGATCGACGAAGATCTCTGCAATAGAAGTGCCGTGGAGCTAGGATAGCTATATGTGAGAATTTCTCACCTTTCAATTTCTTTTCTAGTTTTATATATATACTAGGATGCAGACGGTGCTTAGAAGCACCCGACACCCTTCCACAGACCATGGACTTGTTTGTTTGGTTGCGTAGATTAGTTGGATTATTTGATTGAAATTGAATTGTGTGGTGAAATGAATTGATTTGATTGATGTGTGAATGGCGTGGGCCTTCACTAGACCGGGGATAAGGCTAGGCCTCGTCCCGTTTCTAGTATCGTGCCGTTATGCCGTCGAAATTTTCTAAAATATGTTAGAAAAATAAAATATCATTTTATTGAAGAAATGAACTGAATAGAAATTCATGTGTTGAAATAAAATGTTTTATCGTTAAAATATAATTTTTGACGTGAATGTGAATAAATAAATATTCATTTACAAACCGGACGGTTTGTTTATGTATACCTATTTGAAGGACATTGATTGGGTCGATAAATTTTACACATCGCCCAATTGCACAAATAAAATCTGTGTTTGATTGTTTGAAACCCCACACGGGTGTTGGGATGAAATTTGAAGTTCACTCATCCTGATTGATTAAATATGTCGATCGATTGATTGACAGGCTGTTATAAGCGTTGAATATCTATATTTGATGCTTATACAGTGTAGTGCACTTTGGTTGATGGTTGATTATTTTCAATGCTATTATATACATGTGTTGTATGAAAATCCATATAATTAATTTTATATGGTAATTGATTGGGCCTCATTCCAATTTGAAAAATAAAGAAAAATTGAAAATAGAAATTTATGAAGCCGTGTTGATTAGATTGACGCCATTTTGACGTGAACGATATTTGTATCGATTTTATTCATTTTAAAAATGAATATTGAAAAGTGATTTCGAAATCGACGATTTCGAAATGAATTGAATTGAAAACGATTTCGAAATGAATTGAATTGAAAACGATTTCGAAATGAATTGAATTGAAAACGAATTCAAAGTGAATTGAAAACGATTTCGAAATGAATTGAATTGAAAACGATTTCGAAATAAATTGAATTGAAAACGATTTCAAAGTGAATTGAAAACGATTTCGAAATGAATTGAATTGAAAACGATTTCGAAATGAATTGAATTGAAAACGATTTCAAAGTGAAGTGAAAACGATTTCGAAATGAAGTGAATTGAAAACGATTTCGAAATGAAGTGAATTGAAAACGATTTCGAAATGAATTGAATTGAAAACGATTTCGAAATGAATTGAATTGAAAACGATTTCGAAATGAATTGAATTGAAAACGATTTCGAAATGAATTGAATTGAAAACGAATTCAAAGTGAATTGAAAACGATTTCGAAATGAATTGAATTGAAAACGATTTCGAAATGAATTGAATTGAAAACGATTTCAAAGTGAATTGAAAACGATTTCGAAATGAATTGAATTGAAAACGATTTCAAAGTGAATTGAAAACGATTTCGAAATGAATTGAATTGAAAACGATTTCGAAATGAATTGAATTGAAAACGATTTCGAAATGAATTGAATTGAAAATGATTTCGAAATGAATTGAATTGAAAACGATTTCGAAATGAATTGAATTGAATATGAATTCAAATTGAATTGAAATTTGAATTGAATAGAAATGAATATTCAAAACGAATTTATAAAGAAGAATTCAATTGTGATTTGAATTGAAAAGGAAGTTGAAAAAGTTTTTGAAACGAATTCAAAACTATTTATATAATTCGTTTTAAATAGAAATCGACGATATATATATTATATATATAATATAATGGCCTGAATAAAACGCGCCGCGCCGCGGTAGTTCGTGAATTTCGACCATTGATTTCAAACGGACATTACGGGAGATCCGACCGTCGGATTCTCCTAAAACCGGAACCGTTGGGTTCGTATCGAAAAGAGCTTTCTAACGAATGTGATAAATTAGAAATCTAACAGTTGGATTTGGAATTATGTCCAAATCAAATTTGAAAAAGGTCGCTGTAAGTGCAGTTCGATGGCCATTGATGGAAATCGACTATACGGGCCTTGATAAAATTATTAAAAATAGTAATAATTTGTGTAAAATCATAAGAAATGATTTGTGAAGATTTGGGATGAAAAACTCCATATTTGAAAAGATAAAAATAGATTTTTATCGAAATGAACTAGTTTTGAACTAGAATTATAATTCTATTTATTTTTAAATAAATAAATTGAATTTGAAATGGTTTTGAAAATAACCAAAATTTCCAATGATTGCATTGGAGTGGATTTGAATCGAAATTGTCTTCGGAATATTTCGATGTTGGAATTCGTGATTATATAGGTGTTGTTATGGAAATTTAAAAGATATATATTTATATCGTTATTTCCAATACGACATTTGTTAGTCGTAGAGTTCGATATTGAATATAAGCCGATATATTTTCTATTCAGAGCCTTGTATTGAATATCGAATGTGATTTGGGTTTGTCGTGAATGGTGTCTTCACTAACACTGTTCTTGAACCCAGTTGAGAAATGATTAAATCTTTTTATTTAGATTTAATGAAGTGTACCAATTAAATAATATTTAATTGGAATTGAATTGATATTGATTTTTGGGTTTATCGTGAACAGTGTTTTAAATAACACTCGTTCTTTAACCCGATAATTAATGAATGTGACTTTGGGTTTATCGTGAACCGTGTTTTAAATGACACGGATTCTTTGACCCAGTTGAAGATTAAAACTAAGTGGAGTTTTAATGAATCTTTAATTAGATTGAAATGATCGAAAGTGGAGTATCACCAGTTTTGCTCCAGGCGATAGTTAAATCTTTAATTAGATTTAAACGTGAAATGGTAATTGAATTTACCGATAACACTGTGGTGTTAGATATGAAGTATTACCAGTTTTACTCCATGGGATAAATAGGTTGGGATGGGAAAATTAAAATAAATGATTACTTCGGTAAGGTTCGCTAATCCCGACTAGTTTGAATTGAGATTCAAAAATAGAATAAAGAATAAATTCAAAGAATTTATCTTGGATAAAATTAATGGGAACATTTCCCTATGAATGTGAAATTTAGAAACTAACTGTCGGTTGGCCAAGCAGAATGGTTTTCTGGATATTGATCTGATGTTGGTTTCGGCCTTCGGGGTTAATATTTGGGGAATTATTCTATTGATTAATTTACGGTTAGTGACTAATGAATTGGAATGAGGCGTATGTTATGTTTGTGTAACACTTATTTAAAATATACGCGAGTTATTCGGAAAGACCGGGTTTATCCCATTCTGAATAACTGATACGACGATAAGTCGAAGATGAAGACGATGGTCGAAGACCGGAGGTCTTCACCTCGTTTGGGTGATAACTGATGATCTTGATTGGGCTGTACACCCAAGAAGATGGAAACAGTTGGTGATCGTCCAGACGTACTTGGAGATCGATGGATATGCGGGGTACTAGATGCTCCCGGTTTCGTTCAGACCCAGAACGGACTTGTAAATGGACTGTGTGTCTGACATCGGATTTCATTCTGTGTGACTGATATCGGTTGCATAGGATGGTTTGCCTGTGTGGCATGCTAAGATGCAAATGATCAAGGCTTCTGTTGAAAAGCAAAGTCTTGTGGTTGGTGATCAAAGCACGGCCTTTGTGGCGTAGCTTTGTGTAACGTTTACTTCGCGAGTTTCACACCCGGTATGAACCAAAAACGGGAGAAAGGACCTCAGGGAGGGCCTGCGTTTCCTCCTAGCTAGAAGTGGCGTCAGTGGTTTTACACGCCCTGACGAGTTTGACTTATGTGGTTGTTGCTGTTGCGAGGCGCCTCGGATTGATCGGTCGTTCTCGAACCGATGGAGTCATTTAGTTGGCTCATTTACGCCCCAAAGGGCGGCGAAACGCAGTGCTCAGGCATTTTAATCCACATCGGTGGACCGGCCCTATCGCTCCTAGGGTCACTCGAGCTCTGATCCTGAGACTCGGGCTGGGCAGTCTCGAATCGGTTGAGGACTATCTTTTGCCTCGGTTCATAGATGGAAATCCAATTTCCAAATACGTGACATTTGCGGTTTTAATTGTAGAACTAGTATGGCGACATGATATATGGTACCCATGCCGCCTATGATTGATACTTATGATTTGAAGTTGTTTTATACACTATACACTTATAATAGTATCAAATGATTTGTTTTAAACGTATCAAGCATTCTTTGGCTGTTATAAGGGAAAACCCTATCCTCGGCTGCGTTGCATTGTGTGATGGGACCTGGGTCTTATAACAGCTTCATTTTTCTTTATTTAGCATTGCGCTGTTTGATTTTATGCACTGGTATTCTTGGGAGGAAACCCGTTCCGTGTTATACGGCGTGGTCCCTTGATTTACCTAATGATTTAAAATAAAGATTAGTAACTGTTTTAGTTCTCACACCAGTCACATGACTGACCTGGAGTTTATTGTTTTAACCTAAACTCTGGGTGCCCTTATTTTGACACGGGCAGCTAGTAGTTTTGGTTTTGCAGATTTATATTCACAGGATCCTGGTTTACAGCTGGAACGATATCCGGAAAGCTTTGTATCCGTATATCTCATTCTAGTTGTGTATTGTATTATTTTCCGCTGCAATGTATTTAAATGTAATTTAAATCTCTGATATTTCTGTGTAATATTCATTTATACTCTGTATATTCTTGTAATCTGATGCATTGTTGTAATATACAATGAAACGTTCTTTTATATGCGTTCTGTTGTGGTTTGTTCTCGAACTATCCGACAGTTTCCTTAACGGGGAAGTTACGGGTTTTCACAGTATCCCAACATTTAATATCAACAGATTTTAAATATAACTCCATTTCCAATTTCCAATTCCCAATTTAAAAAATATGTACCATTAAAAATAGATGGAATACGACTAGACTGACTCTTAGAAGACAGACAACTATGATCCATGATTATAGGGTTAATGAAATTACCAGGCTCTGACACCACATGTTGACTCTATTTACGAGGAATTTTAACCACCCTAGTGGCCACCAAAGATACCTCAAACACTATTTTCACGTCCTGCCTCTCGATATGGACAACCATCCACGGGAATGCAGGGGCAAGAGTCAATACTTCGCCACATGATCATAGAGCGAGGGCCCCCTATCATGCTGTTACCTTATACCAGCTCTGATACCACTTGTTGGATCTAGATTAACCCTAGAGGGGGTGAATAGGGTTTATTGAAAACTAAGCAAGATATTAAAAATATCAGATCACAGAATTAGTAGAAATAAAAATACAGAAAGTAAATGACACAGAGATATACCCAGCTTCGGCAAATTCCTTCCTACTGTTGCATTCCTAAGGTTTCTACTAGGTAATAGAATAGATCCCGCTTACAAGGCCATGTAAACTCGCGAACCCCTTGCTTCTATTCTAATCCTACGCTCAAAACCCTAGACTGATCTAAACCCCTAGATTAGGTTTCCCCTAGTTTTACAGACTCTAGTAAACTGTCTAGTTTTACAGACGAAACTGGTTTTACAGACTCTAGAAACTGCTAGTTAACACCCTAACTGGATTTCCTAGAATTTTACAAACTCTAGAAATTGTTCAAGAAATTACAACAAAACTTAAAAAACAAATACAAAAATAAAATAGAAACCCTAGAATTAAAAAGAGATTAAATCATCTTAAGCATATTGTCTTGGCCGGCCACTAAAGGTTGGTTCCATCCTTATTTCATTTATGCCTGATCACTTTGCTTTGTTGAGAAATGGCAGCGGGCTCTAGAGAAAGTTTCTAGGGTTTTCTAAATTGCTCCAATATCGAAATGCAATTGCTTGATTGATGAAATCTAATGTTCTGATGCTTGAATCTCTATGGCTTGATGCTTCGATTTGGGATTGCTCTCTGGCGATCGTAACCCTAAAAGTATGTGAGTGATTTTCTCTTGAATTCTTTTAATTAGTTGTGTGTATTTTCAATGCTTCTAAAAGCCAGTGATGAATGGTGTAAAATAGTATTATAGAAAATCCTAATTCTTTCTGATTTAATCAATGACTCGCTCGAAATGACTTTGTCTAATTTTTCGAGTTTCCTCTTTTGATTTAATCACCTCGGCTTAAACTAATATTGAGCAATTTTGGGAAACAAATATTCATGGTCCGTTGAGTTCTTTTGCGTGATTCAATTACTTGCTCGATTTAATTGCCTTGAAATATGAATGAATGTCCATGCTCCAACAAAAAGTTTTCTGCAAATATTTATGGCTGTGATTTCTTGCTTGTCAAATATAGTTTCATTTCTGAAAACTGTTGAATTTGGTGATAACTTCTTTCCAATTATGTTGAATAATTCCTGAAATCATTCATTACATTTGTGTGATTGATGCTCTGGAATTCTTGTACAAAAAAAACTTGGATGCACCATTTTGCTTTCTGGATATTTGAATTTAAATGCAGCAAGAATTCCTGTTGATGAATTCGAACACAATCCTTCCCCTTTTCATGAATCTGGTCGGTTTTGTTGTATTGAGGAAATTTCTTGAAATTGCTTAGTTTCCCAGTTTGAGCCATGCTGAATCATCATGCTATATATTAACATAATTGCATTATCCATGTTTTCTTTTGGTCCACAGCATGATTGTATAAATCTGGAAATGATCAATTTATTTTTCCACAAATCATTTAGTAACTGCCAAAAATATATGATCAATATCTGGAAACATCATGAACTTGTCTCACTGATTTTTTTCTACTGTTTTCATACCAGATTTTGAATTATTTGCTGAAAACATTCTTGGCTAAATTTCTGAAACATTAAAAATGCCCAACTTATTAATTCCATTTGAAATTGATTTTGGCTTGCACAAGACACTTTTGCTTTGTACTGTTGCTTATCATTTAACGCACATGTTTTCACCAGAGTTGCATTGTATATATGATGGTGTAGCTTGCTAACTGATTTGCATGCTACTTGTATTGCCCTGTTTCACCCATGTATCATGTCTGTTTGTGACTCCGTGCATGATCTCCTTGATTACTACTTGCAATGCCCATTTAAAACAGGTTATAAAAAACCATTGATATTTTCCATATATGATAATTCTGATTTTCTGGAAATATTTATATGTTGCCCAAAAAAAAGCTTGATTACTTCATTGGTCATCTTCAAATTGCATGCTGCTTCTTTAAGCTTGTGTCATGCATACATTGTTTCATTGTGCACTTGTGTTTCTTTTGACACTTGCTCAAAACAGTTTTGCATTTCCTTACCTTGTTAATGCTGCAGCTCCATTTGTACTTGCTGTGTGTACTACACTATTTGACCATGTTATACAAACCATGTTGCACTCTTATTTGACCATGTATAGCTGCTGAATTATGTAGCAGATGCTATCATGCCATGCTAGTTACACTTGATCTAAATATGATCCTATATGTTTGTCAACTTGTTTAGGCTGATCTGGACTTGTTAATGTCCATACATTCTTGAACTTGCTGTTTCACTATGGCTTGTACACATCATTGTACTGAAATGCTTGTCCATTCTTGTGCACATTGCATTGGCCATTTCTGTTTTGAATTCGCTGAACATGTTCATATACATGGCTCGACCATTTAGCCTTGATCACCCTTGTTTTTGCTGTTTTGGCTTTGCATGAGTATCCATTATTGCTTTGCTCGACACTTGGCTTTGTTGATTGTGTTTCACTGAGTTGAGATGGTCCATGTGACTACTCCTTAGTTGTCATACTGTATACTGATTGGCGAGGCAGTGCACATGTGTATATCTACATGTGTGTATATGCAGCCATCAGAACAATTTTCCTATCCTTGTACTGAAATATATATGTACACACTGTCAGCCTTGTGGTATTTACAGTGTATCAATGTGAATATCATAAGTTGTCTAGACATAGTCGAATAAATTAATAAACCAGATCGAGTCATGAAAAATGATGGGAAAACACACCAAAATTCTGAGGCAAATACAATTTAATAATAAATAAATTTATATTTGCATCTATTTAGTTTTATTTCTATTGCAAAGTACTGTGTGTGTTTCTGTATGTGACAGGTGTGGATTGCTGGACTGACTGAAAACTGTGAAGACTGAAGACTGTGTCAGTATATATATGTGAATGACTGTACAATTGAGTGACTGAGTGAACTGTTGTGAGGAGCTGATGTGTATAAGAAAATGAATATGAATCGTATTGTTTTACAAATGAAATATGAAATGTATTGTGATACTGAGTGTTGTACGAATAGTGGAGTTATAAATTTGTACTGTTTAAATATTGAAATAAAATCTTATATTCAAATAAAGTACTGTGTGAATATTTGAATTTCTGTACAGTCGTATTCTGTTGAAATATAAATATTATATTCATGTCTATCATGTAGAATAACAGTACAATAACAAACATATTTATAATAATATATATTTGGTTGTTATCATCAAACAAAAATCATATAGTTGTGTATGCAACACCGTTACATACAACATTTTTGACCAGTCGATTGGCAGAGACCTGGGCTTCTGCCAAGGACATTGTCAGTCGACTGCTCCATTATGGACCAGTCGACTAGCTACTTTTAAACAGCCCGATCAACTCTCTTTTTTCACTTCTATAAATCATTTTGGCGAACCGTGGAGGCTATGTACTTGAGTTAGATGATAATGAGGCCTCTTAAGCTCATCGAAACAACTCACTAACACATGCGCTAACACGTATACATAAGATTGCAATGGTTTCAATCATATATTCTAAAATGAAAAAAAATCTCTGACCATGGCTATCCAATGCGATATAAGTGAATTGTGAAGTCTTAGAACTTGCCAGTGCGGCAATGGAGCTTCACAAAATTGCCTAAACAACTCATAGCACGTGCATTTGATTGTGTGCTCAATCAAAACGAGAAATTCCAATTCTACAAAGCTAAAACTAATTAACCAGAAAGTTTATACTCATCTAACTAGTTCATATGCATATACACAACTCTAAATAAACTTAAATGACTCTATACAATCTAATAGCTTGTGGTATAAACATGAAGAATTCACAAAGATCTCACCTTTGCTTGCTAGAAGCAAAAAATCCATCCTATGACAAGCTAGAACAACCCCTCTTCCAATATTGCATGCAAATATCCAATCTAAGCACATATGATTCAATTTCCTAAGACTTAGGTCATAGGAATCATAGAAATCACAAAGGAAACAAGATGGAGAAGATGAAGAGGAGCTTGCTTACCCTTTTTCTTGAATTTGCACTTGATTTGGACTTAAATTGGATTCCTAAGATCAAGCTGGGGCGTAGGAATTTTAATTTCCAATTCCATTCCCCCATTTCTAATTTACCTTAGTGTTTGGAGAATGAATGAAGAGGAGAGGGCTATGGAGCACTTAAAGGAAGTAGGCTGGTTGGCTAACCAAGGTGTCAAAATTCTGAAGCTCAGAATATATCGAAGTTTATACATTTCGAACACGTAAACGACATTTTGAACTCAATGCAAGTGGTTTCGAGTTCAAATTCATCCATATGCAAAATTTGAGTTTTCTATGGGCTACATACTTTAAATTTGATAGCGACTATTTTACATTTTAATTTGGACACAACTTACAATTTATAAAGTGAAATCTCCATTTCTTACATTCGTTAGAAAATAATAATTCAAAATATCTCAACGTATCTTGTTTTATCAAATTTAGACTTATAATGAATTTGATATATTCATTTAAAGTTCTATATCGAATTTTCAAACTACTGCGCCATTTTAGGCTCGTTTTATAATTAATATAAATTTATAAGTTCTAACTGTGCTTTAAATAAATTTTTCATTGTTTATTCTCAAAATAATTCGTCTAAAATATTTAATTTCTATCAAAATCAATTAAAAATAAATTTTAAATAGGTTTCAAAATTTTGGGTTGTTACAATCTCCCCCACTTAAAATCTTTTCGCCCCCGAAAAGGAAGAAGGAATCGAAGGTCGTTTACTTAACTAACTCAACCTTCGCTTGACTCAAGTTCTTCAACTTTTCAGATTCTAAGAACTTTCTAATTTCTCAAAATTTGGCTAAGGCCTTTAATTTTAGGAAAATTTCGCCATAACCTCCTTTGTATGGGTTGATCGGTACAACTACCAATGGCCTCTACGGGCTCTCATATATCAAAAGAAAATCTAAAAGCCAATCGGCTCATAAAATCATCAAACCCAATCAACATAGTAAACATGTAAATATTTGTCGGGCATGCAGTTTTATTCCTCTTCTTAGCTTTCATGCTATGACCTGTTCATTATATATACATGTGCATATATCCAATTCCAATCAATTTTAAATTCAATTCATCATTTAATTTAATTTAATTTAATTTGGCTGAGTTTTACCTTTTATTTTCGTATTTGTTTTATTATTGCAATATTTTTTATTAGTTAACCAATAATCACATAACATAACCAGCAATCAATTAGTTGATTAGCTTTTCAAATATATATAACTTTTATATAATCAAAAATCACATTTCAATGCCAAATCGCAAACATAAACCCTAACAAAGTTTTGGTTCTCACACCAGCCAATTGGAATCATATATATATCCCACTTTGGCAACTCGAACATAAATGTTGGTGATGCGATCGCTATCATCAGAATCGTCCCCGGACGACTAGAGTGTGATTCTATATCTGCCCAGTATATTTAAGGCTTCGAATATACGTTTATGACGTGTATATGCAAAATCTTCTTATACCCAATAGTCTAAAATCAATATCAAATATAATTTTTAAATCTTTATAATAAGATATAATTTTCAAAACCAAAACTAATTTTTAGAAAAAGCACTCATCGAACTCATTCTACGATATTACTAACCCCATGTGTGATGGTCCGCCCCGCACCAGCCGACATTTCCAATGGAAGTGCGCTGTGCCAATGCCCGACTAGCACAGGACGGTCGTCAAGGAAAGGAAAAGAAAGGAATTTGAACTAACAAGGAACCTGTAGAATGTCTCACAACGCATGGAATAAAATATAATAATAACATACTTAACATAAAACAGGCGAGACAGTGCATAAGCTAAAAACTAAACCATAATCATCATAGTAGCGGAAATCCAAAATACAGCTTATGATCCATAACCATTATTGCAACTTCAACAATATTGTCTCTAAAGCAAAAGAAAGGATAGGTACACTACTAATGCCCAAAGCAGTGACCATCAACAACATAGGGAGAATATATGTAGATAATACGTAGGAGCCTCCTGTTCATTTCCGGATCAAATACTCGTGCATAACCAGCTAACATGTCTCCAGTTTGCTCGTTTAGGAGCACCCAGAGTAATAAGAAGAGACATAAAACTCTAGGTCAGACAAAAGTCTGGTATGAGCGATAAGCAACAAAACAGAACAATAGCAGGTATACTAAACCATACCTGAAACTGGACCTGCAACCAAAGAGTTAGCACAACATACCGTACAATACTCTAAGGTGCCACTAACATATGGTGTAAAGGATACGGGGGTGGGGGTGTGCATGTCATAGTGATGGCAAGCATAGAAACCATCCTCACATCTCTCACTCAGTGCGTAAAGCATACGATATCCACTGCTTTGATCACCCAAATCCTTGCTATTATCACTTTACCCCATGGAGTCATGGCGACTCCACTGCACTGATCCATAGCCACTAGTCCTTGCTATGTCCACTCTTCCCCATGAAGTCATAACGACTCCACTACACTGGCTCATAGCCATGCTACGATCACTCTGCCCCATGGAATAATAACTACCCCACTGCACTGATCCGTAGCCTAACAATCATCTCTCGGTGGTGAATCAAAGCTATGGACGTCGACAACTCCTTAGCACACCTCTCGCAGGAAAGTCCAATCAGGAAGTTGACTCGTTGGTTCCCATCTGGATCCTGAGTACAAACATCTCCTTTGGACCACCTTTGCATCTCGAGTTTTGGTCTCTCCGGATCGGTTCGGCTCTTCATTTCACTTCGCTTCGGATCGTGCTCCTTGAGGTGGTTCGGTTCGTGATACATGCTATTCACCCATTCATTTGTGGAGCTTCTGTTTGTGGCCACCAGGCGGTTCGGATCAGACTACTCCATATAGGTCAGGTCGTGATGACCCTATCGGTTCATGGGCTCCAGTCCACTGCGGTTCAGTTCGTTCTCCTTCCACTGGATCGGGACGTGGACACCCATTGGGTTCGGGTCGGGTCCCTTCATTGCTTCAGATCGTGGCTCCAGGTCATGGCTCCAAGCATTGGTTAGTGGTGTCCTTGTCACGAGCGGTTCGAGTCAGAGGTGCCATCATTCACGAGCGGGTCAGGTAGTGGTCGGGTAGTGGCGATCCGATCCGATTCCTGCACAATTTTCCTGCAACTCTTCGAGCGACTGTTTTATGCCATACGATGGCGTTTTCAACTATTCTAACTGTTCTAATCAATTACAAAGCATACCATACAGTCATAACAACATATAGAATTGACCACAAACACCAAAACAACAATTTGATATGTTAAAATGGATCAAACATACCAAAAACCCATATTTTCCCCTTAATCGTGTTTAACAATAACTAATTTTAGGCTTAGCAAAGCTTAACCAAATCAACCCAAATTTCTAACAGAGGCCTAAAACAATATTTCAAAATTTATAAATATTTTTCTAGAATTTAATTATGTTTAAATTCGCTAATTAACACTAATTACCCTTAATTAACCATAATTAGTGTAAGAACAAGGCTAATCACTCACCTTTGCCACAATTAAAAACTGAAACTCCTTTCATTTGGATGAATACCAATGTCTAACAACAGCTTGAACTCTGAAATGGTGCTATTTCTCCTTGATTTGATGTTGCTAAGCTTAATTCTTGATTAGAGAGCGATTTAGGATGAAATTAGAAGGTGGAGGCCATTGTTATGGTTTCTAAAAAGTAAATGGCAGCTAGAAAACTGAAATAGAATGAAAACCTAACTCATTTCAGCCTCCCCAGAACTCTAACACCGAAATGGATTATGGGCCCATTCACTAATCACCTCATTTGGCCTGGTTAAGCAGTTTTTCACCTTCTAAACCTTATTTCATCCATATCTCCCAAACGGTAAGTCCGTTTTTCACATATGACCACTCTACGGAAAGGGCAACCATCATCCAGATCTAATGGAAGTGTTTTCAGGTCAAAATTCCTTACCAATCAAAAGTTATGGAAAAAACAAGATCAGCTAGGGGTAAAACGGTTATTTAAAAATCGGCAAAAATCATGAACATGAGAAATAACCCCAATAGTCGTCTCCCAAAGTTACATGGCTATACGACTTCATATATGAGAGAAATAAATACTCTACGATCCTTTGATGCGTAGAATGCGGGTCGTTACATTCTCCACCGTTAAGTAATTTCGCCCTCGAAATTCGTTAACTAAGAAACAAAAAAGGATTCCACATGCCTACCAACCATTCACAACAATCAAACATACAAAACAACAAACAAGTCTATCCTAGCATGCGGAAAACTAAGTCACAATTAAAATCTTACCAGGCAAAGAGTTCTGGATACGTCCTCCTCGTATTCTCCTCTGCTTCCCAAGTACAGTCTTTCTCATTCTCGCCCCACTGAACTTTGACTAGATCCACCGCTTTCCTTCGAAGTTGCTTCGTATCGTGCTCGACAATATGAATCGGCTTGCGATTCCCAACCGCTCGGTTTCTACTTCAATATCATCCAACTGATCAAGTGAAATAGTTGCATCGGGGTCGTGCACGAATTTCCTTAACTGGGAAACATGAAATACGTTATGAACTCTTGCCATATTCTCTGATAATTCAACTTTAAATGCCAAATTCCCAAATTGCTCCAGAACTGGGAATGGACCAACAAATCTTGGTGTTAACTTGCCTCTCCTACCAAATCGTATCACGCTCTTTAATGGAGAAATCTTGACAAACACCAAGTCACTAATGGAGAATTTTAAATCTCTTATCCTCTTATCGTCATAACTCTTTTGCCTATCTTGGGCAGTCTTCATTCGTTGTTGGATGATCTTAATCTTGTCTGAGGTTTCTCTTATCACATCTGGTCCAAGCACAAACTTCTCACCGGTTTCAAACCAACATGACGGTGAGTTGCACGGTCTCCTGTACAAAGCTTCAAATGGAGCCATACCAATACTGGATTGATAACTATTATTATATGCGAACTCCACTACATGTAAATGGTCATCCCATGATCCACCAAAATCCAATATACAAGTCCTTAAGAGGTCTTCTAATATACGATTCACCCTCTCTGTCTGACCGTCGGTTTGAGGATGATACGCGGTACTGAGATGTAATTCTGACCCTAGAGCCTCTTGTAAGCTCTTCCAAAACTCACTAGTAAACAAGGGTCTAGGTCACTCACAATGCTTTTAGGTACTCCATGAAATCTCACTACCCATTTCATATATAGTTCCGCTAACTTAGTTGTCGTTCTATTCAACTTGACGGGTATAAACCTTGCACTCTTAGTCAATCGGTCCACAATCACCCAAATGCTATCATGGCCCGATCTAGTTCTTAGTAACCCATCAATGAAATCCATTGAGACTTGTTTCCATTTCCATTCTGGGACTTCTAATGGTTGCAACAAACCACTAGGTTTCTTTTGCTCAGCTTTAACCAACTGGCAGTTCATGCATTGGATATAAACTTGCCAACATCTCTTTTCATCCCTTCCCAGTAGTAGGTCTTCTTCATGTCTCTACAATTTTGTTACCACCGAGATGTATAGTCAGTTTTGAGTAATGACATTCTCTAAGCACTTCATCCCTCAATCCGTTGACATTGGGCATAACTAGTCTACCATTCTTTCTAAGCCATCCATCTCGATCAAGCCCATACTTGTTCATCTCTTCATCGATTCCCATCTCTAACTTTGAGATGATTTCCAATATGTTAGGATCATCCCTCTGACTGGAACCAATCCGCTCAATCAAAGTGGGTCTGATCGTCAAACTTGCTAATACTTCTGGATCCAATTCGCACTTTGGTCTGAAATCATACCCAGCGATGTACTCCAGTTGCTTCCATTCTAGAAACATAGCCCCTAAACTGGCATGTCTTCTACTCAATGCATCAGCTACCGCATTGTCCTTTCCTAGTGTATATGCGATATCGAAATCATAGGAAGCCAAGAATTCTAACCATCTTTGCTGTTAGAGATTTAGGTCCTTCTGAGAGAAAAGATAATTTAACGATTTGTGATCGGTAAACAACTCGAATCTTTCCCCCAAGAGATAATGTCTCCACATCTTCAATGCGAACACGATCGCTGCCAATTCCAAATCATGGGTAGAATACCTTTTCTCATGCGGTTTCAGTTGCCAACTAGCATAATCTACAACCCTAACTCCTTGCATCAATAAGCACGATAGTCCGGTACCACATGCATCTGTGTATACCGTCATCTCTTCATTCGCCTTAGGAATGACTAACACTGGTGCACATGTCAACTTTTCTTTTAGACTCTTGAATGCATTCTCGCACTTTTCGTCCCAAACAAAAGCTTGATTCTTCTTGGTCAATTGAGTCAACGGTGCTGCTATCTTGGAGAAGTCTTGGATAAACTTACGATAATATCCAGCCAATCCCAAGAAACTTCTTACATCTGTTGCATTCTTGGGCGTAGACCAATCCTGTACCGTAGCCACCTTCGTAGGGTCCACAGCAATGCCATTCTATGAAACAACATGGCCCAAGAATCTCACTTCCCTCCTCCAGAAGTGACACTTAGAAAACTTTTCTTTTAATTGGTGTTTTCTCAACACCTCTATCACTATCCTCAAGTGTTCCTTGTGTTCTTCCTCTGTCCTCGAATAAACCAAGATATTGTCTACGAACACAAGAACAAACTTATTCAACTTATCTCTGAATACCCTATTCATAAGATCCACAAAATATGTTAGTGCATTGGTCAACCCGAATGGCATGACCAACCACTCGTAAAATCCAGACGGCGTTTGAAATGTCATTTTAGCTATACTCTCAGCTTCCATTCTAAGCTGATGAAAACCTGGCGCGAGATCCAACTGGGAGAACACTCTCGTGCCACTCAACTGATCAAACAAAACATCTATCCGCGGAAGAGGATACTTATTCTTCCTCGTTACCTTATTCAACTCGCGGTAATCCACACACAATCGAAGGGAACCACCTGTCTTGGTAGCAAAAACAACTGGTGCTCCCCAGTCAGAAACACTTCTTCTGATAATTCCCTTCTTCAACAGATCGCTTACTTGCACCCCGAGCTCTCGCTGCTCCCTTGGTGCCATACGACGAAATGGCATCACTATTGGTCTGGCATCTTTCACTAAATCAATACGGAACTCAATCCCTCGATGTGGTGGAATTCCGGTCAGTTCCTCGAAGATGTCCGGATATTGGCCAGCTACGGGCACATCTGACAACTCATCATGCGGGATGTCGAGGGAATTTAGAAAACTAGCCATTACCCCATCAGTAGGTAGACCACCAAACACTACCATCCGCCCATCATCTGCTCTAACTATCACCAAAAATCTCTCACAGTCTACCACCACCCCGTATCTTTGGAGCCAATCGACTCCCAAAATAATGCCAAACCCAGTAAAGCCCAAAATAAAGCAATCACAAACAAACATGCATCCATGGATTGATAAGACCACATTACAACAAATCATGCTAAGGCTAGTTGAACCACCTATCGAGTTCGTCAGTGCTAAAGGTCTATCGACTATCTCGGGTTTCAATCCCGACCTATCTACCAGGTCACTAGATATGAAGGAACGGGAAGCTCCAGTATCAAACAATACACGAACAGGAATATCATAAACAGAAAGCATACCTTGAATGACGACATTCTTTCCCTTCTCCGCCGCAGTTGGGGCATTCGACGAAGAAGGAACAGCATTGATAGCATATGCTTTCACAATCTGCTTTTCTTTAGGGGATTGCGGACACTTATCCTTGTGATGTCCCACTTGGCCGTAGTTGAAGCACTTCCTGTCTGCTGGCTTCGCTCGGCATTCTTTAGCATAATAGCCCTTCTTGCCACATGTAAAGAAATCCACATCTTTCTTGCTCTTTTTCTGACCATCCTTAGCTTGGTTCTAACTTTGCTTCCTTTTATTCTGAGAATTATTCTTGCCTCCACCGCTTGCTTGCGGCTTTGGCCCCTCTGCAGATGCGCCAACGACTTCAGTCTTGGGTTTAGGATAAAGACTCTTTGACCTCAATGCTTTCCCCCTATCGATTTAAACGTCTCATCAATATGGTTTATAAGCCTTTCCCCCAAGTACTGATCTAAGCCTGTTATAAACTTCTCATTCTTCTTCTCGAGAGTGTCGATAAGAGATAATCCATACTTCGATAAGGTATCGAACTCTGCAATGTACTCTGAGACTGCCCTACCATTCTGCTTAAGCTCCAGAAATTTCCTAAACAACTCTAATTTCTGAGCAGCTGGGATAAATTTATCACTGAATCGGGCCTTAAACTAATCCCATGTAACTTGATCCTCTAGAGTAGCTGCCTTAATAGCATTCCACCAATACATCGTCCGTTCTTGCAGCTGACGGGATGCTAGCTTTCTCTTCATCTCATCCTCAATACCAAGTCTTCGAAGATACGCTCACACCTATCTAATCAATCCTGAACTTCTGTAGCCGATTCCGTTCCGTGGAACGACTTTCCACCAAGACTAGTGTAATCCTTGCATAGCTTGGCGAAATCGGCCCTAGGCACCTGCAGCGCTGCACCACCACCATTTGCAGCATTAGGAGCTGCCCTCTGAACATCCCTAAGCATCTCTCTCATGAGGTCAGTGAACATCGTCCTCACATCAGGAGCATTTCCATTATTAGCTCCTCTACCAGTACCCCTAGTATATCGGCTCATCGTTCAATCTGAAAGGAGAAAACGATTAACCATCTCTTCAGTGGTGCGAGTGCAGTGCGACTTCATCCTTAAATATACTAATAATATATATATATATATATATATATATATATATATATATATTGAAAACCAAAATATCATAAATACGCGCTCTCATATACGTACTATCTCTCCCTGGTGTCTTTCCCTATGTTAAGTACGCAACCTAGAGCTCTGATACCAAGTTTGATGGCCCTCCCCGCACCAGCCGACATTTCCAATGAAAGTGCGCTGTGCCAAAGCCCGACTAGCACAGGACGGTCGCCAAAGAAAGGAAAAGAAAGGAATTTGAACTAACAACACAGCACATGGAATAAAATATAATAATAACATACTTGACATAAAACAGGCGAGATAGTGCATAAGCTGAAAACTAAACCATAATCATCATAGCAGCGGAAATCCAAAATACAGCTTATGATCCATAACCATTATTGCAACTTTAAAAATACTGTCTCTAAAGCAAAAGAAAGGAAAGGTACACTACTAATGCCCAAAGCAGTGACCATCAACAACATAGGGAGAGTATATGTAGATAATACGTAGGAGCCTCCTGTTCGTCTCCAGATCAGCTACTCGTGCATAACCAGGTAACCTGTCTCCAACCTGCTCGTTTAGGAGCACCCAGAGTAATAAGAAGAGACATAAAACTCTGGGCTAGACAAAAGTCTGGTATGAGAGATAAACAACAAAACAGAACAATAGCAGGTATACTAAACCGTACCTGAACCTGGACCTACAACCAAAGAGTTAGCACAACATACCATACAATACTCTAAGGTGCCACTAACATATGGTGTAAAGGATACGGGGGTGGGGGTGTGCATGTCATAGTGATGGCAAACAATCGAGCATAACAACCATCCTTACATCTCTCACTCAGTGCGTAAAGCGTACGATATCCACTGCTTTGATCACCCAAATCCTTGCTATGATCACTCTGCCCCATGGAGTCATGGCGACTCCACTGCACTGATCCATAGCCACAAGTCCTTGCTATGTCCACCCTGCCCCCATGAAGTAATAAAGACTCCACTACACTGGCTCATAGCCATGATACGATCACTCTGCCCCATGGAATAATAACTACCCCACTGCACTGATTCGTAGCCTAACAATCGTCTCTCGGTGGTGAATCAAAGCTATGGACATCGACAACTCCTTAGCACACGTCCTGCAGCAAAGTCCAATCATCAAGTTGACTCGTTGGTTCCCACCTGGATCCTGATTGCAAACTTCTCCTTTGGACTACCTTTGCATCTCGGTTTTTGGTCTTCTCCGAATCGGTTCGGCTCTTCACTTCACTTCGCTTCGGATCGTGCTCCTTAAGGTGGTTCGGTTCATGATACACGCTATTCACCCATTCGTTTCGTGGAGCTTCTGTTCGTGGCCACCAGGTGGTTCGGATCAGACTACTCCATATAGGTCAGGTCGTGATGACCCCATCGGTTTGATACGTGGGCTCCAGTCCACTGCGGTTCAGTTCGTTCTCCTTCCACTGGATCGGGTCGTGGATACCCATTGGTTTCTGGTCGGGTCCCTTCATTGCTTCAGATCGTGGCTCAAAGCATCGGTTCATGGTGCCCTTGTCACGAGCGGTTCGGGTCGGAGGTGCCTTCATTCACGAGCAGGTCGGGGTCGGGTAGTGCTCCACGATCGGGTCGCGGTCGGGTAGTGGCGATCCGATCCGGTTCCTGCACAATTTTCCTGCAACTCTTCCAGCGACTGTTTTATGCCATACGACGGCGTTTTCGACTATTCTAACTGTTCTAATCAATCACAAAGCATACCATACAGTCATAGCAACATATAAAATTGACCATAAACACCAAAACAACAATTTGATATGTTAAAATGGATCAAACATACCCAAAACCCATATTTTCCCCTTAATTATGTTTAACAATAACAAATGTTACGCTTAGCAAAGCTTAACCAAATCAACCCAAATTTCTAACATAGGCCTAAAACAATATTCCAAAATTTATAAATATTTTTCCAAAATTTAATTATGTTTAAATTCGCTAATTAACACTAATTACCCTTAATTAACCATAATTAGTGTAAAAACAAGGCTAATCACTCACCTTTGCCACAATTAAAAACTAAAATTCCTTTGATTTGGGCGAATACCAATGTCTAACAGCAGCTCTAACTCTGAAATGATGCTATTTCTCCCTTATTTGATGTTGCTAAGCTTAATCCTTGATTAGAGAGCGATTTGGGATGAAATTAGAAGGGGAGGCCATTGTTAAGGATTCTAAGAGGTAAATGGCGGCTAGAAAACTGAAATAGAATGAAAACCTAACTCATTTCAGCCTCCCCATAACCCTAATCCCGAAATGGTTTATGGGCCCATTCGCTAATCACCTCATTTGGCCCGGTTAAGCAGTTTTTCACCTTCTAAACCTTATTTCGTCCATATCTCCCGAACGGTAAGTCCGTTTTTCACATATGACCACTCTACGGAAAGGTAAACCACCATCCGGATCTAGTGGAAGTGGTTTCAGGTCAAAATTCCTTACCAATCAAAAGTTATGGCCAAAACAAAATCAGCTAGGGGCAAAACGGTTATTTAAAAATCGAAAAAAACCGTGAACATGGGAAATGACCCCAATAGTCGTCTCCCAAAGTTACATGGCTATACGACTTCGTATGTGAGAGAAATAAATATTCTACGATCCTTCGTTGCATAGAATGCAAGTCGTTAGACTATGTCTAACGAGTTATTCTTATAAGATGTTACTAATCCTATCTCTAATGAATTCTTTCGTTCGGTTCTAATGTGTCATGTTCTCGTGCTTTGTAAACCAAAGTTCCGATACCAAACTGTCAAGCCCCGAATTTGCCCGGCCTCCGAGGAGATGGGAAAACGTGGATTGTAATGAGAACACGACGCATCAGAACACAAACATGAGAACATTTCATTGCTATTACAACAATTTATATCAGAGTATGAATAAATTTTACACAGCGGAAATATAATATCTGAGATTTAAATTACATTTAAATACATAAACATAATGTGCAGCGGAAACACATCAACTAACACAACTGAAAGAAATACACGGATACAAAGCTTTCCAAATATAGCTCCAGTTATAATCCAAGATCCTGTGTAAAGAAATATCTGCGAAAACCAAAACTACAAGCTGCTTGCGTGGAAAATAAGGGCACCCAGAGTTTAGGTAGAAACAATAAACTCCGAATCAGTCATGGGACTGGTGTGAGAACTCAAAACAGTTATTTAACTTTTACTTTAAAATATGGTAAATCATGGGACCACACTGTATGTCACGGAACGGGTTTACTCCTATGAATACTCTGAAATAAAACAATTTATAGAGTACACAATACATTTTGAAAAATGAAGCTATTATAAGACTCAGGTCCCATCACACAATGCAACACAAGCCGGAGGATAGAGTTTTCCCTTATAATAGTCAAACATGCTTGATACGCTTCAAAACAAATAATTTTGATATTACTATAAGTGCATAGTGTCAAAACCACTTCAAATATAAATGTACCAGTCATAGGCGACATAGGTAACATATATTATGTCGCCATACATAGGTTTACAACTAAAACCGAAAAGTCGCATATTGGAAACTGGATTTCCATTTATGAATCGAGGCAAGGGATCATCCTTACTGGTTTCGAGACACTCTAGCAATGCCTCAGGGATCACACTCTCGTGAGCCTTAGGTTAGTCGCATGGTCGGTCAGCCGTCGCTGATTAGTTATACCATAAACTATATGTTAGCCAGTTCTATCGAATATCCAAAACTGGTCAGTCATAGCATCAACGAAGTCTAGAGCCATTAGAGACCTTGATATCAAATCTAAGGTACCTCACCTTCCATCAAATAATATGCAATATCCACATGAGTAAAATGTCTAGGCTCCATACCATGACGTTACTCGTAGCTAGAAACTAACATATGTCCATTTCTATACGTTCCTCATCCCGTTTTTGGTTCATACCGGGGTGTGAAGCTCGCGAATTAACGCTACACAAAGCTATGCTATTTAAAGCCATGTTTTGAACATCAACCACAAAACCTTGATTTTCAACAAAAGCTTTGATTTATGCATCTTAGCATGCCACATCGTCAAATCCATACTATACCATTGATTTCCACCAATATATAACCTCTAAGCTCGTACGTCTCAGAGAAGGGTGTTAAGCAAGAGAATAAATTATCTGCCACCAAACAGATATATATTTAGTAGAGATCAATGAATATAGCGTGAAATATAATGTTAGACATACAATCCATTTGCAAGTCTGTTCTAGGTCTGAACGAAACCGGAGGCAGCATGTTCCTCGTCCCATATGTCCAATCGAGAGAGAGGCCCTTGCATATTCCCGTCGATCTCCCAGTACGTCTGGACGATCACCACTTATTACCTCGTATTAGGTGTACAGCCCAATCAAGACATCTGTAATCATCCAAACGATGTGAAGATCTCTGGTCTTCAACCATCGTCTTCTTTGACTTTTAGTCGCCATATCGATTATTCAGAATGGATTAAACCCGGTCTTTCCTAATGACTCGCGTATTTTATAATCAAGTGCTATAAAAACAGATCATACGCCTCATTCCAATCCAGAATATTCTTTTATTCAAATATTACTTTCACAATTTAAACCAAATTAAGGCTTATCAAACTAGTCGGGATTATCGAGCCTTACCGAAGTAATCATTTATTTTATTTTTCCAATCCGAACCTATTCATCCTATGGAGCAAAACTGGTAGTACTCCATACCTAACACCCATTGTGTTGTCGGTAAAATTAATTACCATTTCGCATTTCAAATCTAGTTAAAGATTTAACTAACGCATGGAGTAAAACTAGAAGTTCTCCATTCTCGATATTTCTTGAATTCGATTAATTTACTTACCTCATTCCCATTTCAATCTAATTAAATATTTATTAAAACTCTTCTTATTTTTAGTCTCAAAAATCACTACATAAGGATTGTTCAACTTTAGGAAATTAATCATGTCTTTTTCTGGGTCAAGGAACCAATGTCATTTAAAACATAGTTCATGATGAACCCAAAAACATCTTCCATTCAAATGGAATCTTCACATAAATCATTGGTATATAATCGATATAAATTTCCATATCAAATCAATACTATAAATGGAATAGCGGTAAAGCCAATTAAATTCCATAAATAGTATCGGTCTTCCTTCACGGAAGCTCATCTCGATTATAGCTAAATCGAATTCCACTTAATTCCAATTTAATGTAATTAAATTGGAAAACTTTACTTTGGAAAATTTCCCTAAATCTTAGAATTAAGATTTATAAATTCCAAACCTCAACTTCACTGTTAATCAGGTTTTAAGAGCTAATGTTGTTTAAAACATTGTTCACAATCAACCCAAAATCAACTTCCATTTAATTCCAATTATATTTATTAAATTGGAAAATTTCCTTAAATCTTAGTTAAAAGATTTATTCTTTTCTCAACTGGGTTTAAGAACAATGTTATTGAGGACACCATTCACGACAAATCCAAAATCCAATTTGATATTAAAATATAAGGCTCTGAATAAAAATCATATCAGGTTATATTCAATATCAAATTCTGAAACCAACGGATATCATATTGGGAATAACAATATCTATATCTTCTAAATTCCTCAACAATATCCGTGTAATCATGAAATCCAATATCGAAATACTCCGAAGACTATCTTCAATCAAATCCATCCCAATTCATATGTTGGAAAAATTCTGGTTATCAAAACCATTTCAATTCATTTCAGTTCCATTTTATGTCCATCCAAAATCGGACATCAAAACTAATCTTTAATATTTTTATGTCCATCCAAAATTGGACATCAAAACTAGTCTTTAATATTCTTGTGTCCATCCAAAATCAGACATCAAAACTAATCTTTAATATTCTTCACTGAATATTATATCAAAATATTCGTTGTTTCCGAATTGGAATGTGACACAATCAATTACCATATAATATTATTTATATAAATTCCATACATCGCATGTATTCAAAAATAGTGATTAAAAACTATTAAACATCCAATTCACATCCAGAGTATAATCTATAACTGTATAAGCATTAAATAATGCTTACAACGGCCTGCCAATCAATCGATCAACATACAACTAAACACAAGGAAGATGTGTGAAGTTATCATCATCTCCAGACCTGTGTGGGGTTTTCAATCAATATACAATGATTATCATTCACATACTTGGGCGATGTGTAAAATTATCGTCCCAATACCCGTGTGGGGTTTACATCACAATCCATGTGAACTTATATATTATTTTCACAGTTTAATAATGAAAACATTTAAAACTGTAACATCCATCAACCATCAAACAAATATTGCAATCACAGGCAATCAACATATATTCAGTTATAAAAATAGATAAATAACTTTATAAAATATTTAAGTGAGAGAGTTCTCAGCATTTGTTTCCACTCCGTCATTCTTTAATTGATGATTTATAAAACGATTTTGTAAGAATCGGCTGTTGAAATCTGTGAATTATAGAAACTGCAAAGTCACAAACGAAGGCAAAACGATCTGAGCTCCGGCCGAGAAAGTCCCTGGATCAATCTAGACTGTGGACCAAGGTCCTCTGGTCCACCGTAAAAAAACTGCGAAACCAGTTGACTGACCCCTCTTTGAGCAATCGACTGGTCAAATACCTAGGTTTCTGCCCAGGTCATTATCAGTCGA
Organism: Allium sativum; assembly: GCA_030737875.1. NCBI lineage: Eukaryota > Viridiplantae > Streptophyta > Magnoliopsida > Asparagales > Amaryllidaceae > Allium > Allium sativum. Next base: position 418,585,548 of record CM060924.1, read on the forward strand.
CTGGTCCATAATTGGACCAGTTAAGTAGCTGCTGTTAAACAGCCCAATCAATTTTTTTTTCACTTCTATAAATCGTTTCGGCGAACCATGAAGGCTATGTACTTGAGTTAGATGATAATGAGGCCTCATAAGCTCGTCGAAACCACTCACTAACACATGTACTAACATGTATACAAAAGATTGCTAAGATTTCGATCATATATTCTAAAATGAACAAATTCTATAACCATAGTTATCCAATGTGATATAAACAAATTGTGAAGTCTTACAACTTGCCAGTGCGACAACAGAGCTTCAGAATATCGCCTAAACAACTCATAGCACATGCATTTGATTGTGTGCACGATCAAAATGAGAAATTCCAATTCTACAAAGCTAAAACTAATGAAGCGGAAAGTGTATACTCATCTAACTAGTTCATATGCATACGCACAACTCTAAATAAACCTAAATGACACTATACAATCTAATAGTTTGTGGTATAAATACGAAGAATTCACAAAGATCTCACCTTTGCTTGCTGGAAGCAAGAAATCCATCCTATGACAAGCTAAGACAACCTCTCTTCCAATATTGCATGCAAGTCTTCAATCTAAGCACATATGATTCAATTTCCTAAGACTTAGGTCATATGAAATCATAGAAATCAAAGAGGAAACAAGATGGAGAAGATGAAGAGGAGCTTGCTTACCCTTCTTCTTGAATTTGCACTTGATTTGGATTTGAATTGGATTCTTAAGATCAAGCTAGGGCTCACTACACCAAATGGACAAATCAGAAACGCGTGGTTTTTTTTTTTTTAATTTGACACCCATTTTCTACGTTTCTAGCTCTGAAACCGATGTCCAGCGTTTCCATTTGCACATAAAACGTTTTCAACTTTTTCTAATTTTTTAAATACATTATTTTCATGCATAGATAGGATGCGATGCCACACGTAATTAACCAGAAATAAACAAGTGTTCTCAATCTTAATTATGGGCCGCTTATTTCTTTATTAGATTTTTCTGTTCCTTGCGATTTCTTTCCAATATCATGCTGCTTTACTACTCGTATGTTGGATCTTTTCTGATTGCGCTTCTTAACTCTACTCGAATGTAATTAAAGGTCAATTTGATTATCTCGATCTTTTCAATCAGAATTTCTTATGTAACAATTGATTTTGACCATCGTAGCATCGTTTTATTTATCAACTGGAGAATGTTAGAAACCCTAGAGGATTTTTGGCATTCAAAGCCGCATATCGTCTACTCCACCAAGGCGCCTCTTGCAACTCGCTCTTACTTTGGCATTTTTCCTCTTCGCAGCAGATCTGATAATACTTCTAAATCTGGTCATACATGATTCATGGCTAATTAGTAGCTGAAAAGTAGTTTTCGTCTCCATTTTTTATATAAATTTTTTGTCCATTGGCATCTACATGATTATTGGTTCTGTTTGATGGAATCGATTTTGTTTTCAGGGAATGAATGAGGACAAGAGCAAAGCAGTTTACAGAGATCCTGTCTTGGGAGCCTAAAGCGTTTATTTCTCATAATTGTTTTGTAAGATTGTATTCTTTTACATGTTAATTCCTGGTTTTTAGCTGTTTAAATTAAATTGTTGTAAAAATTCACATAGCCTACTGTACCAAGAGAGATTATTGTACTGAAGCTAATTGGTTTGTATATATTTACTTAATGAATCCATAGTGGAATCCTGTTGTGCAATGTCAAGCTCAGGATCGAATTCACTTTATTGGTCAGTACAAGCCAATCAGGTATTTCTTCTTTCTTACATCATCCTCGTGATTGTGTTTAGCTTCATATACAAGAGTTTAATTTTCCATTGATACTAATGTTCTAACAAACTAGAGTGGATTAGGCACATGTTACTTCTGTTGTCTGATCTGCTGTTGATATTAAAACCCCAGGAGGTTCAACGATTCTCTCTGCAGCAACAACTGCGACTATGAGATGAGACTGCAAAGAGAGGTGAGGAGCACTGTTTCTACTGTGATACCTTATGTCAAAGGCCATGGAAGAGGCCTAGATGTATCTTTCAAAGAAGGCAAGCTCTTGCATAGATCAAGGGAAGGAAGCATTTAACAAAAAGGAACGATGGGCTAGTTCGCTCCAACATAGCCCACCTTTCGGATAATAGGTTTGAAGTTCTATATAAATCCACCACCGTGTGACCCCATTTTTCTTCTCATTTATTTGTGGCGGCTCACAACTGAGTAAGGCTTCATTTCTCTTTATATTTTTCTGGCATTTGTTTTCTTTTATTCCTCAAAAAAATGTTTGTGTAATGATTTTGAGCAGCGAGAAATATTGCTTCGTGCTTAATAGTGATTTTGGTTTCAACCATTTGCGTCTGAAATTTTGGATGATGTGTATAAATTCCAAGCTCTATATCTAGGTTTTATCGGCAGATAATCATAGTTAGATTATGAATAATTTGATTCTGAGGAAACTGAAAAACCGTGTTATTGTCTATTTGCAAAGCAGGTAGCATTTGTTGCATGTCAAAAGAATACAGTAAAGCCTAGCATATCCCTACTGTTGTTGACTAAAGTGTGCGTGCTAAAGCAGGTAGCATTTGTTGCAAGTTAGGAAGAATAATTATGTTGCTTAGGAAATTTATTGGTAAAACTTGAGCATAAATGGGGATGTTCTTGCCTATTTACAAAGCTTGGGTAACTTCCTCTTCTCTTCATCCGTATCGTTTATATTGCTAATTTTAATTGCTTGATTACTACAACTAACGAATTACCTGTTTATAGATTTTAGATTTTAGGTTTTTTTTTTTGAAGTAACTTTGTATATTTTAAACTTATCTATTCGTTGTAAGAAATAAGTTTTATGAAAAATCTGTCATTATTTTCAATGAAAATGTGCAATCCATGTTATGTCTTCTCTACTACAAGAAATTGTAGTAGAAGGGAAATGGGATTGAAATATTTGAACTTAGAGAATTAATCATTACAATGTTGTGCACAATGTTCATTGATTTTTATATGAATACTTGAAAGATATATACTTGGTTGAGTGATCTGATCCATGTATGTAAGATTTATTAACATTTAAATTACGTAATTCTTTGTGTCATTTTCTTTTCAACATTTTTACATTCTTCTTCGTGATTCTCATGTTCACTTTTTTAAGTTCAGTTAGACATTTTTAACAAATAATTAAATTGTAGCCCTTTCTGGACTATAGTATTACTGTTGAAAAGAGAAAGGAAATCAAACTGTTCGATGAATTATTTGGTCATTTCATTATTTTATATTTAGTGGCTTTATGCAGTGGAACTTCAGTTGATGATCAATGCTACGACATTGGTACTTGTATAACTTGTTCTCCTATTAACTCTTGTGAGATTAGCGGTGATTTAGGTTCTGGTTAGATATGGGTGAGGGTTCCTTTGTTAGCACTGTCTTTTTGAATGATAATAGTGCGTGAAAGAGTGATGGTTTGAATCCAGTTTTTGTAGATAGCTCTAGTTTTTCTGATGTAAAAAGGCGAACTTTTAGCTAAAAATATGGATAACTCCATTCCAATTCTTCCTCTGTATAATAATTTTGAGATTTTGTATGTATGTAGATGTTTCAAAAGATTACTACTAATCATAGCAATATACTACTAACCATAAATGATTACTACTTATAATGATATGGTATTAGACTTACCCGTTTCAATTCTAGAATTACCAGTTTCACTGTGAACTAACACATTTTTCTTTCATGGTCATTACTATTAACACAAAATCCTTTGAATACTGTAGTAAACCCATCTTCAAGGGGGGAAGCTAGTGTAAAGAAGCTTACATTATATTATTTTTTGCAGTGATCCATGAGCCGAATGGACCAACTCCAACTATATAATTTGAAACGTCATCAGTACCAACAACCATAAAGAAACTATTCAATTTCAACTCTAATTTCCTAACTACAAGAGATGCATGGCCTGATGCTTTGGATATCTACTTTTCTCTTCGGAAGACTCAAAGAATTGACTAGCCCGGTTCCTTTACCATTAAACTTTTCACTGTGTGACACATCCTACCTTTTAGCAAAGCTACTTGAACCTCTATTATGATAGAGAATCAACCTGTTATAAAAATTCTTATCCTTATTTCAAGCAGTTAGTAACATTATGCATGTTTGCTGTAATATGATACAGAAAAACTACCTGAGGTCTCTGAGGCCAACATGAGAAAAGGAAGATGTATCCATTATGGAGTTTCCAGAAGAACTGATCCATGATCTTGTTGGAAATAAACTTGGTTTTAAGGAAACAAATAAATTTGGTTTTAATAGGAAACACTATGGAATAAAGTTAATTATTGTATTAAGGGAAAGTTAAAATATATGGTAAGAAATTTTAGATTTATCAAATGGAGAATTATACAGTTGCTTTGTTGAGGAAAGTAGAAATTAGAGAATAAAAGAAAACTCTAGAATAAGAAAACTTTAGATACTTGGCTATCTTATAAAAGAGTTGTATTCTCTCATTTGTAATCAAGTTGAATAAAGAAAAGTGAAATAATAAAAAATGTAGTCTTTCATTTATTCTACGTTTTATCTCTATCCTCCTCTCTATATCCAAATTCCAACATGGTATCAGAGCTAGGTTAACGAGGGAGGATAGAGAGATCTCTAGGAAGCCAAAAAAAAAATCAGAAGGAACATTAAGAGGAAGAAGAAGCGTGAGAAGAAGATCAAAAAAAAAAAAAAAAAATCAGAAGGAAGATTAAGAGGAAGAAGATCAAAGATGAAGAAGAAGACTGAGAAGAAGATCGAAGATGATATTGTAGAAGATGTTGATGCACCAAATGAAGAGAAAGAGAACATGACACAAGTGGCCGTGGAAGAAATTTTATTTTAGAGTTGTGGGTGAGAAAGTGCACCATGGAGAGAAAATGCTCCAATATTAAAAAAAAATTGAAGGTGATGAGAGAGTGCATCACAAATCGAAGAGAAAGTGCTTCGTTAATTTTTGAAGGTAATGAGAGAGTGCATCACAAATCGAAGAGAAAGTGCTTCGAATCAAGTAATCTGTTTGAAGTAGTAAAACCAAGTTTAAGGGAGGATGTTGGAAATAAACTTGGTTTTAAGGAAACAAATAAATTTGGTTTTAATAGGAAACACTATGGAATAAAGTTAATTATTGTATTAATGGAAGGCTAAAATAAATGGTAAGAGATATCAAATGAAATTTGATATGTTAAAGAAAGTAGAAATTAGGGGTTAAGGAGAATTCTAGAGAAGAAGACTCTAGAATCCCTGTAATGCTATAAATGTAAGTGTAATCCTTCAATTTGTGGTATGAAAAAAAATGAAGCAATAAAAGTTTTTTTTAATTATTCTTCTTTCTTCTAATTTCTTCTTCTTCCTCCTCTAAAAAACCAACAGATCTGCTTGTTATATTCACTAGTGATCATATATGCTCGATGAACATTGCTATAACAATTTCGGGTATTTGAGCCGATTAAGAGATTAAACTATGGGACCAAGACCCTAAATTTAAGGCGGAATTCATGGGGGGCCATGGTATTATCTCTTAATCGTCTCAAATACCCGAAATTTCACCAACTTCCACCGTACATGACAATGCATTTGAACTTTGATATGTTTCATCCTGTATTCTCCCTTTGAGTATGAATACTTTTTCCCATTCATATGAAGTTTTGATGATATTTTCCTGCGTTATGGGTTATGATTTTTTTTTTCCTGTACAGTTGTGTCACCATGTGATGTTATTAATTTGTAGGATGTTGATGGATCACCTTCTAGAGTTGGAGCATCCACATTGTGTTCTCGCACAGGCGATAAAGACGTATCAGATAATGATATATGTGATATGGACGATTATGATTTTGAGGTATTCTTATTTAATCTGTAGATAGACCCTTGCAAATCCTACAACAAGCATATGAATTAAATATCATATTGTTTCCGTTTTTGATACAATTTAATGAATTTAGTTTTTCACTTGCATGTGAAGCCCAGGCTTTATCTAATATTATGCATACATGTTTATCTACCTTTCTATTGATTGAATGGTATGCCAATGAATGGACCACATTAATTTCCTAGTAAGAGGCTGTCAGCTCATGACCAATTAATTCAGATGTAAACTTTGTCACGGTACATATTTGGAATGCAGTATGTAAGGTTACACATCATTTTTATGCATAAATTATGTCTGTTTCCAAATGTAAACTCTTCATTGCTTTGACCTTTTTCACATGGATGTATATTAATTATTGATGCAAATATATGATATAGTCCGTCAGTTGTTGAAGCTATTGATTGTGCTATGTGTGCTAAAAATCCCGTCGGTAACACCACCTTTGCTAGCAGTGTTGGCTTTAACTTTTAAGCAACTTTTGGACAGAAAGGTTAGAATTTCTGATATATTTTAGCGTCTGGAAGCAGTAGGCAAATTTTCCTTTGCCTAGTTGACTTATTTGTAATTTTAAGAACCATTTATTGCTAAATGCTTCCAAGTTATAAAACAGCGTACAAGTTGTTTTCTTCATGCTTGTATATTGCCAATCATGCTTCTTATATTTATATTTGTTGGTTTGATGTTGTATACACGGTTCTGTATCATTCTTTTAATATCTGATTATTAATTATGGTTTTGGACAGGCAGTGAGTTCCGAGTAGGCCAAGTTCTGCGAGAAACTCAGTAATTGAAAATGAAATTAATATATACAAGCAAAGGCAACCAATTTCATTTTCAATTATAATTTTCAGTTATCATTTTCAATTACAATTTACATATGAAGTCATAACGGACATTAAAGTGCAAGGCATCCTCCTAAGACGGTTTGCATCCTCCAACGTGTAATAACCTGCTAGTACTCTTACTCATGAACAGAAGTAGGTAATTCATCACGTCTTGTTATTGATAAGATATCCAACTTAGTATGGCAATAACGAAGACTTGTCAATATTTTTCCATGATTTATGTCTAACATTTTTTTGTTTTTAAAGGGTGGGCCATACAAATGGAAAACTTGCAAGGATATACACGGTGAAGTTGGTTCCACGTTACTTCGTTTGGGTGCTAAATATGTAAGCAGTGAAATAAGAATCAATTAGTACCAGGTACAAGAGCACTATTACGATTTATTAATTTATTTGGTCTTTACTTGATCTGTTTTCAACTAAAGAAATGTGCTGATAATTGATGGCTTCAAAATATCCCTTGCATAAGTACCAGTTGCTCATATATCTAAAAGCTTGCATTTATAATTTTGTTTCATTTGCAGGAGTTATATGTTGGATCTTTTGATTCTATTTTTATAAGAATACTTGTGCTGAATTATCCATATGTTTTCAGTTGTAAAAGATTCTTCATAAAGTGGCAGTCTCAAAACAGGCTTGATTTTACCCCTCTAGGACTACTGATGATATATTTGGTTCGTATCTTTTTGGGTTAATTTAGTTTTTTATTTGTTTCGACGATTACATTCCTGCAGTTGCATTTAAATGCAGCACATGACAACAGAGGCTAAATTAAGGTCAGAAATCTTCTTCAAAGATGTCAAAAACTAGCAATATGCAAACAAGTAATTATGTTGGAGCTAACACTCTCGTGAAAATGCTAAAAAATGATTCAAGAAGCACCAAGGTAATATTTTTATTAGCCTCCCTATCCAAGTATTATGAGCATTGCTAATTTGAAATTCTAAGATATTCTTTTTAATTTGTGTTTCATAAATATAATATTTAAATGCTAGTCTTAGCATCTGAAGTGGCGGGGAAGGCAATCTTAACATTGCAGAGATTCACATTGGTCTTATTGATTTAGGCATTATCTAGCTTGCAGAGATTCACAATGGTGGTTCTGCATTTCAGGTCAAATCTCCTAATGTTCCTCAGTGGCTAAGACCTGTCTTCCTTTTTTACTGCAACTTTTCCATATTTATTTAGTACTATGCTTATTATCTGCTTCAAATGTCACACCATGATACATATAATTTCAATAATATATCATATGCCTTTTCAATTAGAGCTCCATCAGTGTTTATTTCTTTTCTATTATATACAGTCATGCATTTGGGATAAAGATTGAGGGAACAGTGTTACATGAAGAGGTATGATTGCTTATATTACAGAGTTCTTTATTCATGACTATTAAGATGAATGAAAGCTTGTCGAGAAATACTTGCGGATCAATACATATTTGTCCAACTTGTATCTAGATCAAAACATAAAGTAGTGTCAATATGTGCATGACAAGCATTTTGGGTGGTTGTATTAGCATCCACTTCACACTGTTGTATTAATTGAATTGAAAAGTAGACTGCTATACTCCTGTCTTACCATGCGACCATGTTAATCACTTTCAACCCACAGATAATATGTCCATTTGTTTATTTTTGTGCCCATGTACAAGTGATATGAAGTTTTATTGAGATATTAAAAAACATTCCAATAGCAGCATTGGATTCTGATATTTTTCAAATCATTTTTTGTGCAGATATGAAGTTCAAAAGACAATGTGATGAATAAGAGAGCGTAAAAAGTGCTTATGAGCAAGTTTGGTTATCTTTGTCTATTATTTTATTATATTTTCAACCTTATATTTGTGTAACTTGAATTACTGCATGTATGTTTTTGTTCCTTTGAAAATATGGTTTATCTTTGTTGTATACTAATTTATTTGCAGTAAATTTGCTTGAAGAATTTCTTTTCATACTTTTTAGCTTTTAATTTGAAGAATGGTCGAATTTATTTATGTTGTTGAAAGTGTCAATTGTATAATTTAAATTAGTTTTCATAGTTTGAAACCCATAACACATTAGTGGTGTCATAAATTATCAGTTTAAACAAGCATTCTTGAGTGTTGCAGGTGATGAACTTGAAACTCATTGAGTGTTGCATATTATGAACTTGCAACACTCATTGAGTGTTGCAGATTGTCAAGTTGAAACACTCACGAGTGTTGCAGATTATCAACTTGAAACATTCATTGAGTGTTGCAGATTATCAACTTGAAACATTCATTGAGTGTTGCAGATTACCAACTTGAAACACTCATCGAGTGTTGCAAATTATCAATTTGAAACACCTGCTAAGTGTTTCAATTTGTCAACTTGAAACATAACATAGGTGTTTCAAAAATCAGCAGCATACTAATATGCAACACCTAAAAAGTGTTTCAAGAATTTTTAGCAACATTTTATTACTGTTTCAAATTGGTTATTTTGGTGTTGGGGCTTAGGAATTTTAATTTCCAATTTCATTCCCCGATTTCTAATTTGCCTAAGTGTTTGGAGAATGAATGAAGCAGAGAGGGCTAGGAGCACTTAAAGGAAGTGGGCTAGTTGGCTAACCAAGCACTAACCAAGATGCCAAAATTCCGAAGCTCGGAATATATCGAAGTTTATACTTTTCGAACATGTAAACGACATTTTGAACTCAATGGATGTGGTTTCGAGTTAAATTCATCCATATGCAAAATGTGAGTTTTCTATGGGCTATATATTTTAAATTTCATAGTGACTATTCTAAATTTTAATTTAGACATAACTTACAATTTATAAAGTGAAATCTCCATTTCTTACATTCGTTAGAAAATAACAATTCAAAATAGCTCAACATTTCTTGTTTTATCAAATTCTAACTTATATTGAATTCTATATATTCATTTAAAGTTCTAAATCGAATTTTCAAACTACCACGCCATTTCAGGCTCTTTTCATAATTAATATAAATTTATAAGTTCTAACTTTTCTTTAAATAAAATTTTCATCATTTATTCTCAAAATAATTTGTTTAAAAGATTTAATTTCTATCAAAATCAATTAAAAATAAATTTTAAATTGGTTCCAAAATTCTGGGTTGTTACAACTGGTCTATTGGAAAATTTTGAAAATTGTTGCCATTGGGCTCACGAAATTTCGGAAAATTTTGCCTCATGAGTTATAATTCATACTCATACTCTTCCAGGGAAAGTTCTTTTAGGTTATTATCCCACAATACTCTCAAAGATTTTTTTGAATCAGACATTTGAATGAAATCAAGGCAAGACAGAAATTATTCTTAGTTCAAAATAGTATAAAATACTAAGTTGTGTTCTATTAATTAATTGACTCAATTATAAGGGGAAGAGGGTCTTATGGCCATTCACGTATAGTACAAATACTAAGGGATACGACTAATATTTCACGGGTAGCGTACAACCTCTTTTGCTAATAGTTCAATAAATTAAACTTCTATATATCCGGGATCTAATTATATGGGACAATCAACTTAACAAAGCAACACTTTTCAATTATGTTATTTTATTTGAGCTCGTATTTTCCTAGAATCAACGTTTAATGAATTTTCAAGTTGAAAACCAATGAGAGTGATGAAAGTAGTTATGGAAATAAATTCTTAACAAACAAATTCAGAAATTTCAATCACAGAACATTCATAGAATAATAAATTTCAGAAATAATTTTTTTTTTACAAGCGAGCCACGGCACCTGCATTAAATCTTTACAAGCAATTTCTATATATTTTTCATACAGCAGCAAACCCTGTAGAGTTTAGGAAATTTTACAGTGGGGTATAGCTGTCCGGAGCAATTAAAATCACACTGTTTGCAAATCGCTTGACCTCTCTCTTCCTTATTTGCTTTGATTGAATTACGCTCCTTGCTTGGGCCTTTGATTGTTTTTTTTTTAAAAAAAAAGAAAAGAAAAAAAAATAAATGCAAACTAACAACTGACTAGGAACTAAAAAAATAGACGAAATAATAATAATAAAATAAAAAAATTACACTCAACTAACTAACTAAAGAGAAAAAGATAAAATAAAATAAAAGGAAGCTAAACCAAAAACAAACTCCTCACAAAAATAAACCATCCAAGACTATGTCAATACCAAAGTTGTCGTGTTATACTAAAAAACAAAAGGCCAATCAAGCTAAAATATTAAGTTCCCAAAATAAAACTCGGACAATGCAAAAACGACTGGAAGAAAAGTGGTGAAAAGCATCAGATCTTAAAATGGATGGCAAGCAATTCACGGAGGAAAATAGCGAAGGGTTAAGATTTCTTCCGGTTGAAGAAGCAATTTCGATAAAACTCACGCCCCTCATTTCTATCAGGAAACAATTCTTAGAAATCACGCCCAAAATAAACAGGCTCCCTCAATAAAAGGAAAAAAAATCCCAAATTCCTCATGCTCAAACCAAACTTGCTCCCCCTTTTATTTTTTTTATCGAGATCGGAATTGATTATGAGAGTGTTCGGTTTTTGAGGTTAGGGTTTCAACAACGATTTTGAAATTCGAACAAAGTTCGGTGAATGTAAGGGTTCAAAGTGGAATACGGTTGTTCAAACTGGTGAACTGATGGATTTTTAGTGTTTGTGATTTTCTAGTGATTGCGGTTTGTGGCAAGTGAACGGTGCTGGACTGACGAGGCTGCGTGTACCAGTTTGTGAATCGACCTTTTTGCTTTGCGGGATTGGCAGTGGTGGTTTGGTGTTATAAATTGATGTGTTTGAGAAAGTGTGAATTGTGGTGTTGAGTTTTGTTTACTCGGAAGATGTTTATATGGTGAAAGATGGAAAGGAGATGATGGCTGGTTTTTGAACGGATGGTGTGGGTATTGCGGTGAGGAAGGATGGTCGTTCTGCGATTACAGTGTTGGAATATTTCGACAATTGGGTCACATATGTAAAATAAAATGTGTTGTGCTATTTTGGTGTAAAGCCTAATTAAAGTGATCTTATTTTAGATTAGAATTAATAGGCTTAAAGTTTAAGTTATCATGGGCCTAATGTGTAGATAATGGGGCATTTTATAATTTATTGAAGGGCCGAATTACAAAATGCCAACTCTATAAATAAAGAGTTATGGTCCCCGAATTACTTAAGCCTTATCAACTCTCTAACCACTTCTACAGAGAGCTGAGTTTAGATCTAGGGTTTGTGTCAATTTGGAAGACCAAACTAAATTATATCTTCTTCTTAGCAACCGATTATGGATTCAGGTATTGCAATGATTAACTACGGATTCAGGTACGCTTCCACTAATCTATTTCTGATTTGTTCTCAATTAAATCAATATGGATTACATATTTGGATCTAGGGTTTCACAATTGGATATTGTTAAAGTATACTGAAATCCTAGCAAGTGGTATCAGAGCCAACCATTATTGATTCTATTGGGAATTTCCTTTTTCTTTTATACATGTTGTTTTGCCATTTCAGAACAAAGGTTGAATTGTGTTTTCAATTCATACGGCTAATATGTTATCTTTTCATTTCATAACAGGTTGAGTTTATTAACTGCGGCTAATAATTTAATAAAAAAGTTTTTTTTATTTGGGTTAAGTCTCAGGTCGATATGGATTAATATCTATTATCTCCTTCACGTTCTTTCATTGGTTCTATGGATCCAGCATGAATAATGTTAATATAATATAGTTTGTCAATATGTTAATTCAATGGCTTCTAGTTTTTTGTTTAAAAATATATCAAAAATATATGTTTATTACGTTTAGTTGTAAGTTGCATTCTACAGCCGCCGGTCTATTGTTACTTCTGATATCATATATTATAGTATATTATTTGTTTTGACCAAGTCTTGAACCCGTTTTATGCATAAAGTTTCAGAAGCTCTACTGAGCGAATCTCATGCTATCCTTACGGGCTTTTAAAAAAAAGTTTTTTTTTATACTATGTGTAGTGTTTGGAACAATTAATGCTTATTGTATGGATGTACATTAACTTATTTGTCATATGCAAATAATGTTTCATGGCATGTGTATGATGTTTCGGTAACCTGTCATGATGCTTTTATTTTATGCCTTTTGGGTTTGGTATATAATATTTTGCATTTGTGTTGCTTAATCTAATTAGCTATCATGTTTGAATCTTTGACCATTTCACCTACGTTTTAGGATGATGATCAGTAGGTTACTTTATTATGGTCAAACTACAATAACTTTTACGTTTTTTTTTTTAAAATTGTTTGGTTCGATTGACAGTATAAAAAAGCACATGTTATATTATGCTTCGGATATACATCATGGTTACTTCAGTCATTCAGGTTATTCAGTATGATATTTATTATGTCATTTACAAATAATTTTATGTGGTAATTGATCATGACATTCATCTATGATATCGTGACTTATTTATGATGTCTTGTATCATATTTATTAAGGAAATGTCGTGAATGTAACTACATACCTAAAGCAACAGATTATTAAGGAAGTGTCATTATTATAATTTTGAATTTTTAGATGTCATATAGACCTGAAGCATTGAGAGTGTTTTATAACACTCAAAATATATTGTACATATATTAAGGATAAATTCAAATATAATTTTGGCGTCTCTTTATAACCGTAAATATCATACATACATGTGAATTGACTGAAATAATATGTCACCAAAGTGACCTCTATATTTTGGTGGTTCATGAAAATGTTTAATATTTGTGTGTAGTTGTTCACGCGAGTATTAGCCGGCCCAAAGGAAGACTAATATTTGACCGAATCGCTTACACATGTATGATGATAAATACGTGACAATTATAAGGTTTTTCGAGTGAATAATTAATCGGCCCAAAGGAAGGTTATTATTTGACTTGAATTTATTGTCAGTGTTTGATCATTACAACAAGAGTACAACTTACAGTTAATATTACTGTCCAAAGACTTGATAATAATGTGTACTAGGTATGCTGAGAAGAGACTTACCAATTATTTGAATTTACTATGGTTGATATTTGGCTATGAGCATATACGGTCAATCTTCATTTTATTTTTTGTTCATTTTCAGCTAATTTAACTGAATTATTTGTCAATTTAAAGAATATTTCCATCTTGTTTTGGGATAAATATAAGGATTTGTATGAGAGCATGTTATTTGTTCTTGACTTTATAGATTTAACTCTTGTAACTAAAAGGGTTACAGCCAACCCTACTATGATTAAATATTCTTATAATGTTATGAAGAATATTGAAAGGTGATATAATTCAAAGGCAAGAGTTAAATGATCATTAAGTAAATACTTTAGAAGTTTTCAAGGATGTGTTGTGGGTAACGATGACTAATTTTGTATAAATTATCTACTGAGAATGGAAACGATTTTTGTGAAAACAATAAGGGAAATCAAGCACTCTTTGTGGTGCTTGATTACATAATGTCAAAGTAAAAGAAATATAAATGAGTATTATACGGAAAAAGATACCGCTTCAAAAGCTAAAGACGCTCATGTTATTGTTATTTTTGGTGCTATCTTCAGTATATTCATTTAAAGATTAAAATTATTTTAAGAATAATATGTTATCTTATTTGGCTAATTTAGCGCTTTGGTAATTAAAATAGATATTGAAGTTTTTATGATTGAAAAGTACTCATTTGATATACATTGTAAATAAATGTATGAATAAGGATTAAGAAGTCGCTAAGGATCTCAAAGAAAAGAAATAACATTCGGATATTTTTTAATAGTTGTTTCTTTAATGAGATATACAAACATATAAAGTAAAATATACTTGATATTTCATATTTATTATTGAGATTTAAGTCAATTTTTTTGGATTTATTTGATTTTTTTTATGTTGTCATTTAGACATATTTTGGTTTTATATTTCTAACGTGAACATATTAGGTTATTATTGTTCATCAAGAAATAGTAATATTAATTTATGAATAAATTCAAAATCTTATGTAATTGAAGCTCATATAAGTTATGGCTACTTATGCTAAATAACTTATGTAATGATATCTCAAATTTTGTTTTGTTGACTAATATAATTTTTGTTTTAGTTTACTGAGGAATTATAGATTGAGATATAATAAAGAAAGAAAATGCTTTATTGATATTCTAAGGGATTTAAAGTTTATAATTTTTTATGAACCCACACTAAGGAAAAGTTTTAAAGCAGGAATTGCAATAGTTATTTTGAGGATGTTGAGTTTGGGGGGAGAAATAAAGTAATATCATTGTCTTTAAAGAGAATCGTTATCTTTGATTCAACTGCGGTTGCTTCTTCGCTTAAAGTTTAAGATTTGTTTTCTTTTATTAGGAAGAAGTAAATTAAGAACCATAATAAGACGATGTTGAAGATAATTTTTTCTATAAGCTAAGGTTACTATTTCAAGAAAACAAACTCAAAATGCAAAGATCGCCAGGGAAATCCACCTAAATGGGAAGAAATGCTATTTCAGATTATTATGTAGTATTTCTTCATAAAGACAAATAATGGATTGATAAAGATGATGCTATGGACTTACATCAATCCATATAAGGTACTAATTTAAAATGTGGATTTAAGAAATGAACATATAGCATAAATCTATATGGATAATAAAGTTTGAAATCTCCCTCTAACTTAAGTAAAAAGATCATTGGTTATGAATAACTATTCAAAGTCAAATGGGATCAAGTGGGTAATATTGAATTTTATAAGGCACTTTTATTGAAATCGCTATTATTAAAAGAAAATTTTATTTTCTTTAAAGAGTGTTTCATTTTGGACTTGGTAAATGATTCTTTAGAATCGATCGCTTTGGAGCTTACTACATTTTGTACTTTTGAGTCATTATATGATGGAGATTAAAGTTATGTTTCTCAATGGAGACATTGGTGAAACTACTTAAGAAACTCATTTATGGATTAGTCTTTTGTATTTGGGATTCAAATACACCATTATTGTTCATGGGTGATATTTGGATTATTACAAATGTATTAGGAAGATAAATGCTTAAAAGATTTGGTATGTAAACTGCGATTCAGTTATTTTTATTTTACCAAATAGATAAATGCTACCATTCTTGAAATTAAAGAAATGCAAAAGATTTCTCATGCATTTGCAGTGTGAATTCTAATGCATACTAAAGTATATACACATATGGATATGCGTGTATTATTTGGCAGATACTTTACTGATATTAAAAGTGGATCAATGATTTAGTAGCCAAAATGGTTATGATATATCTTTAAAAGACAAAATAAAAGATTATATGCTCATAGATAAAAGATCGGATCGGGTGGAGATCATAAAGAATTACGATCCGGATATTTTGGATGTCGTTACTATAAAAGATCCACTTTTAGCAAAGATAATATATTTTATAGGTGAAACTATATAAGGGAAAAGTGTCATTTATGCACTTATAGTTTTTTCGCCATTTTGAAAATGTC
Organism: Allium sativum; assembly: GCA_030737875.1. Lineage (NCBI taxonomy): Eukaryota > Viridiplantae > Streptophyta > Magnoliopsida > Asparagales > Amaryllidaceae > Allium > Allium sativum. Next base: position 418,601,701 of record CM060924.1, read on the forward strand.
ATCTTTGGTTAATTATAAGACATCCAAATATGGAAAATAATAATGAAATTTTGTCACAAGACTCCAGTTATAGATAAAGAATTGAAAGACCAAGTAATGTTGTGAAAGTAAAGAATATATTATTTTCCAATAAGGGAAGAGTGCAAAATATATTGTAATTCATAGAGCACACTTAGACAAACTCCATTATGGCGGATCCGCTTACTAAAAGGTTATCACCTAAGGTCTTTCATGAGCATGTAGCTCAATTAGTGTAACTTTTATGTAAGGATATTTTGGTTCAAGGGGAGTTTGTATTGTCATATGACTCATTGCTCTATACTTCAGTCACAGATATATGCATATCAAGTTCTTTTTCTGATCAGAAATAAAGTAGTGAATTTTTCTCTGCACTCAGGTTGTCTAAATATTAAACATTTGATCTCACTAAAGAAGGACCAGTTGGAAATAGACATGTATATATCACATTTCATGTAATTTCCATGCTACGCATCCATGATTGATCTATGTCGTTTGATTGTATTGATATATGTGACCATTGATGGGTTTAGTTACGACAAATGTAACGAATGCCGCTTTGATCCTTTGTCAATGCAATTGATGGACGAGATTGTTTCAGATACACCATATGTTATATATAGCAAATTTTGGAGCTCATAAAGTTAAACACTTTTTAAGGTTATTTCATATGTAACCCAGAGGTAGATTGTTGGAATATTTCGACAATTGGGTCACATATGTAAAATAAAATATGTTGTGCTATTTTGGTGTAAAGCCTGATTAAAGTGATCTAATTTTAGATTAGAATTAATAGGTTTAAAGTTTAAGTTATCATGGGCCTAATGTGTAGATACCGAGGCATTTTATAATTTGTTAAAGGGTCGAATTACAAAATGCCAACTCTATAAATAATGGGTTATGGTCCCCAAATTACATAAGCCTTAGCAACTCTCTAACCTCTTCTACGGAGAGCTAATTTCAGATCTAGGGTTTGTGTTAATTTGGAAGACCAAACTAAATTATATCTTCTTCTTAGCAACCAAATATGGATTCAGGTATTGCCATGATTAACTACAGATTCAGGAACGCTTCCACTAATCTATTTCTGATTTGTTCTCAATTAAATCAATATGGATTGCATATTTGGATCTAGGGTTTCACAATTGGATATTGTTAAAGTATATTGAAATCCTAACATACAGCTAAGGGTAGTTGACGTTGTGTATCAAATTGGGTTGTGCTTTATGAAGGTTTGTTGGTTTCCAGGGCCGTGATGACTGAAATTAAAGTGGTGTGGATAACTTGTGGCGTTTGTGATTGTTGGTGGTATTTGATGGTTGGTGAGGAAGAAGTGTATGCCGTGAGAGGGATGTGAAGATGTAGTTGGGCTTGTGACGTTTGGTTTGTGAACGAGATCGGAGATGAACGGAAGATGTTTGGTGATATATGGGCTGTTTCGAGCGAAGGAGGGGAAGTTTTGTTTGTTTGGCTTGATGAATGATGTTTGTTGAGAAGTGAGGAGGAGAGGGTTTATGAAGATGTTTGTATGAGGATGTTCAGTGGGTTATGGAGATGGTGAATTTTGTTTGAATTGCGGCATTGGGTATGCTGTGGTGGTGGCTTTGTGACAGAGGAGTTGTGAACGCTGTGGGACAATTGCTGTAGGAGGTAGTTCGACAAAGGTGGCGGTGGGTTGATATGGGTTTAGACAGAGAAGGGAAAAGGAAACAACAGGGAAAAAAGAAATTTGTATTTTTTTTTGGTGTAAACTTGTAAAAAGGAAAATGTAAAAGATTGGGAAGGAATAAGAAAACAAAAGGAAAGAAATCTAGGAAAAGAAAGTAAGTATTTTTTTTAATCTATGAAAGAGTAATATGCAGGTCGAACACATGGAGGAATTTTAAATTTTATTATTTATATATTTCTTGGGCGAGTTAGACGAAATTTGGAGGATGGGTTGAAAAACAATAAAAGTTGAAACTACATTAAAACTATTATTGAATTGAGTACAGATCTGAATCTAATCAAATCTATATTCAATCCAATGACCTAGAAAAGCAAATAAAAAGTAGAATTTCAAATTGCAGAAATAAAAAAATGGAGAATAAAATTAGGATCACCGCTGAATCTAATTAGACGTCAATCACTAATGAAAAATAAATGGAAAAAACAAATAGTGCTCTACCAAATCTAATTGTGTTGACAACACTAATTGCTAAGAAAATAAAAATGCAGAACAGAGAAAAGAAAACTAAACTAGATTAAAGGCAGAAAAATTACAGCAGAAAAGTATCTCTTTACAATGGGTATACATGTGTATTTATAGCAGAGTTACAAAACCCTAATCATATAAATGGGCATTCTCATCAAAGATTATGCTACGATCTTCCTCTTATCCTTGTTTGACATGTGTCCAGCTGATTGATTTTCTAAGATATTTTCTACCAATCTCCTTCCAAGTTGACCAATGTGAACACAACTAGCCTCCAATGATAGCTTCTTATGTAATTCTTCATGTATATAGCATCAATTCTTCACTTTTATGGCTGTATAAGGATTGAACAACTAATCTGTAAAAACAACAAAATAATACCCAATGTAAGATTTATTTATATACAAAAGATAAAATATAAAAGCATAAAATAAACACATTTCTATGCTAATCATATATACCCATAATTGAACTCAAACTACCACAAATAATGAAATATACAACTAAAACAGTCAGCCCATAAGGCGAAAATGCGGTAGAATAACAGCCCCCACTAACTATACTTAGTGAAATACGAAGGAGAAACTTTTGAAATAAGCAATCGTGAGTTAATAACTCACCTGCAGTGGTTAGAGAAAGGAGTGGCGGCACGGTTCAACTTCCATGTAGGTTATGATGGAGCTTGCGGTAGCCAGAGTTGGGGAGCAAGGGTCTAGGCAGTAGTGATTCTAGTGACCGGCGTCAGATGATGGATCATGGCCTCTAATTTGGGGGAGATCGAACAAATCGGTGGCTGCGAGAATCAAAGGTATTTGGGATTGAAGGCTTTTTGTTGGTTTTGCGATGGGAGGAGGAGCAATTCGATTTGTAGTGGAAGCCATTAATAACGATTTAGAGAAAAATTATTTGTGGAAGAAGCAATTGATTTTCAGCTGGAGAAAATCATGAAGGAAGGGACATTTCAGTTTAGGCAATTGAACTTCTACCGGCAGTTAGAAAGTAAGAGAGAGTTGTTTGATGCCAACAAAAGAAAGGGTTACCCTATTTTTATAATACAAACTGAGGGAACCGGTAGCAGAGAAAACAACAACATGGCAAACTATTTCAAAAGGGTAAGGATAGGTGTTGGTTTAACAGCAAATGAAACAATGTGTTAAAATTTTCCAGCCAAGTTGAACAAGTGTCAAAACCAAATCTTTGGTCAAAATTTTCATTAGATATTGTTGAACGTAGTGAACAAGATGTTCAAAATTTCTTGTTTTTATCTTTTGAAGGAAAAACTAGGCTAGAATTTACAAACGTTGTTCGTTTAACCACGTTACAAATTTCAATAATTACTAACTATAAATTATATTGAATTAACAAGTCATTTGCTTATGGAAATATCGAAATCAATTTATACTTAATGGTTTTATTCGAACAAAATATAGAAATCAATTAGCTTTCACATTTGTAAATAACTTCCAAACTTATACTTTCAAGTCAATTTTTCCAAAAATAGATTGAATCTAAATAAAATTACAAAATTTATATTCCAAAGTTAATTTTTGAATATTTTAACAATTTAAATTTCCCATTTCGCTTAATGCCCACAATGCTTAACTTAAATTTAACCATTCAACTTAAATATCCAATTAGTCTACATTAGAAGATATTATATACGACCAATTTCAAAGTAAAAGGATAAAAGATGAAATTAGCATTAAATTCGTATATTCTGAGCCAAGTAATAATTCAAACAAATAAATCTAAATTGGTTAAACGTCGATAACGTTAAATTTTAACTAGACCGTTTTAAGTCGATAAATTGAAATTAAATTTAAACTTTACAAACTTATTCTAAACCAAGTCAAAATAGACTAGAAGCTCAAATTCCCCAATGAAATCCAAATACAAATATTATTTTAACGTTAAATATTTTTAAACATCAAATTTTCTGGGCTGTTATAATCTCCTCTCACTCACGAGTAACTAATGATTAAGCGAATTAAATATTTGAGATATTAAATGAAATGTTAGGTTGCTCTAGAAATTGTCTGTTCTGTGATTGATGCACATGTGACACACACTATCATCGTATATGACATATTTAGGTGCGATATATGATATGCTATGTTGTATTACTCTCACCTTACCAGTTACCTATAGATTTAGAGAAAAATCACCATTGGTTGAAATGATATACAGTCGAATGAATTTTATAGATTTAAGAAATAAATTCAAATCGATTTGGGATGCGGGTTGAAATGATATATACCCAGGATTCGAATTTTCCTCCCACCTAAACTGCATGAATGAATCCAATAAGAATTTCTTGACAAATCGTCAATATGATACATTTAAAATTGTATTTGAGCACTCCATGATTGAACTGGCGTGACCTTACTATATTGGCCCTATTTGAACATTTGAATCTGAACTATTCGATCTTGAGTAACTTTGTTTTGGGAACTTGGTGAGTACTTAGAACTTTAACCATCTCGCTGTTTGTTGCCATTTCGACACTAAACCTTTTCTAGTCTTGATTTGACTCCAACACGTAAAATTTTGTGCATCGAATCTATGACCCTTTGTCCTTTCCCCTTGTGTCATGTATTAAAGAAACCAAGATCTAATTTGAATGTTATAATTATGGACAAGTAAATATTTCCAAAATATTATGATAACGAAATAGTGATTAATAGTGTTTTGAAATATAAAATCCAACTTGTGTGTATAATGTGGATTTTGAAATATAAATCATGTAAATTAGCTTTCAAAATTTTTGGGGATTAATTTCAAATGTTTTGGATAGTTATTTTGGAACCATACTAGTTTGAAACATAGAGCACAACGTAAGGTGGTGGTATTTTCAAAGAAAGTTGTTTAAGAGATTTTTCGTCTAATCCTTTTCATACAAATTGGACACTACTGACAAAATGAATGAAATCATATAAAGGTTATTCAATTATATGAATCGTAAATAATATAAATATGAAATTTATTAGGAAAATCTTGGAATTGTTTCGAACTACTCGAAACGGAATTTGATATGATTTATAAAAGATTTTCAAGATATAGGATTGAATTCTTGTAAGAATTTATCTTATGTGAATTTGGAAAAAAATATATTAACTTGTGCAATTGTTGTAAATCTTATTTCAAGGATATTTCAAAATGGTTTGAAATTTAGTTCCATGAAGGTTGATATGGTCCATCAATTGAATGGGTTATAAAGCCCATGATTTGGATATTTGCAAAGTTTGAATACGTACAATACTTGATTGAAGTTGAATTGATTTGCAAATTGATCGAATTTGATTTCCAATTATTGAAAGGAGTTTTCCAAGTTATTTCAATAGTTTATAAAATTGGTCTATAAACGTAGACATTTTGATGACATGAATCCCGATATTTGGAATGTTTGAAATATAACAATAATATGATTTGAAAGTATTTGTTAATTATTGTTGTGAAATGATTTACAACTTTGGGATATGATATGAAATGATTTATTTGGGTAATCCATGACTAAACTGGGTTGTAATGCGGGATTGGATTGCGTGCGAGGGGTAGTACTAAGTAGCCCCGTCATTTAGGGAGAACTTCTCGAACTGGTAACATATATGTTGATATGATTATATCATAGAATGTTTGAGATTCTGAAAAGCGATTTTGATATGAGATCCCGAAGTGAAGTATGATTCGATAATAATAAATAAATATACATATGATATTTCAATGATTTGAAGTGAAACGAGGCTCAACGGTCGAAGAAATAATTTTGAGTTTTCAAATATTTTGTAAAGTTATGATTCTGAAATTTTAAGAATTTCTTATTTGGTCAAAATTAAATATTTTAGTAAGGTTTAAGAAAGGAGTTTGACAAAATTTGATTTTATAAATTATTTTGATCTTTATAAAAATTCTTTCCAATTCAATGATTAAGTTCAAGATTTGTATAATATGGTTTTGGTATACAGTGATTCACAAATTTAGTTATATGAAAAAATTTGTATTTAAATTTCTATGAACTATTTGGTAATTTTTAAGCTCATTAGAAATTTGTTAGTATTTAGTTTCAATAAATTTTATAAGTAAGATTTATTTTACTTAAATATAATTTTTACAACCTCTCCTTTTCGAGGACGAAAAGCTTTAAGTGGGGGAGATTGTAATGACCCAGAAATTATGACATTTCAAAATATATAACATTAAAATAAATATTTATATTTGGATTTCAATAGGGAATTCATGCTTCTAGTCCATTTTGACTTGGTTTTGAATAACTTGTAAAGTTATATTAAATTTTGATTTATCGACTTAAAACGGTCTAGTTAAAATTTAACGTAATTGATGTTTAACCAATTTAGATTTATTTGTTTGAATTATTACTTAGCTCGGAATATATGAATCTAATGTTAATTTTGTCTTTAATCTTTTTACTTCGAAAGTGGTCGTATATAATATCTTCTAGTGTAGATTAATTGGGTATTATGGCTAAATTTAAATTAGTGATTATTAGGCACAGGTCCCTATAAAGTTTCAAAATTAGGCTCACATCCGGTCCAAAAGTTATTGTAAATTTGGTCCCTATTTTTCGAAAATTCAGTAAATTAAAAAATATAAAAAAATCATGTAAATTCATATTTAAATAAAACACGTAAACATTAAAAAGTATCAAATAAAAAACCCATCAAAAAGGATGTCAAAAACGAAAAAAAACGAAAAAACAACGAAACTGCAGTTGAATGCATAATAGTATGCACGTATTTGAATTTTCTTGCATGCATCCATGCAAGTATTTCTGTTATGCATCTGTGTTGATTTTCTTGCATAAATCTTTGCAAGTATTGCAGAATTCTTGCATACATATATGCAAGTATTCACAGCCGTGTAAACCAGTTCACATTTATTTGCATTCATGTGCGCAAATAAAACAGAAAAGTAGCACACATGTGTGCAACAATCTGCAGGCAAAATTTTAGTTTAGTTTTCTTCATACAATACTTGCATATATGTGTGCAAGTATTTCAAAATAGTTGCACACACGTATGTAAGTTTCTATCCAGATTTCAATAGAAACAGCATATGCAAAAGTTGCATGCATATGTGCGATTATTGGTAATAGTTGTATACATGTATGCAACTTTTTTTTTTTAATTTGTGCGAACTTAGAAGAACATTTCTAGATTTTAGAACTTTTTTTTTAACTCATCAGCGCATTTCTTTTGGGCAGGAAAACATAAAATGCGGAAGTTTCAAAACTGGGACCAGGTTTTCGTTAAAAAGTAAGGAGGGATGTGCATTACATTTTGAAAGTTTACAAGGGTCGTGACGCAAGCAGACCCTTTAAATTAAGCATTGTGGGCATTAAGCGAAAGGGGAAATTTAAATTGTTAAAATATTCGAAAATTAACTTTGGAATATAAATTTTGTAATTTTATTTAGATTCAATCTATTTTTGGTAAAATTGATTTAAAAATATAAGTTTGGAAGTTATTTACAAATGTGAAAGCTAATTGATTTCTAAATTTTATTCGAATTAAACCGTTTAGTATAACTTGATTTCAAAATTTCCATAAGCAAATTGATTTGTTAATTCAATTTAATTTATCGTTAGTAATTGTTTAAATTCGTAATGTGGTTAAACAAACAATGTTGTTTATAAATTCCTGATAAACATTTCCTTCAAAAGATAAAAAATAGAAATTTTGGACATCTTCACTACGTTTAACAATATCTGATAAAAATCTTGACCAAAGATTTAGCTTTGATACTCATTCAACTTGGCTGGAAAATTTAAACACTTGCCTTCATTTTGATGTTAAACAACACCTGTCCTTACCCTTCTGAAATAGTTTGCCATGTTGTTGTTTTCTCTACTACCAGTTCCCTTAGTTTGTATTATAAAAAAAACGTAATCCTTTCTTTCGTTGGCATCAAACAAATCTCTCTTATTTTCTAACTGCAGGTAGAAGTTCAATTGCCTAAATTGAAATACCGCTTCCTTCATGATTTGCTTCAACTGAAAACCAATTGCTTCTTCCACAAATAATTTTTCTCCAAATCATTGTTAATGGCTTCCAACAAAAATCAGATTGCTCCTCCTCCAATCGCGAAACCAACAAAAAGCCTTCAGTCCCGAATACCTTCGATTCTCGCGGCCACCGATTTGTTCGATCTTCCCCAAATCAGAGGACGTGATCGATCATCTGATGCCGGTCGCTAGAATCACCGCTGCTCAGACCGTTGCTCCCTAACTCCGACTAGCGCAAGGGCCAGAATAACCTACAATGCAGCTAAACTGTGCCGCCACTCCTTTCTCAAGTCGTTGTAGGTGAGTTCTTAACTCACTATTGCTTATTTCAAAAATTTCTCCTTCGTATTTCACTAAGTATAGTTAGTATGAGTTGTTATTCTACCGTGTTTTTGTCTTGTGGGTTGACTGTTTTAGTTGTATATTTCATTATTTCTAGGATTTTGAGTTCGATTTTGGGTATATATGTGGAAGTCAATTGTATATGTGCATATATATACACCATTGTGTGTGTATACACGCATTTCAGAATACATATTTACCCGATACGTTTGTTGTCTCGTCCATTTGTCCGCTGCCCTGCCTTGCTTGCGAAACTAGGGTACACACTATTCACTAACGGTTGCCATTTCCTTATTTTGGTAAAGTTGAAACACGAATATATGCTTACGTTGCCAAATATTGGCTTGATGCTATACCTATTTGCTTGGGCCTAAGCTTCTCGTTACTTTGCATGCTTTATGTTCCCGTGCATGCTGCAAGTATGTTTCCATTTATACTTTTTTTTCCTAGTCCGAGCAGACCCCAAGTGTTATAGATTTAAGGATTTTTGGCTCGCAAAGAAGAGAGCACGTGAAGACACATGCACGCGCAAAGCCTAAACAAAAATTGTAAAATTTTGTTCATTTAAAATTTATGTATACATTATATTATTTTTCCGCTGTAAAAAATATTGTACAAACTCTGATATTTATATAAATTTTGTTCTGCTGCAAGTATTGTGTACTGTATTCCGTGTTTAATTTTGTTTAAACCTTGTAACCAATAACAATCTGTCGTTTTGAACATTTCGAGTTGGTTTAATTACCGATTTGGGGCGGTCCAAAAGGCAGGTCGTTACATTCATGGTCGGCTTTGTTATGTTTGCTAGGTTTGTCGTAGTCATCCGTCTTGTTTACTTCCAAAAGTCGACATTAATACAACATCGATAATCGCATTTCGAACTTCAAGTATTGGAAAGGAAAATTGTTAAGGAAGAAGAAAGAAAACATAGAACAAAACTTCGCATCGGAATAAACAATTTATAATATAAACATGGTCTTTACAAAAAAAAAAGATTTTTACATTTACAATAATCAAAGTGGTTGACCTACAAATCAGTTTTGATAATTATAACAATCAATATTGCGTAAAGACAAATAAACAATGCAACGGCAAATAATAGAAGCATGTGAATATGTCATGGGCATCCGGCTCATATTCTAAGGCTCCAAATCATCCAATACTAAGTTTGTATATGCTTGGTCTAACCCAAGCACTAATTATTAACATCTGGATAAACAAGATAAAACAACATGAGAAAACATATGTAACACCCCGAATTTTAGTTAATACTAAAATTCACTAATTGCAGAATAAATAATCTCAGATGTGGGAATTGGGGGTAACGGGCTGCGTCATTGCGTTCGTCTCGGAAAAATACGCGAAATAGAGTCCGAGTTTTCGAGAATCGGAGTCCGTATGGCCCGGTTATGGCCCAATGAAGTTTACAGAAAATTCAAAGTTTAAAAACAGATTTAAAAATTCAGGTTCAAATTTCGAAACATGCAGAAATGGGGCCAGGCGGGAAAACTCCCGCCCAGCCTGGTCGACATGGCTGTCGACAGGGCTGTCGACTTGCCTGTCGACTTGGCTGTCGACAGGGCTGTCGACTTGCCCTGTCGGCTGATGCTGGCCTGGTGCACCTAGTTGAGTTTGGGTTAGGCTTTGGGGCTGGTTTCTAGAAACTTCCTAAAATCTGACGGACCTAATCTAACCTAGGGTTAATCCTATGGTCTAAAACACACCCTAATCCTATAAATACACCCTAATACAAGCCTAATCCCTACTAAAAATAGAAATGATGCCATCATGCCGCCAAAATCAAACTTGAGAGGAGCCTCCACTAGTTTATGAAGAAAGTTGCAAGCTAATCAACCTCTAATCATCATCTCCTTCTTGTATAGCAACTAGTTCTACTTCATAAGTTTGCTAATCTTGGTTTTGGTGAGTTTCTATCACTTTAATAACCAATTGCTAAATTAAGTAGATGAGATATGATGAGATCATGCGGTTTTGTATGCGGATTTGTGGGTTTTAAATCATATGATATGATGTTAGTTTGCTAATCTATGTTTAATGTTAACCCTATGTTTATGCAAGTTAAGTATGTGGGTTTATGCAAGATGAGTATGTGGGTTTATGCAAGTTAAATATATGGGTTTATGCAAGTTAAGTGGTGAGTTTTATGCATGTTAAGTGTTTGATTTTATGCATGCTAAGTATTTGATTTTATGCATGCTAAGTGTTTGGTTTTATGCATGCTAAGTACTTGATTTTGTGCATGCTAAGTGTTTGATTCTAGGCATGCTAAGTATTTGATTTTATGCATGCTAAGTATTTGATTTTAGGCATGCTAAGTGTTTGGTTTTATGCATACATTATGACATGCAAGTCTACCCTTTTTAAATAAGATGCATACATATGCAAGATGACACCTTTGTATGCTATGCATACATATGCATGTTTACTCTATTATGATGCAAGTTCATATGCAAGTTTGCCTCTTTTTATGATATGCATAACATATGCGAGTTTGCCTCTATGTATGACATGTTATGCAAGTTCACATGCAAGTTTATGTGCAAGTTCATATGCAAGTTTATGTGCAATTTCATATGCAAGTTTATGTGCAAGTTCATATGCGAGTTGTCTCTTTTTATGATATGCATAATGCAAGTTTTGGTTAAATGCTAGTTGGGTTTAATGTATGCTCATATATGCAAGTTGACACCTTTTGAACCCATGATAAAGTTATATGCTATGTTGGTTAAACCCATGACATTTGTGATGAATCTTCCCTTTTATTTTGTCACGTTATGAGAACGAATTACGTGGGGAACGATGGGGTTAAAATGCATGTTAATAAAATGATGCGAAATGGGTATGATTAAGCATACCACAAATTAAATGAACATAATTGGGAATTTACCTATTGAGTTAGGTCTACCCATATTATGAAGTTGGGAATTTACCTATTAAGTTAGGTCTACCCATACTATGGAATTGGGAATTTACCTATTGAGTTAGGTCTACCCATATTCTTAAAAATGTGTAATTAATTAGGGATAATTAATACAAATTATGGGGGTGATTAATTAGGTGTAATTAATCAACTAAGACACGAGGTTGGACCCTTTTGTAGCGGAAGTCTGCCCGGAACCGACCGGCCATCCAGCAGCTACAAATGATTGGCCCAATGTGAGAGGTCTTAGTCATAAATTAAATACGTGATTAAAGTAAAGACACGAGGTTAGACCTTTTTATGACAGAAGTCTGCCCGGAACCAACCGGCATATCCAGCAGTCATAAAAGATGGTCTAATGTGAGAGGTCTTTATGAGGTCATGATCTTAATTAATTAAGAAACACTTAACCATATTAGCATGTAGAGGGACATGAGGGGTTAAGTGGGTGCCTTGGGTGGCATGTAGAGATCTAGTGGGTTGCCTTGGGTGGCAATAGGAAATACGATTAGAATACTTAACCAAAGTGGAACATGTAATTAAACATGGGTAAAGGGTTAAGTAAGTGCTTTGGGTGGCATGTGGAAATCTAGTGGGTGCCTTAAGTGGCAATTGAAATATGATTAGATGACTTAACCAAACCTCAACATGTAGGTGGGCATGATTATAAAAAGGGGTTAAGTGGGATACACTAGATAAAATAACAAGCTTAGGTGGTAGCTTGTGGGGGCCCATTTCAACCAATATCCCAAACGTATCTTAGTAGGCTCGACTCTAGTCGAGTGACGGGACACGCATATTGGGCTTGAATATAAGAGGCCAAACCGGGTTAGCGGTGGCAACGCAGGACCAACGGGTTTCATATGCGTGTGTGGACCCGGGCTGGTTGGTAAGTCGTTGTTGCATCGTGTAGATATAAAGCCGTGCACCGTTGATATTATCAGGTTGCCACTTTGGGTAATGATACACCCCATCGTGGGACCAGCACGGGTATCTACGTAAGGGAGCCGATCGCTTGGGGAGTAGTGGGTACACCTATGTAGTCAGATAGGGGTACACGAAACTACTAAATTACTAAGTACACTTAGGGGGATCAACCTTTAAGTAGGAATGACTGGTGTGGTGCAGTGTAGTAATTATCCTTGGGTGAGTGGATGCGTCTTTACGGTTATCTTAGTTTATCCTAAGTCTACCAAGCTGCTTAGTGTAGCCATTCATCCCCAGACGTTACCGTATATCAAGCTTATGTCTTCTCTGGTTACTTTAATGATTGTATTGTTAAAGTTATAGGACTCGCTCAGACTTATGTCTGACCCCGTTGTTTTTATCTTTTTTTCCCAACCCTCAGGTTATTAGAGTGGGCCCAGTACGAGTGGGCTTTGATCAGGCTGCTTTATTCTCTTTTGGAGCTTGGACCATAGGTGTAGAGCTCAGCTTACCCTTTCTTTTATGGCTATCAGTTCATGTATTGGGATTATGTACTTTTATTTATCAGGATGGATATTTTGTACTTGACTCTTATTATGGTTTTGTGATGTAACCAAACATGTTTTACTTTCCGCTGCAATGAAATGATGTTTTAAAAAGTTTCAAGTATTACTTATATCTGTCTTGTTGTAATTTTTCTGTTCTATATTCACTTAAAATACTCCACCGATGTTATGGCATTCCCTTAGTCGAGTGACCGTAGCGGGTGTGGGGTGTTACACGTGGTATCAGAGCAAAGGTTACCGGAACAGATAAAATTTTTAGAAAACTATTTTTCTAAAAACATTTTTGGAAAAAATATTTTCAAAAACATGTCTTTAAAGAGAAAAGTTTTTGAAAGAAAAGCATAATCCCCGATAGCCATATCTTTATCTTTCGAATTCTCCGTTTTGAATCTTCCCTTTTTTTCGTCTCAGCATGGCTGAAGATCTTTATCTTACGGACGGTGTAGCGGTACCAGTATGGTATAGGAGGTTGTTAGAGGCTAGGGCCGCCGCTGCAGGCCCAGCAAATGTTCCTCCTCCACCCGTTGAACTCGTTCCTCCTCGCGCGGATACTTTTGCTATGACTTGTAGGAAGTTTAAGGCTATGGGAGGAAAACCTTTTGTGGGAGCTAGGGATTGGCTTAATGAGACGGAAGAATTGATGGAAATCTTGGAAGTGGAAGAGGGAAAGAAAGTCAGGTTAGCCGCTTGGTTAATGAAGGGAGAGGCCTCATTCTGGTGGGAGGTCACTAATGGAGAACGCCCTGTTGACTCTTGGGTGGATTTCAGGCAAAGGTTTGAGGCAAAGTTTCTCTCAAAAGCGGAAGAAAACATGCACGTGGAAAGGTTCTTGAACTTAAAGCAAGGGAACTTGTCGGTGAGAGAATATGTTAACAAGTTTAATCAGTTAGCGAGGTTCAACAGAGACTTGGTAAACACTCATGAAGAGAAGGCTTTGAGGTTCGTTAAAGGCTTGAACGAACCGATGCAAGGGTTGGCTATGACCCACATCTCTATGGGGGCCACCTTCGAGAAGTTAGTAGACATGGAATTCATGCATGAGGAAGAGAAGGGCCCCAATGCTATTATGGCACCCGAGAAGAATGGAGATCAGAAGAAACCTCAACAACAAAATAAGGGTGGGAAAGGCAACGGTGGCAAGGGAAAGAAGAAGTGCTTCAATTGTGGAACACTAGGCCACCTAAACAAGGATTTTCGCAAGAAGAAGAAGACTGGCTGCTTCCACTGTGACGAAGCAGGACATCTAGTGAAAGACTGTCCTAAGAAAGGGCAAAGGACGGGGTCTACCTCAGGAGGACAGGTGCAAGCTCTTGTGGCACCAGCTCAGGCAAGGGGGCAAGTTCAGGCTCTCGCAGCTCCACCGGTTCGAGAAAGAGGTAGAACTATTTCCGTGGAAAGTTTAGTTTTCCTGTTTGATCATCCTGTCCGTACTTTATTTGATTTTGACGCATTGAGTTCGTTTATCTCATCATGGTTAGTTGAGTCACTGCACTTAGACACCAGTTTAGTAGGTGATCCCTTAGTTGTTTCAAACCCAATTGGGGCTCCATGGTGTGTTTGGGTTTGAAAGTTTCTATACTTAGCGTTGAGTTTAGATGTGATGCTTTTTGGGCTTCACAGGCTATGGGTTAGTTTTGGGCACGGACTGGTTATCCAGTAATGGTGCCGTTCTTATTGTGGAAGGAGAGTTGTTAGTCTTATGACCCGCTTGGGTAACACTCTCGAGATCTCTTGTAACCCCATGGAATCTGTTATGCTAAGTTATCTAGAATCGCTTGACACGTCGGTCGATAGTTTGCGATCTGTTAGAGTGGTCCGGGAATACTCGGATGTGTTTGAGGAGGTGAAGGGATTACCTCCGGAGCGGGAGATTAACTTCCGAATATATCTGGTGGACAATACCAAACCAGTGTCTTGGCCAAGTGTGCCACGTGGCTCCTCGTGAGAGGAGGGAACTCCATAAGCAAGTAGGCAATTTGCTTGAGAAGGGGTTTAGAAGACGAAGTATATCGGAGTGGGGTGCTCCGGTAGTTTTTGCTATGAAGGCGGATGGGTCCCTCAGACTTTGTGTAGGCTAAAGAGAGCTAAATAAACTCACAAAGAAGAATAGACACCCATTGCCGAGGATTGATGATCTTTTTCCAATTATTTGGCGCCTCAGTAGTTTCATAAGCTGGACTTAGCTACGGGGTTTCGTCAGTTCAGAGTGGCTGAGGATAGTATAGAGAAGGCTGCTTTTAGGACTCCGGATGGCTTTAATAGGTTGAGCCGAGCCAGTTATGGAATAAACGGTGGTGTTGGAGTGAGACTGGAAAGGACATCCAGAATTGGACAAGGGCTTAATTATTTAGCCGTTTTTACTAGTATCATCTCACGTAGGTCGTCTGAATTCGAAGGAGGTATCCCTTGGTTGTTTGTCTGATATTGGTTTAGGCCTTTGGGGCTTGCATTTGGGGGATGTCGAGTTCGACTAGGGTGGTCTGCGTGAGAGATGGACAGTTTTGATGATTTTGGTATTATCCCGGTTTTCTCTAGAAGTGGAGAAAAGCATGCCCTACATCTTAGGGAAGTGTTGGAGACTCTTCGAGCGCATAGTCTTAGGGCAACAAAAGTGGATGGGATTCTTGGCATCCTATGAGTTTGAGATAGCGTATACCCATGGCAAGGGTAACGTGGTGACGAATGCCTTAAGAAGAAAAAGGTTGTCCTTGAGTTCATTGTTCGTTGAATGACGGAGTTTAGAGTTTATTACTATGTTTGACTTTAGACCTTCCGTTGACTTTGTACCCGGTTTGCTAGCCTCCTTGGAGGTTAGGCCTACTCTTTTGGGCGTATTGGCAGAGCAGCGGGACGACCCACAGTTAGTTAAGTTGGTAGAGACGGTAGACTTTGCGTACCGCAAGACAGGGGTTTGAGGAAGGCTATATTTGATGATGCACATCGGTCGAAGATGGCCATTCATCCCGGTAGGGACAAGATGTACCAAGACATGAAGCGAGTTTTCTTTTGGGCCGGTATGAAGAAAGACATGGCCGAGTATGTCGCTAGATGCTTTGTGAAAGCGGATCAAAAGAAACCAAGTGGGTTGCTTCACCCATTGGAAGTTCCGCTAAGGATGTGGGATAGTGTCTCGATGGATTACCGAAATCAAGGAAGGGTAATACGGGGATTTGGGTTGTGGTAGATAGACTTACTAAGTGTGCCCATTTCATACCCGTGAAGAGCAAGAGGACTGTTCCATGTCTAGCTTCAGTTTACATTCGAGAGATTATTAGATTGCATGGTGTACCTTCCAGTATAGTGAGCGATCGAGGTCCTATCTTCACTAAAGAGTTTTGGAAAAGTCTGCAAGAGGCGGTAGGGACTCAGTTGTGTTTGAGTACCGCATATCATCCTCAGACAGACGGCCAGACCGAGAGGGTGAATTGTATTTTAGAAAACCTTCTGAGGCAATGTATCTTGAATTTTGAAGGTACAAGGGAAGAGCATCTTCTATTGGTGGAGTTGCCCGACAGACTTAGTGGTGTACATGATGTATTCCATGTGAGTAAGTGGCTACATGAGACCGCAGAGGCGGTAGAGCCGAGCTTGCTTAGAGAAGTAAAGCTTGATGTGATTATTCGACGAGCTCCTACCCGAATCCTTGGGTCAGAGATTGGGAAGTTGAGAAACAGAGAGGTTCGACTAGTCCAAAATGAAAAGGGGAGAAGGTGAGAGCAGTACTACTGGGGAGACAGAAGCGAAGATACGTTCGTTATACCCATTCTTTTTTTTAGGGTATGTCCTTTAAACATCTCCTTTATCGTTTGTCCAGTGCTTATCTTATCTTTAGTATGTCCTCTCATTAGTACCTTTGACCTTTAGATAGGGTAAACCTATGGTTGAAACATGTGTTTGAGACATGTTATGTTTGATGGATGCATGTGGATGCAAGTGGTTGCTAGTGGTTGCTCGTGGATGCATATATACACACTCTAGGCACTAGATCGGCTCAATCACTTCATATTGCATATTGCATAAAATTGTGTGTAGGAAGCTATATTTATGGATGTATAATGATTGTGTTATCATATGGATGATGCATTTTGGTGAATGATTGTGCACTCATGTAGATATTGTATGTGTCGATAGGGTTCTTTCGCATACATAATGGATGCATGGCACTATCATGGTTTGCATATGTTCATACATTAGATAGGGAACATATACACACACTTTTTGCATATGCTCATACATCATTAGAAATTTTGATTTAAGGACAATGGATGCTCGTGATTGATGGATTGAGTAGATGGTTGTTTGGATGGTAGGATATGCATTCTCCTTAAACTTAGAGATTTCGGGGACGAAATCCGTTAAGGAGGGGAGAATGTAACACCCCGAATTTTAGTTAATACTAAAATTCACTAATTGCAGAATAAATAATCTCAGATGTGGGAATTGGGGGTAACGGGCTGCGTCATTGCGTTCGTCTCGGAAAAATACGCGAAATAGAGTCCGAGTTTTCGAGAATCGGAGTCCGTATGGCCCGGTTATGGCCCAATGAAGTTTACAGAAAATTCAAAGTTTAAAAACAGATTTAAAAATTCAGGTTCAAATTTCGAAACATGCAGAAATGGGGCCAGGCGGCAAAACTCCCGCCCAGCCTGGTCGACATGGCTGTCGACAGGGCTGTCGACTTGCCTGTCGACATGCCTGTCGACTTGGTTGTCGACAGGGCTGTCGACTTGCCCTGTCGTCTGATGCTGGCCTGGTGCACCTAGTTGAGTTTGGGTTAGGCTTTGGGGCTGGTTTCTGGAAACTTCCTAAAATCTGACGGACCTAATCTAACCTAGGGTTAATCCTATGGTCTAAAACACACCCTAATCCTATAAATACACCCTAATACAGGCCTAATCCCTACTAAAAATAGAAATGATGCCATCATGCCGCCAAAATCAAACTTGAGAGGAGCCTCCACTAGTTTATGAAGAAAGTTGCAAGCTAATCAACCTCTAATCATCATCTCCTTCTTGTATAGCAACTAGTTCTACTTCATAAGTTTGCTAATCTTGGTTTTGGTGAGTTTCTATCACTTTAATAACCAATTGCTAAATTAAGTAGATGAGATATGATGAGATCATGCGGTTTTGTATGCGGATTTGTGGGTTTTAAATCATATGATATGATGTTAGTTTGCTAATCTATGTTTAATGTTAACCCTATGTTTATGCAAGTTAAGTATGTGGGTTTATGCAAGATGAGTATGTGGGTTTATGCAAGTTAAATATATGGGTTTATGCAAGTTAAGTGGTGAGTTTTATGCATGTTAAGTGTTTGATTTTATGCATGCTAAGTATTTGATTTTATGCATGCTAAGTGTTTGGTTTTATGCATGCTAAGTACTTGATTTTATGCATGCTAAGTGTTTGATTCTAGGCATGCTAAGTATTTGATTTTATGCATGCTAAGTATTTGATTTTAGGCATGCTAAGTGTTTGGTTTTATGCATACATTATGACATGCAAGTCTACCCTTTTTAAATAAGATGCATACATATGCAAGATGACACCTTTGTATGCTATGCATACATATGCATGTTTACTCTATTATGATGCAAGTTCATATGCAAGTTTGCCTCTTTTTATGATATGCATAACATATGCGAGTTTGCCTCTATGTATGACATGTTATGCAAGTTCACATGCAAGTTTATGTGCAAGTTCATATGCAAGTTTATGTGCAATTTCATATGCAAGTTTATGTGCAAGTTCATATGCGAGTTGTCTCTTTTTATGATATGCATAATGCAAGTTTGGGTTAAATGCTAGTTGGGTTTAATGTATGCTCATATATGCAAGTTGACACCTTTTGAACCCATGATAAAGTTATATGCTATGTTGGTTAAACCCATGACATTTGTGATGAATCTTCCCTTTTATTTTGTCACGTTATGAGAACGAATTACGTGGGGAACGATGGGGTTAAAATGCATGTTAATAAAATGATGCGAAATGGGTATGATTAAGCATACCACAAATTAAATGAACATAATTGGGAATTTACCTATTGAGTTAGGTCTACCCATATTATGAAGTTGGGAATTTACCTATTAAGTTAGGTCTACCCATACTATGGAATTGGGAATTTACCTATTGAGTTAGGTCTACCCATATTCTTAAAAATGTGTAATTAATTAGGGATAATTAATACAAATTATGGGGGTGATTAATTAGGTGTAATTAATCAACTAAGACACGAGGTTGGACCCTTTTGTAGCGGATGTCTGCCCGGAACCGACCGGCCATCCAGCAGCTACAAATGATTGGCCCAATGTGAGAGGTCTTAGTCATAAATTAAATACGTGATTAAAGTAAAGACACGAGGTTAGACCTTTTTATGACAGAAGTCTGCCCGGAACCAACCGGCATATCCAGCAGTCATAAAAGATGGTCTAATGTGAGAGGTCTTTATGAGGTCATGATCTTAATTAATTAAGAAACACTTAACCATATTAGCATGTAGAGGGACATGAGGGGTTAAGTGGGTGCCTTGGGTGGCATGTAGAGATCTAGTGGGTTGCCTTGGGTGGCAATAGGAAATACGATTAGAATACTTAACCAAAGTGGAACATGTAATTAAACATGGGTAAAGGGTTAAGTAAGTGCTTTGGGTGGCATGTGGAAATCTAGTGGGTGCCTTAAGTGGCAATTGAAATATGATTAGATGACTTAACCAAACCTCAACATGTAGGTGGGCATGATTATAAAAAGGGGTTAAGTGGGATACACTAGATAAAATAACAAGCTTAGGTGGTAGCTTGTGGGGGCCCATTTCAACCAATATCCCAAACGTATCTTAGTAGGCTCGACTCTAGTCGAGTGACGGGACACGCATATTGGGCTTGACTATAAGAGGCCAAACCGGGTTAGCGGTGGCAACGCAGGACCAACGGGTTTCATATGCGTGTGTGGACCCGGGCTGGTTGGTAAGTCGTTGTTGCATCGTGTAGATATAAAGCCGTGCACCATTGATATTATCAGGTTGCCACTTTGGGTAATGATACACCCCATCGTGGGACCAGCACGGGTATCTACGTAAGGGAGCCGATCGCTTGGGGAGTAGTGGGTACACCTATGTAGTCAGATAGGGGTACACGAAACTACTAAATTACTAAGTACACTTAGGGGGATCAACCTTTAAGTAGGAATGACTGGTGTGGTGCAGTGTAGTAATTATCCTTGGGTGAGTGGATGCGTCTTTACGGTTATCTTAGTTTATCCTAAGTCTACCAAGCTGCTTAGTGTAGCCATTCATCCCCAGACGTTACCGTATATCAAGCTTATGTCTTCTCTGGTTACTTTAATGATTGTATTGTTAAAGTTATAGGACTCGCTCAGACTTATGTCTGACCCCGTTGTTTTTATCTTTTTTTCCCAACCCTCAGGTTATTAGAGTGGGCCCAGTACGAGTGGGCTTTGATCAGGCTGCTTTATTCTCTTTTGGAGCTTGGACCATAGGTGTAGAGCTCAGCTTACCCTTTCTTTTATGGCTATCAGTTCATGTATTGGGATTATGTACTTTTATTTATCAGGATGGATATTTTGTACTTGACTCTTATTATGGTTTTGTGATGTAACCAAACATGTTTTACTTTCCGCTGCAATGAAATGATGTTTTAAAAAGTTTCAAGTATTACTTATATCTGTCTTGTTGTAATTTTTCTGTTCTATATTCACTTAAAATACTCCATCGATGTTATGGCATTCCCTTAGTCGAGTGACCGTAGCGGGTGTGGGGTGTTACAACATACCTCAAATGGATTTTAGTATTATAAAAATCCTCAAAATCCTTCAAACAAAATGTATCATAACACCACGATGCAGACAAACACGAGTAGGTTTTTATCTTACGGCAATTAAAACATTTTATATTAAAAAATTTAGGTGATATATAATAATGTCAAAGGGCTAAAATATCAATAACCAAGTAACTATAGTGCTAGAGAGTGTACATTACAACAACACTAGGATATAATAAAAATCTGATAAGGTTTGTTTGCTAATTATGTATGAATTCCATAAAGGTGCCCTCAGTACTTCAAGGACGGTTGTGCACAAGGATTAGAGTTATCAATCTGAAGAATTTGAACCCAACAGGGGTACTATAGAAAAAATATAATCGGTCTTGCTAGGAGCAAGTGCATCACTCTTTATGTAACACTTCAGGTATTTTCAAATAATAATAAATTAAATTAAGAAATGAATTAAAAGGTTTTTTTCATAAACTTTAGAACCTATTCGTGGGGACTTTCTGATTATATCCACAACGATTTTCTAGATAATTTTCATATGTTACTCATCGTATCCAAGTTACTATAGAGGAGATATGAGGAAAACATATGTATGTGTGTGTGTATAAGATGGTCAATCAGTTCTTGCGATGATCGGCCCTTCTCCAAATTGGTCAATTTTACCCTCCTAATCGGGATGATGCTTTAGCGAAGTGCAACCTTAATCTAGACGCTATTTTGGTAAGGCGCGACATGAACCTGGATGTTATTTAAAGTAAGAGTTGCACTATAAGATATTTTATTTTTGGTGGCGCACAAAAAAAGTTGTCAAAACTTACGGTCACGCTTTCATAAACGCTGTGATAACGCCTGAAACTAAAAATACATGTTTTTAGATACATTTATATAAACACCACAATAAATATCTTTATTGCAGGATTTCTAAAACTGTGCAAATAAAAATTATTGCAGCGTTGCTTAAACGCCACTAAAAATCATGGTTTTGTCATAAAATATTTTGGTAGCGTTGTTTAAACGCTGTAATTTAGGGTGCAACTTATAGCCAAACCCTACAACTATAGTGCAAAATCAGAGATTTAGGCAGCGGAATATGAATAAACCCAATGATCTAGTCTGTCAATAATTTCAACAACGCCAAAAATAAAAACAAGTGGCACAAATTATAGAGAAAACAAAATTAGAAAATAGAGGAAAGAGCACACCAATTTTTAACGTGGTTCACTACACCAAAATGGCACGTTTGGCGCACCATGATGTAGAGATTTAATACAACTTTAAGCCGTATCAAATTTGATAGTGCTCGGAGCCGTACCAAATTAACTTTGGCGATCCGCACAACCTTCAACCCTTCAAATCTAACCTTACATCTTCAACCATTCGGATCACTTGGATTTAATACGGCTCGAATCCGCATCATATTTTCGCGGTTCCCCCTGCTATTTTTTCATTTCTAATTAACATTCAGGCCGTGTAATATTTGATTTCAGCATTAGGGTTTCAACTTCTCTCATGCGATAGCTATGTCTCGATGTTCTTCTGCAAACAAAATCAAATACTATTGTAAGATTAGTCTATTCAATTTATTCGTTTATTCGAGTATTCGATTTGAGAGTAAGTAGATTTAAAGAGGCCGTTTTTGGTTCAGATCTATCCGTTAGAGATGGTTATCAGTACTTAAGGTCAACTTTCACCAATTCTTATTTTAATCATTTTAGTTGTCTGTTTATAGCAAATTCTAGATTAGGTTTAGTTAGATTGTCCTTGTTAGTGCTTTTGGATGGAGAACTACAAGTTGGCCTTCGTAATTTTTTTGTTGGATATGATATTTTGTGTGCTTAATTTCTTTTTATAATTTTAATATCATTGTAAGATTAGTCTCATTCTCATTAGGATGTCAAATTCTATTTCACGTATCTTGGTGTGAATGCTGAAACTACAGCAGGGGTACGATAAAAATGTGTACTGCTTTGCAGGCATGCATTGAAGTATTACAACAGTTTTAAAACTGTAAAAACCTGTTTTATAAAACTAAGAAGCAACATGTTCATTTATAAAAACAACCAAGATGGTAGAGAGCATTAACTCTTGAAAATGTCAAATTGCATCGATGTTATTTAGTGATTGGAATACTGCGTTTATTGCACTTGCAAATCCTCCATAAAATTGACTACATATAAAAAACGGGTTTACAAGTTGTTAACGTGTTAGTTTTTGTTTGAATTGTTTTGAAAAAGTAAAATGGTTTGAATAGGTATGGTGCATTTATTGTTTGAGTCCCAGGACATAGGGGTTATTGAGATTTTCTATAATAGTTTCTGTTGGAATTTTTTGGATTGTTTTTTAAAAAATGAAAATGGTTTGAATAAGTGAATTTATTGTTTGAGTCTCAGGTCATAAGGGCTATCGAGATCTCCTATATTGGGCCCCTTGGGCATGATATATTGGACTTCTATATCCAATTCGGATTGGTGCGGTGTAACATTTATGTTTTTGATACAAAATTGTTAACATTTCCTTCGAAACGGTCAAGTCGTATCCATTTATTTCAAAGTGGATGAAATAGAAAGAATTGCATTGATCGCTCTCTCCTCTACCCTTCTTTTCGGCCATTATTCTTTAAAAAATTTAAAGCAATATTTCACAAACTCCAAGGCACAGATTTTGATCAATGACCTTTGTGCGGAGGTTGGTTAAATATTCTTTTTGGCTGTTTTATACTGGGCGCGCTGTTGATAGCCTGCCAGATGCGCCTTTGATAGAACGGTGAAACGTCTTAAAGAGAATGATGACATACACAACTCAGTTAACGAACCACAACATTGTTTTCAATAGTTTTCAATGTTTTAACGCTCCTTTTTAGCGACGTAGGATGATAATGATTTTAAGGCCAGTTATATATCTCAATAATCCCAATAGTTGTAACTTGTATATACAGTTGTATTTTAGTTTATTGCCTTCACCTCCAAGTGCAGTTACATTCGAAATTTATTTTACAGATCTATTAATCAAACTTTGTGTTGTTTGTGGGTTTTAGGAAGTGGATTTGAAAGCTTTCAGGCAATGGTGAAGTAAGACTCTTGGTCACCTCGAGAAATTTGAGACGCTAGAGGTCGAAGTGACCACTGGTAGGCTTGTTAAATATACACCATTTATTTAGTTAATTTAATTTTTTTGGTATATCATCTTCATGTTTCGTCACTTTCGTGTATAAGTGAACAGGTTTGTTTACATCATTGCTATACTCTCTTTGAGCTTATTATTATTATTGTTATTGTGAAATGATTGTAATTACTGTTCGTAACCTGTAAGCATATTTTATTTAAAACTTTCTTGCTGGTTTCTTCTTGTAGGCCCTCTTGGCCAATGTATTGCAAATGTTGTTGGATTAGCACTGGCAGAAAAACACTTAGCTGCTTGATTCAACAAGCCAAATATGGAGATTGTTGACCATTACACATATATTTCTTCTACTCATTCTATGACACTACTAAATATAAATGGAAAATTGCCTTCATCGTGTTAATTCTGTAGTAAGAACCGAAGAACATACAATATCAATTTTTTGGCACCTTTCCTCCCTTACATTTACCTTAATCAGTGCAAACTATTTAGCAGGGTCGTTATTTAAATTAAAAATAATGATGGGAGAAAATTGCAAAAAATGTGGACGTTTGTTTCATTTGCCATCCCTGATTTTATAAAAGTATCAGTCTACTCACATGTTGAACTGCATGCTTATCTACTAAATCAGGTATACAATTGTTGAAGATGGTTGTAATATGGAAGGAGTTTCAAACGAATCCTGCTCTATTGCCGGACATTGGGGTTTAGGTAAATTGATCGCGTTCTATGATGACAACCACATCTCCACTGATGGAGACACAGAAATTGCGTTCACTGAGGATGTCATTGCTCGATACGAGGCTCTTGGATGGTACATAATTTGGGTCAAGAATGGTAATAATGGATATGATGAAATCCGTGCTGCAATTAGAGAAGTAAAGGCTGTCAAGGACAAGCCAACAGTTATCAAGGTTTCCTTTTGATCCTCTGGTTCTTGAATATTTTTCTATCTATCTCCAAAGGAGTGAGCCACGTTATGGTTTCCAAGTCATTTTGTTTTACAGGAATCATTCACGATGTGAAGATTTCTTCTAAATATACAGCACAAAACTTAATTTTTGCAAAAAAAAATTCTACTTACATTATATTATTTCTTTCACTATTCATGAGTATGTTAATTATATGAAGGAATTTCTCCATAATTTACAGATGGTTGTAATGCATTAATTTTTTTTTATAAAAGTTAAGCACGTATTCCAGTTGCCTTTCAATATTTCACTAATGGTTTTGGCAACCGGAACATATTCTTTCATAGGACAGCATTTTGCATTGTTGGAAAATTGCAGGTGTACTTAGACAGTTTGCTCAAATGTCAGCAAAACTAAGTTGCAAACTCAGTTGTGCGACAAACTGAGTTTGCAACTCAGTTTTGCGCAAACTGTATAACCGGTCTTGCGCAAAATCATTTTCAGATATGTACATCTACTGATATGGGCAAACATTAGATATTATCATATCTGTTGACAATTAGTGAATTTCAAGATACAAATAGGAATTTTTGGTTTAACCTGTTGGTCCTAGTTATTGTAGAAGTACAAAAAAAGAAAAAAGGACATTGATGATGAAAAATAGTTTTGACAATGTACTAATATGTTAATAGTAAATGCTGCTATTCTAATATGGACAAATACCATATATTATGATATTTGTTGACTGTTACATGTAATATAAATCATTATCTGGATAAATTATAAATATTTGTTGTTTATTACACTAAGATACACATAATATAAAAAAAATCTCTTGAAAAAAATGCATGGATAATTTTTTGATGTTGGTACCTTCTTATTCGTATCCATTATCCATATTTCAAAAAAAAGGGGTACCTATTGGCAGACTTCAATGTGTGTTGGGATAGTTTGGTGAATTTCTAGATTGCAGCTGTCTAAATTTATAACCTCAAAAGTGTTCCAAACAGTGATTAAGTGTGGACGTTTGATTACACTGCTTATGTTTTTGGTCATAACTCTTATCTTTCCTTGTAATCATCAATGTACTAATATGTTAACAGTAAATGCTGCAATTTTAAGATACATAATTGTTGGTTATGACCTCCTACTTTGATCCAAGAATTAATTTGTATCAGCATTCTCAAAATTTATGAATTGTTAAATATGGGTGCTGGAGTTGTTGCGTTGACAATAAAACTGGGAATGCTTTCATTTGGACTGATTTAATTTTTGTTTCTTATTTGGAATATTGCCTTAATATAGGTTTTTGATCAATGAAATACTAGTATAAGAATAAATTTTTTAATGTTAAGTAAGCATTGCAAATGCTTGTAGAGTTTAATTAGTAGTAAATTGAAATTGCTGAAATAAATACTGCTAGGTTGCAAGTAAATGTGCAATTCTGTAAGTTATAAATGAAGCAAGATATTTTAAACTTCTAATATGGTGCAAAGAATTAAAATGGATTTGTCAGTAACATGAAATATGTTTGAGATGGTTTGACATGTGGGTTGGATGATAAATCCTATGGTATGGAGTGTCAATGTTGTAATAAGTGGAACAATAGAGTATAAATGAATCAATTTGCTTACTCAAATTCCTCCTCTATGCAGCGATAATTTCTTGAATTGAATTGAGCTGTTTTTTTATTTTGTGTATTCGACTAACATTATTGTTATCTATGTTATGAGTTTAAGTTGTATGTCATCATTAGTATTTTTTTAATCTTATTTACTTCAGGATGCAAAAAGTTCAGTGAATGCTACGCTAGTGGGAGGTGAAACTGAGGCAGTGGAAAAACTTAAAAATAATTGCTGCAGAATGCCAAGCACAACCTGAATCTGACACTAATAATAACAGAGGTGGTGCTCGAGATAGTATTTATGGCGCCAATTTTTCATGAAAAAATTCGCCATAGTTAGCAACTGGATGCCTTTCTCCACATTTCATGTTTGAAGAACTGAAAAAGACCACATCTAGGTATGTCGTTGATTCCTTCTACTTCAGATGTCATCTTATAATAATAATTATTATTATTTTAAAGCAGCAATTTTAACATATTGGGAGGTTATGCTGAAAGCATGAAAAGTAATTGATTATAGCTAAAGGTCCCCTTTTATGACTGCACCTTACGATTTGTTTACTATTTATTCAGATCTATTTCTGCATCCTCCCAAAAAATGAGGAATGAACTGGTTAACATTTGAGCTATTATAGAGATTTTTTTTTCCAGGTAAGCTGTATTATACTTGTGATTTACACAGTATATGAAAATTGTCTTTAAAAAATTGTTATTCCTCTTTCCAGATTTATGAAACCGAGTCGCAAATCCAGTTTGCGCAAAACTGAGTTGCAACTCAGTTGCGTGAAAAAACTGAGTTTTTTTTGG
This sequence comes from Allium sativum, assembly GCA_030737875.1. Lineage (NCBI taxonomy): Eukaryota > Viridiplantae > Streptophyta > Magnoliopsida > Asparagales > Amaryllidaceae > Allium > Allium sativum. Next base: position 418,628,962 of record CM060924.1, read on the forward strand.
GAAATTTGGGGGGAGGGTTGTTTGTCTATGCATGCTTATCCCCTTCCTTAATTATAGATACTCCTATCAATAAAATTAATTTAAAATATGGTGATCACCCGATTATGGTTACTATTAATGGATCTTACCATGGAACTTTGCTCTTCTTCTATGAACATACACGTATCAGTTCATATACTGTGTATATTGTATACATTATAAGGATCTAAAGAAAATATGCATGAGGTATCCACATACTCGGTCAAAGTAAGATCATATTATGCTTTTGGATTCTTATGAGTTTTGTCGTTAATTTATTTTAGGTGCTTAACTATAGAAAAGTACAGTGTTGTTGCTCTACTCTTTGGTGCATGGCAACTCAGATTTTCTGGAATATGTATTTGTGCGAACCGATTTGGATACGCTGGTACATATATTTTTCTTCTATAAATTTATACCAGTTAACAGAACACAGCTGTTTGGTTTAGGCATAACTACAAAGTGAGATAGATAATAATTCTAGAATTTTTCATTTCACTGATGTATGCTGGTACTAAATGTGTATGTTGTTTGAATAGTTTCTAGTCATACACATTAAGTAATTTCTCCTGTTATTCATGTCTGGAATTTGCGAGATCATATGCTCATATCAATTTGTATCATCAACAGTTAATGCAGATCCTGGAAACACTTTATACTGCTTTAAGGAGGACATCCAATCAGATATACATGCTTTTAATTATCTTGCTCATACTTAGTCAAGATTCTTCGTTCAATGCTAGTATCCACAAAATTGTAAGAGTTGGTATGAGAGATTGATGGTAAATGATCCCATATGATGATTATATTAACTTTTGCATTTACAGATTCTTCTGAATGTACCATGGTATCAAGAACATCTTCTCAACAACACATCTCTTGGTTCTCTTATGGTTGTGGTACTTATATCACACCTGAAACAAGAAGAAGTCTACAACCTCTTTGTTTTTTTAAATAAAATACGTGTTTGGCTTATGACCGAGTTATTAAATGAAGCGAAATTGGTTCAGCGAACTGCTTGAAAACATATACACTATATATAATTTATTCTTGCAATTTTGTTTGTTTATTGAGTATGTACGGGTATAATTTGCAGTCTATCATACTCTCTATTTTACTGTAATGAAGCGACTAATTGTATTTTTTTTAAATTTGATACGGTTTATGGCCGTATCTAATTTTCAAATAGGTACGGTTATGAGCTATATCTCATTATCAATTAGATACGACTCTGTATCAATTTGAAAATCAGATACGGCTCAAAGCCGTATCAATCCATGAATTTGATACGGCTTTGAGGCGTATCAAACCATGAATTTGATATGGTTTTTAGCCGTATCAATGTATGAATTTGATACGGGTTAAGTCCGTATCTAAGTAACAGAGACGCCATTTTTTGATATGGTCCAAAGCACTGCCAAATCGATTTAGATACGGTCATGAGCACTGCCTAATTGGCATTTCTGGTGTAGTGGTTCGGCTTTGCCTACGTCCACGGAGACCCAACAACTTTTATTTCTCAATGAAGAAATGTGTACAAAAGATTACAAAAGAGAGAAGACTAATGGTGGATTACATACTTCATACAATAACATGACCCCTATTTATATAGAGGGATTTCTTGGGGATAAAGAAGAGAAGTTTCATGAAGAAAAATAAATATAACATCTTCCTTGATTTGATTGGAGCATAAATGGATGGAACAATTATGGTCTCAATCTCTTTCCCTAAGAATTGATTCTTCATTAATTAATTGATTGATTGGCCTTTTATTTTTCTTCCAAAAAGAAAACTTTCTCCTATCTCTTTCTATGTACAAGCCAATTAATTGATTGACAATCAATCAATTTCTTTCCTTCTCTACAAATATTTGAATCATTAATTTCAACACTCCACCTTGATTCAAATATGACAATATTTCTTCATCATCTTATCTTCAACAATCAACATAGAAGTTGTTGGGCCCAGCGCCCCATGGCGCTCAAGTAACAGGAAGCAAACTGATCAAGTTTGAGCAATGCTCAAACTTGTCCTTTGGAAGTGACTTGGTCATCATATCTGAAGGATTATCCGAAGTACCCACCTTCAATAATTTGATCTTGCTTCGTTCTTCCTCAAGCATAAGAAAGAAGCCTCTAACATCAATGTGCTTCGTCCGTGAACTATAAGCCTGATTCTCAACAAGATGAATCGCACTCTGACTGTTTGAAAATAGCTCCACTGTCTGCTGCGCCATTGAAAGATCATACAACAACTGAAGTAAGTACAATCCTTCCTTTGTTGCTTCCACAATCGACATTAACTCTGCTTCGGTAGTCGACAAAGCTACGATAGACTGCAACTTTGATCTCCACGAAATCGGCCCTATGCCAAGTGTAAGAACATAGCCCGACACCGACTTCCGTCCATCTCTATCCCCAGCGTAATCTGAATCACAGTATCCTCTAAGAGAGATGTCTCCATCTACTCCAGCATATAACAAGCCAACTGAAGAAGTGCCACGATCCACTTCACTGCTTGCCAATGCTCTTTACCTGGGTTAGACATATATCGACTAACAACACCAACTGCATGGGCCAAATCTGGTCTTGTGCACACCATTGCATACATGAGACTACCAACAGCACTAGAATAAGGTATATTAGCCATATACCTTTTATCTTCTTCCGATGTGGGACACATATCTTTGGATAGCTTGAATTGAGAGCTTAATGGAGTAGCCATCGGTTTTGCATTCTCCATACCGAATCGAGATAGGACTTTCTCGATGTATTGAATTTGAGTGAGCCTCAAAACTCTTTGCTTTCTATCCATCTGAATCTCCGTTCCCAAAATTCTCTGTGCGTTTCCCAAATCTTTCATCTCAAATTCCTTACTGAGCTCCATTTTCAACTCCGAAATTTTAGACATGCTCTTTGAAGCTATCAACATATCATCAACATAAAGTAACAAATAGATGATGTCATCATTACAATTTTTAAAACAGACACATTGGTCCTTAAAGCTTCTAGAGTAACCATATGAGATCATAAACTTATCAAATTTCTTGTACCACTGTCTAGGAGACTGTTTTAAGCCATAAAGAGATTTGTTAAGTTTACAAACATTACCTGGCCGGCTGCTATTAATGAACCCCTCTGGCTGCTGTAGGTAAATGTCCTCCTCAAGATCACTATGCAAGAATGCTGTCTTGACATCTAGTTGTTCTAACTCCATGTCGAAGTGAGCAACTAATGCCAAAAGTATGCGAATGGAAGTGGGTCTAACAACTGGAGAAAAAATATCATGAAACTCCACATCTTTCTTCTGAACATAATCCTTCGCCACTAATCTACCAACCTTTGTAGAATTAATTGATGTATAATTTAAAACAAATCACCTCACTCTGATACCAATCTGTTATGAAAAAATTGCGCCTTTGCGAAAGAAAAATAAGCAGGATCAAGATTTTCCAATTGAACATCAATCTAATCAGATAGCTATTATTCTATTACATCAACAAAATAGTAAATAACTATAACAGAGAAACAAAAGACACAATATTTATACTGGTTCCACTATCCTCGAGATAGTGTACGTCCAGTCTAACAGAGAGAGATTTTATTCCACATGAGAGAATTACAAGAGATTACAAAATAAGAGTTTACATATCCAAACCTCAGTCAGGTTTAACAAGAAGAGACACCATTGGGGATCACTGGCTCCAAGCCAGGATGGGTTTACACTAAAGTCTACCCCTCAATATATAGCCAGTGCAAAGCTATGTGAGTCATCAATTAAATTACCAACATATGGTAATAATATAATGGAGGAAAATTACCATAACAACAAATTTGCAAAGAATGGAAAGTAAATATTTTTATAATGGGAATGCAATGATTGCATTTGATGAGGTGGTAGAGAATTAAATGAAGGGATTAATTTCTTCCATCTATGCTAAAGAAACAGATTGATTTACTTCCTATATTTGCACATTTGTTGTTATGGTAATTTGCCTTCATTATATTATTACCATATGTTGGTAATTTAATTGATAACTCACATAGATTTGCACTGGCTATATATTGAGGGGTAGACTTTAGTGTAAACCCATCCTGGCTTGGAGCCAGTGATCCCCAATGGTGTCTCTTCTTGTTAAACCAGATTGAGGTTTGGATATGTAAACTCTTATTTTGTAATCTCTTGTAATTCTCTCATGTGGAATAAAATCTCTCTCTGTTAGACTGGACGTACACTATCTCGAGGAAAGTGGAACCAGTATAAATATTGTGTCTCTTTATTTCTCTATTATAGGTATTTACTACTTTGTTGATGTAATAAAATAATTGCTATCAGATTAGATTGATGTTCAATTGGCAAATCTAGATCCTGCTTATTGTTCTTCCGCAAAGGCGCAATTTTTTCATAACAACAACTGCATATATTAAACGCTACCATATTAATTTTGTGTGTTGTTTCTCCACTATACATTTTATTGTAGCGCTTTGTGTTTGTCATCATATATTTTAGTTCTACCACTTGATACTTCTGCAACATTTTTATTTTGTTTCGTAGATTTTTGATTTTGTCGTGTTTTCACTATATAGCGTTTTCTAAATGCTACTACAAATCTTCCACCCTATAATTCAGCTTGTCCACAGATTGTGTTATTGTATATACGTAATCTCATACATAGTTAAACATAAGCACATTCAATAACCGCAAAATACATAAGCACACATATTCAAACATAAACATATTGAAAGAATCACAAAATACACAACAAAAACATAAGTAGTTCATAACCAAATAGTAGTTTCAAGAGAAGATGTTAACCTTACATATAGTTACATAACCAAACTATCATAAACCGCGCTATACCTGAAGTACCATAGACAATTCAACTAAGCAAGTACAATAAACGAATGAACTGACTAATAAATAACTTGCAATGTTGTTGCTCATTTCTTTAGAAACGTTGAACTACCTTTGGACAAGTAACCAACATAGATTCAAGTTATAACCAATACTGAAACTTTATCCAAATGTGATCGATATTGTAAATATGTAACGTGATATAGCAAAGTTGATGCTTGAAGCTTCATCAAAATATCAGCAGCAAGTCATTATTTGCATATCACTTCCAAATATAATAGGTATAATAGAAATGGCATACGTTCAGTGATACAAATAATATAAAGGGCATGTCAGATAATAACATAAGAATATTATAAGAGGGGTTAAAAACAAGACAATGACCATGCTCGGCTGCAAACAATACTTTGATATTTTATGGTCAAGCTTAAATTATGGACCAGTGGTATCAAAATGTCACTTTTACATTATTCACATGCTCGTCATTTTCTACTCAAACATACAGAACTAAAAAGGTGTTGGTGCATATCAAAATTAGTACTCATTTTTATACACTTTGGTAACAATGAAATAACTGGCATTGCACATATAAAATGCGTAAGCTCCCCATCAACTCAACTGGCTCCATTACATTAGTAGGAAAAATAATCATAAATGTAACTTTCAAAACCAACTTAGTTACAACATGACTAGAACATACATAAATCATGTCTGAGCACTTCTACAACCTAAACAATCACCTTCAACATCCAGCCCTGTCGACAACCATCATTCCACCACAAACATATAAAGCAAAAAATTTCCTCTTCATTGATTCACAAAAACATTAAATTGTTCATCAAAACCTCCGTCCATCATACTTCTGTATCATCATAAACTCAATTGCCTTTCTATCATCAATAAAATTGCAACCTAATCCCTAATTCCACTAACTGCGATCTATAGCCACATCGTCTTCCCCATCTAACATCACCTTTCCGGACCAACCTTCAATCAAACAGAAGTGCAAAACAATGTCTACAACCACTTCCACAACTCCTGACCTCAATTACCTTCCCTTCCTTCAAACCACAACCCTCATACACTCCACTCTGCAACAAAAATATTTTTGAATGTCACTAACTTTCATAACTCCAAACCAACCTATGAACTTCTGCCATCTGCTATAAATCAGTCACTCCTTCTGCAATCCACTCACTAAACTACCACCAACTTCAACCTTACACACAATCTTCTGAAAACCTCTGGAGCTAAAGGCATCTTCCATGTATGTCAAATCTTCCATGTATGTCAAACCCAACGTGGGTGTCCATAGTTTACATTAGGGAATCTCACGGTTTCATCCCAAATCTTAACACCATCACATCCAGTTTGACGACAATGAACCATCATTATTGGATCGGTTGAAGCAATGGTATCTTTAGCCACTACTTCATTGGTTCCACTTACATCGATTAGTTTGCGTTTATCATCTTTTATGAACTCTATAATTGCCTAGAAAAAAGAGAGATTATCATGTTGAACACAAATGCACATGTAAATATTGAATATATATGTGATATTTGTATACACACATAAATATTGAACATAAATACATCGACACATTATAACCATAATTATACTCATCATAATTTATCAAAAGAAGAACTCGTTCGCATTCCATCATTCGTCATGTATGCCGAAGTTCGAAACTAACAATAAACAGAAACCACTTATACGATAAGTCATGTTGTCACTTTGCAAAAAGATTGAGAATGACGTCCGAGTCGTAAATTACATTGAGTATCATCAAAAGCTATATATTTTTAACATTATATCTAAAACACAAATCCATAAAATTGCATAAACAGTGGAACTAAAGCCAAATTAATAAGAAAACCAATGCATTATATGAAACCAAAATAAAAATGATAAACAAACAAAATAATTAAATCGATATCCAAAATAAAGTTAACTCAGAAAGTAGTTGTAAAAACCGGTACCATAAACATGAAATCAAGAAAAATCGTCATTATTATAAAGGTAAACATTAAATAGAATAATTAAATTGAACTTATTGTGTGTAAACATGGAAGCATAACAAGATATAAACCGTTGAATATATGCTTGCACATTATTGTGTATGTTTCTTCACGAATGCGGGTGTGGATATCAAGGGAGAAGTCGCACAATTTATAGTCCAATTTTTATTTTCATTATTGTTGTGAATATAGTATATAAATGTTTGTAGTGTGTATGTGCATAGTATAGTTTGCGTATATAGTTGTATTCCTCTTATAAGCTTAGCATATAATGTTGTATTGTATTTTTAAGGCTCATCCCATTTGCTAGTCATAGATTTCAGGCTTTAATACTCTTTGTATAATACTCATAAAGTGTGAATGAAAGCTTTTAGCTCGTAGCTTAATGCTTTTGCTATTTTCCAGCTCGTATAACATGGTATTAGAGCACCAAGAAATTCAAATTCTCCGATCCCGTCACGGTTTCTCATTCATGTGAATATGTAATTCGATTTTGTTTCTAGCTTTGAAATAGAATCACAGGAATCATAAGTGAAAAAAGTTACGATGGATACAGTTCAAATGATGCCTAATATCACAGATCATAAGCTTCATGGTCAAAATTATATGAATTGGAGAAAAACAATTAGGTTGTATCTTAGAAGTATTGATAAAGGCAATCGCCTAACTGAAAGTCCACCCGAGGTTGATTCCAACAAGGTGATAGATTTTCTATGGCTAAGAGATGATTCTCAATTATTTCTTCATATCCGGAATTTAATTGATAGTGACGTAATTAGTCTTGTTGATCATTGTGATTTCGTGAAAGAATTAATGGATTATTTAGAGTTCTTGTATTCTGGAAAGGGAAATTTGACATGGATGATGATGTATGCAATGGGGCAGAATAACATAAACAAACTCTGATGAGTTACTTCATGGATTCTATGAAAACATACAAGGAATTTAATTTTCTACTTCTGATTAGATCATATGTTAAAGTTCAGCAGTAGCAAAGGGAACAAATGGCAATAATGAGTTTTTTTTGGTAGGATTAACACCTGAATTCCAATCAACAAAGTCATAAATTCTGTCTGGATCTGATATTTCATCATTGAAAGGAGTGTTTAGTCAGATTCTTCGTACTGAAGTTGTTTAGGCTTTAATTGCTTCAACTGATGGCTCTTTAATAAGTAATAGTAAAAACTATAAGCCATGGAAATTAGGTATCAATCTGATAATAGGCAATCTGGAAGTAGTGTTCAAAAATTTGTCTCTCCAGTTAGAAATGTTCAAGGATAAGGACCAGGGAATCAGGGTAAATTTTGCACATACTGCAAGAAGCCAGGCCACACTAAATTTGAATGCAGAAAATTGCAATACAAGAATTCAATGGCAAATGAATCTGCAAATTCAAACAAAACCTTCTTAATAACTGTTGAAGAATACGATAAGTACATGAAGTATCAAGAGGCATCTAAGAGTAATATTGTCGGAGAATGGAGTTTTGATGACAACAACCTTATTTTAATATTAATTGATTATAAAATATATACTAGCACTTTTATCTAGAATATATATATACACACATATGCAGGATTTATATACAGGAATTATAACTAAAGATTGTACAGTTTAAGAGCATCTAGAGATTCAAAATTCAGAGATGATTCAAGACTCATGAGTAATTAAGATTTTCAAGTGTTCAAGATAAATATAGTAATAGAGTCTAGTTTATGTAAGACTCTTACTAGCACTCTAGGTTCAATTTCTATTTCCCAGTTTCTGATTTCAAATTCTATTTTCAAATTCTATCTCCAATCTCTATCTTCTCTATTTTATTTTCTTTATCTTGTTGATTTTGAATTCAAGTTTTATAGTTTATAAGTTTTATATATTATATACTTTATATTTATATAGTTTTAACTCTATAATTTTATAAATATGTTTATATAGTTTATATTTATGTTTTCATATGATTTTCTCCTTTATTATATTCATTTACAACATTATGTCTTAATTCAAGAATTTTTAGAATTATATATATAGATCAAAACACTTGAAAAATTGTAACAACCTGTATTTTTGAAACCAATTCAAAATTTATTTTTAATTGATTTCCATAGAAATTAAATATTTTAGATGAATTATTTTGAGAATAAACGACCCAAAAATTTGTTTAATCAAAGTTTGAACGTATAAATTTAAAATTTAATTAAAACAAACTCGAAATGTCGTTGGTGACTTTTAAAACCAAACATCGATACCTTTGAAATTGGAGAAATTTGGTCTTTTTCATTGGATGCATGACCAAAATATCATTTTTACATATGGACGAATTTGGACTCGAAACCACTTCCATTGAATTCAAAATGTCATTTACAAGTTCGAAAACTACAAACTTCGATATGTTTGAAGATTGTGAAAATTGTGACCCTGCATGGGGCTTGGCTAGCCTACTCACATAAGAGCTCCATCGGCCCCTTTTCTCTCATTCACTTCAACACTTAGAAAAAGAAATAGAAAAACGGGGAAAGGAAAATCAAAATTCCTATGCTAGATTTTGCAACTTGTGGCTCAAATAAAGGGGGAAATCGAAAAGGAAACCTTGGTAAGCCACCTCTTCATCTTCTTCATCTTCTCTAGCTTGTCTCCTCTTTGATTTTTGATGATTCCTATGACCTAACTCTTAGGAAATCTATTTGTATGTGCTTATATTAGAGATTTGCATGCAATATTGAAAGAGAGGGTGATTTTGCTTGCTATTGGATCCATTCCTTGTGTGTAAACAAGCCAAGGTGAGAAGTCGATAAAAAAAGGGCAAATGTTAATTAACTATATAGTAGTTGATTAAGTTTGAGTTGATGAATGAATATTGATTGATCATATAATTTTAACATGATAATAAATGCTAAGTAATGCAATAAAAATATGAACTTATCCGTTATAGGTGAGTTATTCAAGAATCCACATTAATGTCCCAAGCTCTAGGCATGCATAGTGTGCGTATGGCACATTTGTGGAGTTTGTATTGTGTATACATTGGGTAAATTGCTTGGGTTGTCGATTTCCTCACCTTTCTAGCATTAGAAATCTTAGAATAATCTATTTTTGGGTTGTATATGCTATAGGTGAGGTTATTAGGTGCACTAATCCCCTTGTAGTTTCCCTTTAGCATTACCAAACCATTTTATTTAGCTTGAATCGCATTTGATAGCATGTGGTTAGAGAATTGGTTCATTTTAGAATATATATATCGAGATCATGACAAGATCATATTTGTGTGTGTGCATGTGCGTACGTGTCATTGCGTGGTTTCGGCGAACTAAAGAGGCTTCATTTTCATTTAGAAAACGGCATAAGCCATCACCATTTATCCGAGCTCATCCGAGAACGGTTGGCGAATCATTTCCAAGGCAAAAAATTACCCAGGCTATAGCTCAGACGTCTGACCGTAATAGGTAAGACGTCTGTACAAATCCTTGGGAATATTTTCCCTTTCAATAGAGTCTATCCATGGGGGCGTTAGATGTCTGCTGAAGCCTTGAAAGCAAAAAAAATAATTGCATTAGCTCAAACATCTGACCATGATAGGTCAGACATCTGTTCAAACTCTTAGGAAATTGTTCCCTATAATCAAACATCTATCCAGGGGTGTGTCAGACGTATGTTCAACCTCTTAACAGAAAAATATATACTTCAGCTCAGACGTCTATCCAAAAGGGGGTCAGATGTCTGTTGGATGAGTTTTGGCCCATGTTGCCTTTGTTTGTTTGATAAATCATTTTCAAATTATTGCAAGCAATTTTAAATGTGTACAAACCAATTTTGTTTGGTTTGTAAAATAAAATGGTTAAGTACGATTTGGTATGAAACGTATAAAATAAATATTGGACATTATATGACTAGAGTATTTGATTCGAAGATCGAATTTAATTCTCGATTAAACCTTTTATACAAGGTATTGAATGGTAAAGACCAATGATTTAAACAAGGTAAATAATTTTTTTGAAACTTTATACAAGAATTGTTTGAAAAGACCAAGTTAAATCTCATTTCAAATAATCAAACGACGACTAATGGTCGAAGACAATGAAGACGGTGCAAGGCCGATAATCTTCACATCAAATGGATTACTACTGATGCCTTGGATACGGGTAGCTCCCTTGAAAGGATTCATAGTGGTAGTTGTCCGGGCATATTTTTCGACTGTCCAGATATGCGAGGACCTCTCTTCCGTATTGGACATATGGGATGAGGAATAAGGTGCCTTCGGTTTCGTTCAGACCCAGAACGGACGTATGAATGGATGGTATGTTTGACATTGTAGTGTGTGCTATGTCATTGATCTCTGCTAAATATATATATATATATATATATATATATATATATATAAAGGTGGATACCCAGTGCCAAAGGCTCCCGTACTCAAGCGCGAGGACTTCCCAAGTCAGTCTCCCATCCTGGTACTATTCACGGCTTTTCGGGCTCTAGGGGTGGTCGATTAGCACGCGCTGCCTTTCCCTCACATTATGTGAAGAGGTCGGGGCTCGAACCTGTGCCCTTTAGATTACCAGCCGGGTAACCATACTGTTGCGCCAGGAACCACATTCTCTGAGAATATATATATATATGTTTGGTGGCAGAGAATTTATTCTCTTGCTTAACTCCCTTCTCTGAGACGTATGAGCTTAGAGGTTATATGTTGGTGGAAATCAATGACATGGTATGGATTGACAGTGTGGCATGCGAAGATGCAAGTGATCAAGGCTTTTGTTGAAAAGTAGAGTCTTGTTGATGTTGTTTAAAGCACAAATTTAAGTAGCATAGCTTTGTGTATAGCGTTAAGCTTTGTGTATAGCGTTAATTCGTGAGCCTTACACCCCACTATGAGTCAAAAACGGGATAATGACTGCAGGGAGTGCATGCGTTTCTTTCTAGTTAGATATGGTGTCATAGTATGGAGTCTAGACATTTTTACTTATGTGGATGATGGATTGCGAGGTGCCTCGGATATCGAGCCGACTAAAAGGCTCAGAGATAGGTCCGATAGGACCGGGAAACATATCGTTAAGGAATAACCAATCCTTAAACGTAAGAGATGACCGACCCTGAAGATCCAGAGGCTGCCTAAGTGTGTGATCCTGGGTCGTCTTGCTAGAGGTGATCTGTATCGGTAAGTAGACATCCCTAGCCTTGACTCATGATGGAAATCCAAATTTCAATATGACCTAGTGCGGTTTTAATTGTAAACCTATATGGAGACATAGTAGGATGAGGTGCTATGTCATATATGATTGATACATTTACATTCGAAGTTGTTTTATACACTATGTACATATAGTAATATCAAAATGATTTGTTTTAATGCGTATCTAGCATGTTTAGCCATTATAAGGTAAAACTCTATTCTCCGGCTTGCGTAGAATTCCGTGATGGGACCTGAGTCTTATAACGGCTTCATTTTTCTAAAAATCATTGCATTGTTTATTGAAATACTTTATTTTATGCACTGGCAATCCAATGCAGTAAACCTGTTCTGTGACATATGGCATGGTCCTGTGATTTGCCTTATTCTTAATAAGATAAGTATTTATAGGATTTATCATATCAGTCCCATGACTGACTCGTAGTTTGTTTTTCCCTTGCAAACTCGGGTGCCTATATTTTTACATGGCTAGCCAAGTGAACAGGTGATTGTCTTTCTTTTGGATATGCACCGTGGCATTGGGTGCTCTTTTGGCTGAAGGTGAAGACCTATCTTTTTAGCATTTCTTTTGAGCTCTTAAGCATTATCTTATGCGTGTTTATATTCGATTCCACTATAAGCTCATTATCTACTTGATGAAACTTGTTATGTACTAAAGAGAATCTTGTATCTGTGTAACTCAGATGATGATTATGATTTTGCTATTATGATATGATGTAAATTATTCTCTGATTTTATGTGTTATGCTATGTTCTGTAATCTGCTGATGTGATTAATGTGTTATTTTCCAAAGACCAACCTTGCCACCATGGAGCGGGGGGTTTGGTTCACGTCAAAAATGCTCAAAAATCAATTTTGAACAAGGATATGTCGACATACATTTTGCCCTCTGTCGACATATAACTGTCACTTTTTGAAAATTGAAAGGAAGTGTCTTTTCACTATTTGTGACGCTCCTGAAACGTTGCAACCTTTCAAATGTTATAAATAGGGGCTGATTTCGAATTTTTTTATTATTCTTCTTCTCCATCTTCATCTCCTTTCTTTACACCATTATATCTTCTCAATTTTATGATTTCTACACTTATACTCTGCTGAATTCAATTCTATTTACATAAAACTTCTTCTCTTCTCACTCTCTACTCGTTACTCTATGAATCGAAGTGCTATTTAAGAGTTATAAGGCTATTGTAATCTTTTGGGAAGCATTTGGGTAATCAATAATCGGTGTAACCCTTATAACCATGAAATCAAGGATGTTGGAATCGGTGGTACCCCTTGTAGTTATGAAATCAAGGAGAGTATACTTGATTAAGTGTGTGTGGAATCAGTAGTATCCCTTATAGCTGTGAAATCAAGGAGAGGATTGTAATTGAATAATGATATAGTAATAAAACTCTATGCAATCCAGCGTTGCGTGGGACTAGACATAAGAGCAATTCTGAACCAGTATAAAATCTGGTGTGTTCTTTCCTTTTCTGCATTTTATTTTTGTTTATATCTGTGTTTGTGCTTGATTTGTGTCTGTGATTGTTTATATGGTGTTTGATTCATATAGTAGTTCATATAAGTTAAAGATCTTGTTTAAATTCTCAAAAACACTATTCACCCTTCTTCTAGTGTTAGTTTTGCCTTAAAGATCCATTCCGCAATCCCTAGCAATTGGTATCAGAGCATGGTCTTTCAAAAAGTTCATAATATATTTTTGAAAATTTTTTAATGGAAAATTTTGAAATAATTTTTAACACTAGTTTTAATTCATGTATTGCATATGAGTCTACATTCAATTTTGTTGAAAAATCAAGTTACTATGATTTGATTTTTTGAAATTTGAAACTTTTTATATTTTTTAATATATGGATAACCATCATGATATTGTTGTTTATATTCGTAGATTAGTTAGTTTGAAAAGTCATTTGATTATTTGAAAAGTTATTTGATTATTTGAAAAGTTGTGTTGTTTTACAGGAAAAGGTGTGTTATATGGCTATTAGATATTCAAACTCTGAAAAGATGGGTGAAGTGGATGTTGGAAATTCAAATTCCAAAATGGTGGCTATTGAAAATTCAAATTACAAAATGGTGTGTTACATGGCTGTTGAGAATTCAAAATTCTTATGAACATATGGTAGAAATCAAAATGGGAAAAGAGTAACGACGGTTGGTGAAAAGAATATCAAGAAGAAATGGATATATAATGTAAATCAACAAAGAAATGGATATTAGATCAATTTATAACCTTAGATTTTCATGTACAACTTATGTTCATTCTGTACTTCTCTTCACTGGTTTCATGCGAATCCATCAAGAATTGCCCAAGTAATGATCAAATGAAGTTTTGGTGAATAAAGAGAGAAGGAAACCCAAATTGTCGACGGTTATCTTCAAATTGCATCCACTGATTAGATTATTTTGTCCCAAATTATTTTCCAAAATGTAGTCCTCGTTCTCACGGTCGTTTTGATAGGTAGATCGTCAAATTTCAATCAAAATTGAGTGAAATATGACTATTTGAAGTTGGCTATGCAAAACTGAGAAACTGTTACAAGATTTCATGCATCTCTCTTACTGTTTCGACTTTCCGCACCCCAATACCATCCAAATTCATCCCTAAACTATTACTAGGTGTGAATTCTTCTTCGATTTTCTGTTGATTTCGTCCAATTCCGTTAAGAAACGAAGAAGTTATGGCTCCTAAAAGTTTGATTGAAAGTGAAAAACGAGAAGAAGAAGAAGAGGAGGAGGAGGAGATTGTGAGGAGACATGACTTTTGGGCCTTTGTATAGTAGTTGAAGTGTCCATTCCTTCAAAATTCAAAATTTTGGCGCCAAGTTAGTTGATCTACTAAATCTTCAATATCTTTCTCTAACGGTGTTCAAATTCACCAAATGAATATACTATTCTGATCAGAAAAACGAGACTGTCGCAATAGAGAAGATTTCATCATCAAATTCTAGAATATATTCATGACAATGGAAGAAAAACAAAAAGAAGAAATGAAAACTAGGTATGTCTTACAATTATTTCATAATTATCATAGAATTTAGGAATATATATATATACAAATCTATAAACGTAGTTAGGTATAGAAACTCATCCCTTTTATAATCCTACATATTTTGGTTCATATGTCAATACACTATAGTATTCATATCAACACACCGATTTAGTAAAATTCTCATCTTATTTTAAAATTTAACTACTCTTTGATTTGCTTTTGAAAGGAAATCTTTTCAAATATGAAAATGTCAATTCAAATACTAATTATCGATTTTGTTTATCTACTTATGTTTCATATACTTTGTTTCAGAAATATATATATTAAATTTATAAAGTTATTTATAATACATAGATATATGCCTGAAATAAGTTTCAAACATTTTATAAAATATAAATTTACATATCTTTTATATGCTTGAAATATAAAAAATTTCAAACATTTTATAGTTTAAACTACATAGTTTAACTTATATTTTTCATATAATTTCATAACAATTTTGGGTTATAGATATGATTTGTAACTAAATACTAATTTTTATTTCTTGGTTTATTAAGATTTATAAAACTTGTATATTTAACTTAATATTTGGAATATATATCTTTTATGCCTCAAATTCGTATTTTAAATATAATAAATTATAGTTTTCCAATTATATTACCAATTTTAATAAAATAAACATTATTATAGCTATAGATTTCTTTTAATGTTTAAACATATAAATGATTCTTTAGCAAATTAATATGTTTTGGGTTCTAAAATTTAAAATTGATTTGTATCAAAAGAATAAATTAAATTTTAAGTCCTTTTAAAACCAGTTCTTATGTACAATTATGAATATATATTTATAGTTTACTTCATATTCTAAAATTTTATATTCTCTTTAAGGATCTTCAATGTTTACTGTATTACTTTTAAATAAGCACCCTACTATATAACTCCATTTTTTTTTATAGAATTATTCTGAATATTTTATTACTTATCATGAATATATTTTTAAAAATCATCTAAACTATTCTTTCAATCTCTTTAATTAATATCATTAACCTAAGTCTAGAGATTAATATATATTACTTTTTTTTATTAAATCAAAACTTCATTAAAATGAAGTTAGATAATACTTTAAATATATATAATAGCTAGATAGTACTTTGAATATATTTTACCAAAATGGATATCATCACCAAATCATTCTGCATATTATCATTACACATCATTATTATAAATTAAAATCATTCACATCATAAGTTGCACTTAATTTAATATATCATTGCATATGACAAATAGTTCATACTTCTACCTTTTTACTCTACACACAACAAGTATATTGTATGGGTAGTTTTTACCTAATTAGAAATAAATAGGATTATAAATTAATTACATAACACATTTGTTTAACTTGAATGACTTGTTTGTCTTGATTGATTTGCTTGATCTAATTGAGTTGTTTGAAATGGTTAAATTTCATTAGTGATTGATAGGTATATAGTTATGCATTTGTAGTTAACAGGAGTTTTATAGTTTCTAGGATTAGTTTAAGTCTCAATAGACATGTATTTTTGCTTTGGTTAATGGTTTAGAGTGATTGTTTGAATTTATTGTTTGTTTGAATTGATTATAAATATTAATTGGTTTGCTTAGTTTTGATTATTAGACTAGCATAATCATAATTTAGGGGGAGTTATATACATAATTAGGACATATAGATATAGGATTTAGGATTCACGGGGAGTACTTTATAGGAGTTATTTAGACAATTATAGGATTTAGGGGGAGTAGTTTCAAATTTATTTTTTATAACGCCAAAGGGGGAGAAATTATAAAATATAGAATTAGTTTATAGGATTCATATAGATAGGGGGAGTATTAGAAGGATCATCATCAATAGGTACGAACAAGTATGATTATATATTTTATAAACTAAGGTTGTCATCGTTAAAAGGGGAAGATTGTTGGAGAATGGAGTTTTGATGACAACGACCATATTTTAGTATTAATTGATTATAAAAATATAAATTAACACTTTTATCTAGAATATATACACACACATATGCAAGGTTTATATATAGGAATTATTACTGAAGACTATACATTTTAAGAGCTTCTAGAGATTCATAATTCATAGATGATTAAAGCCTCATGAGTAATCAAGATTTCAAGACTTCAAGAGTTCAAGATAAACATAGTAATAGAGTTTAGTTTATGTAAGACTTTGAATAGCACTCCAGGTTCAAATTCAAATTTTAATTTTCAATTTCTGATTTCAAATTCTATTTTCAAATTCTATCTTCAATCTCTATCTTCTCTATTCTACTTTCTTTACTTTACTTTTTTGATTTTGATCTCAAGTTTTATAGTTTATAAGTTTTATATATTATATACTTTATATTTATATGGTTTTAACTCTATAATTTTACAAATATGTTTATATAGTTTATATTTATGTTTTCATATTGTTAGCCTACTTTGTGAACTAGGCTACATAAAGATTAAAAGATAAAACAAATAAAGAATGTTTTTTTAGTCAAGTCAGATCGGATCGGATCTCCTTGGTAGAGGCAGCACAGCGTAGAGCAAAGAAGGAAGGAGCGTAGGCCAAATCAGATTGGTTCGGGTAACCCCGATCTGCTCCCCTAATCTGTAATACTTCCGATCCGAACCTAGAGAATTGAAGCAGCAGTGGTTACAGCTCGTGTTTCCTCAAGACCCGGAGCGGTTATACCCACGTTCTCCCCACGTTTGCCACTAATTTGATGCGTTGTTGCCACCATATTCCATCCGAACCCGACAATGATGGGATGGAGACCACGTGTACCCGACCCGGAGCCACTTCAGAGGCATTTTCCACCTATAAATACACCCCTAAGGCTCATTTCAAAGGATCTTTTAGCATTTTCAGAACTCAAACTCTTTTACTATCCGAATTTCATCATCTAATTCAGATTACAATCATCTTTTGAATCATATTGTGAAGGAAATTGAGTGAATCAATGTATTGTATAAGTGAGAATTGAGTGAAAATCGTTGTTGTACTTGCATTCAAGACATCAATCCAAAGGGTAAAAAGTGGACGTAGGCTATTTAACGCCGAACCACTATAAATTGTGTGTTTTGTCCATTTTTTTGATTTCATTTCGGTAGAATCATTAATCATTTGGGTGTTAGAGCCAATTTTGGATCTAACATTTTGGTTCTTTCACTGAGAGCTTTTTGAATTCTTCACTTTTTGGGATTATCATTCTACTATTTGGACCTTCAAAGTTCAAAGAAGTTAATCCTCCGTTTTTGACATCTTTAAGTACCTGTTGGTTAATCACTGAAGAATTGGAAATTATGGCCATAGGAAAAGGCAAGGAAATCCAAAGTAAACGAGAGAATGAAGTGAACGAAGATCTGCAAACAATGGTTGTGATGAGGTCGCGTGGTCAAGATTCTGGAGCAGGCCGCTCCGGTCAGGAAGGACCGATCCGAACCGATGACCCTGATCCGATCCGAACCGATCCAGCGACGTTGAAGCCACCCACTCTCCCCATCCGAACCGGTCCAGCCGTATCACTCTGCTTCGATCCGACCCGAATCAAAGTGAAGCTGGAACTTCTACTCGAGCTCCTGCCAATGCTTCGATTCCAGCCGCTATGATTAATGATCAGCCTGACCTATCTGCACCCGTCACACAAGGAGATTTTTGATGCTTTCTTGAAATGCTCCAGAGTACTAAGGAGTCATTGGAAGCCCATAAACGTGATAGTTTTCGCATGCAAGAGACCATGATCGCCAAGAGTAGGGAACTCAAGGAGCTCCAGAGGCAAAAGACACCTTCCCCAACACGTCGCCTTGCTGCAGATTACTCATCTTCTTCAGATGAGGGGCGTCCTCGTGAATGAAGACTGCTTGAGAGACCTCAGAATCTTGATCAGTTAACTTTTGGATCTTTACGATCCCGCGAAGACTGTGCTCGTGTGTTAGGGCCTGATGACCCAAGCTTGAAAGAGCCTATGTTGTTGCCCATGCGTGGATCCCACGTTCTACCCATGGATCCTAACATTACTAATCCTACGCAAGAACAACTTCTTCAACCCCTCCCTCTTGAGATCGATCGGGAGCATATGGAGCAATGTAGAGCAGCCGCCGCCAGAAATAGGAGGTTATCCCCTAATCAGGAACTCGGGGGGTATTCCGAATATTAGACCTAGAGAACCTGTGCAGACATTAACAAATGTCGATGTGTGGGCGATGGTGCGTCAGATTATGTCCAAAAGCCGACGATACACTAATGAGGACTGGGGCATTGAGCGAAGTCATACTCCCTTCACAGATGATATATTGGACTTCCAGTTCCCTCGGCGATTCAATTTTCCACAAATGGATCGATATTCAGGGAGAACGGACCCGGAACAACATTTGATGAGCTACGCATGGTTCATGAATACCGCAGCAGCTCCAGATGCTATAAAACGCAAGGCCTTTTCAATTTACCTAGAAGACGTAGCATTAATGTGGTTCACCCGGCTCCCTCCACGGTCAGTGTCAAACTTCACAGAATTAAGTGAGCGCTTTATGAACCAGTTTCGACTTCACGCGCGCAAATCCAAAAGAGTCATAGAGTTGTCAAGGATTAAACAGGCTCCCGACGATTCTCTGAAATCATATTTGGACTGCTTCAACCTGACCGTCAATGAATTTAGTGACCCTCATGAACCCACTATTGTGATGGCTTTAATAGAAGGAGTTGACTCAGACACAGAATTTGGGAATCATCTATCCGGGAAACCGCCCCCTAATAGGGAATTATTCTATGAAAAAACTAATATTCGCTTAAGGAGAGAAGAAGCTCATGCAAATAGGAAGAGAAAGTCCGAAGGGGCCTCGAGGAAAGGTGTCCAAAGTAATGTTGTTGTGAAACAATCTGGTGACAGTTCAGGGAAGATTGAAGTGAACGTCGGCAACCAGAACGAAGGTAACAGCAGTAAGAACGGAAACGACAATAGGAGGAGTAGGAAGCGAGGAAACAATTCCAGCAAAAGACCTCGATTCCAAACTTTTGAAAACTATTCGCCATTGAATGATACCTTGGAAAACATTTATTTGGACACATATAGCATATTGCAATATATAAAACCACCACCCAGAGACTCCACTGAAAAAGAGATCGCAATGGGAAAGTTTTGTTTGTTCCATGGAACCCACGGTCATTCCACTAACGAATGCCATCATTTAAGAGATATAGTTGAAAAATTGCTGCGGGAAGGGATAGACGAGTATAAGGTTGCCCCATGGGACCGGGGCCAAGAGGGACAATCCCCGAACCAAAACCAGCCTACTTCAAAACCCACAGCCCAGCAGAAAGGTAAGGGGATCGTTATCAATACCATTATAGGCAGACCCCACCTAGCTAGTCATAGTTTCAAAGTGATGGATCAGTACGTCAATGCCACCAAGCACTTTGAGGTAGGAGAATGAAATAACCTCGAAGACATTACTCCAGTAAAACAACAAAAGGCAATGTCAAACAACGTCATATTCCGTAGTAGAGATGATTCCGAAATTCAATCCCCAACTGAAGATCCACTGGTTATTACAACAACCATCGGCCCTGCTTTAGTCCATAAAGTGTTGGTGGACAATAGTAGTTCGTTCAATATCCTCTTCAAGAAAGCTTTTGAACAAATGGGACTTGAAGCAGAAGATCTAAAGCCCTGCGAAGGATGGATACGTGGCTTCAGTGGGGCGTCGACAGCTCCGATGGGCTACGTAGAATTACCAGTGACATTAGGGCAGGGAGATCGCTAGAGAGTAAGGATCCTGCCATTTGTAGTTCTGGATGTAGAGTCACCCTACAACACCTTCGTAGGCCGACCGGCCCTTGTCGAGTTTAGGACATGTATTGCACCTTGGTTCTTGCTGCTTAAATTCTCGACTGACGCAGGAATTGGGGTGATGAGAGGCGACCAAGCTACGGGACGAGCTTGTTACACGACGGAGTTGAAGATGCTAATGAACGGGTTGAATATAGAAACTAAGGACGATTCTCCCCTTCAAAGGAAAACTCAGCATAGCAATTAAGGGGTTCATCCCCAAGAGAGTCGCCCTTATATGTGCTCGAGGATATAGATCCCAAAGAGGATAGAGAACCCGAGGATAGGAAGGCGACTCCCAACGAGATAAGATATACGTATGGATGAGACAGATTCGACAAAAGTACTAAAGATCGGCTCGCAAATAGATCCAGTTCGAGCGAAAGAGTTGGTTGATTTCTTAAGGGCAAATCTGGATGTGTTTGCTTGGACTCACGCTGACACGTGTGGGATTTCGCCTGCCATTATGAGCCACTCTTTATGTATTAATCCAAAGCACCCACTGGTCAAACAAAAGAGACGGATGTTAGGCCCAGAGTGGTCCACAGCTTTGAAAGAAGAGGTAGAGAAATTAACGGATAATGGATTCATTCAAGAATCGAAATATCCCGACTGGATATCAAATCCTGTCTTGGTCAAAAAATATAATGGGAAGTGGGGTACATGTATCGACTTATCTAACTTGAAAAAGGCTTGCTCGAAGGATAGCTTTCCTCTTCCTAGAATTGATCAGCTAGTAGACTCGACGGCTGGACACGAGCTTTTATCCTTTATGGATGCTGTTCAGGGTACAATCAAATTCCCATGCACATACCAGATCAGGAGCATACAAGTTTCATCACAGACTCGGGGTTATATTGTTATGTGGTAATGCCATTTGGATTAAAGAATGCAGGAGCCACGTACCAGCGTTTGGTCAACCGCATGTTCTATAATCAAATCGGGAAAACCATGGAGGTTTACGTGAATGACATGCTTGTGAAGTCTAAATGATCTTCCGACCATACAAGGGACTTAGCTGAAATGTTTAATATTCTTCGAAGGTATGGAATGAAGTTAAACCCCCTAAAATGCTCATTTGGGGTCGCGTTTGGAAAATTCCTTGGGTTTATTGTGAGTTCTCGAGGAATTGAGATAAATCCTAGTCAAATAGCAGCAATAAGGAATATTGAAGAACCATGAAAGATCAAGGATGTTCAAAGCCTAGCCGGAAAAGTTGCTGCATTGAGCAGGTTTATCTCCAAAGCCACAGATTAGTGTGTACCTTTCTTCGATCTAATAAAACGAGGAAAACGAAATTTTGAGTGGACCCCTGACTGTGTGGAGGCGTTCCAAAATTCATTAGACTTATTATAAAAGCCTCTAATATTATCAAAACCCGTGGAACATGAGGATTTGTTTGTCTACCTAGCAGTATCATCTCATGCCGTCAGTACAACATTGGTACGTGAAGAGGATAAAGTCCAGAGGCCTGTATACTACGTGAGCAAGAAGCTAGCTGCTGTAGAATGTAATTATCCGAAGATAAAAAAACTTGCTTATAGCCTTCTGATTGCTTCCCGCAAACTTCGTCATTACTTTCAGGCTCACCCGATAGTCGTATGCACCGATCAACCTTTAAGACAAGTGCTGCGAAAACCCGAAGCATCGGGGTGATTACTCAAATGGAACATTGAGCTGAGTCAATTTGATTTAATTTTTCAACCACAGAAATCAATAAGAGGGCAGGCATTGTCCAACTTTATAGTCGAATTCACAATTCCCAAAGAGGAAATGGTGGGTGACAAGGTGGTTACTCTGGACCAAGAGTTAGAGCTTAGTCCGTGGAAGCTATATACGGACTTAGCCAAAAATGATCGAATGTCCGGCGCCAGAATTGTTTTAATAACTCCTAAAGGACGATCTATTTACTATGCATCGTGATTAGAGTTTGTTGCTACCAATAATGATTCCGAGTATGAAGCCCTGATTGCCGGCTAAAACTCACCAAGGAACTAGGGGTGAAGACATTGGATATATCTTGCGATTCCAAGATAGTTGTATGCCAGGTTCGGGAGGAATTTATTGCTAAAGGACCTCGACTCGTTATTTATCTCAAAAAGATAAAAGAGTTGCTGGGTAGCTTGGAGCATTACAGTATAACGTATATTCCAAGAACAGAAAATCAGAAAGCAGATCGGTTAGCAAAGCTAGCAAGTTCCGATAATCCCGAAACTGAAACGGTTCCGATAGAGGTTTTGGAATCACTGAGTTTCGACCCGATGGAAGTGGAACTAGCCTTGGAAGTTGATCCAGAGAGAGAATCATGGATGACACTGATCAAGAATTTTCTCAAGAATGGAACCCTCCCGTTGAATAAGAGAAAAAGACGAGCTGTAAGACATAATGCTGCAAGATACGTTTTGCAGGATGAGGTCCTTTATCGCCAGGGTTTTTCAATGCCCCTACTACGGTGTATCGCACACGACTGCCAGAAGTACATGAAGGTGAGTGCGGGGACCACACCGGGGGCCAAACCCTAGCAAAGAATGTATTACGTATGGATATTTTTGGCCTACCGTGAATAAAGACGCGGCTGATTATTCACAACGCTGCAACAGATGTCAAAGATTTGCCAAGATTCCCAGAGTGCCTCCGACTCATCTCAAGTCGATGGTATCCCATGGCCGTTTGCCATGTGGGGGATTGATATTATTGGAGTGTTACCTATTCCCAGATGGGGAGCCAAGTACGCGATCGTCGCCGTGGATTATTTCACGAAATGGGTGGAATCTGAACCTTTAACAACGATCATGGCAAGAAAGGTAATCAGTTTTGTGGTCAGAAACATTATCTGTCGATTTGGGGTACCGGAGACTATCATAACTGATAATGGAACACAGTTTGACAGCATCGAATTCAGAAACTTCTGCCATAAGTACAAGATTGATAAACGATACACTGCTGTAGCTCACCCGTAGTCAAATGGCCAGGTCAAGCAATAAACAAGGTCATTAAATCTATTCCCAAGAAGCGGTTGGAGCGAGCCAAAGCCAAATGGGTAGACGAGTTGCCACTAGCTTTGTGGGCCTATAGCACAACCTTTAAGACGACCACTGGCCATACTCCCTATTCACTTTCCTTTGGGTCAGAAGTAGTAATCCCGGTAGAATTGGAAGTCCCTTCTCATCGAGTCGCGTACTATGACCTGATGACAAATAGAACACTCGTCCTAGAGTCTCTTGATATGGTTGAAGAAAAAAGAGACGAAGCAGACTTGCATGCCTCAAGATATCGACATCAAGTAGCACGTTATTTTGACCGGAAAGTTCGCTTCAAAACCTTTGAACCAGGAGACTTAGTATTGAAGCAAGTCTTCCCGCCTTCAACCCAATTGGGTCCAAAATGGGAAGGGTCATACACCATCCAACGGAAGCTTGATACAGGAGCATTCAAGCTAATGACCATGGATGGTGAAGAGATTCCCAGAGCTTGGAACGCTCAGCACTTACGACGATACCAGAGCTAAATATGAAATGTCTTCCTTTTTGTTTTTAAAAGCTATGTAAAAAGGCATGACTTGCCTTAAAAAGTTTGTTTATATGAACAAAGGATTATGAAGTGGATGTAGGCTACGACTTAGCTGAACCACTATAAAAATATCATGTGTCATTTATTTTCCTGCATTATTTATATCTTTAACCATTATTCTGTCATGACAATGAAACACAAAACACTAAATTAAATTTCAAAAATTGGAGACAACCCATGTGCAGGAGCAAACAAAATGGTCATTTGCATGATAAGATGCAAAGGACGGGAAGACG
Organism: Allium sativum; assembly: GCA_030737875.1. NCBI lineage: Eukaryota > Viridiplantae > Streptophyta > Magnoliopsida > Asparagales > Amaryllidaceae > Allium > Allium sativum. The sequence goes on from CM060924.1 coordinate 418,653,702, forward strand.
ACGTCCCTTGAGGCGTGAAGGTGGACCCCGATAAGAGACCGCCTCAGCAATACTCTAACCTGGTTATGAGACAGGAGAGTATAAAGATGCTGAAAAGAATAAGCATAAATGACGAAATGAATATAGCCCTGTCAAAGAATCGGGGACAGCTGAATTTTAAATTTAATCAATCTTGAATAAGTGTTAATCTGTTATCCAAGATTGATTGGAGGCATATATATGTACACATGTTCCCCTTAATAACGACTTTATTATATAACTGTGATATGACATGCTATTCATTTGCATTTTTACCTAAATGTTAAATTTATGGATATCAGACATTACAGGGAACAAACCACTTTATTCACAATCATGTGAGTTTATACAGGAAGACTAAGCAAAAAATGCGAGGGGACGCACTCACTACAATAATAGCGGACTAGTAGAATATTAAAATAAAATAAAACAAAGCACATTATCGCTTGGGCTTTGGAGCAGACATGGATTTTTTGGCAGCTTTTACAGCATTTATAGCTTCTTTTTCAGCGTTAGACATGAGACGCTTTGGCCTTTTCTTCTCTGTAGTTGAAGTACTAGAATCGGTAGATTTCTTCCCAGGAGTCGGAACACTGGAATCAAGAGAAGATTTTTTAGCAAGCTCTTTTGTAATTGACCTAGTTAAAAGCTTAACAACTAACCTCGATCCAGGATCCACCACTGCAAGGGGCTTAAGGCTTTCAGGGTTTAAGTCCTCGACTTTCAGTTGCATGCGCTTGTCTTGTTCGGCTTTCATTTCAGCCAAAGTCATGTCATCAGCATTTTTCGAATCCCCAATTATAGCAACATCAGGATCTTCTTCATGCCCCTCATTACCATCATCGTCTTTCAAGGCATCTATCATTTCGTCATCATGAGAAGTGTCGGCCTTAGACGGTTCAGCTCCTCCTCCGGATTTGACAATTGTAGCCTTATCATGTCCTCCCTGAGTCTTTTCCACGGATTCTTCCCCAATGGAGGCTCCCCGAGGCTCATCAGTCTTCTCGACTGGTTCAGCACCTACAGAATGAGAAGCAACAATTATCAACTCAGGAGAAAATAAAGGATCCTCGATCGATTGCCCAGTGATGTGATGAAAGGTGGAGACGGCCTTGACAAATTGAGGTGAAAAGGTAGAAATACCTTCTGATGATTTCTCAATTGGGGCGGCTACCATCTCTGATGCTGATTCGAGTATAGGAGATAAAAGAGACGCTCTAGGAATTCCCGGATTCTCGGGATCATATCCCTCAACTCCTGTAGTTTCGGCGGTAGCAGAAGAAGAACCAACTTCAAAGATATTCTTTTGTTTGGCCAGGCGTTTCTCCTCCTCCAAGGCAGCAGCAATAAGGCGACCTCCCTCGGCCAGACCTGCCGGTTCATCATCTCTTAGATACTTATCCATGAGTTTGTCTTCATCAACGAAGTCTACCTTAAGTTCCTCTTTTTCCCATTCGATGATTTGACTCCATACGTGAACTAAGGTAGTCGGATAGTCTTCGATCCAAGAGTTGTTTCGGCGACGGATTATGTGTGCAAAGAATTCAATCATTAGTTCGCCAAAGCCGTGCAATTTTTCTTGAGCCTCTGATAGCTATTTATGGGTTTCTTCAGCAGACTAAATAGCGTTATCCACATTCCCCTCAGCTCAGGCAACCCTATTCTCGGCTTCCATTAACTTGGACTCCGAGTCAGCATTTCGTTTCTCCAGCTCGGCATTCTTCCTCGCTAACTCGGCCTTTCTTGCTCAAGAGTATTGTAAGCCAGTTGCATCTTGACACTGTTTGACTTTGCGTCTTCCGCTTGTTTCTTTAACTCCAAACGTTCTAGACTGTGAGATTCCAGCAAGTCATGATAACACTTTCGTAATTCCTCAAATTGTTGTTTGAAGTTGTTGGCATCTCGTTGAGCAATGACGAGTTGAGCCAGTATATCTTCTAAGTCCTTCTCCAGATTTTTCAAAGCATTCTCATCGAAATCTGCAGCCTTGTTCATTGCATCAACGTCTGTAATTAAGGCCCGAATGATTCTGGAGAGATTGCATGAATACTTGTACATCTCCAAGTATTGTTTCTCAACTGCGTCAATCTTTGCTTTAGCCTCATCTGCCCACTTTGAAGAAATGAGCTCAAGTGCAGGTAAGAAAGTTAGATTCTCAAAGTAGTGATCTGGGAACTACTTCTCCAGATATGCTAGTTTAATTTTGGAATCATCATCCAGTGGTGGGGTTTGCAGTATGATAGTTCAATGTATTTCCGTTTAGCAGGGACGATGGCTGCATCGCCTTTTCCAGATCGCTTCTCAGAAGCTTTGTGTTTGCCTCGTGAATCAGTGTGTTTCAGCGGAATTTTTTCTCGATTATATTTGTCTTGGGGAGAAGTTCGATCTTTGGATTGCGATGTGTCTTCCCCACGATGACTCTGGCGGTTCTTATACCTGTCTGGATCCGACTGGACAGGAGAACGAGAGCGTGAGGTGTGTGGTCGATGAGAATCATGAGGCCTTCTGTCATCTTTGCCCCGGCTATCACAGCAATCATGCTTGGTGTCGGAAGGAGGTCTAGACATGCTACGGTGAATTTTCCTAACATTATAGTAAGGGAGAGACATCGACGTGCACAACAATATAAGTGGAATTCAGAATCAATGCTCACATAAGACATGAGTGTTGTGACGTGTGGTGCTAATGTGTTATGTGCATCCTAAGTGGTGTTCCCCCAAGCAAACCCGAGTCTGAAGCCAGACTAGCATGAGTTGGCTCCTTGGCCTTCACGGGAGTAGTCTCCTCTGAAGAAGTGAAGGTTAAAGGATTCGTGCCAAAATCCTTTGAAGTATAGATAGTTTCAGGCAGGGGATGATTTCCTAAACCCTTAAATGTGGAATCGTCGGTAGTAGGAGCATCTATTGGCAGCTCTTTAGGGGATGTTGACTTCTCATGAGAAATAGCATCATCAGGGACAGTATATCCTCCTCTGTGCTTTTCAACTATGTTGGCTAACTCATCGTCCTGAGTTGAGGATGGAGAAGGTGGAGTCCGAAGAGGTATTGTTGGACCTTTCGAGCCCTCGCCTGTCTCAGGAATAATGTCGACCGGAGGTATGTATACATATGGACCCGTCCCATGACCTATACTACGGGTAATAGATAGTAACCCGTGATGATGGAGATACTCATCCTTAAGAACTTCGTCGATGGTTAGGAACTTTTGATCGCCATTGAGAAGTCGATGCAAACGATCAAAGTATAATTGATCCGATATTTGCTTTGGGTTATCAACTGCGAATGAAAAAGAAAGCAAATTAATGCATTGGCATGAGCATTTAAAATTGAAATCTAAAAGGTCGGTGCTTTACTTGATTTGGTCCATCTCCTGGCATACCCCGGCTGCTGTATAATATAAAACCATTCAAGTTTAGAGTCTCCAGCCCTGCTGCTAAATGGAACAGTAATAATTTTCCTTTTCTGGACTGATTCAAAATATGAGGAGGGAAACTCTTGAGTTCGATGCTTGAAATTATAAAAAAAGTGGACGTCATCGAAGGTAGGCTCTATACCTAAAACTTCTTTGTATGTTATATATAATGTGTATAAATAAGCATAAGAATTGGGATGTAATTGCATGGGGGCAATCCGCATCTTTCTCAGAAATTCGATGATAAAAGGCGGAAACGGTGGAATAGCCCCAACCAGACACATCAATCGGGTAATTGCCATAAATCCTTCCGGTGGATTGTGGGGGCGATCTGTTTTCGATGGCACCAGGGTATCTCTTTTTAATATTCCATGCTCTAGACATATTCGAACGAGTCTATCATCATCGATCGTCGACTCAGTAGAATCTTTGGGTAACTCCAATATAGTGGCAGTTTCAAACTCATCGGGAGCACGATGATCTCCTATCCCTCCTTCCTTTTCATCAACAAGAGAAGCTTCACTATCAGAAGGTATTTCACTATTGTGTGATTCCACTTCATAATTTGGGCCCTCATCATCCCATTCAGAGTCTGAGGGAGAGGATATGTTATCAAAAATGAGTTTCTCGGAAGTTTCTGCAACTTCTCTCTTTTCTGCTAACCTAAATGATCTCTCTACCATGATCGCTAAACTAATGAAGAAGCAATAGCATAAGTTAGAGTAAGATAGCCCGTATCCTCCCGTGTACTTGTGTGAACTAAAGTGTGTGTTGTGTGTGCAAAGGATGCAAAGTAAACACATAAGAGCATAATGCAAAGGTTTGGCTAAACAGTAATGTTCAGAATAGTCTTAAGTATTTGCCCATATTCATAAGGCACTATCCTAACTTTACATTAAGTTGTAAGACAAGGAAAGCATTGATTGAGCAAGTCAGACATTTCTTATGCATTGAATTGGATGGTTTCAGTTCGGTTCGGATGTACATATTTTGGGGTTCAGATCGCGCACCTACAAAGGAAAGGGTTCGGAGCGGGGGCAAGATCATGTGCGGTCCAAAGAAAAAGTTAATGTATCTCGAGCATATCGGTTCGGTTCGGAGGTTGGTACTCTTCGTGATCCGGATCGGTCCGAGTGCCCATATACTTCCATGACCATGTCCGTCACTCCGACCCGAACCGGTTGGACACAACTAGTTTTTATCCTTTTTTTCACTCCGACCTGATCCGGTCGATTGGAACCCCCTCTCCTCTTTACTCTTATACCTCTTCACCCGAACTGATCCCAGACTTTTTCCTCTTCTTCTTCTTCATCTCCTTTCTTCCTCAACCAACACCGAACCCAATCTCATGCCCAAAACTGAATCAAAGCCAAGTACTTGCGTGTTGATGCGTTCAACCTTAATCATAAATCCCCTCCGTTATTACCTCGAGATGGCGATAAGGCCACTAACAACGATGGCGAGGGGGAAGGGAGAGGGTCATGACGTTAAGGCCAATTAAGAACCATACTCAAATTGTCCAAATTACCCACGAACTTGAATTGAAATCGATTAAAAGGGAATTAAATGGAGTTTTGCAACCTACCTTTATGATTATTTCGAGAATCGAAGAGGATTTTGATTTCTCATAAATTAGGTTTTTTTCTCTTTTGTATAAATTAGAAGATGGTGACAGTGAAGGAAAGAAGGAGGAAGGGGATGGAAAGTGAATTTATATAGAGCTGGAATGGCTATTAATATTCCTAACACATCATCCCTATCGGACCAGAATACTGGCCTATACAAGAATTTAGCCCATTCGTTCGATGATAATAAAGTGTGAGAAAAGCCGTTCGGATCGGAGACCGAACCCAAATGGAATCACGCACATTGACTTGGCATACGAAATGAATAAAGTAATAATAATAAAAATAAACGAAGAGCTTACCTGGAGGAGCTGCTGGATGAAATTCAAAGTTCTCAAAACTGTTTGGAACGAAGAAGGGAATCCGTGAACTTTTTGGTGTATTTATAGGCAACAAGAGACATGACTTCATGACACAACGCGTCCCAACGAACGAATGGAAGCGACTATTCAATAGTTCAGATTCAGATTCTAGTGAGCAAATAATGTCAAAGTACGCTCCATCTTTAATACAAGCGTTCTTTGAGGGGGCAAAATGTTAGCGGTTAGCCTACTTTGTAAACTAGGCTACACAAAGATTAAAAAATAAAATGAAGAATGTATTTTAGTCAAGTCGGATCAGATCGGATCTCCTTGGTAGAGGCAGCACAGCGTAGAGCAAAGAAGGAAGGAGCGTAGGCCAAATCGGATCGGTTCGGGTAACCCCGATCCGCTCCCCTATTATGTAATACTTCCGATCCGAACCTAGAGAATTGAAGCAACATCGGTTACAGCCCATGTTTCCTCAAGACCCGGAGCGGTTATACCCACGTTCTCCACACATTTGCCACTAATTTGATGCGCTGTTGCCACCATATTCCATCTGAACCCGACAATGATGGGATGGAGACCACGTGTACCCGACCCGGAGCCACTTTAGAGGCATTTTCCACCTATAAATACACCTCCAAGGCTCATTTCAAAGGATCTTTTGGCATTTTCAGAACTCAAACTCCTTTACTATCCAAATTTCATCATCTTATTCAGATTACAATCATCTTTTGAATCATATTGTGAAGGAAATTGAGCGAATCAATGTATTGTATAAGTGAGAATTGAGTCAAAATCGTTGTTGTACTTGCATTCAAGACATCAATCCAAAGAGTAAAAAGTGGACGTAGGCTATTTAACGCCGAACCACTATAAATTGTGTGTTTTATCCATTTTTTTTATTTCATTTCAGCAGAATCGTTACTCTTTTGGGTGTTAGAGCCAATTTTGGATCTAACACATATGATTTTCTACTTTATAATATTCATTTATAACACTATGTTTTAATTCAAGAATTTGCAGAATTATATAAATATATATATATATATATATATATATATATATATATACACACACACACACATCAAAACACTTGAAAAATGCTCGAAAATCAATTTTGAACAAGGATATGTCGACATACATTTTGCCCTATGCCGACATATAGCTGTCATTTTTTGAAAATTGAAAGGAAGTGTCTTTTCACTATTTGTGACGCTCCAGAAACATTGCAACCTTTCAAATGTTATAAATAGGGGTTGATTTCAAATTTTTTTATTTTTCTTCTTCTCCATATCACTACAAGAATTGAACAGTATTGCAATGGACACTTCCAACGGCCCCAACGGTAGTTGACCAACGGCTTCCAACGGAAGCCAAAATACATATCTATATTCTGTATGTAAAATATACGCCGTTGGAAACTGTTTGCGGCCGTTGGTTTGCAGCCGTTGGAAGTCGTTGCCCCCCGTTACACGGACTAGAGCACAAATCAGCCGACGCTGCTTCTTCTTTTTCATTTCTCAAAACCCACGGTTTTTACCCTAAAATCCCCAATATTCCCTTCTTTCATTTCTGAAATCGCCAATTTCGCTCCATCTTCCGCCTAGGGTCTCTCCTACTCTATCAAAGCACTCTCTCATCCTCTCTAATCTCCTATTCTCTCCGATTTTTAGGTATGTGTTTATCCTAATTTTTGTTTAATACCTTATGTTTAGTGTGATTGACGCATAATTAGAGTATGTTTGTGTGTGTAGTGCTATTAATTAGTTGTTAATGTGGGGTTTAATCATTTTAGTTGCTAATTTAGGGTTTTTAGTAGTAAATTACTTAGTTGTTATTATGATCTAGGGTTTGAATTAGTTGAAGTAGTTGTTGTTATTGAGATTGTGTTTATAGATTTTATTGATTATGTTTGTAATCTAGGGTTTGATTAGTTAAAGTTGACTATGTATATATGCATATATATGGTGTTATGTATATATATACACGTATATATAGTTGACACTCTATGCATTTGTTTATTTGGTTAAGGCCCAATTCATCGAAAACAATATTTAATTTGTCGAAAACGTGTCGTGGAAATACATATATTTATGTTTGTGTTTTTTGGGCTAAGGCGCACAACGGCGCTAAGGCGCACAAAGGTGTACAAAAAACACTTCAGTCACAAAAAAAGCAAATAATATAATATGTTATATTCATGAAGCCTTAGAGAGTTTTTTTTGGCCCCGTCTGATAAGTGTTGTATATAATCTTGATATGATGTTCGTTTTATTAACGGAACAGACATTTATATTCATTGTATACAATATTTATTGGATTTGTCCTTTGTATTGGACAAGTTACGAATACAATAACGAAACTAAATCTCGTAAAATATTTCATTTTAAACGGTTCTCAAAATTTCAAAAGCACTTCATTTATGTTCCCTGTGTACACGCAATTGTGTACTATTCAGGGAACTAAAGGAAAGTGCTGCCGAAATTTTGTTGAATCGTTTAAATTGAAAAGATTTACGCAATTTAATTACGTTATTGTATTTGTAATAGGAGGTAGGATAACCCACCATTAAATGATCAATTGACATAACATGCATTAATCACTAAAATTGTTTTAACACATTGTAAATGCAAATTTTATCATCATAATTAATATGTAAAAGAAATATTTTCATTAAAATACAATCTTAGCGTTTGAGCGATCAGACACAAAAGTTATGAATCTAATTTTATATAATTCTTTCTAATTTTATATGTACTTAGGAAAAATGGACGATTATTTTAATGATCGAAGCTGTATGTACAAACGAAGAGAAACCGATGGCACAATAAACAAACATTTTATTAATGGTGTCTGCGTGTTTATTGATTTCGCGTAAAATAACAATGGAAACGACGTTGAAATCCGTTGTCCATGTAGTAGATGCAAGTTATCGAAGCATTTGATACCACAAATGGTTAGAGTTCATTTGCATCAGTACGGTTTTGTGCCGAACTATTTAGTTTGGGATCGTCATGGAGAACCGTTAGCATCTACTTCTATACAAGTTGAGGAGGTAGCGAATAATGAAATTTCCACGACGAATCTCATAGAACAAATGGTTGAATATGTTGCATGTTCTATGTTCCCGGTTCAACAATTTAATGAAAACGTTGGTAATGATGAAGAAGAACCAAATATTGAAGCCAAAAAATTATATGACTTATTAGATGCCGCAAAAAACCCCTTTGGGAAGGCTGTGAAAGTGGAACTCAATTATCAGTAACTGCTGAATACATTGCGATGAAATCTAAATACAACCTCACAGAAGCTGGATTTATAGCCGTTGTACAAGCTGCGAAGCGGCATATGCCTCCCAATAATTTAATGTGCGAAAACCATTATGAAGTAAAAAAAATGATGTCGGCCTTTGGTTTACCGTATCAAAAAATAGATACATGTCTAAAGGGTTGCATGCTATTTGGGAAGGAAGATATCAAGCTTAAGAATTGTAGAATATGTAATCAAGAAAGATACCAACCAAGAAAGAAAAAGGGAAAGGAAGTCCCGTATAAACGTATGCATTATTTACCAATTATTCCTAGACTTCAAAGGTTATATGCATCTTCTGTAACCGCGAAACATATGAGATGGCACAAGGTGAGAACACAGGAAGAAGGTACGTTAACACACCCATCTGATGGAGAAGCATGGAAGCATTTTGATCAAAAGTATCCCAATTTTGCATTTGAGAGTCGCAATGTTAGACTAGGTTTATGTACGGATGGGTTTTCACCATTTTCTCAATTTGGTTCTAAATATTCATCCTGACCAGTAATTGTAACACCTTATAATTTACCTCTGTGGATGTGTATGAAAACTCCTTATATGTTTCTTACAATTGTCGTCCCTGGCCCTGATGATCCGACACAAGGAATCGATGTTTATTTACAACCGTTGATTGAAGAAATAAAAAAATTGTGGTATGAAGGGGTAGAAACATATGATATTTCACAAAAGAAAAACATTCATATGCATGCTTCTCTATTGTGGACAATTAGCGATTTTCCTGCTTATGCGATGCTTTCAGGTTGGAGTACGACTGGTCGTCTAACTTGTCCGTACTGTATGGAAGAAACAAGAGCATTTTCTTTACCTATTGGAAAGAAAATTTCATGGTTTGACTGTCATAGATGTTTTCTTCATATTAATCATCCTTTTAGAAGGGATAAGAATTTTTTTACAGCTAATAGACTTGAAACTTTACGACCACCTAAAGTATGGACAAGTGAGGAAATTTATGAACTTGTACAAGATTTTCCCAAGATTCATGAAATTGGAGTACAGACAGAAATTCAAGGTAAATCATCAATTCATAATTGGTGTAAACAAAGCATATTTTGGGAGTTGCCTTATTGGAAAGATCTTCTGATTCGTCATAATATTGACGTGATGCATAATGAGAAAAACATGTTTGATAACGTAATCAATACAATTTTGAATGTCAAAGGGAAGACGAAAGATGATTTGAAATCCAGACATGATATTGAAGTAATATGTAATCGTCCGTAGCTTCATATAAAGCCAAATGACACTAGAAAACCGAAAGCGTGCAATGAACTGGATACTAGAAGGGTTAAGATTCCCGGATGGTATATCTTCCAATCTTCGTAGATGTGTTGACTATAAAAACAGTAAACTTAGCGGGATGAAAAGCCACGACTGTCATGTTATGATGGAAAATTTATTGCCCATCGCTTTCAAAGAACTATTGCCCGTGAAAGTTTGAACTGTTGTAACAGAGCTTAGTTTGTTCTATAAAGAGCTTTGTTCATCTACATTAAAAATTGACCATCTACGTAAACTAGAGGAAGAAATCCCCATATTATTCTGCAAATTGGAAAAAATATTTCCTCTAGGGTTTTTCAATGTTATCGAGCATTTACCTATTCATCTTCCATTAGAAGCACGTCTTCGAGGGCCTGTGCAATACGGATGGATGTATCCATTTGAAAGGTATATTAATATTCAGTTAATTAAATTTTGGTTAAGTGTATGAAAAAATAATTTACAATAATTCTAAATAGGTATTTAAATCATCTAAAGAAAAAAGTGAGGCAGAAAGCTAGAGTTGAAGGTTCTATTTGCAAATCATACATTGAAGAAGAAGCTTCATTTTTTTTCTCTCATTATTTTAGTGATCATGTGAACATCTCATTTGCAAGTACTGCACGTAATGATGAAGGCATTGATCAAGATGACTGCCAAGCGACTTTATCTATTTTAAAAAAACATGGTCGGCCTTCTGATAGATGTATGGAGGAATGGCTGAACGATAAAGATTACAATGCAGCACACACATATATTCTTCTCAATTGCACCGAAGTTACATTGTTCATTAGGTACTGTACTTTTGCATCTATGTATACATGTATTGTATCTTTAATCATATATGTAACGTATGTCCTATAATTGCAACATTTATGAATCACAGTATCCAAATGGCGATATCAACAAAGAATTCACTAGTTGGTTTACTAATTATGTTTTTGATCCAACAAATTGTATTGTGGATGAAGGATTGAAACATTTGGCATTGGGACCTAAAAGAAATGTGAAGACATATCCAATATTCTTTGTCAATGGATATAAATTTAACACTAAAGAATATGATGTTGAAAAATTAACTGACAATAGCGGTGTATTTGTTAAAGGTAGCGATGATCCAAACGACCATATACACGATTTTTATGGCGTGCTAAACCAGATTCTGCAAGTGACATATTTCACAAGACCCGCGGAAGAAGTATTTTTGTTTAAATGCAACTGGTTCAGCAACGTTCCAGGTTCTGGAATCAACGTGCACCCAAAATATAATCTTATAGAAGTAAGACATACGTCCCATTATTATAAGTACAACCCTTTCGTACTTGCCAAACATGCTCTTCAAGTATATTATGCTCCTTATCCTTCTATGAGAAGAGACAAAATAGATTGGTGGGCTGTTTTCAAAACAAAAGCAAGGTTTACATTTGACGGGCGTAGTATTCCCGATGACTAAGCTTATCAAGCAGACATCGAGGAAAATGCAGAAATAGTAATAACCGACGATCAAACAGATTTTGGACCTCTAAACGATGAATCGAATGCATTAATTGATGTATTTGAGACTACAGATGAACCATATATGGAGGAGGAAATAGAGTCGGAATCAGAAAGTGATGAGGACGACTAACTAATACTCCTCATTTTCAAAAGGTAATTTTATGTTTTGACATTTCTATTATCAAGTAACCATATATTTATTTTTATGACATTTCTATGAATCAAACTCATATGTTAACTAGACATATCTATGAATCAAACTTATATTTAACACTTCTATGAACCAAACTCGATCATATGTTAACTAGACAAATATATGAATCAAACTTATATTTAACACTTCAATGAAACAAACTTGTACTCATGTTATGACATTTCTATTATCAAGTACTCATGTTATCTAATACCATGTTTTTACATATAGGTCATTCATGTTATGTTATGTTACTTCATGTTATGTCATGTTATATTATGTTATGTCTTGTTATGTTTTTGTTTGTAACAGGTATGGCGTCAAGTGGCGAGGAGGGTGGTCCATCGTCGGAGTTATCCCGTCCTGTGGTCTGGGTTAAGCCAAAAGCATCAAAAGGGTAAAAACTAAGTTTTTAGTATAAATTTAATTTAAGTACAATAAATTATTTAAATTGTTGTTATAGCAACCATGTATTTTTTTCCCGTTTAACACAGGGGGTTTGAGTTGGAGCCGTCCAATACCGTTTTGAGGATATCAAAACGTGCTTATCAGGCCAACATGACTGCATGTTGGCCCACTTGGAGCTCGATACCCGACTTAGTTAAGGAGACCATATGGCAGGATTTTTTGGTACGTATGAATGATATAACATTTCTTATATTAAGTACATGATCCAATTTGATAACTTTATATGTATGCTATTTATATAAAAAACGCAGGGTGCGGTGGATCTCCAGGAGACGGATTTGGATCTTGTTAAGCGCCACTGGAACAGTAAAGTGGCAGCAAATTACAGACAAATAATGAACACTTTAAAATCAAGTGGGAAAAGGCAGTCTTGGGTGAGCGAGTCAGTGTGAAATGATCTACTTACTTATTGGAATTATAATGAGGACTTTCTGGTAAATTTTACTACATATTTTTAATTTAAATTATTCTATTCAATTATTATGTGATTTAGACTAAGACATTTTTTTAAAATTTAAATGTATAGGCCTCATCTGAGAGAAATGCAGCTAATAGGAGCAAGAATCCGTTTACGCATCGAGGTGGGTCCAAGTCATTTCAGCATCATCGTGAGGATCTGGTATATTTTGTAATTGCACAGTTTAAAATTTTAATTCATAACTAGTTAAAATTAATATTTGATTTAAGTTTAAGTTTTAATTTACATGTGTGCATGCTTATTTCAGGAGAGAGCGCGTATGGCTCCTGTGTCGTACTAGGATGTTTTCGAGCGTACACATGCATTGAGTCAGACTGACGACACATGCTCAGTTTCGTACACTTGGGACCATGATGATAAGGCGTGTGAGAGATCTGTAAGTATAAAATAGTTAAGTAAACTTATAATTTAATTAAAATAGTGTTATCTAAATTTATTTTATTTTTGTTAAACATGAGAAATTTCAGGAGCAATGGGCACAGGTACTGGAAGCTACAGGGAGGACTGAGCTAACCAAGGAAGATGAGGACAAGATATTTGATGGTGTCATAGATCCTGCTACCCGAAACAGAAGATATGGCTATGGAAATCTAGAGGTAATACTAAAATTTATAATAAAAACTCAAATGTATTCGAACTACTATTATGAAATACTAAAAATCTAAAATTATATACAGATTACAGCATCTCAGTAGATGTATCAGAAGGCTCAGGAAAAGTAAGAAATCGCACAGTTGAAAGCACAGATTGCAGAGCTTCATGAACGTGATCGTCGCCGTGAAGAGCAGATGGAGTTGCTTAACCAGTGATTGGCGGAGTACATTGCCCAGCATGGTACGACACCTTCATCTTCAGAGGGAGAGAGTTGATCAGGTTAGCCTGTTTTTATGTGTTTTGAGAGTTGGTGAGGCTTGCTACATGCATGGTAGTTGTATATTTTTTGTTATGATGGTTTGGACATGATGTTATGATGGTTTGGTGATGGTACGGTTTGGACATGGTGTTGGTTATGTTGTTTGGAGATGGTTATGTTATTTTGGACATGGTGATGGTTTGGTGTTGTTTTGGTGAAGTTTGGTGGTAATGTTATGTAAATATTGGTTAATTTATGTGTTTTGTGTTTGTTTTTTATTTCGTATTGTGTTTGGGTGTATATATGGTTGAGATTGTGAGTTATATGCTCGAAATGGAGCAGTTCAGAATGTTTTATATTTGTTGTGTGGCTTGTAGTGGTAAATCTAAAATATGTAAAAAAAAAACACCCAGTTTTCCAACGGCGACCAATGGCCTGCGACGGCTTACAGGTCATTCAATACAAACGGCTTCCAACGGCCTATTTGCTCAAAACATCATACACGTGTCCTTATTCATCAGTTGGAAGCCGTTGGAAATTAAGCGTCGTTTGTGTTGGAAGTCGTTGGAAGCCGTTGATCCGTATACCAACGGCTTCCAACGGGGTTTCCAATGGCCGCCAACGGCCCCTGGCCGTTGGAAACCCCTGTTCCTCTTGTAGTGTATTCATCTCCTTTCTTTACACCATTATATCTTCTCATTTTTATGATTTCTACACTTATACTCTACCGAATTCAATTCTATTTACATAAAGCTTCTTCTCTTCTCACTCTCTACTCATTACTCTCTGAATCAAAGTGCTCTCAACAGTTATAGGCCTATTGTAATCTTTTGGGAAGTGTTTGAGTAATCGTTAATTGGTGCAGCCCTTGTAGCCGTGAAATCAAGAAGGTTGGAACCAGTGGTATCCCTTGTAGCAGTGAAATCAAGGAGAGTATACTTGATCAAGTGTGTGTAGAAACCTTGTGGTATCCATTGTAGCCGTGAAATCAAGGAGAGGATTGTAATTGGATATTGATATAGTAATAAAACTCTGCGCAATCCAGCGTTGTGTGGGACTGGACATAGGAGCAATTCTGAACCAGTATGAAATTCGGTGTGTTCTTTCCTTTCTGCATTTTATTTTTGTTTATATATTTGTTTGTGTTTGATTCTGTGTCTGTGATTGTTTCTTTGGTGTTTGATTCATATATTAGTTCATATAAGTTTTAGATTTTGTTTAAATTCTCAAAAACATTATTCACCCTCTATAACAACCCGTATTTTCAATAACCTGTTATAACATAAATGGAGGCAGAATTAAACTGTAAAATCTGAATCAAGGGAAACGGGCTATGCCATTGCGTTCGTCTCGGAAAAATATGCGAAATAGAGTCCGAGTTTTCGAAAATCGGAGTCCGTATGACCAAGATATGGCCTCGCGAAGTTTCACGAAAAATTCCCAAATTAAAGTATACTTAATTAAGTGAAATGGGTTGCGCAGAGAAATATATATATATTGATATATATATATATATAATTGAAAATTAAATAAATAAATATGCAAAAATGTTCAAAACAGCGAATTGGAAGAGGGGAATAACCGAACCGGCCGATTTTTGAGGTCGACCCAAGCCCGTTGGGTCGACTAGGGGTTAATCCAGGGTGTTTGGCTGTCAACCCGTGGGCCGATTCGCTCAAATGCAGATTTTGCATTTGGATGGTTCTCATGGTTCATCTTTAATCTAAAGGCCCTAGATGGTTCCTACACTTGACTTCTTCCCCAAGACATGTTTTGATGGCTTGGATTGAATCTAGGTTTAATCCTATGGCCTAAAACACTTGCCAAATCTATAAATAAGACCCTAACCTATCCTAAATCCTCATTATTCATTCATGCAACTAAACTATGGCAAAATTTTACCTTTCATGGCCTCCACTCTCTTCATAAAATTTCTAAATGGTTTCTATGAGAGATTTTCCATGCATACAAGTGTTTTCAAGCTTGTATGAGTGTCATTAGCTTGCATTCAAGTCAAGTTTCTATCTTTGCATCATAAAGCAAGGGTTTTGATCATTTTGGCTCAAGGGTTTTTATGTTAGAGCTTGCATTTTGGGTCTATTTGATTGCATAAGGGCTTTGTCATATCTTTTGTGCCTTCATAGCAATGTAAGCCCTTTCCCTACTCTTAGATATTAACTATGAAATTAAATGTTCATGTTGCAAGTTTGGGTTTGATCATTGAATATGATACATGCTATCATGTCATGCAAGTTTATGAAGTCATTATCTTGATCTTGTGGGCTAAAAGCTACAACCTTTATGTTGAAATGTTACATTATGCAACATGAGAACCCTCATAACCTTTATGTCAACTTGCATATGAAGTCATATCCCTTATATGATGATATATGCGAGTTACTAGTCATCATTCCATGTCTTTTGTCACCATGATTCACTTATGTGCCAAGTTTGGGTTTATGCATGTTTTTGAGGCTTAAGAATGTAACATGCAAGTTAATGAACACATTTGTGCCTCATTTGCCACCATGATTAACTTGTGGCTTAATATCCATTTTTGTCATGCCTTTGCCAAGTCTCTTCTTTTAATCCATTACGTTGTTGCGAACGTATATGCGAGTTTAAAAGCGTTGGGTTATGTTATGGGAAATTTCTAGTGACATGAAAATATAACTTGAAAATATGACTTGAAATATAACATGGAAGTTGACATGTAAGTATGCATAAAAACATAAGCTTGGGAATTTACCTATTAAGTTAGGTCTACCCTTTGGGAATTTACCTATTAAGTTAGGTCTACCCAAATGCTTGAAAACTTGTAACATGTTTTGGAAACATGATGGACATGACACTTAGATAATATAAGTGTGGCCAACTCGAGGTTGGGTTGAGTTTGCAACGTAAAACTACCCGGAACCGACCGGCCTAACTAGTAGTTGCAAACAATAGGACCCAATGTGAGAAGTTGGTCATGTTGTGCTTGAACCCGAGGTTCGACCAAGTTGTGGTGTAAAGCTACCCAGAACCGACCGGCTTAACTAGTAACCACAACAAAGTCTAATGTGAGAGGTTGAGGTGCATTAAGTAATTAATGCCACATGATAGGGTTAAGTTAATTTGATTAATGACTCTTAATCAAATATGACATGGACAAATGGGTTAAGTAATTTGATTAGGCTAATGATACTTAACAAAACATGACAAGGTTGGGTAGGTTAAGTAATTTGATTTGCCTAATGACACTTAACCATTTTTATACGACTAGTGGACGGGGTTAAGTTAACCAACACTTAATCAATCCAACACGATAACTTGGTAAGGTTAAGTAAGTTTTTCTTAATGACGCTTAACCGAAAAATACAGTTAATGGATGGGGTTAAGATTAGACTCAACTAGTCTAAACATGGAGATCGGATGGGGTTAAGTTAGCCTAGACTTAATTAATCCCACTTGGTAGTTTAATGGAGTTAAGTTAAACACTTAACTAATCTAACATGATGATTTGAGGTGGTTAAGTGACCTATACTTAACCAATCTAACTCGTGAATTTATTGAGGTTAAGTTAACCTATACTTAACCGATCTAACGTGAAAACATGATAAGGCTAAGTCACGAATCGCTTGAATACACTTGACCGATTTGACTAAGTAAAGTGATAGGGTCAAGTTAATATATACTTAACCAATCTAGAATGATAATTGGACGAGGTTAAGTCGTGAATTGCTTAATACATACTTAACCAACGTGAGCATGGTTTGTAGGGTTAAGTCTTGGACTTGGATACTTAGCCAATTTTGACATGATTTGTAGACGGGTTAAGTCATGAACTTAAGTGACACTTAATCCATTATGTAAACCCTAGTTCTGAGGATTAGGTGGATGACCGTAGTTAACAAGGATAACGGGAATAAGGCTAAGTGGTAAACCTTAGTTGAAGAATAACTAAGTAATGATTCTTAGTCAAGGAAATTTGGACCAGTTCATAGATAGATGAGTAACCTGATACGGTAGGTCATCGTTTAAGTATACGAGTAGGAGCAAGTATCTGATTTAGATAAAGGCTCCAGCGAACTGGGTAACGAAGCAGCGGCTTCGGGGAACGTGAGGATATTCTTGGTATCCCTCTGTGAGCTGCCAGGTGATTATACTAGGCTCATGAGAGGTTAAGGTCTGCGTTAGAAGAACCAAGGGTATGCCTTGGTTGCTATACGAGCGACCTAAAGACGGGGATGGATAGGGGATAGTCGACGATACACGGTCGTACCCTAGATAGCACTTCGTCAGGCTACCTACCATCTTTGGTCAAGCGTGTACGTACGGAAAGGCAGAGAACACCCAAAAGACCATAATTGCTATCTAATTATGGTTGCGGTAAGGCTTGGATGTGGGTTGGCCAGTGTTGTGTTCTCATACAGGATTTATCCTGTCTTGTCTTTCACTAGTTGAGGGAGTGGTCTCGTGGGACCATAGCCACGTATAAGAAAAACAGACCTTAACATCTGCATCGGCAGATAAATCGAAAGCTCCCGACCGAGTCCTGTATTTCTTGATTTGCCCTTTGACAGGACTCGGATGGCACGATGTGATACATGTGCATACAGTTATGGAAAAGCGATTCACGATGAACGCGTGGGAAAAAGGGCGTGGTTGGCGGTTAGCGTAATCCCTTGTGGCCCTAGGTGGTTGAACCCAAACCGAGATACGAAAACGTGCAATAGGTAAGCATAATCCCTAGCAGCCCTAGGTAGCATAAGTCCTAGTTGTACAAACAATAATTCATGTTGGAAGACCCTAGCTAGGTTTAGGGTAACAGTCCAAACCGATCTTAAGGATCATGGAACTATGTTAAAGTAATATAGAATCTCATGGGAAAGCCCGTATGGTCTACGGCAAGGGACTGAACATTTACATGGAATAAAACATACAAGTTGAGTAACCAATATATGCGATATATTAGGTTGACATGGACCATTACACGACTTTTGAGTGAGGGTCATTCTTGGTTAACACATGACACGGTGGGGATACTAGTACGGTAGGTGCAGAGCTAAAATACAGGATAGATATCACGGGGCGTTATACGTGACAGATATCTTGGGGATATTATACTTGATAGAAACCTGACGATGTGATACCTTGTTTTTATCTTGACATCGTAATTTATCATGACACCTTAGTTTATCTGAGTTCAGTAGTTCATCCTGTTATTTTGATTTAGCTTATCTATCTTGTTATCATGCTTATGTTCATCTCAGTTTCTCATGTCAGTTAACTTTACTAGTTTTTATGCTAATAGTAGATAGGGCTTACTCAGTCTTTTTGACTGACCAGTTTTGTTTCGCCTCTTTTCTTCCGTTTCCCCCCCCCCCCCCCAAGGTTACAGGGAGGAAATACTGTTGTTTAGTTCGGACTTCTTCTGCTTGAAGGTCATCATGGATGGCTTGGACTTTTCTTGGCTAATGGCTACTTTACTGTTTTTACTTGGGGAATAATTTATGAAAATGTCTTTCTGCTTCTTTACTATTGCAAGACAGGTTTTGATGTACTCTGATGTAAAAGGCTTTAGACCTTATTTATTCATGTTATGAAAGTTTGATTTTACTTCCGCTATATTATATGTTCTGTCTTGTGATATTTCTGTGCATGTTTACCAATAATGCCCCTCTAAAGCTAGTGCATTCCTTTGCGAGTGACCCTAGCGGAGGCGGGGTGTTACACGTGGTATCAGAGCAGAAGGTTACCAGACTGGGCAAAAGTTTTTAAAGACCTTCTGAAAACTATTTGAAAAAAAACCGTTTACAAAGAAGCATTTTTCAAGAAAATTTTCTTTTAAAAGAAAAAGGCTATTCCCCAAAGGCCATTAGCACTATCCTTGTTTCCTTAATTGAATCTCTTTTCCTTTCTTTCCTCCATCTGAAGTAACAGTGGTTTTAACTGCGACTAGTCTTTTCTACCTACGAAAGTGCTTTCCATACGATGGAGGTGGTTCTCGAGAGACCAGTGGCCACGTTATAAGAAAGGATCGTGAGAAAGAAGGATAAAGGATACGAGCTTAAGGATGAGCAACTTGTTGGTATGGCTTAGTCCTCAAAGGAGGGAGAAAGATGAACAATGAAACCCATGACGAGAGAGTACCTTTGGCATGGTAAAACGGGGCGGATAGTTAAGTATTATGGGACAAGGACAAGATCATCGGGAGGGCAGTAGTATGCTCTCATTTCTAGAGTACCTCGGAAGGAGGGTAACGATCTTGTTAAAGGTTTAGCTTTTCTTCTCTATCATCCCGTTAGGACTTCGTTGTTCGTATCATTTAAGTCTGCTTCGATAGTTGAGTCTCTGCACCTTAAGTACTAGCGTAATAGAGAATCCCATTTTTGTCTCAACGTCCTATTGGAGAATCAGTCCATTTATACATGACTTGTTTGGATTTGGGAATGTCTATGCCAAGTGTTGAGTTTGGAAATAATGCTTATGTTTATAAGCTATGGATGGATTCTAGGGATGAAGTGGTTATCCAGTAGGGGGTGCCACTCTCGGTTTTGATAGGAGGGTAGTTAGACCTTTTGACTAGCCTTGGTAATGCCCTCGAAGTATCGGGTAACCTTTTTGAGGTTCTGTCATGACTAGTTACTTAGAATCCCTTGATGCCTTTATTGGAAATTTGAAGCCCGATCGAGTGGTGTTCGCCAATAAGACGGATGGTTTACTTCATTTATGCATGGGTTATAGAGATCACCCTAGTAAGTGAGCATGATAACCTGATTGACATCTGTTTACTTTCAAGAGAAAGTTCTTCTACATGGAATGCCTTATAGTATATAAACGAGATCCAAGATTCACTAGTGAATTTTGGAAAGCTTGCATGAGATCATGAGTACGCAGTCATGTTTGCGTCAAGTATTCTAGGAAAAGGATAAGTGCAAGTGGAACGAGAGGCGACGAAAAAATGAGTTCCAGCTCATGTTATGGAAACAGGAATAAGAAGCTACAAAATCGCGAAGTTAAAAGACGACTTTGATGGTCAAAGTCTAGATACGCGCATGATATCTCTTTTTGGGAGTATATCCTTGATCCCTGTTTTCTATAGAGCTTACTTGTAGGCTATCTTTTGTGGACATCCTCTCGGTCCTATTCTCCGTTACAAACCCTGTAAGGAGTTTGTCCTGTTTATCTTCTCGACCCTGTTTCAGGGAATTCTAGGTAGAACCCTATGGATGTAAACATGTATTTGAAACATGTTATGATTGATATGGTTGCAAGTGGTTGCTCGTGGATGCGCGAATACACATTAGATACTAGCTCGACTCGGTCACATTTCATATTGCATATGCACGAGTATTTATACTTGTTTATGGATGAAATCGAATGTATTATCATGCGGTTGTTGCATATGAATGAATGATTGTGCACGCATATAGTATCTATATGACTAGGACTATTTGCATACATGTTGGATTCATGGCACTATACATATTTTGCATTAGAAAGATTATTCAGGCCTGATCATTAGCATTAGCTAAGGAACATGTACACACACGTTTTGCATATATTCATACAGCATTAGAAATCATCTAAGGACAATGGTTGCTTGTGGATGATGTTTTGAGTAGATGGATGATGGATGGTAGGATGTGTTCTTCCTAACTTGGAGATTTCGGGGACGAAATCCTAAAAGGTGGGGAGAATGTAACAACCCGTATTTCCAATAACCTGTTATAACATAAATGGAGGTAGAATTAAACTGTAAAATCTGAATCAAGGGAAACGGGCTATGCCATTGCGTTCGTCTCGGAAAAATACGCGAAATAGAGTCCGAGTTTTCGAAAATCGGAGTCCGTATGACTAAGATATGGCCTCGCGAAGTTTCACGAAAAATTCCCAAATTAAAGTATACTTAATTAAGTGAAATGGGTTGCGCAGAGAAATATATATATATACTGATATATATATATATATATATATATATATATATATATATAATTGAAAATTAAATAAATAAATATGCAAAAATGTTCAAAACAGCGAATTGGGAGAGGGGAATAACCGAACCGGCCGATTTTTGAGGTCGACCCGAGCCCGCTGGGTCGACTAGGGGTTAATCCAGGGTGTTTGGCTGTCAACCCGTGGCCGATTCGCTCAAATGCAGATTTTGCATTTGGATGGTTCTCATGGTTCATCTTTAATCTAAAGGCCCTAGATGGTTCCTACACTTGACTTCTTCCCCAAGACATGCTTTGATGGCTTGGATTGAATCTAGGTTTAATCCTATGGCCTAAAACACTTGCCTAATCTATAAATAAGACCCTAACCTATCCTAAATCCTCATTATTCATTCATGCAACTAAACTATGGCAAAATTTTACCTCTCATGGCCTCCACTCTCTTCATAAAATTTCTAAATGGTTTCTATGAGAGATTTTCCATGCATACAATTGTTTTCAAGCTTGTATGAGTGTCATTAGCTTGCATTCAAGTCAAGTTTCTATCTTTGCATCATAAAGCAAGGGTTTTGATCATTTTGGCTCAAGGGTTTTTATGTTAGAGCTTGCATTTTGGGTCTATTTGATTGCATAAGGGCTTTGTCATATCTTTTGTGCCTTCATAGCAATGTAAGCCCTTTCCCTACTCTTAGATATTAATTATGAAGTTAAATGTTCATGTTGCAAGTTTGGGTTTGATCATTGAATATGATACATGCTATCATGTCATGCAAGTTTATGAAGTCATTATCTTGATCTTGTGGGCTAAAAGCTACAACTTTTATGTTGAAATGTTGCATTATGCAACATGAGAACCCTCATAACCTTTATGTCAACTTGCGTATGAAGTCATATCCCTTATATGATGATATATGCGAGTTACTAGTCATCATTCCATGTCTTTTGTCACCATGATTCGCTTATGTGCCAAGTTTGGGTTTATGCATGTTTTTGAGGCTTAAGAATGTAACATGCAAGTTAATGAACACATTTGTGCCTCATTTGCCACCATGATTAACTTGTGGCTTAATATCCATTTTTGTCATGCCTTTGCCAAGTCTCTTCTTTTAATCCATTACGTTGTTGCGAACGTATATGCGAGTTTAAAAGCGTTGGGTTATGTTATGGGAAATTTCTAGTGACATGAAAATATAACTTGAAAATATGACTTGAAATATAACATGGAAGTTGACATGTAAGTATGCATAAAAACATAAGCTTGGGAATTTACCTATTAAGTTAGGTCTACCCTTTGGGAATTTACCTATTAAGTTAGGTCTACCCAAATGCTTGAAAACTTGTAACATGTTTTGGAAACATGATGGACATGACACTTAGATAATATAAGTGTGGCCAACTCGAGGTTGGGTTGAGTTTGCAACGTAAAACTACCCGGAACCGACCGGCCTAACTAGTAGTTGCAAACAATAGGACCCAATGTGAGAAGTTGGTCATGTTGTGCTTAAACCCGAGGTTAGACCAAGTTGTGGTGTAAAGCTACCCGGAACCGACCGTCTTAACTAGTAACCACAACAAAGTCTAATGTGAGAGGTTGAGGTGCATTAAGTAATTAATGCCACATGATAGGGTTAAGTTAATTTGATTAATGACTCTTAATCAAATATGACATAGACAAATGGGTTAAGTAATTTGATTAGGCTAATGATACTTAACAAAACATGACAAGGTTGGGTAGGTTAAGTAATTTAATTTGCCTAATGACACTTAACCAATTTTATACGACTAGTGGACGGGGTTAAGTTAACCAACACTTAATCAATCCAACATGATAACTTGGTAAGGTTAAGTAAGTTTTTCTTAATGACGCTTAACCGAAAAATACAGTTAATGGATGGGGTTAAGATTAGACTCAACTAGTCTAAACATGGAGATCGGATGGGGTTAAGTTAGCCTAGACTCAATTAATCCCACTTGGTAGTTTAATGGAGTTAAGTTAAACACTTAACTAATCTAACATGATGATTTGAGGTGGTTAAGTGACCTATACTTAACCAATCTAACTCGTGAATTTATTAAGGTTAAGTTAACCTATACTTAACCGATCTAACGTGAAAACATGATAAGGCTAAGTCACGAATCGCTTGAATACACTTGACCTATTTGACTAAGTAAAGTGATAGGGTCAAGTTAATATATACTTAACCAATCTAGAATGATAATTGGACGAGGTTAAGTCGTGAATTGCTTAATACATACTTAACCAACGTGAGCATGGTTTGTAGGGTTAAGTCTTGGACTTGGATACTTAGCCAATTTTGACATGATTTGTAGACGGGTTAAGTCATGAACTTAAGTGACACTTAATCCATTATGTAAACCCTAGTTCTGAGGATTAGGTGGATGACCGTAGTTAACAAGGATAACGGGAATAAGGCTAAGTGGTAAACCTTAGTTGAAGAATAACTAAGTAATGATTCTTAGTCAAGGAAATTTGGACCAGTTCATAGATAGATGAGTAACCTGATACGGTAGGTCATCGTTTAAGTATACGAGTAGGAGCAAGTATCTGATTTAGATAAAGGCTCCAGCAAACTGGGTAACGAAGCAGCGGCTTCGGGGAACGTGAGGATATTCTTGGTATCCCTCTGTGAGCTGCCAGGTGATTATACTAGGCTCATGAGAGGTTGAGGTCTGCGTTAGATGAACCAAGGGTATGCCTTGGTTGCTATACGAGCGACCTAAAGACGGGGATGGATAGGGGATAGTCGACGATACATGGTCGTACCCTAGATAGCACTTCGTCAGGCTACCTACCATCTTTGGTCAAGCGTGTACGTACGGAAAGGCAGAGAACACCCAAAAGACCATAATTGCTATCTAATTATGGTTGCGGTAAGGCTTGGATGTGGGTTGGCCAGTGTTGTGTTCTCATACAGGATTTATCCTGTCTTGTCTTTCACTAGTTGAGGGAGTGGTCTCGTGGGACCATAGCCACGTATAAGAAAAACAGACCTTAGCATCTGCATCGGCAGATAAATCGAAAGCTCCCGACCGAGTCCTGTATTTCTTGATTTGCCCTGTGACAGGACTCGGATGGCACGATGTGATACATGTGCATACAGTCATGGAAAAGCGATTCACGATGAATGCGTGGGAAAAAGGGCGCGGTTGGCGGTTAGCGTAATCCCTAGTGGCCCTAGGTGGTTGAACCCAAACGGAGATACGAAAACGTGCAATAGGTAAGCATAATCCCTAGCAGCGCTAGGTAGCATAAGTCCTAGTTGTACAAACAATAATTCATGTTGGAAGACCCTAGCTAGGTTTAGGGTAACAGTCCAAACCGATCTTAAGGATCATGGAACTATGTTAAAGTAATATAGAATCTCATGGGAAAGCCCGTATGGTCTACGGCAAGGGACTGAACATTTACATGGTATAAAACATACAAGTTGAGTAACCTATATATGCGATATATTAGGTTGACATGGACCATTACACGACTTTTGAGTGAGGGTCATTCTTGGTTAACACATGACACGGTGGGGATACTAGTACGGTAGGTGCAGAGCTAAAATACAGGATAGATATCACGGGGCGTTATACGTGACAGATATCTTGGGGATATTATACTTGATAGAAACCTGATGATGTGATACCTTGTTTTATCTTGACATCGTAATTTATCATGACACCTTAGTTTATCTGAGTTCAGTAGTTCATCCTGTTATTTTGATTTAGCTTATCTATCTTGTTATCATGCTTATATTCATCTCAGTTTCTCATGTCAGTTAACTTTACTAGTTTTTATGCTAATAGTAGATAGGGCTTACTTAGTCTTTTTGACTGACCCGTTTTGTTTCGCCTCTTTTCTTCCGTTTCCCCCCAGGTTACAGGGAGGAAATACTGTTGTTTAGTTCGGACTTCTTCTGCTTGAAGGTCATCATGGATGGCTTGGACTTTTCTTGGCTAATGGCTACTTTACTGTTTTTTACTTGGGGAATAATTTATGAAAATGTCTTTATGCTTCTTTACTATTGCAAGACAGGTTTTGATGTACTCTGATGTAAAAGGCTTTAGACCTTATTTATTCATGTTATGAAAGTTTGATTTTACTTCCGCTATTTTATATGTTCTGTCTTGTGATATTTCTGTGCATGTTTACCAATAATGCCCCTCTAAAGCTAGTGCGTTCCTTTGCGAGTGACCCTAGCGGAGGCGGGGTGTTACACCCTCCTTTAGTGTTAGTTTTGCCTTAATGATCCATTCTGCAATCCCTAGCAAATACATCAAATTAGGATTCTTCCTTTGCTACTATTGTTGCTAATATAGAGAAGCAAACACCTAAATGGGTCAAAAATTCCGGTGTTAATGATCACAAGAGAGGTAATCATCGTCTATTTTCCAACATTCAATTGAGTGAGTCAACACATGTAGTAACACTAGCCGATGGATCACAAATTATGTACATGATCAGGAAAAGTGAATGCACATCCTCGTTTGCCACTGAATTCAGTATTATATCTTCCAAAACTTCCATTTAATCTGATATCAGTTAGCTAAATTACTCGTAATCTTAATTGTTTCATATCTTTCTTTCCCGATTATTGTGTGTTAATTTCAGGATCTTATGATGAATTAGATTATTGGTAGAGGCAAGCAGAATGGAGGATTATATACACTAAAATTTGAATTTCCTAAACATGTTACATGTTCAAGTATTGATTCTATTCTCAGAGCTCATTATCAGTTAGTTCACCCATCACTTACACTACTTAAATAACTATATCCACAATTTAGTTCAATGCCTCCATTAGATTGTGAGTCATGTCAGTTTGCAAAACATCACCGTGTAAGTTCATATCCTAGAATAAATAAGAGAGCTCTCTTAATATTTGATTTAGTGCATTCAGATATATGGGGACCATCCTTGGTTGTTTCAAATAAAGGATATTGGTAATATTGTTTATGATTACTCACATGTAACACAATCATATCTAATGAAAAACATATCGGAGTTATTTTCTACATTCTGCATGTTTTGTGCTGAAGTAAGAAATCAATTTAATATAGGTATTTAAACATTGAGGAGTGGCAATGCAAAAGAATATCTGTCAAGTTTATTCAGAGATTAATATATGGCACAACATGGTATAATTCATGAAATCCTCTTGTATTGAAACTGCATCTCAGAATGGAGTGGCAGAGAGAAAGAACATACACTTAATTGAAACTACTCGAGCACATTTCTTTCAAATGAATGTACCTAAGACCTTTTGGGCAGATGTTGTAGGTATTACACGCTTCTTGATTAATGGGATGCCTTCAACAGTGTTGAATTATGATATTCCATTTCAAGTTTTGTGTCCAAATAAAAATCTATATCCAGTTAAATCCTAAGCATTTGGAGGTATTTGTTGTATGAGAGATGTGAATCCTCAGTTAACCAAGTTAAATCCATAGTCTTTAAAGTGTGTATTTGTGGGTTGTTCAAGGTTCCAAAAAGGGTATGCGTGTTTTTGTCTAAGTCCTCACAGACATTTAATGCCAATTAATGTCACATTTGTAGAAGATGAGTCATTTTTCTCTGCTATAATTAAAGAATCTCAGACACAAAAGGAAGTAGAAGATGAAGATTTTTTGATATATCCAGCTATGTCTTCTCAATGTAGAAATAATAGCGAAGGAAATGAGAATGTTGAAAATCATGAACACCTTCAGGAAATAGACACAAATTTACCAAACTTAGATAATGAGGAGGTTCCAATACCAATCCAAGTCTATATTTACCTATTTCACTTCGAAAAGGAAAATGAAGATGTACATATCTTATTTCATCATTTGTTTTTTATGACGAGCTATACCCAGATTTATTTACTTTCATTTCCACTCTTGATAATATCTTTATTCCTAAAACTGTGAAAGAAGTTCTGTCTAGACATGAATGGAAAAGAGCAATGATAGAAGAAATTGAAGCATTGGACCAAAAGAAAACTTGGGAACTAGTATAACTACCTGAAAATAGAAAAGTAATTGGAAGCAAGTGGGTATTTGCTGTGAAGGTTAACTTAGATGGCTCTATAGCTAGACTGAAGGCACGACTAGTTGCCAAAGGATATGCACAAATCTATGGCACTGATTATTTAGAAAGATTCTCTCCAGTGGATAAAACGACATCCATTAGATTGTTTATCTCATTAGCAGCAAGATATAGCTCGAAGTTACATCAACTTGATATCAAAAATGCTTTTCTTTATGGTGATTTAGCTGAGGAGGTTTATATATATCAACCATCCGGATTTGTTGCTCAGAGGGAGAAAGGAATGGTGTGGAGTCTAAAGAAGAGTTGTATGATTTAAAACAATGTCCACGAGCCTGGTTTGGAAAGTTTAGCCAAGTGATTAAAGAGTTTGGCATAATAAAGAGTAGCCGTAATCGCTCGATGTTTTACAGAAGAGCAAGAGAAGGAATAATTTTACTAGTAGTATATGTTGATGATATTGCGATCACTAGAAGTGATAAAAAGGGAATTTCAGATCTTAAAGCGTTCATTTAAGACAAGTTTCATACCAAAGATTTGGGTGAATTGAAGTATTTTCTAATAGTTGAAGTTTTTAGGAATACTGGGTATATTATTATTTCCCATAGGAAATATACACTGGATTTACTCTCAAAAACTGAGCATATGAGTTCTAAACCATATGCTACTCCTATGGATGTTAATCAATGCTTAACAAATTAGGATGAACTATTTGATAACCCTTAAAATACATGAGGTTAGTGGTTAACTGAATTATCTAATAGTTACTAGACCTGATATTGCTTTTCCAGTGAGTGTCTTAAGTCAATTCATTATTTCACCTAAAGTCCATCATTGGCATGCACTTAAAACAGATATTTTATTATTTGAAAGGAACAGCAGGACAAGGAGTACTGTATATTGATCATGGTCATAGCAAGATTGAGAGGTTTTCTAATGCAAATTAGACTGGATCAAAAGTAGATCGACAATCAACATCAGGATATTGTGTGTTTGTTGGAGGAAACCTAGTGTCATGGAGAAGAAAGAAACAAAATGATGTGTCTTGATCAAGTGCAGAATCAGAACATAGGGCTATGGCTAATTTCGTGTGAACTGGTGTGGTTAAGTCATCTTATATCAGAACTGCAACTGCAAATTGATGCATCAGTAAAATTGTGGTGTGATAACCAAGCTGCTATGCACATTGCTTCCAATCCTGTATTCCATGAAAAGACAAAATACAATGAAGTGGATTGTAACTTTATTAGAGAAAAAGTTCAAAAGGGAGTG
Source organism: Allium sativum (assembly GCA_030737875.1). Taxonomy (NCBI): domain Eukaryota; kingdom Viridiplantae; phylum Streptophyta; class Magnoliopsida; order Asparagales; family Amaryllidaceae; genus Allium; species Allium sativum. The sequence continues at coordinate 418,682,389 of CM060924.1, forward strand.
GTGATCTTAGGGCATATACGAACTGAAGATCAACTTGTCGATCTGTTCACCAAGCCATTGAGTGGAGTAAAAATTAAATTCTCATGTAACAAGTTGGGCATGATCAATGATTATGCTCCAAATTGAGGGGGAGTGTTGTGAATACTATATATAAATGTTGTAGTGTGTATATGCATAGTACAATTTGTATATATAGTTGTATTCATTTTATAAGCTTAGCATATAGTGTTGTGTTGTATTGTTAAGGCCCAGCCCATTTGCTAGTTATAGATTTCGAGCTTTAATACTTTATGTGTAAATACTCATGACATGAATGAAAGCTTTTAGCTCAGAGCTTAATACTTTAGTTATTTTCTAGTTCTTTTAGTAATTATCAACTTCGATTTTTGATTTTGGTAATGCTATTTTCATGCCAACTGCATCTCTAATGCACAACATACCAAATGTGGCTTGCCACAAGTAAGCATCTCAATTTATTACATTGTCTGTTACTCTAAAAAAGGGAAGTGTAAATCAAGAATTTAGTGATTAATTGAAAATATTGCACATCACATATTTCTCAATTAAATTTTTAGAAGACCTATGAAATTATTCTGAACTGTAAAATCTATTGTACTGACTTCATTCAAGCATTCTCACAGTACCTTCTTTATTGAAGCAGATGTTTATGCTACTGCCTTATTCTCGGCGTCTGCTAATATTGTAATTTCAGGTGTAAGCCTCCATAAATAAGTATCTAATGAAGTCTATAATAATGTTTACAACATTTGGTTCAAGACGAATGTCATTGACTACCTCATTTGGATTTCCAGACATCACTCTCCTACTGGCAACAATTCCTAAGGTTCCATACCAATTATACATCGAACATATAGCATCATTACTCTATAATTATTCAACCGAAATTTAAATCAATTACCAGATCAAAACCTAAGATAGAAATATTATTTATTGAGTAATATAATTATTAATTTTAGCAACTCAGGTATGCTCCCTTATTTTGAACTTCCTTCACCATTCAAGCTTTCTTTACCCTACCGCAAAGCAACAATATTACCATTCTTTAATATTATGAGCATGAAAGTAGATATGCACAATTAAATCACAAATAGCTCACCTTTGTACACCATTTTACATGTGAGTCTGCGTACACAATCACAATTAAATCACAAAGAAGCAGTAATTATGAGTCTATATACACCACTGTACATGTATTACACTAAAACTACACCCACAAGCCAAATAAAACCATAATCTTTATAAGATCATAGTTATAAACTTTTCGAACTATATTATCGAAACATGACCCAAATAAAGTATATTGGTTTTATACTGTAAAATCAAGCGTGGTAAACAAAAAGAAATCACTACGAAATTAAGAACTGCATCTTAAATTTGTCAGATGCTGAAATATCCCTTGTTTTATGTTTTACATATATACATTACCTTTAAATTTTTACCTTCTGATCCACCAGCATCTGTACCATAATCTTTAATTATGATATTTCTTGATGACACAAGGATAATTGTTTATATCTGGACTGGGCCACAGCCAGCTTAGTTAAGGTACAACCCCTTCTCAATGCCCTTAACCATTGTGGTTTATCTGATCCCAATACATGTGTAAGAACATCTCCGTTGACATCTTGTGACAAGTTGGACTATGATAGGCCAAAATTTTTTAATCTTCTCCGACATTAATAAATAGACACAGATAATGTACGATGGTAAAAGTACAATACTATTGGACAATTTCTCATATATCGATAAAAAAATTCTTATAATAGTATTTGCAGCTTTCATGATTATTGGTTCATCATTTTTTTAACGTGAGATTTAGCCCAAACATTAGCTCTAGTTACAGTCGATGGATCTAGACTTCCTTTTTCTAAATTTAGGATAGCATTATGTAAATAAACTGACAGGTATTAAATACTATTACATCATGTTTTGCTTAATTAACTAACCACGTCGTTAGCCAATGTGGCCATTCCCCTAGGATTGGATATGTGTGGAAGTTGTTTATCCTTAAGGGTTGAACATTTCTTGCTTCCTTTCTGAAATTAATGGAAGGCATTAGAATTTAGTGACAACTAATAATCTAGCCTGCTTAAGTTGATTTTATTTTATTGTTACATACAAGCTATATAATGAATAATAATACATGTAATCAGTGGTTCAATTTTTGAATATGTATTAATATATTGCTTAATATCGACATTGTTATATGCTACTTTACATTCAACATATGAATAAAAAAATTTGTTAATGTTACCTTAAACTCCAGACTGGTTTTCTTCTTCATAGACTTTCTCCATTCATTCATGCTTATGATGTTGGTAGATTTCAGTTTAAATCTTTCCTCTTCGTTCTCCGGTTTATTTAACTTTCAAACCAGCTTTCTTTTTGAGGACCTCCAAATTGTTCCCTCTCGTTGAAGTATGACTTTTTTTTGTCAGTTCTCTTCCAATTTAAATCGTATATGCAATACTACATGAAAACATCATATTAACTATAACTATTTTATCTTGCAAAGATATGGTTGATTTTTTTTTCTTTTTGAAGGAATCTCTACTAAATCTTTGTGTTGCTATAAAACTACTACTGTATATTATAGTGGGATGAAAGAATAAATTATAGTTGGAATGATCATGAAAGAATTAATTATAGCTGGAATGCTCATGGATCATTGCTAATGCTCATAAATCTATTACTATATTCATTATTACATCAAACACATTTATGGAATATAATAATAGCTTTAGGCATTAATTCATTTCTTTTTTAAATTACTTTGGTTGTTTAATATTAAATTACTAATACCAATATCAAAAACATTTACACAAGTCTATGTTTTTACCTAATGTTTGATTTACATGTCAACTGAATATTTTGTTAGTTTTATGTTGAAGCGTATATGTTTTTTAATTTGGTATTGTACATTAAAGAATTTACAGGAATCAAATGCAATAATATTTATTACGTGTATAACACTGTGGTACCCCGTCGATCCATCAAAAGAGATTTATCTCAAACCAATGGGCCTCAGCCCAATATCAAAATGTTTTACCTTACAGCCCATTTCCTTTACCACTTTGTATATAAATAATGTACAAACCGCCGTTGTGATTGTAATGAAGTAATAACAAAAGCCTTGCAATTATACTATCTGTCATAAATCTATTATGGTATCAGAGCCTTCTTGCTAAACAGCATCAAGAACTCGATCCAATCTCTTAAAATCTATCAAGAAGATAGATTGTCCATCAGCAAATAATCATCATTTGGACCCTCTCATCCAAGATTTTCAAATCTTTTCCTGTGAGAGTTGAGGCTGTAAATCAAAACAGTGCCTCTCCAACTATCAGTGGTTGCATCTGCTTCTCATTACAACTTGGTGGCAAATCTGTTCTGAAATATCAAATTCGATCAAAAAAATCTGAAGAAAATCAACAACTGAATTCAAAAGGCCATCCTAGAAAATCTGTTGACATCATATTATCAATCTGGTTGCCTTCAAATTGACAAAATCATATTGAAAGCCATCCAAGATTGTAATCAGTCACACCAAAAGTTTTACTGCTTTCAATAAAAAAATCTGGTTGCAACTTCTCAAACTCAGTTGAAGAAATCATTCAGACTCTTCAATTCAAGAACTTGAAAATCAGAAAAGTTCACCTGGTATCGTGAATCTGAAGTCTCCATCTGTATTCTGCAACCATGGTGGAAACAGATCCTCCAACCACGCCAAGATCATCAGCTAGATCGAATCAGACAAGTGCAGAAAGCACTGAAGATCTCATCAAATCCATTATTAAGCCTCAAAGTCAGATAATCTCAATCCAACTCGATGAATCCAACTACCTCCTATGGAAACTGCAAGTTGAAACAGCTGCAAAAGGTTATGGTCTTGAAGAATTCATCTATGGAACTAAACCAGTTCCAACAAAATACATAAGGGACAACAATAACAGCCTGGTTCTTAATCAAGAATTTACAGTCCATCAAAGGCAAGATAACCTGATCAGTGCTTGGTTAATGTCATCAGTGAGTGCATCTTTAATGCCACAGTTAATAGGTACAAAGACTGCTAATGAAGTGTGGACAGCATTAGAAAGATCTTTTACAAGTCAATCTGCTGCCAGGGTGTTACATTTCAAGAAACAACTTCAGAACATAAAGAAGGAAAACTCAAACATGAATGAGTATCTAATGAAGATCAAAAACCTGTGTGATCAACTTGCATGCACTGGCAATAAAATTGAAGAAAAAGAACAAATCCTTTATATTGTAGGGGGGTTAGAAGATGAATATGAATCAGTGATAGCTTTCATTACATCAATTGAACCTACTCCATCACTACAGAGTGTCTATAATATACTTCTTGCTCATGAAGGAAGATTCTTGCAAAAGAAAGATCAGGGATCTGACTTTAACGTTAATTATACTACCACAGGCAAAGGCAAGAACCAACAAAACAATCAAAGAAATCAGAATACTTACCAAAGAGGAGGTCAATCAAATCGTGGGAGAGGAAGAGCTGGGAGATGGAATCCCAACAACATGCCAAAATGTCAAATTTGTGACAAACTTGGACACACAGCCAATAGATGCTACTTCAGATTCGACAATAGCTTCAATACTAATCAGCAAGGCAATAATAATAACAGGAACAGTAATCCAAATGCAAATTTGGTTAACAGTCAGTCAGAAAACAAAGGCAATCAAGAATCAACATCAAACATTGCCAGTATTGAAGATATTCAGGATGAAGCATGGTACCCTGATTCTGGTGCAACTCATCATGTTACCAATAATCTAAACAATCTCAACCTTGGTAATCGCGAGTACAAAGGTAAAAAGTCTCTAATCATGGGCAATGGTAACTCTATTCTTATCTCACACACTGGGCATGCTAGTATTAAAGGTGCAAAGTTACTTCACTTAAATAATTTACTATGTGCACCACACATAAGAAAGAATTTAATTAGTGTGTCACAGTGTGCAAAAGACAATCAAGTTTCTTTTGAATTCTATCCAAACCTCTGTGTTGTTAGGGACTTGCTAACTAAACATATTTTATTGCAGGGTAACCAACAAAATGGATTGTACAAGTTTGACTCTGAAAGTACCAGAAATAATGAATTAAGGAAAAATTCCTGTAATATAACAGAGTTAGACAATCACAATGAATGTACTGAATTTGATATGTTGCATCTTAAGTTTGGTAATCCAAGTCTCAGAGTCATGAAATAAATTTTAAATGCTAGTAATATTTCCATTGACATTCTAGAAAATTATCTATGTACATATTGTCAAATGGGAAAAAGTCACAAACTGCCATTTTCAAACTCTGAAACAAATTATCTTAATCCTCTAGAATTAGTTGCTGTTGATTTATGGGGTCCAGCACCAGTCAACACTGACTATGGCTATAAGTACTACATTTCATTTATTGATGCAAATTCAAGATATGTCTGGATTTATTTCTTAAAATCAAAGTCTGATACTTGTAATACAGTAATGCAATTCATAGCCAACACTGAAAACCAGTTAGGTCACAAAGTCAAGATTTTTCAAAGTGATGGTGGTAAGGAGTTTTTACCTTTAAAACAGTTTTTTAACAGAAAGGGCATAACACACAGACTAACCTGCCCTCATACTTCTGAACAAAATGGTCTTATTGAAAGAAAACACAGACACATTGTTGAAACAGGGCTAACACTGCTGGCACATGCATCACTACCTTTGAAGTTTTGGCCTGATGCATTTGGTACAGCAGTGCACTTAATAAACAGACTGCCTACAAAGGTACTAAGTCTAAAATGCCCTTTTGAAGTACTAAATAAAGTTAAACCCAACTACAATGATCTTAAAATCTTTGGATGTATGTGTTTTCCTCATATAAGACCTTTCAATAAACACAAAATTGACTTTAGATCTATACCATGCACATTTCTGGGTTACTCTCCTAACCACAAAGGCTACAAGTGCTTAAGCAATAGTGGTAAACTGTATGTATCCAGACATGTTGTATTCAATGAAAGAAAATTTCCATTTAAAAGTGATGTTGCTAAACCAACAAAGAAAGTGTACAACCCCAAAATTTCCTTCCCATGTTTTCCTGAAACCACAAATGAGGTTGACTATGTACCACATATAAAGGACAGTATGACACACACACACTAAGTCCACAACCTATAAGTTCATCTCACAGTCCTACAATTAGTACTGAAAACAATCAAAGCAGTGCTAGCACTGAAAGCAATCAAAGTAGCGATGATGTGAATGAGGAAAATTCCCAGCATCAAAATACAACAATGGAGAGAGTAGCAATGAAGAAAACACCCAAACTGATGAAAGCAGGGAAGACACTCAGACTTGCAATAAGCATCATATGATTACAAGAGCAAAAAGTGGTATTTTTAAACCAAAAATCTACTGCACTGAGTTCAACAACATTGAGCCATCCACTTATCGTCAAGCAGTACAAAATGATAACTGGAAAGCTGCAATGAAAGAAGAACTAGATGCTCTAAGCAGAAAGCAAACCTGGCACCTAGTTCAACCACCCAAACATAAAAATATAATTGGGTGTAAATGGACATATAGAATAAAAAGGAATGCATATGGTACAATTTCTAAATACAAGGCTAGGTTAGTGGTAAAAGGCTATTCACAACAGAGTGGAATAGACTTCAACACTACAAGAAAAGTAGGTATTAGTTACACTATATGGCTGCGTTGGTCATTGGATTGCAGCCATTGACGTTTCCACCCTTTTCTTTTGTACAAATAAACGCAACTACGAATGAACTTAGCAAACTAGCGCCTTTTTTTAGTTCCCACGCATTTTTCATTTTTGCAGTATCCGCTTTTCACTTCCCTCCTGTCGCTTCTTCCTCGTAATCCTAATTCTATTCTTCGTAACCCTAGTTCTTACATGGAGCCAAATCCACCTCTACCTCCGTCTCATCTCACTCTTTAATCTCATCTCGGATTCCACCTTGTCATTGCTTTTGCCTGTCTCGACCCTTGTCCTGTCCACGCTTCCTCCACTATCGGCACTACCGCGCTCATCTCCCCTTTGTTGCCCGTCTTCATGCCGCTCTCCACATCCGTTGTTTTTTTACCAGTGCTTTGATTCCGATTACTCAACTAGAATACAAGCCCAAAACTGTAGGTGTATTTACTCCAATAAAGGTACAAATATTTTTAATTTATTTATATGTTTGATTGTTTAATAGTTCCAATAGCATGTATCGCAGTTTTACAGTTCACTATTCATCTCAACTGAAATAGGTAATTTTTTTTATATTGATTTCAGATTATTATCATTTGAAACCATAAGTCTAAAATGCAAGAGTTTAGAAATATGAAATTGAAAATATTTTGTTTTGATATTGATGTTGATAGGTCTTGGCAGCAGATGAACTTATTTGAGAGCATGGTTGATCCACTTTGATGTTTTGATACATGTGCAGGTATATGACATTTTTTTCTACCTATAATAAATGTACAAGTAAATTTTCTATATATAAATAATAGGCATCTTTTACATTGTGCTTATTATCGGCGTTATAATTGACTCTATCAAGGATGCAGTTGGCCGACCACAACCAAATTTCTTATATTGGTGCTTTCCTGATGAAATCGTGGAAAGAAAAAACAAAAAAGTAACTTATATCTAATAGTTACTGGTACTTGAACAATCAACGTATGCAATTTATTTAGGTTTCTGATATGTCAACTGTATTTGTTGCTACCCAATATTGTTGGGCTTTTATTTAGGTTCAAGTTGCGCTTTTATTTAGGTTCAAGTTGCTTAGTATACTATCTTGCTATACTTAAAAATTGTCATCGCCTCCTTTTTTGTTGCATTTTCGGTTGAGTGGGTATGTGTTAGTTATATGTGTGCTTCTCTGACTAGTGTTTGTGTGTCAGGAAATATAAGCAAGCATGAATAAATATATTGGTATGCAAGTGTTATTGTGTGTGACTGAGAATTTTTGGTGCGTATATGTGTGTTTCAGTATGTGTACAAACAGTGTTTGTGAGTGTAACTCCTTGCTGTCTTGCAAGTGTCGTTTTATATATAAACAAACACACGCACAAGAGCCAGTCCCAGAATCTGAATTTTTATTCATTTCAATCATGCATGGCTGAGTTGCTATAAAATTTGGTATACCAAATCTTGTTTTCTTTGGACCTTTCTTGTTTCGGACGTGTTAAGGCATTGTATTACGTGAATTCATGCATGTATTTTCATGTAAGACATTTCCTTTTTTATATACTATATATATACTATAGCAAGAGTTTGCTTTTTCATTTCTAAATTGCATGCTGTCACAGTTATAAATATTATATATAAGTTCATTTATTCACTTTGTAGCTAGCTAATGTTGGTTTACTCTGTACATATTTTACAGAATTTGCTTTAACTATTAACAAAGATCCAAACTTTATAATATATAAATATTCTCTTAGAAAAATGGTTAATATTCTCTTAAAGAAGTTATTCTCTTATTCGATCACTTAATACGTCAAAATCATAACCTAAGTTAAAATACTACAAGTCCACTACATGTAGATATTGATATTCATCGTTTGCATTGTATTAGTTTTTTGGGGATATATCAATTAAAATATTAATTATATGAAAGCGTACAAGTTTTACGGTATTCTTTGCACAACCTAAGTCCATTTTTACCCAAACTCCCAGAGTAAAACGAATTTTATCAAACCCAAGATGCCTTCCTTATGTTGCTCAGGTTTCTGCAATATTATTACCGAATATAATTAATGCACTATAAGTATGGAAATATTCACATTTTAGCTCTGAAAATGAAAAGAACTTGTTAAATTATAATATTGCCATTTAGTTCCAGTAATCTAGAGTCAGCATAGGTTTTGATATGCGGATGCATATGTGTTTTGTTGGTTGATTCTAAGTTTATTTTATGGTTTCAAATTAAGCATTCTCCAGTTTATGCATTTGATTTGAGTAAGTCAACATAACATCTAAGGAACACATCCTTAGTAAGTTGCATCGATGATGATGTTTATATTTTGGCATAATATGATATCGCACGATAACAGTTCCCTGATTGGCGGTATTTACTTTGGCATATGTGACATCCTACAGTGGTTGTTCCATGTAAATGTTGATTGGCAGCCTGAATGCTGGTATTTCTAAGACAATAATATTTTGTAGTGCCGACTTTGCCTCTTATAGCATTTATTCAATTATGCCTAGATTTTTAGTTGCCAAACATATTATATTTGGTCTCCAGTATCATGTGTGCTTTTGGGCATTTTGGATGTTAATTTTCTACGTTAAATTATGTAATGTTTGAAATATTTATGTCATTACTCTGTTCAAGTTGACATGTTTATATTTTATTGGTTTTGTTAACTATTTCATGTTTGTTGGATATGTTTGACTTGATCGAATAGGTCGTTAGCTAACTGCTATTCGGTAGCAAGAATTGGGGTATCAGACTAAAATTAATAACCATGCTTTCCATATACTTGTAGAATCGTTTAATACAACTGTTGATAAATGAATTTACAGATATATATATCAAGCTAAAATTATCTAAAATGACCTAAAGCGCTTTCCTAAATCCGCATAATAACTGGACAACCAAAAAAAATAAGCCTGTAGTTCTTCAGCAGCCTCAAAGAAATAACAGAGTTCATTATCGATGATGCCCAGTGTTTGCAATTCATCAAACCATAATATGCATATTTGATAGAGTTTTGCAGTTGATTCTTCATCAGCCTCTATGTACGTTTTATGTCTGGGTAAGGTCCATGTCTGTTGTATGTTTGTCAGTGTGTATTGCTGGAATTGGCTAGGATAAACTTATTGTTTTGAATATGAGAGCATGCTAGAGCAGCTTCCGGGATGTCGATCATTGATCGTAGATTTATCAAGCTTTACGTATGACCTTTATATATCCAGCTTTACATAAACGAATAGAGAATTTATCAACAGTTGATAAACTATTACACATGGTTTGAACTGTTAATTTGGTGTAAAAGCAAATTATCTGAAAGATACATAAATGACCTTTTTATATGCACCTTTACATAAAAAAAATTACACACAATAACAACGTTTGATATGTTTGCACAATATTCTTTGTTCGTTCTACATAAATCACAGCTTTCTAAACAACATCTAAAACTTTGTGCAGGAACTTCTTTTTTATCATTTGCAACGTTATCATCCCAGAATATGGCGCAGTCGCAGGATGTTGCGCAGTAGATGTGTAAAAGGTGATATGATATTTTTAAACAGGTATGTATAATTTTATTAAAACCAATTTTATTCAACAAGAAAACAGTAATTTTCTTGTTAAAATTTTATTTGTAAACCTACACGTAGCTAAGATTAAGGCTGTCAATATGTATATTTTTCTTGTTAAATTTTATAAATCCTATTTTACCAAGTGTTTTAATTGTTTTCCATAGCCACAGTGGCTTTTCGTGTTTTCAACGAACTTAATCTTCATCATATAAATTCTTAGTCATATAGGTAAGATTAGATGTCCAATGTAAACCCATTAAACATATGGTATACACAATCAATTCTCAGTCTTCCTCATATCAATTAGTAACAATTGGTACCTGGAATAAACATTGCACTCAACATCCCATGATAAAGAAGTAAATATAACAACTTTGAAAATCAACCTTGCATTTTCTATGTTACGATTATAGTTGATATGAAGATGATATCGTCCAAATTCATGTGTTTTTGCTTGTTTTGGTAATATAGTATATTTCAAGGAGAGATTAGATTCATGATGAACACGCTCGTGGTCTGACACGTTACAATAGAAATATGCCCCTTTAGGTATATGGAAAACATGTTACAGAACGTATCTGAACAACAAGTGAAGACTTGTGGACTATAAATGATTCAGCTAGTTAAATAAAAATATCCATAAAAGCTATAAGTAAGATATCATACATGGATGGGATGTTGCAATATATGGAAAGTATTTATATTTAGTTATTTCTTATCATCTCATCAATTTTTAAATTATTATGAAATATGCAGTATTTTTTTTACTGCAAATAAACATGATTAGAAGCTATTATCGTTCAACATTCAAGCTTCTTATTTTGGGACAAAATCGCACTTTAAACGGTTAGGTGTAGCTTGAGTCATTTTATGTGATTATGCGCTGTTTTTTCTTTTTCAAATCGGTCTTGTAGTTTAGTATTGTTACAATAAGACTGTATTATATATTTCTAGCATGAAAACCAAAGTTGTTGTAGCTTGTTAGTGTGTTATGTTTGTTTGTAATTATGCTAGTTCCACTTTAGTATTAGGAATAATTTTGGGGTACTCTATTGAATATGCTTTTCAACTTGGCTTAAGTTCATGTCTGCTATATTTTTATTTGTTTAGTTATTGCCTGGTCTATAACTTTTTTGGTTAATGGACATGAAGTTATGGTTTTGATGACAAATACAGTTTTAGCTGCTCATAATTTTTAGGTGGAATTTCATTTTCATTCCTAACATAGGTTAACATATATGAACTAGTCATTAGTGACTTGATTTGTTTTTCATACATATCGACTACTATCAGGATCTATTGTTTTAATCTTGGTCTGTAGATGATAACTCACAACTGTTTTTGTTATAGTCTTTTTTGATGGGCCATATCCATTTGTCAAAGTCAAACTATTTGTTCTCACGCTTGATCCTGGATTAGAAGGCTATCATATTAATGTATATCAACTTGATGTATTTCAAATTTGTTTCGTGTTGTTTCAGGAATGGCCTGAAGTGGTTTATTCGCCATATGCAAATGGACCTGTATATATTGTGTCATCCGATGTTGCTCAGCTCATTGTATCAGAATTTGAAAAGCACAAATCGAGGGTAAGTCCGTAAGTTGGTTAATGTATTCTTCAAACATTTACATGTATAGTGTATGTACTATGACTAAAAGTTCACAATTATTATCATCACAAATTTTAGGCCTGCATGTATTTAGCAGTAGCTTAGCTTCATTAAAAGTATGTAATTACTACTTGCATTAATATATAATTCTTTGTGCAGATTTTGTCTTCCAACTCACACCCTCTGTTATGATGACTCTCTCGGAATCTTGGTCACCGGAATGCAGGATGGTACGCAAGCCTCAAAAGAACTTTGGACGTGGATGCAAAACGGAGGGTGCAATAATAATGTCAAATCGAACTACAAAGCATTAATGATGTTGCAAAAAAGATTTTTGGGCTTCCTCTTAATATGATTAACTTTGCCAGAAGAATAAAAACCAGTCAAGTCGTTGTTCCCTATCTCATGTCGCAAGTTGTGTTAAGCTCTCATGTCGTACTGGGTTTTAAACATATCGGACCTGGCCCAATAATCCTCGTGTCTTTATATTGTCTCAAACCCTAATGTCTGTTCATACTCAGACTGCATCCAAAGGTTTTTTTGTGTTAATGGCGGACCGCCTCTCCCTTTGAGCAAGTCAGCGGAGCTTATCTCAACACCTCGATCCAAAACTTCGGTCAAATTTGAATTCCAACTCGATCAAATCTTTGCTCGGAGCCAACTCGAACTAGCTTAACACTTGCGCGATCAAAACTGAAGCCTTTCTCCATCATCAGTTATTAAGAAGTTAGTGTAAAGAAATCCTGCTCGTCTTTCAGAAATCGAATTTCTTTCATGAAGAAATCGAATTTCGCTCCTTCCAGAAATTAACGAACTGAATGGAGCTCTTTAGAAAGTTCAGAAATCGACTTTCACTCCGGCAACAAACTCAACGCCCCCCTCCTCGATTTACTCAAGGTACATCGGAATCACAAATGGAGTTCTTCATTAGTAGGGACAGATTAATTCAGCAAATGCAAGTTCATTGTTCTCACGCGGTCTGGGTTTAAGTATAGTGCTACATAATGTAAATGAAAATTACATATAAGCTTCTCAAATCCACTCTCGAATTGAAGACCAACTCGACACAAAATTGACACAAGCAATATACCGATATGATAAACCAATTGATTAATAACTTTATATTTGTATCAAGCCTTGTGAAGCAGCGTGATAAATACATATGCTCCGCTCTCTGTGGTTATCTGGATCTAGTTTCGTTTACTTTGCTTTGAAAGGATGAGAGAGAGAGAAGAAGGAACGTGGTGCCTTCATGGAGTTTCCAGACAAAGGGTCATCCCTAAATTTAAAGTTTGTAGGAGCATCGGTAATACAACTTTGCAAGGATTGAACATGTTCAGGAAAAGCATCTCCGCTATTAAAGTTATAACTTGAAGAGTTTGTATACCCCATCCCCGACTTCCTCAACTCATCATTGGTCTTAAACCCCAACTCCTTTCCATCTTCTATATCATCATCGCCTTCAGAGGCAGTAGAAGCAGACACCCAATCATTTACCAAATAATCTGAACCTGTACCCTTCCTTTCAAATTTCAAAAACCTTTTAAACCCCTTAGTTACATATTTATGTGCATTCTGTGGAGCATTTGCAACTATAACAGGTACCTGAGCACTACCGCACTTCTTTCTCATGTGCGCTGTATCAGCCTCCATCATCTGGTTCAGTGGATGAGAATTCCAAGACGCGGGACTTCCAGTAGGAGAATCTACAGAAGCATCAATGTCAGATGCTTCATTTACATTAGAAAATGAATGGTTGGGCTTGGAGGAATACTCGGTGATAGAATCGTCCATATCTTGAGACTCTGCTACTGTGACATAGTCATTTTCACTCTCGGATTCTACTGGAACTTCAGAAACAGATGTTATATCAAAATCCTCTTTTTTTTCTTTATCTACATGGAGCGAACATTCAGAGAATTCTTCCTCTTTTCGACTTTTTAAGTTTGTGGATGTTTTTGAATTGGTTTTGAGAGATGCATTTGGATTTCTTCCATTACTCTTTTGAAGAAATGGCTTTGACTCACTGACAATATCATTGGGATTGTCAAAGCTTTTCCTCATGGAAGGCCTACGTGAATTTTCATCCTAACAACAGGTTTTGTGTTTTCTTTTCGAAGATCGGAAAAGTTTGGAACTTACTGTGCAAGTGGTTTTTCAGATGTTTGGTCTCTACATTGAAAGGAGTTGGAGTTTGGTGCTTTGACGTTAGGCTTAAGAATTGATGATGTTCTAGCAGTTGAAGATGATAATAAGCTCTTATTAGATGAAAGCCTTTTCGAGCTTGTAGTGGATTCATTGCCAGATAATGTATCGCTGTATGACCTAACAAGGGTACCTTCTCCTTCTCCATGGAAGAGGTCTATTATCTGTCCTTTGGTTTTCAGTGACGAGAGGACATTAAACGACCTCATCCCTTCAGCATGGCTCCTTGTTGCAGACTTTGCAAACTTGGCTTTCATCTCTGCCTGACTACGCCCTAGGTTGCAATTGGAGTGATCCTGAGCACAGGAACTAACTCCAGTGGGTGGCCTAAGTGCAAAATCTCAACAGAAGTAGTAGTTTTTGTATGCATGTTCATCTCCGGCTTCGGATGGTCGTGGGGCCCACTTGGTTGGCTGATACCCAACGAGACATTCCATGTAGAGACCAGAACTGCATGGTTCGCATGTGATGTTGGGTCCAACATGCTCGCCACAATCCCCGTGTTGTAGAAAAACTCAATCATACTGCAGGGTTCAGAGTTGTAGCAGTGAGGTGGTGTCGGTTAATGGAGTGATGTGCAGGTTGTTTGCTTTGGAGAAGGTAGCTGTGATGAACGATGGGGGTTGGTGTTTGGGAAGGAGGTTGAAATGTGCTTGGTGAAGGCAATCAAACAATATGTAGTGTGAATCAGTTGCCTGGAGCTAGACCAAATTCGAACAACTGGATATGTTCACGCTGCTTTGAAGGTGAGCCAAGACATAAAATTATTTGGTCTAGTCATCATTGGTGGTAAATGCTGTTGATATTGGCCATTAAAGATTCTAATGTCTAGTTGATATTTTTATGATACATGTGCGTTTTTATTATTCTTCTTTGAAGGAGTTACATCCAACACAGATGACAGATTCTACTCTTATTGCTGAAACTTTTACTTCTGCAAACTACTCAGCTAAGGTATATTACCTTGGAAATCACACATGCCTTGCTTGAGCGTATCGAGGATTGTGAATATTATTTGATCATGTATTATATATAATTTGTTAATTTTTTCTTTCACCTCCATAAGATATTAGTTTCTAATCATGGTTCTTTTCTAAATATACATCTGCAGGATGTTGGTGTTCCTTTTACTTGAACGGGACCTTAAAAATCAGTTTGTGGAATCAAATGTCTTATTTGACACCATTTGCCAGGTTTTAAATATACATTTGCAAGTGTCTTGATTGATGGAAGACTATGGGAGCATGAATTTTAATGTATAGTTTTTGTTTTGAAACTATGTCCGAACCTATTTACTTAGCTTTGAAAAAATATCAACTACAATAAATTTATGTCCTTTGTTATTAAAAAAAGAAAAGAATAAAAACAAGTATGCTATTGTTTCTCTTTGAACATGATGGGAGAAACCTTTGTGGGGTAGTTGAAGCTACTAGTAATGGTGCAATGAATATATTACTAGATGCATTTCAATCTCAGGATACACAGGTCTGTCTCTGAAGTTACTGGACATGTATTTTTGATGTATATACTACTCATTTTTATCATATTACATGGTTCTCTATATGTTATCAGTTTGACTTGCGGATTAACAGTCATGAATTGGAACCAAAGTTGGAGCTGGCAACTATATGGGATCATTCTGAGAATATCATCAAACAATACAACTACTCATAATATACTCACCATGGGATCATTCATGAACTTCTTCTCAGTAGTCATTGCTCCATATAAGGTACATGTATCTAAACTTTTCCAGTTCATTTTGTTACATTAGCTATAAATAAAAAGAAATATTGCATCAATTGAGTTTAATTCTTGGCATACTATTTACATCTGTAATTACTATTGGAAATAATTTTGTCAGTGAGGACCATACTTAAATAAATATAATGATTAATCCGCAACTACCGAAATGGTTTTCGAAGTAATGTGAGACATGCAGTAGATCATGTCTATCAATCTTCTTCTTCATCAGTTTCACTTTCTGATAATTTCATGTGATTCAAATTTTCTTCTAATGATGGAAGTCTGTCCTCTTTCCTCCAAATTATAGTCAGACTCAATATCAAATTTATGAGATGACTCTGCATTTTCTTTTGTGTCTTGAAGTTGCTTCGGGATCTTTGCATTATTTGAAAGCCAAGAGTTTTGGGCTGAGATTATCTCTGCGCCTGTCTCACATTTTGAGTATGCCTTCAGTAATTCTCTATTTAATGACAAGACGAGTGGCCCCGTGTGAATTTGCCTACTATAAGTCTAGCTGTGTCCTCTTCCCTACATATAATCAATGTTGTTGCTAATGCTGATTTTCATATATTGGATTATTCCCAATCAGATGTGCCACGTATTTATATAATTTAACTAAATTTTATAAAATTAGTTAAAATTTATGAAAATCAACAAAGTATTATTAAAATTTAACTAATCAAATATAGCAAGCACTTAATCAATTTTTTAAGAATGAGATTGAAACTGGAATCAAGAAAAAGGTTTGTTTGTAATTAATGCATCACTAACTATTAAGCTATCTCAGAGTATAGCTAGTTTCAATTAATTACTTTAATACATTAACAGTCAAAAAATTACTTTTCAGAATAGCAATTGATCTGCATTATATTAATCTATCAATTTTAACAGTCAAAAAATTACTTTTCAGAATACCAATATGTTAATGCACGAATCTGTTTTTATTAACCGATCTGTTTGGTTGCCTTCGCATTTTTTTTTAATCTCATCCATGTTTTCTTTTTATCCTCTGTTTCTGAGCTAGTACTGTTTATTCATATTTAGCTCTTTTATTAAACAATCTTTGTAGGCTTGTATCATACCATTGTATATGTTTGCATTTTTCCTGCCGTAAGTACCATTTGGCTGCCTTTGTTTTTTTTACTTTCAGTACAAAGACTTTTGCTTCACTATAGAATTGCATTTTCCGTCACCTTGTATCCAGTTACATGTCCGTATACTTTCAGTACAAAGACTTACTTTCAGTACAACTTATTGACTGTAGTGTGTTTGTATTTCACTATTATGTCCCCCTACACCGACTTGTGCCTTGGTGCTTTTGCTACCGTTGGAAGGGTTAAATAATTAATTTGATTATGTTCATTTGTTCTTGTGAACATCAGCTTGTGTTTAGTTTGAGAAGCTTGCATCAGCCTGTGTTTAGTTTTAGTTCATAGCATGTCTACTTTTTCTAATAAACACACTAAAAAACAAAGCATATTAAACAAAAATTTTGTACCCAATTGTTTACGTTGGTTAGATATGTTGGTTAGAATTGTTTAGTTTTAGTTGTTCAGTACAAGACGACAAAATGATATAAATAATCTGTTAGGTTAGATACGTTGGTTTCTCCTATCTTTGCAGCTTTAGCTTTCAAATTATAAAACACTGGAAAAATGCTTTTTGAATCCACTGCTTGCTCTTCCAGCATGGCTCCATATATGCTGTCAACTCCTACCTAATATGTACTATTGAATGGAAACTTTGAGTGGGAAGATAAATTTATTACAAGGTTTTATAAGCTTCAACTGAATTTATGGCATCAGCAGGCTTGACTGTTGGTTCCTTTGTGTTTATGTCGGCTAGTATGACAGTAGGGTCTTATGGGGACTGTGTATGACAACCAAATGATTATATTTATATGATACAAGTTGTTGTTTTGAGCTTCAAGCAACTGTACTTGTTTTAAATGCACCATATCTATCTTATTTGATGTTTATCTTATTTGGTGTTTTGTAGACGATTGCATAGGAACACATGGGAACACCATATTTTAAATGCACCATATCTATCGTCATAACGTACAATATTGTCTGAATGTTATTTGAATGTTATTTGATAATTCATGACAAATACTTATTGATCATTTTGGAATGTGTTTACAGGTAATTAGCTTTTCCGGAGTAAAGACCATCATCAACAATGGACTTGACTTAAATTGTTGTATGTATTATGAAATTAGTCGGTACTTAAGTAAAACTCTTTGGGAATGCATGTGGTATGTGAACTTGTTCATTTTGTCAAACAACTATTATGTAAATGGTTATGGATAGTACTTATGTAATTAACGTGTTATTAATTATTTGAATATGTTGACTTTATGATTGGTTCATTGTTGGTTTGAATATGATTATTATATGATTGTTGCTGATTTTGGCATGACAATTACAAAGCCGGTTGCTGGAAACAATGTTAGCCATTAACAGTATATAGTATAGCATTTAAAATATGCTACAAAACAATCAATACATTTCAGCAGCGTTTCTGAAATGCTACTAAAACAAACGTAAAATATTATCTGAATTTACAGTGGCATAAAATAAATGCAACGAAAAGTTTTTAGTTACATAAAATAAACGCTACAGAAAATCAAAGAAATGGACCAATCAAAAACGCAACAAAAAAATGTTAGTTTTGGTTGGATTTTGTAAACGCTACAGAAATTTTTTTGTTGCATTAGTTTGGCAGCGTTTATGGAAACGCAACAGTAAAAAACAGACTTTTAGTTGCGGGACCTGTAGTAGCGTTCTCTAAAACGCTACCAAAGGCTTTGGTAGCGTTTTTTAAACGCTGCTAAAGGCATTTTCTGGTGTAGTGCAATGAAACATTTTCACCTGTTGTGAAACCCACCACAATAAGAATAATATTAACCATAGCCTTGCATAGAAATTGGATCATCAAACAAATTGATGTCAATAATGCCTTTTTAAATGGTGAATTGCAGGAAGAAGTATATATGGAGTTACCACAAGGACTTGATGGAACAATTAGCAAAGGGATGGTGTGTAAGCTCAACAAGGCTATATATGGTCTAAAACAGGCTCCCATAGTATGGTCCAATAAATTGAAGGCAACACTATTCAGCCTAGGATACACATCAACAAAGTCTGACAATTCACTATTCACAAAATTCACAACTGATTCTGTCACCTATGTCTTAATCTACGTAGATGACATCATAATCACATGCAGCAGTGTATCAGAAATAAAGAACATTATAAGCCAGCTAAATAAAGAATTCTCTGTGAAGGATTTAGGAGACTTATCCTATTTCTTGGGGATTGAAGTTCATAGAACAAATGGAAATGAGATCCAACTATGTCAAAGAAAATTCATATCTGAAATCCTAGTTAGAGCCAAAATGGATGGTGCCAAAGCCTTACCCACTCCTATGATAACAAATCTACATCTAAGCAAAGACAAGGGTGAGCCTACTTGCAATGAGAAGATGTACAGAAGTATCATTGGGGCCTTACGATATGTGACTATAACCACACCCGACATCTCATACAGTGTTAATAAAGCCAGTCAATTTATGCAAAAAAACCTAAGTGATCATTGGCAAGCAGTCAAAAGAATTCTACGATACTTAAAAGGCACAATTAATCAAGGCATTATATTAAAGTCAAGCACAGATTTAAACATCAATGCATATGCAGATGCAGATTGAGGAAATGACTATGATGACAGGAAATCAACTAGTGGCTACTGCATATTTTTGGGTAAAAATCATATATCATGGTATGCAAAAAAGCAAAACACTATGTCAAGATCAAGTATAGAGGCTGAATACAGAAGCATTGCAAGCACGACAGCTGAAATTATGTGGATTCAATCACTACTCAGTGAGATCAGAATTAATACAAATACTAAAGCAACTATATGGTGTGATAACATGAGTGATATCGCACTGACAGCTAATCCTGTATTACACTCTAGAACCAAACACCTAGAGCTTGATGTATACTTTGTTCGAGAATTAGTTGAAAAAGAAAAAATCATAGTGAACTACGTACCTTCAGCTTACCAGACTGCAGACATCCTGACCAAGCCTCTCTCAAAATTCAGATTTGAGCAACTAAGAAGCAAGCTCTGTGTAGATGAAGTCAACAGTGCTCAACTTCAGAACAAATCAGAGACGCCTGCAAGCGAAAAACAGAAAATTAGAAACTTAAGAATGGAAAAGACCGTATCTACAAATAAAAACATCATCTCTCAGAGATTCGACGAAACTTCAACTACAACCGACAATAATCATCAACACAGATCAAAAATCGACAAGGAAATCCCTCGCATGCTTGCAGAGAAGACCAGAAAGCATGATTCAAGGAACAAAGAGTGGAGAATAAAGAAGCACGAGCAATTTGAAGGAGATTTATCACAAGAAATTAAGAAATGAAGACACTGGCGGCTGCCATTTTTCAAGCATCAAACCCTAGCTGCAATTCTAGGGTTTGCGGGGGGGGGGGGGGGAGGGGGGGTATTACGTGTATAACACTGTGGTACCCCGTCGATCCATCAAAAGAGATTTATCTCAAACCAATGGGCCTCAGCCCAATATCAAAATGTTTTACCTTACAGCCCATTTCCTTTACCACTTTGTATATAAATAATGTACAAACCGCCGTTGTGATTGTAATGAAGTAATAACAAAAGCCTTGCTATTATACTATCTGTCATAAATCTATTAATCTTTTGGTTGTTCACATTAGAATTTAAATGCCTAACATATAGAAATGGATTTAATCACAGAGATATCAGTAAAATGGTGTACAAAATAGAAGTAATTAACTGATCCACTCTGCTCTTAAAAAGAAAAATATTGGTATTTCAAAAGTTGTCCTAATACATGCAACTATTGCTTTCCATAATTGAATCGATCGCTACAAAACAACTTTTAACTCATTACTTAGATTCCTCCACTCTAAGAAAACTAGCCTCTGATTTTATAAAATTGGTGGCCTTTATTTGTGAATGCAACTAATAATAATTCTTGTTTTAGTAATCGACAGTTTGCAATCAATACAGTTGGGAAAATTCCTCCCAATGGCGGCTCACAAAATGACGAACGTAGATATAATAGGGACAAAACCAAAAAAGGCCAAACAATCATAAATTAGTAGGTAAAAATCCTATGTGGAGCAAGTGATAAAGAAGCAAGGACCTAACCACCAGGGCAATCCATGGAGGGAGAGAAGGAGAGCAGGCGAGATCCATAAGGAAGAGAAGCGACCAAACAAAATAATCGGAGAGCAAGCTTAGGGCTCGTGGAGAATAAGCCATCTCCAATAAACCTAAAAGTAAATGAAAGAGCCAACAGTAATTGAAACCAAAACGAGAAAGTGCATCAAAAGGATTTGACTACTCATAAGATTGTGGAAATGTTATAATCAACGATGAAGGAGTCTAAGAAATGGTTCGTTGGGCCCTTATAAGTGTGGAAGATGAACATATTTTAATATCTTCATGAATAAAGTCAATAATCTTGGCTTTATCAAAAAATTACTATCATAACGGAATTTGTTGTGTGCACACACAAAATATGCCAACAGATATATGCCGGAATTATACGAAAAAGACCGACATTAACGGATTTACCATAGGAGTTGGACCACCAGAGAATACAACGAGCAGTCACTACCAAAACTGGGATTAGCAAAGACATTAACAAAGGTCTCTAAAAACTGAAATAGCGGCTGAAAATTGTACATTAATGCCTGTAGAACTAGGAGCGGCAATTGAATGTCTGCCTTAAAAAATGTAGCCGCTACAGTACAGTGGTCCCAATCATTTAAAGCAAACTACTCCAGCAATTATATCAGCCGCCATATAATTTAAAAACAACAATGGCGCTACTACCTGCCCTTGAAATTAAAGCAGTTGAAGTACTCGAAAATATAGCACCAACCCATTCAAACGCCCTTAATAAATCTAACATTAATCACTGCTGTCAGTATGAACAGAATTCTAATCTGCATTTACATTCAAATCAAAGCAACGGTCAATAAAACATATGCAGACACAAATATCAAATAAATTAATTAACTCATACACTATTGGAACATGTTCATTAATCAAACATCTCTACATTAACACAGAAAAACTGCAGTTACTTCTCAATTCAAATAGCAAAGAAATGAAATTTCAGAATCCACATACATAATTCATAAGTAACTTGACTATACCACTTACATAACAAGGAAACAATTAATAACATAACACCAAGCTCCGAAACACTAACGACTTACATGATGCGGGGACATGAGTTGTTGTAGAAAATCCATATCATTAAGCGTTGATGTGAAATTTCCTGCACGATGGGAAATCGGTGCATATAAAGGTGGCTGGTAAGGATGAGGATAGTAGAAAGGTCCGTTCTGAGCGTATGCTGACTGTAGATGCAGGAGAGACTGATGTGGTGGCGGCGAACTATGTTGTGGAGGCGTTTGGTGCTGGACCGGAGACTGACGTTGGATCGGAGACTGATGTCGGACCGACAACTGATGTTGGACCGGAGACTGATGTCGGACCGGCGACTGATGTTGCATGGATGTATGAATCGGAGATGAGTGCTGTCTTGAAGACATATTTGGACTAGAAGACTGATGTTGTGAGGATAAAAACATACGTCGCAACTCATCAATCTCCTTCTTTTGTTGTTCATACATTTCCTGCAACTCAAGATTTTCCGACTGCAATGACGCGTAATCTCTTCCGTTTCGTGACCTATGAATAGGTGAAATATGCTGAGTTTGTTGCATCCATGGAACCATGCTTGGTGCTACAGCTTCTCCATAGCCTCGAACTCTTCCACCGGTCTCATAACCTCTTACCGACACATACGCTTGCAATCTCAGTTCTGGCGTCTCCTCACCATGAGTATCAACTAATTGTCTTAGCTTTTCGGATAATAAAGCCTGTAACATGGCAAACAGCCTTTATAAGACTTGTCACTACCAACTAGTCTAGGGTCTAATGTACAGCAGCAAAAACATTTGTATCTGAACACCAATTTTGACATTTATAAAATCCTATTACTGTGACCAGGAACTTTGAACATCCGGCATGTTACACGCGTTCCCCCCTTCAGATTCATATGTTAATATCATTGATTTCACTCAAACAAGTTTAAATCAAACAAGATCATCGCAACAAATCATGCAACAACCATGCATCAACAGATTGACTCAAAAACTATTAAATAAAAAGAACAATCTAATCTTTTGTTTTTGTAAATAGAATCCACCAGATAAAAACAATCACTGATTCACCAGACATAAGCAGTACATAATTAGAAAAGATGCTAACGAACATATATTCTCCATTCATACTTAATGATCTCAGTTGAATCAAACATCAAGACTAGAGCTAGCTAAACAAAAGAAGCAAAATCAAATTCAACTTTAAATTCTCATGGATCTTTCTCTTCATCAACAAATTATTTCATAACTATATCGCACTATACAGTTGTACAGTTCAAAACAAAAGAGTTTCGTCATGCCTCGATCATTTTATATAGTTGTTCAGGACATGAGAATTTAAATGATCGGGGCATGAGAATAAATATCTAGCATAGCTAATTTTATACAGTTGTATCATAAACTGTATAATTACTTCAGTAATAATTAATTTTTGACATTACTAAATTAATTATTACTGAATCCATAAGATCCATGAGAATTTTATACAGTTGTTCATGACAGTTGTTCAGTTTTATACTAGATCATTTTAATATTAATTATCTAGCATAGCATGAGAATAAATATTTATTGTTCAGGACAGTTGTTCAGTAATAATTAATTTTTGACGTTACTGAATCAATAGATATTTATTCAGTAATAGCTAAATTCTCATGGATCTTATGAATTCAGTAGTAGTTAATTTTATTACTGAATCGTACTATTACTAGAGCTAGCTATGGTAACAGCCTTCCTAGTAATTCTCATGGATCTTTCTCATTTTAGGAGTTTCGTCATCTTAAGAATCAATATCCAAATACTAAGTATTGTTTCAAATAAATATATTATATCTATGAAATTAAATGACACCTTCTTTATCTATGAAAAACAGGTTATGCAATAATATGCAAACAAAAGACAACCAAGATAGTTTAATTAATTTACATCAATATTTGAAAATAAAAGTACAATATGTCATATTACTGTATTTATCTAAAGAAAGCTCTTGCAGTTCAAAATTTAACTTTTTTAAATGAATAAAAGTAGATAAAAATTTAAAGTACAGTAATTATTCTTTAAATCTTGAACTAATCATGTAGCATTACCTAATCAACAAAGAACAATAAAAAAATTAAGGGTTAAAAGGAAAATTAGTAAATAATATGAGATTACCGATAGAGCAAAAGTAATTTAGTTAGTGCTTACCTAGTTGAAGAGAATAACATCATAATAAGTTTTATTCTATTATTTAGAAGTGAATTTATTAGATGCAATAATGGTCGACAATCGACAATGGGAACCAAAGCTTTAAATTCCATCATTAGAAAAACATGTGTACTTTATTTAGAAGTGGAGAGTGGAATAAACAGAAAGAAGAAGTCAGACAGGCATTGCTGAAAATAATGGTATTGCGGTTAAAAACAGTGCTTATAACGAAGAAATGGAGAATAAGAAATGCTGGAAATGGAGAAAGAGAAGATATTGGTGTAGAATGGGATTCACATGAAGCTTATTATAATGAGGAAGGTGTTTTGAATCATAATGAAACAGTGGAGGGCGATGAATTTGACGAAATGACGGACCTTTGCTTTGATTTAAGAGACTTGTATGACACTTTTTGTTTTATTTTTCTGGTATTTTGTAGCGAACTTTATAAGTTCATTTCAGCAGACCTATAAATTAAATGGTTGTTACAAAGCAACAAAGCGTGAAAGAGCAAATTATTTAAGAGGAGGGAAAAGGTGTGATTCGAACTGTAAAAGAAAAAGGAGCTGGAATAAATCAATATGGTTCTAGGAATAACTTTCGTTATTTAATATCGTACCAGCTTCCTCAAATACCACTCCACTTAATCTAAATCCGGGTTTTTGTGTACTATAGTTTATTTTGTAGTGTATTTAATTTTGTAGTTTATTTCCGCTACAATTTCAGCAAGTCTGTCGTTCACTTTGGGGCGAATGGCCCTTTTGAATTTTCACGTTTGTATCATAAACTGCCTAAATTTGTTTTTTACAAGTAAAATGTTTGTTTATTCTTATGTATCACAGCAATTCTATTATTCTTTAGTGATAAAATTTAATGTTTCACAATTGTATCAGAAACTGCCTTAAATTGTTTTTATCTACAAATGTTTATTTATTCTTATGTATCACAACAATTCTATTCTTATTTAGTGATAAAATGAAGGGAAAAAAATCTTAGTTGGTTTATACTTGATATCTGAATAACAATACCAAATTATCAAATTTGTTTTATTGGGATGGGTGCATGAATTATAGGATCATTCAAGCATATGTATACATGTAACATGCCAAAAGCGTTTAAAGACCATACACCACTCAAGGGTACAAATAAGTGCAAACAAGATTAATATTTTGCTTACCCATGTATGCTCAGATGTGTTGTCAATCCAGCTTCTATCTTTATCCTTTCTTTTGTGAACCAAATCAAATGCTTCAATCGGATCAGGTTCATGACCATAAATTTGTTTCTGTTTCAAGGTAAAATAATGAGCATCTAATAATTACATTAAAATCATATAGTAGCATAATAAGAATATATGATTTATACTATGATCATTTATATTGCCACTTATTTATAACAACGGACTTGGCTAAGCAAATTAAGTTTGTGTAAAGAAGTGGTCACTTACAAATTTGGCATGGTGTCATACGAAAGACATCGAACCACCTGTGTGACTCATTTTCAGCTTCTTGCGATTCTCGGTATTTTTTTCAACTTTTATCTATTAGTCACAAAAATAAAAAATACAGTGAACAGTAATGTACATGTACCATTTACTAAACCAAATACATAGAGAAAAAGATGATTACTTTATTTTTGTGATCATTGTCCCAATAGTTTACCATTGTTCGCTATCCACTCGATCATCTCCACACTCAAAGCGCAACGGTGAGCCAATATATGGAGTGTAATATTTTTTCTTTAAATCGGATCTAGTGTCTTTCACTCTTTTAGCTAGGCGTTTTAGTAGTACATGACGAATTATGGGGATACGGGGTATGTCTTCAGGACGCCAGTCTATTGTATCCTTTAAGTTATAAATATTTTATGTTATAAATGGGGAAATTGACGAAATCAAAGACAAAAAATTATGTAAATGTATTTTTGAAGTGCTTGATTTCAATGCGGCTGAATATTGTTAATTTGTAAGTTTTGCAAAAGTAGTGTTCAACCAAAGACCGTGCATGTTTAGTTTTTCATGTCATGAAAAAAAAAATCAGTTTGAGAATATATCATTCACTACTCAACATTTTAAAAACAATCAAAAAGTACGAAGATGAATAACTAATATTCAAACCATGAAGACATTTTCCAATATTATATAAAATTCAAAATGATTCAACATACCGATATGGTTTTCCACAATTTATCCCTAAAAGCAACATTATGAGATCTCCAGTCTTTTGAGGAAAGAGGAATAAGGTTGCAGTTTCTTGCCAAATCACCTAAATATCTTGCTAATTTGGCATCTTCTGGAACAATGCACAGTCCATCCTTCGTAAACTCAATTTTTTCTTTTCCGGATTTACCCCATGTTGGTTTATTATAGCCACGCCCTTTTCTACTCTTTGACCCTGCTAAAGTAATAATGTAGTATTTTCAATGGTAATATGCTACTAAACCAATGGCAAGTTACAATCTGTCTTTAGAATGGTCATCTTTTAGCCATATAAATTGAACTCTTTACGGTGTTGCTTTATGGTAAAAATAGCACTTCCTAATTTTTGTAAACATATTCCATTAAAATGATCAGTGTTGCACAAGATATAATAACATATCATTAATAAAATATGGAAATACCAAGCCTTGCCAAAAAAAAAAAAAAGGAAATACCATTGATTTGAGAATCGCGCTCTTCAAGTATACTATCATTCAAAGGATTCACCTCATCTGAATGAGAAGGTCCGGAGCTGCTCATCTTAGTAATGTAAAAAGGAAATGACAATTAATGTATGTTAATTTATAACAAGTGATTTCACATAATAAATCTAGCAATTAACTTGTACTATGGTTCAACAAATACATCATACAAGACAAATAAAAGTGATTGACAGCATTACATAATTAGAATATAATCTAAGTTTAAATGGCACATTAAATGAACAAAGGTGAACAAATACATAAATATGCAAGAACTATGTTTAGTTGATGCTCTCATTTTCATACTCATTCTCATTTTCATTTTCATTCTCAATTTCTTCTTCATCACTGTCATAGTCTTCAAGAATGGAAATGTTTGGATTAGGCGTTGGTAACACTTTGTTAACATAAACACCGGGAACATCAATTCTTTTATGTAGCTCTTCGTTGTCAAGATTAGGATCATCAAGGTTTGGCATGGTGTAGTAATCATCAACATCGGCTTCGTTATCATCCACAATTAGATCGTAGAAATCTCTCGGCTTTGTTTTAATTACAACAGCCCAATCCGGTTGCTTTGGATCAGCAACATAAAACACTTGAATAGCTTGTGATGCTAGTATAAATCGATCATTATTTTGTGCCATATGGTTAAAGTTCACTAAATTGAATCCATATATGTCAGTCTTCTTCCCGGACTTACTAACCCAATCACACTCAAACAAAACAATTTTGCAAGCTTGATCATCACTTTCACCAGGAAACCTATAATCAAGCTCATAAATGTTCTTTAAGACACCATAATAGTCGATATTACCGGTGATTGGATTACAATCTCTCACACATGAATAACTTGATGTTTCAGCATTCACAAAGACACCACAATTTTGATTTTTGTATTTGTCATCAATCGCTTTAATTCAAAATCGGTAACCATTTATCACATACTTCTTGTGCTGCCTCACAATCCTGCTTGGACCATTAGCTAATCAAAGTAAATCATTTGATATTGCAGAATCATTGATATCATGAAGGTCATTTACCTAAGCCAACATGATCGTTAATATACTTCATTTAATAGTAAAAATTATTAAAATTGCATGTTGAAATATAAAAACACATACATGGTTCCTAAACCATGTAGGGAATTCCTTGTTCCTCAAGCTCTCAACTTCTCGAATAGTTTTTCGATGATGGATTCTACGTAGCTCTTCCAACCTTTTACTACCAAAAAAAATTCAAAGAAAAAAAATTGTTTGTCTAGATTTCAATGCTGAAATTAGAGTACATACTTTAGATAAGTATAATGGCCTTACTCTAAAAAACAAGCCACTTCGTCACAGTTGAATAAAATATAAGTATGACATTGCTCCCAAATTTTCTTTTCTAGATTAATCTCTGAGCATTTTCCTAAATGACGACCAGAATTTGCAAATATTGATAGCCCCCGTCAACTTCACGAGGTAAAGATGTATCGGCATTACGACCATGGCGTGTATAACGAGTCTCTACACCTTTCAGATACATTGAACAAAATGAAACACATTCTTCTGCAAGATATCCTACTGCAATACTTCCTTCTGGATTACTTTTATTGCGAACGTATCTTTTTAATGTTTGCAAGTACCTAAAGAAACAAATAAATACTCATGTTTTCTACATATCACTATCGTAAGAGGGCGCAACAGATAAGTTCTTGCACTTACAATTTTTTTTTTAAAATGTACTTGTATGATACTGCTATCAAATAAACTACATATTTTTGCATCCGTGTATTAATTTTCTACATTGATTTCACATGTAATGATTAAAAAAAAATTCAAGCGAACATACTTATAATATTATGATATTTAATGTGGATGCTATGAAAAATGTTTCATTACCTATTTAATCAAAGTTATATTTACTATAATTACTGCTATATACCTTGTCATGTTTTAGCATCAACGTTCAATCTAATTGGCTCATGTTTAATTCTTAAATGTGGTTCATAAACTAGGATATAATAAGAAGCCTGAAAAACACAATATCGAATGAAATGAAGGGAAAATTGATTACCTTTCAATAGGATACATCCAAAGATATTGAATCGGTCCAGCAATTGCTGCTTCATCGACTAAATGAGCTATCAAGTGAACAGATATAGTGAAAAAGGAAGGAGGGAACATTTTTTCCATCATACATAAGGCTAATGCTACCCTATATTTTAGTTGGTCCATTGATGCAACATGTTGCTTTTTACTACAAAGTTGTCTAAAAATAGCACATAATTTAAGCAAAACAAGGATGAGAGGTCTAGGTAAAACTCGTCGAATTGCAAGTGGAAGCAAATGTTGCATAATCACGTGATGATCGTGACTTTTTAGTCCATGTAAGCATTTTTCCTTCACATTTACACATCGAGAAATATTGGTTGAATATCCATCCGGAACACGAACATTTGAGATTGCTTTACAAAATAATGTTTTTTCCTCATTAGTCATGAAAAATATCGCTGGAGGTATATATGTCTTGTTGCCTTCACGAATAGGATGAAGTGATTTTCTTATTTGTAAAATTTCTAAATCAGCCCGAGCATTAACTCCATCCTTTCTTTTTTTTGAGTTACCAAGTAAAGTTCCTAAAATGTTTTCACTTTCATTTTTCTCAAGATGCATCAAATCTATGTTATGTCTTATCAACAGATGTTGCCAATAAGGTAAAGAAAAAATATGCTTTTTTTCTTCCAAGGTCCAACAACCCGGTTCCTATTGGCATTCATACCCCTCCGTCGTTTTTGACCACTAACAGATTCAATTGCTGGTGATTTACCAAATGTAAATCTTAAATTTGATAATTGCTTTAAACATTCAATTCCTGTTAGTGGTGTAGGGGCAAGGCTCTTCTCACACTTACCATTAAACGAACATTCATCAAATCGAAACCTGTGTGTAGCTGGCAAAAGTCTGGGACTTCCCAAGTAACCTTGTTTTTTACTATTTGGCAAGCGCACTGAGCATGTTTGGTGGTTACAATATGGACATGCAAGTTTTCCTGACGTACTCCATCCTGATAAATTAGCGTATGCAGGTAAATCATTTATAGTCCATAAAATAGCCGCTCTCATATTGAATGTTTGTTTTGATAAAATATCATATGTATTCGTGCCAACCTCCCATAACTCTTTTAACTCATCTACTAGTGGTTGTAGATAAATATCAATGTCTTTTCCTGGTTCGTGAGGTCCAGGAATTAGTAAAGTCATATATAGATAAGGTTGCTTCATACACAGCCATGGAGGTAAGTTATAAATAGAAATAATCACTGGCCAAGTGCTATGTTTACTATTTAAGTGCGCAAATGGATTGAAACCATCACTTGCAAGTCCCAAACGAACACTACGAATTTCTGACGCAAAATCAGGGTATAGAGAATCAAAATGTTTCCAAGCTGGAGAGTCTTTTGGATGTCTCATAAAACATCATTTGAACCACCAACTGAATGCCATCTCATATGTTCTGCTGTATATTTTGACATATACAATCTCTTTAGCCTAGGAATTAAAGGAAAATAACGAAGCACTTTAGCAGATACTTTCTTATTAACATTTTCATCTTCTTTGTTTACTTTGTATCTTGAAAAACCACAATGAGAGCAAGTTTGCAAGTGTGATGTTTGCTTCCAAAACAACATGCAATCATTCGGACACGCATCGATCTTCCCGTATGTGAGACCTAAATCATCAATCATTTTTTTGGCCTGTGCGTTTGATTTTGGCATACAATTTCCATCAGGCAACATATCTTTAAATGCTTCTAGGAACATAGAGAAAGCTGAATTGCTCACGTTTCCCAAACACTTGATCTGGTACAGTTTTACAACTGCATCCATTTTTTTATACTTACTGCCAACATATAATTCCCTATTAGCTTCATCTACCAACCTAAAAAAATGTTCTGCCTCGGGAGTTTGACCTTCAAAAGTGGAAGAATGATACGATGAACTTGCACTTTGTCCAATAAAGGGCATAAATGTCTCGTCAAGAAAATCATGCATTTCACCTCTCTCCCATTGGTCATTGTCCACTAGCACATCATTTTCCAAGTTGTCGGAAGTCCCAGACTCTTCATTATATGATTCGCCATGATGTGTCCAACGAGCTGCCATATAAAGTGGGTCCATTCCATACGAAAGAAGATGACCAACAACATGAATTCTATCATTGAAATAACGATTGCAACATTTTCTACAAGGACATATAACCTTATCTTTTCGAACGGATTTGGAAAAAGCTTCGTTCAAAAATAATTCCATTCCATCTCTATATTCTTTTGAATTACGCTCCAAATTCACCCAGCTTTTATCCATAATTTAATTACTGTCAACAAATAAAAGGCATATCAAACACATGAAAAAGGTTCTTATCTAATATCATATCAAATACACATTTAATTATTACAAAAGGATCTAACATGTTTATCTAATGACAGAAATGCGTGTAACCATATCAGAGTGGTAACATTATGCGTAGACTGAAAGTGTTGTTTATAAGATATTTATGCTCATACTTATTATTATTCCATAAAAATCATGCATTGTATCATTATGGATGCCAAGTATCATTAATAAGATTGTCAAAAGACATAACATATTTTCAAAGTAAATTATTATAATGTTATATTATTAAAAGAGATTATATACATCAATTTTCATAGTTGTCTGTCATGTTACAATTAGTGATGAATTAATTCTAAATTAGTTTCCAACATGAGCTTTATATCTGTAGTGTAATCAAATCAAACTTATAAGACTCAAAATCGTGTTAGTTTTACTAGTGTTTTGAAATGGAACAACAACCTTTCATACATAGATGTTAAGGCGCAAGGCTTGAGCCTTGAGCTTTTTTGTGTGACTTTTGTACAACTGCAGGCTTTTTTACTAGAAAAAAACTGCACTATAAAATACTACCAAAAATAATGAATTTAATGATAAAAAATATAGATTAGTAGGTACGAAGTCACAAATGCCATTCCGAAATTAAAACGTGCTGAAAAATAAACATGTTGCACATATTTTAGAAAGAAAAACTGATGAAATAAAAAAAACCTACTGCAAAAAAAAATTAAAAAAATAACATGCTGCAAAAAAAAATTACTGTTGAAAAGTAAAAACTGCGGAAATAACATGCTACAAACATGTTGAAAAAAAAACTACTGCAAAATAAAATAAAAACCTGCTGCAAAAAAAAAGAAAAATAAAATAACATGCTGCATGTATTTTAGAAAAAAAAATTGCTGCAAAAACAAACAGGTTGAAAAAAAACTGCAGAAAAAAAAAACACGCTGCCAAAAAAAAAAAAACCAGCTGCAAAGAAAAAACACGCTGCTTAAATTTTAAAATAAATAAATTATACCTGACAGTACAGTAGGACGCAACAGTAGAGGGTGCGTGTTTTTTTCCTCCTCAATATCGCACTCGAACTCAAAAGGGTTGAAAACCCTAAATCGATCGAACAAATATGTTCGATTTTGGTTCTAAGGCAAAAAAAAGTACACGCGATTTCGAGGCGCTCCTTTCTGAGCCTCGGGGCCTCACAAAAAAGCGCTAGAGGCGCGCCTTACATGCGCCTCAGCCACCTTGCGCCTGCGCCTTAACTACTACGCTTGCATAATTCAAATTTTCAATATGTTTACAAGGTAGGTTTGGCTATCCTAATCCTTGTAAATGAATTTGATTAATATTTTGGTTCCCCTAAACTAGCACTTTGAGTATAACTTGTGATATATTTTTTTTATTTTTTTTTTGTCCTACATGATTACAAGAACTCATTAATAACTAATTTTTTGTTCTCAATTTTTTTTATAGATATTTTGATATAATGTTGTAAAATGGAAACCATAATTCAATATACATTATACCATTATGTTGTTAAATCTACAGCTATTTCTATGTATATTTAAGTTCAAACGGATAATATGTATAGGTCTACTTGTGTTTTTATTTGTGTCCAAAGTAACTCTCAATTCCTTTCCAATTGTTAGAAGTAAACTTTAACCTTTCAGTAAAAATTAAATTTAGATCATAAATAGTATATTTCATTGATTCATGCTAGATAGTATAGTATAGCTTTGCATGGGATATTAATACTAATCTTGATATTATGTATTTTGACATCATCTAAAAAAATGATTTTAGATGTTTAATTTTGATTTGAATATTATTTTGAGAACTTGGTCGTAATTGAAGAGAATCATTCTGAAGAGGGATTCAAATCGTAAGATTTTAAGATTTTATTAGATCAATCATCAACCTTAAATAACAAAAAAATCAATTCATTTCTTTTAAAAACTATCAGATATACTATATAAGATGTAGTGTAAACGAATAACATTGGTAAACCATAAATATGTGTACTATTAGAAAATGTTTATTCATTACTTCCTTTTGATTTTTTATAGTTAAATTATTTGTAAATTTTGAGATTTTATATGTTATCGAAGTAAAATTTTCATGCTTTGAGTCAAGGACTACCAACTCGAGTAGCTAGTGATATAACGTTGTAATTACTGCCTTAGTTTCAAATTCTGTGACATTATGAGTTTTTTCACTAAATTTGAAGCACGATAATTGTATTGATTGATTGGAGTTTCAATTTCATTCATTTCAAGTTATACCGAAACTAAAACACTACGACCGGAATCATGTAGCTTTGATCATAATGCCAAACCTTTATTGAAACGCTTGTTATGATATACTTATCTAAACAATTGTTTAAAAACAGAATCTAATTGGTATCACTGTTTATGAGCAGCAAAACAATTAAGATGACGTAGCAATGTAGAATAAATGGTATCAACTACAAAAATATCAAAGTGGAAAGTTAATACCACATCATAAGCTTTCGTCCCTAATTAGTTTTTTATGCTTTCATCCATGGTTATAACAAAAAACATAAAAGTGTGCGCATCTGAAAGTAAGTTTTACTCGCATTGATACAGTCATAAAATAAGCTTGGTTTTCTTGTTGTCGATAAACATGCGATGATATACATAACAAAAGATTAATTATTATTTAGATAGGTGAATAAGTAGCAATACATAAAATATACAATGCATCATATAGCTTTATACATGCAAAAGTGTATGTTTGCATATTTTATGGTATCAATTCGAAAAAACATATACTCCGACACACGAGTTGACTGCATGTTGGCTAATGTTTAAAAATAACATATATATTTACCTGACAAATGAAGAAGTCCAAAGGAAACATAATAAAAGTATATCTTTTCATACCTTCAACCGTCGCTGCTACAGCAAGTGTAAAAGCTTCCGATAAGAGTACACAAACCTACATACATATCATATTCACATATATATATATATATATATATATATATATATATCAGACTCATCATTCAAATAAATCGCAAAGAACATGATCCTCTCAAATAAGATCTTAACCTTCTATGTTTAATATTATCATTTCAAAAAATAAACGAAAAAAAAAGAACATGAAAATCATTTTAATTTTCTTCATCGATATTGTATATTACATAGTTTGCGCAAGTAAAACATGAGCGTAAATGCATTTTCAGTGATATACAAAATGATCATCGAAAATATTTGCTATCTAGCTTACTGACATGAAAGGTCAAATAAAATATGTGTACAACCTAAGCAATTGAACACATGATAAAAGAACATAAAAGAGAGAAGGGAGCATAAGAATATTTCCCTAGATTGTTACTAAGCTCGAGCATTATTGTTTCGGTTGATTCATATCAATTCACACATGTTTGTATAATAACATACTAAAAGTAAAAAAGGGTTAACATTTTAGTCTATGTGCATATTATTCATACTGGCTAATGTTTAAAAATAACATATATATTTACCTGACTGATGAAGAAGTTCGAAGCAAACATAATAAAAGTATATATCTTTTCATACCTTTAACCGCCGCTGCTACAGCAAGTGTAAAAGCTTCCAATAGGAGTACACAAACCTATATATATATATATATATATATATACACACATACATACATACATAAATATATATATATATACATACATACATACATATATATATATATATATACACACACACAAACACACATATCAGACTCATATAAATCGCAAAGAACATGATCCTCTCAAATAAGATCTTAACCTTCTATGTTTAATACTACCATTTCAAAAAATAAATGAAAAAACATAGAACATGAAAATCATTTTAAATTTGTTCATCGATATCGTATATTACATAGTTTGCGCAAGTAAAACATGAGCGTAAATGCATTTTCAATGATATACAAAATGATCGTTGAAAATATTTGCTAGTTAGCTCACTGACATGAAAGGTCAAATAAAATATGTGTGCAACCTAAGCAATTGAACACATGATAAAAGAACATAAAAGAGAGGAGAGAGTATAAGAATATTTTTCTAGATTGTTACTAAGCTCGAGCATTATTGTTTCGGTTGATTCATATCAATTCACACATGTTTGTACAATAACAGAACACTAAAAGTAAAAAAGAGTTAACATTTTGGTCTATGTGCATTATTCATACGTGTATTTTCTACCATTAAGTCATATTTATGCTTTCATTCTAGAGGAATTAGTTATCTCATTTCACATGTATACAGTGAAAATCGGTTTACTACGCGCAAAACAAAACGGGGAAGTCTATAAAATAACAAAGTAGTATGACCTGAGCTAGAATTTCAATTAAACATAGTTACTAAGCTTCATTATAGAGGCTGCATGTACTTAATGAATTGCTATTATGGTGAACATTATCGTTATCAACTTATGACCTAATTCAAACACCAAAGGTGAGGCTCTAAACTAGTGCATATAATACATATCCAATCAGTTGAGGTAAATGTATTTTGTAAATACAAATCATTCAGGATAAAAGTAGTACATAATATATTAAGGTTAACACAAGTTTGCATAATCCAAAAAATTATTATGTGTGTAAACACTGCTATAGACCACATACAACATAACCTTATAATTCACTTTCACCTGCAAAAATTAAAATATCTGAAATTATCCAACCATTACGAAATTAAATATCAGTTTAACGATGACAAAGCAGACTATATAAATCTATGGTAAAATAAATAAAGCAACGGAACTCAAAACAGTAAATAAATTAGCCGTATACCAAATAATGAAAAAAATTAAATTCAATAATGAAAAATCGATTCAGGATAACTGATCTATTCTCCAATTCGAAGAGAAGTACAAGAACAACAGAAATTACATGTAGATGTGCTATCTAGGGTTTTGAGAAGGGTTTGGGAAATGAAAAACTGTCGATTGAAGACGATTGGGAGTATGGCGGGAATGAAGGAATACTACTATGCACGAATTTTCCTTTCCCTCCACTGCAATTTCGGAGCCACATCTTCTTTGATTCTAGCGGGATTTTTTTCCCTCTCCTGAAAATCGGTTTCGTGAGTTTTTGAAGCAGATGTATTTGCGTCTAAAATGGACGAGGTACTGCAGGCTATTAAATTAGTCCTTAACTGTGCAATAAACGGCGTTAAGTTATTTAGCCTTTAATTGGTTTTTAATAGGGGCGGCATCTTTTTTCTGCCGTTTTTATAATGTCCCTAATAAACTCAAATTTGGTAGTGAGTGCAGGAGGCGGGAGTAGAAGGAAATCCCATGAGATTGCTAGAATGCTGCTAAATGAAATTGGCACCTCATTATCATCGAAGAGATCATGAGAGATAGTTTCGCAATTATCGGAATCACAACAGTAGCATTAGATGATAAGCTAAGTTTATAAATGTCCACGTCCAACTGAAGGGCACTATGGAGAATTTTCCACATGAGAATGGAGGTTTTGGGTATGATGTGATGATCCCAGATCTTGGAAAAGGAGAATCAAAAGGAGGAATGAGGCCAAACGGGATCCCAATCTTTTGAATGGAGAAGCAGTTGCTAGACCAGGGGTGAGGGTTAAAGGACAATACAACATTGTATAAAGCTTTTTTTTTTTTTTTTTGCATGCATTTCCTGGTTTCGCTTGAATAGGAAGGGATGCCGAGCAAGCCCCGAAACCCAATCTTGTGATATTTATTCTGAAGAAAATTAGCCCCAAAAGAGCCACAATGCTAGAACTGATGTCGTAGTTTGAGGCAATAAGCCTTACAGACATCCCAAAGCTGTGTATGCCCAAACCCCCTTAGACTTAGAATGGCATATGTGATCCCATGAAATCCTGTTATGCTTCAGATCGTTGTCATGCAGACCCAAAAGAATTTGGAGCAAAGTCTGTGGTAGTAGGAAAACAAGGAATCAATAGGCGTGGAGACCGCGAATACGAGAGCTAAGGGTGCTAAAAAACGATTCGACGAGGACCAGCCTGCTCGAAATATTTTACCTTATAGTTAAAACGCAGCAAAAATTGTTTTTACCTATTTTGTGATTACTATGGGTTATTTTGTGAGTGTCTGTGATTACATCTTAGAATGTACTTTTATAGTTTATTGTTTTGATATTTTGAAAAAATAAATCTTTACTGACATGTTAAAGAAATTTTGTAATTATTTGCATTATGATTACTGCAAGGATACCTTGGTTATTTTGTGATTACTGGCGTGATTATTATAAGGGCAGCTCAATTATTTTGGATTGTTTACATTGTGATTTATTAGTTAACGGAACTGGATGAACAACTATTACTTGTTGGAAACATGTGTTTTTCTAGTTCTACAAATAGTAAAATTTGACATAAATGATAAATTACTACTTAATAGAGAAAGTAGTTTTCGATCTTTTATTTTACAAGTAGATAACAAATACAAATATGTATTACCTTGTATTCATTCACAATTTGGATCTTGTACACCATTTCTATTCCTCAAAAGTTACAGGTACTTTCATGAACTTCAATGTCAGGATTTACTTTCACCCATGAAATTTTTATTGTTTAATTCTCAAAATAAACCATTCAACATGGTTAAGAGAACAATTTTTAATGCAAAAACTATAAAAACTGGTTAGACATGTATGGTACTATTCTAGATTGTGATCCGATGGCAGGCAGGTTGGATAATTGTAATGGGCATAGCTTGGAGGTTTTCTATGATCCATGAGGACTGATCATGTTGAGCTTCCCTTGACCATTTACCAAATGATGTGAATTCAGTACCAGTAGTTAGAAATTTTCTTGGCAAATTCGAGGAGGTCACTGGTTTTCTGACTTGGAGAGAGAGTGAGTTTAAAATCTATCTTGTTGATAATTCTCGACTCGTTGCTTTACTGGTGAGGAACATAACCATGAAGGAATGATGCAAGTAAAGTAAGTTAAGGAGATAATGCAAAAGGGTTTAATAAGAAAGAGCATTTCTGAGTGGAGAGCACAAGTTGTATTTGGAATCAAGGAAGATGATTCTCTCAGGATTTGCGTCGATTAATGGGAATTGGACAAGTTGATAAAAGAAGAATGGTTGACCTTTATTCCGTATAGACGGTCTCTTTGATGAATCGGTTGGAGCTAAAATATTTTCATTGCTTGATCTTACCATATTTTCCATCACCACGGGAGGTTGATCAAATCCTTGAAAATACTACATTTAGAATTTCAGGTAGATTTTGTGAATTGTTGGTCATGCCATTTGGACTAACTAATTCCCCAATATATTTTACGATTTCTCGCTTCCCTTCAGTTCAGTCA
Source organism: Allium sativum (assembly GCA_030737875.1). NCBI lineage: Eukaryota > Viridiplantae > Streptophyta > Magnoliopsida > Asparagales > Amaryllidaceae > Allium > Allium sativum. Next base: position 418,721,049 of record CM060924.1, read on the forward strand.
CCCCAAATCCACTCTCCACTCAAGTATCCTATCGAAATTTTATTCCTGGTAGGGTTGTCAACGGATACTTTCGGATACGGATAGTTCTATATCTGTATCCGTGTCCGAAATCATTTTCGGATATCGGATAACCATATCCGCAGATACAGACGAATATCGGATAATCATAACGTAATGGACATACAATTGTTTGATGAAGGGTTTATTCACGTGTAGACATATAGCTGTAACCTCATTTATGTAAACAGCCATAGCGCCTTACTTTAGAAGAAACTAGGACAAAATTAGATAAACTGGTAAAAGAATTAGATGGACATCAAAAAAAATATGAAGAGAAGTACTCAACTGGTATTTTGGATCGATATAATTTTATGCATGTTTGCTGTGTTAGATTTCAGTAGCATTTGAAGCATACTAAAATCACACAATTTAGGTTTTGATTATCTTATTAGCGTATTTTCTAATGGTTGCTGTGTCTTTAGAGTTATTGTTCTACTTTGACTGAATTAATCTGTAGTGAGATATTGTAACTACTTGGTTATGCATGAGGCTGACGGTCGATGTTACGTTTTCAAGTTAATACAATATTCTTCTATATATGTGGTGTCATCTACGAGTGTAATTAACATCTTTGAATTTAGTAGCTTTTAGATTTTATTTAAATTCCTTTGTTATTATGAAGTGCAGGATTTTGTGGTTATATCATAGGCAAATTCTATTCAGACCCAAAAAAATACTGAGTAGCCCCCCTTTTTTATTTTAAAATTTCGCTGGACAAAAATACCCTTCGTTGAATATTTTTTTTTTTTACATATTTTCATCAACCACGCAGCGCGGGTGTGGGGATTGTGATTCATCCTAGTTGGGGCCCTACGAGGTTGACATCAATACCTCGTAGGGGTCCTACAAGGTTAGCACCATTACCTCGTAGAGTCCCTACGAGGTAAGTAACATAACCTAGTAGTGACTCTACGAGATAAAGGGTATTTTGGTCATGCGAAAGTTTTTAAAAAATTGGGAGGCTACTCAGCAAATAGATGGGTCTGAATAGAATTTGTCTATATCATATGTTACCTTTCTCCTAATATATTTGTTTGTCACCTGAATTTGAACCCAAGTTGTTCCTCCATCGTTGTTCATGAATAATACCTCTGCTTTTATCGGTGAACATGTTGTTTGCTTGCTATTGATTTTTGGACATTTTTCTTTGTTGCAATTATTTCTTAAGAGTTTTTTTTGTTATTCTTAGAAGATGGTTCTGATGTGAGACTATTTCAATAATATGAATTTATATTTTTGAAAATAGTGATTTCTTCTTCGTATATAATGCCATATGGTCATGTATTTTCTGTAGAGAAACTGAAGATTTTTTGTCCGAAAATCACTTAATGATAAATTTTAAATAAGTTTATAGATATATGTGGAATTTTGTTGAGAATTATATGTATCCGTCATGATTTATGTAGAATTAGATGTATGTAGAATTTTAAATAAATTTATATGTACCATTTTCCTTCGTTATTATGAAGTTTTATGAGAAGTAGAGGGCTCGTCATGATTTAATAAAATTTGATCTGTTGTATGTATCCGCATACCAGATACATCTGCATGATATACATGTGAAGATGATTGAATTGTACATTCATTAGTTAGCCATATATATATATATATATATATATATATATATATATATATATATATATATATATATATATAGTGCAGCACCTCAAAAGCTCTCAACCACAACCAAGTATTCCGCACCCTCTCTCCTTCCACTTATTCTCTCACTTCTCACTCACATTATTTAATATAAATGAGTGACTGTGGTTCGGGTGCAAATGGGGGGCTGAAATTCAGGGGGGCTCCCTGATTCTATCCCATATATATATATATATATATATATATATATATATATATATATATATATATATATATATATATATATATATATTGTATTGCTAAAAGCACCCAAGTTTCTTCTTCATAATACCATGAGTGGTATTAGAAAGTGTAAAACTGGATGTTTTTAGCATTGCACCACCACGTGATACTAATAGCACCCACTTTTGCATTTTCTAATATCATTCATGGTATTAAGAAGAACAAATCTATGTGCTTTTAGCAGCACTATATATATATATATATATATATATATATATATATATATATATATATATATATATATATATATATATAAGAAACAAAGTCATTTTCGCTAAAAAATTGTTGGGATAATAAGCGTGGTCCACACCACGCATTTTATTTAGGTACATTCCAACTCATTTAATAAGTCTGTAACACGCTTGGTGCTGTCAAATGAACATTCATGCATGTACAAATATATCATTTGAATAGGACTGGTTGATCATATATGCCTCCAATTATATCTTCGGATACCTTATACCATTTGAGCTTCATTTGAAGAGTATCTTTGCTGACATGAATATATATCTGCAGCATTAAAATAATCCCATAGCTAAATCAAATAGTACAACACCTTTGCGTTAACTATCACAACATTCCAATTGGTGAACTATATGTTACATTACGACATATAATTAGTATTTAATCCAGTAACCTTTCTTCAAAGGATCCTAAGTAAATTGGGAAACAACATACATCGATCAACTTCTATTTTGTTAGTTTGGTTGAAGATACAAGTAAAAAATAAAGATTAGTGATTTTCATTTAAGAACCGTAAATTACACCCACTGTGCTATTGATGAACTAAAGTATCAACTATCAAGTTGCTTCTGCGTAGCGTAGAAGGGTCCGCGAACATTTATTCTTCGTTAGGCATTAATGATTGAGTTCTTGCCTTGATTTCTATACATCGTATAGTTGTATCAACTTATCTTATACAGCTTTATCAACTGATATATCGTAATAGCAGTTGTAGAGGAGAAGTGGATGAGATGAAGAGGAAAAGCAAGTTGCACTGATTCGGTTGTCTAGTCCTGGCAGTATGGTTTAGGGGTTGTGATGTTGTGGGTGTAGGAGAAAATGAACGGTGGAGTAGGCAGTAATAACAGTTTGGTGTAGGGATTGTTACTATGAAGAAGGAGATGGGGTCTGAACAGATCAACTGGACATGCACAATTGAAATGGAAGCTGAAACAGGAATAGGGTTTGTAGTTCGTACAGAGAGAAAATGGTGTTCGCAAAGTTTTGGTCGATGGAGTGCAAATGGTCGAGGGTGATCAGTAGGGAGTGGTTTGAGAGCTATGGCAGTGGCAGAGGTACTAGTGTGGAATGGTAGGAAGTTTAAGTTGCTTGAATGTGGGAAGTGGAGGAATTGTAGCTTGATACAGAAGGGGAATTTTGGTGTTTGAGGAGCTCGTATAGGTTTGTGAGTAGGCGGTCGATGTGGCTGAGGTTGTAGCCGAGGAGAGTGCCTACACTGATGTCGAGCTGGTGATAGTAGAAGAGGTTGATGACTGCTTTGTTTTGATCGGTAGAAGAGGTTGATACCATGCACCATCCTGATCACCCAATTCCACCTTTTCCTTCCCACCAATTTCACACAGTTCAAACAAAATCCCACCATTGCAGTGTCGAATTTACCAGACCACACAACCTCTCTAACTCTACCAAACAACATAGCAAACGTATTTGTTTGTATGGATATTTGCTAAAACAACAGCCGATGATTTAAAGGCAGATATTCAGTGACAACACCTTGGTTTGAGAGTAAGTCTGAAGGTCCATGATGGGAAATAGGTACAAGTGCTGAAGGAAATAACCAATTACGAAGACTGCTGAATAACAAAGGGAGCAATGGATTTGTGGCAGCCCCAACGTCCAGCTTGTGTACTTTTTAAAACTATGCAGCGACAGCAATCCATCATTGATGAGTAGTTGCAGAAAGCCCCAAATCGGACTATGTTGGAAAATTAATGGTTGAGTCACATACTAAGTCAGTTCTCCTAAAAACGTTTCGGCGATATGCTCAATGGTGCAAAGCAGTACGTACCTTTCGTCGCCGCCTCCATGATAAAACAACCTTCTTCTTTTTTATATCAATTCGCTTGCACAACAAATTGAGCTTGATCTGCACTCTAGTTAAAAAGTTTACTGTTCTTTTGTCTTATAATGTAAATCTAATGAAGACAAGATATATATATATATATATATATATATATATATATATATATATAGCAAAGAGAAGAGTACTGTGTTTGTTGCTTTTTCTATCCTATTCTTTATAGAGAAAAAATAAAGAGTAACATCAGATAGGTTAATAGAAGAAAAAATTGGACATAATTAATACCATTATTATATCAGAGAAACGTACAAAAATGTTGTAATTTTTAACATGTAACTTTGCATGTTTCAAAAAAGATAAATGATAATCAATCTTATTGATTATCATTCATTGTAAAATTAAATACCATATATATATATATATATATATATATATATATATATATATATATATATATATATATATATATATATATTTGTAATGGCTCCAAAAAAGGTCACATGCATGTATGACCGTTACTGTTCAATCAAAATAATGGCTCATTAATATTTACATATATGTAAATATATTTCTGTTATAACTTTCGACGGTTCTATTACCGTTATAACTTTCAACGGCTCTACTGTATTAATTGCTCAATAATAATTTTTTGGTAACTTGCAATTAATTTTTTAAATAAATACATAACGTATATAAAATATTTCCAGTAATACCCCACTTGAATTTTTTTTTAAATATTTTTCGATCAGTTTCTAAAAAATATAAGATTGTCTATAAATAAATGTGTCATTCGACTTGAACCTTTGCATAGTGAATAAGATTCAGTTTTTACTAGAGTGACACGTGGTCTTGAACTCTATTCCTGACATCAAACCCCACGCAACCTTTTCTATAGTGCAATCAAATAAGCCCGTGTATTAATGACCATTCACGTCTATCCAAGTTTAGTGAACGCTCTAGGTGTCTTGCCCAAAACTCCATAGGAAACAACCACATTTTCACATTTACATAGGTGAGTCTATTAAGAGTACTCCTGAAGGTAGCTACTCCACTCCAAATAGTGTATAGATCTCATTAAGAGTTTCTATTAACTCATCCTCTAATCACTTCAGAAATACATGTCTTTTAATAAATAAATTTAACATGTTCATCTACTATCACAACATGTAACAATCCACAATTTCTGAACCAATTAAATTTTTTATTTTAGCTATTTTAATGGATTTTGGATATTTAAAATGATTTATTTTAAATAATAACAGCTAAAAATTTATTTAAATCGAAGTTAGAATGTATAAATTTATTTTAATTATAAAACGAGCCTGAAATGGCGCGGTAGTTTGAAAATTCGATTTCAGATTTCAAATGAATGTTCATGATTCAAAATAAATCGGATTTCAGTAAAACAAAGAAATATTAGAATCTGTTTAATAATATCTTTCTAACGAATGTGAAAAATCCAAATTTCATAATATAAATTGAAAGTTATGTCCAGTTTAAAATTCAAAATAGTCGCTATGGAATTTATATATATTTTATATAATATATAGCACTTAAAAATAGTCATTTTGCAAACAACCTCTATTTTCGATGAAACCACTTTTGTTGAATCCGGAATGTCAAATTATTGCTAAATTCCAATTTTCATGATTTTTGGAATTGATATGTGAGCGTGATGAATTTAAAAGTGTTTGGTAATTTCAGTTTGAATTTAATCGAGGGAAAAAGGCTATTTTACAAACGGCGTTCATATTCGGCGAAATTAGTTTTGTTAGGACCGTATCGTCAAAACATAACTAGATTTATTTTTCTGTAATTTTTGGAGCTAGTATGTGGCCCCGGTAAATTAAAATGTTCGTTTAAATTCAATATATATATATATATATATATATATATATATATATATATATAAATTTTGACGAAAACTGATCGAAACGGTCGAATTGGCTTACGAGACATATCCCATTGTGTTTGGAATGAGCGTATTTAGTTAGGAACGACAGTAAGTGGGTTTGATTTGGAGTTGGAATGAAAAACTAACTTTTTGGAATCAAAATTAAATATATAAATGGCCAACCCTCTCCCTTCTCTCTCCATTCATCATTCAAATTTAAAAAAAAGGAAAAAAGAAAAGGTGGAAACCCGCCGTTCATCGCTGCTGCCGCCCTCCCCCACTGAGTCGCCGCTCCCCTGCGTCGTCGGCCACCCACCCGCCGCCGCAGCCTCTCCTCCTTCCTCCCCTCTCTCTCCCCTTCAAATCCACGACCCCTAGCCTAAACCACTGCTCCAGCCACCCCTGGCCCCACTGCCGACCGCCAGTGCCTCCCCTTAGCCACCAGACCTCTGGCGTCACCTTCCCCCATCACCCACTCCGGCCATGGGTCCCTCTTTGGCAAAAAACCCTTTTTTCATAAAATTCAGTTTTTGCAATTAAGCCCCTGACCTTCTGGAGCCATTAACTCTCCAACCGGGCGCTTCTGGCCAAAACTCCATAGTGCCAAAGTCGAAAAACACGATTTTCTCTTCGATTTGAGTATATGGAAGTCACATTTTGGATTGCGGAGTTGTTCAGAAAACGCGTCCAAAGTCTGCTATTCAAATACCGTCTTTTCGCAAATTCTGGCGAATTGGAGCATTTTCGGAAGAAAGCCCAATATGCGAAAGTTGTCCGAAATACTGTCTTTTCGCAAATGCTGTCCAAATACTATCTCCAACTATACCCTTTTCTTTTCGAGGGTATGTTCTTAACTCCTTTCCTGAGTTTTATCAGTACTTGTTTCTATCAATAGAGTATATCTTATCCATCGTATTTTCAACTTTTAGATAGGAATCCTATGGATGTAAACATGTGTTTGAAACATGTTATGTTAGGTGGATGCAAGTGTTTGCTAGTGGTTGCCTGTGGACGCATATACACACACACACATTAGGCACTAAGATCGGCTCAATCCCTTTCATATTGCATATGGACGTGTGAGCATTTTCTTTTCTTTTCTTTTATGGATGAAAATGGATGAACTGGCATATGGATATTGCATTTGGACGAATGGGTGTGCACACATATAGAACTTATATGATATAATATGTTTATTTACATACATATTGGATTCATGGCGCTAATATACATTGCATTAAAGAGGTCAACTGAATCAGTAGACCGTCTGATCTTCGCATTAGTATTGGGACATATACACACACCTTTGCATATATTCATATAAGCATTAGAAAGTGGAAATTTGTGTTAAGGGCTTACCATTGGGGTCTAATTTTTTTCTAGGACACGGCATCGTCGGAATTAGTTTTAAGGACAAAAATTAGTGCGCTCTTTATTTCACAAACCCTTTCCTTTCTAAAATTGTAAAATCGATCTTCACTAAATAATTAAACATAAGATTTTCAAAAACATCTCGTGCTTCAAACGAATCCAGTAAACTTTCATCGAAATTAGTTGATTTTTTTTGTATCTCATGATTCGATTATTCCTATTTGAAGAATCGATTTTTCGTCCTGTTATTGTCGAGCGATTTATTCTGTCCTGTATATTGAATCTGTAAAGACCCGTAACTTCCCCGTAAGGAAAGCGTCGGATAGTTCGAGAACAAACCACAACAGAACACATACAGAAGAACATTTCATTGTATATTACAACAATGCATCAGATTACAAGAATATACAGAGTAAAAATGAATATTACACAGAGATATCAGAGATTTAAATTACATTTAAATACAACGCAGCGGAAAATAATACAATACACAACTAGAAAGAGATATACGGATACAAAGCTTTCCGGATATCGTTCCAGCTGTAAACCAGGATCCTGTGAATATAAATCTGCAAAACCAAAACTACTAGCTGCCCATGTCAAAATAAGGGCACGCAGAGTTTAGGTTAAAACAATAAACTCCAGGTCAGTCATGTGACTGGTGTGAGAACTAAAATAGTTATTAATCTTTATTTTCAAAGCTAGGTAAATCAAGGGACCACGCCGTATAACACGGAACGGGTTTCCTCCTAAGAATACCAGTGCATAAAACCAACAGCGCCATGCTAAATAAAGAAAAATGAAGCTGTTATAAGACCCAGGTCCCATCACACAATGCAACGCAGCCGAGGATAGGGTTTTCCCTTATAACAGCCAAAGAATGCTTGATACGTTTTAAAACAAATCATTTGATACTATTATAAGTGCATAGTTCATAAAACAACTTCAAATCATAAGTATCAATCATAGGCGGCATGGGTACCATATATCATGTCGCCATACTAGTTTTACAATTAAAATCGCAAAGTCACGTATTCGGAAATTGGATTTCCATCTATGAACCGAGGCAAAAAATAGTCCTCACCGACTTCGAGACAATCTAGCCCATGTCTCAGGCAAGTACTCAGTCAAGCCTTGGAGCGACAGGGCCGGTCCACCGATGTGGATTAAACTTAAACCCTGAACACTACGTTTCCCCACTCTATGGGGTGTAAGTCTGGTCCGTCTGCCGACCAGAATGCATCGGCCGAAACCGATATAACCGAGGCGCCTCGCAACAACAACAACCACATAAGTCAAACTCGTTAGGGCGTGTAAAACCACTGACGCCACTTCTAGCTAGAAAGAAACGCATGCCCTCCCTGAGGTCTGTCTCCCGTTTTTGGTTCATACCGGGTGTGAAACACGCGAAGCAAACGTTACACAAAGCTACGCCACAAAGGCCGTGCTTTGATCATCACCATAAGACTTTGCTTTTCAACAGAAGCCTCGATCAATTGCAACTTAGGCATGCCACACAGGCAATTCACTCCATGCGTTTGATATCCATTAATATATAACCCCTGAGCTCGTATGTCTCAGAGAAGGGCGTTAAGCAAGAGAATAAATTCTCCGCCGCCAAACAGATATATATTTAATAGAGATCAATCACACGGACTAAAATCCAATGTCAGACACACAGTCCATTTACAAGTCCGTTCTGGGTCTGAACGAAACCGGAGGCACCTAGTACCCCGCATATCCATCGATCTCCAAGTACGTCTGGACGATCACCAACTGTTTCCATCTTCTTGGGTGTACAGCCCAATCAAGATCATCAGTTATCACCCAAACGACGTGAAGACTTCCGGTCTTCAACCACCGTCTTCATCTTCGACACCACGTCGAATCAGTTATTCAGAATGGGATAAACCCGGTCTTTCTGAATAACTCGCGTATATATTATAAAAGTGTCACACAAACACAACATACGCCTCATTCCAATTCATTAGTCACTAACCGTAAATAAATCAAGAGAATAATTCCCCAAATATTAACCCCGAAGGCCGAAACCAACATCAGATCAATATTCAGAAAACCATTCTGCTTGGCTAACCGACAGTTAGTTTCTAAATTTCACACTCATAGGGAAAGGTTCCCATTAATTTTATCCAAGATAAATTCCTTGAATTTATTCTTTATTCTATTTTTGAATCTCAATTCAAACTAGTCGGGATTAGCGAACCTTACCGAAGTAATTATTTATTTTAATTTCCCCATCCCAACCTATTCATCCCATGAAGTAAAACTGGTAATACTTCATATCTAACACCACAGCGTTATCGGTAAATTCAATTACCATTTCACGTTCAAATCTAATTAAAGATTTAACTATCGCCTGGAGCAAAACTGGTGATACTCCATTTTCGATCATTTCAATCTAATTAAAGATTCATTAAAACTCCACTTAGTTTTAATCTTCGACTGGGTTAAAGAATCAGTGTCATTTAAAACACGGTTCACGATAAACCCAAAATCACATTCATTAATTATCGGGTTAAAGAACGAGTGCTATTTAAAACACTGTTCACGATAAACCCAAAAATCAATATCGATTCAATTCCAATTAAATATCATTTAATTGGTACACTTCGTTAAATCTAAACAAAAAGATTTAATCTTTTCTCAACTGGGTTCAAAAACAGTGTTAGTGAAGACACCATTCACGACAAACCCAAATCACATTTGATATTCAATACAAGGCTCTGAATAGAAAATATACCGGCTTATATTCAATATCAAATTCTACGACTAACAAATATCGCATTGGAAATAACGATATATATATCTATCTTTCAAATTTCCATAACAACATCTGTATAGTCACGAAATCCAACATCGAAATATTCCGAAGACAATTTCGATTCAAATCCATTCCAATGCAATCATTGGAAATTTTGGTTATTTTTAAAACCCTTTTCGAATTCAATTTATTTATTTAAAAATAAATAGAATTATAATTCTAGTTCAAAACTAGTTCATTTCGATAAAAATCTATTTTTATCTTTTCAAATATGGAGTTTTTCATCCCAATTCTTCACAAATCATTTCTTATGATTTTACACAAATTATTACTATTTTTAATAATTTTATCAAGGCCCGTACAGTCGATTTCCATCAACGGCCATCGAACTGCACTTACAGCGACCTTTTTCGAATTTGATTTGGACGTATCTCCAAATCCAACCGTTAGATTTCAAATTTCTAACATTCGTTAGAAAGCACTTTTCGATACGAACCCAACGGTTCCGGTTTTAGGAGAATCCGACGGTCGTTTCTCCCGTAATGTCCGTTTGAAATAAATGGTCGAAATTCGTGAACTGCCGCGGCGCGGCGCGTTCTATTCAGGCCATTATATTATATATATAATATATATAATATATATTTCGTCGATTTCTATTTAAAACGAATTATATAAATAGTTTTAAAATTCGTTTCAAAAGCAATTTCAACTTCCTTTTCAATTCAAATCAAAATTGAATTCTTCTCTATAAATTCGTTCCTATTCAATTCAAATTTCAATTCAATTTGAATTCATTTCAATTTGCTTTCAATTCAATTTGAATTCTTTTTCAATTCATCTCGAAATCGTTTTCAATTCAATTCATTTCGAAATCGTTTTCAATTCATTTCGAAATCGTTTTCAATTCATTTCGAAATCGTTTTCAATTCAATTCATTTCGAAATCGTTTTCAATTCATTTCATTTCGAAATCGTTTTCAATTCAATTCATTTCGAAATCGTTTTCAATTCAATTCATTTCGAAATCGTTTTCAATTCAATTCATTTCGAAATCGTTTTCAATTCATTTCATTTCGAAATCGTTTTCAATTCAATTCATTTCGAAATCGTTTTCAATTCATTTCAAAATCGTTTTCAATTCATTTCATTTCGAAATCGTTTTCAATTCAATTCATTTCGAAATCGTTTTCAATTCAATTCATTTCGAAATCGTTTTCAATTCATTTCAAAATCGTTTTCAATTCATTTCATTTCGAAATCGTTTTCAATTCATTTCATTTCGAAATCGTTTTCAATTCAATTCATTTCGAAATCGTTTTCAATTCAATTCATTTCGAAATCGTTTTCAATTCATTTCATTTCGAAATCGTTTTCAATTCAATTCATTTCGAAATCACTTTCAATATTCATTTTAAAATGAATAAAATCGATATAAATATCGTTCACGTCAAAATGGCGTCAACCTAATCAACACGGCTTCATATATTGATATTTTCAAATATTCCATTTCGAATATTTCTATTTCAAATATTTCTATTTCGAATATTTCTATTTTAAAACTGGAATGAGGCCCAATCAATTACCATATAAAGTTATTATATGGATTTTCATACAACACATGTATAATAGCATTGAAAAATAATCAACCATCAACCAAAGTGCACTACACTGTATAAGCATCAAATATAGATATCTAACGCTTATAACAGCCTGTCAATCAATCGATCGACATATTTAATCAATCAGGATGAGTGAACTTCAAATTTCATCCCAACACCCGTGTGGGGTTTCAAACAATCAAACACAGATTTTATTTGTGCAGTTGGGCGATGTGTGAAATTTATCGACCTAATCAATATCAGTCAAATCAGTGTATATACAAACAAATCGGCCGATTTGTTTATAACTATTCATTTATTCACATTCACGTTAAAAATTATATTTTTAACGATAAAACATTTTATTTCAACCTATGAATTTCTATTCAATTCATTTACACAATAAAATGATATTTTTATTTTCTAACATATTTTAGAAAATTTTGGCAGCATAACGGCACGATACTAGAAACGGGACAAGGCCTAGCCTTATCCCCGGTCTAGTGAAGGCCCACGCCATTCACACATCAATCATATCAATTTCATTTCACCAAACTATTCAAATCAACCCAAACAATCTAACTAACAACACAACCAAACAAACAAGTCCATGGTCTGTGGACGATTGTGTCGGGTGCTACTAAGCACCGTCTGCATCCTAGTATATATATATAACTAGAAAAGAAATAGAAAGGTGAGAAATTCTCACATATAGCTATCCTAGCTCCATGGCACTTCATTGTAGAGATCTTCGTCGTTCCCGCCTTTTAGTCACCTTCGTTGTCCGCTTTCACTACATATGTAAAAATCGAATTTTTACTTCGCTATTCCATATATAAAAATCGAATTTTTATTTCAAAGTTCAATATATAAAAATCGAATTTTGATTTTGAAGTTCAACATATAAAAATCATATTTTTATTTCAAAGTTCAATATATAAAAATCGAATTTTGATTATGCTTTTCAATATATAAAAATCATATTTTTAAAAATATAGATTTCGCCTTTCTTCTTTTTCCTATTTTAAATCTTAAAATTAAAATCGGTTTTAAACTTTTTAGAAGAAATCAGTTTTCTTATACCCTTTTTTTTTATTTAAAATCAGTATTTATCATTTTTAAAATCAGTTTCATAGGCTTTTCAAATCAGTTTTAATTTCTTTTCAAAATCAGTTTTAAAATGCTTTTAAAAGAAAAACAGTTTAAACCTAATTAAAGTAAAAAAAAAGAAACCCAGTTTTAAATTCTGCTTATACAAAATAAAAAAAAATAAAAAAAAATACTTACAGAGAAAAAAAGGGGGGGTCTACATCGGAGAATGGGGGAAATGAGGGGGACAGCGGCTACTGGAGGGAGTCGAGGGTGGAGGCTGCGCATCTAGGGAGGGCGGCGGACCATCAGAGGCGTCGGGTGGCGGCTTGAGGCGGCGCAGATGGAGCAGGGTGCGGGGTTTCAGGGGTTCGTCGATTTTAAGGGAGATTGTGGGTGGGGGGTTGCGATTTGGTGCTAGGGGGGGGGGGGTCGCGCGACGGAGGAGAGAGGTAGCAGGGGGGCGGACTTCGGTGGGGTGATCGAAGGAGGTGCGCCGCCTCCTCGATGGTGGTCTCCACATCGCTCTTCTGCGTCTTTTCTCTTTTTTTTTATTTTATTTTCTGAAGTCAACGAGAGAGAGGGGGGAGGGGTAAAGTATATAAATATAAATAATATTATTTAATTTAAATAATTTATTCTCCAAAAAAAAGAGATTTTGAATTCGAACCCCAAACGAACCCCAACGGCTGTCGCCCCTAGCGTAATACCCCCATTCCGAACACAATGGGATATGTCTCGCAAGCCAATTCGGATGTTACGATTAGTTTTCTTCAAATTTAAATATAATTCTATATATTCAATTTTAAACGTACATTTCAATTTACCGGGGCCACATACGAACTAGAAAAATTCCAGAAAAATATTTTCTAGCTTCGTATTGACGATACGGTCCTAACAAAACTAATTTCGTCGAATTCTGAGACCGTTGGAAAAATGGCCAATTTCCAGTCGATTAAAATCAACTGAAACTGGTCAAACGCGTTTTCCTTTGCCACGCTCACATATTGATTCGGAAAATTATGAAATTTGAAACCTAGCAATAACTTAACATCACGGACCCAATAAAACTGGTTTCGTCGAAATCCGAGGTCGTTTGCAAAATGTCCATTTTTAAGGGCCTGAATTCCATAGCGACTATTCAGAATTTTCAACTAGACATATCTTTTGATTCCCTCCATCAAATTTCTATTGGTTGGATTCGTTGGAAAGATATTATCAATTAGATCCTAATGTTTTTGGTTTCACTAAAATCCGGATTGTTTTGCACCCGGTACATTCAAATGAAGTTTGAAATCGAATTATCGAACTACCGCACCATTTTCAATTCTTTTTATTATTATATATAATTATTTATATTCTAACGACGACGTATATAATATATACGTCGAGTTATATTCGAATCAAATTTTCTCGTCGATTATTATTTAAAATAATTCATTTTAAATAATCAAAATTCGCTAAAATTGCCAAAATAAAAATTTTAAACTGGCCCAGATTTTCGGGTTGTTACAATCTCCCCCACTTAAAACTTTTCGTCCCCGAAAAGGGACAAAGTCGAAAGTGGTTTGATAATTCAACTCTACGTTCTATCTGGCTTCCATTCTCCAACCTTTCAGTTTCTGAGAATTTTCAAAAATTTCAAAATTTTGGCTAACTCCCTAAATTTTCGAAAAATTTCGCCATAACCTCCCCTGCACCGGGAGCATCGGGGAATTTCAAATAGCTTCCCCGGTCCTTCAGATCTCAAAAAGAAAAAGAAAAAGCCAAGCGGCTAGCCAATAGGCTCATAAAATCATCATCACCCAAACAAAACAGGAAATTATGTAGTAAACATGTACCTATTTGTCGGGCAAACAAATTTTATTCTCTGCTCTAGCCTCCTTGCTATGACCTGTTCAATGATATATATGTATATGCAAGCAAATGCAACCAATTTTCAATATAATTCAATATTCGGTTCAATTAGGCTAAATGGCTAAAAATTAGCAAACAAATAAACAAACAACACAAACATCAATCAATTAGTGAATTAGAGTTTCAAATTCATAATTTGATACATATACAAAAATCGTGTTTTTGATGCCAATTCATAACAATGTATTCTAGCTATATATAAGTTTTGGTTCTCACACCAGCCTAATGGAAATATATAGAAAATCACACCTTCGAAACACGAACATAAATACTGATGATGTCATGACAATCATCAGTACCATCTCCGGGCGACTAGAATGTGATTCCATATCTATCCAGTATATTAAAACTTTGAATATACGTTTGCAAGGTGTATATGCAAATTCTTTATATACTGAATTGTCCAAAATCAATATAAATAAATAATCAAATACGAATAATTGATTTAAATTTTCAAAACAAAACTTGTTTTTATTTGAAAATATACTCTTCACACTCGTTCTAGGATACTACTGATCCTATCTCTAACGAGTCATTCCCATTGGGTATTACTAATCCAATTTCTGATGAATTCTTTCGTACGGTTCTAATGTGTCTTGTTCTCTGCTTTGTAAACCAAAGCTCTGATACCACGTGTAAAGACCCGTAACTTCCCCGTAAAGGAAAGCGTCGGATAGTTCGAGAACAAACCACAACAGAACACATACAGAAGAACATTTCATTGTATATTACAACAATGCATCAGATTACAAGAATATACAGAGTAAAAATGAATATTACACAGAGATATCAGAGATTTAAATTACATTTAAATACAACGCAGTGGAAAATAATACAATACACAACTAGAAAGAGATATACGGATACAAAGCTTTCCGGATATCGTTCCAGCTGTAAACCAGGATCCTGTGAATATAAATCTGCAAAACCAAAACTACTAGCTGCCCGTGTCAAAATAAGGGCACCCAGAGTTTAGGTTAAAACAATAAACTCCAGGTCAGTCATGTGACTGGTGTGAGAACTAAAATAGTTATTAATCTTTATTTTCAAAGCTAGGTAAATCAAGGGACCACGCCGTATAACACGGAACGGGTTTCCTCCCAAGAATACCAGTGCATAAAACCAACAGCGCCATGCTAAATAAAGAAAAATGAAGCTGTTATAAGACCCAGGTCCCATCACACAATGCAACGCAGCCGAGGATAGGGTTTTCCCTTATAACAGCCAAAGAATGCTTGATACGTTTTAAAACAAATCATTTGATACTATTATAAGTGCATAGTTCATAAAACAACTTCAAATCATAAGTATCAATCATAGGCGGCATGGGTACCATATATCATGTCGCCATACTAGTTTTACAATTAAAACCGCAAAGTCACGTATTCGGAAATTGGATTTCCATCTATGAACCGAGGCAAAAGATAGTCCTCACCGACTTCGAGACAATCTAGCCCATGTCTCAGGCAAGTACTCAGTCAAGCCTTGGAGCGACAGGGCCGGTCCACCGATGTGGATTAAACTTAAACCCTGAACACTACGTTTCCCCACCCTATGGGGTGTAAGTCTGGTCCGTCTGCCGACCAGAATGCATCGGCCGAAACCGATATAACCGAGGCGCCTCGCAACAGCAACAACAACATAAGTCAAACTCGTCAGGGCGTGTAAAACCACTGACGCCACTTCTAGCTAGAAAGAAACGCATGCCCTCCCTGAGGTCCGTCTCCCGCTTTTGGTTCATACCGGGTGTGAAACACGCGAAGCAAACGTTACACAAAGCTACGCCACAAAGGCCGTGCTTTGATCATCACCACAAGACTTTGCTTTTCAACAGAAGCCTCAATCAATTGCCACTTAGGCATGCCACACAGGCAATTCACTCCATGCGTTTGATATCCATCAATATATAACCCCTGAGCTCGTATGTCTCAGAGAAGGGCGTTAAGCAAGAGAATAAATTCTCCGCCGCCAAACAGATATATATTTAATAGAGATCAATCACACGGACTAAAATCCAATGTCAGACACACAGTCCATTTACAAGTCCGTTCTGGGTCTGAACGAAACCGGAGGCACCTAGTACCCCGCATATCCATCGATCTCCAAGTACGTCTGGACGATCACCAACTGTTTCCATCTTCTTGGGTGTACAGCCCAATCAAGATCATCAGTTATCACCCAAACGACGTGAAGACTTCCGGTCTTCGACCACCGTCTTCATCTTCGACACCACGTCGAATCAGTTATTCAGAATGGGATAAACCCGGTCTTTCTGAATAACTCGCGTATATATTATAAAAGTGTCACACAAACACAACATACGCCTCATTCCAATTCATTAGTCACTAACCGTAAATTAATCAAGAGAATAATTCCCCAAATATTAACCCCGAAGGCCGAAACCAACATCAGATCAATATTCAGAAAACCATTCTGCTTGGCTAACCGACAGTTAGTTTCTAAATTTCACATTCATAGGGAAAGGTTCCCATTAATTTTATCCAAGATAAATTCCTTGAATTTATTCTTTATTCTATTTATGAATCTCAATTCAAACTAGTCGGGATTAGCGAACCTTACCGAAGTAATTATTTATTTTAATTTCCCCATCCCAACCTATTCATCCCATGAAGTAAAACTGCTAATACTTCATATCTAATACCAGAGTGTTATCGGTAAATTCAATTACCATTTCACGTTCAAATCTAATTAAAGATTTAACTATCGCCTGGAGCAAAACTGGTGATACTCCATTTTCGATCATTTCAATTTAATTAAAGATTCATTAAAACTCCACTTAGTTTTAATCTTCGACTGGGTTAAAGAATCAGTGTCATTTAAAACACGGTTCACGATAAACCCAAAATCACATTCATTAATTATCGGGTTAAAGAACGAGTGTTATTTAAAACACTGTTCACGATAAACCCAAAAATCAATATCGATTCAATTCCAATTAAATATCATTTAATTGGTACACTTCGTTAAATCTAAACAAAAAGATTTAATCTTTTCTCAACTGGGTTCAAAAACAGTGTTAGTGAAGACACCATTCACGACAAACCCAAATCACATTTGTTATTCAATACAAGGCTCTGAATAGAAAATATACCGGCTTATATTCAATATCAAATTCTACGACTAACAAATATCGCATTGGAAATAACGATATATATATATATATCTATCTTTCAAATTTCCATAACAACATCTGTATAGTCACGAAATCCAACATCGAAATATTCCGAAGACAATTTCGATTCAAATCCATTCCAATGCAATCATTGGAAATTTTGGTTATTTTTAAAACCCTTTTCGAATTCAATTTATTTATTTAAAAATAAATAGAATTATAATTCTAGTTCAAAACTAGTTCATTTCGATAAAAATCTATTTTTATCTTTTCAAATATGGAGTTTTTCATCCCAATTCTTCACAAATCATTTCTTATGATTCTACACAAATTATTACTATTTTTAATAATTTTATCAAGGCCCGTACAGTCGATTTCCATCAACGGCCATCGAACTGCACTTACAGCGACCTTTTTCGAATTTGATTTGGACGTATCTCCAAATCCAACCGTTAGATTTCAAATTTCTAACATTCGTTAGAAAGCTCTTTTCGATACGAACCCAACAGTTCCGGTTTTAGGAGAATCCGACGGTCGGATCTCCCGTAATGTCCGTTTGAAATAAATGGTCGAAATTCGTGAACTACCGCGGAGCGGCGCGTTCTATTCAGGCCATTATATTATATATATAATATATATAATATATATTTCGTCGATTTCTATTTAAAACGAATTATATAAATAGTTTTAAAATTCGTTTCAAAAGCAATTTCAACTTCCTTTTCAATTCAAATCAAAATTGAATTCTTCTCTATAAATTCGTTCCTATTCAATTCAAATTTCAATTCAATTTGAATTCATTTCAATTTGCTTTCAATTCAATTTGAATTCGTTTTCAATTCATCTCGAAATCGTTTTCAATTCAATTCATTTCGAAATCGTTTTCAATTCATTTCGAAATCGTTTTCAATTCAATTCATTTCGAAATCGTTTTCAATTCAATTCATTTCGAAATCGTTTTCAATTCATTTCATTTCGAAATCGTTTTCAATTCAATTCATTTCGAAATCGTTTTCAATTCAATTCATTTCGAAATCGTTTTCAATTCAATTCATTTCGAAATCGTTTTCAATTCATTTCATTTCGAAATCGTTTTCAATTCAATTCATCTCGAAATCGTTTTCAATTCATTTCAAAATCGTTTTCAATTCATTTCATTTCGAAATCGTTTTCAATTCAATTCATTTCGAAATCGTTTTCAATTCAATTCATTTCGAAATCGTTTTCAATTCATTTCAAAATCGTTTTCAATTCATTTCATTTCGAAATCGTTTTCAATTCATTTCATTTCGAAATCGTTTTCAATTCAATTCATTTCGAAATCGTTTTCAATTCAATTCATTTCGAAATCGTTTTCAATTCAATTCATTTCGAAATCGTTTTCAATTCATTTCATTTCGAAATCGTTTTCAATTCAATTCATTTCGAAATCACTTTCAATATTCATTTTAAAATGAATAAAATCGATATAAATATCGTTCACGTCAAAATGGCGTCAACCTAATCAACACGGCTTCATATATTGATATTTTCAAATATTCCATTTCGAATATTTCTATTTCAAATATTTCTATTTCGAATATTTCTATTTTAAAACTGGAATGAGGCCCAATCAATTACCATATAAAGTTATTATATGGATTTTCATACAACACATGTATAATAGCATTGAAAAATAATCAACCATCAACCAAAGTGCACTACACTGTATAAGCATCAAATATAGATATCTAACGCTTATAACAGCCTGTCAATCAATCGATCGACATATTTAATCAATCAGGATGAGTGAACTTCAAATTTCATCCCAACACCCGTGTGGGGTTTCAAACAATCAAACAAAGATTTTATTTGTGCAGTTGGGCGATGTGTGAAATTTATTGACCCAATCAATATCAGTCAAATCAGTGTATATACAAACAAATCAGCCGATTTGTTTATAACTATTCATTTATTCACATTCACGTTAAAAATTATATTTTTAACGATAAAACATTTTATTTCAACCTATGAATTTCTATTCAATTCATTTACACAATAAAATGATATTTTTATTTTCTAACATATTTTAGAAAATTTTGGCGGCATAACGACACGATACTAGAAACGGGACAAGGCCTAGCCTTATCCCCGGTCTAGTGAAGGCCCACGCCATTCACACATCAATCATATCAATTTCATTTCACCAAACTATTCAAATCAACCCAAACAATCTAACTAACAACACAGCCAAACAAACAAGTCCATGGTCTGTGGACGAATGTGTCGGGTGCTACTAAGCACCGTCTGCATCCTAGTATATATATATAACTAGAAAAGAAATAGAAAGGTGAGAAATTCTCACATATAGCTATCCTAGCTCCACGACACTTCATTGTAGAGATCTTCGTCGTTCCCGCCTTTTAGTCACCTTCGTTGTCCGCTTTCACTACATATGTAAAAATCGAATTTTTACTTCGCTATTCCATATATAAAAATCGAATTTTTATTTCAAAGTTCAATATATAAAAATCGAATTTTGATTTCGAAGTTCAACATATAAAAATCATATTTTTATTTCAAAGTTCAATATATAAAAATCGAATTTTGATTATGCTTTTCGATATATAAAAATCATATTTTTAAAAATATAGATTTCGCCTTTCTTCTTTTTCCTATTTTAAATCTTAAAATTAAAATCGGTTTTAAACTTTTTAGAAGAAATCAGTTTTCTTATACCCTTTTTTTTTATTTAAAATCAGTATTTATCATTTTTAAAATCAGTTTCATAGGCTTTTCAAATCAGTTTTAATTTCTTTTCAAAATCAGTTTTAAAATGCTTTTAAAAGAAAAACAGTTTAAACCTAATTAAAGTAAAAAAAAAGAAACCCAGTTTTAAATTCTGCTTATACAAAATAAAAATAAAATAATAAAAAAAAAATAAAAAAAAAAGAAATACTTACAGAGAAAAAAGGGGGGTCTGCATCGGAGAATGGGGGAAATGAGGGGGACAGCGGCTACTGGAGGGAGTCGAGGGTGGAGGCTGCGCATCTAGGGAGGGCGGCGGACCATCAGAGGCGTCAGGTGGCGGCTTGAGGCGGCGCAGATGGAGCAGGGTGCGGGGTTTCAGGGGTTCGTCGATTTTAAGGGAGATTGTGGGTGGGGGGGGGTTGCGATTTGGTGCTGGGGGGGGGGGGGGGGTCGCGCGACGGAGGAGAGAGGTAGCGGGGGGGCGGACTTCGGTGGGGTGATCGAAGGAGGTGCGCCGCCTCCTCGATGGTGGTCTCCACATCGCTCTTCTGCGTCTCTTCTCTTTTTTTTTTCTTTCTGAAGTCAACGAGAGAGAGGGGTGAGGGGTAAAGTATATAAATATAAATAATATTATTTAATTTAAATAATTTATTCTCCAAAAAAAGAGATTTTGAATTCGAACCCCAAACGAACCCCAACGGCTGTCGCCCCTAGCGTAATACCCCCATTCCGAACACAATGGGATATGTCTCGCAAGCCAATTCGGATGTTACGATTAGTTTTCTTCAAATTTAAATATAATTCTATATATTCAATTTTAAACGTACATTTCAATTTACCGGGGCCACATACGAACTAGAAAAATTCCAGAAAAATATTTTCTAGCTTCGTATTGACGATACGGTCCTAACAAAACTAATTTCGTCGAATTCTGAGACCGTTGGAAAAATGGCCAATTTCCAGTCGATTAAAATCAACTGAAACTGGTCAAACGCGTTTTCCTTTGCCACGCTCACATATTGATTCGGAAAATTATGAAATTTGAAACCTAGCAATAACTTAACATCACGGACCCAATAAAACTGGTTTCGTCGAAATCCGAGGTCGTTTGCAAAATGTCCATTTTTAAGGGCCTGAATTCCATAGCGACTATTCAGAATTTTCAACTGGACATATCTTTTGATTCCCGCCATCAAATTTCGATTGGTCGGATTCGTTGGAAAGATATTATCAATTAGATCCTAATGTTTTTGGTTTCACTAAAATCCGGATTGTTTTGCACCCGGTACATTCAAATGAAGTTTGAAATCGAATTATCGAACTACCGCGCCATTTTCAATTCCTTTTATAATTATATATAATTATTTATATTCTAACGACGACGTATATAATATACACGTCGAATTATATTCGAATTAAATTTTCTCGTCGATTATTATTTAAAATAATTCATTTTAAATAATCAAAATTCGCTAAAATTGCCAAAATAAAAATTTTAAACTGGCCCAGATTTTCGGGTTGTTACAAAACATTTGCCTGATGATGCATATTTGTAGCATATCTCATGAAACGTTTTTCTGTTAGATTTTTTTTTTTTTTTTTTTTTTTTTTTTGTGGAGTTTGATGTAGTGAGATGTTATGTTCCTGTGCATGGGTGTAAGTCAGTGACATAACTGACGATGAAACTTTATTGACATGTGTTATGTTGTTCTTACTGATGATTTTGTAATGATATACATTGAAACTTTAATAATGAATTTGATAACTTATTTCTAATGGCTGATGTTGTTATTCGGATAACTGAGAATGGGTTTGTAATCTGTAAAATGGTCCTGTTGTTCTTTGAAGAAAGATAAATCATTTAATCTTTTATTGATAATATTTTAAATTTACCTTAAATTACTGATGATTTTGTAATATGTGATGTTGAAACTTTAATGATTAATTTGCTAAATATATACGTTTATCAATTTTGCTTAGAGCTATATATTAACAATGAAAACATGTTTATCATTTTATATTTTTTTGACAGCTTAAAAAATAAATGTGTTTATCTTTTTAAAATAATGATCGACATTTGAGCTAGGGTTGATATTAGAAACCGAATTTCTGACACATAGCTCCAATATCATGTTGTAAGTGGTTCTGAGATGTCTCTTGCACTTTGGTAAAAACCATGATTAACTTCATCTCTTGTCTAACATCCTACTTTAAATTAAAAAACTATTTGAAAAAACAAGGGAAAAAAGTAACCAATAATATACATTTGCGAATTCTAGTTTGTTTAGCGTCAGCGCATTGTTTTAAAAACATTATCGCTTTTCTTTAACAGAAATAAAAAGAGTGAAAATAGAACTTTTGCATAAAACCGTTCTTTTGTTTATTCACCTTACAGGTCTCTCTATTTTAATACATTACTGTATCTGTTCTCTGTAGAAGTTTTGTTATCATTCCGTTGCTCTTCTCTATCTTAATTTTGTGTTATTTTTTTCATTGTTAGTTACAACCATTTGTTTGTTAAAACTGGTATTTGCATTATACTTTCACTAGTCAGTACTCTATTCGAATTTTCAGCTACCTCTTCAAAAATATTTGCAAATCTATTCACTGTCTAAAAAATTCTCAGGTATCAAAATGGTTAAAATTGATTTGCACTTCATTATGTAAATTATATTTTAATAACCAAATCATTTTATTTAATTCGATACCTATATTCATTTAATCATCAAATAAATGTAAGCATACCAACCTCATTACTACTGGACTATTCAATTCATATGTAAGCATACCATCTAACCAACCTTATTACTACTGGACTATTCAATTCATATGTAAGCATACCATCTAACCAACCTTATTACTATTGGACTATTCATTTCATAAATTCCATGCTTATTAAAAACGTCAAGGCATCATTTTTAACAGAAAAAAGATAAATGATTTTATCTTTTTCTTAGGAAATCATATGACTTATGCTTTTAACAGAAAAAAGATAAACGATTTTATTTTTTTCTCAGGAAATCATATAACTTATACTTTTAACAAAAAAAGATAAACGATTTTATCCTTTTCTCGGGAAATCATATAACTTGTACGTTTAACAAAAAAGATATGGTTTTATCTTTTTCTTAGAAAACCATTTAATTTTATGCTTTTTAACAGAAAATCATGTAAGTCCTATATATATACAACCTTGAAAAAAAAACTACTCTTCTATTGGTTATAAAAACAAAACCAGTACTTATATGTATATATATAAATATTTCCAGGTTTGTACGCACATATGTATTCACTTGGTTCATAATACCTAGTCAATATTACACACACATGCACATACACACACATGCACGCACGCACGCGCACACTCACACAAACACACACACACGTATAAATATATATATATATATATATATATATAAGACCAAATAGATACAAGCATACCATTTAACCAACCTCCTTACTACTGGACTATTCATTTCATATATAAGCATACCATCTAACCAACTTCATTACTGCTGGACTATTCATTTCATAAATTTCATGCTAATTAAACACTTCAGCGCATCACTTTTAATAGAAAAAAGATAAACGATTTTATCTTTTTCTCAGGAAATCATATAATTTATACTTTTAACAGAAAAAGATAAACGATTTTATCTTTTTCTTAGGATATCATATAACTTATACTTTTAACAGAAAAAAGATATGGTTTAATCTTTTTCTTAGAAAACCATTTAATTTTATGCTTTTTAACAGAAAACCCTATAAAGCCTATATTTATACAACCTTGAAAAAACACATTGCCCTTCTATCGGTTATAAAAACAAAACCAGTACTAGTTCGATGTCCACTTTATTATGATGTCAATAACATATCCATTCACTTTGTTATTATACCAGCTTATGTTCATGTTTATGCGAAGACATGTTGAAATTATCACCCTTGTCATATTCCCTTTTTATTGTTACAGCTATGCTACTTTATAGCCTAAATGCCGCCAAAATACGTATGAATACGTTAGAGAGAAAACGGGGAAAAGGGATTATAATTGGCATGATTTATGTAACGTTTAATTTGAAATGGGACATGCAATTCAAATGGGAAAAACATAGAAATAGTTACCTATAATGACATGGGTAGATTTGGATTAATCTGGAGTGTTTAGTAATTTACAATTAGGAATTGTAAATTGTACTTATGACACGAGGTTAGGTTACATTAGTGGTGGAAGTCTGCCCGGACCCGACCGACATCCAACAACCACTAATGTTAAACCTAATGTGAGAGTTCTAAGTACACAAATATGAATCGGGCTAAGACACGAGGTTAGGCCCAACTGTGGAATAAGACTGCCCAGACCCGACCGGCATATCCAGCATCCACACGTTGTACGCCTAATGTGGGAGGTCTAGCCCATTATTACCATAATTGGACATGATAATAAAATGGACTACCTAACCTAATTTAATATGACTATGAGCTTAAGTTAGGGTTAAGTAAAATTGGATAGGTAGTGGTGGGTTAAGTAAATTAGAGGAGATGGGTAACATGTGTATATAAGCCCACTTACTTAACCCAATAAGGTTATGTAATTAAAGACACCTAGTGGTATACATAACCAGTAGATAATGTAACAGGGTTATGTAATTAAAGACACCTAGTGGTACATATAACCGGTAGATAATGTAACGAAGTTATGTAATTAAAGACACCCTTTAGGGTAAGCATAACTAGTATATGGCTATGTAATTAAAGACACCTAAGGGTATACATAGTCAGTGGAAAACCTAGTGGGGATACAAGACAAGGGGGGAGCTTGTATTATATTGTGTGGGACCCATTTCAGTCAGTAATCTGGAGTTGGTATCAAGTAAAGAACTCCGTACTAGGCGGAGAAGGGGCACGCTTACTAATTGATTGTAAGAGATCCAAACGAGGCAGATGGTATGGGCGGCGCAAACCGACCGGGGACATGTGCGTGCATGGGCCGGGCAGAGGGGACTAAGACAACCGTGACACCAGTAGATATAGTTGTGCAAACCCTGGGTTGCCACTTTAGGAAGTGGTACCTCTTACTATGGGGCCAGCACAGGATATCTACAGGGTAGGGAGCCGATCGATTTGGGTAATGGTTAGCGTATACTTGGACGTATGACCTAAGCCTACTAATTCATATGTGAAGGGATCATCTTATTTCAGTTATACTTGTAATAATGTAGTGTAGTCATTAGTAAGGCATGTACACCTTGACTTGCTTACTTTGTCACACCTACCATTTATGTAGTGATCTCTCTTATCCACTTTATATGCCGATCATGTTTCTTTTAATTATCTACTGGCTAAAAGTAACTAGACTTGCCAGACTTTATGTCTGACCCTGTTGTTTCTCCTTCTTTCTTCTATTCCCCCCCTCCCAGGTTCTTAGGGAGGAAACACTCAGACTTAATTAGAAATCAGATATCATCTTTCTAGGAGCTACTTCTGAAGTATGGCTCAAGTTCTTGTCTCTACTATGGCTTAACTCTTTTTATTGAGGGAATGATGCTTTTTATTTACTTATGTACTCTGATGGTGCAAGACAAAAGTATTTTTATTGTAATGGTTTTTGTGACTTATGAAATTGTGGACCACGGTATTGTGACTTATGTTTGAAATAAAAGTTTGAATTTTCTGCTGCTGCCTTGTTTATATCTGTCTTGTAATTATTCTGTGTCTGTTTACCTATAGAGCTTCACGAAACTTAATGCATGAGTGGCATTAACGGACGTGGGGTGTTTCACTTGGTATCAGAGTTGAAGGTTACCAGATTAGATAAAAGTTTTTGAAAATTATTTTCAAAAAGGTTTTAAAAAGGAAAGCATTTTCAAAAAGATAAGTCTATTTTGAAAAACATTCCTCAAAAAGCCATATGTAGTATCATCCGGTCCTTTATCTAAATTTCTTCCTTTTCCCTTTTTCCGCATGTTAGGGGAACAAAACATCCCTAATATCCCGGAGGGCGTCACAATACCCGGATGGTTCCGTAGGTATTTGGAGGTCATGACTCCTGCCAAGAAAACGTTCCTCCCCTAGCTGCACCGGTCATTCCTCCTCCCCCCTCCAAGAGCTGATAACTTTACCAAGATCTGCAAAGACTTTAGGGCTATGGGAGGAAGGCCATTTCATGGGAACGAGACATTCATAGAAGCTCGGAATTGGCTTAAGGAGACTGAGGACTTATTCGTAATCTTTAAAGTGGAGGACCGAAGCAAAATTCAATTAGCTGCTTAGCAGTTAAAGGACGAAGCCTCATTCTGGTGGGAAATCACCCAAGCTGGACGTCCGGTAGAAACTTGGGAAGACTTTAGATAGAGGTTCGAAATGAAACTTCTTTCCCAAGCGGAGAGAAGCATACAGATGGAGAGGTTCTTAACAATCAAACAAGGAAATTTGACGGTGAAGGAGTATGCGAACAAGTTCAACCAGCTGGCAAGGTTCGGGATAGAATTGGTAGACACACCACACAAAAGAGCTTTGCGGTTTGCTAAGGGGCTGAATGAGCCTCTACACTGTTTAGCTATATCCCATCTTCCTATGGGGGCCACCTTTGAAAAGCTTGTTGATGTGACCCTAATGTATGAGGAGGACAAGGGAGAAAAGAAGGAAACAAAAGCTGAGGAGACATCGCATAATAAGAAGGTATGGCCCAAGAAGGGGCAGCAACAACAGAAGAAAGGGGGAAAAGATGATAAAGGCAAGGATAAGAGAAAAGTCACAATTGTGGAAAGGAGGGCCACCTGATTAAAGATTGTAAGAGAAGGAAAGCCAGTTGCTTTAATTGCGGAGAGGTCGGACACTTCTCTAAGGAGTGCCCGAAGAAACAGGGATCACAGGGACAAGGGCAAAGAGCAGGGATTTCTAGAGGGCAGGTGCATGCTCCCGCGATTAGTGCTTCTGAAAGAGGTAGAAAAATTTCCGTAGACGGTTTAGTTTCTCTTTCAAACTATCCAGTTAGAACACTTTTTGATTCTGGTGCTTCACACTCGTTTATATCTAGTTCTATGGTTGAATCTATGCATTTCATTACTATTATGGTAGTAGACCCCGTAGTTGTTTCAAACCCCATTGGTGGTTCGGCTCATTTATCGATGATTTGTCGGGGTTTGAAAATATCTGTGTTAGGCGTTGAGTTTGAATGCGACGTGTATGTGCTCGGGTTTATGGGCTATGCGTTGATTCTAGGAATGGATTGGCTTATCACGTATGGGCCATTCTGGATTGTGAGAGGAGGGCTGCTAGACTCCTAACTTGTCATTGAAAGACCCTCGAAGTTTCTTGTGACCCCCAAGGGTCTATTATGCTTAGCTTCCTAGAGTCTCTAGATGCATCCATAGATGATTTGAAATCTGTTCCGGTGGTTCGACATTATCCCGAAGTTTTTGATGAGGTACGGGGTTTACCTCCAAGGCGTGAGATCGACTTCCGCATATATCTGGTGGACAATGCAAAGCCAGTTGCATTATCAGTGCGCCACATGGCTCCAAGAGAAGGGAGGGAGCTGAGTAAGCAAGTAGACGAGCTACTTGAAAAAGGGTTTTTCAGACGAAGCATATCTGAGTGGGGTGCTCCAGTAGTATTCACAACTAAAGCAGATGGTTCGCTTTGTTTGTGTGTTGACTATAGAGAGTTAAATAAGCTTACCAAGAAGAATAGGCACCCGCTTCCGAGGATTGATGATTTATTTTGATCAGCTTGTTGGTGCCTCGGTATTTTCTCAGTTGGACTTGGCTACGGGGTTCCATCAGTTGAGGGTGGTTGAAGACAGCATAGATAAGACTGCTTTCAGGACTCCGGACGATTTCTTTGAATGGCTAGTTATGCCTTTTGGGTTGACAAATGCACCCGCCTATTTTGTTGATTTGATGAGTAGGGTGTTTCGGGAGTTCCTAAACAAATTCGTCGTAGTCTTCGTTGATGATATTTTGATCTTCTCCAAGAGTGAAGAAGAGCATGCCCATCATTTGGGAGAAGTTCTGGAGACTCTCTGTGACCATCATCTAAAAGAAAAGTTCTCTAAATGCCATTTCTGGAGAAAGGAGGTGAGATTCTTGGGGCATGTAGTCTCCAAAGAAAGGATAGCTGTAAATCCCGCCAAAGTGGTTGCAGTACAAGATTGGTTGATTCCTAAAAATGCAACCTAGGCGAGAAGCTTTCTTGGGTCGGTAGGTTATACAGGAAGTTCATTAAGGACTCCGCGAAGGTATCAACCCCCCTCACCAGGATGACAAAGAAGAATTTGGCATTTTTATGGGATATAGATTGTGACGTTGCTTTCCAACGACTAAAAAGGTTTTTGACAATTGCCCCATTCTTGATCTTGCCCGATGAGAGTAAAGTGTTTACTGTTTACACTGATGCGTGCGGTACAGGGCTTAGTGCGGTTCCGATGCAAGAAGGGAAAGTAATATGTTATGGGGGTAGACAGTTGAGAGTTCATGAGAACAACTACCCCACCCATAATTTAGAGCTAGATGCCATAGTATTCGCATTAAATACATGGCGTCATTATTTACTTAGAGAAAGGTTCGAGTTATACACCGATCATAAATCTCTCAAGTATCTATTCTCACAGAAGGATCTCAACTTAAGGCAACAACGGTGGATGGAGTTCTTAGCTTCATATGATTTTGAGATTGCTTATACCCCCCCCCCCCCCCCCCGCAAGGGTAATGTGTGTTAGAGTTTGTGCCCTAGAGGCAATCTGTTAGATGTGAATAATGATAACATTGTTATTGTTATGTTTTATTTGGAATAAAATTGTTCTGTTATTTTATATTTACTGCGTAATATAAATATTAATATAATAGAAGTCCTTGGAATTATAGTACGGGATTATATAGTTCGAGTAAGACTGAACTTAAGATTATATGATATGTCAAGTATTATAATTCTTAAATGTCCCTAGTCGAGCTTTATTGTTTATATAGGACAACAATAAAGCATTGAGACTAGTATATTGATTAACTGATGATCACGTCTCATTGATCATTAATATACGTGATATTAAAGTCAAGATATAAATACGTATTAGAGAATAGCGTATTGGGATGACCCACCGTGAGATAACTACATGGAATATAATTAACATTATCATAAGTTGTTCTCATAGTGATAGTAATATAGTGGTCCTCAGACCTGAAATCATTATAATTTTGTTCGAGGATATTTGTGTTTTGATATCATCTAAAGTTATTTCGTAACAGAGTAATGATAATGGTGATTATTGGATATATCTAGAGTCGGATATAAATTATGAATGATCTAGATGGAATTTAACCCTACGATATATATATATATATATATATATATTCATAGTGATATCCATGGGCCTCTTGATTGAGTGAGACTGTGAAATGCATGGCCGTGCTCAAATATTGATTTGTTCTGAACAGTCTACTCATCGATCAAAAAAAAGGATTAAATTATAAAGAGGATGATACGATCCATGCCTCCAGTTTAATCTTGGATATATCGGTTAAAAGGATTAAATTATATTGAGACATTATTCACAAAAGGTTATATTGAATCATTACTATTACAGCTTGGGTAGAAATGATGTGTTACTAGATGCTGCTCATTGTTTACAGTCAAAATGTGTTTAAATTGTTGCCAACGCTGTCATAGCCTATAGGGTCACACTTACATACGTTGTAAAAGGGTGAGGATATTTAAATAGAAGGGTTTACGACTAATTCTTCTATTTTAAATAAGGATGAACGGGTAATATGGAGGTATACAATGTTGGTTATAATTATTATAAAGGGAAGGTCAGACCTTTACCTTATTATCTAATTATAACCGAGTTCCTCAAACCCTAAATCCCAATTAGCTAGTACTACCTCATCCTTCCTCGATTCGATTTTGAGGGCAACGTCAGTGGATTACCAATAGAGGCGCTCGAATTCAAGTGCTTGTGTTGATTCAATCTGGAATTTGATTCAACGATCAAAGTTAGGGCATCGTTCGATCTTGCTAATCAAAGAAGAAAGGTACCTATTTTGATTTAATTCCGTTCGATTTCGTAAATTAGGGTTTCTGATTTCGATTGTTTCCGTTGCCAAATCGATCCAAATTTACCTTCAATGGTATCAGAGCCAGGTTTAATTGATACAAATATTTGTTAGGCCCTAAAATTGTTATAGAATTATACTAATTGATGTTATGAACATCAAAATGATGAGATCTGGAATTTTGTAAACATTCGATTAAGAACTAAAATCGTTTTGTGACATACAAGATTTAGTCTTGTCTATGTGAATGAATATGAATTGATATGTGATATTAATTCAATTACGAATGCATGAAATTCCAATTCTTATGTTAGTATAATTGGGTTTAACTTATATTTTGGATCTGTTTTTTTTTTTTTTTTTTGCTCTGTAATTGTTACAAAAGAATTAATATGTATAACAGATAGATTATGAATCATATCTATTATATATGTATTTAAATTTGTACTCTGTAATGATTCCATGAATGAGATTAAAATGTCACATAGCTTATGAATCAGTCACTACAACAAAAACACCATATTACAACTTTAATTTTACAACGGTGGTAAAAGCACCGTTGTAATATATATTTTTTTACAACTTTTTCCAAGAAACGTTGTAATAAACTTATTTTTAACAACTGTGTTATTTTGACTGTTGTAATAAAAGCCTATCACAACTTTTATTTTTTGACTGTTGTAATATATGACTATATTTTAATATAATCAACAACTAATAATTAATATTTAATACATTTACGTTGATTATTTATAATTAATAACTAATAATTACTATTAATAATCAATTAGGAAGTAATAATTAATAATCAATCCGTAATATTTAATACTTAACAATAATTAATAATCAATCCGTAATAATTAATAATTAAATATTAATTATAATAACTAATAAATAGTATTAATTATTTTCATTAAATAAATAATAATCAATAAATAAGTTTTAATAATTATTATCTAACATTCGTAATTAGTATATATATTTAGATTGGATAAATTAATAAATAAATAAATAAATCGTTTATTTATGTACATGTTGAATATACATACATACAAGTGTGTTTGGTTAGATTGTAAACAAATATACATATGAATTTGTTTATAGTGTGTAACTTGAAGATTGCTTAAGTATTACAAAAATTGGTTTAATGTGTTGTAAAGGCAAATAGAAACCTAGGGGCAAAGTGGACATTTGGCAAGGGGGAAACCCTATTATCCTAATCGGGAAGAAGGAAAATTAAGCCAACTGTTTCATTTCTTATTTTATCTCATTCACAAACATAAAAACAAAACCCGTTAATGGCCGAACCCTAGAAAACTAAATTAGGGCAAATCAACAAATGAAGGTTCCTCGCAGCAGATCTGGAGTGAGATTCGCGATGGAGATGAACTCGAGAGGGATGGCAACAGCCGATTCAAGAGTTCGAGTGCTTAGTCAAAACCAAAGAGGAATGAAATCGAGAATAAAATCATGGTGAGTGTATTTTTACCTTTTATTGGCAGTAAGACCTTTTGTGTAGGCAGTTATTTCACCAACATGTTTTGCTGTATAATCATCATAAGTAAATAGGAATGTCGACTATGTAATTTACAAGTTAATCTGAGTGATTTCTATAGATGAAAGTTTTATTGGTTTGAATAACACACGAGTACGGTAGTGATAGATGCTTGTTTCAGTGTTGTGTGGTTGCAAACTCCATATAAATATATATATATATATATATCTGTTACATGCATGAATTTTGAGGTTTCCCTTTTTCATATACATGTGTAAGTGAGGTATTATTACTGTTACCTAAAATGATTAAGATGTTCTCAAGTTATTTATTTTAAGAAAATGGTTTTAGCAATCGCTGGATACCAATTCGTCTTTGGTTTTAGCAATCTCACCTTCATAATCCACAAAAGCTGATGCATAACGCAAGTTACACACATAATTAAAAATTCATTTTAGGATGGAAATTTTGCTACTCGGTAATATTTTAGATGGAGCTGCATAATTTCTCATCGGTTGATAGTTATCTGTACAGGGTAATTGCAATTCTTCAACATTTTATCAAACATCTTCTCAAAAATTAATCAGTTTGCCATTTAGATCCACTTATATGTACGCAATAAATTATAATAATTTGCAGAATAACGTTGTATTCCTAAATTCACTTGTAGCTTAAAATTAATTATCTGTGTTGCATGCTTATTTCAGAATACTGACTAAACATGCCACAATTTGTGTTATTTCTTTTATTTTTATTTTCCATAATAATAACTAATGCAATTAGCCGAAACAAATTGATCCAAATTCAACATTTAATCTAATTCCAATATAAACGTAAAACTTGAGCTTGAGTTTAACTAAATCTGTATCAGTTGTTTTATCAATATGCTTGAGCTCATCCTGATTTTTCCATATCTTTGATCGTTTCCTTTTGTTGTAGCTCATTATCTTTACTTATGCTGCTTCCATACTTGCTCCCACTTTTTACCATTTGGAAGTGTTGTAGCTTTTCTTGCATGGTGTATCTTTGTTGTACTATTTGGACTCGAAGCATTTATCATTTGGTTTTTGAAGTTCATCTACAGGAAGTGATTTCCTATTGATAGACTATCTTGTAGGTGATGGTCCGGATCCTTTGGAGTGCAAGATTTTTTTGTTTTGACATTGTCTATTATATTGTTGTAGTGTTAGCAACTCACGCCCTATTAGTATAGACCTGGCTTAGTCTGTTTACATGCTACAGAGTTAGTTTTTCAGATGTTGGTTTTCCAGTACATTTAGTTTGCATTTGCAAACTTTCTGTATGAATTCACGTGTAAAAAATCTCAGATTTGCTTGGTGCAGGTCGGAATCCTCATCTGATGCTGGAAATCGCTGTGGTTCCTGCCTCGTGGCAAGTGAATCAGAGTTTATTGTTTAATTTCACTAATGGTTCAACAACGGCATGACAACTACTGTTGATGTTATTTGTAAGTTTCTTCTTTTAATTTCACTAATGGAGCAATATATAATAATATATGTTGCCTTTTATCATTTTGCATCAACATTTATTCCAAGTAAATAGAATATGCATGCTGTAACACCCCACCTCCGCCAGTGCCACTCTAGCAAGGACACTAGCTTTGGAGGGGTGTTAAATGAGGTAAACATGCATGCAGGTATCACAAGACAGAACATATAAGTAAAACAGAGTAAGTAAAGCAATGGATAAAACTAGTATTTCAAAACCATGGTCAAGTTACATCAAAGTACTGAGTCATTATTTTCCCATAAAACAAAGTCTAGAACATAAACTGAAAACTGAAAAAGAAACATAAAGTAACTATCCCCAAGGTAGAATAAAGCCATAGCGTGCTCAAGTCCAAACCGTACATGAGCTATCCAGAAAAGCAGCTAAAGATCCAAGCTAGGTACAAGTGTTCCCACCCTGTAAACCTGGGGGGGGGGGGGAACGGAAGAAAAGAGGCGAAAGAAAACGGGTTAGTCAAAAAGACTGGTAAGTCCTATCTACTATTAGTATAACAACTAATAAAGTTAACTGAACATGTAAAACAGGGATGAGATATAGGGTGATAACTGGCATGGTGAAAACTTAACAAGATAGATCAAGTGTGGCATCGCATATACAAGGTTGAGTTGCACCAAGTGTGTACTAGTATCCCAATCCATGTCAAGTATAAACAAGAAATGATCCCTTAGCCCAAAGCTGGCCCAACCCATGAGATGACCTAAATCAAGGTCCAACTACTCGGTCTAGTCGATCGGCTCCCTATCAGCTTAACTCGTCGTGTATCGGTGTCATATGGTCCAATCATGAAATGTAGTTGACTGTGCTAGGTCCACCCTAGGGTGTATCCGGCCCTAGGGTGTCAACCACTGACACAAAACAAGCACACACAGTCAAACCTACTGGTGCCCAAGTCTGTCTTTCATCCCCGGACAATGTGCACGACCATGGTCCATCGGAATCTACTATGGCGCACCTACTTTAGCCGTCTTTTTGGTCACTTACACTCCAGCCCAGTAATCGTGCCTCACCCTAGCCTAGTCCCTAGGGTATCCGATACTCCCTAGTGGGTTACTGCTGAGAAGGACCGCACAACTAGGGTTTCCTAGTGGGTTAAGTGTGGTTAACCCCATCCAAACCATGTATCAAGTTGGTTAAGTGTTCCTAAAAAGGTTCACGACTTAACCCTATCCAAATAAACATTGGGTTGGTTAAGTGTGTCCATGTTGACTTAACCCTATCAACCCATCATGTTCATGTGGTTAAGTATATTCAAGTGGTCCATGACTTAACCCTATCATGTGGCATTAATTAATTTAATGCACCCAACCTCTCACATTAGACCCTGTTGTGGTTACTAGTTAAGCCGGGCGGGTCCGGGTAGCTTTACACCACAACTTGGTCTAACCTTGGGTTTAAGCACAACATGACCAACTTCTCACATTGGGTCCTATTGTTTGTAGCCACTAGTTAAGCCGGCCGGTTCCGGGTAGATTTATGCTACAAACTCAACCCAACCTCGAGTTTGCCACTCTCATGTTTTCTAGAAGTCATGTCCAAGTCCATGTTTTCAAGCATAAACACATGTCAAACTTTCATGTCATATTTTCAAGCCATGTTCTCATGTTATTTTAAGTTTGCCCAACTACCCATAACGTATTCCCATCGCACGTGAATTCGCATTAACGCAAGTAGATCAAAGAGGGAACATAACCATGTGACAAGGTGGGCATAAGATGGCAAAGTCTATCACAAACCAAACATGGTGATATTTGAGGCCAAAAGGGGTTCAACATACTAGCATATGGCCTCAACATGTATGATAGCATAAAAGGTGACTTGGCCTCAAACATATCAAATAGCATAAGGGTGATTTGGCCACTAGCATGCATAATATCATTAGGATGATTTGGCCACAAGTATACTAAGGAACATGAAGAGTTAAGGTTTGGCCACAAGCATGCACAATAGCATAAGGGTGATTTGGCCACAAGTTAAACATGGTGGCATATGAGGCATAAGTATGTTCATAAGCTTGCATATCACATCATGGGCCTCAAAACATGCATAATATCAACTTAAGAAAATAGGTGGAACATGATCATAAATGACATAGGATGGTGGCTAGAAGTTCGCATATAACATTATATGCAAGTTATCATGAAGGTTATGAGAGTTCTCATGTTGCATAATGCAACATTTCAAGTCAAAGGTCATAGCTTTCTATGCACAAAGTCAAGGTGATAGCTTTACAAACTTGCATAGGGTAAACATATGCATAACTTGTTAGAATCAAGCACATATCATACTTAGACCCAAACTCAACTTGAAACATGTGACATTTAACTTCATAGTTAGAATCTAAGAGTAGTATAGGGCTTACAATGCTATGAAGACTTATAAAATATAAATAAGATTGAGACGAAGCCACTAGCAACTCCAAAAGGCCCAAATGAGTATAAGCTCCAAGTTGTCTTGAGAAACAAGAGGCTCCTTTGATTTGTATGAAGAAATATCCTTGTTTTAATGAAGAAAGGTGGCTCTTTTACTAGCTTAGGACACTCAAACTTTCATGAAGAGGATGGAGGCCATGATATGAAGATGGAGGCCATGATCAAGAAACATTTGGGCAGCATTTAGTTGTAGGAATGATTAATGAGGGTTTAGGCTAGGTCTAGGGGCCTTTTAATAGGTGATTAGGTTAATTTAGACCCTAGGATTAACCCTAAAACACATCAGGTCCGTCAAATCTCGTCAGAAGCTTCTAGAGCAGACTCAACACGTCACAAATGGTGCACCTGAAAAACTGGTCCGACCGGGGGGTCGACCCCTGGGTCGACCCCTGGGTCGACATGGGGGTCGACCCATGGGTCGACATGGGTGTCGACCCATCTGGAGGGGGTTCGACAGGGGTGTTGACCCCTGTGTCGACCCTGCATGGGGCGGGAGAATTCCCGCCTACCTGTCTTGGTTGCAATTTGAATTCGAATTTGAACTGTTTTTGGGCTTGGAATTTTCTGAAAACTTCATTGAGCCATAACTTGGTCATACGGACTCCGTTTTTCGAAAACTCGGACTCTATTTCGCGTATTTTTCCGAGACGAACGCAATGGCACAGCCCGTTTCCCTTGATTCAGATTTTACAGTTTAATTCTGCCTTAATTTATGTTATAACATGTTGTACAAAAATACGGGTTGTTACACATGCTTTTTTCCAACTATAACGAGACCTGATAACATGATGTGTTAATCAGTGAATAAAAATATAATGAAGATGATGGATATCTAAGCCATTAGTTGAAAGGCATGTTCTATAGCATTTGAAAATTTATTGTTTCCACATTATGGTTGATATTATACTAATTATACTGCAAATTTCATGTATTGAGAACTACAGTTTAAGATCAGTATGTGTTCTTTTGTGTAGGTGGTCTTCTTTGGTGATAATGTCCCCAAAGACAATGCTGATAAAGCAATGGAAGCTTCGAAAGGTTGTGATGCTTTTCTTGTTTTGGGTTCATTGCTGATGACTATGCTTTTAGACTTGTCAGGTACATAAAAGCAAATCGCTTGCCTCACTTCTTACCGGAGTAGTAATTCATCAATTTATGATTGAATGATTTCTCCAAGTTCTGATGTTAAAAATGATTAAATCAGCAAAAAATGAATTTAAATGCAAATATAAAATGGATGCTCCGTATGAGACATTGACATATTTTTGGGTTTTCAATCCTACCACCTCTAGATAGGCAGCCGAAAGATATCTCATTATCCATTTGAGATATAAGTTTTAGTTTGTATTAACATTATTTGCTTCTAATTTTCTTCTTGTTTTTATATAATATTGCAGAGCTGCTTCTGAGGCAAAAGCCTCCATCGCCATAGTCAACATTGGTGAAACTCGGGCTGATGATATTGTGCCCTTAAAGATTAATGCAAGATGTGGGGAGTTATATAATCATAAACTCGTCCTGTAGTATTATTTTGGTACATTTCTCTAATGATCTGCTTTCCCTAATATCAGATACTACCCAGACTTCTTCAAGTGGGAAGATGATTAAAGTTGGCCTGGCAGACAAATTCTGGTCTATGATCCTGCTCCTACTTCAGCATAGCCAAGATGGTTGTACACAGAGTGATATGCTTTGTAATGGTCTAGTATGTAATAATATACAAAATGTTGTCTAAAACTTATTGATTGTAATACTGAATATTTGAGTATTTTAATAAATTAGTTTGTAAATAACTATAATATCTGATTTGCTTATGTATTGCTATATTTAGTTTATTGTTCTTTTTTTAAAAAAAAACTCAAATGTCAAACACAACGGTGCATAACAGTTGTAGTAGATTTTATTACAAGGGTGCATAACTGTTGTAATAAAGTTTATTACAACGGTGGAAAAAAGTTGTAAAATATACATATTACAACGGTGTTGCAACAGTGCAAAAAAGTTGTAAAAGATATTAGTCTATTACAACTTCTTAATACATGACGGTTTGCCCACCATTGTAAATTTATATTACAATGGTGTTCCACCGTTGTAATAGGGTCATTTTGTTGTAGTGAGTATGTGTTTGGATCCAAATAACTTTAATATGTATGGCATATACATTTTGAATCATGACTATTATGTGTAAATTAATCATGCCTTGTTTTCACTTTATAACAATTCCAGCTGTTGTATTATAGATTTGAATAGTAGATAGTCTTGATCCTTGCATATATGACATGGTATATCATACATATTAACATAGGACAATCTGTTGAAA
Organism: Allium sativum; assembly: GCA_030737875.1. Lineage (NCBI taxonomy): Eukaryota > Viridiplantae > Streptophyta > Magnoliopsida > Asparagales > Amaryllidaceae > Allium > Allium sativum. The sequence goes on from CM060924.1 coordinate 418,759,370, forward strand.
TCTGAACTGAACTTCATACTCACCTTGGATTCAAAACTGTGGTTCAGAATTCAATTCTATATGTACACAACCTTTAGATCATTGATAGAAAACTGTTTCTATGACATTAGTTAACTAAGAGCAAGACTATCATATATATACTCTTGTAAGTAATATAGCATAATATCTATTCAGATAGTGTTAAATGACAATTTATAAATTTTTCATGAGTATTCACTACAACAAATATGATATTTATAACGATGTTTAATAACACGTTTTTCTAAAGTGTTATTATTTACCCTTAATTTGGTGATTTTGTATTGAATAATATCACGTGTAAAACACCACACAGAAATTATTCAGCTGTCTCCCAACTTTTACCTCACAAAATTTTCATCTCCCTCCAACTTCACAAATTATCATCTCTCTCCCTCCAAAATCACTTTCCATCCCTCCAAAACCATTTCGGCTCAGAAAAAAGCAAGTCCTTTCGCTTCAATCACCTCACCCGCTCGAAGAAAGTAAACGCCTGCCATCTCCAAACTCCTCAACCGAACTGTCGAAGCTACAGCAGTTTCGTGTGTTTCGAATCTAGTCTTCGATTTGGATTCTGGTAAGCGAATCCATATTAATTTAACAAAAATAGTTGTAAATTCATAATTTTTAGGTTTTGGGTGTTATCTGATCAAGGACTTTTATGCGGTTGTGGATTGGATACAAAATAGATCCTCTTCGCTGCATCTCAACGCATGGGATTACTGAGCGATGCCTTTCTGGTCAGAAAGCAGATGCAGCAGGATTTGTGCGTCAACTCCTTCATGACCTGGAAACAAGAATATCAATACAATTCAACAGAGTTAGTTTACCAATATTTTACCGCTGCTGCAGTTCGTTGACGTAGCATGCCATCAAATTGAGAGGAAAGAGCGCAATGCTAGGCAAATGGGAGTATTTGCTTACATTCCAAGGTTAGTTGGTTTTTATAATTTCCTCTAATACTAATGTTTGATGCATACTTGGCCTTTTGCAGTAATAGTTCAGTATGTATTATTGCTCAAGATTATACGTTACAAGCTCACTTGGATAGAATGATGTTGCAAGCTGGTTATTATATTGACTTCATGCACTGTACCTTATTCTGTGTTCTCTTGGTGTAACAAATGACTAAATGATAATTCATGCTAGTGGCTTTGTTTAAACAATTAACTCTTGAGAACATTGATGTCTATTAATAAAGTATAGAATTTTGAATATATTGAATTTCAAGTGGTCGCTACCATTCCACTCAAAGAAAAGCCGAACACAACAGTGGATTAGCGACGGAGGACAAAATTTAGTCCAACAACCCTTGATTATCTGAGATCAACTCTGATGCCTCTTCCGTATTTAGAAGCCATATTGGGTTTCATGGTTATAGTGTATATGTTTGAAAGTCATCTTGACATTCGGCAACATAGCTCTCAAGCTGCCTACCCCTCCTAAACCATTCGTCGGAGTGGTCAGTCAAGAAAATTTTGAGAAGTCTAGAGCTTATAACATTGGTAAAAGCCATTTTCATTTTTTTCGTGAAGCACTAACTATTCTAGTGAACACATTCATTTTGTATTTCAGAGTATTGCCTTGGTTTTGGAAGAAATCAGCAGAATTAGTCGTTTATCTAGGCCTAAATGCAGAGAATGAAATAAGACACACCCTTTCCTTCTTAGCTGGAGTCGTGGTCTGGTCATAGATCACTGATTTTCCCTTTTCGCTGTACTCAACATTTGTGATTGAAGCTCGATAAGGATTTAATAAACTTCCTGAAGGAGAACTTAGAGAGAAGATAGAGAAACTTGCAGCATCCCTTAAATTTCCATTAACAAAGCTTTTTGTTGTTGATGAACCTACAAGATCAAGCCATAGCAATGCATATATGTATGGTTTCTTCAACAAAAAGCATATTGTTCTGTATGATACTCTCAACCTGCAGTGCAAGAATGTGGGTGAAGTTGTTGCTGTCATTGCATATGAGCTTGGGCACTGGAAATTGAAGCATACTATGTATACCTTCATCGTTGTCCAGTTACTTACATTTCTGCAATTTAGAGGATATACTCTCATGAGGAATTCAAAGGATCTTTTTGAGAGTTTTGGTTTTGATACCCAGCCTGTACTTATCGGCCTCATCATTTTTCAGTATACTATCCTACCCCTTCAGCATGTTGTAAACTTCGGTTTTAATTTGGTTACCAGAGCATTTGAGTTTCAGGCTAATGTCTTTGCAAAGAGCTTTGGTTATACCAAAAAACTTCGTTCAGGCCTGGTAAAACTCCAGGAGGATAACTTGTCTGCTATGAATACTGATCCATTGTATTCAGCATACCATTGCTCACACCCTTCATTAGTTGAACGACTTGCTGCCCTTGATGATTCTGACTCCACTAAGCAAGATTAGATTAATTCTTACTCCACTAAGCAATTTAGGATTTTGTAGCATGGGCCTTGTGTTATTAAACAATAGTGGAGCTTTTATATATATATATATATATATATATATATATATTGAATTTCAAATTGTTTTAAAACAAATTTGGTGTTTAAATCAGGTAAGCACAATGTTTGGGACTTTGGAGAAGATAGCACAAGTTGATCCAAAATATGTAGACATTGTGCTTTTAGAGAACTATGCAGCTTTTCAGAACAGGTCAGTTATTATTCAAATATCTTAGTATATTTTTACCCCATATGATTAGTAATGATTTGAATAGGAATATCTTAGTCTGATATATTTTTGGTTCAAGGACAAACCCAATTGGTTTGTTGGTGATGGTCATACTAGAGTGCTGTTATGCGCTTCCATTACCTTTTTATGGATATGTGTTTGGATATATGTCGTGGAATCATGTCGTATATATTTTTTTATAGTGGGCATTTGACTTTTGTAGTTTCACTTAACCTTATACATTTTACTCATTGTACTTTATCGTTACGTTTAATGACTCCATATTCTCTAATATTATGTTTTATTCTGTGTATTGTCCTATCCTGCAGACACATATATATTATTTTGTGTTGATACTGTGCATGTATAGAAGTGCTGTATTTGAATTTTGGTATACATACTGGTGTCAGCTTGGTAAAATACTCATATGTGAAAATCAACTTTCATCTCATTCTCTGGATTTTCAGAGTGTACTACATAATGATACTCTTTGTGAATATATATGGTATAGAGGCGAGATGTCACACACATGACAAGTTCCCTGGCTCTAGGTAATTTAGTTAATAAATGTTTAATCTAATGGCACACTCTTAAATCATTTCCTCCCTCATCCACCGGTCTTGAGACCAAGAGTCATGAATTCAGATGTTTATGTTCTTTGCTAGGATATTCTTAGGTTTTAGTTATTTAAATTTACTTTAGTAGGAGTTATTTACTTCAAATTGTTTCAATGCGGTCTTTATGACCTGGCAAATGTGGTGCTAACACTAGTATAATTTTATCAAATAATGAGGATGAAAAGATAACTGCGTTTTTTAACCATGGGGAAGACTAGCGAACGAAATACTGGACTTATCATTCAAGTGCACTATGTTGGTTGAAGTTTTCTGGCTCCTAGCCATTGCATAAAAGTGTAGTGAAGATAAGTCAGTTACTTGATTAAAAAAATAGGTCTAGAAACGTATGTCACCATGCACTGTAAAATTTATTATATTAAAAAAGGCTATGCTAGGCATAGTTCTCCTTTACTTGTTAAATGCGTATATTTTACAGCCCCATTACATCATAGACTATTTAATTATTCCATTTATAAGATATAAGCACTCCTGAGTTTATATGAACTACAAGCACTTAAACTGTTAATTACTATGCATGCCTCTTTTTTGAACAATGATCATTACATAGACACAATTTGTGCATGTCAAAGGGCATTTAAACTGCCACTTATCCATTCTTGAGTTGCTATACAAAATAATAATCGGTCATTATATATTTTTGCATCTGATACAATCGAATATAACAATATTTAAATGCATGCACTTCATGACTACAATGATATATCAAGATTATTAGACGAAATGCTAAAACATATTATTCAACTGTATTTTGTTGCTTACTATATTCTCGTTCCCAACCATTACATAAAAGCCCACCGAATAATTCAAATGTTAGTGGAAATCAAAACAGGTTTATAATTTTATTTCACCGTCTAGAGAGAAAAAATGCTATATTAAAAAGTTTATGCATGGTTTTCCATTATTTGGTTAAATAAGTATACTTTACATCCCATATCATATTACTTTGAACAGGCAGAATGTTTTAGTGGATAGGAGTTGGTAGAACGAGATTGGTTTGACCGATGGAATGGATGGCTATAAGTGTACAAGTTTCAGAAGTGGATATATGTTGCAAGGAAACAACAATGTTTATTAAAAAGTTCATGCAATGGACTTACCCGATACCAATCCAAGAGTTCAGCGGACATGCAATGGACTTACCCGATACCGATCCAAGAGTTTAGCGGTGGGCTAGTGGTTTGAACGAGAATATATCATGTTATCTCTGTCTGCAACAGAGGATTCTGTTTACATATCTTGGATCACAGGTGTATAATACCATGATTGTGAAGTAATTTTAATTTTTGTTTTTATTTTAACAAGAGATTATATTAAATTTTTGGATGCTGATCTTTGGATGATATTTAATCACTTACTTTTTAGTTCTGAAAGTGGAAATGTAGAACCAGGTCAATAGACTGCTTGAAGAGCAAATCTGCCAATGGTTGTAAATTTCTTTGATAACATAGAGATAGCTGATGATCAGCAGGTCAGTTGTCTTAAACAATAAATCTACTTGAAGATTGGGTAAGGCTTTAGTCCAAACATTGAAATGTAATTTAACAAGTCTTGAGTATATAAAACGACCCTGAAAAGAGAGTTTCCAGAGACCAGATACATTAAACCAACATTAAAAATATCAAAGTACCCTTTTTAAAACTGCAGATCATTCTTATGTTTGAAAGGAGGATTTTAAATCATATTATTATCAGCGGTCTTGCTGCTAAGGTTAACAACAGGAGTGTTTGGTAACTAGAGAGAAGTGATCTAGGCATCGAACTAAGAGCTGTTGAGATAGAGATGCAAGATTCGATTTATGATGACCATATCAATTCTGGAATGCATATAAAAGCCAGAATCTCCTCTCCAGGTATAGAAATTTGTCAACTATGTTATATTATAACAAATATGCAATACAGTACATTCAAAATTTACACAATGCCATAGATGCATGCATGACAACGCAAACAACACTCTAACATAAGACAGTGAAAATATAAAACCATTGGATGTCTATTACTATCACGTACTGGAGAGTATCAGATAGGTGAAAATGTAGAACCATTGGATCCAGAAAGTGTAACCAGTATTGTTTTGTATGGAACTTCAAATTGTTCATTGGATCATGTAGCATTTGGCTTACCATACTTAATGGTGTTATTGAATTTGAGGAGTTTATATATGCACTATTTCACCTGTTAACCCCTGTAGAAGTCAAAACCGGCTATAAGCTGATTACACAAGAAATTAGTCTTAACAAACATGTATACGTACACAGTAGCTAAATCTCAATTCTCCGAATTTGTTGGGGTTGCTTGCAGATTATATGCTCTGAGAAAAGCTGGATACATACAGCGAGAAGTAATTCAATAACCCATATATCAACATAGTTCATCATTCAATAACTTTATATTCTGCGACCAAACTAATAAATATTGCTAAACATTGGATGTCGTACTTGTAGGTGAATGAAATGGTGGTTGTAATACTGATGGAGTTGGGAACAAGGCTTATGGATGCCCTTCTTGAAGCTATAATTGATATGGCATCTTTTTTTTGTTTCTATTTACACCTTTCCTTTATTCCTTGAAATACAAATTCTCACCTTGTATAACTATTAAGCAGACATTTGCCGATGCTGATGGAGATGGTCGAATAAGCAAGGAAGAATGGAGAAATATTGTCATGCGATGTCCTTTCCTTTTGAAAAACATGACCTTTTCTTATTTGAGGTATGATCTTAAAATCATTTTACCTTCAGTAATGCTTATGCTATCGATTCAAGTTTTTAGTTTTTCAAACTACTATGTATTGTTGACTCAGTTGATGCTCTCCGGTTTTTTTTTTTTTTAACAAATTGGATAAAGGGCCTGTCAAATGAATTGGTATGTAGTAAAATAATTTAATTTATATTTCATTGGATAAACTAGTTGTTTATTTTAGAGGAATGAATTGAGAATGAAGAGCAATCATTTTAGAGGAATGCAGTAAAATAATTGTCCATTGAATAAACTCCTCAGATTTAGTTTGTCAATCCAAAAGGTATATAGACTTATTAATTATGATCTTAAAGTGGTGACTTCTGACAGATTCTTTAAATTACTGACAAGCTTGGCTTGCATTCTCTCCGTCAAAGGCACTGGTGAATTTCTTTTCCCTCTTATTTAAGTATATAAAACATTAATTAGTAATTTAGCATAAGATTAAGGGAACAAACCAAAAAAAAACCTGAGTGCTACTCTTTTTTATTTATATTATACCAAGTAAAATTGATTGTTTCATTTGGCAAGTCATATGGTGAGCCATCGGGCTCACCGATATATCGCCCAACTAATTGCAAACTATAAAATGAATAATATTGTTGTTGTCTTAAATATTTTGGAGTGGGTATTGTGGCATATAGCATCCATTTTTCATTCCAGGACAGTGCTAATTGTATTGGGGTTTTTAGGCACAAGAAGCCTGATACAGTTAGCGTGTGCACATTGGGTTCAATTAAGGTAGGGTACCTGTTTTCCTTGTATTAGAAAAGGCCATGTACAAGTAGCTTACTATTTTTTAATATTCTCAGCAGCTTAGATAAATTTACTCAAATCTAATATTGTCCTAATTAATAAAGGTTGTAGTCATAGTTATTACTAGTATACTCTATTTTTGGTAGTCTACTGGAAATGTCTCAAGTGAAGATTGAATTTGTCACAATTCAATACATTAAAGGACTTAGCCTTGAATTTGTCAATCCAAAAGGCTAAACCCAGATGAAAAAAAGGAGGCTCTGAATTTAAAGTTGCTCAACTAATTTATTTCAATTATTGTCTATTAGCTACTGGTCTTATTAAAGCATTTTGCCCTCTACAAGTGATATTCGCCGCTATTGATTGAACTTCGACAGATGGATCAAAAATCCAAGGGTATGACATTTAGTTATATGAACAGCCGACGCTTATGTGGTGGTTACATTGAAGAAATAAGTTATCTTGATGTTACTGATGTTGAGGATTTCATTATGTGTTCTTTGTAGGAGAGAACGTATGTTTTGAAATATGAACTATGTTTTGTCTTTTGGTGTACTCAAATTGACATTAATATGGAATAGATTAACATATGTATTGAATTTGATAATTCATGGATTGAAATTGTTTTTTTGTTAGTTGATACTTAATTTTATTATCATTAACATGCGTTATATTTGCTGATTATTGTAATTTTTCATTCATACATTTCTCTTTAAATTACTTTGAAGATTCATTTTGATTGCTATTATTAAAATGTAATGTATAAGAATAGCTCTTGAAAAGCCTTATAACTATATGACATAAGTGCTATAACTTGTTGATTTAATTGTGTCATATAGCCGCTATCGAGTAAATATGTTATAGCGGTTATATTGTGTTATAAATATTCTTATTTTCGTTGAGATTTAGATGTTTAATAGCGGTGAGAATGAGCTATTGTCTTTAAGTAACATAGCGGCAAAATTGTGTTATATAACTATGCTCTTTTATAGCGGTTTTTTTGTGTTATAAATATTTAGGAGTTTTTTATAACATGTCAATATACAACGTTTATCGAACCGCTATAGAATTGATTTATAGCGGCTATATGCCGCTATAAAAGACAATTTCTGTTGTAGTGATTAATATCTGGAATATATGTATACATATATACATACATACATATATATATATATATATATATATATATATGTGTGTGTGTGTGTGTGTGTGTGTGTGTGTGTGTATACTTGGCTGCCATGAAAGGAAATTATTATATGTTAGACATATAAGAAAAACATGTGATGAACAAACATATAAATACATGTCATGATCTAATCAGATTTGATCTGATTATCTATGACAATCAAAATAGTTATAAACACATCCAATATGATTTGATTTATTCTGTCTAAATATCACAGTAAGATGTATTGAAATGAACTGATATATAAACACATTGGATTTGATCTGATTATTGGTTTATTTCAGTTACATTAAAAAAAATTATGTAATGCTGTGGTATGCATATCAGATATGATCTGGTTTATTCCTTCCTATGTTATGTATATATATATATATATATATATGAATAAAACTGGAATTATTATATCAGATATGATCTGATCAGTCTTATTTTATTTCAGATGTGTGTATATATGATGATAAGCAATGAGAATTATCAGATGTTGATCTGATTCTCATGATTCATGTTCCAGCTGAACCAAGAACTAAATCTGATGCGGACAAAATGCATTTGATCAATGAAATTGTCCTTAGAGTATATACCAACATTTGATTACTGTGTTATTCCCTGATATGTTATGAGATATCCCTGTGATGTTATAATTGCATTCATATATATATATATATATATATATATATATATATATATATATGTAACTGATATGAGATGTCATATGATTCGATCTGGTTTGTAATAATTCAAGTTCTGATATGGATACATGTATAATGTTGAAAATCTGCAAGTGTTTTCTGTATTGATCTGCAGTGTGGTTTCATGTTGATATCTCATTTTTTTCCAAAATGTTTGAACAATGATGGTATAGAAAAGTTTGCAAGTTTACTCAGATTCATGTTCGTCTTGAATTTAAAAACTGTTTAGTTTTATTCATGTTTTACTGCAAAATTTTCAAATTATATCTGTGTTACAAACCTGCATGTATGGGCCATTATATTAGTTAATGGGCCGTTTTTATACTGCTAAAGCTGAAATGTAAACAAATATGAGTAAGTTTATGTTTAATTAAGTTTGGCAAATATTCTTGCATGTATAATTTTTCATGAAAATAGTTTCAGCCGAATTACAATGCATATATGATACTATGGCTGTACAAATATATATTTATTTAATTCAAAATTAATACTATTTGTTTTAGAAATATTTAGTATTCTTGATTTTGGAATTAAATTTCTTATATTTAAAATAATGTATTTTAAACTTGTGAAAGAATATATTATCTTACTTATTCAATATTAAATCCCTATCAAAACTATTGTTTATATTAAATCACGGTGACGTCTTCCAATAATATACTCATCACTATCCAGTATTATTGGTTGTAACTAACGCCAAAGCGTTGTGCACCCTTTAATTTTGGTTATATGCGATAGAGCAAAATGTGGTGCTCCAACCTATTATTGGGCCTGCTTTAACTAGGCTGCATAATACGATTATGGCCTTAGACAAACAGCATGATTTATTCTATATTTTGAGCAACAGAATAATACATAACAAAATGTTCGACATGTGATCCAAAAATTATATAGACGATATAATTGACATAAGATGTCTACCTAAAATGTTTTGTTTTGAGTTTAGCCAAAGCTGGGTCAAAGCATGATTAGATATGGATTTTGGAACATCGATATATTTATATATTAAAATAGGGATGTTGATTTGAGTGGGAGCATTTTTATTTATGCATTTATTATTAACCATGATTATTGTCATTTTGATTGTCAAAATTATTTGTTACTATTTATTATCTCTTGTAGATTCTAAATGGCTAAAAACACCAATAACTTGTCATTGAGATCTGTTCTTGAAAAGGAAATACTGAATGAAATAAATTTCCTAGACTGGCACCGAAACTCAAGCAAGAAAGGAAGCTGTATGTACTTGATTGGCCTACTCCAGAGGCTCCACCAAGCACTGCACCCCGAGATAGATCACTACAAAAAATATGCTTTTGCTTACATTTATTAGCGGTGTTTCAAAGGCAAGAGCGACTATTACTGTTTTATGCCATAATTTCAATGCTTAACGCTTACCCCCCCATTACTTTTATTTCCCTTCCCCCGAAAGTTGGTTGTTACGTTTCTCATTTTAGTCTTCGTCTTAATTTTCCTTTAGTTCCAAAAATCTATATGCCCTAATTTCTTACCGTCCACTTCGTATTTCCTCCGTCATTTCGTCGCGCTGCTTCTCTCTGATCCACTACTGCTCTTCACAGTCGATTGAAAATGCGCTTATCCTCTCCATCAATCGAAGATTTCAACGTGTTACTCGCCATTGGTATGGATTTCTCAGAATTCGCCCCATTTTATATTGTTCAATACTGAATTTACATATTGATTTGCAAAAACCCTGATTCGCTACTCGTCATCGTCATTTTTCCAAACCCTAATTTGTGCATAAACCCTAATGTGGATTAAACTATAATGCTATCACTATTTTTTCCAATAATTGTTTCAAATTTACTTTTCCTTTCAGTAAAGTTTTTGATCTTTTTAATTATTCCTTAATATTATAAGGAAAAATGTCAAGAAATGAGGAAACTTTAAATATATATAGGTATTCGTATGAGTATATTTTTATGCAGTGGATAAATCAGAATAACTATGGTTTTTGTTTATAAAGGAACTTTATTATAAAAATATTTGTCTATAGGACCTTTTTTATATAAACATTTGACTAAAAGGAATGAAAAATCACTTATTTAGGAACTCAAAAAAAAAATTTGTTGATAAATAAGAAGAGTCATGCTAACAGGGACATCTGGAGTACATTTTTTCAGGGTAATATCAATTTGAGTGATTACATATTGTATTTTTGTAATAGATCAGAAAAAAGTTCAAAAGAAGACTACAACTTGTAAGAAACCTTATATATACATATATGTACGTACAATATCTAGATGAAAGATTTCTAATGCAAAAGAGAATACAAAAATATTGTTTAAGACTTAATCTAAAAAAAAGTGAAGATAAGGGAAGTTAAGGATACTATGCTGGATTGAGTAAATTGCTATTTTGTATAATATAATAATTTGTATCACAAGTACCTCAGTTGGTTGAATTCTTTTTGTTAGCCTACAACACTCCCAAAGTGCAAATTGAATTGTGATTGTAGCATGTGTCAAACTTAAAATTTGAAATTGTTGAGTATGTTTTATAGTTGTCTCATTGCAGATATTGGTTTCTTAGATTAAGTTTTATACTTGTTTTGCTTCTGACATCTTTTCAATTAAAAATGTGTGCACAAATGCATAGATGTAATTGGCAGCAATCTTATTGGCTAAATGTATTTGGTTTTCCAGCTTGATACATGAATGAATAATTGAAGACGTTTACGTGATTCATACAGAATAAATCTTGATTATAGTTATTATACTCAATTAATACATATGCTTAAACACCTTGAGTTGTCCCACCTTATTATAATCTGAAGTGTGATCCTTCCTATGCCACAAAGAATTTTAAACCCAAACTGCCTTCAGCCCCATTTAGATATTTCTTTTTAATGCCATTTATTATGTCTTTGTCCATTTTCTTACCACTTATATGCTACTTGTACTACTGCATGTTGCTGTATGCAACAATGTAGTAAGAAAAAAAGTTTAAACTCCACTTTTGAAATCAAGTTGCAGTTTGGTTGATATATGTATACTCTTAACCAAAGCTCTCTCTCTCTCTCTCTCTATATATATATATATATATATATATATATATATATATATATAGCTAACTGAAGCTTATTTCATTTCCACCTCCTTGAGTAATATAAAAACCTTAGAATAGTGCTTTAGTGGTAATGATATGGAAATAAAGTCCATCAATGGAACAAACTTATCGTTTAGCTGCTATTATTGGTTTTTGATGATAATTTTTTTATTTAACGTGTGGGGCTCAGACTATTGGTGCTCTGTTGCTCTCCATTTGATATTCTCACTCTCATTTCTTGCATATTTTTTTTACACCTTGGACATATATGTATAAAAGAATAATATATGATCATAATCTATGAACAATTTCGTCGATAAAAGACATTTTACTTTTTTTTTTAAATCTTACCTTATATGTTGTCTGTTATTACATTCCCATTTAAGCTTTTACCCACATAAACATTTTTTTAAATCTTACCTATATTGTTTCATCAGCCTATTTACGTACTATACTTCAATTGCACACTGTTATCTTTATATACATTGCAATTACAAACCTTAGAATGGATAAAAAATTGGACACTTTATTTAAGTCATAAACCTTTTTCTATAGATGTAAAATTATATGAAAATGGATTTTATTCTCATATAAATCAATCTTGGTTTCGATTAAGGTATGCTTGAAATCCAAATTTAGAATGGGAAGTTTACATTTATAAAATAGTCGGACACGGGAAGGAATTCAAATTTGTTGTTTTATAGCGCTACAAAAAGTGTTTTGCGGCATTTATTCTCCTTGGGATTGCCAAATTATAGTGATTTTATTCTCCAGAAAATTAACATTCTTACTTTTTTACAGTTAATTTTTTCCACAATTTTTTAAACCAAGATCTATTTAATTATTAATACATTTATAATCTCTTTCTTTTGTAATCTTTGATAAGGCAACATAATTGTCTGATTACCATTTTTGGAGACGAGAGGAAGACAAGTTTTGGCTTGACTCATTTTTTTAATTAGTTGCTCATCTATTTTGGGGATAAGAGTTAATTGACTTATTGTGGGATATGCATACTAACCTATGCATGGAGTAGAAAGTCATATATAAGCTAGACTTAACGTGTTTGGAAGGATGAATAAACATGTATTCATTTTCTAAGTTCATTTACTGCTATATATATGTAAAATATTGAATACCTCTACAGTTTGCAGTGTATGTGTTCTGCAAAAATGTGTGTTTCAGTATGTCGATTACGTTTAATGATAAATGAACAGTGATGCCTATGTTTGTTATGTGCAATACATATAAGATTCTTTGACTTTCATGGCTATCACTAGGAATGAATGTTGCATGTACTTTCATTCTATTTCCTCCAGCGTGATGAATTTTTTTTCATTACTTTGGGAATATTTTGTATGATTACAGGGTTTTTGGAAATAATGTGGGGGATCATGCATTGGAATCTCAGAAAGGAAATATAAAGAGTAAGCAGAATCTTTACATTGTCTTTTTAAGATTTTCATTTTAGGAACAGTCAAAATTTCAAACTACAATATCATGTTTATTACAGTATTTAACATTTTTATATTTGTAATTCATTAATATATTCATGTAATTGTAAGACTTAAATTTACAGTATTATGTTGCAAACTTGGTGTGGAGTTATATGTTATAAAATACAATATCATATTACTTCATTTCGTTTGCACACATAAGCATAGGAAATTATAATTTTGAACACCATTAAACTCATGAGTCTCTTTTTCAAGTAATGGCCCTAACATAACAACTTGGTATACCATATCCTTCGATTCAAGTAAACTGTTCATCTGCACTAAGTTAGTTGTAATAGTGAAGTTCATTTTCCGTTCCCCCTTTTTGCAACGTAATGAAAGGCTCTTCACCTAAATTCAGTCAGAATGAAGGCAGAAGACCAAGTTGCTTCATTTCTTTAATCCCGTACAGGGTTTTAATTTGAGAATTATTTTTATGGTGCAGTTATTTTATTGCAGACATGCATAAGGAATTTGCATAGTACTATTACTTAAACAGGATCATGCATGACATGTGGCTGAGAGGTGGGATCCAATGGTTGCAACAATTGGCAGGGAATTGTGACAATAAGGATGCTACCAAGGCTTCGACTATTGCATACGGTTAGAAGTTATTGGTTATTGAATGACTTTTCAGTTTTTTCAATTACTGTTTTTCCCTTATTTCTCTTCCATTCTCCTTCAATGATAAGAAACCCAAAATGGATAATCGTGCATCCATCTTCGGTTAGTCATTGTTCTATCACCATTGTTGCTCGCCTTCATTCACGTCCACTTTCATCTATCTTTGCCTTCATCTAATGCTGCAAGATTAGAGTTTTTCCGATTTATGGTTTCATACTATCGTTGGAAACTCTTTGTCGGTTCCATTTTAAACTATTATTTATCCTTTTGGTGATTTGTTTCAATCAAAATGTTTGTACTAGTATAATTATACTAATTGATATAACTCTATTTGCACTTTGAAATATTTTGGATTAGAGGTGCTAGTTATAATCTTATCTTTGACTTGGCGGTAATGTTGGTTATCCTATGCCCGAAAGTTATTTGCTGTAATGCTTTAATAATATATTCATTTTTAATATTTGTGTAGCATGCGTAGAGCACTTATTAACTTGAGCATGTTTCTTATTCCCTTTTCTCCTAACAGTCTTCTATGTGGATCATGGGTAAAAGTCGGTAGTTATTGAATTATCTTTTTTCAGTGATTTATTAAAAGCTATTATTGAAATCATAAAAAGTAGAACCCTTATCATAGTGTAATTGAGTATGTGTTTTATTTTCCTCATAAAAACATTTTGGCTTGTAATATATTTTCCATATTCATGAATGCATAAACATTAGGAACAAATTTGGGTAAATATGTGTTGTATTATGAGGACAAAGTTTACATCAACACTGGAAAATTGCTCTACATTATTCCTTCATATTTTTTCTATTTTGGTGCAAGTTTGTGAATCACATGCTGAGTTGTTGACTGATTGCTACTCTCTGTTTTGATGCTTATTTGTTGGTGATCAAGGGGCAGGGCCGGTTCGACCACATGGTTTGCCCTAGGCAACCCAATACCTTTTTAGTAAAAACACTGTGCAGACGAGCTAAAATCTGGTTAACAAAACTCTCCCCTTCAAGGTTTTGATAAAAATTTGCCCTCGAAAGGTATTGAACAAGTGATCTCCAAGCTGGAACACAGGTTTAATACCACCAGGCCAAGTCATTTACTGAACAATCAAAACAATAACCTTATATATATTTAACTTATACTATATCTCCTCCTCCACCATCCACCACTTTGTTGCCCCTTCCGGTGGGTTGCCCCAGGCGGGTGCCTGGCCGGCCTAGCCCCTAAACCGGGCCTGTCAAGGGGAAATGATTATCAAAAGTGTCTTTAATGTTCCACTAGAGGACGCTAAGATAAAAACATATAGTTTTATTACTTTATTAATGGCCATTATAGTCCTAATTAATTGTCATTTATGCATAGTTGTTTGCTTTTATTCAGTTAACTGGCGTCCGTGAATTATAAGTCTAAACCGTTTGAATCAAAAAAAGGATTATGAACATAAAACTTTGTATATGAAATAAAACGGAAGATAATGTCAAAACAAAATAAACAATGAGTCATTGTCAAGTAAAGGATTATGGACATAAAACTTTGTATATGAAATAAAACGAAAGATAATATCAAAACAAAATAAACAATGAGTCAATGTTAAGTAAAGGGTTCGTGATTGAAAAAGCAGAGCCAAATCATGCAAAACAAAAGGATGTACAAGAGAATTATACAATATCTCTAGCAAAATATGGATAAAGAAAAACAAGTTTGGCTATTTTTTATGTTGTTAATATAATATATTTTAGTTTTTTCTTTCATATTTTATGATAATGTACATCACACTGTTTATAAACTTTGTATACTTAACTTTTGAATGCCAAGCACGCTTGCATTCGGGATGCCTATCACTTGGTTGTATTGCCGGAGATGAGTTATTGAATTCTTGTTAATTGATATTTTGTTTTGTACTGCTCTTAGCACATATTTATCATCACAGTTTTCATTTTCCCATAACATATTTGAAATGATATAACTTGTGTGTCGTAAACATTTTTTTAGATTTCACCTCTTAAATGGAAGCTTTAGAGCTTACTAGGAATGCAAAACTGTGTAGGGCAAATTTTCACAACCTTTTCTGATTATAAGAAAAATATTAGCTAGCATGCATTAGTTTAAAGTATGAAGGAATACAATGTAGTTATTTTCAGCAAAGAGTTAAAATAGGTCCATCAGTTTTGTCACATCTTATTTGACTAAATGTAATATTTATTTAATGATCAAGTGATAGTTTCCTCTTTACTCATCATATTCAATTTGCACACCAGAATAATATGCACTTATTGGTTCCATGTTTCTGCTTCATTTTGTTCTTACATTTTGTGTCCTCTTAAACACAAGATTGTGAAGATGTTGAACTAACACTAGCAAAGCTATGTATTAGAAGATGTTTATACATACCTAAATATGCTTATGCATGTGCATGTTACCAATATATGTGTGTGTGTGTTGTACTAAAAAGATTCCTTCTAGCTGTACATCAAAGTGCTATATTGTTATGGACATGAATAAGGCAACAGTCTAGACCGAGATGGTGGATCCATGATGGATGAAGCGGTATATACTATATAGTGGCAAGGTTGCAACAATATAAAGAGGAACTCAGTTAAACTCAAGTAATAATATTGGAACTGCAGTAATAATATAGGAACCGTAGTAACTATGCCATTAGTTTAGGATAAGGTAAATAGGAAACATACTAGAGTAAATGAGTAAACAGAACTGACAAAGGAAACAGAAGTGTTGTTGAAGCATGAAACATTAGCTTTGTTTGAATTAAAAAGGGCATCCTTAAGTATACTGAACTGGCGAATTGAGTTAGCAAAATGAAAAATACTGAAGTATGGAAGTTTAAAAAGAAGTAATAGAGGTTTTAACTTATGTAATCAAACATTGTGGAAGCAGTATATGGATATGATTACCGAAGTCAAACCTGAGGCAAGTTTGTAATTGTAGAGGAGGCACATAGACAGAACTGAGACAATATTGAGGTATTTGAAGCACACTGGAGTATGGCAGCAGGCGAGTTTTGCAACAGCGAAGCCCTACGCTGAAGACATATCTCCAATGCATGGCAGTGCTTAGGGAATAATGCATTAAAAAGGGCCAAATTTGAAGCATGGAGCTTGGGGAGTAACATTTCTTAGGTATCAATCGCTCATAACATAAGAACTGACTTCAAACTGTGAAACTGAGGTGGTCAAAATGATGATTAGTGCAACAAGATTGTCTCAGTGAAGGACTATTGACATGAATAGTTCAGGCAAGATCTTGCAAACGTATAAAGATTGTGTGAGCTATTTTGTATGTCGGTAAATTCTCATAAAGTTTGAATCAAAGTAGAGAAATCATAGAAGAAAAATAGAGATTCAGCTCCAAAAATACATAGGAAACTTGGCAGTCGAGCATTGATAACTACTAGAAACTACTGAATCCCAAGATAAGACAAACACCATATGGGGATGCACTGGATGTGAAATTTTGTACCCATTTGCTGGAAGGATTGTAGTTGCAACGTGACTAGACTTGTGTCAACAGTAGTGAAATTGCTGAAGTGCTGCTCTGAAACCATAATTGTGCTGAATTGCTTTGGTGCGGTGTATATACTGGATAGTTGTTAAACTTATTATTGGAGTGAAGTTTCCCTTTAGTTGTATATGTTCTAACTGCTAATTGAACAATAATGTTGCTAAGATGTTGTTTGGCTAAAGGGTAAAATATAGCTACTATGGGAAAAATAGTCTGAAGAGTGGTTTAGATTGGCTAAAATTATGTACTGGCGAGCTATGTTCCTGTCCAGAATGGTTTAGTATGTTGCCTTTGGAAATTATATCTAGACTGCTTACTAGTGAACATGTACTGAAGAGCATAAGTACCACCATACTTTTGAGTGAGGCTGTGCGTTCATTGTAGGACAGGAGCTGGTGTGGAAATGGGGGCTGTGAACGTTAAGTACTGAGCTAGTACTGATTGGCTAGGGCAGGCAGAAATAGCCAAACTGAATCATGTCCTTCTGGACTGTGTACGTACTTGAGTAGAGAGCATGAGTCGTCCATGTAGGGACGAATGTAATATCATAGGAGACTGCTAGGCTTAAAATTAAAGGGTAACTAAAAGATAATTGTTGAGCTGGAACAGAGTGGCGAGAACCTCCATTTGTGAAACACTATGTAAAACTAATTCCTAGTTCGAATAATATATATATATATATATATATATATAGGCAAGGGACCGGCAACACCCCAAATGCCCCCTGATATCCACCACCGATTTATATTAAATAAAGTGAGTGGGAAGTGAGAATTAGTGGAAGGAGAGAGAAGGAGAAATGCTTGGTGGAGAATGAGGGGCATTTGGGGTGCTGCAATGTTATGGATGCCCTCGAACTTGCCTCATATATATATATATATATATATATATATATATATGGGATGAGATCAAGAGCACCCCAAATAGTGTAGCACCCCTTTAGCCTTCTAATTTCAACCACATATTCCTCACTCTCTCTCCTTCCACCAACTCTTTCTCTTTACACTAACATATTTAAGTATGAGTGGCTACAATTCGGTGCAAATGGGGTGCCATAGAGCGTTCCTCTCTCTCTCTCTCTCTCTCTCTCTCTATATATATATATATATATATATATATATATATATATATATATACACGGGCTGTAATTCTAGCAAACATAGGCATGCATCGAGTGGTCGTTATCCTAGCAGTGCAAAGTGGTAGCCCAAGATACGTCAAGGTATCATTACTACAACACAGAACAGTTTTAGAACATAAGTCGTTAACTTGGCTACTCGAAAGCCCGACTGTCATCATATCAGATTTTTGCTGGTTCACTTTTAGACCGGTCATGGTGTAGAAGATATCAAGGGTGTCGAAAATAGTATGAACTGTTCCTACATCAGGCGTGCAGAAAATAACGAGGTCATCCGCAAACAGTAACGATATATATATATATATATATATATATATATATATATATATATATATATATATATATATATATATAGGGAGGGTTCCGCTACACCTCTTATTTTGCATGTGAACTCTCGCCCTTAATCTCCACCACCCATTTCCCCACTCATTCTCTCTCTTCCCATTTCAATATTATTTCTTAGTGGGACGAGAGAGAATGAGTGGGGAAATGAATGGTGGAGATTAAGGGGGAGAGTTCACGTGCAAAATAAGAGGTGTAGCGGAGCGCTCCTCATATAGGCGAGCGTTCAATGACACCCGAAACAGTGCAGCACCCCTAAATGCTCACTATTTGGGAGAGAGAAACGGGATATGCGGTGAAAATTAGGGGCACTTAGGGGTGTTGCACTGTTTCGGGTGCCATTGAACGCTTCTCTTTCTCTCTCTCTCTCTCTCTCTCTCTCTCTCTCTCTCTATATATATATATATATATATATATATATATATATATATATATATGAGAGCTAGGTTCAATGGCACCCCAAAATTTGAGCATCCTTATAGCATCTCACTTTTAAACCACTCATTTATATTAAAAAATGTTAGTGGAGGGAGAGAGGTGAGGGAGAATGAGTGAAGGAGGGAGAAGAGGGATTATGTGGTAGAAAATAGGAAGGCTAAAGGGGTGCTCAAATTTTGGGGTGCTATTGAACCTAGCTCTCTCTCTCTCTGTATCTATATATATATATATATATATATATATATATATATATATATATATATATATATATATGGTAAATGTAGGGAAAAATGAGATCTCAAAGACAACGTTGCACTCTTAGTGACATTTTTTTATAACTTTTTTGTTTATCTTGAGATCCAGTTTTTTTATTAAAAGAAGAGGGAAAAAAATAAGACCTTTTATTTGATTCGTCCCTCGTTATTTGTCTTGTTTATATTTAGCACTAATATTTGTTTGTCCTACATGCGTTGATGTAGGATGATACCGCTCTTATGCAAGCAGAAAAAGAAAAGAAAAGGCAAATTATTTAGGTATAAAAAGCGTATATTTACCTCATTTTGTCTAACTAGATTAGTTTTTTCTTATCGTATACCAGGTTTGCACCAGAAAGACTCAGAATCGCATGAGCAACTTATGATGGCTGTTGAATTTCTTATAAGAATTATGTAATATGTACAAGTTTACCGAAGGTGATTATGCTAAACTCATTGGAAAAACGTTATCAACCACTATAATTTTTCATGCTTTGATGTTGTTATCATGTTTTAGTCTTGCGTGCTAGCCATTGGCTATGCTTTTGCATGTCAACCGTATTTTAGAACATATATGTTTATGGTCTTAATCTTCAATGTCCATTTATATTTCATAATTCACATTGCATTTTTATTCTTTTATTTCTAAAGAATTTCTACAAAAATTTGTGGAATTGCGTTTTTTTTTTAATTTGTACAATGTTTTAGTTAGATATACAAGTTTTTATGTTGATTTTGTAAAGCAACTTAAGTTCATGTTGTTTAATAACATATGATAATTCTAACTATTAACCGTTATACTTATGTTATAGGTAATTAGTATTTTCGAAGTGAAGAACGACCACATCAAAGAACTATCGGTAGTTAAGCTATGAACAAGACATTAACTATTTGTGTTATAATATTTTGTTCGTACTAGTTGTGTATACTTGTTTGTAAGTGGTTATGGTTTGTGGATTTGCTTATTTGGTCGAAATACTATTACTGAAATAATAATGGATACTATACTTGAATTTACGAATAATGCATTCTTTTAATTGTTTGAATATGGTGATTATCGATGTTAGCTTGAAATGATAATTATGTGATTGATTATTTGTTATAATATCCTCATTATACATAACACTATTGGAAACGATATAAATTATCAACAGTAGATAGCCACGATTAAATGTGACGTACATCAATTAGTAAGTTTTAGTAGCGTTTTAAGAATGCTACAAGAGAAATTACAGTTTATAAAAATAATAATTATAGTAGCGTTGGAAAAACGCTACATAAAATATAAAAAAGGACGAAGCAACTCTTTCGTTGCATTTTTAAGACGCTGCCAAAAAACCTTTTGTAGGGTTTTAGAAATGCTACGATATGCACATTTTTGGTAGCGTTTACTGTAGCGCAACTAAAACTTTTAGACTTTTAGTTGCATGTCGTGTAGCAGCGTTTACCGAAACGCTACTACAAGTTTTAGCAGCGTTTTTACAATGCTACGAAAGGTCTTTTCTGGTGTAGTGAATGCTCATAAGAAACATCAAGACGATGCTCTTGATGTTAGCTGCCTCATGCTGGCAACCATGAATCCTGTGCTTCAGAAGCAACACGAGTTCATCGATGCTTATGATATGATCGAGCACCTTAAGAAGTTGTTTGAAGGGCATGCTCGTCAAGAAAGGTATGACACGAGCAAAGCACTATATCACTGCAAGATGGGTGAAAAGGAACCCGTTGGTCCACACGTACTGAAGATGATTGGTTATATAGAGTATCTCGAGAGGTTAGGGTTTCCTTTGACACCGGAAGCTCAAACCGATTTTGTGCTCCAATCATTAAACAGTAAGTATTCTTCATTTGTTATGACCTATCTCATGAACGAGACTGAGAAGCCCTTGACTGAGTTATTGAGCATGTTGAGAACTGCTGAGAATAACATGAAAAAGGCAGAACCAACTGCCATGATGATGGTACAGAAGGAGACTGCTAAACCCAAAGGCAAGGGCAAGAACAAGAAAACCTAGCTTAAGAAGACTGCTAATAAGACCAATTTCAAAAAGGCATCAAAGCTTAAAGGAGGGGTTACCAAAGAGGGTGATTGTCACCACTGCGAAAAACCAGGTCACTGGAAATGCAACTATTATGCTTATTTGGAAGAACTAAAGAAGAAGAAGGGAAGTTTGACTTCGCCCAATTCAGGTATAAATGTTATATATGTCAACTTATCTACTTCATCATCATGGGTATTAGATACTGGATGTGGATCACATATATGTGTCAATTTGCAGGAAATGCAAAGGAGTAGAGATTTGGCAGAAGGAGAAGTGGACTTGCGTGTGGGAAATGGAGCAAAAGTTGCCGCATTAGCCATAGGAAGCTGCCACTTGTCCTTACCAACTGGATTAGTTTTGAAATTAGAAGATTGTTATTTTGTTCCTTCCATTAAAACAAATATTATTTCTGTATCTTGTTTGGACAAGTTAGGATTTTCATTTATAATAAAAGACAGATGTTGTTTGTTTTATTTGAATGAGATATTTTATGGAAGTGCACAGTTAATTAATGGTCTCTATGTTCTTAATTTTGATTCGCCAGTTTATAACGTTAATACCAAAAGGATTAAATCAAATGATTTAAATCCAACGTACCTTTGGCATTGTCGTCTTGGCCATATAAACGAGAAATGCATATCGAAACTCCATAAAGATGGAATTTCGGATTCATTTGATTTTGAATCATATGAAGATTGCAAATCTTGTTTATTAGGCAAGATGACTGTGAAAACCCTCAACTTCCCCGTAAAGGAAAGCGTCGGATATTTCGAGAACAAGCCACAACAGAACGCATATAGAAGAACATTTCATTGTATATTACAACAATGCACCAGATTACAAGAATATACAGAGTATGAATAAATATTACACAGAAATATCAGAGATTTAAATTACATTTAAATACATCGCAGCGGAAAATAATACAATACACAACTAGAAGGAGATATACAGATACAAAGCTTTCCGGATATCGTTCCAGCTGTAAACCAGGATCCTGTGAATATAAATCTGCAAAACCAAAACTACTAGCTGCCCGTGTCAAAATAGGGGCACCCAGAGTTTAGGTTAAAACAATAAACTCCAGGTCAGTCATGGGACTGGTGTGAGAACTAAAACAGTTG
Source organism: Allium sativum (assembly GCA_030737875.1). NCBI lineage: Eukaryota > Viridiplantae > Streptophyta > Magnoliopsida > Asparagales > Amaryllidaceae > Allium > Allium sativum. The sequence continues at coordinate 418,782,104 of CM060924.1, forward strand.
ATCTTTATTTTAAAGTTAGGTAAATCAAGGGACCACGCCGTATAACACGGAATGGGTTTCCTCCCAAGAATACCAGTGCATAAAACAAACAGCGCAATGCTAAATAAAGAAAAATGAAGCTGTTATAAGACCCAGGTCCCATCACACAATGCAACGCAGCCGAGGATAGGGTTTTCCCTTATAACAGCCAAAGAATGCTTGATACGTTTAAAACAAATCATTTGATACTATTATAAGCGCATAGTGTATAAAACAACTTCAAATCATAAGTATCAATCATAGGCGGCATGAATGGCCCATAACACTATGTCGCCATATATAAGTTTACAATCAAAACCGCAAATGTCGTATTGGAAGTTGGGTTATCATTTATGGTATGAACCGAGGCTAGGGGCAAGATCCTCACTGATTCGAGACTGCCTAGCCCGAGTCTCAGGATCAGAACGCATCGACCCTTGGATCGTCAGGGCCGGTCCACACGGAGTGGATTAAAATATCTGAGCACTACGTTTCGCCGCCCTTTGGGGCGTAAGCGAGCCAACTAAATGACTCCATCGGTTCGAGAACGACCGATCAATCCGAGGCGCCTCGCAACAGCAACAACCACATAAGTCAAACTCGTCAGGGCGTGTAAAACCACTGACGCCACTTTTAGCTAGGAGGAAACGTAGGCCCTCCCTGATGTCCGTCTCCCGTTTTTGATTCATACCGGGTGTGATACTCGCGAATCAACGTTACACAAAGCTACGCCACAAAGGCCGTGCTTCGATGATCAACCACAAGACTTTGCTTTTCAACAAAAGCCTTGATCATTTGCCACTTAGGCATGCCACACAGGCAATTCACTCCATGCGATTGATATCCATCAATATATAACCCCTGAGCTCGTACGTCTCAGAGAAGGGCGTTAAGCAAGAGAATAAATTCTCCGCCGCCAAACAGATATATATTTAATAGAGATCAATCACACGGACTAAAATCCAATGTCAGACACACAGTCCATTTACAAGTCCGTTCTGGGGCTGAACGAAACCGGAGGCACCTAGTACCCCGCATATCCATCGATCTCCAAGTACGTCTGGACGATCACTAACTGTTTCCATCTTCTTGGGTGTACAGCCCAATCAAGATCATCAGTAATTACCCAAACGACGTGAAGACCTCCGGTCTTCGACCATCGTCTTCATCTTCGACTTATCGTCGTATCAGTTATTCAGAATGGGATAAACCCGGTCTTTCCGAATAACTCGCGTATATTTTAAATAAGTGTTACACAAACACAACATACGCCTCATTCCAATTCATTAGTCACTAACCGTAAATTAATCAAGAGAATAATTCCCCAAATATTAACCCCGAAGGCCGAAACCAACATCAGATCAATATTCAGAAAACCATTCTGCTTGGCCAACCGACAGTTAGTTTCTAAATTTCACATTCATAGGGAAAGGTTCCCATTAATTTTATCCAAGATAAATTCCTTGAATTTATTCTTAAATCTATTTTTGAATATCAATTCAAACAAGTCGGGATTAGCGAACCTTACCGAAGTAATCATTTGTTTTTAATTTCCCAATCCCAACCTATTCATCCCATGAAGTAAAACTGGTTATACTTCATATCTAACACCACGGTGTTATCGGTAAATTCAATTACCATTTCACGTTCAAATCTAATTAAAGATTTATCTATCGCCTGGAGCAAAACTGGTGATACTCCATTTCGATTATTTCAATCTAATTAAAGATTCATTAAAACTCCACTTAGTTTTAATCGTTAACTGGGTTAAAGAATCAGTGTCATTTAAAAACACGGTTCGCGATAAACCCAAAATCACATTCATTAATCATCGGGTTAAAGAACGAGTGTTATTTAAAACACTGTCCACGATAAACCCAAAAATCAATATCGATTCAATTCCAATTAAATGTTATTTAATTGGTACACTTCATCAAATCTAAATAAAAAGATTTAATCTTTTCTCAACTGGGTCCAAGAACAGTGTTAGTGAAGACACTATTCACGACAAACCCAAATCACATTTGATATTCAATACAAGGCTCTGAATAGAAAATATCCCGGCTTATATTCAATATCCAATTCTGCGGCCAACAAAGATCGTATTGGAAATAACGATATATATATCTATATCTTTCAAATTTCCATAACAACCTTTGTATAATCACGAAATCCAACATCGAAACATTCCGAAGACAATTTCGATTCAAATCCATTCCAATGCAATCATTGGAAATTCTGGTTATTATCAAAACCATTTCAAATTCAATTTATTTAAAAATAAATAGAATTATAATTCTAGTTCAAAACTAGTTCATTTCGATAAAAATCTATTTTTATCTTTTCAAATATGGAGTTTTTCATCCCAATTCTTCCCAACTCATTTCTTATGATTTTACAAAAATTATTACTATTTTTAATAATTTTATCAAGGCCTGTACAGTCGATTTCCATCAATGGCCATCGAACTGCACTTACAGCGACCTTTTTCGAATTTGATTTGGATGTATCTCCAAATCCAACCGTTAGATTTCCAATTTCTAACATTCGTTAGAAAGCTCTTTTCGATACGAACCCAACGGTTCCGGTTTTAGGAGACTCCGACGGTCGGATCTCCCGTAATGTCCATTTGAAATAAATGTTCAAAATTCGCGAACTGCCGCGGCGCGGCGCGTTCTATTCAGGCCATTATATTATATATATAATATATATTTCATCGATTTCTATTCAAAACGAATTATATAAATAGTTTTAAAATTCGTTTCAAAATCTATTTCAACTTCCATTTCAATTCAAAGCAAAATTGAATTCTTCTTTATAAATTCGTTTTAAAATTCATTTCTATTCAATTCAAATTTCAATTCAATTTGAATTCATTTCAATTCGCTTTCAATTCCATTTGAATTCGTATTCAATTCAATTCATTTCGAAATCGTTTTCAATTCAATTCATTTCGAAATCGTTTTCAATTCAATTCATTTCGATATCGTTTTCAATTCAATTCATTTCGAAATCGTTTTCAATTCAATTCAATTCATTTCGAAATCGTTTTCAATTCAATTCATTTCGAAATTGTTTTCAATTCAATTCATTTCGAAATCGTTTTCAATTCAATTCGAATTCGTTTTAAAATCGATATAAATATCGTTCACGTCAAAATGGCGTCAATCTAATCAACACGGCTTCATATATTTCTATTTTCAAATATTCCATTTCGAATATTTCTATTTCAAAATATTTCGTTCAACACATGACCAATCTCAATGGATGAGTACTGTCAACACATGAACCTTTATTTTATATTATTCTTTATTTTTCAAATTGGAATGAGACCCAATCAATTACCATATAACGTTAATTATATGGATTTTCATACATCACATGTATATAATAGCATTGAAAAATAATCAACCATCAACCAAAGTGCACTACACTGTATAAGCATCAAATATAAATATCTAACGCTTATAACGATCGACATATTTAATCAATCAGGATGAGTGAACTTCAAATTTCATCCCAACACCCGTGTGGGGTTTTCAAACAACCAAACACAGATTTTATTTGTGCAGTTGGGCGATGTGTAAAATTTATCGTCCCAATCAATGTCCTTCAAATAGGTGTACATAAACAAACCGTCTGGTTTGTAAATGAATATTTATTTATTCACGTTCACGTTAAAAATTATATTTTTAACGATAAAACATTTTATTCCAACATATGAATTTCTATTCGGTTCATTTATTCAATAAAATGATATTTTTATTTTTCTAACATATTTTAGAAAATTTCGGCGGCATAACGGCACGATACTAGAAACGGGACGAGGCCTAGCCTTATCCCCGGTCTAGTGAAGGCCCACGCCATTCACACATCAATCAAATCACCAAACAACCAAATTCTAATCAAATCATATAACTAATCTATGCAACCAAACAAACAAGTCCATGGTCTGTGGACGATTGTGTCGGGTGCTACTAAGCACCGTCTGCATCCTAGTATATATATATAACTAGAAAAGAAATTTAAGAGTGAGAAATTCTCACAGATAGCTATCCTAGCTCCACGGCACTTCATTGCAGGAAATCTTCGCCAACTCGCCTTTTTGTCGCTTTCGCCCGTATTCTCTACATATGTAAAAATCTATTTTTATTTCGAAGTTCAACATATAAAAATTCTATTTTTATTTCGAAGTTCACCATATAAAAATTCTATTTTTATTTCGAAGTTCAACATATAAAAATTCTATTTTTATTTCTTTAAAAATATAAAGATCATATTTTTATGGTTTCAAAACCCAAATCTTTTTCATATCAAATATCGAACCTTTTTCATATTAAAATCTTATCCCTTTACAAATTAAAAACCAAATCTTGATCTAAAAATCTATTCTTTTCTTGTATAAAAAGTCTATTCTTTTCTTGTATAAAAAGTCTATTCTTTTTGAATGCATTCTATATAATTAAAACTGAAGATAAACAATGCTATATTATCTTTAACATCTGAAAATAAATTCAAAGCAGTTTTACTTTAAAATCTGAAAATAAACAACGCAGTTTTATTTTAAAATATGAAAATAAACTATGTTATTTACTATATAAAAAAATCAATTTTTTATATTTCCATTATAAATCAGTTTTATATAATAAATAAAATTCAGAAGAAAAAAAAACTTACAGTATCGGTAGGAGGGCGCGCTCGAGTTCAGGAGGGGGCCAAAGGAGGCGCGACGATCGGTCAGGGGGTCGGTGCGGTTGCGTTAGGGTTTCGGGGGGGGGGGGGTTCTGTGCGATTTGGGGGTTTCGAGCGGGGTGGCAGAACGGAGAGGAGGGGGGTCGACGGAGGTGAGGCGACGACGTCGGGGAAGGCGCGGTGGTCTCGGGGGCGGTGGATCGACGATGGGTTGCCGTCGTTTTTTTTTTCCTTTCTTTCTGAAATGAATTCGAAGAAGGGGGGGGGCAGAGATAAGGGGAAAGTTTTTTTTAATTTATTTTATTATTTAATTATTTTATTCCTTAAAAGTTGACTTTTACATATGACCTCGAAACGAGGCCCACCGCCTGTCGTCCATAGCGTATTACCCCCATTCCGAACACAATGGGATATGTATCGCAAGCTGATTCGATTGTTACAATCAGTTTCCTTTTGAATTTACATTTAAATCACTATATTGAATTTAAACGCGCATTTCGAATTACCGGGGTCGCATACGAACTCTATAAATTGCAGAAAAATATTTTCTAGCTTCGTATTGACGATACGGTCCTAACAAAACTAGTTTCGTCGAATTCTGAGACCGTTAGAAAAATGGCCAATTTTCAGTCGATTAAAATCAACTGAAACTGGTCAAACGCGTTTTCCTTTGCCACGCTCACATATTGATTCGAAAAATTATGAAACTTGAAACCAAGCAATAACTTTACATCCCGGACCCAACAAACTGGTTTCGTCGAAATCCGAGGTCATTTGCAAAATGTCCATTTTTAAGGGCCTGAATTCCATAGCGACTATTCAGAATTTTCAACTGGACATATCTTTTGATTCCCGCTACGAACTTTTGATTTTTCGGATTCGATAGAAAGATATCATCAATTAGATCCTATCATTTTTGGTTTCACTAAAATCCGGATTGTTTTGCACCCGGTACATTCAATTGAAGTTTGAAATCGAATTATCGAACTACCGCGCCATTTTCAATTCTATTTATAATTATATATAATTATTTATATTCTAACGACGACGCGTATAATATATACGTTCGAATTATATTCAAAATAAATTTTCTCGTCGATTTTATTTAAAATAATCTATTTTAAATATTCAAAATTCGCTAAAATAGCCAAAATAAAAATTTTAAACTGGCCCAGATTTTCGGGTTATTACAATCTCCCCCACTTAAAACTTTTCGTCCCCGAAAAGGAACAAAGTCGAAAGTGGTTTGATTATTCAGCTCCACGATTGATCAGGTTTCCGTTCTCCAACTTTTCAGTTTCTGAGAATTTTCAAAATTTCAAAAATTTGGCTAACACCCTAAATTTTCGAAAAATTTCGCCATAACCTCCCCTGCACCGGGAGCATCGGGGAATTTCAAATAGCTTCCCCGGTCCTTCAGATCTCAAAAAGAAAAAGAAAAAGCCAAGCGGCTAGCCAATAGGCTCACAAAATCATTATCACCTAAACAAAACAGGAAATTATGTAGTAAACATGTACCTATTTGTCGGGCAAACAAATTTTATTCTTCGGCTCTAGCCTCCTTGCTATGACCTGTTCAATGATATATATGTATATGCAAGCAGATGCGACCAATTTTCAATACAATTCAATATTTGATTCAATTAGGCTAAATGGTTCAAAATTATCAACCAATTAAACAAACAACACAAACATCAATCAATTAGTGGATTATCATTTCAAATGAATAACTTTAATACATAGTCTAAAATCAGATTTTTGATGCTAAATCACAACAATAGATTCTAGCTATATATAAGTTTTGGTTCTCACACCAGTCAATAGGAAATATATAGAAATCTCACTTTCGTTGCTCGAAAATAAATACTGGCGATGGTGCCCCGTCACTAGAATTATTCCCGGGCACTAGAGGGATTCTATATCTACCCAATATATTAAAACTTCGAACACACGTTTGCAAGACATATATGCAAAATCTTTATATACTGGATTGCCCAATTCAATTTAAAATAAATAATCAAATACGAATAATTGATTTAAATTTTCAAAACAAAATTGTTTTCACTTTGAAAATTTACTCTTCACACTCGTTCTAGGATACTACTGATCCCATCTCTAACGAGTCATTCCCATTGGATATTACTAATCCAATATCTGATGAATTCATTCGTATGGTTCTAATGTGTCTTGTTCTCTAAGCTTTGTAAACCAAAGCTCTGATACCAACTGTGAAAATCCTCAACTTCCCCGTAAAGGAAAGCGTCGGATAGTTCGAGAACAAGCCACAACAGAACGCATATAGAAGAACATTTCATTGTATATTACAACAATGCACCAGATTACAAGAATATACAGAGTATGAATAAATATTACACAGAAATATCAGAGATTTAAATTACATTTAAATACATCGCAGCGGAAAATAATACAATACACAACTAGAAGGAGATATACGGATACAAAGCTTTCCGGATATCGTTCCAGCTGTAAACCAGGATCCTGTGAATATAAATCTGCAAAACCAAAACTACTAGCTGCCCGTGTCAAAATAGGGGCACCCAGAGTTTAGGTTAAAACAATAAACTCCAGGTCAGTCATGGGACTGGTGTGAGAACTAAAACAGTTGATCTTTATTTTAAAGTTAGGTAAATCAAGGGACCACGCCGTATAACACGGAACGGGTTTCCTCCCAAGAATACCAGTGCATAAAACAAACAGCGCAATGCTAAATAAAGAAAAATGAAGCTGTTATAAGACCCAGGTCCCATCACACAATGCAACGCAGCCGAGGATAGGGTTTTCCCTTATAACAGCCAAAGAATGCTTGATACGTTTAAAACAAATCATTTGATACTATTATAAGTGCATAGTGTATAAAACAACTTCAAATCATAAGTATCAATCATAGGCGGCATGAATGGCCCATAACACTATGTCGCCATATATAAGTTTACAATCAAAACCGCAAATGTCGTATTGGAAGTTGGGTTATCATTTATGGTATGAACCGAGGCTAGGGGCAAGATCCTCACTGATTCGAGACTGCCTAGCCCGAGTCTCAGGATCAGAACGCATCGACCCTTGGATCGTCAGGGCCGGTCCACACGGAGTGGATTAAAATACCTGAGCACTACGTTTCGCCGCCCTTTGGGGCGTAAGCGAGCCAACTAAATGACTCCATCGGTTCGAGAACGACCGATCAATCCGAGGCGCCTCGCAACAGCAACAACCACATAAGTCAAACTCGTCAGGGCGTGTAAAACCACTGACGCCACTTTTAGCTAGGAGGAAACATAGGCCCTCCCTGATGTCCGTCTCCCGTTTTTGATTCATACCGGGTGTGATACTCACGAATCAACGTTACATAAAGCTACGCCACAAAGGCCGTGCTTCGATCATCAACCACAAGACTTTGCTTTTCAACAGAAGCCTTGATCATTTGCCACTTAGGCATGCCACACAGGCAATTCACTCCATGCGATTCATATCCATCAATATATAACCCCTGAGCTCGTACGTCTCAGAGAAGGCGTTAAGCAAGAGAATAAATTCTCCGCCGCCAAACAGATATATATTTAATAGAGATCAATCACACGGACTAAAATCCAATGTCAGACACACAGTCCATTTACAAGTCCGTTCTGGGGCTGAACGAAACCGGAGGCACCTAGTACCCCGCATATCCATCGATCTCCAAGTACGTCTGGACGATCACTAATTGTTTCCATCTTCTTGGGTGTACAGCCCAATCAAGATCATCAGTAATTACCCAAACGACGTGAAGACCTCCGGTCTTCGACCATCGTCTTCATCTTCGACTTATCGTCGTATCAGTTATTCAGAATGGGATAAACCCGGTCTTTCCGAATAACTCGCGTATATTTTAAATAAGTGTTACACAAACACAACATACGCCTCATTCCAATTCATTAGTCACTAACCGTAAATTAATCAAGAGAATAATTCCCCAAATATTAACCCCGAAGGCCGAAACCAACATCAGATCAATATTCAGAAAACCATTCTGCTTGGCCAACCGACAATTAGTTTCTAAATTTCACATTCATAGGGAAAGGTTCCCATTAATTTTATCCAAGATAAATTCCTTGAATTTATTCTTAAATCTATTTTTGAATATCAATTCAAACAAGTCGGGATTAGCGAACCTTACCGAAGTAATCATTTGTTTTTAATTTCCCAATCCCAACCTATTCATCCCATGAAGTAAAACTGGTTATACTTCATATCTAACACCACGGTGTTATCGGTAAATTCAATTACCATTTCACGTTCAAATCTAATTAAAGATTTAACTATCGCCTGGAGCAAAACTGGTGATACTCCATTTCGATTATTTCAATCTAATTAAAGATTCATTAAAACTCCACTTAGTTTTAATCGTTAACTGGGTTAAAGAATCAGTGTCATTTAAAAACACGGTTCGCGATAAACCCAAAATCACATTCATTAATCATCGGGTTAAAGAACGAGTGTTATTTAAAACACTGTCCACGATAAACCCAAAAATCAATATCGATTCAATTCCAATTAAATGTTATTTAATTGGTACACTTCATCAAATCTAAATAAAAAGATTTAATCTTTTCTCAACTGGGTCCAAGAACAGTGTTAGTGAAGACACTATTCACGACAAACCCAAATCACATTTGATATTCAATACAAGGCTCTGAATAGAAAATATCCCGGCTTATATTCAATATCCAATTCTGCGGCCAACAAAGATCGTATTGGAAATAACGATATATATATTAATATCTTTCAAATTTCCATAACAACCTTTGTATAATCACGAAATCCAACATCGAAACATTCCGAAGACAATTTCGATTCAAATCCATTCCAATGCAATCATTGTAAATTCTGGTTATTATCAAAACCATTTCAAATTCAATTTATTTAAAAATAAATAGAATTATAATTCTAGTTCAAAACTAGTTCATTTCGATAAAAATCTATTTTTATCTTTTCAAATATGGAGTTTTTCATCCCAATTCTTCCCAACTCATTTCTTATGATTTTACACAAATTATTACTATTTTTAATAATTTTATCAAGGCCTGTACCGTCGATTTCCATCAATGGCCATCGAACTGCACTTACAGCGACCTTTTTCGAATTTGATTTGGACGTATCTCCAAATCCAACTGTTAGATTTCCAATTTCTAACATTAGTTAGAAATCTCTTTTCGATACGAACCCAACGGTTCCGGTTTTAGGAGAATCCGACGGTCGGATCTCCCGTAATGTCCGTTTGAAATAAATGGTCGAAATTCGCGAACTGCCGCGGCGCGGCGCGTTCTATTCAGGCCATTATATTATATATATAATATATATTTCATCAATTTCTATTCAAAACGAATTATATAAATAGTTTTAAAATTCGTTTCAAAATCTATTTCAACTTCCATTTCAATTCAAAGCAAAATTGAATTCTTCTTTATAAATTCGTTTTAAAATTCATTTCTATTCAATTCAAATTTCAATTCAATTTGAATTCATTTCAATTCGCTTTCAATTCCATTTGAATTCGTATTCAATTCAATTCATTTCGAAATCGTTTTCAATTCAATTCATTTCGAAATCGTTTTCAATTCAATTCATTTCGAAATCGTTTTCAATTCAATTCATTTCGAAATCGTTTTCAATTCAATTCATTTCGAAATCGTTTTCAATTCAATTCATTTCGAAATCATTTTCAATTCAATTCATTTCGAAATCGTTTTCAATTCAATTCATTTCGAAATCGTTTTCAATTCAATTCGAATTCATTTTAAAATCGATATAAATATCGTTCACGTCAAAATGGCGTCAATCTAATCAACACGGCTTCATATATTTCTATTTTCAAATATTCCATTTCGAATATTTCTATTTCAAAATATTTCGTTCAACACAAGGCCAATCTCAATGGATGAGTACTGTCAACACATGAACCTTTATTTTATATTATTCTTTATTTTTCAAATTGGAATGAGGCCCAATCAATTACCATATAACGTTAATTATATGGATTTTCATACATCACATGTATATAATAGCATTGAAAAATAATCAACCATCAACCAAAGTGCACTACACTGTATAAGCATCAAATATAAATATCTAACGCTTATAACGATCGACATATTTAATCAATCAGGATGAGTGAACTTCAAATTTCATCCCAACACCCGTGTGGGGTTTTCAAACAACCAAACACAGATTTTATTTGTGCAGTTGGGCGATGTGTAAAATTTATCGTCCCAATCAATGTCCTTCAAATAGGTGTACATAAACAAACCGTCTGGTTTGTAAATGAATATTTATTTATTCACATTCACGTTAAAAATTATATTTTTAACGATAAAACATTTTATTCCAACATATGAATTTCTATTCGGTTCATTTATTCAATAAAATGATATTTTTATTTTTCTAACATATTTTAGAAAATTTCGGTGGCATAACGGCACGATACTAGAAACGGGACGAGGCCTAGCCTTATCCCCGGTCTAGTGAAGGCCCACGCCATTCACACATCAATCAAATCACCAAACAACCAAATTCTAATCAAATCATATAACTAATCTATGCAACCAAACAAACAAGTCCATGGTCTGTGGACGATTGTGTCGGGTGCTACTAAGCACCGTCTGCATCCTAGTATATATATATAACTAGAAAAGAAATTTAAGAGTGAGAAATTCTCACAGATAGCTATCCTAGCTCCACGGCACTCCATTGCAGGAAATCTTCACCAACTCGCCTTTTTGTCGCTTTCGCCCGTATTCTCTACATATGTAAAAATCTATTTTTATTTCGAAGTTCAACATATAAAAATTCTATTTTTATTTCGAAGTTCACCATATAAAAATTCTATTTTTATTTCGAAGTTCAACATATAAAAATTCTATTTTTATTTCTTTAAAAATATAAAGATCATATTTTTATGGTTTCAAAACCCAAATCTTTTTCATATCAAATATCGAACCTTTTTCATATTAAAATCTTATCCCTTTACAAATTAAAAACCAAATCTTGATCTAAAAATCTATTCTTTTCTTGTATAAAAAGTCTATTCTTTTCTTGTATAAAAAGTCTATTCTTTTTGAATGCATTCTATATAATTAAAACTGAAGATAAACAATGCTATATTATCTTTAACATCTGAAAATAAATTCAAAGCAGTTTTACTTTAAAATCTGAAAATAAACAACGCAGTTTTATTTTAAAATCTGAAAATAAACTATGTTATTTACTATATAAAAAAAATCAGTTTTTTTTATTTCCATTATAAATCAGTTTTATATAATAAATAAAATTCAGAAGAAAAAAAAACTTACAGTATCGGTAGGAGGGCGCGCTCGAGTTCAGGAGGGGGCCAAAGGAGGCGCGGCGATCGGTCAGGGGGTCGGCGCGGTTGCGTTAGGGTTTCGGGGGGGGGGGGAGGGGGGGTTTCTGTGCGATTTGGGGGTTTCGAGCGGGGTGGCAGAAAGGAGAGGAGGGGGGGGTCGACGGAGGTGAGGCGACGGCGTCGGGGAAGGCGCGGTGGTCTCGGGGGCGGTGGATCGACGATGGGTTGCCGTCGTTTTTTTTTCCTTTCTTTCTAAAATGAATTCGAAGAAGGGGGGGCCAGAGATAAGGGGAAAGGTTTATTTATTTATTTTATTATTTAATTATTTTATTCCTTAAAAGTTGACTTTTACATATGACCTCGAAACGAGGCCCACCGCCTGTCGTCCATAGCGTATTACCCCCATTATGAACACAATGGGATATGTATCGCAAGCTGATTCGATTGTTACAATCAGTTTCCTTTTGAATTTACATTTAAATCACTATATTGAATTTAAACGCGCATTTCGAATTACCGGGGTCGCATACGAACTCTATAAATTGCAGAAAAATATTTTCTAGCTTCGTATTGACGATACGGTCCTAACAAAACTAGTTTCGTCGAATTCTGAGACCGTTAGAAAAATGGCCAATTTTCAGTCGATTAAAATCAACTGAAACTGGTCAAACGCGTTTTCCTTTGCCACGCTCACATATTGATTCGAAAAATTATGAAACTTGAAACCTAGCAATAACTTTACATCCCGGACCCAACAAACTGGTTTCGTCGAAATCCGAGGTCATTTGCAAAATGTCCATTTTTAAGGGCCTGAATTCCATAGCGACTATTCAGAATTTTCAACTGGACATATCTTTTGATTCCCGCTACGAACTTTTGATTTTTCGGATTCGATAGAAAGATATCATCAATTAGATCCTATCATTTTTGGTTTCACTAAAATCCGGATTGTTTTGCACCCGGTACATTCAATTGAAGTTTGAAATCGAATTATCGAACTACCGCGCCATTTTCAATTCTATTTATAATTATATATAATTATTTATATTCTAACGACGACGCGTATAATATATATGTTCGAATTATATTCAAAATAAATTTTCTCGTCGATTTTATTTAAAATAATCTATTTTAAATATTCAAAATTCGCTAAAATAGCCAAAATAAAAATTTTAAACTGGCCCAGATTTTCGGGTTATTACAATGACAAAAGCTCTTTGCACTGGACACAGTGAACATGCTAAGGATCTATTGGCCCTTGTACATAGTGATGTATGTGGACCAATGAGTGCATCTGCTAGAGGTGGGTTCCATTACTTCATTACGTTTACTGATGATCTCAATAGGTAGGGATATGTGTATCTTATGAGACACAAATCTGAATCCTTTGAAAAGTTCAAAGAATTCAAGAATGAAGTTCAGAACCAACTTGATAAGAATATAAAAACTCTTCGAACAGATCGAGGAGGAGAATATTTAAGCCAAGAGTTTGATGACTATCTGAAAGAATGTGGAATTGTTTCACAACTCACTCCACCGGGAACACCACAATGGAATGGTGTATCTGAAAGGAGAAATCGTACAATATTAGACATGGTACGATCAATGATGAGTCATACAGATCTTCCAATAAGTTTTTGGGGTTTTGCCCTTACAACAGCTGCATTCATACTTAATAGAGTTCCCACTAAAGCGGTTCAGACCACACCATATCACATATGGACGGGAAGATGTCTTAATGTCTCTTTTATGAGGATTTGGGGATGTGAGGCTTATGTTAAGCTTCTTAACTCTGACAAGCTCCGACCCAAATCGGAAAAATGCTATTTTGTGGGATATCGAAAGGAAACAAAAGGATATTATTTCTATAAACCGTCTGAGCATAAAGTGTTTATTGCTCGAACTGGTTTTTTCGTTGAAAGACATCTAGTCTCTAATAATATCAATGGAAATAAAGTAGATGTAACACCCCACCTCCGCTAGGGTCACTCTTTTGGGGGCACTAGCTTCTAGGGGGCGTTAGAACTGGGTAAGCATGCATAATGATATATCAAGGCAGAACAGGAACATAAATATATATATGTAAAACAGAGTAAGTGAGAATAAAACAACGGAATATCTCAAACCATCTCAAAACAAGTCTAGTACATCATAAAGTCATCTGCCAAAATAAATATGTCTAGTACAACATAAACAGAAATACTGAAATACATAGTGCTATCCCCAAAAATAAAAGTGATAAACCATAGCGAGCTCAATGTCCAGACATACATGAGCTATCCAGCGAACAAGCAAGCGATCCAAGCTAAGCACCACTGTTCCCTCCCTGAGAACCTGGGGGGGGGGGGTGGAAAACGGAAGAAAAGAAGCGAAAGAAAACAGGTCAGTCAAAAAGACTGGTAAGCCCTACTACGATCAGTCTATAAACTAATAAAGTTAACATCATGATGGAAACTGAGATGAACATACTGGCAATAGATAAAGGTGTCATCACATAAAGAGGATTAAGCTTTGCACCACAGTGTACTAGCAAACTAACATAACAGGTATTGATCCCTCAGCCCAAACTTTGGCCCAATAGCAAGAGGTGACCTTAATACAAGGTCCAGCCCACGGTCTAATCGATCGGCTCCCTATAAACCTAACACGTCAAGTGTTGGTGTCCATACGGCCCACATATGGTTGTAGTCAGACTGTGCTGGGTCCACCTTCGGGTGTATCAAGCCCTCGGGTGTCAACCCCAGACACCTAAGCAATAATGCACAGTCTAAATCTACTGGTACCCGTGCCTCGAGTTTGTCCAACACCGGACTACGTGCACGTCCGTAGCCCGCCTGGACCCGCACCGCTGTACCACTCAGCCGTCGCTTTGGTCGCTTACATCAGTCCAGTAATCGTGCCCCGCCCTAGCCTAGCCTCTAGGGTTGTGAATGATACCAAACTGGGATTACTGCTGGAACAGACCACGTTGCTAGGGTTTCCTAAGAGGGTTAAGTGTGGTTTAACCCCTCACTAATCATGGATTAAATTAGTTAAGTGTAACCAACAGTTCACCACTTAACCCCATTTAATCCCTCGTGTCCCCAAAATTGGTTAAGTATTAGTGGGCCATGACTTAACCCTAATCATGAGGCATTAATTTAATTGTACCTTAACCTCTCACATTAGACTTTGTTGCGGTTACTAGTTAAGCCGGGCGGGTCCGGGTAGCTTTACACCACAACTTGGTCTAACCTCGGGTCCCAGGTACACATGACCAACTTCTCACATTGGGTCCTATTGTTCGTAGCAACTAGTTAAGCCGGTCGGTTCCGGGTAGGTTTACGCTACAAACTCAACCCAACCTCGAGTTGGCCACACATGTTTTCTAAGTGTCATGTCCACTTTATTTCAAACCATAATTACAAGTTTAACTTGGGTAGACCTAACTTAATAGGTAAATTCCCAAGGGGTAGACCTAACTTAATAGGTAAATTCCCAATCTTATATTTTCATGTATTTAAGTTTTACCCAAAAACCCCCCAACGTCATTCTATCGCTTACATATTCGTCATAACGCATAAAGGATAGAAAGAGGGAACTTGGCACAACATACATGATGAATCTTACATATCATAATAAGCATGCATAACATGTTGGACTTGCATAACTTAGCATGGTGAACTTGCATAAACATGCATAACTTGTTGAACTTGCAAATCATGACTTAGTGAACTTGCATAAACATGCATAACTTGTTAAACTTGCAAATCATGGCATAGTGAACTTACACAAGCATGCATAACTTGTTAAACTTGCGAATCATGGCATAGTGAACTTGCATAAGCATGCATAACTTGTTAAACTTGCAAATCATGGCATAGTGAACATGCATAACTTATCAAACATGTGTAACATGGCATAGTGAACTCGCATAAGCATGCATAACTCATTAAACATGCATAACATAGCATAGTGAACTCGCATAAGCATGCATAACTCATTAAACATGCATAACATAGCATAGTGAACTCGCATAAGCATGCATAACTCATTAAACATGCATAAATCCCAACTTTCATCACATATTAACTTTAGAGTTTCTAAAATGAAGGTAAGAGGGCTTACAAATATTATGAAGACACAAATCTACTAATAAAGATTGAGAAGCCCTTTATGCAAGCATATAAAACCCCAAAACAAAGCTCCAATTAACAAAAATCCCAAAAACTCTAGCTTAGCAAATAAAGCTTGCAACTTGATGATGTATGCAAGCTAATGATCATTCATACAACTTAGAAAAGCTTGTATGAACATCAAAATCTTAATAGAAATGATTTTTGAAGAGGGTGGAGGCTAGGGTTTTTAGGTGGAGGCCAGTTGAGATTTCAATTTGACATAGTTTGGTTGCTAGAGTGAATAATGAGGTTTTAGGGTAGGATTAGAGGCTTATTTATAGAAGATTAGAGTGTTTTTAGCCTTAGGATTAACCCTAGGTTAGTTTAGGCCCGTCAGATTTAGGAATTCTCTAGAACCAAGCCACAAGACCAAGCTCAAATCAAAATGGTGCGCCAGGCAAAACTGCCTGGCCACCCCGTGTCGATAGGGCTGTCGACAGGGCAGTCGACGCCCTAAGACCCTTGTCGACATGCCTGTCGACATGGGGGTCCTGGCGGGAGTTTTCCCGCCTGACGCCAATTAGCCCTAATCCTTGTTTTTAATTTGAAATTTAAATCTGTTTTTAACTTGGAAATTTCTGAAAACTTCAATGGGCCTTAACTGGGTCATACGGACTCCGATTTTCGAAAACTCGGACTCTATTTCGGGTATTTTTCCGAGACGAACGCAATGGCATAGCCCGTTTCCCTTGATTCAGATTTTTGAATTAAATTCTGCCTCGATTTATGTTATAACAGTTTATTGAAAATACGGGTTGTTACATTCTCCCCTCCTTAAAGGATTTCGTCCCCGAAATCTTCAAGTTAGGAAGAACGTATCCTACCATCCAACATCCATCTACTCAAAACATCATCCACGAGCAACCATTGTCCTTAAAAGATTCTAAATGCTGTATGAACATATGCAAAAGTGTGTGTATATGTACCTATCTAATGCAAAGATCAATGCAAAATATGTTAGTGAAATGTATCCATATGTATGCAAATCCCTAATATAATGTATAATATCTACATGCGTGCTCAATCATACACCCATATGCAACATCCATGTGATTGCATACAAATTCCATCCAAGAATAAGCATAAACACTCATGCACATGCAATATGAGGAGTGTGTGAGACGATCTAGTGCCTAATGTGTATTATGCATCCACGAGTAACCACTTGCAAACACTTGCAACCACTTGTAACCATCAAACATAACATGTCTCAAACACATGTTTCATCCAAAGGGTTTCTACCTAAGGTTCTCATGACAAGATTAGTACGATAACTAGATAAACATGGATAGCAAAGAGAAAGATATGCTAACAAAGAAAAGAGATTGAGAGTGTACCCTCAAAAAGGAATGGATAAAGCCCACGCATCTTCTCCTCGGTTTCCCAAGTTGCGTCTTCTTCGGCTTCACCCCATTGGACCTTTACCAGCCTAACCTCTCGATTCCTTAGCTTCTTGGTCTCCGTCCCCAAGATACGAATCGGAGCTCTCCTCAAAGTTGCTTCTTTCTCTACTTCCACGTCTTCAAGAATGCTAGGTTCAACCACCTCAGCGGACTCATGTAGGCACTTTCGGAGATGCGAGACGTGAAAGACATTATGCACTCCGGACAGCTTCTCGGGCAATTGCACTTTATAAGCCATCTTCCCAATTCTCTCTATGATAGGGAAGGGTCCAACAAATCTTGGTGCTAACTTCCCAGCAGCTCCAAATCGGACCACATTCCGCAAAGGAGAAACCTTTACGAAAACCATGTCTCCAACATCAAACTCCAAATCGGATCTCCGCTTGTCAGCATAGGATTTCTGTCGGTCTTGGGCCGCTTTCATCCGTCTTCTGATCAACTCGACCTTCTCGGATGTATCTCTAATCATGTCGGGTCCAAGTATAAGCTTATCTGTAGTCTCCCACCAACATGTGGGTGACCTGCACGGCCTCCCATATAAAGCCTCAAATGGTGCCATCCCTATGCTCGCCTGATAACTGTTATTATATGCAAACTCAACAAGAGGAAGATGGTCTTCCCAAGCACCACCAAAATCCAGAATGCAAAGCCTCAACAAGTCCTCAAGTACCTTATTCACCCTTTCTGTTTGGCCGTCTGTTTGTGGGTGATAGGCCGTACTCAGGTTCAACCTTGTGCCCATAGCTTCCTGCAAACTGTTCCAGAACTGACTAGTAAAGATGGGGTCTCGGTCACTGACTATGCTGGAAGGGACTCCATGTAGTCGTACTATCTCACGAAGATATACTGATGCTAGTCCAGATGCGGTCCTTTTGCTCTTTACTGGAATAAAATGAGCACTCTTCGTAAGCCTATCTACAATGACCCATATGCTCGTATTTCCTTTCCTTGACCTCGGAAGCCCATCAATAAAGTCCATAGAAATACTCTCCCACTTCCATAGCGGGACCTCTAGAGGATGCAATAGCCCACCGGGCTTCTTCGACTCAGCTTTTACTCTCTGACAAACGATACATCTAGAGACAAACTCCGCGACATCCTTCTTCATTCCAGGCCAGAAGAAAATACGCTTCATATCTTTATACATCTTATCACCGCCTGGATGTATAGTCAACTTGGAGCGATGTGCTTCCTCAAGAACTTTTCTCACCAAGTCTCCCACCATCGGAACACAAAGCCTTCCGTCTCTCCTCAGCCAACCCTTATCATCTATAGAATATCGAGCAAGGTGACTAGATGTCTCCCCTCGAATTAGCTTATCCATAATCTCAATTATCTGAGGGTCTTCCTTCTGCGAAGCCCCAACTTGATCTAGAAGGGTAGGCCTGAGCTCAAGAGATGCTAAAGAACCGGTCACCGACTCCATCGCCAAAGAGAAATCAAAGGTTGCCAAGAACTCTAAATTCTTCATCTCAACAAATAGAGGACTTAGTGTCAACCTTTTTCTACTCAACGCATCCGCTACAACATTCCCCTTGCCAGGGGTATAGGCTATATCAAAATCATAGGATGCCAAGAATTCCATCCATCTCTGCTGCCTCAAGTTCAGACCCTTCTGCGAAAAGAGATACTTCAAAGACTTATGATCAGTATACAGATCAAATCTCTCTCCCAGAAGATAATGACGCCAGGCCTTGAGTGCATATACAATCGCTGCCAGCTCTAGATCATGGGTGGGATAATTCTTCTCATGCACCTTAAGTTGCCTCCCACCAAAACACATGACTCTGCCTTCTTGCATCAGAACGGCGCCCAATCCCGTGCCACAAGCATCAGTGTACACGGTAAATATCTTACCACCATCGGGTAAAGCTAGAACTGGTGCTGAGGTAAGGGCTCTCTTGAGTCTCTGAAAAGCAAGCTCACAATCCATATCCCAAGCAAAAACTAAGTTCTTCTTAGTCAACTTAGTAAGAGGAGCGGATATCTTCGCGAAGTCCTTGATGAACTTCCGGTAAAAACCCGCAAGACCCAGAAAACTTCTCACCTCGGTTGCATTCCTTGGAGTCTTCCAATCCTGAACTGCAACCACCTTAGCGGGATCCACCGCTAAGCCTTGCTTGGATACGATATGCCCAAGGAATCTGACTTCCCTTCTCCAAAAGTGGCACTGGGAGAACTTGGCCTTTAACTGATGTGCTCTAAGCGTATCCATCACCTCTACAAGATGCCTCGCGTGCTCTTCTTCATCCTTGGAGAAGACCAGAATATCATCCACAAAGACCACGACAAACTTGTTCAAGAACTCCCGAAACACCCTACTCATCAAGTCCACAAAATACGCGGGTGCATTCGTCAAACCGAACGGCATAACAAGCCATTCAAAGAATCCGTCCGGAGTTCTGAATGCAGTCTTGTCTATACTATCTTCAGCCACTCTGAGCTGATGAAATCTGGTAGCAAGATCAAGCTGAGAGAAAACAGAAGCACCAACAAGCTGGTCAAAGAGATCATCGATCCTCGGTAACGGGTGTCTGTTCTTCTTAGTCAGCTTATTCAATTCTCTATAATCCACACAGAGTCGAAGAGAACCATCTGCCTTAGTAGCAAACACCACAGGCGCTCCCCATTCGGATATACTTCTTCTGATGAAGTTCTTCTCAAGCAATTCTTTCACTTGCTTGCTCAGCTCCCGTCTCTCACGCGGAGCCATGTGCCGAACGGGCAAAGAAACATGCTTAGCATTATCCACCAGATAAATGCGAAAATCAATCTCTCGTTTCGGGGGCAACCCCTTAACTTCTTCAAAAACATCTGGATAATCTCGGACCACCCTTACAGACTGAAGGGCTTCCTCTGACGAGTCGAGAGATTCAAGATAGCACAACATGACGGGATTCTTCGGATTGCATGAAATCTCTAAGGTGTTGCCAAGGCGAGTCACAAGCCTCACAACCCTATGCTCACAATCAAGAATGGCTCCATATCGGGACAGCCAATCCATGCCCAGTATCAATCCGTATCCCCTGAAACCAAGAACATATGCACTACACAAGAACTCTACACTGAGTATAGAGATCCTCAGATCCTCACATATCATAGATAGATGAGCAGAACCCCCAATGGGATTCGAAACACAAACGGGATCATCCACTAAGCTAGTACTAAGGTGCAAGCTATCAACAAGATCAGATGAAATAAAGCTATGTGATGCACCAGAATCAAACAAGGTACGAACTGGAAGATCAGAAACATAAACAAGGTTCTCAACAGAAACACTACCTCGATCGGGAACTGGAGCGGTATTGAGAGCATGAACTTGCCCTCCTGAAGGTCCAGCCTGTCCTTTCTTCTTCGGGCATTCCTTGCTGAAGTGTCCAGTATCACCACAGGAAAAACATCCACCACTAAGCTTCCTTTTCTTCTTCCTACAATCCTTAGCAAAGTGTCCAGGCACACCACAGTAATTGCACTTTCCCTTGCCTTTGTTGTTGTTCTTCCCCTTCTTGTTCTTGCCTTGATTCCCCTGGCTGCTTTGACCACCTTGATTGCCTTTGCCTTGAGAATCAGTCTTCTTTGCTTGAGTATCACTCGTCTTGACCTCTTTCTTTCCATCTCCCTGAAGTAGAGCCATATTGACCAAACTCTCAATAGTGGCCCCATGCGGAATATGTGACATCGCCAAACCCTGCAGCGGCTCATTCAATCCTCTAGCAAATCGAAGAGCCTTCTTCTCAGGAGTGTTCACCATATCCAAACCAAAACGGGCTAGCTGATTAAACTTGTTCACATACTCCTTGACAGACATATCACCTTGCTTTAATGCAATGAACTTCTCCATCTGTAAATTCGCCTCAGCAGAAGATAGAAACTTGGCCACAAATCTAGCCCTCAAATCGGCCCAAGTCTCAACGGGCCTCGTCCCATTGGTGACCTCCCACCAATAGGCCGCTTCATCCTTCAAAAACCACACTGTCAATAAGATCTTCCTCTCGTCATCAATCCCAAAGATAGCAAACAAGTCCTCAGTGTCTTTCATCCAATTCCTAGCTTCAACAAAAGATTCCGTGCCTAGTAAATTCTTGCCTCCCATCGCCTTGAAGTCTTTACAAATCTTCGTGAACTCAACCTGAGGATGCTGAGGGGGAGGAGGAGGAAGAGGAGCCTCAGCAACAGGAGGGGGAGGAACATTAGCAACGGGAGGAGGAATATTAACTGCTGGAGGAGGGGGAACAGGAACCACCGGAGGAGGGACATTAGGGAGAGGATTCTCAACTACAGGAGGAGGAGTGGGAGTAGGGTTTGCGGGGCCGGCTGCCGCCCTAGCTTCTAGAAGCCTCCTATACCAGAGTGGCACATTTACCCCATCCGGGATGGCAAGATCCTCGGCCATACTGAAACGAAGGATAAGATAAGATTAGGTCAAGGGAACGAAGGATAACGCTAATGGCTTTTTGGGGAATAGCCCTTTTAAAATACTAGACTTTTCTTTGGAAAATACCTTATACTTGTTTTGAAAATAGTTTTTCAAAAGTCTTTTAAAAACTTTTTGTTCTTTCTTGTAAACCATATGCTCTGATACCAAATTTGTAACACCCCACCTCCGCTAGGGTCACTCTTTTGGGGGCACTAGCTTCTGGGGGGCGTTAGAACTGGGTAAGCATGCATAATGATATATCAAGGCAGAACAGGAACATAAATATATATATGTAAAACAGAGTAAGTGAGAATAAAACAGCGGAATATCTCAAACCATCTCAAAACAAGTCTAGTACATCATAAAGTCATCTGCCAAAATAAATATGTCTAGTACAACATAAACAGAAATACTGAAATACATAGTGCTATCCCCAAAAATAAAAGTGATAAACCATAGCGAGCTCAATGTCCAGACATACATGAGCTATCCAGCGAACAAGCAAGCGATCCAAGCTAAGCACCACTGTTCCCTCCCTGAGAACCTGGGGGGGGGGGGGGGTGG
The DNA here is from genome assembly GCA_030737875.1 of Allium sativum. Lineage (NCBI taxonomy): Eukaryota > Viridiplantae > Streptophyta > Magnoliopsida > Asparagales > Amaryllidaceae > Allium > Allium sativum. The sequence goes on from CM060924.1 coordinate 418,804,709, forward strand.
AAAACGGAAGAAAAGAAGCGAAAGAAAACAGGTCAGTCAAAAAGACTGGTAAGCCCTACTACGATCAGTCTATAAACTAATAAAGTTAACATCATGATGGAAACTGAGATGAACATACTGGCAATAGATAAAGGTGTCATCACATAAAGAGGATTAAGCTTTGCACCACAGTGTACTAGCAAACTAACATAACAGGTATTGATCCCTCAGCCCAAACTTTGGCCCAATAGCAAGAGGTGACCTTAATACAAGGTCCAGCCCACGGTCTAATCGATCGGCTCCCTATAAACCTAACACGTCAAGTGTTGGTGTCCATACGGCCCACATATGGTTGTAGTCAGACTGTGCTGGGTCCACCTTCGGGTGTATCAAGCCCTCGGGTGTCAACCCCAGACACCTAAGCAATAATGCACAGTCTAAATCTACTGGTACCCGTGCCTCGAGTTTGTCCAACACCGGACTACGTGCACGTCCGTAGCCCGCCTGGACCAGCACCGCTGTACCACTCAGCCGTCGCTTTGGTCGCTTACATCAGTCCAGTAATCGTGCCCCGCCCTAGCCTAGCCTCTAGGGTTGTGAATGATACCAAACTGGGATTACTGCTGGAACAGACCACGTTGCTAGGGTTTCCTAAGAGGGTTAAGTGTGGTTTAACCCCTCACTAATCATGGATTAAATTAGTTAAGTGTAACCAACAGTTCACCACTTAACCCCATTTAATCCCTCGTGTCCCCAAAATTGGTTAAGTATTAGTGGGCCATGACTTAACCCTAATCATGAGGCATTAATTTAATTGTACCTTAACCTCTCACATTAGACTTTGTTGCGGTTACTAGTTAAGCCGGGCGGGTCCGGGTAGCTTTACACCACAACTTGGTCTAACCTCGGGTCCCAGGTACACATGACCAACTTCTCACATTGGGTCCTATTGTTCGTAGCAACTAGTTAAGCCGGTCGGTTCCGGGTAGGTTTACGCTACAAACTCAACCCAACCTCGAGTTGGCCACACATGTTTTCTAAGTGTCATGTCCACTTTATTTCAAACCATAATTACAAGTTTAACTTGGGTAGACCTAACTTAATAGGTAAATTCCCAAGGGGTAGACCTAACTTAATAGGTAAATTCCCAATCTTATATTTTCATGTATTTAAGTTTTACCCAAAAACCCCCCAACGTCATTCTATCGCTTACATATTCGTCATAACGCATAAAGGATAGAAAGAGGGAACTTGGCACAACATACATGATGAATCTTACATATCATAATAAGCATGCATAACATGTTGGACTTGCATAACTTAGCATGGTGAACTTGCATAAACATGCATAACTTGTTGAACTTGCAAATCATGACTTAGTGAACTTGCATAAACATGCATAACTTGTTAAACTTGCAAATCATGGCATAGTGAACTTGCATAAGCATGCATAACTTGTTAAACTTGCAAATCATGGCATAGTGAACTTGCATAAGCATGCATAACTTGTTAAACTTGCAAATCATGGCATAGTGAACATGCATAACTTATCAAACATGTGTAACATGGCATATTGAACTCGTATAAGCATGCATAACTCATTAAACATGCATAACATAGCATAGTGAACTCGCATAAGCATGCATAACTCATTAAACATGCATAACATAGCATAGTGAACTCGCATAAGCATGCATAACTCATTAAACATGCATAAATCCCAACTTTCATCACATATTAACTTTAGAGTTTCTAAAATGAAGGTAAGAGGGCTTACAAATATTATGAAGACACAAATCTACTAATAAAGATTGAGAAGCCCTTTATGCAAGCATATAAAACCCCAAAACAAAGCTCCAATTAACAAAAATCCCAAAAACTCTAGCTTAGCAAATAAAGCTTGCAACTTGATGATGTATGCAAGCTAATGATCATTCATACAACTTAGAAAAGCTTGTATGAACATCAAAATCTTAATAGAAATGATTTTTGAAGAGGGTGGAGGCTAGGGTTTTTAGGTGGAGGCCATTTGAGATTTCAATTTGACATAGTTTGGTTGCTAGAGTGAATAATGAGGTTTTAGGGTAGGATTAGAGGCTTATTTATAGAAGATTAGAGTGTTTTTAGCCTTAGGATTAACCCTAGGTTAGTTTAGGCCCGTCAGATTTAGGAATTCTCTAGAACCAAGCCACAAGACCAAGCTCAAATCAAAATGGTGCGCCAGGCAAAACTGCCTGGCCACCCCGTGTCGATAGGGCTGTCGACAGGGCAGTCGACGCCCTAAGACCCTTGTCGACATGCCTGTCGACATGGGGGTCCTGGCGGGAGTTTTCCCGCCTGACGCCAATTAGCCCTAATCCTTGTTTTTAATTTGAAATTTAAATCTGTTTTTAACTTGGAAATTTCTGAAAACTTCAATGGGCCTTAACTGGGTCATACGGACTCCGATTTTCGAAAACTCGGACTCTATTTCGGGTATTTTTCCGAGACGAACGCAATGGCATAGCCCGTTTCCCTTGATTCAGATTTTTGAATTAAATTCTGCCTCGATTTATGTTATAACAGTTTATTGAAAATACGGGTTGTTACATTCTCCCCTCCTTAAAGGATTTCGTCCCCGAAATCTTCAAGTTAGGAAGAACGTATCCTACCATCCAACATCCATCTACTCAAAACATCATCCACGAGCAACCATTGTCCTTAAAAGATTCTAAATGTTGTATGAACATATGCAAAAGTGTGTGTATATGTACCTATCTAATGCAAAGATCAATGCAAAATATGTTAGTGAAATGTATCCATATGTATGCAAATCCCTAATATAATGTATAATATCTACATGCGTGCTCAATCATACACCCATATGCAACATCCATGTGATTGCATACAAATTCCATCCAAGAATAAGCATAAACACTCATGCACATGCAATATGAGGAGTGTGTGAGCCGATCTAGTGCCTAATGTGTATTATGCATCCACGAGTAACCACTTGCAAACACTTGCAACCACTTGTAACCATCAAACATAACATGTCTCAAACACATGTTTCATCCAAAGGGTTTCTACCTAAGGTTCTCATGACAAGATTAGTACGATAACTAGATAAACATGGATAGCAAAGAGAAAGATATGCTAACAAAGAAAAGAGATTGAGAGTGTACCCTCAAAAAGGAATGGATAAAGCCCACGCATCTTCTCCTCGGTTTCCCAAGTTGCGTCTTCTTCGGCTTCACCCCATTGGACCTTTACCAGCCTAACCTCTCGATTCCTTAGCTTCTTGGTCTCCGTCCCCAAGATACGAATCGGAGCTCTCCTCAAAGTTGCTTCTTTCTCTACTTCCACGTCTTCAAGAATGCTAGGTTCAACCACCTCAGCGGACTCATGTAGGCACTTTCGGAGATGCGAGACGTGAAAGACATTATGCACTCCGGACAGCTTCTCGGGCAATTGCACTTTATAAGCCATCTTCCCAATTCTCTCTATGATAGGGAAGGGTCCAACAAATCTTGGTGCTAACTTCCCAGCAGCTCCAAATCGGACCACATTCCGCAAAGGAGAAACCTTACGAAAACCATGTCTCCAACATCAAACTCCAAATCGGATCTCCGCTTGTCAGCATAGGATTTCTGTCGGTCTTGGGCCGCTTTCATCCATCTTCTGATCAACTCGACCTTCTCGGATGTATCTCTAATCATGTCGGGTCCAAGTATAAGCTTATCTGTAGTCTCCCACCAACATGTGGGTGACCTGCACGGCCTCCCATATAAAGCCTCAAATGGTGCCATCCCTATGCTCGCCTGATAACTGTTATTATATGCAAACTCAACAAGAGGAAGATGGTCTTCCCAAGCACCACCAAAATCCAGAATGCAAAGCCTCAACAAGTCCTCAAGTACCTTATTCACCCTTTCTGTTTGGCCGTCTGTTTGTGGGTGATAGGCCGTACTCAGGTTCAACCTTGTGCCCATAGCTTCCTGCAAACTGTTCCAGAACTGACTAGTAAAGATGGGGTCTCGGTCACTGACTATGCTGGAAGGGACTCCATGTAGTCGTACTATCTCACGAAGATATACTGATGCTAGTCCAGATGCGGTCCTTTTGCTCTTTACTGGAATAAAATGAGCACTCTTCGTAAGCCTATCTACAATGACCCATATGCTCGTATTTCCTTTCCTTGACCTCGGAAGCCCATCAATAAAGTCCATAGAAATACTCTCCCACTTCCATAGCGGGACCTCTAGAGGATGCAATAGCCCACCGGGCTTCTTCGACTCAGCTTTTACTCTCTGACAAACGATACATCTAGAGACAAACTCCGCGACATCCTTCTTCATTCCAGGCCAGAAGAAAATACGCTTCATATCTTTATACATCTTATCACCGCCTGGATGTATAGTCAACTTGGAGCGATGTGCTTCCTCAAGAACTTTTCTCACCAAGTCTCCCACCATCGGAACACAAAGCCTTCCGTCTCTCCTCAGCCAACCCTTATCATCTATAGAATATCGAGCAAGGTGACTAGATGTCTCCCCTCGAATTAGCTTATCCATAATCTCAATTATCTGAGGGTCTTCCTTCTGCGAAGCCCCAACTTGATCTAGAAGGGTAGGCCTAAGCTCAAGAGATGCTAAAGAACCGGTCACCGACTCCATCGCCAAAGAGAAATCAAAGGTTGCCAAGAACTCTAAATTCTTCATCTCAACAAATAGAGGACTTAGTGTCAACCTTTTTCTACTCAACGCATCTGCTACAACATTCCCCTTGCCAGGGGTATAGGCTATATCAAAATCATAGGATGCCAAGAATTCCATCCATCTCTGCTGCCTCAAGTTCAGACCCTTCTGCGAAAAGAGATACTTCAAAGACTTATGATCAGTATACAGCTCAAATCTCTCTCCCAGAAGATAATGACGCCAGGCCTTGAGTGCATATACAATCGCTGCCAGCTCTAGATCATGGGTGGGATAATTCTTCTCATGCACCTTAAGTTGCCTCCCACCAAAACATATGACTCTGCCTTCTTGCATCAGAACGGCGCCCAATCCCGTGCCACAAGCATCAGTGTACACGGTAAATATCTTACCACCATCGGGTAAAGCTAGAACTGGTGCTGAGGTAAGGGCTCTCTTGAGTCTCTGAAAAGCAAGCTCACAATCCATATCCCAAGAAAAAACTAAGTTCTTCTTAGTCAACTTAGTAAGAGGAGCGGATATCTTCGCGAAGTCCTTGATGAACTTCCGGTAAAAACCCGCAAGACCCAGAAAACTTCTCACCTCGGTTGCATTCCTTGGAGTCTTCCAATCCTGAACTGCAACCACCTTAGCGGGATCCACCGCTAAGCCTTGCTTGGATATGATATGCCCAAGGAATCTGACTTCCCTTCTCCAAAAGTGGCACTGGGAGAACTTGGCCTTTAACTGATGTGCTCTAAGCGTATCCATCACCTCTACAAGATGCCTCGCGTGCTCTTCTTCATCCTTGGAGAAGACCAGAATATCATCCACAAAGACCACGACAAACTTGTTCAAGAACTCCCGAAACACCCTACTCATCAAGTCCACAAAATACGCGGGTGCATTCGTCAAACCGAACGGCATAACAAGCCATTCAAAGAATCCGTCCGGAGTTCTGAATGCAGTCTTGTCTATACTATCTTCAGCCACTCTGAGCTGATGAAATCTGGTAGCAAGATCAAGCTGAGAGAAAACAGAAGCACCAACAAGCTGGTCAAAGAGATCATCGATCCTCGGTAACGGGTGTCTGTTCTTCTTAGTCAGCTTATTCAATTCTCTATAATCCACACAGAGTCGAAGAGAACCATCTGCCTTAGTAGCAAACACCACAGGCGCTCCCCATTCGGATATACTTCTTCTGATGAAGTTCTTCTCAAGCAATTCTTTCACTTGCTTGCTCAGCTCCCGTCTCTCACGCGGAGCCATGTGCCGAACGGGCAAAGAAACATGCTTAGCATTATCCACCAGATAAATGCGAAAATCAATCTCTCGTTTCGGGGGCAACCCCTTAACTTCTTCAAAAACATCTGGATAATCTCGGACCACCCTTACAGACTGAAGGGCTTCCTCTGACGAGTCGAGAGATTCAAGATAGCACAACATGACGGGATTCTTCGGATTGCATGAAATCTCTAAGGTGTTGCCAAGGCGAGTCACAAGCCTCACAACCCTATGCTCACAATCAAGAATGGCTCCATATCGGGACAGCCAATCCATGCCCAGTATCAATCCGTATCCCCTGAAACCAAGAACATATGCACTACACAAGAACTCTACACTGAGTATAGAGATCCTCAGATCCTCACATATCATAGATAGATGAGCAGAACCCCCAATGGGATTCGAAACACAAACGGGATCATCCACTAAGCTAGTACTAAGGTGCAAGCTATCAACAAGATCAGATGAAATAAAGCTATGTGATGCACCAGAATCAAACAAGGTACGAACTGGAAGATCAGAAACATAAACAAGGTTCTCAACAGAAACACTACCTCGATCGGGAACTGGAGCGGTATTGAGAGCATGAACTTGCCCTCCTGAAGGTCCAGCCTGTCCTTTCTTCTTCGGGCATTCCTTGCTGAAGTGTCCAGTATCACCATAGGAAAAACATCCACCACTAAGCTTCCTTTTCTTCTTCCTACAATCCTTAGCAAAGTGTCCAGGCACACCACAGTAATTACACTTTCCCTTGCCTTTGTTGTTGTTGTTCCCCTTCTTGTTCTTGCCTTGATTCCCCTGGCTGCTTTGACCACCTTGATTGCCTTTGCCTTGAGAATCAGTCTTCTTTGCTTGAGTATCACTCGTCTTGACCTCTTTCTTTCCATCTCCCTGAAGTAGAGCCATATTGACCAAACTCTCAATAGTGGCCCCATGCGGAATATGTGACATCGCCAAACCCTGCAGCGGCTCATTCAATCCTCTAGCAAATCGAAGAGCCTTCTTCTCAGGAGTGTTCACCATATCCAAACCAAAACGGGCTAGCTGATTAAACTTGTTCACATACTCCTTGACAGACATATCACCTTGCTTTAATGCAATGAACTTCTCCATCTGTAAATTCGCCTCAGCAGAAGATAGAAACTTGGCCACAAATCTAGCCCTCAAATCGGCCCAAGTCTCAACGGGCCTCGTCCCATTGGTGACCTCCCACCAATAGGCCGCTTCATCCTTCAAAAACCACACTGTCAATAAGATCTTCCTCTCGTCATCAATCCCAAAGATAGCAAACAAGTCCTCAGTGTCTTTCATCCAATTCCTAGCTTCAACAAAAGATTCCGTGCCTAGGAAATTCTTGCCTCCCATCGCCTTGAAGTCTTTACAAATCTTCGTGAACTCAACCTGAGGATGCTGAGGGGGAGGAGGAGGAAGAGGAGCCTCAGCAACAGGAGGGGGAGGAACATTAGCAACGGGAGGAGGAATATTAACTGCTGGAGGAGGGGGAACAGGAACCACCGGAGGAGGGACATTAGGGAGAGGATTCTCAACTACAGGAGGAGGAGTGGGAGTAGGGTTTGCGGGGCCGGCTGCCGCCCTAGCTTCTAGAAGCCTCCTATACCAGAGTGGCACATTTACCCCATCCGGGATGGCAAGATCCTCGGCCATACTGAAACGAAGGATAAGATAAGATTAGGTCAAGGGAACGAAGGATAACGCTAATGGCTTTTTGGGGAATAGCCCTTTTAAAATACTAGACTTTTCTTTGGAAAATACTTTATACTTGTTTTGAAAATAGTTTTTCAAAAGTCTTTTAAAAACTTTTTGTTCTTTCTTGTAAACCATATGCTCTGATACCAAATTTGTAACACCCCACCTCCGCTAGGGTCACTCTTTTGGGGGCACTAGCTTCTGGGGGGCGTTAGAACTGGGTAAGCATGCATAATGATATATCAAGGCAGAACAGGAACATAAATATATATATGTAAAACAGAGTAAGTGAGAATAAAACAGCGGAATATCTCAAACCATCTCAAAACAAGTCTAGTACATCATAAAGTCATCTGCCAAAATAAATATGTCTAGTACAACATAAACAGAAATACTGAAATACATAGTGCTATCCCCAAAAATAAAAGTGATAAACCATAGCGAGCTCAATGTCCAGACATACATGAGCTATCCAGCGAACAAGCAAGCGATCCAAGCTAAGCACCACTGTTCCCTCCCTGAGAACCTGGGGGGGGGGGGGGTGGAAAACGGAAGAAAAGAAGCGAAAGAAAACAGGTCAGTCAAAAAGACTGGTAAGCCCTACTACGATCAGTCTATAAACTAATAAAGTTAACATCATGATGGAAACTGAGATGAACATACTGGCAATAGATAAAGGTGTCATCACATAAAGAGGATTAAGCTTTGCACCACAGTGTACTAGCAAACTAACATAACAGGTATTGATCCCTCAGCCCAAACTTTGGCCCAATAGCAAGAGGTGACCTTAATACAAGGTCCAGCCCACGGTCTAATCGATCGGCTCCCTATAAACCTAACACGTCAAGTGTTGGTGTCCATACGGCCCACATATGGTTGTAGTCAGACTGTGCTGGGTCCACCTTCGGGTGTATCAAGCCCTCGGGTGTCAACCCCAGACACCTAAGCAATAATGCACAGTCTAAATCTACTGGTACCCGTGCCTCGAGTTTGTCCAACACCGGACTACGTGCACGTCCGTAGCCCGCCTGGACCAGCACCGCTGTACCACTCAGCCGTCGCTTTGGTCGCTTACATCAGTCCAGTAATCGTGCCCCGCCCTAGCCTAGCCTCTAGGGTTGTGAATGATACCAAACTGGGATTACTGCTGGAACAGACCACGTTGCTAGGGTTTCCTAAGAGGGTTAAGTGTGGTTTAACCCCTCACTAATCATGGATTAAATTAGTTAAGTGTAACCAACAGTTCACCACTTAACCCCATTTAATCCCTCGTGTCCCCAAAATTGGTTAAGTATTAGTGGGCCATGACTTAACCCTAATCATGAGGCATTAATTTAATTGTACCTTAACCTCTCACATTAGACTTTGTTGCGGTTACTAGTTAAGCCGGGCGGGTCCGGGTAGCTTTACACCACAACTTGGTCTAACCTCGGGTCCCAGGTACACATGACCAACTTCTCACATTGGGTCCTATTGTTCGTAGCAACTAGTTAAGCCGGTCGGTTCCGGGTAGGTTTACGCTACAAACTCAACCCAACCTCGAGTTGGCCACACATGTTTTCTAAGTGTCATGTCCACTTTATTTCAAACCATAATTACAAGTTTAACTTGGGTAGACCTAACTTAATAGGTAAATTCCCAAGGGGTAGACCTAACTTAATAGGTAAATTCCCAATCTTATATTTTCATGTATTTAAGTTTTACCCAAAAACCCCCCAACGTCATTCTATCGCTTACATATTCGTCATAACGCATAAAGGATAGAAAGAGGGAACTTGGCACAACATACATGATGAATCTTACATATCATAATAAGCATGCATAACATGTTGGACTTGCATAACTTAGCATGGTGAACTTGCATAAACATGCATAACTTGTTGAACTTGCAAATCATGACTTAGTGAACTTGCATAAACATGCATAACTTGTTAAACTTGCAAATCATGGCATAGTGAACTTGCATAAGCATGCATAACTTGTTAAACTTGCAAATCATGGCATAGTGAACTTGCATAAGCATGCATAACTTGTTAAACTTGCAAATCATGGCATAGTGAACATGCATAACTTATCAAACATGTGTAACATGGCATAGTGAACTCGCATAAGCATGCATAACTCATTAAACATGCATAACATAGCATAGTGAACTCGCATAAGCATGCATAACTCATTAAACATGCATAACATAGCATAGTGAACTCGCATAAGCATGCATAACTCATTAAACATGCATAAATCCCAACTTTCATCACATATTAACTTTAGAGTTTCTAAAATGAAGGTAAGAGGGCTTACAAATATTATGAAGACACAAATCTACTAATAAAGATTGAGAAGCCCTTTATGCAAGCATATAAAATCCCAAAACAAAGCTCCAATTAACAAAAATCCCAAAAACTCTAGCTTAGCAAATAAAGCTTGCAACTTGATGATGTATGCAAGCTAATGATCATTCATACAACTTAGAAAAGCTTGTATGAACATCAAAATCTTAATAGAAATGATTTTTGAAGAGGGTGGAGGCTAGGGTTTTTAGGTGGAGGCCATTTGAGATTTCAATTTGACATAGTTTGGTTGCTAGAGTGAATAATGAGGTTTTAGGGTAGGATTAGAGGCTTATTTATAGAAGATTAGAGTGTTTTAGCCTTAGGATTAACCCTAGGTTAGTTTAGGCCCGTCAGATTTAGGAATTCTCTAGAACCAAGCCACAAGACCAAGCCCAAATCAAAATGGTGCGCCAGGCAAAACTGCCTGGCCACCCCGTGTCGACAGGGCTGTCGACAGGGCAGTCGACACCCTAAGACCCCTGTCGACATGCCTGTCGACATGGGGGTCCTGGCGGGAGTTTCCCCGCCTGACGCCAATTAGCCCTAATCCTTGTTTTTAATTTGAAATTTAAATCTGTTTTTAACTTGGAAATTTCTGAAAACTTCAATGGGCCTTAACTGGGTCATACGGACTCCGATTTTCGAAAACTTGGACTCTATTTCGCGTATTTTTCCGAGACGAACGCAATGGCATAGCCCGTTTCCCTTGATTCTGATTTTTGAATTAAATTTTGCCTCGATTTATGTTATAACAGTTTATTGAAAATACGGGTTGTTACAGTAGAACTCGAAGAAATTCGGGAACCACAAAATATCACTGAACCTGAATATGAAATTGAGCAATAAACACAAACTGTTGTGGAAACTGAACCTGCTCAAATTACACAAAACATTCGTAGATCTGGTAGAATACGTCATGAGCCCAATAGATATTTTGGATATCTAGTAACTCATACAGGAGACGTAATGCTCATAGATCAAGACGAGCCTACTTCTTACCAAGATGCTATGAATGGACCAGAATCTGAGAAATGGCTTGAAGCCATGAAATCTGAAATGGATTCCATGTACACCAACCAAGTGTGGACTCTAGTTGATCCACCTGATGGGATAAAAGCAATCGGGTGCAAATGGGTTTTCAAGAAGAAAACTGACATGGAAAGTAAAGTACAAACCTATAAAGGCCGATTGGTGGCAAAAGGTTTCAAATAGATTCAAGGAGTTGATTATGATGAAACTTTCTCCCCAGTGGCTATGGTTAAATCCATAAGGATTATGCTTGCAATTGATGCCTTTTATGATTACGAAATCTAGAAGATGGATGTTAAAACTGCATTCCTTAACGGGAACCTCATCGAGGATGTGTACATGACACAACCTGAAGGTTTTATCAATCCAAAGGGAGCTAGAAAAGTATGTAAACTACATCGATCCATATATGGATTGAAGAAAGCATCTCGGAGTTGGAATCTTCATTCTGATGAAATAGTCAAAAAGTTTGGTTTCACTAAGAACGCAGGTGAACCTTGTGTATACAAGAAAATCAGTGGGAGTAACATTATATTCCTAGTATTATATGTGGATGACATATTACTTATTGGGAATAATGTTGATTCATTACAAGCCGTAAAGACATGGTTGGGGAAAAGTTTCTCAATGAAAGACTTAGGCGAGGCATCCTATATTTTAGGTATTAAAATCTATAGAGATAGATCGAGAAAATTAATAGGCCTAAGTCAGAATACATACATTGATAAAGTGCTGAAGAGGTTTGGCATGATAGAGGCAAAGAAAGGATATGTACCTGAAAAGGATTAAAGATTCATTCTTGATATATGGAGGCGAAGAGGAATTAATGGTAAAAGGTTACACAGACGCTAGTTTCCAGACTGATAAAGATGACTTCAAGTCACAGTCGAGTTATGTGTTTTTCCTGAATGGTGCTGCTGTTAGCTGGAAAAGTTCAAAGCAAGAAACAATCGCTGATTCGACCATGGAAGCTGAATACATTGCTGCTTCAGAAGCTGCTAAGGAAGTTGTTTGGATTAAGAAGTTCATCTCTGAACTTTCTGTAGTTCCATCCATTGTTGATCCAATAGATCTTTATTGTGACAACAATGGGGCCATTTCTCAGGCTAAGGAACCTAGATCACATCAACGATCCAAACACAAACTTCGGCGATACCATCTCATCCATGAAATTGTTGACAGAGGAGACATACATATCTGCAAAGTCCCAACAGATAATAATGTTGCAGACCCATTGACTAAAGCTTTGTCGTAGCAAAAGAATGATAGTCACACTAGTTTCATGTGTATTCGATACATGAGTGATTGGCTCTAGTGCAAGTGGGATATTGTTAGAGTTTGTGCCCTAGAGGCAATCTGTTAGATGTGAATAATGATAACATTGTTATTGTTATGTTTTATTTGGAATAAAATTATTCTGTTATTTTATATTAACTGCGTAATATAAATATTAATATAATAGAAGTCCTTGGAATTATAGTACAGGATTATATAGTTCGAGTAAGACTGAACTTGAGATTATATGATATGTCAAGTATTATAATTCTTAAATGTCCCTAGTCAAGCTTTATTGTTAATACAGGACAACAATAAAGCATTGAGACTAGTATATTGATTGACTAATGATCACGTCTCATTGATCATTAATATATGTGATATTAAAGTCAAGATATAAATACGTATTAGACAATAGCGTATTGGGCTGACCCACCGTGAGACAACTACATGGAATATAATTATCAGTATCCTAAGTTGTTCTCATAATGATAGTGATATAGTGGTCCTCAGACCTGAAATCATTATTATTTTGTTTGAGGATATTTGTGTTTTGATATCATCTAAAGTTATTTCGTAACAAAGTAATGATAACGGTGATTATTGGATATATCTAGAGTCGAATATAAATTATGAATGATCTAGATGGAATTTAACCCTACGATATATATATATATATATATTCGTAGTGATATCCATGGGCCTCTTGATTGAGTGAGACTGTGAAATGCATGGTCGTGCTCAAATATTGATTTGTTCTGAACAGTCTACTCATCGATCAACAAAAAAGGATTAAATTATAAAGAGGATGATACGATCCATGCCTCCAGTTTAATCTTGGATATATCGGTTAAAAGGATTAAATTATATTGAGACACTATTCACAAAAGGTTCTATTGAATCATTACTATTACAGCTTGGGTAGAAATGATGTGTTACTAGACGTTGTTCATTGTTTACAGTCAAAATGTGTTTAAATTGTTGCCAACGCTGTCATAGCCTATAGGGTCACACTTACATACATTGTAAAAGGGTGAGGATATTTAAATAGAAGGGTTTATGACTAATTCTTCTATTTTAAATAAGGATGAACGGGTAATATGGAGGTATACAATGTCGGTTATAATTATTATAAAGGGAAGGTCAGACCTTTACCTTATTATCTAATTATAACCGAGTTCCTCAAACCCTAAATCCCAATTAGCTAGTACTACCTCATCCTTCCTCGATTCGATTTCGAGAGCAACGTCAGTGGATTACCAATAGAGGCGCTCGAATTCAAATGCTTGTGTTGATTCAATCTGGAATTTGATTCAACGATCAAAGTTAGGGCATCGTTCAATCTTGCTAATCAAAGAAGAAAGGTACTATTTTGATTTAATTCCGTTCGATTTCATAAATTAGGGTTTCTAATTTCGATTGTTTCCGTTGCCAAATTGATCCAAAATTACCTTCAATGTTGTGGCAGACGCACTAAGTAGGCAGAGGATGGCCTTGAGTCCTCTGTTTGTGGAAAGAAAGAACTTGGAGTTCATATTGGCTTTTGATTTTAGACCCTCCATTAAGGTTTTTCCTGCTTTATTTGCATCCTTGGAGATACGACCGACTCTTATGGATTAGATAAGAGCTTCGCAACAAGGTGACCCACAGATTCTATACATCATGGATAAGCTCAGAAGAGGGGAGACTTCTAGTCACCTCAGTAGATATGCCATATATGAAAAGGGGTGGTTGCGACGAGATGGAAGACTTTGTGTTCCTCAAACTGGAAGCTTAATAAAGGCAGTCCTAGAAGAAGCCCACCATTCTAAGATGACCATTCATCCAGGAGGTGACAAGATGTACAGAGACATGAAGAGGGTTTTCTTTTGGGCTGGGATGAAGAAGGATGTGGCCGAATTTGTTTCTCAATGTTTAGTTTGCCAGCGAGTCAAAGCTGAGCAAAAGAAGCCCGGTGGGTTACTTCATCCGTTGGAGGTTCCGCAGTGGAAATGGGAGAGCGTCTCTGTGGATTTCATAGATGGTTTGCCTAGATCGAATAAAGATAATACCGGTATTTGGGTGATAGTGGACAAACTCACTAACAACGCTCACTTTATTCCAGTTAAAAGTAAAAGAACAACATCATGGTTGGTAGCAATTTATGTTCGTGAGATAGTTCATCTCCACGGAGTTCCTTCCAGCATCGTGAGCGATCGTGACCCCATCATTACCAACAAATTTTGGAGGAGCTTGCAAGAAGCATTAGGTACACAATTGTGTTTGAGCACCACTTATCATCCTCAGACCGATGGGCAGACGGAGAGGGTGAACAAAATTCTAGAAGATCTTTTAAGGCTGTGTATCTTGACTTCGTAGGGACTTGGGAAGAGCATCTTGCTTTAGTAGAATTTGCCTATAATAACAGCTATTAGGCTAGCATCGGTATGGAACCCTTCGAAGCATTGTACGGACGACCCTGTAGATCGCAAACTTGTTGGTGGGAATCTACAGAAAGATTATTTCTTGGACCAGATATGGTTAGGGAAATGTCCAAAAATATTGACCTTATTCGACGATGGATGAAGACTGCTCAAGATAGGCAGAAGTCCTATGCATACAAAAGAAGGACTGACATCGAATTCGAAGTGGGAGACTTAGTTTTTATCAAAGTATCATCTTTGAGGAATGTGGTTCGCCTCAGATCAGTAGGTAAGTTGGCACCTAGGTTTGTGGGACCATTTCCCATAACCGAGAGGATTGACCAAATGGCCTACAGAGTAAAGCTCCCAAAAAATTTATCAGGTGTTCATGACGTTTTCCATGTCTCTCAACTACGGAAGTGCCTGCATGACTCGTGGAAATTGTTGAGCCGAGCATGTTGGAAGAAGTCGAAGTGGAACGGGTGGCGGTAATTAGATGAGTCTCCACCCGTATTCTTGGGTCGGAGGTTAAGAAGCTGCGCAATAAGGAAATCAAGTTGCTAAAGGTCCAATGGGAAGATAACTCAGAAGATGCAACTTGGGAGACCGAAGACAAGATTCGTGCTCCATACCTTTTTCTTTTCGAGGGTATGTTCTTAGCTCCTTTCTTGAGTTTTATCAGTACTTGTTTCTGTCAATAGAATGTATCTTATCTATCGTATTTTTGACCTTTAGATAGGAATCCTATGGATGTAAACATGTGTTTGAAACATGTTATGTTTGGTGGATGCAAGTGTTTGTTAGTGGTTGTCTGTGGACGCATACACACACACATTAGGCACTAAGATCGGCCCAATCAGTTTCATATTGCATATGGATGTGTATGCACTTTCTTTTCTTTTATGGATGAAAATGGATGAACTGGCATGATGTCGCATTTGGACGAATGAGTGTGCACACATGTAGAACTTATAAGATACAATAGGTTTATTGGCATATATATTGGATTCTTGGCACTAACATACATTGCATTAAGGAGGTCAACTGAATCAGTAGACCGCCTGATCTTCGCATTAGTATTGGGACATACACACACCTTTGCATATATTTATATAAGCATTAAAAATCTTTAAGGACAATGGATGTCAGTGATTGGTGGATGAGTAGATGGATGGTAGGATATGCACTCTTCTCAACTTAGATATTTCAGGGACGAAATCCTTTGAGTAGGGGAGAATGTAACACCCTGAATTTTTAATGATATTAAACTGAATAAATTAAATAATAATTAATTTAATGTTCAGAAGTAGAGGAAACAGGCTGCACCATTGCGTCCGTCTCGAAATTCTAGTCAAGATAGATGTTTGGTTTGCGCAAAACAGACACCGTATGAAGATGTTATAAAGGTTTTAAGTTTGTATACGCACAGAAATATTTTATATATACGCATGATTCAGAGGTGAGTCAAAGATGAGTCAGAATCCTGTCCAGAAGATTCAAATTCGAAAAATTCCTCTAAGCGACAAAATTCCTGCTCTAGGGGGTTGACCCCCTAAAGGGGTGTCGACCTAGGGGTCGACCCACCCACAGGGGTGTCGACACCCCTAGGGCTGAGGTGGCACTCGGTTTCAGGGGTCTAGAAGCTATATATATGTGTCATATTTCTCATATTCTCTTCATTGGGAGTCATGGAGGCCATATGCTGCTGAAGAGCGAACTGAACCGTTTCTACAACAACATATTCTACAAATCCAATTCATAAATTCTAGATCCGTTCTTCCTAAATTCTCTAAACCTAACGCTGAGAGTTTCTAGATTACTTTTTGGTTTAGATAAATAAAAGTATACTTTGAAAGACTATGAATAGGATGTGTTGTAAAGCATGATTCTGTGTTAATGTGAAATTCTATACTATGTCATGACAGATCTAATTTCCTAGATCTAATAAAATTGTGGTGATTCGATTACGATGCTTATATGGTTCTTGACTTGTAACCATGTTATGGTGGATGTACATCTATTAATTTGGATAATTGATGCATTATTTGGATCTATATCTTCATGTTAATTACCTTTCACCTGTCGTATTGTGATACATTGAGATATGTTGTAAACTTGACATGTGAATCCACCATTTGATCTAAACATGTTGCTGTGTCACCCTAACTATGTTAGATCTAGGAAATTGGGCACTTAATGTTTAATCTAGATCTCATTATGCTTGCTCAAACATCATAGTGACTGCCACAAGTTACTAGTTTGATGTCCACTTTATTACGATGTTAACCACATGTCTATTCACTTTGTTATTATGCCAGTTTATGTTCATGTTTATGCGAAGACATGTTGAAACTACAACCCTTGTCATATTCCCTTTTTGTTGTTATAGCTAGGCTACTTATAGCTGTAATGACATGATTTATGTAATTTGTATGATTACGTTAGGCTACTTGTAGCGCCAAAATACGTACGAATACGTTAGAGAAGAAACGGGGAAAAAGGGATTATAATTTGCATGATTTATGTAATGTTTAATATGAAATGGGACATGTAATTCAAATCGGGAAACATAGAAATATTTACCTATAATGACAAAGGTAGATTTGGATTAATTTGGAATGTTTAGTAATTTACAATTAGGAATCGTAAATTGTACTTATGACACGAGGTTAGGTCACATTAGTGGTGGAAGGCTGCCCGGACCCGATCGACATATCCAGCAGCCGCTAATGTTGAATATAATGTGGGAGGTCTAGGCACGCAAATACGAATCGGGCTAAGACACGAGGTTAGGCCCAACTGTTGAATAAGACTACCCGAACCCGACCGGCATATCCAGCATCCACACGTTGTAGGCCTAATGTGGGAGGTCTAGCCCATTATAACCATAATTGGACGTGGTAATGAAATGGACTATATAACCTAATTTAATATGACTATGGACTTAAGTTAGGGTTAAGTAAAATTGGATGGGTAGTGGTGGGTTAAGTAAATTAGTGGGGATGGGTAATATGTGTATATAAGCCCACGTACTTAACCCAATAAGGTTATGTAATTAAAGACACCTAGTGGTATACATAACCAGTAGATAATGTAACAGAGTTATGTAATTAAAGACATCTAGTGGTATACATAACCGGTAGATAATGTAATGAAGTTATGTAATTAAAGACACCCTTTAGGGTAAGCATAACTAGTATAGGGCTATGTAATTAAAGACACCTAAGGGTATACATAGTCAGTGAAAAACCTAGTGGGGATACAAGACAAGGGGGAGAGCTTGTATCATATTGTATGAGACCCATTTCAGTCAGTAACTCGGAGTTGGTATCAAGTAAAGAACTTCGTACTAGGCAGAGAAGGGGCACGCTTACTGATTGATTGTAAGAGATCCAAACGAGGCGGATGGTGTGGGCGGCGCAAACTGACCGGGGACATGTGTGTGCATGGGCCGGGCAGAGGGAGCTAAGATGGCCGTGACACCAGTAGATCTGGTTGTGCACACCATGGGCTGCCACTTTAGGAAGTGATACCTCCTACTGTGGGGCCAGCACAGGATATCTATAGGGTAGGGAGCCGATCGATTAGGTTAATGGTTAGGGTATACTTGGACGTATGACCTAAGCCTACCGATTCATAGTGGATGGGATTATCTCATTTCAGTTATACTAGTAATAACGCAGAGTAGTCATTAGTGAGGCACATACACCTTGACTTGCTTACCTTGCCACACCTACCATTTATGTAGTGATCTCTCTTATCCACTTTATATGCATATCATGTTGCTTTTAATTATGTACTGGCTAAAAGTAACTAGACTCGCCAAACTTTATGTCTGACCATGTTGTTTCTCCTTCTTTCTTCCGTTCCCCCCAGGTTCTCAGGGAGGAAACACTCAGACTTAATCAAGAATCGGATATCATCTTGCTAGGAGCTACTTCTGAAGCATGGCTCAAGTTCTTGTCTATACTATGGCTTAACTCTTTTTATTGGGGGAATGATGCTTTTTATTTACTTATGTAGTCTGATGGTGCAAGACAGAAGTATTTTTATTATAATGGTTTTTGTGGCTTATGAAATTTTGGACCATGGTATTATGACTTATGTTTGAAATAAAAGTTTAAATTTTTCACTACTACCTTATTTGTGTCTGTCTTGTAATTACTCTGTGTCTGTTTACCTATAGCGCTTCACGAAACTTAATGCATTCCCTTAGTGAGTGACATTAACGGACGTGGGGTGTTTCAATAGCTTTGTGTGTAGCATTAATTCACGAGCCCCACAGCTCGGTATGAGTTAAAAACGGGATAAGAGAATGCAGGGAGTGCACGACGTTTCTTTTTAGCTATAAGTGGTGTCATGGTATGGAGACCAAACATTTTTACTTATGTGGATGATGGAACGAGACGCCTCGGATTTGTGTCCCTAGTGGCTCTCGATATGGTCGACTTACTGACCATTTCAGAGGTCTGATAGGACCGGGAAACGTTTGTTCAGGAATAACCAATCCACTAAAGTATGTGTGGTCTGGCCCTACAGGATCCAAGGGTTGCCCGTAGGTGTGATCCTGGGTCATCTTGCTAGAGGTGATCTGAATCGGTAAGGAGACCATCTCTTGCCTTGACTCATGATGGAAATCCAATTTCTAATACGCGACTTTTCGGTTTTAGTTGTAAAACTAGTATGGAGGCATAGTATTTGGTAGTTATGACGTTTGTGATTGATAAATTTATATTTGAAATTCTTTTGACACTATGCACTTATAGTAATATCAAAATGATTTGTTTTAAACGTACCAAACATGTTTGTCTATTATAAGGGAAAACTCTATCCTCTGGCTTGTGTTGCATTGTGTGATGGGACCTGAGTCTTATAATAGCTTCATTTTTCAAAAAGCATTGCGTTGTTTCAAGTTTTAAACTAGTATCCATCGGAAGTAAACCTGTTCCATGTTATATGGCGTGGTCCTACGATTTCCCAACTTTTAAAGTTAAGATTTAACAACTATTTTATTTCTCACACCAGTCTCATGACGACCTGGAGTTTATTGTTTGTACCTAAACCTTGGGTGCCCATATTTTCCACATGGGCAATTAGTAGTTTTGGTTTTGCAGATATTATTTTCACAGGATCCTGGATCAACAGCTGAAGCTATATTCGGAAAGCTTTGTATCCATGTATCTCTTTCAGTTGTGTTATGTATTATTTTTCCACTGCTTTGTAATTTAAATCTCTGATATTTTTATGCTGTATATTATTTATTTATACTATGATATCTTGTACTCTGATGTAAATAGTTGCAATAGCAATGAAATGTTCTATTGTTTATGTTCTGATGTGTCGTGTTCTCAAAGCATTCCTGGCTTTCCCGTAAGGGGAAGTTTGGGTCATTTCATCATGGCATCAAAGCTTTGGTTTATAGAGCTCGACAATAAGGCACATTAGAACCAAATGAAAAAATTCGTCAGAGATAGGATTAGTAATATCCTATAAGAAAAACTCTAGTAGAGATGGGGTTAGTAACACCCTAGAATGAGTTGGAAGAGTGCTATTTCTAAAAACAAATTTAGTTTTGAAAATTATGCCTTATTATATGTATTTGACTATTTTATTTTATATTAAATTTGGAGAATCGAGTATATGAAGATTTTGCATATACGCCTAGCTAGTGTATATACGAAGTCTCAAATATACTGGATAGATATAGAATCACACTATAGTCGCCTGGAGATGATCCTGATGATTACTATAGTTTCATCAGTATCCATGTTTGAGTTTCTATATATTTCCAATTGACTGGTGTGAGAACCAAAACTTAGATAGGGTTTATTGTTGTGATTTAGCACTAAAAATATGATTTTGAATATATATATATATATATATATATATATATATAAGAGATAAGTTTGAAAAGCTACTTAACTAATTGATTGTTGGTTGTGATGTGTGATTATTAGTTAACTAATGAGATTATTGAAACCAGTATGAAAATGAAAGCTGAATTAAGCCAAATTGAAGTAATATTGAACTGAATTGAAAATTTAGTGCAATTGGATATATGTGCATCTATATACGTTGAATAGGTCATAGCATGGAAGTTAAGAAGAGGAATAAAATTGTATGCCCGACAAGTAAGTAAATATTTACTACATTTCTTGGGTTTTGATGATTTCATGAGCTGATTGGCTAGCAGCTTGGCTTTTTCTTTTTCTTTTGGATTGATAAGGGCCCTGTGAAGCAAGTTGCGATTTCACCATCATCCCATACAAAGGAGGTTATGGCGAAATTTTTCGAAATTTTAGGGTGTTAGCCAAATTTTTGAAAAATGTACTAATTTCTTAGAAACTGGAAAGTTGAAGAATGAAAGCCAGAATGAAAGTTGAGTTGGTTAGGTAAACAACTTTCAGCTCTGTTCCATTTCGAGGACAAAAAGATTTTAAGTGGGGGAGATTGTAACAACCCAAAATTTCTGAACCAATTTAAATTTTTTATTTTAGCTATTTTAATGGATTTTGGATATTTAAAATGATTTATTTTAAATAATAACAACTAAAAATTTATTTAAATCGAAGTTAGAACGTATAAATTTATTTTAATTATAAAACGAGCCTGAAATGGCGTGGTAGGTTGAAAATTCGATTTCAAATTTCAAACGAATGTATAAGATTCAGAATAAATCGGATTTTAGTAAAACAAGAAATATTTGAATCTATTTAATAATATCTTTCTAAAGAATGTGAAAAATCCAGATTTCATAAGATATATTGAAAGTTATGTCCAGTTTAAAATTCAAAATAGTCGCTATGGAATATATATATATTTTATATAATATATAGCCCTTAAAAATAGCCATTTTTCAAATGATCTCCATTTTCGACGAAACCACTTCTGTTGGATTCGGAATGTCAAATTATTGCTAGATTCCAATTTTCATAATTTTTGGAATTGATATGTGAGTGTGGCAAATTTAAACGCGTTTGGTAATTTCAGTTTGAATTTAATCGACTGGCAAAAGGCCATTTTACAAACGACCTCCAAATTCGGCGAAATTAGTTTTGTTAGGACGTATCATCAAAACCTAGATAGATTTATTTTTCTATAATTTTTGGAGTCAGTATATGCTCCGGTAAATTAAAATGTTCGTTCAAATTCAATATATATATATATATCAATTTTGATGAAAACTAATCGAAACAGTCAAATTGTCTTATGGGACATATCCCATTGTGTCCGAAATGGGGGTATTTAGCTAGGAATGATAGTCAGTGGGTTCAATTTGAAGTTGGAATGAAAAAATAACTTTTTGGAATTAAAATTAAATATATAAATGGTCAACCCTCTCCCTTCTCTCTCCATTCAGCATTCAATTTTTTTTTTAAAAAGGAGGTCACCCGTCGTTCACCGCTGCCGCCGCTCTCCCCCACCGAGTCGCCGCTTCCCTGTGCCACCGGCCACCCACCCACCGCCGCAGCCCCTCCTCCTTCCTCCCCTCTCCTCTCTCTCCCCTTCAAATCCGCGAGCCCCAGCCCCAAACCGCTGCTCCACCCACCCCTGGCCCCACCGCCAACGCCTCATCCTAGCCACCATACCTCCGGCACCGCCTTCCCCCATCACCCACTCTGGCCGTGGGTCCCCCTTTGGCATAAAACCCCCTCTTTTATAAAATTCAGTTTTTGCAATTAAGCCCCTAGCCTTCCGGAGCCAATAACTTTCCAACCGTGCGCTACTGGCCAAAACTCCACAGTGCCAAAGTCGAAGAACACGATTTTCTCTTCGATTTAAGTATATTGATATCACATTTTGGATTGCGGAGTTGTTCAGAAAACGCATCCAAAGTCTACTACCCAAACACTGCCTTTTCGCTAATTCTGGCGAATTGGAGCATTTTCGGAAAAAAGCCCACTAGGCGAAAGTTGTCCGGAATGGCGCATTTAAGCTAGAAAAAGTGACCGTGTGAAAATTGGAACCCGTTTGCAAATTCTAGAGCCAGAACAGTAAATCAAAGCATCAGAAAATAACGGCGGAGTGGATCCCAATGTGAGAACTCTTTCTCACTCAAACTATTTTACAGTTAAATATATTCTAGGTTGCAGACCGTGCTTAGTAGCTCCTGACACTATTTATTTGTACAAACCATGGTTTTTTGTGGTATGGATTGAATTGTGGTTGTAAATTTGGTTATGTTGAGAAATGATTATATTGTGGTTTTACTGATTGGATTGATTATTGTGTATGGCGCGAGCCAGTATCAGGAGAGGGATAATGCTAGACATTATTCCGGTTCTAATATAACGCCATTATAATGCCAAAATTTTCTGAAATAAACTATATAAATATTCGTGTGTTGAATAAAATGTTTGAACAATAAAAATATGATTTTTATTGTATAAATGAGCTATATAAAATTGTCAAGTGTTGAAATAAATATTTTTATCGTTAAAAATATAATTTTTAACGTATATATAAACGACATAAAATTCTCCTGAAATGAAAATAAATATTCATTTACAAATCGGACGATTTGTTTATGTACACCATTTAACTGACATTGATTGCGAAGGTAAATTTTACACATCGCCCAACTACATAAATATTATTCAGTATTTGTTGGTTGAAACCCCACACAATATTTGACGTACACTAATCCCAATTTTTTAGTTGTATGTCAATCGATTGGTTGACAGACTGTTGTAAGCGTTAATTATTTATATTTAATGCTTATGCAGTTGTGTAATGCACTCTGGATGATGGATGATTGTTTATCATTGTTGTTGTGTACATGTGATGTATGAAATCCATAGAACTAGTGTTATATAGTAATTGACCGGGTCTGATTCCACTTTAAAAATAACGAATATTTTAAAATAATATACAGTAAAGGATAAAAATGTGAATTTGATGTCTGATTTTGGATGGACACAAAATATTGAAATATGTGAATCCATGTTGATTAGATATGCACCATTTTAACATAAACGATTTTTATATCGTTATTATTCATTTTTATTTTGAATATCGAAAAAGTAAATGATTTCAAAATTTGATATTTTGAAAAGTGGAAAATAGGCATAAGGACAAACTTTGAAAAAAAATTAGTCTAAAGGACGTCAAGTTTTATTTTTAGGCTGAAGGACAAGCTTAAAAAAAATTAGGCTGAAGGAAAATGCTAAATATAATTAGCATTTTCTACAGTATAAAACTGAATAATGCTAGTTAAAACTAGCATTTTCGTGTAGTGTAAAAAACTGAATATAATGCTAATTACATTTAGCATTTTCCTTCAGCTTAATTTTGGTTTAAAGTTTGTCCTTCAGACTAAAAATAAAACTGGGTGTCCCTCAGCCTAATTTTTGGGCAAAGTTTGTCCTTCTCCCTAATTACCTCTTTTGAAAATATTATCACTTAAATATTATAATGATAAGGAGTATTCAATTTGAATTTAAAATTGAAATGAAAGTGGGAATCGTTTTTAAAACGAATTTATAAAATACGTCTTGAACGAAATTATAAATATATATATATATATATATATATATATATATATATATATATATATATTAATGGATTGAATAGAACGCGCCGCGCTGCAACCGTTTGCGAATTTCAACCATTGACTTTGAATTTACATTACAGGAGATCCGACCGTTGGATTCTCCTAAAATTGGAACCGTTGGGAATGTATCGGAAAGAGCTTTACAATAAATATAAGAGATATGAAATCTAATGGCTGGATTTGGAATTATGTCCAAATCATTTTTGGAAAAGGTCATTATGGATGCAGCTCGGTGGCCGTTATTGGAAACCGAGGGTACAGGCCTTGATAAAATTATAAAAAAAATTAATAATTTCTGTAAAATCATAATAAATGATTTGGAAAGAATTTGGATGAAAAATTCCATGTTTGTAAAGATAAAAATATATTTTTATCAAAATGAACTAGTTATTAACTAGAAAGATAATCCAATGTTTTTAAATAAATAAATTGGATTTGTTAATGGTTTTAATTTAACCAGAATTTTCCAATGTATGAATTGGAATGGATTTGAATAGAAATCATCTTTGGGATATTTCGATATTGGATTCCGTGACTATGCGGATATTGTGAAGGAATTTGGAAGATAGATATATATCGTTATTCCCCATACGATATGTGTTAGTTTCAGAATTTGATATTGAATGTAAGCCGATATAATTTCTGTCTAGAGCCTTATATTTAATATCAAAGTGGATTTTGGGTTTGTTGTGAATGGTGTCTTCAATAACACTATTCTTAAACCCCGTATGAAAGGAATAAATCTTTTAATTAAGATTACTAGAGTTTACATTTATATTTAGTAATTAGAATAAAATGGAATGTGAATTGGGTTTATTGTGAACTGTGTTCTTAAAGACATTCGTTCTTTAATCCGATTAAAAGTGGAGTGTGATTTGGAATATATAAATCTTTTATTAAGATTTAATGAAAATTTTCCGAATTAAAGTTTTCCAATTTAATATATTAAATTGAATTGAATGGAATTCGATTTGGTAATAATCAAAGTGAGCTTTCGTGGAGGAAGACTATTAATATATATGGAATTTCAAAGGCTTTGTCATTATTCCATTTATATTATTGATTAGATATGGAAATTTATATCGATTATATATATTGATCTGTTTTCCATGGTTAATGGAATGTGATTTTGGGTTTATCGTGAACTGCGTTTTAAACGACATTGGTTCTTTAACCCAGTTAAAGACAGGATTGCATGTCTAACATTGTATTTCGAACCGTATTGTTGATCTCTGCTAAATATATATCTGTTTGGTTGTGGAGAATTTATTCTCTTGTTTAACACCCTTCTCTGAGACGTATAAGCTTAGAGGTTATATACTGATAGAAATTAGTGGTACGGTCTAGATTGTTGATGTGGCATGTTTGTGTTTCCAAAGTTAAATAATAATTAAATAATGATTGTTGGAAGAATAAAACTAATTGGATTTTCAATGAATCTTTAATTAGATTGAAATGAGAATGTGATAATTTAAATTATCAAATTTGGGAAATGGTCGAGAATGGAGTACCACCAGTTTTACTCCAGGCGATAGTTAAATCTTTAATTAGATTTGAATGGAAAGTGGTAATTAATTTTACCGATAACACTGTGGTGTTAGATTTGGAGTATTAACAGTTTTGCTCCATGTGATAAATAGGTGGGATTAGGAAATGAAATAAATGATTATTTCGGTAAGGTTCGATAATCCCGACTAGTTAATAAAATCTTTTGAAATTGATATCCAAAGGAAGATTAAAGTATAATTTTAAAAGAATTTATATTTGATAAAATTAATGGGAACCTTTCCCAAAGGATATGAATATTTTAATAAAAGAATATTTTGAATTAAAATGAGGCGCATGATGTGCTTTTATAGCAATTGATTATTGATTATAAAATACGCGGATTATTTGAAAATACCGGGTTTATCCCATTCTAAATAACCGATACGACGACTAAAAGTCGACGATGTAGACATTGGTTAAAGATTGGAGATCTTCACAGCGTTCGGATGATTACTGATTTCTTGATTGGGTCGTACACCTAAGATAAGGTAATAAGTGGTGGTCGTCCAGACGTACTTGGAGATCGACCGGATATGTGAGGACCTCTCTCCTGTATTGGACAAATGGGACGAGGAATACAGTGCCTCCGGTTTCGTTCAGACCCAGAACGGACTTGTAAATGGATGTGTGTCTGAAATTGGATATCATTTTGTGTTGATTGATTTCTATTAAATGTATATCTATTTGGTGGAGGAGAATTTATTCTCTTGCTTAACACCATTCTTTGAGACGTACGAGCTTAAAGGTTATATATTGATAGACATCAGTTGCATGGCGTGAATTGTCAATGTGGCATGCTGAGATGCAAATGATCAAGGCTTTTGTTGAAAAGCAAAGTCTTGTGGTTGATGATCAAAACACAGCTTTAATTAGCATAGCTATGTGTATAGTTTTAATTGGCAAGCCTCACGCCTCGATATGAGTTAAAAACAGGATAAGGGAACGCAGGGAGTGCACAACATTTCTTTCTACCTAGAAGTAGTGTCATGGTATGGAGCCTAGACATTTTTACTTATGTGGATGATGGAACGAGGTGCCTGGGATTTGAATCCCTAGTGGCTCTTGATATGGCCGACTTGCCGACCATTTTAGAGGTCTGATAGGACCGGGAAACGTGTGTTCAGGAATAACCAATCCATTAAAGTATGTGTGGACCGGCCCTGCAGGATTCAAGGGTTGCCCGTAGGTGTGATCCAGGGTCATCTTGCTAGAGGTAATCCGAATCGGTAAGGAGACCATCCCTTGCCTTGACTCATGGTGGAAATCCAATTTCCAATACGCGACTTTTCGGTTTTAATTGTAAACTAGTATGGCGACATAGTATATGGTAGTTATGCCGTCTATGATTGATATGTTTATATTTGAAATTATTTCGACATTATGCACTTATAGTAATATCAAAATGATTTGTTTTAAACGTACCAAGCATGTTTGGCTATTATAAGGGAAAACTCTATCCTCCGTCTTGCGTTGCATTGTGTGATGAGACCTGAGTCTTATAATAGCTTCATTTTTTAAAAAGCATTGTGGTTTTTCAGGTTTTAAACTAGTATTCATGGGGAGTAAACCCGTTCCGTGTATATGGCGTAGTCCCATGATTTTCCAACTTTCAATGTAAATATTTAATAACTGTTTTAGTTCTCACACCAGTCCCATGACTGACTTGGAGTTTATTGTTTCTACCTAAACTCTAAGTACCCATATTTTCCACACAGGCAGCTAGTAGTTATGGTTTTGCAGATATTATTTTCGCAGGATCCTGGATCTACAGCTGGAGCTATATTCGGACAGCTTTGTATCCGGTATCTCTTTCAGTTGTGTTATGTATTATTCTTCCACTTCTTTGTAATTTAAATCTCTGATATTTTTCTACTATATATTATTTATTTATACTCTGATATCTTGTACTTTGATGTAAATTGTTATAATCACAGTGAAATGTTCTATTGTTTGTGTTCTTATGCGTCGTGTTCTCAAAGCAATCTGGGCTTTCCCATAAGGGGAGGTTTGGGTCATTTCATAACACAACTTGTTTTTACCCACTGAACCTAGTTCTTGGGATCTCTAGTCATTTAGGTCGGGTTACCATTGCGTGTGATTCCTCAATCTCAGGGTAATGGTCTCATTCTTTTAAAATCATTAAAGACTTTCTTTATGGTCAGTCCTTTCGTCAAAGGATCTGCCAAATTATCATCACTTCATATGTGATGTTCTCTAACAATACTATGCATACGACTGTCATTTCTTACCGTTGTAATATTGGTTCTGTCCTTTTTTCCATAATCATCAAATTTTCATCACTACAAATGTGATGTTCTCTTACAGTATTATGCTTAATACTGTCCTCTTCTACAGTTGTAATAACGGTTCTATACTTTTGTTTTGCAATAGCCGCGGAACTATCGCAATATATTACACCACTGGTGTGGTTTTTCCATATGGAGATCTTAACTAGCAGATTTCTTTAGTTCTCTACTTCTTCACTAACTGTGGCTAGTGTTATTATCTCAGTCTCTATAGCAGACCGAGCCAAAATAGTCTGTTTTTGGGTTTCCAAGAGACAACTCCTCCAGCAATGCTAAATATATAGCCACTGGTCACTTTAGAATCATCAGATAAAGTATTCCAATCTGCATCGGAATCTCTTTTAAGTGCAGTTGGAAATTTTTCATAATGTAACCCAAGGTTCATACTTTATTTAAGGTATCTCATGACACTTTCAAAAGCATGCCAATGATCTATACTAGGTCTACTGGTAAGCCTACACGATAATCCCATGACATAAACAATGTCGGGTCTAGTACAATCAGTGGCATACCATAGGCTGCCAATGATGCTCGCATAATCTGATTGTCTTACACCTTCACCAGTGTTCTTAAATAACTTTACACTACTTCATATGGTGCACATGCAAGTTTACAGTCAAAATAATTATATTTTTTAGAGTCTTCTCAATTTAATGAGATTGATCCACACAAAAGAAAGAAAAAAAAAATCCTTTTTCGGACCTAGCAATTTTAATACCAAGAATTACACTCGTTTCACCTAGTTCTCTCATATCAAAATTGGCAATTAATAAGAATTTGACTATGTTTAATGGCATGAATGTTTGATCCAAAAATAAGTAAATCTGAAGGCAGCATCGATGCTGGAGGCACTCAGCATCGTCGCCTCTACCCCCCGACCATGGTATGCACATCTTGCGCTGCACACTTACCCGCTTCAGGCAAACTTTTTTTGTGTTTTAGGATTCGCTGATGCTGTTGGTTTACATGTCAACGCGGGGAGTTGTGTTAATGGGGTTATTTTGTGGTGTTTTGATGTTAGCTTGCTTAGTTTGTATATTAGTTTAGTATGTAATTAATCGCGCTACGCGCTATAAACTCTCTGCATGCAGTTTGCATGCATTAACGTACTATTAGCCATCGGTCAGGCTTGTTGACCGATCATATTATTATGTTACTAATAATATTATCTAATCGGGTGTGTACGATCGCTCTACACAACCGTTATGCCAAAAAAAAAAGTAAATCATTCACATACAACATATAATAGTGCAAATGTCATTTTATGATTTATAATAAATGCATTTGTCACTTTCGTTAGCTCTAAAACCATGTGAGATTATTAAGTTATCAATTTTTTTTCATGCCATTGCTTAGGGGCTTGTTTTAAACCATATACTGATTTATCAAATTTGCAAACTTTATGTTCTTGACCAAGAACTACAAAGCCTTTATGTTGGTCCATACAAATTTCTTCTTCTAATTCACCATTTAAAAATAAAGAAGTTTTAACATCCATTTACAACTTATTAATTTACAACCAGATGGTAAATCAACTAAGTGCCATGTCTTATTGGGTTCTAAAGAATTCATCTCATCATTTGTAGCCTCTTGCGAAAACTCAACGTCTACTGAAGATAAGGTCTCCTGGAAGTTTAAGGGATCCTCCTCTTTAGTAAAAGAACAAAAAAGTGAACCAAAATCTTTTGCGGTTCTTGCTCTTTTATTTCTTCTAGGTTCATTTTCAGAATGTTCATTAGGTTCTGTTCTTACAGGTAATAAATTACTTGATGTGCCTACATTATTTTTTAATTTAAAAGATTTTTTTTCATAAAATTCAGCATCATTTGATTTAATTATATTATGTGTATTTATGTTATAAAATCTGTATGCTTTGCTATCAATTGTATAGCCAATAAATACATATTCATATGCTCTACTTGCTAATTTTATTCTCTTAGGATCTGAAATGCAAACATATGCCAAGCATCCCTAAGTTCTAAAATAGAACACACTGGGTTTGTAAATTTTTTTCAAAATTTCAAAAGGTGAAATTTTACTCTTATTTTATTTAGGGATTCTATTTAGTACATAACACATCGTTAATAATATATCCCCTCACCAATGTTTTGTTGCACCAAAATTTAATAAAATGAAAACTACTAAATTGGTAAAGGTCCTATTTTTTTTTTTTTTTTTTGCTTCATCGTTCATTTCACGTGAATAAGATGCAATTCTTCCATGTATAAAGTCATGTAGTTTATAGTAATTCAAAATAGAAATAGATTTATATTTTGTTCCTCTATCACTACGAAGTCTTTTAATTTTCTTGTTTGACTGATTCTTTTTAATTCAATTTTGAATGTCTTAAACATATCAAATGCATCATCTTTTTTTTCATGAGATATACATAGGTGAAATCTGAACAACCATTAATAAAAGTGAAAAAAATGGATGTGTCTATGTCTAGTCAATGTTATTCATTTTCATATAAAATATACTCATTGATTATTAAATCTACATCATTTGAGTAATGTCATTTCTCAATGACATTCCATAAAAAAACATTATGGATGTAATTAACGCCCATTTATAATAAAAGCATTTCCAAATTTTTCATTCAATTAATCTCAATTTTAGTGACATTTTCAAAAACCTTCTTCCACTTAATTCTTATTGTTCATAAGATGTACATAAGTGTAACAACCCGTATTTTGAATAACATGTTATAACATAAATCAAGGCAGAATTAAATGTTAAACTATGAATCAAGGGAAACGGGCAGTGCCATTGCGTTCGTCTCGGAAAAATACGCGAAATAGAGTCCGAGTTTTCGAGAATCGGAGTCCGTATGACCAAGTTATGGCCCGTCAAGGTTTTCAGAAAATTTCAAGTTCAAAAACAATTCAAAAATCAAATCTGGAGCCAAACATACTGGGCTGGAAAATTTGCCGCCCAGCCCCAAGTCGACTGGGGAGTCGACTTGCCCCAGGTGGTGTCGACTGCCCAGTCGACACCCCTGTCGACCTGGGTGGTCGGGCCAGTTTGGCCTGGTGCACCTGCTGTCCCCTTTGAATCATGTTTTGAGACCTGTGACGAGATTTGATGGCTCAGATCTAAACTAGGGTTAATCCTATGGCCTAAACTAACCTAAACTTCTATAAAAAGACCCTAAGACCTAGCCTAAACCCACATAAATCAATCCTACAACTAAGTGCTGCCAAAATGCTCCCTAATCATGGCCTCCATCTTCATCTTGAGAGCTTCTAAGGCAAAAAGGAGTCATCTTTCTTCATCAAATCAAAGGAGCTACTTATTCTCAAGGCTATTTGTGTTGCTACATCATTCCTAGAGCTTCTACAACATCTCTATCTTGTTCTATTTGGTTCTAGTTCTCATAGCCACGCTTGGTAAGCCCCACTCTACTCTTAGATTTAAACTATGAACTTAATATGACATGTAGCAAGTTGAAATGAGACTTTTGTGTTATGCTTGCCTTGGATTTCATGCATAGATTCATTCATGACCCTTTTGATCTATGTTTGTGGACCTAATGTTTACCTATCATGAATCTAGTACCATTTATGTTGACTTTTGGGTGGAAAGCTATAAGCTTTATGTGGTGATTGTGCATAAATGCAACATAGAAACCCTCATGACCTTGATGTTAACTTGCCATGATGCGACCTATATGCTAATCACAAGTTTATCACCCTATTTGCTAAGTTTAATGCCATACATGTGTAGATTGGAATTGGACCTAAGTGCAATATTTGCCTTGAACCTATCATTGTATGCATAGATCTATTCATGTCTCTCTTGATCTATGATTGTGGATCTATCATGAACCTAGTACCGTTCATGTTGACTTTTGGGAAAAATGCTATGAAATGGATTATAGTTTATGCATGTTAACAAACCTTAATCCCTCATGTCCCTTAACATGCATATGATAACGTTGAACCTATTTGCTATGCACAAGTTAGGATTGTCACCCTTTATACTATTGTCATGCTTGAGGCCAAATCACCTTTATGTCATTGTCATGTTTGAGGCCAAGTCACCTTTTATGCTATCATACATGTTGAGGCCATATGCTAGTATGTTGAACCCCTTTTTCCTCAAATATCACCATGTTTAACTTGTGATAGACTTTGCCATCTTATGCCCACCTTGTCATATTCTTATGTTCCCTCTTTGATCTATGTGTGTTGATGCGAATTTACGTGCGATGGGAATACGTTATGGGTAGTTAGGCAAACTTAGATGACATGAAAACATGACTTGAAAATATGACATGTGATTATGCTTGAAAACATGAACGTGGACATGACATGTAGAAAACATGAAAGTGGCCAACTCGTGGTTGGGTTGAGTTTGTAGCATAAATCTACCCGCAACCGACCGGCTTAACTAGTCGCTACAAACAATAGGACCCAATGTGAGTAGTTGGTCATATCACACTTAAAACCCGAGGTTAGACTAGGTTGTGGTGTAAAGCTACCCGGACCTGCCCGGCTTAACTAGCAACCACAACAAGGTCTAATGTGAGAGGTTGGGGTGCATTAAGTTAATTAATGCCACATGATAGGGTTAAGTCATGGACTACTTGAATACTTAACCAATTAAACACGATGGATTGGTAGGGTTAAGTCATGGACTACTTGAATACACTTAACCAGTTGAACACGATGTATCGATAGGGTTAAGTCACGAGCTTCTTGGACACACTTAACCAACTCGATACATGGTTAGGATAGGGTTAACCACACTTAACCCATTTGAAATCCTAGTTACGTGGTCCTTTTCAGCAGTAACCTATAGTATCAGGATACCCTGGGACTAGGCTAGGGTGGGGCACGATTACTGGGCTGATTGTAAGAGACCAAAAGAGACGGCTGAATGTGTGCACCAGTTAAGTTCAGGCGGACCATGATCGTGCACATGAGTCCGGGGTTGAACATGGGCATCAGTAGGTTTAGACTGTGCGTGCTTGTTTTGTGTCTGTGGTTAACACCTTAGGGCTGGATACACCCTGGGGTGGACCTTGCACAGTTAACTACATTTCATGATTAAGCCGTATGACACCGATACACGACGAGTTAGGCTTATAAAGAGCCGATCGACTAGATTGCATAGTTGGACCTTGACTGGGGTCATCTCATGATATTGGGCCTATTGGGCCAAGGGATCACTTCTTGTTTATACTTGACATAGGTTAGAATACTAGTACACTCTTGGTGCAACTTAACCTTGTATATGCGATGCCACACTTGATCTATCTTGTTAACTATTTACCATGCCAGTTTAGTCACCATCCTTATGTTTCATCTCAGTTTTTCATGTCTATTAATTTTACTAGTTTTTATACTAATAGTAGGTAGGACTTACCAGTCTTTATGACTGACCTGTTTTCCTTTCGCCTCTTTTCTTCTGTCCCCCCCCCAGGTTCTCAGGGTGGGAACACTAACACCTAGCTTGGATCTTTGGTTTGCTTTTCTGATCGCTCATGTACGGTTTGGACTTGAGCTTTGCTATGGCTACACCACTGTTATCTTTGGGGAATAATTTACTTATGTATTTTTCAGTTTACGTTTTCTAGACTTGTAGTAGCTGGAAAAATGATGACTAAGTACTTTGATGTAACTTGACTATGGTTTTGAAATAGTAATTTTATCTGCTGCTTTATTTACTCTGTTTTACTCATATGTTCTGTCTTGTGATATTTTCATGCATGTTTACCTTGTCCAACACCCCTCCAAAGCTAGTGTACTTGCAAGAGTGACCCTGGCGGAGGTGGGGTGTTACAATAAGTGACATCAAAATAATCGTCAATAATGTAATAGAGTAGAGATTACCTTTACACATTACTTAAGTGTTCACATGAATTAATTTTGAAGGTCCAAATTTTTTAATACCAAAATCACATTTTCAAAATAGTAACTTTAGGTCAAAGATAAATGTAACATAAATTCTCTATCAGAATTACTATATCGTTTATCATTCTAATAAAATGTTCTCAAAACTAGAAAGTAAACATTTTAATATATAAAGATTTGCTCAATCTTAATTGTACTTAAATCAACCTTATTTCAATTAAAATAAATTTCAAGGTTTACTGTATTTTCTAAAGGTAAACTTGATTTCAACATTTCCAACTCCCAGCAACTTTAGTGGTGTGAGATGCACCTTCCGATTATCAGCAACCGTGTATGTAATGAACATATCACGATTATAGTAGACATGGTGAGAAGCACCAGTATCTACCCACCAAGCCTCTGATCCACCAATAAGGTGAATCTCAGTAAACATAGCCGTTAAAGGCTCCTCAATCAGGTTAGCCTACGGTGCAGGGCTTGGTCTGTTCCGACACTTACGTGTCATACGACCTGGTTTTCCATAGTTGTAACAGAGAAACAAATGTCTAGGTTCACTCTTTTTGGTTGGTTGCTACTGTCCTTTTTAGTTCCCTTGCGGATTCCAATTCAGTTTGTTGCGATGATTTTGATTTTAGGATGCTTTCGCATTCGATTTCAAAATAGGCGGTTTTTTTAGTGCTATTATTTGTGACAACTAGCAGTTCCTCTTTCTATTTCTATTTGCGTGCCTCCTTCTCAAGATGGAGGTGAACGATCAAATTCCATAAGGAAAATGCTTAGTTTTGTGCCTTAGAACATTCTTTAAAAATAATCATCTTGGGGGCAATTCGCCAATTATTACAACATTCTGATATTGTTCATTCAAAGTCATACCTTCGGAGATGATCTCATGAGCAATTTTCTGAAGCTCATGCGACTACATCTCTCCTAGCCTGTTGTTTGCAGCAGCAGAAGAAGCGGAAGCCATTAGTTGACTGAACGTTTTCAATTTGTTGGAAAACTAATGCTTGAGTCATGTACTAAGTCGCTCTCTTGAAGACGTTTTGGCGATCTGCTCAATGGTGCAAAGCAGTTCATACCTTTCGCCGCCGCTTCTAGGATAAAACACCCTTCTTATTTATGATATCAATTCGCTTGCACAATGAATTGAGCTTGATTTGCATCCAGTTAAAAATTTTACTGCTCTTTTGTTTTATAATGTAAATCCAATGAAGATAAGAGAGGTTTTTTTTTTTTTTTTTTTTTTTTGAGATAGAGAGAAAAGAGAAGAATATTGTGTCTGTTGCTTTTTCTATCTTATTCTTTATATAGAAAAAAATAAAGAGCAACATCAGCTAGGTTAGTGGAAGAAAAAAATGGACATAATTAATATCATTATTAAATCATAGGAACGTACAAAATTGTTGAAATTTTTAACATGTAACTTTGCATGTTTCAAAAGAGATAAATGATAATCAATCTAATTGATTATTATTCATTACATGATTAAATATCATATATTTATTCTTTTGTAACAGCTC
The DNA here is from genome assembly GCA_030737875.1 of Allium sativum. NCBI lineage: Eukaryota > Viridiplantae > Streptophyta > Magnoliopsida > Asparagales > Amaryllidaceae > Allium > Allium sativum. The sequence goes on from CM060924.1 coordinate 418,840,176, forward strand.
ATGTCACATGCATGTATGACCGTTACTTTTCAATCAAAATAATGGCTCATTAATATTTATATATATGAAAATATATTTTTGTTATAACTTTCAACGGTTCTATTGCATTAATTGCATCACAATATATGTAAATATATTATAGTTATAACTTTCAACGGCTCTATTGTATTAATTGATCAATAATAAATTTTTGGTAACTTGCAATTAATTTTCTAAATAAATTCATAACATATATAAAATATTACGAACAAACTATAAAATTTCTCGAGTTGGACAATAAAATTAGAATATATTCCATTTCAGTTCTAACACTAGAAGCAAATTGGTTTTTGATTAATGAATTTAGTCGATATAAAATTAGAATATGTTCCATTTCAATTGAAAATGATCCATTCCAATTGAATATGTTCTATCCCAAAATATATGGATATGCATTTAGTTGCTATAAAATTTACCCAATGTAAGATAATGCATTTGTTCATAGAGTTTATATTTGAGAATTTATTATAATTAATGAATATTAAAGAGCCTTCATAGGAATTTGAGCATTGAGTTTTGAATGCATTTAATTCTTTAATGTGTTCAATGGGCTTTAATGCAAAATACTTCGTTATGGTTTCTCTATTCTTGGTTGGAAATGCTTACGTTAAGTTCAATATTCATTTTGCATTTTCTATTAAGAAGAAAACAAACGTTCTTAACTTTATGTGAGTTGACACATTCTCTGCATAACTATGCTATGTTTAGCATTATCAAGCTTTACCTGAATTTGTTGGTTGATTTCTACACTGTGAATTAACTAGTATATTCTACTAAATATAATTGTATCATTGTTATAAACATTATGCTAGCTTTTCATTTGCTCTACATGGATGCATCTCTGCTTTTATCTTTCAATTCAAACTTGCTCTTCTTCTATATAATATTGCCTATTTTATTTCCTTTTTACTTAGTTGAAGACAGCTACTCAAAATACACATGTTAATATGGATAATAATGTATTAGTTATCAACTTAGAATTTTTATGTTATATATTAAATATATTGATTTTAATATCACGAACTTGTATCCGATGTTGGTTTTTCTACCGTTATTCTCATTTATTAAAATTATAAAATCAGAACACGGACTCACTGTGACTACTTGAAAAGTATAACTAATTTTGTGATATGCTAACCCTCTTATGTCCACTGATATTATGTAGATCCACTTCTAGCAACGACTCACTGCTCTATGTTTCGGGTATAGATATATGTAAATCAAGTTCTTTTTCTGATCAGAAATAAAGTAATGAATTTTTCTTTGCACTCAGGTTGTTTAAATATTAAATGTTTTGATCTCACTAAAGAAGGACCAGTTGGAAATAGACATGTATAGATCACATTTCATGTAATTTCCATACTACGCATCCATGATTGATCTATGTCATTTGATTGTATCGATATATGTGACCATTGATGGGTTTAGTTACAATAAACGTAACGAATGCCGCTTTGATCCTTTGTCAACGCAATTAATGAACAAGATTGATTTAGATACACCATATGTTATAAATAGCAAATTTGGAGCTCATAAAGTTAAACACATTTTAAGGTTATTTCATATGTGGCCCAGGGGGAGATTGTTGGAATATTTCGACAATTGGGTCACATATGTAAAATAAAATGTGTTGTGCTATTTTGGTGTAAAGCCTAATTAAAGTGATCTAATTTTCGATTAGAATTAATAGGCTTAAAGTTTAAGTTATCATGGGCCTAATGTGTAGATACCGGGGCATTTTATAATTTGTTGAAGGGACGAATTACATAATGCCAACTTTATAAATAAAGGGTTATTGTCCCCGAATTACAAAAGCCATAGCAACTCTCTAACCTCTTCTACGGAGAGCTGAACCTAATCTAGGGTTTGTGTCAATTTGGAAGACCGAACCAAATTCTTCTTCTTCTACAACAGATAATCTTCTCTGTGGCAACCAATTATGGAATTCAGGTACAACAATAATTAGATACAGATCCAGGTACGCTTCCGCTAATCAAGTTATCTATTTTCTGTTTTGTTCTCAATTAAATCAATATGGATTACATATTTGGATCTAGGGTTTCATGACTGTCTGCTGTTAATAAATATTGAAATCCTAACAGCTACTCCATCATCTAGTTAATCCTGTTATATTAATATGTTGCACTAAGTTTATCAAAATTAATGCATACAATTCTACATACCCGTAGTTTCTTGAGAAGTTGTTGTCATAGTTATATTGCATGAATATGTATGTTATTCTCACTTTTTTCTCTACACTATTCACTAGGTCAATGGGTAAATTGTGTTCATGACAGTGAACTTCACATAGTTTGAAGTTGGCAATCAAGTCAATGAGTCATAGGGTGAACAAAATGACATGACAAGTACTGTCGTATATTACTCCTGCTTATTAATTTCAAATCCACTTTCTATTCATTTGGCTCGCCCCCATACCTTTTTCTAATAGGATTTTTTGATAGATTTCGAAGCTTCAACAATAGTAAATTCATTTACTAAGTATGTTTCCATAGTGCCTAAAGAATTGAAACACATTTAAGATTCTTAAATTGCCCCCAGATCTTTTTGTCCACTGTAGGTGTGCATAATAAAATTGTGAAGCCAAAAAAAAAGTGTCTGTAATTTGATTATCAACCAAAATAAAATTGTGGAGCCAAATTAAAATTGTGAAGCTAATAAAATTATGACTGTTTATTATAAAGGTAGAAATATTACACCTTTAATTCTTTGAACACTCGACTGCAGAGTACCACTACAAGAAAAATACCCTATTGCAACTAGCTATTTGCAACAGGCCTCAAATGTCAGTTGCAGCAAATAATATTTAGCAACAGGCCTTTCGTAGCTGTTGCAATAGATAGGATTTAACAACAGGCTTTTCCTTCCTATTGCGAAAAGCATATTTTTCGCAACATCGCTTTCATGCCTGTTGCGAAAACATACCTTTAGCATGCTTCCATAACAGTTGCAACAAACATATTATTTACAACTGCCTTCCAAGCTTGTTGCAAAAAATATATCTTTAGCAACTGTTTTTGCCACTTGCAATAACTGTATTTTTTTACAACTGGTAAAGCTAATTGCGAAAAACATACTTTCAAATATTATTTAGTAAATAAGGAGTTATATTTTAATAATTATATTTAATATTAATACGTAAACGATGACAATTAATAATTACTAAATAATATTATTTATTTAGTAATAATGATAATTAATAACAATTAATTAAGAATAATATTTTGTGGTATAATTAAGTAATTAATTTGTTAATTAATAAAAAGTAATATTTAATAATTATAGTTGATATTTATATTTGATTTTTAAAAGATAAGTATTTAATAACTAAAAAATATTTAATAATTTATTATAATAACTACTGATAGTAAGTAAATTATAGTAAGTATTTATTAATTACATTTAATGATCAATGAGTATAATTAATAATTGGAAAATATAATTAAAAATTATGTTATGTATTGAATACTATTAGTATTTAATGTTAAATAACTAGTGTATATATATAATACTCAATTTAATAGTTAATAATTACCAAAATTTCAATAATAAGAATTTCAAATTAACTTAATTCAAAAATTATTAATTTTAGTTAATTGAAGTTAAATAAATAATTAGTAATTAATATTCATAAAATTCAGAAAATAAAAAAATTCAAATCTTAAAGTAATCTCAAATTCTATGTAATATATAAACTCCATAAAATATAAAAATATAGAAATATCAAAAATAAGAGAACTTGTGTAGACATAAATTATTGTAGCTTATGTATTTCACGAATTACTTTATCTTCGTATGCATTTCAAATTTTTTTTTCTGTGATATACTTTTCGCATGTTCTAATTGTCGTTTGCATCCAAAAAATTGGCTCCAACCCTTAATTTTCATGATTGCTAAATGCAAATCAAAATTACTCAATGCAAATCGAGAAAATTACACTATTATCCTTCCTATTTTTTTGTGTAAAGAGCCAACCGTCACTTGTTCTTTTATGCTTTAGTTTTCCAAACATTTAATTTTATTAATATTTGTACAGTATTTAATATTTGCACAAAAAAGTAGGAAGAACAATAGTGTAATTTTCTCGATTTGCATTGAGTAATTTTCATTTGCATCTAGCAACACCCTTAATTTTTTGGCTCCATCGTCAAAATTTTGAACGGTAAACAGGAAGAAATGATGTTTCTAGAACCAGTAAATGGGGACTGTTCTCCTTCCACCGCTTTCTTCTCTCCAGATCTAAAAAATTCGTCCATCCAAATCGTTCTCTTTCACCATGAAACATCGGCTTTCTTTTTCTTTTTCCTGATCCGCCTACTGTTGCCTTTTTTATTCACTACGTTTTTCTCCCTCTGCCTTAAAAATCTACTACCTTTTGCTATTATTTTCTTTCCCTAAGTTTCCCATCTTCCACCTGGCTTTGTCCCTTCTCCTTTCAGTTCTCCTTAGCCAAGTTTTCTCGCTTTCTGCTATCCAGTTTCGCATTTGCTTTATTCATGCTCTACTATTTGGTAACTATGTAAATCGATACACTAGGCCGATGTCCTATGGTTTTGGCCGAGGATTTATGGTTTGTTCTCTGAAATTACCTCCTCTACAAGACATTTCCCCTTCCACATCTTCCATAGGTGACCTTGAGATTCCCTTATATCCTGTCACCTCCTTGTTAGTAAAATCTACTGATGCCTTATAAATCGACCCTTCTAGTGCTGAGATTAATGATCCTATGGCTTTGGAGCGAGCCTAGTCTGCTTTGCTAAACACGAAAGTTGGATCCACTCGGACTCTGGCCTGTACTACCATTCGAGTTAGAATGTTTTTCCCAAAGGGTCCGTCTATTCACCCCCCATTATTTACTCTTCACACCCCAGAAATTTAAAAAAATAAGTCATCCCCCTCTATTTACTCATCCCACCCCGTTTATACCCGAACTGCCCCTTTCTTTTCAATACATCGTCTGCTCCCCATCCCGTTTTCAAAACCCAAAATTTCAAAACAAAACAAAAAATGCGATTTTGACACAAAAAAGTTATGCAGGAATGGCCATGTCTCATGCATTTGTGATTAAATTTATCTTTCCGTTACTTATATAGCTAAACCATAAACATTTCACATAAAAATCTGAATGGATTATACTGATGAAAGGGATTATTTTCTTTTTTGAATTGAAGCTTAATGAAAGATTAATGAAATATTATGTTGTTTTTAATGAACAAGCTTAATGGAGACGTTGTTATTTTTTTGTTTTAATCAATAAGCTTAAACATGTTATCTAGAAAATTATTAAAGGGTATAATTGGTATTGAATTTTAAAAAAAATTACCGGGGTGTGAAGAGCAATTACTGGGGTGGAAATAGACGGACCCTTTCCCAAATGAGCCTTTAACAATGACTGCGGTGATAGGGAACTTTACAATGACGGTAAATATGGTGTGAACAACCACACTCCTCTGTTTTGTCCTGATAATATTCCATCCTCGGTTTTTAGTTCCCTGAAATTATCTGCTGATCTCTGAAATTATCTGGTTTGTAGACTCTGAGGTGAAGCTCAGTTGCTTCGTATTGTGTCGTGTGATGGGTGGTGGATTCTGGATGGTCAATCTGGTAGTGTTAGTTTTTAGTTCTCTGAAATTATCTGTTGTTTTTAGTTCTCTGAAATTATCTGCTGTTCTGGATGGTCATGCTAGACCTTTCTTATGTTTCTCCCTATCTGTACTGGCTAATTTTCTTGAATTTTATGTATATTTTAGATCGGGTTTTATTTGACATGTCTAGAGGTTGTTAGGTTGTGCTCAGTTAAGATCTGGATGGTTATTGTGGTGTGTTATTGGGTGGTGATCTTATGGTGCATAGTGATGAACAATTCACTACCGTTCGCTTTATCTTCGGGTGACTGTTGTTATGAACCAATTGTGTATTGCTACTATGATGTAATTTATGGTATGCCCTATTAAATGAATTAGTCACAGATAGCATTGTATATGCTAATTGTAGAGCCATATACAAAAGTTGAAAGTTAATATGTTACATGTTTTTAGGTAATATTTTAAATGTTAATCTGTTGGCATCTTATATTGTACAGTTCTAATGAGAATTCTTGGAAGAAATCAACAGAACTGCTCATGCAAGTTGCTTCTCATGGTGAAAATAGTGGCTATGAAGTCCCTTGCTTAATTGTTTCTGCAAAAGATGATTATGATGGTGCACACATGTTCAAGTCCCTGCTTTTTAATCAATTAGAATCAAAATATTTCAATTACACAAGAATATTGTCAAATCTAGGCAGGCTGCTCTCCTGGAATTACATTCAAGATGGATGGAACGATGATCAACATCAGTGTTGTTCCAGGTTTGCTTTTTTTTTCGAGTATACTGATATGTGCTTGATGCATTTTACATAATGATTTGTGTGTGACGATTTGTTTGAAGAAACATCAGATATCTTTTATATTACGGTAAAAAGTTTTAGAATGGTTTTAAGTAAATTATTTTTTAGCGTTATGTTTAGCAGTTGAATTTGTTTGACGATAATTTATTTCACCTACTTTTCTTTTTTCTTGTTAGTGCAACTACTGCAATAGCAATGAAAACGGTGTTGCGAGGAATTCTGTTAGTCAAATGCTGTTTGGGGAGGTCTGTTCTTAGTGTTTGATTGCTCTATGGTGTATGTGAGACAGCTACCCGTGGATTCTTGCAGTTGCAACAAGGGGCTGGATCTGTCGTAAGGTTTGTCATTATTTTTATCTTAATTTTCTCACTGTGCACATGATTGTGAATTTTTACTCTTTTTACTTCTTTTCAGACGCTGTAATGTTGGGTTTTGGAATAATTGGGTGGGTTGTTGTCAGTTTGTTTGAATAACATTTATGGAAAATGTATGATTTTCGGATTCTCTACTAATTGAAATGATGGAAGACACAGTTATGTTCGTATATGAGATACTAATCGCTACTTCAGAAAATTGATGCTTATGATGGGATTGGAGAATACTGTTACAAATATAGTGAAATTTATAGAAACTGTGTTTATCCATTCACTTTGCTGATAAATAAAGTAGCATGAGAAATTACTCTTTAATAACCAACTCTGTCCTCCTTTGACAAATGATTCAGAGACCATGGAATAAGTTTATAAGGATTATGAAAATGATCTGAAAGTTTAACAACTCAAAAATTGCTTAATACATAATGATGATGCAACAAAGTTACAATCAAAAGAAGACTTTCATTGTGATATATGTGCGTTGAAGGGTTTGCGATGCTTACCGGGTACAAGTGATTTTTTGTGTTTTGATATTTTATAGTAATACTTATCATTTTTGTATGATTGAAAGTAATTTAAGTTTAGCAAATATAAGTCTAACTATTTCTATTGTAATAAGATAGCTAAATGTAAACAAAATTCACATCTGGATTATATTAATGCGTCAAATCCATAAAAAATAGTATTGTGATTATTATTATAATTTGTATTTATATTATTATTGAAGTGCAGTTCAAATTGTTGAGGAGCAAGGTGATGCATGTTTGCGAGGAAGTTTCATGATTGGAGTGGACTGCACATTGTGGTAGTGCTCGATTCAGATTGTATGAGGTTAAAATTGTGGTTAGAAATATTGTATTTGGAATAAGTGTTGCATGAAAGAGTAGAAATTGCTGTATATGAATAATGGAAATTGTTAGAACTTTTGTTGTAATTGTGTGTATATTATTATTTTATTGAAATAAAATTTGTTAGAGTAAAAATTTTACTTAGTTTATTTTATGTTATGATATAATATAATGTTGTAAGCAGGACATATCATACCAGTTTAGGTTGATTATTTTGTTAATTTTGGAATTGTCTATAGTTGTTAATGATGTTTTTAGAAAGACAGTTGTGTTTTGACTTACTGCAACTGCCAAAAATAATTTTAGCATCTTGTTTGTTAAATGCCTATTATAAGTTTACAACTGTCATTTGTTGTTGTAAAATGATCTATTGCAACAACAAAGGCCACTTGCAAAAAAGTATACGACAACTTCTTATTGCAATAGACAAAAACTGTTGTAGACTTTTTACAACTCCGGCGATACCAACAGGCGTGGGTCTGTTGCAATAGGTCTACTGCAACAGATATTGCCTGTTGCGAAAAGTATTTTTTGCTGTAGTGACTTACAAAGATTGATACTATTTTAAGACAGTGGAGATTTTGATAGGATATTTGACATCATATTGGGTGCACAAGTGGTTTAGGTTGTAAACAGTTACTATGTATGTTTCCATAGTACCTTTTGTTTTAGGATTTTCTAGTAGAATTTGTAATGTTAATCCTATCTCATTTATTCTGATTCATTTAAGCATCTCCAAGGAGAAAAGAATTTGTAGTTCAAAATAGTTTGGTGCATAATTGGTTAGTAAGTATGTTATTGAAATGAGGAAGGGGTTATTTAGCCTTGAGGCTTATGATTTGCACATCTTGTTTACAAGTATACATGGGATTAACGCAGCGTAGGATAATTTACCTACTGAAATGAAGATGCTTATGTGATAATCTTTAGCAGATTGAATATGGCTGATTTTTGTCTTGTTTTTAAATTTCAATAATGATCTCATCTCACATTTTTTTTCCCCAAGAGCAGTTCTAATCTTCAACTGGCTATTGAACTTCAACAAGAAGAATTCAGACAGTAGCCCTAACAGCAGTAGGTTCAACAGAACCAACTCCAACTATATTCAGTAGCAAGTGACCACTTCAGGCTTGTTACAGGTCCCTATGTAAGAAGAAAAGTACTTTATGTTTTGTGCTCTGTTTGTTATTCCTTTATTTTTTATTTATTTGTTAGCAAATTTACCATTCAGCAAGTTATTCATGGGAAACGGTAGGCTATTGTGCTTATATAACAGGTAAGAAGAAATGCACCTTATGCTTTGTGCTATGTTGGTTATTCCTTTATTAGCTATTTATTTTGTTAGCTAATTTACCATTTAGCAAGTTATTCATTAGAAACAACAAGCTATTGTGCTTGTATACAGGAAGTCTGAGCTTGCTGTTTGATACAAGAGTGTCGAACATACTGTTTGAAACAACAGGTAGCAAATTGAATATGGCTTATTTTTGTCTTGTTTTTAAATTTTAATAATGATTTCAAAAAAAATATTCCTTTCCTAAGAGCAGTTCTAATCTTCAACTGGCTATTGCATTTCAACAAAAAGAATTCGAACAACAACCCTAACAGTAGTAGCGTCAACAGAACCAACCCCAATAATATTCAGTAGTAAATGGCCACTTCGGGCTTGTATATGTTTTGTGCTCTGTTGGTTATTCCTTTATTTTCTATTTAATTTGTTAGCTAATTTACATTTCAGCAAGTTATTCATTGGAAACAACAAGTTATTGTGCTTGTATAACAGCCAGGTAAGAAGAAATGTACTTTATCGTTTATGCTCTGTTGGTTATTCCTCTATTTTTTATTTATTTTATTAGCTAATTTACCATTCAGCAAGTTATTCATTGGAAACAGCAAGCTATTGTTCTTGTATACAGCAAGCCTGAACCTGCTGTTTCAAAATCATTCTCAAGCCTGCTGTTTCAAAATCAATCTCGAGCCTGCTGTTTCAAACAGCAAGCCAGAGCCTATTGTTTGAACTTAGTGCACTGAAGAGGTATCTCTTTCTTCAAAGGTTAATCTTATTTAGGTTTCCTGATTAAAACATATGGAAAGTCCTTTGTTACATAGAAAGCTATATCATGTGTTGTAGGAGGTGTGTGTAAACTCTCATTTTAGGTTTTTTTTCGCTTTCACTATAAAATAAATTTCTTCTCAAAACAATTGCTTTGTTGAAATACAACAAATGTTAAACCTAAAATTCAGTGCAAACGTTTGAGTTGTAACCATGCAAATCATAACCTAAGGTTGATGTAGCACCGTTCATTTTATTCCAAATACTCCAACTTTTTGTCAAAAGATCATTGCTTCATTGAGTGCATTTTTGTGAAACCTCCACTGGTTGAGACCAGTTACGGTTTCTGTGAATATCTTGAGCAAAATTTATTGGATCCCTTTAAATTAAAAATAAATCTACAAATCACTGGTATTTTTCTTATATCAAATGTTTTATGAATTGGTTGGTTTGGCATGTATTTGTGGCTTGCATTGATACTCTTGAATGTGTCATTTGGCTTGTTTCTAATACCTACAAAAACACTAACTTATTCTGTGCAGCATTTATATACAAGCAAGATGACAAAAAATGAGCTGAAAAATTGATGTCATTTTGGATATAGTGAAATATCCTCACATCCACCTTTTACATTTCCAAATCCTTGTGTAATTTAACAATTTTCATTGATGAAGTGTTTGCATTAGGTGATCGCAGTAAGCTATTAAATCTTTAGGTGTTCATGGGTGTTCTAATTGTTTTTAGTGCACACTCCCACAATATCTGCAACTATATGAAAATTTCCGATATTAAGTGCATGACATTATCAATCAGATCTATACATGTTAAAAGAGTCCACTATACAAATTTCATTCCACCACATATTTTTTAATGGCACTGATCGTTCTACGACCAACACAACATGGTTCATTTTATTCCAAATCTTCCTCATTTTTTGCCATGAAATATTTCTTCTTCTGTCTTTTTAGATTTAGCCTTCAATGTATTGTTTCCATACACATGTGATATATCTCCACTATTTCAGTTCTAAGGTGGATGTGTTTGTTTATATACGCAGATGATATTCAAGACACTCATATAATTCCGTATGCAGGAAAATGGTTATTTACTACTTCGGTTGCACGATTCAGCTTTTTGTATTTTCAAACAAACTGCATCTTTTGATCATTTTAAGCCTGTTCAAATCGAGACTGTTGTAATCGTTGTGATTAATCTGATTCAAGACCACTCGAACCCGATATCTAAACCACAAAGCGCTAGCGGAATACTAGATCGTTGTTAGACTTGCAAAAACAACCAAAGCAATAACTCTAGTCACAAACCAATATCAACCAATCACGAACAATGCAAATCTCAATAACAAGCAAGAAACTAATGGCAAAGTAGAAAAAATAAATCACACAAGGATTTATAGTGGTTCCACTAACATCTTGTTAATGTACATCCACTTTGGAGAGAGTATTTTATTACCACGATGAAAGGAATAGCGGTGAGGGATTGGAAATCTATCTTCATGGTAAGTACTTGTTACACTCCCAAGTACATTGTCTTTTGGTGAGACGGTTTTGGTTTGAATGTTTTCAGCACTACATTGGCGGGTGGGGGCATTGCCTGAACTCGTTGGTGTAGTACAATGGGAGGTGGCCATGCCGGAGCTCATTGGAGAAACATTCAAGTTTGCTTGGTCGAAGGTAGAAGGAAATGCTTGGGTGCATTGGAGTTTGGAGTTGAGATGGTTATAGTATCGAGGTGGAGTGTTGTGATATGCGATACTATATATATGTTGGATTGAAGAGGACGAAGATAGCTTCGAGTCGGAGGTGACCGTTCGCAAATTGGAGCTCGAACGGAGGAGATATGAGCATGAAGGTGCAGTTTTCATTGGTCTGGTGCGACAGACGTCTGTCATAGGGGATGTCAGACGTATGACTGCAGGGAATAGATTTCCCGAGAGCTCAGACAGACGTCTGACACTTCCCGGCAGACGTCTGTGCTGAGTGGTTTTGCCCAAGTAATCTCTGGAAGATGATAGATGTCTGTCAGGAGGTTCGACAGACGTCTGAGCGGGGTTTGGGCTATTTTCGGGCTGAAGATTAGCAAACTGATTTGTGACTAATTCGGGGGGCAATTTGGGTAATTGGCCAACCTCTATATAAGCTATTTTCTGAAGTGAATTAGAGAGAGCTTTTGAGAGCTTGAAGATTTGATTTGGGATCAAGGGTTTAATCTCAAGGGAGAATTAGGGTTTAAAGCCTAATTCCAATTCTTCAATTCTATTCTCCTCAAACTCTTTTCTATATTGAAATATAGTGATTATTGGATCAATCTCTTGTATTCCTTTCATCGTGGTAATAGAATACTCTCTCCAAAGTGGATGTACACTAACAAGATGTTAGTGGAACCACTATAAATTCTTGTGTGATTTATTTTTGCTACTTTGTCATTAGTTTCTTGCTTGTGATTGAGATTTGGATTGTTCGTGATTGGTTGATATTGGTTTGTGACTAGAGTTATTGCTTTGGTTGTTTTTGCAAGTCTAACAACGATCTAGTCTTCCGCTAGCACTTTGTAGTTTAGATATCGGATTCGAGTGATCTTAAATCGGATTAATCACAATGGTTACAACAGTTGGTATCGGAGCTGTTTTGGTGCTTGTTAGGTGTTTGTGAAAATGCCGGAGACGGATAGTAGCTCGGTAAGTCCTTCAACCGGAAGTCCGAATAGTGTGGCGGCTTATGTACGGGGTTCGTATGCGGCGTCGGATTCTCAATTGGTTATTGACAAGTGGAATGATGATAATGATTTTGAGAAGTGACAATGGAAAATGAAAGCGGTTCTTAGGCGGAATCGGGTGCACCGATTAGTATTTGATACTCACTTATTGCCAAGTGATATCTTGGATGTTGAGAGAGAGGAGATGGAAGAATGGGCTTGCACTACTCTTCAACTTGTTATGGGGGAGAATGTGATCTCCGAGATTAGTGGTGAAACTACCGCTAAAGGTATTTGGGACCAATTGGAAGAACTTTATATGAAGAAGTCGCTCACTAACCGTATGATCTTGTTGCGAACGTTTTTCACCTTCAAGATGAAGGATGGTAATTCGCTTAAGGTCCATTTGAATGCCTTTGATGACTTGCTCATGAAGATAAAGGCTGTTGATTTGAAGATTGAGGAAGAGCAAAAGACGATGATATTATTGTGTTCGTCGCCGGACCGCTATACGGGTTTCTCAAATAGTTTGATCTATGACCGGGATACCTTAACTCTAGATGATGTCGAGACAAGTCTTCTTAGTGAGGAGTTGAGAGATCAAATGAAGGAGATGAGTGAGAGTAGTAGTGGAACTAGTAATAGTCACGGGTTGTTTGTGGAGAAAGAAAAGAATGTGAAGAAAGGAAACCGGGGGCGTTCTAAATCAAGAAAACCCGGTGGAAGAGGTAAATCGAAAGGGAGAAATGGCAAGTGCTTTATTTGCAAGAAACCGGGACATTGGAAGAATGAATGTCCGGACAAAGATTAGAAGGAAGTAGCGTCTTCATCCGTGGCGGTGGAGAGTGGGGATGGTGAGATAAATGAGAATGTGTTGACGGCGGTAGCATCGGGTGTTTCGAGTAACGAATGAGTACTCGATTCGGGAGCGTCGTATCATATGACACCAAATAGAGATTGTTTTTCGTCCTTTGAGGTCAAAGAGGGAAATGCAATTGCTATGGAAAATGGTGCTATTTGCAAGTCAATGGGTAGTGGCTTCGTGCAACTAAGGATGTTTGATGGAGTTGTTCGCACGCTCACCAATGTTAGCTATGTTCCGGGACTTAGGAAGTCGCTTATATTTTTGGGGCAATTGGATTTTCTAGGATGCAAGATCACTATCGAGAAGGATTGCTTGAGGGTTTCGAAGAGGGCGCTTGTGGTTTTGAAGGGTGCTAGGACCACTACAAGAAAATGGGGTCTTTACCTACCAATTGTAAGCGTAGGTAAAACTAATATAATGGTAGGTAATATATTTTAGCTACCAATATTGACTTGGTAGAAATTGGTAGGTAAAGCTTAGTAGAGAAAAAGATTTACCTACACTTATTTATATTGGTGGGTAGAATCAATGGACCACACCACGTTATGACACAAATGATGGGTCATCAGCTGATGTGTTTGATGATATGTGATCCTACATGGTTGCTGACATGGCTGATAATGTGTCATCCTTCAGGGCTGCTGACATGGTTGCCGTAGTAGTATACACATGGCATATATTAATGTCGGCATTTGGCATTTAATGGTTGGTTCATGTGTCAAACAATAATGTGTCCATGTGTCATAATTTGATTAGTGCACATGACATCATTTTTTAGGCCATATGTCATTATTTAATGTAAATAAATATTTACAAGAATTGAATATTTACACAAAATTTATTTTTAAACAAATAACAAGAATTTATTCAAATAAATATTTATTACACTTTCGAATTGTACACGTATTGTTTACTCACTATTACACAATCACTTATACATACACTTGCTCTCTACATTTCACTCGTGTACATTGGTCCATACTGCATACTCATTCACTCATATATATTTTTCTCTTAAACCACTTCAACTTATAGAATTACACAACAGTAATAAACTAGTTAAACATCAAACAAAATGCACTTAAATCTCCCAACTACTTTGCTTAATCAACACCCTTTGCACACAAACACCCAATATTCTCTTCACCACAGACATGCACGGTTAACAATTCCACTAATTCACTAATTTCCTTGCCTTGGGTCCTTCAAAATTATGATGTTGATATCGTACTGTGAACCACCAAAACCAGAAGTGGGAAATATGCTTGCACCCATTGCTATCTCGCTATTGATTTGAATGAACCAGAGCATAGTAAGTTGTAGCAGCCTGTTGCTTGATATCACCACTTGTCTAGTATGTGAACAACCTTGTATGATTATCTCCATATAAATCTGGACTTACCTATATAATTGTTCAAGATGGGGTTACAAAATTATTTGTGCATACTCTTTTGACACTACACATGGAAAATTATGTTATGCTGTAGAAATTAACTAAACAAAGATTTGTACAATTTTTTGAACCGTTATATTAAATTTTGAATTTGATGGTTCTGGTTATAATAGATCTCACTTAGATCAATTGTTGGTTTTTTAATTGAAGTAGGAAATTCAGCATCCCATGGATAGATAATCGAGTGGACCGCTATTTTAATTTTTAATAATTTGCACAGAGAAATTTTTGTCCTGTATGCATATATATAACCAAATAAATTGTAAAAGCATACATGCCATGAGTTCGATTTTGTTCACACTTTCTTTTAAGTGTGAACAAAACACTCGGACCCTATTGGAAGAATTCAGGGGGATCCATATGTGATCCACCAAATTCCTCCAATAGGGGTCCCTGTTTTAAGCTTCAATGATGGCTTGTTCGATACACAAACATTTATTGTTGCTTTTGCATTGCAGTACTTATCTCCTTGCACGTAGCCTAGGCAATTGCATGCTACACAAAAGAGACAAAAAGAGTTGCACCATGGTAAATGGTTTCTACAGTGATACTGATTACAAGTGCTGCAAGGTTATAATACAAAAATTTTAGTGATGTAAACTTGCTTCTGTAATCGGTTTTTCATTATGCTTCCATATTTTAAGGCTCCCACAACTATGATTTTCGACCATATGTTTACGAATTAAGACTATGGTTATCATATTTTTGTAAAAGATGAAAGTAGAGGAGAAATCAATAATGTGGCTCGTATGATCACGTATTGGATGGTCTGAATCAAAGCAACATATATAGAACCCAACTGTCGGACTAAGTTAACCCATCGGGCTTTGTTAATTCAATACATCTGATCATAATTAGATGATCCTTCAAGCATGCCATTACTTACAGCTTTTAAGTAGATGATCCAAAAAATATACAATACAAGAAAAAGGGGGGAAATTACTTTGACCGTTACATATGTATATCTAGAGGATTGAACCAAGACCATTGACTACTCAAATTACATTTCTTACCACTATCATAGGTGGTCACTGGACAAAACGGAACAAAAAGTCTATCAACTGTGAAGTATCTCAAGCATGGTTTCATCGCTATAAAATTAACTTCCTTGAAAACTTTACATTCTTTCAAGGGATTATTAAATAAGTAGTCCATTTGAATACAATATTATCCCAGGTTACTAAACATTTTTCTAATGACAAAAATAAACAAGTATTTGTCTTGTAATTCAATACCTGATGCCCATTTTGGTTTGACAAGAACAAACAAGTGCAAAAACCAGCAGCTTGTCCCCAGCAATCCGCCTAACTTGATCCACAAACTGTTTTCGGCTAGTCCTCCTTTCCTGCAAACCACAAATGTACACAAATTTCATACCAATGCAAACGCTTCAACTATGCTCGTAGACATAACCATAGAATAAACTAAAACTCGTCTTACCAAGTAGCTGGTATGGAATCCCCTAATCTTGCATAAACACGTGCTATTTGAATGACAAAAATAAACAACCGCTTTGTAATGAAGAAGTTGGAATCAACCGCCACCTAAATCGCTATTGCCGACTCCAGACTTCGCCTTGGGTTTTGATACGAGCTGTTATCCTGCACCAGCCAGAGCTAGGCGAGTCACACGCATTCCAGCTAAATATATGGACTGACACATCATAACCGAATGGAAGAAACGCTTGCATGAAGACTGCAGATAATGACAAAATATATAATTAGAAGAACATGTTGCTTTTCATTTATTTTATGCACCTTTCTCTTTTTTCTGTTACAAATGAATCGGCTATCACATGTAGTGGTGGAATCAATGCCACCTGGCAAGAATTAGTTACAAATTTATGTGATGTATGCCTATAAATGTAGCTAGAATGCAATGAAAGAAAACAGTCTGGTACAAATTATTTCTCCTCTTCTTCGTATCATCATGTCTACTCTTCACTCCCTTCTCCTCTAATATTCTTCTCTGAGTTTTGTATTGCATAGGCTGCATCATTTGGTGCTTTCACCATGACTCGCTTTGACGAGCTAGCCTCCCAAATTAGCGACAACCAAACCTCCATCAACTCCATTAACACCACCCTTTCCACACAACAAACTTCCCTCACATCCCAACAATCCGACATTTCCGACATCAAAAACTCACTCTCCGCCCAACAAACCTCCCTCCAGCAGCTAACACAGGCCATCGCTGATCTATCGTCGAAATTTCCAGCCTCTCCTTCTTCGCCATACATCAACTCGCCTATTAGACCACCAGCCCCTCCTCCTCTCCTCACCACACCACTTCACATGACCCCTCTTCCACATCCCATTTAGATCCGAACTCCCAAATGTGAACTAACGCACTTTGAGGGCACCAATCCCCTCGACTGGATCTTTCAGGCTGAGCGTTTTTTCGCTTACCATTCCACCCCCGACGAGCAACGTATTAACTTAGCAAGTTTTTACATGGCTGGTCAAGCATTAACTTGGTTTCAATGGATGTTTCGCAACAATCAATTCACCTCGTGGCAACACCTCACTCGAGCCATCGAACAACGATTCAGCCCCCCCTCTTTCATTAACCCACAAGCTTCCTTATACAAACTTCGCCAAACAACTACCGTTGAAAACTACCAATCTGAATTCGAAAACATAAGTAACCGCATCACATATCTCCCTTCCGATGCACTCCTCAACTGTTTCATCTCCGGCCTAAAGACCAATATAAAACACGAACTCCAACCATTTAACCCAAAAACCCTGTCCGATGCAATTGACCTTGCCAAACACATCGAAGCCAAAATCAATGACATCAAACAATTTCAAAACCGCCTGCAGCTTAACCGACAACAACCCCCCTTACTGTCCTTACCACCAATTCCAGCCCCATCTCGGCCATCCCAAACCAATTATCCCGTTAACCGATTAACTCCCTCAGAATTCCAAAACCGTCAAGCGAAAGGCCTATGCTACAATTGCGACGAGAAGTATTCCCTAGGTCATAAATGCAGTAATAAAAAAATACTACTACTGCTACCTGACGAAGATGATACGATTGTAGATCCAGACCCTCCAGAAATCACTTTACAACCATCTGATTCAGATCCAGCAATCTCGTTCCATGCTCTTGTCGGATCTTCTCAACCTCGTTCACTTCGACTTCCGGTGCGCATCAACAACAAGGACATATCCATCTTGGTGGACTCTGGTAGTACACATAACTACATCCACCCGAAGACAGCAAAATTTCTAGGGCTTCGAACTGAGAGCTATCGCGAATTTCTAGTCACCGTCGGCAATGGCGACAGCCTGCAGTGCCAATACGCTTGCCGAAGCGTTCTGGTGCAAATCCATGGGTATGATTTTATCACCGATTTCTTTTTACTTCCAATTGCAGGAGCAGAAGCGGTTTTTGGTATACAGTGGCTGCAAAGTTTGGGACCTATTCTATTTGATCACAAGCAATTAACCATGTCCTTTAATTACAAAGGAAGCCCATCGTGTTATCAGGCCACCAAGCCCAATCTAGCCCATCTGAAATTTCCTTCCACCAGCTTAAACGCCTACAGTCTACAGGCTCCATTTCCTCTTATTTTCACCTTTCCACCGAGACCACTACAAACCCAGTATCACTACCCTCGCTAAATCCGAACAATTTCCACCCGGATATTCTTCGTATTTTAACCCAGTTTCCCACCGTCTTTAAGCTTCCAAACGGCCTCCCACCACACCGATCGTTCGATCACCACATTAACCTCGACACAAATTCACAACCCGTCAACGTTAGACCATACCGCTACCCATATTTCCAAAAAAATGAAATTGAATCTCAAGTCCAAGAAATGCTCCAAGCTCAAATAATTTGACCATCCACAAGCCCATTCTCTTCACCGGTCCTCCTTGTTAAAAAGAAAGACGGTACTTGGCGTTTTTGCATCGACTACCGAGCCCTTAATGCCATCACCATTAAAGATAGATTTCCTATCCCCACCGTTGACGAACTACTTGATGAGTTATATGGCTCCACTTATTTCTCCAAATTGGACTTGCGAAGTGGTTACTTCCAAATCCGAGTGCACCCACCCGATATTCCAAAAACGGCCTTCCGCACCCACGATGGACATTATGAATTCCTTGTAATGCCATTTGGACTCACTAATGCAACCTCAACGTTTCAAGCAACTATGAATGATGTTTTCCGCCCTCATTTACGAAAATTCATTTTAGTGTTCTTTGACGACATCCTCGTTTATAGCAAAACTTGGGAATCCCACCTTTCTCATCTACAACTCACCCTCGACATCCTCACTAAAAATGAATTTTATGCTAATCTTTCAAAGTGTTGCTTTGGGTTAGAGGAGCTCTGCTATTTGGGTCATATTATTTCTAAACATGGTGTCTGCGTAGACCCATCAAAAGTCGACGCAGTAATTCATTGGCCAATCCCCACAACCCTTACCGCTGTTCGCGGTTTTCTAGGCCTAACAGGTTACTACCGACGCTTCATACGTCATTACGCCCAAATTGCTAGCCCTCTTACCGATTTATTAAAAAAAGGAGAAATGTTTAATTGGCCAACGCAAGCCCATGAAGCCTTCGTCACATTGAAAACTGCCATCACCTCTGCTCCAATACTAACACTTCCCAATTTCTCACAACCTTTCGAATTACACACGGATGCCTCGGGGTTCGCTTGCGGCGCTGTTCTCTCTCAATCGCAGCGACCGATTGCCTTCCACAGCCAAAAATTACCACCACGCCTTCAACGAGCCTCCACCTATGCACAAGAAATGTTTGCCGTCACCACTGCTGTTCAGAAATGGCAACATTATCTCCTCGGCCGTCATTTCTCCATCATCACCGATCACCAAAGCTTGCGCCAATTGCTTACTCAGACCATCCAGACCCCTAAGCAACAGAAATGGCTGTCTAAACTTTTGGGGTTCGATTTTACCATTAAATACAAGCCAGGCTCTGAAAATATTGATGCCGATGGTTTATCTCGATGGACTAGCGAAGCACTAATGACTGCACTGTCATCCCCATCATACACGCTAACATCGGATATTCGCTCGGCTCTCCAGACCGATTCCACAGCACAAAGAATAATTACTCAGCTTCAAAATGGCACCTGCACTAATCCACCCTTCTCCTTCCATGATGGTTTGTTATTTCGAGGTAGACAAATATATGTCCCCTGTGATACAAAGTTGCAGCAGCAAATATTGGAAACCTATCATACTTCGAAGACAGGAGGCCATTCAGGTATTAAAAATACATTTGCTCGTATTCATGGCAATTTCTATTGGCCAAACTTAAGAAAATCTGTCCAAACTTTCGTGAAAGAATGCTCAGTTTGTTTGCAAACTAAACCGGAAACAACTGCACCAAAAGGACTGCTGCAACCCTTGCCAATTCCGCATCAAATTTTTGAAGACATTTCGATGGACTTCATCACTCATTTACCCCCTTCCTTCGGCAAAACGTGCATTTGGGTCATTGTTGACCGTCTTTCGAAATATGGCCATTTTGTAGCGCTGCCTACTTCATTTACTGCTGCCCATCTTGCCTCATACTTCATACAAGAATATGTCCGTCTACACGGATTTCCCCGATCTATAGTTTTGGACCGCGACCGGGTGTTCATGAGCCAATTCTGGAAGGAAATCTTTCGTCTGCATGGCACACAGTTAAACATGAGCAGTGCCTATCACCCACAAAGTGACGGACAAACTGAAGTCGTTAACAGATGTTTGGAAACTTACTTACATGCTGTTTGTGGCGACTTACCATC
The DNA here is from genome assembly GCA_030737875.1 of Allium sativum. Classification (NCBI taxonomy): domain Eukaryota; kingdom Viridiplantae; phylum Streptophyta; class Magnoliopsida; order Asparagales; family Amaryllidaceae; genus Allium; species Allium sativum. The sequence continues at coordinate 418,860,707 of CM060924.1, forward strand.
CCAGTGGGTGAAATGCTTGCCCTGGGCAGAATGGTGGTATAATACTTTCTTTCACTCTTCTATTGGAATGACGCCATACCAAGCAGTCTATGGACGCAAGCCACCTGTCATCGCTGATTACATACATGGGACTGCTGTGCTTCAGGAAGCAGAGGATTGGGCTCTCATGCGTGACCAGCTTCTGTCCACTATTAAAAGCAACCTCCAGCGAGCGCAATCCCGCATGAAGAGCCATGCGGATCAACATCGTCTCGACAAAGAATTTTCTGTCGGTACTTATGTCTTCGTCAAACTCCACCCTTATCACCAACATTCAGTGCGCCCAACCCAGCATAAACTCTCCAAGAAATTCTTCGGACCCTTTTTGATCATTGAAAAGATTGGCAGTGTCGCATACAAACTCCTACTCCCACCCGACGCACGCATCCACCCAGTGTTCCACATCTCCCTACTCAAATTATGCCCAAACCCGTCCAACATCACACCAACTCCATTGCCATCCTCTTTCACTACACCTACTGACCTTGAGGACAAGGTCCCGCTTTTAGGAGGGGGTATTGATACGAGCTGTTATCCTGCACCAGCCAGAGCTAGGCGAGTCACACGCATTCCAGCTAAATATATGGACTGACACATCATAACCGAATGGAAGAAACGCTTGCATGAAGACTGCAGATAATGACAAAATATATAATTAGAAGAATATGTTGCTTTTCATTTATTTTATGCACCTTTCTCTTTTTTCTGTTACAAATGAATCGGCTATCACATGTAGTGGTGGAATCAATGCCACCTGGCAAGAATTAGTTACAAATTTATGTGATGTATGCCTATAAATGTAGCTAGAATGCAATGAAAGAAAACAGTCTGGTACAAATTATTTCTCCTCTTCTTCGTATCATCATGTCTACTCTTCACTCCCTTCTCCTCTAATATTCTTCTCTAAGTTTTGTATTGCATAGGCTGCATCAGGTTTCTTCTCTATCAGTTCCGGTTCTCATACTGATGATTCTTCATTCTTTAATTAACGAAAATTTTGCGCTAAAACCCTAATATCGCACCTGCAAAATAAATCAAAACGATAGCTTTAGTGAAAGCTGTGATCACTCAGCATGAAATCGACAGCCCAATCCTTTTTTTTTTTTTTTTTTTTGTGATTAGGTTGACACAAGAAGGCCTAGAAAATATGATTTCACGAGGGGAAGTAGATTTATAGATGAGGAGTTTATGATCTAATGCCGTTTATGTGATTTCAGGAGAGGCAGAAGGGGGACAATGTTATCTAATTTGTGGAGAACGTGGTTGGTTTCCAAGCATGTTTTTTTGTTGGGTTTTTTTTGTTTTAAAAAGGTATTCACGCATGCTCTTTATTACGCATGTGAATAGAGGGATAATTAGTAAAGATTTAATGCATATCCTATTGAAAGATTTACTTTGTGTGCATATGTTTTGGTAACCTGTATTATTAGGCAATAAATATTTATTATATATATGACTAATAGTCTATAATACTTAATTGGAAGATTTACTTTGTGTGAATATGTTATGGTAACCTGTATTATTAAGCAATAAATATTTACTTATTATATATATGATTAATAGTCTGTAATACTTATTAGGTAATAATTATTTACTTATCATATATATGACTTGCAGTCTGTGATACTTTAAAAAAAGGAGCCCTTCAGAAATGTTTTGAACACAAAGTAAACGATTAGAATATTACATTTTTTTTTAATATTAAAATGGCAAATTCTATTCAAACACCATAAATTACTTTACTTACACCATAAGATTTTAAATAAAATTTTAGACTAGAATGACTTTGTTAAAAAAAGAATCAAAATTAAAGAATGAAAAAATATATATTCTCCCTTTTTGCATTTTGTATACTCAACATAATAGAGGAATTACTTTTAAAGGCTAAGCTTAGCATTTTTCTTTGTGAAAAATATGCTATGTTTGGATTTGAGGGAGAAAGGCACAATTTAGTGCAAAAGTGAAAATCAGGGGCCCACTGTCCTTTCCATTTTTGCACTAAATTTGTCTTTCTCCTTAAATTCCAAACTTAGCATATTTTCAACCAAAAAAGAAGCTAAGTTTGGTCTTCTCACTATTTCCACCAATGTAATTTCTGTTGTAAAGTCAAAAAATTAATTTATAGTTATTTGAGGATTAAAGTACATTTATATCGTTATAAGCAACATTTATATGCAATCAATTTCAACAGTTTTCACTTTAATTAAATATAAAAATTAAAATGTAAAACTAACTACTAAAATTAATGCTATCCAGAGTACTAAATTCTTCAACCTTTCATTTAAATCAAATCAGGTTCAAATTTAACACCAGAATATAACTAGTTTAACTTTCTAATATTTTGGACAATAAATTTCTTTGAATAATAACTGAATATTTTAACTTCCGTTTAAAGTTTATGAATTTGGAAATTTCAAAAGTAAATCTATTGAATTTTGCAATTATAGCTCCTTGCTTTGATTAATGCACAGAAGAGAAAGTTAGTAAAATAAGGAAAAATGATTTATTTTATTCCAATTGAGGATAATTTTGGAATGTATATGGTGTGTACTAAGTAAAAAATGGTGTATACGATTTTAAATTTTTCTTTGGTGTATGTATAGTAATTTATAATGTGTAAACAGAATCTTCCCATTAATTATTTTATTTTTTTTATTATTAATGCAATTTTATGTTATCTTTGCTTTTAATATCCTATTTTGCAGGTGGCCAATCAAAAAAGACTACGTGGATTGAGGCCACAAAAGATATCACGTGGATTGAGGTATGTACCGTTAGATTTGATTTATGATAAGCTGTTAAATTTGTAGTCAGAGATGATGTTATGGATTGCTCTCCACAATAAACTAGAGAAGATATGTTTTGGTCATTTCATATGATGACATATTAGTGCGAAATTGTGAAACATTTAAGAAGAATTTAATGTTAAAACTTTTGTAGCCAATTGTTTGAAAAAAATAATGATGTATGATAAGTTATGAACGAATGATTATTTAATATTAATTATTTACAATTTAACTATTGTTTATCAGTTCAGTAACTGTTAATTATTTCATGTTTCAAAATAATTATTAATAATTAATAAAGAAATGATCTTACAAAAAATATTGCTAGGATATGTAAACGAAATCTTCAATTAAAATAATGCTAAAATATACTTTTTCAACACATCATCACATAACTCAGCATTATTTTTAACGAAAGTTTAAAATGATATGAGAAAAATGTAGGTGCTAATCGAAAAAAAGGTCCCTTAATGTATATGTGCAGATAATACATTTTGTCTACCTATAATTATTGGTAGATAATCATCCTTCAACAATTTTATGACATTGACAATATTTACCTATCAATAAATTTTACCATTAAATAATGGTAGATAAAGGTTCTTTTTACCTACCCATATCTATTGGTAGGTTAAATATTGGTAGGTAAAGGTCAAATTTCTTGTAGTGGGCTCATGGTATATATTTGCTTCAAGGTGTGACCATAGGAGGTGAGACTTGTGTGGGTGTTGATAGTTCTCGTGACTTGGATGCGACACGGTTGTGGCATTTGAGATTGGGTCATGTCTCGGAGAGGAGTTTGGATATTCTTCGGAAGCGGGAGATGATTGATGGTGAGAGTTTCAACAAACTAGAGTTTTGCGAGGAATGTGTTATGGGGAAGCAAACAAGGGTATCATTCGATGAAAGCAAGCATGACTCAAAGGAGGTTCTTGAGTATGTTCATTCGGATGTTTGGGGACCAGCACCGGTTGCTTCTTTGGGAGGAGCAAGGTATTATATCTCTTTCATTGATGATTTGTCTCGCAAGGTATGGGTGTATGTAATGGGGGCCAAGTCGGAGGCATTTGCTAAGTTCAAAGTGTGGAAGGCTCTTGTTGAGAATGAGAGTGGTAAGACTTTGAAGGTGTTAAGGACCGACAATGGCAGCGAATATGTCTCGCGTGAATTCTTGGAATATTGTAAGCATCACGGGATCCGGAGACATTTTACTACACCGGGAGATCCGCAATCTAATGGAGTAGCGGAGAGAATGAACCAAACTCTACTTGAGAAAGCTCGATGCTTGAGATTGACATCGGGTTTGTCTAAGGGATTTTGGGCCGAAGCTTTGTCAACCGCTGTACATATTATGAATCGAATTCCGTGCTCGGCCATTGGTAACAAAATTCCGGAGGAAGTGTGGAAAGGGAAGAGTGTTGACTTGAGATATCTTCGTGTGTTAGGTAGCCCGGTTTATGTGCATGATCCGGGGAATGATAAGCTTGGAGCTAGGGCATTCAAGGGGATCTTGCTTGGTTTCACGGATGGTGTGAAAGGCTATCGGATTTGGAATCCGGAAACGAAGAAGGTTGTTAATTCTCGTCATGTCACTTTTGATAAGTCGGCTTTATTCAAGGTGAATGCGAGCTCATCGGACATTCCGTATTTGGTTCATGGTGAATCAAAGGAGAAGGAAGTCATTCCCACATTCCGTCCAAGTGGTAGTAGAGTTGAAGAAGCTCGTGGGGTTGAAGCGGTTGATGAAACATCACATAGTCCACATGGTTCCTCTAGTGATGATGTTGGTGATGTACATGATATTAGAGAAGTTTCGTCTCAAGGTGGAACCGAAAGGGGTTTGGGTGATAGTATTGCTACTCGGGTTGGTCGACGTGCAATAAGGCCTCCCGAAAGATATGGTGATTGGAACTACCTTGGCTTTAGTGATCATTTGGACTATGCTCTCAATGTAGTCCAAGATGAGCCGATGGACCTTGATGACGTCATGGAGTCGAGAGAGAGTTCGAAGTGGATTTGCGCCATGGAGAAAGAGAGGCAATCGCTTATGAAGAACCGAACTTGGGAGTTGGTTCCACTTCCTCAAGGAAACCGTGCTATAGAGTGCAAATGGATTTACAAGGTGAAGGATGATGGAAGGTACAAAGCAAGGTTAGTGGCAAAGGGGTTCTCACAAAGGAAAGGAAAGGAGTATGATGAAATTTTTGCACCGGTGGTTCGTCATACATCTATCTGAGTTTTACTAGCCAAAGTTGCTATCCATGACTTGGAGTTGGAGCAACTTGATGTGAAAACCGCCTTCTTGCACGGGACTTGGATGAAGACATCTACATGGAGCAACCAGAAGGGTTTGTTGTAGATGGTAAGTCTAATATGGTTTGCAAATTGAAGAAATCACTATATGGGTTAAAGCAATCGCCTAGACAATGGTACAAGAGATTCGATCATTTCATGCTTGAAAGTGGCTTCCATCGAAGCATCAAGGATGGTTGCGTATATTTTAAGAGGTTGGGAAATGATATGTTGGGTGTATTTACTCTTGTATGTGGATGATATGCTCATTGCTTCCAAGGATCAAAATGAAATCAACAAGTTAAAGATGCTTTTGAAATCGGAATTCGAGATGAAGGATCTTGGAGAAGCAAGAAAAATCTTGGGCATGGAAATAGGAAGGGACCGAAAGCGTTTTGAGTTAAGATTGACTCAAAAGGAATACATAAAGAAAGTGCTTTGCCGGTTTAGCATGGAGGATGCGAAGGCGTTAAATACACCTTTACCTTTGCATATGAAGCTTTCGGAGAAGGGATCACCTATCGGGGATAAAGACAAGGCTTATATGGCAAAGGTGCCATATGCAAGTGCGGTTGGTAGTTTGATGTACGCAATGGTGTGTACAAGGCCCGATATTGCAAATGTCGTCGGGGTGGTTAGTCGATATATGGCTAATCCGGGGAAATCGCATTGGGAAGCCGTGAAGGCTATATTGAGAAACTTGAAAGGCACAACATCTCATGGACTTGTCTTTGGCGGTAGTGATGATAGGAGTTGCAAGTTGGTTGGTTATTGTGACTCGGACTACGCCGGTGATAGGGATCAGAGGAAATCAACTTCCGGGTATGTCTTTACACTTGGCGGGATGGCCATTAGTTAGAGATCGCGATTGCAAACCGTAGTTGCTTTATCCACTACGGAGGCGGAGTTGATTGCAGCTGTGGAAGCGGCCAAGGAGGCACTTTACTTGAAGCGATTGTTGTGTGACTTTGGTTTCGAAGATGGAAGTGTTGATTTTCGATGTGATAGCCAAAGTGCTATCCATTTGGCGGAGAATTTGGCGTTTAGCTTACGGACCAAGCATATTGAGGTGAGGGATTCATTTCTTGTAGCCATGGATGAGGGTAAGCTAGTATACCTTCAGAAAGTGCACACAAAGGGTAATGCGATCGATATGTTTACGAAAGCATTGCCGTATGGGAAGTTCGAGCATTGCTCGAACTTAATTCGCTTGTTGAGTTGCTAGGTGCCACGGGGTGGCACGAGGTGGAGAGAGTGATTTTGTGTTTGATGGAAAGGAATAGCGGTGAGAGATTGGAAATCTATCTTCATGGTAAGTACTTGTTACACTCCCAAGTACATTGTCTTTTGGTGAGACGGTTTTGGTTTGAATGTTTTCAACACTACATTGGCAGGTGGGGCATTGTCTGAACTCGTTGGTGTAGTGCAATGGGCGGTGGCCATGCCGGAGCTCATTGGGGAAACATTCAAGTTTGCTTGGTCGAAGGTAGAAGGAAATGCTTGGGTGCATTGGAGTTTGGAGTTGAGATGGTTATAGTATCGAGGTGGAGTGTTGTGATGTGTGATACTATATATATGTTGGATTGAAGAGGACGAAGATAGCTTCGAGTCGGAGGTGACCGTTCGCAAATCGGAGCTCGTATGGAGGAGATATGAGCAGGAAGGTGCAGTTTTCAGTGGTCTGGTGCGATAGACGTCTGTCATAGGGGATGTCAGACGTCTGACTACAGGGAATACATTTCCCGAGAGCTCAGACAGACGTCTGACACTTCCCGGCAGACGTCTGTGCTTAGTGGTTTTGCCCAAGTAATCTTTGGAAGATGACAAACGTCTGTCAGGAGGTTCGACAGACATCCGAGCCGGTTTTGGGCTATTTTCGGGCTGAAGATTAGCAAAATGATTTGTGACTAATTTGGGGGGGCAATCCGGGTAATTGGCCAACCTCTATATAAGCTATTTTCTGAAGTGAATTAGAGAGAGCTTTTGAGAGCTTGAAGACTTGATTTGGGATCAAGGGTTTATTCTCAAGGGAGAATTAGGGTTTAAAGCCTAATTCCAATTCTTCAATTCTATTCTCCTCAAACTCTTTTCTATATTGAAATATAGTGATTATTGGATCAATCTCTTGTATTCCTTTCATCGTGGTAATAAAATACTCTCTCCAAAGTGGATGTACACTAACAAGATGTTAGTGGAACCACTATAAATCCTTGTGTGATTTATTTTTGCTACTTTGTCATTAGTTTCTTGCTTGTGATTGAGATTTGGATTGTTCGTGATTGGTTGATATTGGTTTGTGACTAGAGTTATTGCTTTGGTTGTTTTTGCAAGTCTAACAACGATCTAGTCTTCCGTTAGCGCTTTGTGGTTTAGATATCGGATTCGTGTGGTCTTGAATCGGATTAATCACAATAGTTACAACAGAGACAGACTCCAAGGTATGCCATATGAACATATGCTTTCTTTATTCAGTCATTGTTGTATTATACTCTTAAGCTACTCCTTTGATGAACTGTTTCCTAGTTCGGTTGACTATTGTAGTGAGTTATTTATTCAAGAGCGGATGTGCATTCAATTCATTGGCACGTGTTATAGTTCAGTTTTGTTGACAAACATTAGTAGAATTTAGTGATAAAACCAAAGGATATCAACAAAAAATAATTAAACAAAAATTGCAAAATTTAAATATACAGTTTTTTTTCATTAGATCAAGGAGAATAGAAAATCCCAACATGCAAATCCATCTGTTTAAAATGAATATAATCAACATATATTACATCAGTGTTACATTATTACGTTAGTGTTGACATGAATATCAGTTAACAGTATATTTGATATACACACTTGGAAGAACATTTCTGGAAAGAATAGAATGAGGAAGCTGTTGATGGCCAAAACAGACCCAATTAGGCTGCATGCTGGACTGCGTTTTGATGGCAAGTTTAGTGGTAGCAAGACACAATGCTTGAACCTTAACTGGTGGTATATGTGGATAGCACAGTGCTAATATACGGAGATAGGGGACAAAATGTTTGAACTCTGAACATGAAAATGGGTTGACAGGATGATAAGATGCATGGGTTGGAAGTCAAAGTGGTTCAACATTACATTGAAAGCAGAGTGTGGACAAACAAGATCGTGCAATGAAATGCGCTGCTACTGTTGGCTTCTGGAGGGGTATATATATATATATATGTTTAATTCATGTATGAAATATTTTGGATGTGTATATATTTTTTGATTTGGTTTATGACTTCATTTGTGTACTTACATTAATGTGATAAATGTAGTTTTTTGAATTGTTATGATATATTAGTAGAATTGAAAATTGTGAATGTTATGACAACAAAAAGGTGCGATAGAGTTTTTTTATAACATTCTAACTATGCAATAAAAAGAGAAATTGTTATAGCTTTGTTGTATTATAGCATTATGCTAGTGTTATACAAAATATTCTGCTAGGAGTAAACAGTTTTCATAGCAACAAAACGATGCTACAATAGATAGTAATGAACTTTCTATTGCGTTTTAATGCGTCATAAAAGCTTCATGCGATGATTCCATAGCATGTTTAGATGCCATAATAATGTGACATGTCTACATATCATAGCAACCAAATGGCGTCATAGAAGTTCTGCAACAAGTTTCAAAACGCTATAAAAAAGCAGTTGCATCAATATAGCTTGTTTAAGATGGCAATAAAAATGCGTTTTTGTTGCAAGAATTACATGCTGTAATATCTATCAGAATTTTAATAACATGTTGATCTATGACATTTATAAAATCGCCATAGAAAGTTTTTATAGTGATTTTCAAACGTTATAAAAAGGTCTTTTTGTTGTAATGTTTGGAGGTACGTAGGATCCTTCGAACATATAAGATTAAGTGTAAGTTCTCCAAGTGACATTTTCGAAGAGATAAGGTTCGCTTTTCAGAACATATATTTTAATAGGATGCATTAGCTTTCGATCCCAGAAAAGTGGCAGTAGATCATGGATAGCAAGTTCCTCAGAAAGCCACTGAGGTAGGGATTTTTCTTTATCTTGCTAACTATTATAGGAAGAGCATTGAAGAATTTTCCAAGATATTGGTTTCGATGATCCGTCTTACCAAGAAAATTTTAGTTTTCATATAGGACGCTAAGTGTGAGGATGCTTTCAATAAGCCAAAAGAAGTTTTGACTAGCGTTCCAATGTTAATATTACCGGATGGTACCAAACCCTTAGTCTATACTGACACTTGTGGGATAGGATTAGGGGCAGTGTTAATGCAAGAATGTAGAGTGGTATGCTATGCTAGTAAACAGTTGAGGACTCATAAAAGGAACTACCCAACACATGATCTTGAGTTAACAGTTATTGTTTTTGCTCCTAAGCTCTGAAGGAACTATCTTTTGTGTGTGATATTTGAGTTTTCCACCGATCAATAGTCCTTGAAGTATTTATTTTCCCAAAAGGATTTGAACTTCAAGCAGCAAATGTGGATGGATATTTTGGCATTTTACGAATTTGACATCTCTTATACTCTTGGCATAGGGGATGTTGTGGAAATGTTTTGAGCAGATGCAAGGTGGCATTGAATTTTCTAATTTTGGGGTGGAGGAATTTAGAGTGTATTGCTTCTTTCACTTTTAGACCTTCATCGGATATCACTCCAGGATTTTGGCCGCGCTTGTTGTTCAGCCGGCCCTGTTGGAGTAGATTGGGTCTAAGTAGAGAAATGACAATGAGTTCAGCGATATTTTGATAAGCTCAATAGAGGAGAGTCATTGAGACACCTCAGGCATTATGCAGTGGATTCAAGAGGATGGTTGAGGAGAGACGATAGACTTTGTGTTCCTCACAACACAAACTTGAAGGATGTTGTATTCACTATATCCCATCATTTTAAGATGATCATTCGTCCCAAAAGAGATAAGATGTACAAGGATATAAAGATGGTATTCTTTTGGCATGGAGTAAAGAAGCAAGTAGTGGAGTATGCCAAGTGTATGTCTTATCAAAGAGTGGAAGTGAAGCATAAAAAAAACCCTAGAGAATTACTTCAAACGTTAGATATTCCATAAAGGAAGTAGGAGAGCATCTCTATGAACTTTATTGATGATTTACCTAGATCTAGGAGAGGAAATGAAAGAATTTGGGTTATAATTAATAGACTAGCTACTTCACTCATCCCATACCCATTAGTAGTACAAGGACAATAGCATTGTTAACAACATTATATGTAAAGGAGGTCATTAGATACATGGATTTTACACCAGTGTAGATGGAGATCAGGACTTGTTTTTACTAGCGAGTTCCGGAGAAGTCTTCAAGTAGCTTTGGAGACTGAGCTAAACCTATAGATATCACTGTAGACAGTATGAAAAACAGATAGAGTGAATTGAATTTTGGCGGACTTACTTAGGATGAGAATTTTGGACTTTGGAGGTTCTTGGGAAGATCAGTTGTCACTGGTTGACTTTGCTTATAATAACATTGACAAAGAAAATATTGGAATGACACAATTTGAAGCCTTGCATGTAGACCTTGTAGATCACCATCATGCTGCTTGGACATGACTGGTAAAATTATTCTTGCACCCGACTTAATATGGGGCACATCTACAAAAATGGACTTGATTTGTAAGAATTGAAGATGGCTCATGACAGATAGAAATGTACGTTGATTGGAGGCATCTAGACTTAGAATTTGAAGTGGAAGACATGTTATTTTTTAAAATTTCAACGTTGGGGAACGTTACGGGATTTGGTTTGAGGGGAAGATAGTACAAAAATTTGTGGGAACCTTTCCTATATTGGCAAGGATGGGAAAGTTAGGGTATAGATATAACTTCTAGAGAAGTTGGTCAGGGTGCATGATTTTTTCCATGTTCCATACTTGAGAAGTATTTGCATGATTTTGCAAACATAGTGGAACCTAATTAGCTAGAGGTGGTAGAAGTTGAGCGCAAGTCCCTTACTTGTCGTGCACCTACTCGCATTTTTGAACATGACGTCAAGCGACTTCGTAATGAAAAAATCATCTTATTAAAGTTCAATGTGGAGATAACCTGGCAGTGGCATTTGAAAACCTAATGATGAGATTTAGATTCTTACCCACATCTTTTTTATGGTACATCTTAAATATCCAACCTTGAATTTTCCAATGTTAGGATCCTCAGGTAAATTTTGTGAAAAAGGTATGTCTTTCATGATAAGACATATGCTTGTTAGGAATGGATGCAAATGCATCATTATTATATATTGAGGATAAAATATGCCAATGGTTGTAATTGGGTGCAAATGGATGTAACTAGTTGCATTTCACACATTAGAATAGACATTGGATAAGATGATCAGCCAAATAAGTAATTACACATTCATGACATATGCATACGAGTGTCCGATTCTTACTTTATATGGTTATTAAATATACGGATGATTGAAAATATGGATGTTTCATATGACATACGTATAAAACTGTTAGTTATCATTAGAACTTTGCATACATTTGGATGCTTGACATGGGTAAACTTGCATAAACTAGAAGACAACTAAATCAATGGACCAACTATTTTATGCATTTGATAGGTTCATATGAAATTTAAGATTTCATAAAAGCATAATGTGTTAGAAATTTTAAGGATAATGATTTCTATGGATGATGTATGATTAAATAGATTTAGGCATTGAATGCTGGTTAAAAAAAAATTATCTGTGAAGATTTTTAGGACGAAATCCTTTTAAGATGGAATAATATAAAACCTTGGGTATTTTCTAATAATAATACATTAAAGCAAGAAATTAATATAAAGGTAAAATTTTCATATACATTCAAATTTGTCTATGAGAATTACCCTCATTGAATTCTGGCTATTTTTTGGACAGTTTTAAAATATAACTCGCGAACATCCCAGTTAGCATGGAGGAGATATGAGGAAAATAAATATATATGAATATATATATATATATATATATATATGTATGTATGTATGTATGTATGTATGTATGTGTGTGTGTAAGGGATGTTTGACCATTCTTTGGGACAGTCGGTCGTGATGGTCGACCATTCCACAAAGCGGTAGACCATACACCTTATCAAGACAATGTTTTAGTGAATTATGGCCTTAATCGGGAATTTATTTTGGTAAGTTACAACTTGAACCAAGACGTTATTCCGGGTGAGGGTTGTGTGTATTCGAATGGTTGGACGGTCATTGTGACATGTTCTAATAGGTGGATTGTGAGAATAGATATGATCAAATGGGTAATATGATGGGAGTGATGTGTCCACAAGGACTTAATATAGGGTTAATCGAACGGTAGTAAGGTTTAAGTACCACTATAAATAGACCAAAATTCTAACTTAGAAACCTTAATATCTCTTCACAATAAATTATTCTTCCTCTTCTTCCACAAAACCCTTTTCTCTTTAAAACTAAATTAAAATAAGCTAAAGAGATTCCATGTTTTTGGAGCTTAGGCTTCAAGGCTAGTAGGATTTAAATTTGAATCAGGAAGGTTAAATTCGTTGGTATTAGATTTCCTTATAATTATTTCATTAAATAAAATATAAATCTAGATTTAAATAAAAGTTTGAATTGATAAATTGATTCTAATCATGTTAGAAATAATCGGGGAATTGTAATCTAGGGGTTTAAGTGGATATTATTCAATCTTAAATTTATAAACCATAATCTAAATGTAATCTATAGAATATTGGTTAAGGTAAAACAACTAGATCTAGAAACCTTAATTTGAAATGTACTAAATCTAGCCCGATGTACAAACTAATCCTAAACCATAGTATGAAACATTTAATTAGATTAATTTGTAGTAAATATTGTACGTTAAAGGCGATTATTCACCATTCACCTAATTTTGAATGTAGAAAACCATGAGCCTAGTATTCAGATTTGATGGTTTATTTAATGGATTGATTTTGGAAACTTAGGTCATGCGTTTAAACGTCAGGAAGAAGGGAAGTTTTAAACTTTCTTACTAGTTAAAATAATTGACTTCGTAAGTCTGCAATGTAGGCATGAATGGTCTATTGAAAATAATAACAACAACAATAATAATGATATATATATAATAAAGCAATTCGCAATGTAGGCAAATGCGAGGCGGTCCATTGGTGCAACTTAGGCATGGGCAAACTGTTGGTGCAACATAAGCTACTGGGTTGTCCATTACAGATGATACTGGAAAATAAAATTGGGTAAAACTTAATAGGTCATGGCGTCTATATTGGAGGGTCTATTGAAGGGAATTGGGTAGGGAATGCTAGATTTGGTTGGGAATGGTCCTAACAACATACCATCATGCAATGTCGAAGTAGGAAATAAGTAGCCAAAGACAGGATCGAGGCAGGAGGGAGTCTGATACTAGCTATGTAGAGCATGCAACATCAGAGTAGGAAATGAGAGGCTTTATGTTCTCGTGGCAATGATAGGAGTGGTACCCAGTCCTAGTGGGTTTACGAAAACTTTGGAATAGGCAATAAGAGACTGCAATGTGTGGTCTGGTCTAGCAATGCTTTTTCGAGGTAAACATCAAATTACACAATAGGAGCCAATTTTCTATTATGTACCGAAGATGGACGTAGTTGTATTTGATGGTCACTTTACGACTTCACATTTCATGTTCTTCTTCGCTAGGTATACTAGAATAGAAAAGGGACAGGAGATCCTGATTGATAGATTGATTGTTGGGTTTAGGTCCAAGGTGTAGATAGGTTCCCTTTAGATAATTAGGCTTTAAAGAGACAAATACATTATACACGCTATAAGACACATAAAGTAGATATGAGAATGACAACATTTGAATTTTTTTCTTTCAATTTACTTCCCATTCACCGGGCTTTATGTCTGACCCATTCCTTTTCCCTACTTAGGTGGACATGATAGCGGTTGATTGATGCAGCCATATTTTGTATCTTGGAGCTTAGTTGGATTGCCCCATTATCCTCATGTATCTTTATTTTTCCTTTAGTACATTTTTTCGATTTATTTAAAAGGATCCCTTTGATGTACAATGATGTTTTAAAATATGTACATGTATCTAAGACTATGACAAATATGATTTGAGATTACTGGTATTTTCTTAGAATGGTTATTTCACTCGATTTTTCTGTAATATAGTATCTTTGTTGTGATGTTATTCATATTTTATGTTGATATCTTTGTCCCTGTATGGTGTTTTTTCCTTCTGATGATCCACATCCTTTGATATGATCGTATTTAAGATAGGTCAAGGTGTGTGAGTTGTTGCATCTACGAGCATAAAATTGTTGGTATCACTGGAAATGAGAGCCAACTACACTTTGATTTGGAAAAATTTCAGGCTATGTTTCCCATCTCCGATTTGAGTCAATGCTACTAATGAGGCTAATTAAGGCATTCCAGTTCATGCACTGCATCAAAACAGTTCTCGGAATTCCATATGGGTTCCCAGACTCCTAATGGGTCTTAGAACATGGTTTTTCACATCCCAAAATAGATCCTAGAATCCCATATGTATTCTCATACCATAATTGGTCTCAAGATCACTCATGGATTCCAACATTCAGAATAAAACTTTTTTTTCCTCTTTAAAACATGAGTAGGGATTTCTGAGTGGTTGCGACACGAGTCATCTCTTACAAGTATACTCTCCCTTAGAACTCCAAAACCAAAAGGTTGATTTTCCAGTGGGCTCACCTCTAGTTCCTTTGGAAATAATCATATCTATCTATTATATTATATGAAAGCATAATCTTTCCTCGGAGACCTTTCAGTTCCATTTTTAGCCAAAAAACAAGGATGTGCCACATGTCTATAAAGAAAATCGAACGCTTCGGTTCTCTATACGTGCCATTGTGTTTCCTCTTTCAATTTCACCCAAGATGGAACCCCTCCCCTTCCTGCCGTAACCATACCCTCCTATTTCCCTTTCTCATTTTCCCTAAAAATTGATCCCTCCCCCTTTCTACAATACCGATAAAAAAAATTAACCTTCCTTCCACACCAGCATCATCCTCTTCCTCAATTCCTTCTACGCAGACTCGATCGCCAAGATTCGTTCGGCTCCATTCCCCTTTGCAACCACTGTACCAACGTCGCAGATTCCCAATCTTACGCTGTTCCTTTTTTTGGCAACCACCGTGCTATCTGTGGTTCTGGTCAAAAAATAACATGTTGCACGTATGCCTGACCCTAATTGAATAGGTGATCGCAGCCTCTCTTCCTGATGCTAAAACCTCGGCAGAAACACTCCTGCAGCCGCCAACAACTATTTCTCATCTTCCTTTCCTTTTTCCTCCTCCACTTCAATTCCAATTCGCGGGATTTTGATGTTTGCAACCATCGACGAATTCCCATTTTAATTCCAAGCATCTATGGATATACATCACCAATTCCGATTACGTCACCAATTCCGATTGGTAACCACTTCAATTCTAATTGCAATTGCATTTATTACTTTATTGATTCCTCCTACCATTTTCACCCCACCACAACAGGTATGCTTTACGCCTAATTTCACCGTTTCAATTATCTGTTGGCTTATTTTTTCCACTTTTTTGTTTTATTTGTTGCCTTCTGGGAAGTTTTTCTTTGATTCACTATGTTTCCTATATATAAATTGTCAAAAGCATGTTACACCTTTACTTCTCTCCATGTTTATCCTATTTTTCACTTTTTTATTCGTTTTATTTTGTTCATCCCAGATGTTTTAAAATTTTCTTTCGCAATTGCACCACTTCTAAGTTTTTTTTGTTGAGTTTCAACTGTTATTGTCTCTTAGATTATGTGTGCATCTATTGGCATCCCAGTTCCCTCTCCTGTGCACCAAAACTAAAAGCACCTCGTTTAATAACATTCTACTCTTCTGGCCACCACAATATTAAAAAACTTAAAATGGAGAGGCCACCGCAATCTTCAAAAAAAAAAAAACTTCCCCCTTTCTCCTGTCGCATTGTTGATACTAATTTGAATGTAATATATGTGAAATATTTTCTTAATTGTTAAAGCTGATTTGTTAGTTGATCGTTGGCCTAAAGTACGTGGTTTGACACAAAATTTCGGTTGTTTTCAACTATGAAAACCAATGTAGAACGACATTAAAATGGAAATCCTCTGTTCAGTTGCAAATATCAAAATCAGCTTCATCATACTGTTGTTGACCACTGATGAAACATCTTTCATATATACAGATCTTTTTTCCATAGTGCATAACCACCATTTACTAACTCCATTGTCGGTGAATAATCGCCGAAGCCTTTTTTTTTGGTTTCTTACAAATGAATTGGTGAAACATTCAAATATAAAAGTTAATAGTTCCTTTCGGTTGTTTACAGTCGTTATTTCAATTTATATTCGGTAGTTGGTAACCAAATAGTGGGTTTGCACTTCTAGGTGATTTGGTCGGTTGTGTACCACCGTGAATGTGATTGTTTTTCGATTCCTTATCCCGAATGCTGATGGAATAGGTTGAGCAATTTGTATATTTCTGTTCGGCTGTGTTCATTTAAAATTTTGAATTACTCTCGGTGATTGACAACTGAGTGAACGAATAGATTGTGGTGGCCAGAAGTGTGTAAGAAATAATCCTGTCTATTAAATTTTTTAAGGTGACCAGGAGAGGAAATTGGGGTGTGAATAGCAGCACCCCAGATTATATTTATAAATCCACCTTGTAACTTTTTTTATTGCAGTTTGTGAAGTAGACACTTTATGTTCTCTTTTTTGCTAAAGAGCATTCATAATTTTCCCATTTTCTACTTTTTTTTCCTTGGATTATAGATATTTGTGTGTATATATATATATATATATATATATATATATATATATATATATATATTTATAATGTTCATGTTATCTGATTACTGACGTTGGTAAGTATAGATCAAACATAGATTTTAAACTCTTTCAATGTCTATGTTAGTACAAATGACATCTTTATTCTTCTTAAATACGGAGCTTGGTTGTATTTCTTTGATTTCCTGTATTTGAGTTCATGTAGCCTTGCATTTAAGGATTTCCAATGTTTTTATTCGATAATCTTCTGCATCCTTTTACCAAATCAATTCACCTCCATAATTTTAAGAATAAATGATGATGCTTTATTGATTGAGTTCAAGGGCTGGATATTCTTATGGTTTGCGTTTCAAGTATAAGTTAAATTGATGTATTTTAGGTACTCAAAATTCACTGATGTTATTATATTGGATTTTCGTATTGTTCGATTATGGTTGGAAATGATATTTATTTAGCTGAATTTGAATTGGGGTCACATGTGTAGCAGTTTTATTATGATGCAGATTCGTTGAGAACCCATGTTTGTTGGGTTTTGGTGTTTTGGATCCAAAATGTTATGCCTTTAATGTTTAATTCTAGCATTTTGATTTGTCAAACAATGTTGGAACTAAAGTTGATCATGTTAAACTTATATACGGATGCAAATTATACAAATCTGAAC
Source organism: Allium sativum (assembly GCA_030737875.1). Classification (NCBI taxonomy): domain Eukaryota; kingdom Viridiplantae; phylum Streptophyta; class Magnoliopsida; order Asparagales; family Amaryllidaceae; genus Allium; species Allium sativum. Next base: position 418,878,263 of record CM060924.1, read on the forward strand.
ATAGTTATGCTAAAATTATGTTCCTTGTCTATTTTGTAATACATACTTAAATTATGTTGACATTTTCTTCGATTTGTTTTGTCTGAATACACATCTATTTTTGAAACGTTTTCCTTTTTAACGTAATGACTTTACATGCGAGCGGTAAATTGATCATCATATTTATATTTATTTCTGATAACTTGCTTTTCTACAGGTTTCCTTTTTTGCTTTCGACGATTTGTGAAAGCTTTATTTTTTTAAGAAAGCGTGATGGCTCTTTATTTGTAATTTTTTCTCAAATACCATTGTATTACACTGATCTACATTACTAAAGCATGATTGATGATGTTTGTTATTTTGCATTAGCATCTGATAGTAGTCAACTCAGGAATGAAGAATATAATAACATACCGTCTTTTTTAAGATAGTTTATGCAAGAACCAATCTTCAATATGCTCTTCTATGTTTACTAAAACACATTTATGAGTCTTAACTTTCTATTATTGGAACCAATTAAGTTATGTTTACTAAAACATTTTTTTTGTGTATATACACACATATGGAATTATAGGAGAAAATGATGTTAGTCGGCTTTTATATATATATATATATGAAAATGTGGGAGAAAATGATGTATGTTGGTTTTATGAAGAAAACAAATGGTCTAAGTCTTTATGCTAAATCTAATACTGCTTAGTAGTGGTTGGATAACATTTAAAAAAGAAAGCTTATCTTACATATGAGGAATACTTTGTGCTCCTTATGCTGATTTATTTGTTGATTAATACTGCATGCACATGGTACTATTAGAAGTAAGGCCGATCTTTTTATTATTATTGCTTCGAAGGCTTAAATATTTGTGGAAATTTGGTTTCGCTTCTTATTTACAGATTTGGTGTCAAATTGCATCCATCATTTTAATTTTTGCAAGAAAAATTGGTTTCTACAAATATCATATCCGAACGCATGTTTTTTGTAACTAACACATCCTTTTTATTCAAAAGGTTGCAAATATATAAAGATAACACTTCAAGTACTCACAAAGTTCCCTACAAATATTTGAAATCTAGAAAATACTTCAAGTACTCACAAAGTTCCCTACAAATATTTGAAATCTAGAAAATACTTCAAGTACTCACAAAGTTCCCTACAAATATTTGAAATCTAGAAAATACTTATAATGATGCCTATAAATATTTGCAAAATTTTTGGGCAAATATCCTAAAATAGAAAATGAGGTTTTTTTAAATCCTACTACGAGGGCTATTGCGTATTTTGAAACCTAAGAACGGTATTCTTATACAAAAATTCCCTAAGAATTTTTTTTCTTCCAACTTTTGCAAGATAAGGCATTGAATTTTTAACATCACGACTTTTTCTTATTAGTGCATGTGAATTTTATTTCAAGGTTTATGGGTGTAATATATCAACAATTTACATGCATGAACAATAACTTCATTATTGAGTTGAATGATATTTACTTTGTTTGTCATACGTACCAACTTAGGTATTTGTATAAATGCATAACATTGTTATTTGATTTTCTAAAAATTGATGGGTTGCATAGGTCATTTATTTACAAATTAAAATTGGGTATGCGCCGTCTTATCAAAAGTTGGGTCTAATTTTAGTTTTGTAGATATGAACTCTCAGTTTTTCAATTCAAAATCTATGGAAACATTTTCTGTTTTACATATCTGGTTCTGCAGTAAAATTCAAAATCTGTCTTTGATACGATTTCATCATTTTTTTGGACTAATAAATTAATTTGCTAGACTGAACAATATTTTGCTTGCTTGTGCTACAAGAAGCAGTTTTATCCTCTTCAATGAGGACGACGACTGTGCGCATTAATCGACCACCCCCAGAACCCGGAAAGTCATGAGAATATTACCAGGATGGGAGATTGACCTGGGAAGTCCACTCGCGCTTGAGTACGGGAGCCTTTGGCACTGGGTATCCACCATCAAATATTAATTTGCTAAATATGGAGCCTTTTCTCTGGATCAATTTGCTAAATATGGACAAGTTTCGTAGCTGATATATGAACAGTATATAACAAATGGTGCTATGTTTAGAACGTTTGCCAAACTTCAGCTCTTAAATTTGAGATGAAAAATACCCTCTATCTGTTTAATTAAGAAAATTACCTTCATACTTTTATGTAGAAAAATGTTAGTATTTTTAACCTTACTATTTGTATATTTCTTTCATAAAATAGATGATATAATCAATATACATTAAACTTTAACAAATGCAACAGGTGATTTAATGATTATTTTTCTGACTATTTGGCTAGAATGTTAAAATTCAACCAACTACGATAAACCGTATTCAATAACCATAATTGTTGTGCCAGTGGTTTTATATAATATAATTATAGTTTTGATATGATGTCATGTAGTAGGCTAACCATTTATTTAGAACTAATCCCTTTTATGGTTTCATTTACCATTTTATAAAGCTAAATGTTGGAAAAGACCCATGATTTTATAATTATTCAAGTATACTTACACCATAGCTGTAGTTTAGCCATACAAAAAAAAAATACTTCATCACGGCTGCAGGTTCAAAGATTTCAGTAATTATAATGTTTAACCAAGTACAATGCAAAGAGTACAAAGCAAGTACCATGTAATATTATTTCCATGTATTACTGACTTTCAAGAAAGGAGCTGGTGTTGTCTTCCTATATTTCTAATGACATGATGTTGCCAATATGTGAGTTAGTTTATCTAGGTTATGAAGTGCTTAAAATGAAAAGATAGACAGCCTGTTGCCTATCAACCTAAATGAAATGTAGTCAAACAAATAAAGAAAAACTTTTACTGAAATCTACTTAAGAACGTCTCCCTTGGTTGTAATCAGCTTATTCTTTGTTCGTATATCTAGCAAAAAATTGCATGTTCTGAGTATGCTCAATTGTGTTCACTACAACAAAAACAACATATTACAACAGTGGAAAAAAGTTGTAAAAGACTATTTACAACGGTGGACCCACCGTCGTCTATTAAGAAGTTGCAATAGACTAAAATCTTTTACAACTTTTTTGCACCGTTGCGACACCGTTGTGAAATGTATATTTTACAACTGCTTCCAACCGTTGTAATTAACTTTATTACAACTGTTTTTCACTGTTGTAATAAACTTTATTACAACTATTTATAAATGTTGTAATATATTTTATTAGAAGTATTATTTAAAGTTGTAAACTATGAACAAAATATATACATATTATTAATAAAAGAATTCATTTCAGACCATATTGTCAACAAAACTGAAGATGTCAAACAAATTTAAAACATGAACCAAAACAATATATTAGAACTTTCAAACTCTCATCATTTTTTTATAAGTCATATAAGTATCTCAAGTACATAAAGCAACTACAAAGTCCATTATCCAAGACTCCAAATCCAAATGACTTGAAGTCATCTTTCATAAATATACATCACTAGAAGTAATACAAACATAATGAAATTGAGATTTGCTCGCAATGTTGCAGGTCTTACAATGGTCTTCATTCTTGAGTTGACTTCCAATGAATTTGAGAATTTTTGCACTGCTGCAGGTTTTCTTGAATTACACTATATGAAGTATATAACATATTAAGCAATAAGAATGAAGTTTATTAAAGTATGAAGTAACCTAAGCTATAAAACATAACAAAAACTATGCAGCATTTGATGTTAATATTTCTATAAATAAATATGAACTGATATGATAATATAAAGTATAAACAGTTTTAGAAGACATACCTTGGTGTTGTCGGAAGAGCCATCAAGCAAGCCATATAATGCCTTCATAACTCTGCATAATTCAAAGTAGTAAGTTAAGCAAATGATGATCAAATGTAACAAAAACAATAGAAAAAAAACAATGATTGTAACTAATAAATTTCCATTCAGTAGTATTGACTGGCATATGATTATTCAAGAGCAAACTAACAAATTACATAAGGCAAAACAATAGGAAAAAAACAATGATTGTAACTAATAACTTAATCTGAAACAACTAACTATGAAAATATAAATCTGAAAAATCATCGGCACTTACATTTAATATAATGAAATATTAGATGATTAATCGAATAACTTATAACAAAACCATTAGAAATTGATTATTACCTGTAGGAATGTCTCTCTTTTGTTTTGTTGATGTCCCCATATATAGTAAAATTAATGTTCATTCTCTTTGAGCATAAAATGTTGAAGTCAATTAAAAGAAAATACTGAAGTCATCTCCAAAGAAAAGGATGTTGTGTTTTGTTTTTCCCTGCTTATTACCCCCTAAAGTTAAGGGTTGGACCAAATTAAGAATTACATAGGGTTTCGATGCGTCGTCTCAGTTTCAAGTATATCAAACCAATCTAAAAGCAGATCGGTTTTGATGAAAAATCATAGTAGTTTATTGGCAGATGTCACAGGGTCGACCCTGAATAGCAGAGACCATCAGTAAGAACATTACAGGGCCAAGGGATCAAAGTTTCTTTATGCTGGATGCTAACCACTAGCCGTTTCTGTGAAGATGAACTTTTTGAATATTACTGTAAAGGTGCATGCATCAATAGTTGATAATACATGAATTTCAGTAGTTGATAATAATAAAAATAAAACGAAGTTAGTTAAAACTGACCGTGATCATGAGAATAGCCTATCAACCGAACGATTTTGGGATGCAGCAACCTCAACAAAACGTCCCTCTCCTCCATGAAAACCCGGTACAATCTCTCATACACCTTGAACGCACTTCTCACCTCCTTATCGAAATTATGACCCGGTACACAACCCGCGTACACCGTACTGAATCTGCCCTCTCCAATCACGACCGCAAACCTGGACGTCATCTCCTCCACCTTCGCCCAACTGTACACCCGAACCGCTCCCCGGTCCTTTCTGAAGCCACGGGAGAAGCGTCTGAGAAGCGAAATTGCTACAACGAGGAGGACGACGAAGGAAAGCAGGACGAATGAGAGAGTTAGAGCGAATTTCATATACGTGTGAATTTTTATTTATTCGACTGTAATATTATATTTGATTTTGATTCATTAATGGATGACTTTGAGACTAGTGCTGAGGAGATAGGGATGGATGGGTGAATACACGTGAAAGCGTCCTCTGGAGTCCCAAAATTTGGTTTTGGAGCCATACGAAATTTGAATTTGGAGCCTTATGAAAGTTTGAATTTGATTGAGCCAAACGTGTTTGGAGTTGGAGCCAAAGGGAAATCGGAGCCAAAGGGAATACTAACGTGTTTGGAGTTGGAGCCAAAGTGAATACTGCACTTGATTTATAACAGTTATGAGTTTCTAATTAATTGTTTAGATTTATCATTGTTATCATTCAATATCAAATTTTAACTTTAACTAGTATAGGAGAGATGCGGTTAAAAATTGTAATTTGCGACATAATAAATCGGAGCCAAAGGGAATACTAACGTGTTTGGAGTTGGAGCCAAAGTTAAGACTGCACTTGATTTATAACAGTTATGAGTTTCTAATTAATTGTTTAGATTTATCATTGTTATCATTCAATATCAAATTTTAACTTTAACTAGTATAGGAGAGATGCGGTTAAAAATTGTAATTTGCGACATAATACTTGTCGGGACACAGTCATTCCTATATATAAAAAAAAATCGGATACGACCTAAATTTTAAGAAAAATGCCTAAAAAAATTCGGACAGAAGTGCCTGAACCCGTGCCGCAACGCAAAATAAAAAAATTGTTGAAAAAACTTTGTTTGAGGAAGGAAAATTTAAGGATTAATTTTGATTTAGGGTGTAGGAGAGACGCCAACGTAAGAGAGCGGTGAAAGTAAAATATGAAATATGAATTTCATCGCTAACATCTTCGTGTTTTTGTTGTAGTGAATGTTAATTGTTAATATTAATTATTTCAAATTTCAAATTAATTAATATTATTTTATAATGATTATAATTTATTAATTATTGAGTATTATTATTTAATAGACATCTATTACAACAGGTAAAGAATGAAGCTTGTAGTTGCCATCTATTACAAGTGATAAAATATTTACTAATTACTAATTGGTTGTCAATCACTAATTATTAGCATGAATTATTTATTTATTGAAGTACTTTTAATTAAATATTTAATATTAATATATAGGTTATTAGTTAATAATTACTAATTAGTTGTTAATATTAATTATTAAAAATTATTTAATGAAAATAATTAATATTAAAATATAGTCATATATTACAACAGTCAAAAAATAAAAGTTGTAATAGGCTTTTATTACAACGGTCAAAATAACACAGTTGTTAAAAATAAGTTTATTACAACTTTTCTTTAAAAAAGTTGTAAAAAACATTTATTACAACGGTGCTTTTACCACCATTGTAAAATTAAAGTTGTAATATGGTGTTTTTGTTGTAGTGGTTACATTTACCCATATAAATACTTACACAAATATTTCTGGACATTACACGATGTTGTGCAAGTTGTATTTTTTGTATAGCTAACCATGAAAATATTTAACTGAGATCATGGTACTTAACAGATAGACCTCTCACCGTTACGTAAATGTTATGAATCAAGAACTACTTTTGTTTTTTGTACTAGCTATGCTTCACATAACTTTCGATATAAATTACTTAACATGTCTTTTATCGATTTTTGTTTTAAAAATACAAAGCATAATAAACGAACTTGAGGTCAGCTATTGTCAGCCTTGCAAAGGTTTTCTTCCAATTTTCTAAACTTCTATGTGTATATGCATATACTATGCCTTTAATTTAACTGTTGCAGTGGCTCATTTGCTTATTTCTTGGCTTTTGCTCGCAATTTCACAAGTGTTACATGTTCTTTCCATTCATTTTGATTGTGCTTTTGCTCTCAGTTTTACAAGATTGTTAGATTTGTTAATGCACCTCTAAAAGAGATAAAATCATGCTGAAAATTATTCTTAGGTCTTTTTGTAATGACCCGCATTTTTCAGGGGAATAATTAATTTATTTAATTATATAAATAGTGGTTTAGGGAATTAAATCATCGTTAATTAAATTATAGTGAATATTTAATTAAATTAAATAATTAAATAATATATATTTAATTCAGAAATAATCAAAAAAATTTTGGAAATCACAATATTCTATGAACGGGGTCGTCCCTTAGATTTAATTCAGCTTAGAGTTGAATTATATTGACGAATATATTCAATCGACGACAGTTTGAACGTATAATTATATTATAATTAAAATCGAGCTTGAAATGGCGCTGCAGTTCGCGATTTGGCGATTTAAACTTCAACTGAATGTACATGATTCGTTTTAAGTCGGATTTCTATGAAACAAGAAACGTGTGGAGCTGGTGGAGTATATCTTTCTAGTGGAAGAGAAAATTCGGGATTTCGTCGTGTAGATTTTGATTTACGTCCAAATCAAATTTCAGAAAAGTCGCTGTGGAATTCCTTTATAATTTGCGATGCTTTATATACGTTATAAAATGGAATTTAAATATAAACTGAATATCTAGATAATCTGGAATCAGAAATATCAAACTGTAAATTCTGATATGATATTATGGAGCTGTACGATATCATATATGAAGATATACGATAATATAAATTTATTTATATTTAATTTAATTATATTCAAATATATTTATATATTTAAATGAGTCATCCAGAACTTTAAAAATAGCTGGTTTTGCAAACGAAGTCGGAATTCGACGAAACCAGTTTTGTTGGATCCGCAATATCAAATAGTTGTTAGATTTCCAGTTTCGTGATTTTTAGAGTCACTGTGTGGCCGTACGGATTTTTAGAGTGAGAAACAGTCAGTATTTTGACAGTTAAAAATACGCTGTGTGAGCATACGAAGTCGGAATTCGACGAAACCAGTTTCGTTGGGACCGTAATGTCGAACTCTAGCTATATGTCCAGTTTCGTGATTTTTGGGTATCTTATATGGTCACACGGATTTTTTGAAAGCAAAACGAATATAGAAATGAGAATATACCGAGAATATTCCATTTTAAAAATATCTAAAAAAATATCTAAATTGTTTGCCTATAAATAACACATTAACTCCTTAAGACCTAACTCCTATTTTCTCCAGTAACAACTTCAAAGTGGCCGCCTCCTCTTCTTTTCATTCATCGATTTTTATAAAATCAAAAAGTTAACGAAATCAGACGGCATTGGATTCGTTAGACTTGCGAGATGAAGAGCTTCAAGTCCATGGCCTTTTTGTGTATATCGACGCAACTATCAGGGGGTCTGAACTTGAACAGTGGACGCTAGGGCATGGTCGTGGGCGCCATAAGAGAGGTCGGAGGCTGCACTGACGGTGTGGTTGGACTCGTAATCGGGAGAGGTAGAAATTGGCATCGATTTGAGGTGCTCCGTCAGCTTGGAGTTAAAGGCGTCGCGAGGCAGTGAACGAAAAGGGGATGTCGAGTTCGACGTTTGGGGCGGTATGTGAAGGGGGAGGAGATGCTGATTTCCATGGTGGGGTCAGAATGGGTGGTAGTTGATCATAGAAGTGGTGGATGCCGGTCAAAATAGGGTCAACGGGGATGAAATGGGGATCGGGTTCGCTGTGTTTGATTTGGGAAGAAGGCTAGAGCGGGTCTGGTGTTTTGATAAGGGGAAATGGGCCAAGGTAATAGTGTTGAGGCCCAATAGTTTTAACTCTAAGTTTATTTAAATTCAAATAGTTGTATTAACTTGTCGATGTGATAACTCAACCATACGGTATCAGATTGACGAACCGTAAGTTGCGTTGGGATCGTATGGACGGGAGCAACACAATGGGACTGACCGCGAGTCAATCCGAGCTCGTTACAATTTATAGCGAAATAAATTGTTCGACTGAATCAATGAACACAAACCGATATTTATCGGTTAACGCGCAAATGTGAGTAAAACTCACCAACTCTGAACAGTTATATTTTTATAATGTATTTTTAGAACTGTTAATCATCTATTGATTGTTGTGTGTTGGTTGATTGATTGAACTGCTAGTCAGTTAGTGAAAATTATATATATATATATATATATGTATATGTAATTATATATATATAAACCATTAAATATTTATATATTGATTCCGCTATCAGAATAATTTATATTGAACTAAAAGTGATGATAATCATATTGTGTAACATCTGTGGATGCAGGGAGACAGGTTGGAGGAATCTGACTGGATTCCTCAACAGTTATTTTTTTTTTCATATATTGTTATATGATGTGATATAAAATCTGTGGGCGATTATATGTGCTTGGACGATATTGAACATCGTGATTTGATATGATTGAATACCATAACATACCGGGATGTTGATAAGGGGATTTTCAAAGTGATATTGAAAATAGAATATTTATAAAATGGGATATTTATAAATAAGAGATATTTATAAAGTGGAATATTTATAAATAAGAAATGTTTATAAATTGGAATATTTATAAATAGGAGATATTCAAAAAGGAAATAATAACAAACCATTTTCTTTTTGAATGGAAAGGCCTGTGTGGCGGGTTTGGGGATTTTCCCGATGCTCCCGTTACAAAGGAGGTTATGGCGAATTTTTCCGGGAATTTAAGGAGATAGAATATTTTTAAGAATAAATTAGAAAAAAAAGAGAAATATTTGTAAAACATTTACAAATGAAATAGAAAGAGGAATATTTGTAAAATAATTTACAAATAGAATTGAAAAGGAAATCATTTGTAAAGTGAAGAACCGTTACTAAAAGTAAATCTTTATAAATGAATAAACGTTGTTAAAAAGGAAATCCTTTTAAATGGATAAACGTAATTAGAAAGGAGTTAATCGAATATGGTATTCGAAAGTAAGTTAATCGAATATGGTATTCGAAAGTAAGTTAATCGAATCTGGTATTCTAAAGTAAGTTAATCGAATCTGGTATTCGAAAGTAAGTTAATCGAATCTGGTATTCGAAAGTTAGTTAATCGAATATGTTATTCGAAAGGGGGTTAGTCGAGTTAGAGTAAATCAGTTAGAGTTAACCAATTAGAGTAAATCAGTTAGAGTTAACCAATTAGAGCTAATCAGTTAGAGTTAATCAAATAAGTGTTAATCCAAATGAGTTGCCATTTCGTACGACTGCTAGCGTAATTCGCAGGGCTGTAAATAGCCTACGGCGGTCGGATGTTTCCTGAGGGAATCAGGCGTAACCATTGTGATCGCTGCGATCTAGAGTCAAGCGAATGGAGTTAAATAGAGTTATCTAATATTAGTTATTCGAACAGAGTTAAATAGAGTTATCGAATATTAGTTATTCGAACGGAGTTAAATAGAGTTATCGAATATTAGTTATTCGAACGGAGTTAAATAGAGTTATCGAATATTAGTTATTCGAATAGAGTTAAACGGAGTTAAATAGAGTTAATCGAATTAGTTATTCGAATAGAGTTAAATAAATAAGAGTGATTCGAATAGAGTTAAACACAAAGGAGTTATCGATTATTAGTTAATCGAAGTGAGTTATAGAATATTAGTTAAATCGAAGGAGTTATCGAATATAGTTTATTCGATGGAGTTAATCGATTAGAGTTAAATCAAAGGAGTTAATCGAATATAGTTTATTCGAATAGAGAAAAGGAGTTAATCGAATATAGTTTATTCGAATAGAGAAAAGGAGTTAATCGAATATAGTTTATTTGATGGAGTTAATCGATTAGAGTTAAATCAAAGGAGTTAAACGAATATAGTTTATTCGAATAGAGAAAAGGAGTTAATCGAATATAGTTTATTCGAATAGAGAAAAGGAGTTAATCGAATATAGTTTATTCGATGGAGTTAATCGATTAGAGTTAAATCAAAGGAGTTAATCGAATATAGTTTATTCGAATAGAGAAAAGGAGTTAATCGAATATAGTTTATTCGAATAGAGATAAGGAGTTAATCGAATATAGTTTATTCGAATAGAGAAAAGGAGTTAATCGAATATAGTTTATTTGAATAGAGAAAAGGAGTTAATCGAATATAGTTTATTCGAATAGAGTTAGAGGAGTTATCGAATATAGTTTATTCGACAGGAGTTAAGTGAATTAGTTAAGTTAAACTAAGTGAATTAGTTAAGTGAATTGGTTAAGTTAACCAAAGTGAATTAGTCGAGTTAATCAAAGTGATTAGCTCAGTTAATCGAGATAAGTAAATCAAGTTAGGTTAATCGAGTTGAATTAGTCAGTCGAGTTAATAAATTGAGTTAGTCAAACCAAGTAAAACCAGTTAGAGTTAATTAATTAAGGTTGACCAGTTAGAGTTGATCAATCAGAGTTAATCAAATAGAGTTAAGTAAAATTAGAACTGACTAGGGATTAGTAAATTGAATGGTCTTCTAAGTGTCTATCTGATGTTGGTTTCGACCTTCGGGATTAATACTTAGGTGATTGTTCTCATACTAGTTCACAGTCAGGGACTGATAGTTGGGGAAGAGTAGTGATTTGTAAATAAGCAAATGGAAACATTTTCCAGTGTTAATAATATATATTTTCTAAACATAGAAAATAAGGCAATATGGATATATATATAGATATATGTTGATAATTGATCGATATAATTTCCATTTGGAAATAATATCGTTGTTTGCACACTTGTTTTTCTTTGATGGTTAAATCACAGACTATCAAAGTTTTGACCATTTTAACGTTGTTAATATGGAGAGACCGGTTGGATTATTATCCGAAGAACCACTCTGTATTGGCATAAGCGTTGCGAATCATTTATGCCAAAGATAATTGAAGACGGGGTAAATGCAAGGGCTGTTGTATAAGTCTTAGATAACAGTGACTACGATGGATATACTGAATAGTGCCTTCGGTTTGTCTAGTCCCAGGACAACTTGTATGGACGAAGGTCTGACAGAGTATAGCCAATGGATCGCGTAAGTTGATCTGTTCAAACGTATTCACGTTTGGTGGTGGAGGAATTCGTTTCTCTTAGCTGTATACCCGTGTTATTTTTGGATAAGTCAATCTATGATTTGGCGGGTATGACGATGTGACATTTTAAGTGAATGAAGATGGATGTCTGACAAAGTATTTCCAGAAAGGTCACGTACATTGATTTCTTCAACCGCACCTAGAGTGGAAGCGGAGAAGGAAACTTCTTTTAGCTGACACGTAATGTAGGGTTGTAGACGTTAATTAGTGATTTTCGATGGATTTGACAATGTAGCATTCGAAGTGAATCTGATGTAATGATAAAGCGTAGCTTCTAGCCTCATCAACCGGTAAATGACAGAAATCGGGCAGGCAGCATGGCTAAGTCGGTCGCATCGAAGTAGGGTGTATAATCACCTATCTAGAGAATATTCATTTGTTTCTTAAATCTATCAATGTTGTCCCATATATATACGGGAACGGTTGCTGATCCCAACCGTTGGTGATGTACATTCGATACACTCAAGCAAAATGAGTGGTCGGTCATGTGTGGCTGAGTTGCAAGATGTTCTTGTTGAACTCCAGTGTATCGTTCCTAGAGTACACTGATCGGAAGGTGGTTCCATACCTTGTCATAGTTGGAAATCCATTATCCAATACATGCTTGCGATTTTGATTGTATACTATATATGTAGAATGTGAGATGAAAGCGTTTCTGCTAGTTGATATCTATTTGTACATAGACATTATTATAATATCAAGAGGTTTTTGATATAAAGATATTTTGGATTCTCATAAGGGAAAAACCCGTTCCGTTTTGCGGTGTGGTCTTATGAGATATCGTTTACTTGTTCATATACCTATTTAAACTGTTTTACTCATACCAGTCCCATGACTGACCCGGAGTTTATTTGTTTTGTTTTCCCTAAACTCTTGGGTGCCTAATTTTGTACGGGCAGTCAAGTAGTCAGGAATTTACAGATATACTAGAAGAGCGTGAAGTAGGAGGCTTCAAGATCATATAGCTATAGTTTATTTCTACTGTGTTGTAAGTGTTGTACTCTGATAAGTGCTATTGTATACATAACTGTTATATTTCAAAGTTATGTTATCTATTATATGTTATTCGTTCCGCTGTGAGGTTCGTGTTACTCTGACGTTGTGTTCTTCTTCTTCTTCTATTCTATTAGTTCTATCTTATCTATTCTCACCTTCTATTTTCTTTCATTAATTACCGGGATTTTTCGATGTTTTGGTTGTTGTATATAACATTGTTGTATACACAATTATATGATTTTTGTTTGATGATAACAACCAAATAAATATTATTATAAATGTGTTTGAAATCGTACTGTTAAATATATACTTCACTGACTGAAATATAATATTTATATTTAAATGGAATACGACCATACAGACATTGATATATTCATACTGTATTCTATTTAAATTGAATATTCTATTTCAATAACACAACAGTACAAATCTTATAAACTCCACTATTTAAATACTCACAGAATATTTGTACTAATAAATAACAGAATGAAATAGACGAGTTTGTTTGACAACAATAAAATATTATTTTATTTCAATCAAACTTGTGTATTACAAATTACAATACAATTCCATTTCAGTACACAGCTTCCCACTACAACACTCACACTCGTATATATATAAACTCTTTGATTTCATACATTTCAATATACATTTTTATATACACTCTTTTACATATTGACACACTGGCTTCTTCAGTCTTCTGTCTTCACTTCACAGTCAGTCCAGTCTTCGTACCTGTCATTCACAGAAATACACACACAGTATATGGAACAGAAATAATATTCTAATTACACGCGAATATAAATTTTATTTTTAAAATTTTATTTGCCTCAGAATTTGGTGTGTTTCTCATCCTTTTTCATGACTTGATCTGATTTATAAAACCATCAATCTGTGTCTAGACAGCTTGTGATATTCACAGTGATACACTGTAAATACCACAAGGCAGACAACATATATATCTCAATGCAGGGACAGGGACAACTCGTCTGATGGCTGCATGTACACACGTGTACACGTGTGCACTGCCACGCCAATCAGATTGCAACTAAGGAGTAGCCACATGGACCTACTCGACTCAGTGCAATACACAAAGTCAACATAGTCAACTCAAGACAAAGTGGTCGAGGAAACTCAATAATCAAAACAGCAAATTCAAAACAGTGGTGCATGCCACGTCGAGCATGGCCGAGCAAAGTATGTACAAGACATCAATGATGGGCACAAAGTGGTGATATGACACAGCAAAGTATATGTGTAAAAGCAGCTCAATGGTTACAATGTATATAAGCAGCTTGGGTGAATCAGCATACAAGTATTCAGGTTTCAACAGTGTAGCAGTGGTGAGACAAGTAGCACATATACATATATGCAATATGACCAAACTATGGAGCAGCTATGAATGGTGAAACAAGATGGAACATGGCAGGTTCAAAAACAGTTCAGCAAAATTGAAGCAGCATGACCATGTTCAGTTGCACATGGTTAAAGATGTACATATAGCAATGCAACAAGATTGACATGGAAAATCATCTCAAGTTCAAGTGAAGGTACAAGGCAGCATAATAATGGACGAGCAAATTAGCACAGCAAATATATGGACATCATGGTCGACATGGCCGAGGCAAATCAATTCAGACTCAAACATAAAACAAAGTGCCTCAAGATACACACATCAAGCAAAATAGTGAATGAATACAAGGCAGGAGCAAAAATCTACATGGAGCAGAATGATAATTTGACAACAGCAAGGTTGCTCAATCAATTACATGGGTGGTGCACACACAACAATATATGGTTCAAGAGGCTAAGTCACACAGCAAATATACATGTAAAACAATGATACAACAAAACTCATTGGTGCAACAGCCTTGAAGTGCAGTGTACACAACAGAAAGCTGTTAGCCGAGGCTACAAATGGTTAGATTTAAATAACAATTGCAATTTCAGTTTTTGGCAATTTTAGGTGCATGATAAATTTGGCATGAGTCAATGGAGCAAGTCAGTTTATACATGGTATAATCACAACAGCATGGGTTCAGCATGAACAATGAAACAACTACATATTCATGATCAAGTGGACAACTCAGTAATGTTTTCAGGTTCGTATATGCATCAACAATACAGCTGCATCAATTCATACATGGTCACATGGTTCAGCAAAATTAATGGAGGATAAAATCAAATCTGCAAATCAATATTCAACAAGAAATTGATTTCGAAATTTAATGTTTCCAAAATTTATGGCAATCAGATTTTAACAAAAACCAAGGATTCATTTTTTTTCCGAAATCATTCCAGAATTAAACCAACAAGTCACAGCAATGTCATAAAAACAATTTACTGTTTCCAGAATGGTGCACAACAAATTAGGAAATAGTCTATTGTAGAATTTGAAATTGATTTTCCTGCTTCAAATTGTACTCAATCAAGCAATGGAATAATGGAGCAATTAAATCATATTTGGCATGATTATTCAGTATGTTTAGAATCAGGGTGTTAGGCATTTTCAAGGAACTCCTTCAAATATAAGAAAACCGACCAGATACAAAGGGAGAAAGAAAATTTTGTACAGATTTATTTCCATGTATACCAAACTGTTTTGGAATCATGCCATGGTAATCAAGTGTTCAAGGAAACAAATTTCATCAATTAAATCGAGTTAATTACGACAGCAAAAGGGGAAAGCAACTGAAATCAGATTGAATCATTCTAACGAAATTAGAGATTCTTTTTGGGTTTTCTAATCCCTATATATATCACCATATCATCATCGGCTATAGGCATCAAAAAAAGAGAGCAAAAATTCAAGAGCATACAGAGAATTATTATTCATACTCACAAATTTTCGATCGACAATTTCCCAAATCGGTGAAGCAAGGAGAATCAGATATCGATCACGAAGCAACCCTCAAGAATACAAGCCTTTCGTTTTTCATCTCTTCATCTAATAGATCGATTTAGGGATTCATCAGAAAACCCTAGAAAATTACCTGAGCCGCCGCCATTTCTTATTCCACAAAGAAATAAAAGTGAACGGGATCAATTGATGCAAGGGTTGAACCAAGCGGCTGGCCTAGTTTCAAAAGGAGTCCAAGTCATGTTAAAGGGGATGACCCTTTTATTCTTATTTCCTAGGGCTTAAGTTGTTTTTCTTTTGTATTATTTTTTTTTGTTTTGTTTTTGTGTTTAATTCGTTTTGTAAAAATCAAACGAACAGGTGTCTAGATCTGTAAAGTCTAGGTAAAACAGTCAGGGTGTTGACTGTCAGTTTCAGAGTCTGTAAAATTCTGGAATACGGATTACGGGGTTGTAATTCGGGGAAGTCTGATTGAGGGGATATCGTTCAGTCTAGGGTTTTGAGCGTAGGGTTAGGACAGGAGCAGGCACTGCGAGTATACATGGTCTTGTATGCGGGATCTGTTTATAACACCTAGTAGAAACCTTAGGAATGCAGCAGTAGGCAGGTTTTTGCCGAAGCTGGGTATATCTGTGTGTGATTTATTTTCTGCATTTTTATTTCTGCTGCATTATGTGATCTGTTTATTATTTTCATATTCTGTCAGTTTTTTCAATTCAGTTTAAAAACTATGATAAACCCTATTCACCCCCCCCCCTCTACGGTTAATCTTGATCCAACAAGTGGTATCAGAGCAGGTTATTTCTTTAACTCTAGAGTCATGGGTCATTCAAGTTGTCAGTCCTTAGAGAGTCAGTCCAGTCGCATTCCATCTATTTTTAATGGTTTAGATTTTTCAATTTGGAAGTCAGAAATGGAATCCTTTTTAAAATCTATTAATTTTAAATGTTGGGATGTTGTTATTAATGGTTATGATAAGGAAGATAAATGTTTTAATAATCATGCTACACATATCTTATATTCCCATATTGATGATGTTCAGTATGGCCTTATCTCCCATTGTTTAACTGCGCAGGAAATATGGAATACTCTCAATACGAGGTATGGAAAAATTGACAAAAACAGCTCAAAACCCAAAAAGATCAACTCAGATTCGGATCTATGCTCGGAAGAAGAAACAGATGAAAATTCAAGTAGATCAGATGATAGAGACTCAACAGACAATGAAACTGAAAGCTTCTCATATGAAGATTTGGTTTATATGTGTACTGATTTGACAAAAATCGTTGATAAACTCCATCGTAAAAATAAATCTTTAAAATCAAAAAATCACGAGTTATATAGCAAAATTAACTGTTTGGAATCAGAAGTTACAAATGTCGTGAAATTAGAAAGTTCTAACTGTGAAAGTTGTTTGAAGTTGAAAACTGACGTCGTTCATCTCAATAAAAATATTCAAAGGCTTAAAGAGGAAATTTTGATTTTAAAAGATAACGAGGTTGAGTTAAAATATTCAAACAATTCTTTACAAAAAGAATTTAATAATTTTAAGGCCATCAAAAATTCCAAACATGAAATTGCTGAAAAAGAAAGCTTGTTGAAAAGTGATTTGATTTTAAATGAGCTTGAAAAAGAGATTGAAAATTTCAAGAAAGTTGAATTTGAAAAACAGATTAATTTTGAATATGAGATTCTTAAATCCAAGACCAAAATCAAGTTCCTTGAAAATGAAAATTTGATTTTGAAACAGAAAGATACTGAAAAGAGAAAGAATAGCATTAATCGTTGTTCGAATCTAATGAAAGAGAATTCTGACCTTAAATCTAAAATTCAACGACTTGAATTAACTCTAATCAAATTCTCTAGCGGATAACTTTGTTTAAATATGTTGTTGAAAAATCAACAATTTTCAAGAAATAAAAAGTGTAACACCCCACCTCCGCCAGGGTAACTCTTGCAAGCACACTGGCTTTGGAGGGGCGTTAAACAAGGTAAACATGCATGCAGATATCACAAGACAGAACGTATAAGTAAAACAGAGTAAATAAAGCAGCGGATCAAACTAGCATTTCAAAACCATAGTCATATTACAACAAAGTACTTGATCTTTATTTTCCAACAAACAAAGTCTGGCATAAACTAAGAAACTGAAATACATAAAGTACTATCCCCAAAGTGAAGTGATAAACCATAGCTAGATCAATGTCCAAAACCGTACATGAGCAAATACAGTAAGCAAGCAATAAAGATCCAAGCTAAGCTCCAATGTTCCCACCCTGAGAACCTGAGGGGGGGGGGGGAACGGAAGAAAAGAGGCGAAAGAAAACAGGTCAGTCAAAAAGACTGGTAAGCCCTAACTACTATCTGTCCATGAACTAGTAAAGTTAACTGGCATGAGAAGCTGAGATGAACATAAGGATAACAACATACTGGCATGATGATTAACTAACAAGATAGATAAAGGTGTCATCGCATAATCAAGGTTAAGTTTTGCACCACGGGTGTACTAGCATTCTAACATGTCAAGTAAAACAAGAATTGATCCCTTGGCCCAAGCTTGGCCCAACATCATGAGATGACCTAAATCAAGGTCCAACTACAAGGTCTAGTTGATCGGCTCCCTATAAGCCTAACTCGTCAAGTGTCAGTGTCATACGGCCCAAACATGCAATGTAGTTAAACTGCGCTAGGTACACCCTAGGGTGTATCAAGTCCTAGGGTGTCAACCTCGGACACCAATCAAGTATGCACAGTCTAGATCTACTGGTACCTGTGCCTGATTCTCCAACTCCGGACTATGTGCACGACTATAGTCCGCCTGGACCTACACCGGCGTACCTACTCAGCCGTCGTTTTGGTCGCTTACATGTCAGCCCAGTAATCGTGCCCCACCCTAGCCTAGTCCTAGGGTCTTATGATACTATCAAGAGGGTTACTGCTGAAAAGGACCACGCAACTAGGGTTTCATAACGGGTTAAATGTGGTTAACCCGATCCAAACGTGGATTAAATTGGCTAAGTGTACCCAAGGTTCATGACTTAACCCCGATTAACCCATCAAGCCCAAATTGGTTAAGTATTAAGTGGACCATGACTTAACCCTAATCAGAAGGCATTAATTAACTTAATGTGCTTTAACCTCTCACATTAGACCTTGTTGTGGTTACTAGTTAAGCCGAGCGGGTCTGGGTAGCTTTACACCACAACTTGGTCTAACCTCGGGTTCGAGCACAACATGACCAACTTCTCACACTGGGTCCTATTGTTTATAGCCACTAGTTAAGCCGGGCGGGTCCGGGTAGATTTATGCTACAAACTCAACCCAACCTCGAGTTGGCCACACTCATATTTTCTAAGTGTCATGTCCATTATGTTTCCAAAACATAATTACAAGTTAACATATCACGTCATGTTATAAAAACCATGTTTATGTCATAATGTTACCCAACCCCAACGTAATCCCATCGTTTACATAATCGCATCAACGCATAAAGGATAAAATAGGGAACTTGGCATAATCATGACAAAAAAGGTGTTGAAGCCACAAGTTTATCATGGTGGCATATGAAATGTACATATGTTCATATACTTGCATATTGCATTATTAGGCTTCAAAAGCATGCATAAAACCAAACTTAGCATATGAGTGATACATGGTGATAAATGACATGTAGAAGTTGCTAGAAGTTCGCATTTAGCCTCACATGCAAGTTATCATAAGGGATATGATAACTTCCATGTTGCCAAAATGCAACCTTTAACATAAAGCTTGAAGCTTTAAGCTCACAATCTCAAGTTTAACTTGCATAACATGATAACATGTGTATAATGATCAACCCAAACTTGCATAACATAGCAACATGTGTCATACATAATGATTGAACCAACTTGCATAACATAATGATCAACCAAACTTGCATATTATAATGATCAACCCAAACTTGCATCATTCATTTAACTTTAGAGTTCAATAAAAAGAAAGTAGAAAAGGGCTTACAATGCTTATGAAGACACAAATGAATATTTATTATAAAGATTGAGATGAAGCCCTTATGCAATCACCAAAAACCCAAATATGCAAGCTCCAAATGAAAAACCCTTGAGCCAAATCAATAAAAACCCTTGCTTTGTAATAGAAATGTTGCAACTTGACTTGAATGCAAACTAAGAACACTCATACAAACTTGAAAACACTTGTATGAACTCAAAATCTCTCATATAAATAAACCTAGAAATTTTAGCATGAGAGTGGAGGCCATGAGAGGAATAATTTTGACATAGTTTAGTTGTAGGATTGAATAATGGTTATTTAGGCTAGGCTTAGGGGTCTTTTTATAGAAGATTAGGATAGTATTAGCCATAGGATTAACCCTAGATTCAATCCAAGCCATCAGAACACGTCACAAGCCAACAAAACATGTCAAAACAGCCAAAATGGTGCGCCAGGTTGCCTGGGTCCGACCAGGCAGGTCGACCCCAGGTCGACCCTGGGGTCGACTCCCCAGTCGACCTGGTCCCACCCAGGTCGACACCCAGGTCGACCCTAGGTCGACCTGGTCTGGGCGGGATTTTTCCCGCCTACCCTGATTTTCTGAAATTTGAATCTGTTTTGAATTTGAATTTTTCGTGAAACTTCGCGAGGCCATATCTCGGTCATACGGACTCCGATTTTCAAAAACTCAGACTCTATTTCGCGTATTTTTCCGAGACGAACGCAATGGCACAGCCCGTTTCCCTTGATTCAGATTTTACAGTTTAATTCTGCCTTGATTTATGTTATAACATGTTATTCAAAAATACGGGTTGTTACATTCTCCCCTCCTTAAAGGATTTTGTCCCCGAAATCTCCAAGTTAGGAAGAACGTATCCTACCATCCATCATCCATCTACTCAAAACATCATCCACGTGCAGTCATTGTCCTTAAAGGATTCTAAATGTTGTATGATCATATGCAAAGGTGTGTGTATATGTACTTATCTAATGCAAAAATCAGGCGGTTACTGATACAGTAAACCTCCTTAATGCAAAGTATGTTAGTGAAATGAGTCCATATGTATGCAAATTCCTAACATAACTCATAGTCTCTACATGAGTGCACATAACATTCATCCATATGCAACATCCACGTGATAGCGTACAAGTTTTCATCCATGAATAAGCATAAACACTCATGCATATGCGGTATGAAAGTGTGTGAGCCGATCTTAGTGCCTAACGTGTATCATGCATCCACGAGTATCCACTTGCAAACACTTGCAACCACTGGCAAACATCAAGCATAACATGTTTCAAATACATGTTTCATCCAAAGGGTTTCTACCTAAGGTTATCATGACAAGTTTAACGAGATAATAAGATAAATAGGATAAACACGGATAAAAAGAAAGATATGCTAATTAGGAAAGAGGTCGAGAATGTACCCTCAAAAAGGAATGGATAAAGCCCATGCATCTTCTCCTCAGTTTCCCAAGTTGCGTCTTCATCGGCTTCACTCCACTGAACTTTCACCAATTTGACTTCTCGATTCCTTAACTTCTTGATCTCTGTTCCCAAGATACGAATCAGAGCTCTTCTCAAGGTTGCCTCTTTTTCTACCTCCACGTCTTCAAGAATGCTTGGTTCAACTACTTCAGCGGACTCATGTAGGCACTTTCGGAGATGCGAGACATGAAAGACATTATGCACTCCGGCTAGTTTTTGGGGCAATACCACCTTATAGGCCATCTTTCCAATTCTCTCTATGATAGGGAAGGGTCCTACGAACCTTGGTGCCAGCTTCCCAACTACTCCAAAACGTACCACTTTACGCAAAGGAGAAACCTTCACGAAAACCATGTCTCCCACTTCGAAATCCAAATCTGCCCTTCGCTTAGGATTTCTGTCTATCTCGGGCCGCTTTCATCCGTCTTCTCACCAATTCAACTTTCTCGGATGTGTCCCGTATCATATCGGGCCCAAGTATAAGCCTATCTGTTATCTCCCACCAACAAGATGGTGACCTACACGGCCTCCCATACAATGCTTCAAATGGTGCCATCCCTATGCTGGCTTGATAGCTATTATTATAAGCAAACTCTACAAGAGGAAGGTGGTCTTCCCAAGTACCACCAAAGTCGAGAACACAAAGCCTCAAGAGATCTTCTAGCACTCTATTCACCCTTTCGGTTTGACCATCCGTTTGGGGGTGATAGGCTGTACTCAGATTCAATCGTGTACCCATCGCTTCTTGCAAACTGTTCCAGAACTGGCTAGTGAAAATTGGGTCACGATCGCTAACTATGCTAGAAGGAACTCCATGGAACCGCACTATCTCCCGAAGATAAATAGATGCTAGCCATGATGCGGTCCTCTTGCTCTTTACTGGGATGAAGTGAGCACTCTTCGTAAGTCTGTCAACTATGACCCATATGCTCGTGTTCCCTCTCCTTGACCTAGGCAATCCATCCACAAAATCCATAGAAATACTCTCCCACTTCCATTGCGGGACCTCCAATGGATGTAATAGCCCACCTGGTTTCTTTGATTCGGCTTTCACTTGTTGGTACACCATGCACTTTGAAACATACTCTGCCACATCTTTCTTCATTCCGACCCAAAAGAAAATGCGCTTCATATCTCTATACATCTTATCTCCTCCCAGATGTATAGTCATCTTCGAGTGATGTGCTTCTTCGAGAACTTTATGCACCAAATCTCCTACTTGTGGAACGCATAGCCTTCCATCACGCCTTAGCCATCCTTTATCATCAATAGTATATCTAGCAAGGTGACTAGACGTCTCACCATGAATCAACTTGTCCATGACCTCGACTATCTGTGGATCTTCCTTCTGCGAAGCCCCAACTTGATCAAGAAGTGTGGGTCTAAGCTCAAGGGATGCTAATGAACCCGTAATCGACTCAACAGCCGTCGTGAAATCAAAGGTTGCCAAGAATTCTAAGTTCTTCATCTCAATGAACAAGGGGCCGAAATCTTAGCGAAGTCCCTGATGAACTTCCTATAGTAGCCCGCCAGACCGAGAAAGCTTCTTACTTCGGTTGCATTCCTCGGAGTCTTCCAGTCTTGAACCACAACCACTTTCGCGGGATCCACCGCTATGCCTTGCCTAGAAACTATATGTCCAAGAAACCGAACTTCCCTTCTCCAGAAATGACATTTGGAGAACTTGGCTTTCAACTGATGCGCTCTAAGCGTATCCATCACTTCCTTGAGATGCCTAGCATGCTCTTCCTCATCCTTTGAGAAGATCAGAATATCATCCACGAAGACAACAAACTTGTTGAGGAACTCCCTGAACACCCTACTCATCAAGTCTACGAAGTAGGCGGGTGCATTAGTCAATCCGAATGGCATGACAAGCCATTCAAAGAATCCATCTGGAGTCCTAAACGCAGTTTTATCAATGCTATCCTCAGCTACTCTAAGCTGATGGAATCCGGTGGCTAGATCGAGCTGAGAGAAAACAGAAGCACCAACCAGCTGATCAAAGAGATCATCAATCCTCGGTAAAGGGTGCCTACTCTTCTTTGGCAGCTTATTCAACTCTCGATAATCAACACATAGAAGAAGCGAACCATCCGCCTTAGTAGCGAATACCACAGGCGCACCCCATTCAGAAATGCTTCGCCTAATAAATTTTTTCTCAAGCAACTCCTTAATTTGCTTACTGAGCTCCCTTCTTTCACGTGGGGCCATGTGCCTAACGGGCAATGATACTGGCTTGGCATTATCAACTAGATAAATGCGGAAATCTATCTCTCGTTTAGGGGGTAACCCCTTAACTTCTTCAAAGACATCAGGATAGTCTCGGACCACCCTTACAGATTGCAGATCATCAATGGACGAGTCGAGAGATTCAAGATAACATAACATGACGGGGCCTCTAGGGTTACAAGAAATTTCTAGGGAATTACCGAGGCGAGTCATGAGCCTCACCACCCTATGTTCACAATTGAGAATGGCTCCATAACTGGACAACCAATCCATGCCCAAGATCAACCCATATCCCGTGAACCCGAGAACATAAGCATTACACGTAAATTCTACGGTCAAGATAGAAATCTTCAAATCCACACAAATCATAGATAGATGGGCGGAACCCCCAATTGGATTTGAAACACAAACGGGATCCTCAACTAGGCTAGTACTTAGGTGCAAACTTTCAACAATGACAGAAGAGATAAAACTATGCGATGTGCCAGAATCAAATAAGGTGCGAACAGGAAAATCAGAAATATAAACAAGACTTTCTACAGAAATACTACCTCGGTCCTGAACTGGAGCAGCATTGAGAGCATGCACTTGCCCTCCAGAAGGTCCTGCACGCTGATTCTGCCCTTGCTTCTTGGGGCAATCCTTGCTAAAGTGTCCAGTCTCTCCACAATGAAAGCATTCGCCCAGCTTCCTCTTCTTCTTCTTACAGTCTTTAGCTATGTGCCCAACAATTCCACAGTAGTGGCATTTCCTTGGGTCCTTTGCCTTGGCCTTGTTGCCCTTGTTGTTCTTGTTGTTCTGATTGCTCTGATTTCCTCCCCACTCGGAGTCTGTCTTCTTGGCTTGAGTCTCATTAGCCTTGACTTCCTTCTGCCATTCTTATCGTCTCCTTGAAGCAATGCCATGTCTACTAGTCCTTCAAAAGTGGCCCCCATGGGTATATGAGATAGGGCTAAACCTTGTAATGGCTCGTTCAACCCTCGTGCAAAGCGTAAAGCCTTCTTCTGGGGAGTATTAACCATGTCCAAACCGAATCGGGCGAGCTTGTTAAACTCATTCACATACTCCCTCACTGTCATGTCCCCTTGCTTCAAAGATATAAACTTCTCCAATTGCAGATTCGCCTCAGCTGATGATAGAAACTTAAGCCCAAATCTTGTCCTAAAGTCGGCCCAAGTCTCTATAGGCCTCGTAGCATTGGTGACCTCCCACCAATAAGCAGCTTCTTCTTTTAATAACCATGCTGCCAATAAAACCTTTCTATGATCTTGCACATCAAAGATGGCGAAGAGATCTTCAGTTTCTTTCAACCAATTTCTTGCCTCCACAAAAGTCTCGGTCCCAATAAAGTTCTTGCCACCCATCGTCTTAAAGTCTTTGCAAATCTTAGCGAAATCTGCTTGCGGATTCTTAGGAGGAGGAGGAGGAGGAACCTCAGTTATATTGGGGGTATTTGCTGGGCCCACATCGTTGGCCCTAGCTTCCAAGTACCTCCGGAACCTTCCGAGAATGGTCACTCCCTCGGGAAGGTTAAGATCAGTCATACTGAAACGAAGAAAAAGATAGATAGATTCAGAACGAAGAAACGAAGGATAGTGCTAATGGCTTTTGGGGAATAGCCTTTAAAATAACTAGACTTTTCTTGGAAAATACTTAATTGGTTTTGAAAATAGTTTTTCAAAAGGTAAGTTTCAAAAACACTTTTGCTCAAATCTTGTAAACCTTATGCTCTAATACCAAATGTAACACCCCACCTCCGCCAGGGTAACTCTTGCAAGCACACTGGCTTTGGAGGGGCGTTAAACAAGGTAAACATGCATGCAGATATCACAAGACAGAACATATAAGTAAAACAGAGTAAATAAAGCAGCGGATCAAACTAGCATTTCAAAACCATAGTCATATTACAACAAAGTACTTGATCATTATTTTCCAACAAACAAAGTGTGGCATAAACTGAGAAACTGAAATACATAAAGTACTATCCCCAAAGTGAAGTGATAAACCATAGCTAGCTCAATGTCCAAACCCGTACATGAGCAAATCCAGTAAGAAAGCAATAAAGATCCAAGCTAAGCTCCAATGTTACCACCCTGAGAACCTGAGGAGGGGGGGGGGGAAACGGAAGAAAAGAGGCGAAAGAAAACAGGTCAGTCAAAAAGACTGGTAAGCCCTAACTACTATCTGTCCATGAACTAGTAAAGTTAACTGGCATGAGAAGCTGAGATGAACATAAGGATAACAACATACTGGCATGATGATTAACTAACAAGATCGATAAAGGTGTCATCGCATAATCAAGGTTAAGTTTTGCACCACGGGTGCACTAGCATTCTAACATGTCAAGTAAAACAAGAATTGATCCCTTGGCCCAAGCTTGGCCCAACATCATGAGATGACCTAAATCAAGGTCCAACTACACGGTCTAGTTGATCGGCTCCCTATAAGCCTAACTCGTCAAGTGTCGGTGTCATACGACCCAAACATGCAATGTAGTTAAACTGCGCTAGGTACACCCTAGGGTGTATCAAGTCCTAGGGTGTCAACCTCGGACACCAATCAAGTATGCACAGTCTAGATCTACTGGTACCCGTGCCTGATTCTCCAACTCCGGACTATGTGCACGACCATAGTCCGCCTGGACCTACACCGGCGTACCTACTCAGCTGTCGTTTTGGTCGCTTACATGTCAGCCCAGTAATCGTGCCCCACCCTAGCCTAGTCCTAGGGTCTTATGATACTATCAAGAGGGTTACTGCTGAAAAGGACCACGCAACTAGGGTTTCATAACGGGTTAAATGTGGTTAACCCGATCCAAACGTGGATTAAATTGGTTAAGTGTACCCAAGGTTCATGACTTAACCCCGATTAACCCATCAAGCCCAAATTGGTTAAGTATTAAGTGGACCATGACTCAACCCTAATCAGAAGGCATTAATTAACTTAATGTGCTTTAACCTCTCACATTAGACCTTGTTGTGGTTACTAGTTAAGCCGGGCGGGTCCGGGTAGCTTTACACCACAACTTGGTCTAACCTCGGGTTCGAGCACAACATGACCAACTTCTCACACTGGGTCCTATTGTTTGTAGCCACTAGTTAAGTCGGGCGGGTCCGGGTAGATTTATGCTACAAACTCAACCCAACCTCGAGTTGGCCACACTCATATTTTCTAAGTGTCATGTCCATTATGTTTCCAAAACATAATTACAAGTAAACATATCTCGTCATGTTATAAAAACCATGTTTATGTCATAATGTTACCCAACCCCAACGTAATCCCATCGTTTACATAATCGCATCAACGCATAAAGGATAAAATAGGGAACTTGGCATAATCATGACAAAAAAAGGTGTTGAAGCCACAAGTTTATCATGGTGGCATATGAAATGTACATATGTTCATATACTTGCATATTGCATTATTAGGCTTCAAAAGCATGCATAAAACCAAACTTAGCATATGAGTGATACATGGTGATAAATGACATGTAGAAGTTGCTAGAAGTTCGCATTTAGCCTCACATGCAAGTTATCATAAGGGATATGATAACTTCCATGTTGCCAAAATGCAACCTTTAACATAAAGCTTTAAGCTTTAAGCTCACAATCTCAAGTTTAACTTGCATAACATGATAACATGTGTATAATGATCAACCCAAACTTGCATAACATAGCAACATGTGTCATACATAATGATTGAACCAACTTGCATAACATAATGATCAACCAAACTTGCATATCATAATGATAAACCCAAACTTGCATCATTCATTTAACTTTAGAGTTCAATAAAAAGAAAGTAGAAAAGGGCTTACAATGCTTATGAAGACACAAATGAATATTTATTATAAAGATTGAGACGAAGCCCTTATGCAATCACCAAAAACCCAAATATGCAAGCTCCAAATGAAAAACCCTTGAGCCAAATCAATAAAAACCCTTGCTTTGTAATAGAAATGTTGCAACTTGACTTGAATGCAAACTAATAACACTCATACAAACTTGAAAACACTTGTATGAACTCAAAATCTCTCATATAAATAAACTTAGAAATTTTAGCATGAGAGTGGAGGCCATGAGAGGAATAATTTTAACATAGTTTAGTTGTAGGATTGAATAATGGTGATTTAGGCTAGGCTTAGGGGTCTTTTTATAGAAGATTAGGATAGTATTAGCCATAGGATTAACCCTAGATTCAATCCAAGCCATCAGATCACGTCACAAGCCAACAAAACAGGTCAAAATAGCCAAAATGGTGTGCCAGGTTGCCTGGGTCCGACCAGGCAGGTCGACCCCCAGGTCGACCCCGGGGTCGACTCCCCAGTCGACCTGGTCCCACCCAGGTCGACCTGGTCTGGGCGGGATTTTTCCCGCCTACCCTGATTTTCTGAAATT
The DNA here is from genome assembly GCA_030737875.1 of Allium sativum. Lineage (NCBI taxonomy): Eukaryota > Viridiplantae > Streptophyta > Magnoliopsida > Asparagales > Amaryllidaceae > Allium > Allium sativum. Next base: position 418,906,145 of record CM060924.1, read on the forward strand.
TGAATCTGTTTTGAATTTGAATTTTTCGTGAAACTTCGCGAGGCCATATCTCGGTCATACGGACTCCGATTTTCGAAAAATCGGACTCTATTTCGCGTATTTTTCCGAGACGAACACAATGGAACAGCCCGTTTCCCTTGATTCAGATTTTACAGTTTAATTCTGCCTTGATTTATGTTATAACATGTTATTCAAAAATACGGGTTGTTACAAAAAGGGTATTGGTTTTGGGAAAGGAAATGATTTTTTGAGCTCGTGTGATTTTAAAAATCCTTTAAACTGCTTCAAGATGGGTCATTCTGAAAATTTGAATTGTGAAAATTCCAAAAAGTTTTTAAATCACAAACGAGACAAGAATTGGTTTGATAACAATCCAGTTGAACAGTTGCGGACCCCAAAAAGAAATAAAATGATTTTTGGAAAAACTAAACAAGTTTGGGTTCCTAAAGGCACAAAGATAAATTCAGATGGATTGTTATACAAGCAAATATGGGTACCGAAAGATGTTAATAAAACTGAGAGTGGTTTTTCTAATTTTGTTAGACCACTCAATCCTCTCAACTGTTAGGTACCGAAGAAGGGTGGCTGAGAAACTACTGTGCTGAAAAGAAATTTGAAATCAAGCTGATTTATACTTCTGTATCATTTACAGTTCCTTCAGCCAAAAATCTGAGGAGTTAGAGATTCTGATTTACACTGGATTCTGGTATGATCTCTAAACTAACCTCTGTAAATATTTTTCTGTTTTGATTCTTTTTCTTTTTGTTTATTTCTTCTTCTTCTCCATTCTATCTCTTTCTTTTGTCTATTCTGATTTGATTTATCACTGCCATATTTTTTTTGTGCTTCTTGAATTGCAGTATTCATGATATTCTGGAAATTTGTTTTGCGTGTATAGAACTCCGATGTTTTTTTAATTATTTCCAGATCTTGTACTTAATCTTGTAAATATCTGCAATTGTTTTTGAAGTATATTCTTATTTCTGAATTCCTAACGGCGTTGACGTATTCTTGTCATATCTTGAACACTGTTAATATGAATTCTAAACTTTTTGAAGATCTGAAAAACGATTGAAATCTCACACATCTCTGCTGTTCTGAAGTTCTTCTAATTCATTTTAGAAAGGCTTGAAAATTTATACTCATTACAGCACATTATCATTTCACAGTTGTGATGATTTCATTGTTTTTTTTGATTGGCTTGGATATATTTTTTGACCTGTCTTGAATCAGTGATACATCTTGAAATTTCATCATTATTCATGATTATTATGATTGAAATTAGTTTTTGTTTGAAATCATTTGAGATTCTAGATACTTTGAATATCACACACCACTTAAAAATTGAAATTACCAATCTTGTGTGAATAATTCTTTATATCTGTAACTTGACATTGTTTCAAGTGATTTCAAATAAATGTTTTTGGATCATGAATTATCTTTCAAACTTGATGTAAATATGCTGAAAAATTCTTTGGGCTTGTCAGAAATTCTTGTGAAAAATTCCTTTGAAAATCCGGTCTTGAAATTTACCCTTATTTCATGACTATTTGACTTAAATATTTGTTTGTTTAAAATCATTTGAAATTATTGATTTATTAAATCTCACTCATAACTCGAATAAAAAAATTATAATCTGGTGTGATTGATTCATTAAATTCTGATATTCTCATATTCCTCAAATGATTTCAAGTAAACAGTATTTTAATCATTAGATCATGAATCATCATATGTGGCCGTCATCGTGACAAATATGATTTGAAACTGTTTCTGCTATGCTGCTCTGATACTGTTTTCAAATAACTGCTTGCTTTAATCTGACTGCTGCTCTGATAATTGTGCCAAATGTGTAATTTTGTCTGTTTGGGCTTTGTGTTTAAATTTCTTTAGCCTGAGATGTCCATGATAGTCCATCAGGGTGTAATTAAATTCCTCGATAAGCGAGAACATTTGGTATCAGCCTTTTTCACTCATCTGTTTTTTGAATTATCACTCTGTATAGATTCAATTTTTTTTAAATCTGTTTAATTTGTTCTTGTAATTGTTTTTCAATTTTAAAATTATCTATTTTTTATTCATTCAGAAATTGAAATCAATATCCAATTTGTGCTGTGCTTATAATTCATCAAAATTATTATTAGTTTTTGAAATTGTGATGAATTGTGACTGCAGTGTATTTCACAACAAGAGGAGATTTTATTTGGATTTTCATGATGGTTGAATATTAATTATAATATCTTTGAACTGGCAATTATTTCACGACCATCTCCTTTATCTATCACCCGTCTGCCATCCATCATGATTTTATATTAATGTGGAGAGTTTATTTTTAAAAAGAAAAATCATATTGTTTTAAAATAGTGAAAATTATTTGTGATAGAAATGGGACTATATTATTTTTCAGAATTAGTGATAATTGAAATTTTCAATAATCCCGGTACAGTCGAGCTTATTTCATAATATAATTAATTTAGAAATTTATTACACAGACCATTTCTGTACCTATCACATTTCTATCATCCATATTGGTTTCATATACCGAGGAGTTTTTTTTTTATAAAGCTGAAAATGATAAAAATATAATTAATATATAAGAGTGTCTCTAACCTCATTTAAAAATCCAAGCTCTGGTTATGCATGGTTATGAGACATCTTATAATTTAAGCTGCGACTTATCCCATTTAAAAATCCAAGCTCTGGTTATGCGTGGTCAATGTGCTCTTAAATAAAAAAAAGGAAATAAAGTGCTAAAAATAGAAATAAATTTGAAATTCTCCTTAGTGTATAAAAACCAGCCTATCAATCCATCTTTCTAATCTGTGAAATGTGTTAATATCTTATGAAGTATTATGATTTGTTGATTGATGGCTACTGGGATTTGAGACTATCTGATTTTGTCACTTAAATTGAATTATTAATTATAGTCCAAATCCATCACTGCTTTTGTGCTTTATTTTTTATAAAAATCCTTTGAAATAACTGGAAATGAATTGTTTTAAAAACTCTCTCCATTTTATATAAAATTCATCGTATATTCATCATTCTCTACAATGTGAAATATGCCTCCTGTTCTTAGAATATTATGATTTTTGTTTGGCTGATTGAAATTTATGATGATCGTTCTTCCTCTTAAGCTAAAATTATATTTGTTAGTCTTTTTTCATCTATATTTTAAATTCTGTATCCTTTTGATGATAACAAAAGGGGGAGAATGGGTTGAAATTTTGATTTATGAGTGAATATTTTATAAATATTTTTAATTTTTGAAAATTTATGATTATTCATATCATTCATTTCACTCACGCACAGTTATAGGGGGAGTTGTCTGTTGTAGGGGGAGCTGATAAATAGGGGGAGTTCAATTTACACTGTCAAACACATTTATTGTATACAAAATCTTTTATTTGTTTGTCATCATCAAAAGGGGGAGATTGTTGTATATAACATTGTTGTATACACAATTATATGATTTTTGTTTGATGATAGCAACCAAATAAATATTATTATAAATGTGTTTGAAATCGTACTGTTAAATATATACTTCACTGACTGAAATATAATATTTATATTTAAATGGAATACGACCATACAGACATTGATATATTCATACTGTATTCTATTTAAATTGAATATTCTATTTCAATAACACAACAGTACAAATCTTATAAACTCCACTATTTAAATACTCACAGAATATTTGTACTAATAAATAACAGAATGAAATAGACGAGTTTGTTTGACAACAATAAAATATTATTTTATTTCAATCAAACTTGTGTATTACAAATTACAGTACAATTCCATTTCAGTACACAGCTTCCCACTACAACACTCACACTCGTATATATATATAAACTCTTTGATTTCATACATTTCAATATACATTTTTATATACACTCTTTTACATATTGACACACTGGCTTCTTCAGTCTTCTGTCTTCACTTCACAGTCAGTCCAGTCTTCGTACTTGTCATTCACAGAAATACACACACAGTATATGGAACAGAAATAATATTCTAATTACACGCGAATATAAATTTTATTTTTAAAATTTTATTTGCCTTAGAATTCGGTGTGTTTCTCATCCTTTTTCATGACTTGATCTGATTTATAAAACCATCAATCTGTGTCTAGGTAGCTTGTGATATTCACAGTGATACACTGTAAATACCACAAGGCAGACAACATATATATCTCAATGCAGGGACAGGGACAACTCGTCTGATGGCTGCATGTACACACGTGTACACGTGTGCACTGCCACGCCAATCAGATTGCAACTAAGGAGTAGCCACATGGACCTACTCGACTCAGTGCAATACACAAAGTCAACATAGTCAACTCAAGACAAAGTGGTCGAGGAAACTCAATAATCAAAACAGCAAATTCAAAACAGTGGTGCATGCCACGTCGAGCATGGCTGAGCAAAGTATGTACAAGACATCAATGATGGGCACAAAGTGGTGATATGACACAACAAAGTATATGTGTAAAAGCAGCTCAATGGTTACAATGTATATAAGCAGCATGGGTGAATCAGCATACAAGTATTCAGGTTTCAATAGTGTAGCAGTGGTGAGACAAGTAGCACATATACATATATGCAATATGACCAAACTATGGAGCAGCTATGAATGGTGAAACAAGATGGAACATGGCAGGTTCAAAAACAGTTCAGCAAAATTGAAGCAGCATGACCATGTTCAGTTGCACATGGTTAAAGATGTACATATAGCAATGCAACAAGATTGACATGCAAAATCATCTCAAGTTCAAGTGAAGGTACAAGGCAGCATAATAATGGACGAGCAAATTAGCACAGCAAATATATGGACATCATGGTCGACATGGCCGAGGCAAATCAATTCAGACTCAAACATAAAACAAAGTGCCTCAAGATACACACAGCAAGCAAAATAGTGAATGAATACAAGGCAGGAGCAAAAATATACATGGAGCAGAATGAGAATTTGGAAACAGCAAGGTTGCTCAATCAATTACATGGGTGGCGCACACAGCAACAATATATGGTTCAAGAGGCTAAGTCACACAGCAAATATACATGTACAATAATGATACAACAAAACTCATTGGTGCAACAGCCTTGAAGTGCAGTGTACACAACAGCAAGCTGTTGGTCGAGGCTACAAATGGTTAGATTTAAATAACAAATGCAATTTCAGTTTTTGGCAATTTTGGGTGCATGATAAATTTGGCATGAGTCAATGGAGCAAGTCAGTTTATACATGGTATAATCACAACAGCATGGGTTCAGCATGAACAATGAAGCAACTACATATTCATGATCAAGTGGACAACTCAGTAATGTTTTCAGGTTCATATATGCGTCAACAATACAGCTGCATCAACTCATACATGGTCACATGGTTCAGCAAAATTAATGGAGGATAAAATTAAATCTGCAAATCAATATTCAACAAGAAATTGATTTCGAAATTTAATGTTTCCAAAATTTATGGCAATCAGATTTTGACAAAAACCAAGGATTCATTTTTTTTCGAAATCATTCCAGAATTAAACCAACAAGTCACAGCAATGTCATAAAAACAATTTACTGTTTCCAGAATGGGGCACAACAAATTAGGAAATAGTCTATTGCAGAATTTGAAATTGATTTTCCTGCTTCAAATTGTACTCAATCAAGCAATGGAATAATGGAGCAATTAAATCATATTTGGCATGATTATTCAGTATGTTTAGAATCAGGGTGTTAGGCATTTTCAAGGAACTCCTTCAAATATAAGAAAACCGACCAGATACAAAGGGAGAAAGAAAATTTTGTACAGATTTATTTCCATGTATACCAAACTGTTTTCTAAACATGCCGTGGTAATCAAGTGTTCAAGGAAACAAATTTCATCAATTAAATCGAGTTAATTACGACAGCAAAAGGGGAAAGCAACTGAAATCAGATCGAATCATTCTAACGAAATCAGAGATTCTTTTTGGGTTTTCTAATCCCTATATATATATATCACCATATCATCATCGGCTATAGGCATCAAAAAAAGAGAGCAAAAATTCAAGAGCATACAGAGAATTATTATTCATACTCACAAATTTTCGATCGACAATTTCCCAAATCGGTGAAGCAAGGAGAATCAGATATCGATCACGAAGCAACCCTCAAGAATACAAGCCTTTCGTTTTTCATCTCTTCATCTAACAGATCGATTTAGGGATTCATCAGAAAACCCTAGAAAATCACCTGAGCCGCCGCCATTTCTTATTCCACAAAGAAATAAAAGTGAACGGGATCAATTGATGCAAGGGTTGAACCAAGCGGCTGGCCTAGTTTCAAAAGGAGTCCAAGTCATGTTAAAGGGGATGACCCTTTTATTCTTATTTCCTAGGGCTTAAGTTGTTTTTCTTTTGTATTATTTTTTTTTGTTTTGTTTTTGTGTTTAATTCGTGTTGTAAAAATCAAACGAACAGGTGTCTAGATCTGTAAAGTCTAGGTAAAACAGTCAGGGTGTTGACTGTCAGTTTCAGAGTCTGTAAAATTCTGGAATACGGATTACGGGGTTGTAATTCGGGGAAATCTGATTGAGGGGATATCGTTCAGTCTAGGGTTTTGAGCGTAGGGTTAGGACAGGAGCAGGCGCTGCGAGTATACATGGTCTTGTATGCGGGATCTGTTTATAACACCTAGTAGAAACCTTAGGAATGCAGCAGTAGGCAGGTTTTTGCCGAAGCTGGGTATATCTGTGTGTGATTTATTTCTGCATTTTTATTTCTGCTGCATTCTGTGATCTGTTTATTATTTTCATATTCTGTCATTTTTTTCAATTAAGTTTAATAACTGTGATAAACCCTATTCACCCCCCTCTAGGGTTAATCTAGATCCAACATTGGTTATCGACATCGAGCTTATGTAGATAACCAAAATCGCCGAAAATCCGGGTCGTTACAGTTGGTATCAGAGCTTAAGTTAAGAATTACCTTGGCTCTGTGGCGTGACTTGGTAGAGATAGGGTTAGTAACACCCTAGATTGAGTTTGAGTGTATATATACGAGTGCGTATTTGTAATTTGATATAAAAATTTGTTTTATATTGTGGAGATTCACTGGCTGAGTTGTTTATGAGTTCTGGTCGATCAGTTTGATCCACTGTATCGGTAGGAGTAAATAAATACTTGAATACGATGGACCGACACAATATGGATATGTGATATATTATCATATATAGGTTGTGATTATAATCGAGTAAGATTATAACATGTGAAATGGTTATATATAACCAATCAGAATTCATATAAGTGAAATATGTGAAATCAGATAAATTAAATCAGAATTTAAATCAGAATTGAATTTAAACCTTGGAGGTTTGGAAAGGTGTTTGTCAACAGATTTGGATTAAGTATAAGAGAATTTTAAAATCCTGGGAGGTTTTTAAATTTTGTTTTAATAAGGATATTTTGAACTGATTCAAGATGGAAGTGTTTAAGTTGGAGTTTTGAAAATGAATATAGTATTGAACTCACTTTGATCACTGGAAAATAATTCCGATGATGACTGCGCAGTATCATCGGTGTGATTTTCGAGTTCTAAGTAGTGGATTACTACCAAAGATTTTGATTTGAATTGTTTTGAGAAAACAAGTTGTTTAGAAATTCAAAGGTTTTGAATTGGTATTATGATTTCAAATTTGATTTGAAATAAAACCGGGAATTTAAGTTCTAGAAATTAAAATTTAACTTATGAAGTTAATTCGAATGGGATGGTAAAAGTAAATAATAAACCAGAATTTAACTTGAGATGATAGGTTAAGAAAAACTGGAAGTGATTAGAGAATAACCTGGATTTGGATTGGAAATGATAAGTTGAGAGTTTGGAATTTGAAACTCGAATTTGAAATTTGAATTCGGCTTGAATAAGCGAATGGTTGTGTTAAGAATAACTTGGTTGGAGTTGATTGGGATGGCATTTGTATATGCCGAGTTGATAACAGATGGTAGGGATATAATGATATGCCCAACAAAAAGGTACAAGTTTATATTTTAAATGAGTTTGGAATTTTTGAGCCGAATTGGCAAGCCGTTTGGTGTTTTGGTTTTCTTTTGGGTTGAAGAAGGCCCAGTGAGGCGAGTTGGAGTTTGAGATATTGACCAGTACAAAGGAGGTGCTGGCGAAATTTTCGAAAATTTAAAGGGTTAGAAAATTTTCAGAATTTTTGAAAATTTTAGTTAGTCGGAAGGAATTAATATTTTAGTCGATATTAATTGGTTCAGTTGAAATCAGAAATAAAGGGTAAACAAATCTTAGGAATTCCAATAGATAGGGTCGTCCTCTACCTTAGCAATTTCGAGGACGAAATTATTTTAAGTGGGGAAGAATGTAATGACCCGCATTTTTCAGGGGAATAATTAATTTATTTAATTATATAAATAGTGGTTTAGGGAATTAAATCGTCGTTAATTAAATTATAGTGAATATTTAATTAAATTAAATAATTAAATAATATATATTTAATTCAGAAATAATCAAAAATTTATTGGAAATCACAATATTCTGTGAACGGGGTCGTCCCTTAGATTTAATTCAGCTTAGAGTTGAATTATATTGACGAATATATTCAATCGACGACAGTTTGAACGTATAATTATATTATAATTAAAATCGAGCTTGAAATGACGCTGCAGTTCGCGATTTGGCGATTTGAACTTCAACTGAATGTACAGGATTCGTTTTAAGTTGGATTTCTGTGAAACAAGAAACGTGTGGAGCTGGTGGAGTATATCTTTCTAGTGGAAGAGAAAAATCGGGATTTCGTCGTGTAGATTTTGATTTACGTCCAAATCAAATTTCAGAAAAGTCGCTGTGGAATTCCTTTATAATTTGCGACGCTTTATATACGTTATAAAATGGAATTTCAATATAAACTGAATATCTAGATAATCTGGAATCTGAAATATCAAACTGTAAATTCTGATATGATATTATGGAGCTGTACGATATCATATGTGAAGATATACGATAATATAAATTTATTTATATTTAATTTAATTATATTTAAATATATTTATATATTTAAATGGGTCATCCAGAACTTTAAAAATAACCGGTTTTGCAAACGAAGTCGGAATTCGACGAAACCAGTTTTGCCGGATCCGCAATATCAAATAGTTGTTAGATTTCCAGTTTCGTGATTTTTAGAGTCACTGTGTGGCCGTACGGATTTTTAGAGTGAGAAACAGTCAGTATTTTGACAGTTAAAAATACGCTGTGTGAGCATGCGAAGTCGGAATTCGACGAAACCAATTTCGTTGGGACCGTAATGTCGAACTCTAGCTATATGTCCAGTTTCGTGATTTTTGGGTATCGTATATGGTCACACGGATTTTTAGAAAGCAAAACGAATATAGAAATGAGAATATACCGAGAATATTCCATTTTAAAAATATCTAAATTGTTTGCCTATAAATAACACATTAACTCCTTAAGACCTAACTCCTATTTTCTCTAGTAACAACTTCAAAGAGGTCGCCTCCTCTTCTTTTCATTCATCGATTTTTATAAAATCAAAAAGTTAACGAAATCAGACGGCATTGGATTCGTTAGACTTGCGAGATGAAGAGCTTCAAGTCCATGGCCTTTTTGTGTATATCGACGCAACTATCAGGGGGTCTGAACTTGAACAGTGGACGCTAGGGCATGGTCGTGGGCGCCATAAGAGAGGTCGGAGGCTGCACTGACGGTGTGGTTGGACTCGTAATCGGGAGAGGTAGAAATTGGCATCGATTTGAGGTGCTCCGTCAGCTTGGAGTTAAAGGCGTCGCGAGGCAGTGAACGAAAAGGGGATGTCGAGTTCGACGTTTGGGGCGGTATGTGAAGGAGGAGGAGATACTGATTTTCGTGGTGGGGTCAGAATGGGTGGTAGTTGATCATAGAAGTGGTGGATGCCGGTCAAAATAGGGTCAACGGGGATGAAATGGGGATCGGGTTCGCTGTGTTTGATTTGGGAAGAAGGCTAGAGCGGGTCTGGTGTTTTGATAAGGGGAAATGGGCCAAGGTAATAGTGTTGAGGCCCAATAGTTTTAACTCTAAGTTTATTTAAATTCAAATAGTTGTATTAACTTGTCGATGTGATAACTCAACCATACGGTATCAGATTGACGAACCGTAAGTTGCGTTGGGATCGTATGGACGGGGGCAACACAATGGGACTGACCGCGAGTCAATCTGAGCTCATTACAATTTATGGCGAAATAAATTGTTCGACTGAATCAATGAACGCAAACCGATATTTATCGGTTAACGCGCAAATGTGAGTAAAACTCACCAACTCTGAACAGTTATATTTTTATAATGTATTTTTAGAACTGTTAATCATCTATTGATTGTTGTGTGTTGGTTGATTGATTGAACTGCTAGTCAGTTAGTGAAAATTATATATATATATATATATATGTATGTAATTATATATATATATAAACCGTTAAATATTTATATATTGATTCCGCTATCAAAATAATTTATATTGAACTGAAAGTGATGATAATCATATTGTGTAACATCTGTGGATGCAGGGAGACAGGTTGGAGGAATCCGACTGGATTCCTCAACAGTTATTTTATTGTTTTTCATATATTGTTATATGATGTGATATAAAATCTGTGGGCGATTATATGTGCTTGGACGATATCGAACATCGTGATTTGATATGATTGAATACCATAACATACCGGGATGTTGATAAGGGGATTTTCAAAGTGATATTGAAAATAGAATATTTATAAAATGGGATATTTATAAATAAGAGATATTTATAAAGTGGAATATTTATAAATAAGAAATGTTTATAAATTGGAATATTTATAAATAGGAGATATTCAAAAAGGAAATAATTACAAACCATTTTCTTTTTGAATGGAAAGGCCTGTGTGGCGGGTTTGGGGATTTTCCCGATGCTCCCGTTACAAAGGAGGTTATGGCGAATTTTTCCGGGAATTTAAGGAGATAGAATATTTTTAAGAATAAATTAGAAAAAAAAGAGAAATATTTGTAAAACATTTACAAATGAAATAGAAAGAGGAATATTTGTAAAATCATTTACAAATAGAATTGAAAAGGAAATCATTTGTAAAGTGAAGAACCGTTACTAAAAGTAAATCTTTATAAATGAATAAACGTTGTTAAAAAGGAAATCCTTTTAAATGGATAAACGTAATTAGAAAGGAGTTAATCGAATATGGTATTCGAAAGTAAGTTAATCGAATCTGGTATTCGAAAGTAAGTTAATCGAATATGGTATTCAAAAGTAAGTTAATCGAATATGGTATACGAAAGTAAGTTAATCGAATCTGGTATTCGAAAGTAAGTTAATTGAATCTGGTATTCGAAAGTAAGTTAATCGAATTTGGTATTCGAAAGTTAGTTAATCGAATATGTTATTCGAAAGGGGGTTAGTCGAGTTAGAGTAAATCAGTTAGAGTTAACCAATTAGAGCTAATCAGTTAGAGTTAATCAAATAAGTGTTAATCCAAATGAGTTTCCATTTCGTACGACTGCTAGCGTAATTCGCAGGGCTGTAAATAGCCTACGGCGGTCGGATGTTTCCTGAGGGAATCAGGCGTAACCATTGTGATCGCTGCGATCTAGAGTCAAGCAAATGGAGTTAAATAGAGTTATCGAATATTAGTTATTCGAACGGAGTTAAATAGAGTTATCGAATATTATTTATTCGAACAGAGTTAAATAGAGTTATCGAATATTAGTTATTCGAACGGAGTTAAATAGAGTTATCGAATATTAGTTATTCGAATAGAGTTAAACGGAGTTAAACAGAGTTAATCGAATTAGTTATTCGAATAGAGTTAAATAAATAAGAGTGATTCGAATTAGTTATTCGAATAGAGTTAAACACAAAGGAGTTATCGATTATTAGTTAATCGAAGCGAGTTATAGAATATTAGTTAAATCGAAGGAGTTATCGAATAAAGTTTATTCGATGGAGTTAATCGATTAGAGTTAAATCAAAGGAGTTAATCGAATATAGTTTATTTGAATAGAGAAAAGGAGTTAATCGAATATAGTTTATTCGAATAGAGAAAAGGAGTTAATCGAATATAGTTTATTTGATGGAGTTAATCGATTAGAGTTAAATCAAAGGAGTTAATCGAATATAGTTTATTCGAATAGAGAAAAGGAGTTAATCGAATATAGTTTATTCGAATAGAGAAAAGGAGTTAATCGAATATAGTTTATTCGATGGAGTTAATCGATTAGAGTTAAATCAAAGGAGTTAATCGAATATAGTTTATTCGAATAGAGAAAAGGAGTTAATCGAATATAGTTTATTCGAATAGAGAAAAGGAGTTAATCGAATATATTTTATTCGAATAGAGAAAAGGAGTTAATCGAATATAGTTTATTTGAATAGAGAAAAGGAGTTAATTGAATATAGTTTATTTGAATAGAGTTAGAGGAGTTATCGAATATAGTTTATTCGACAGGAGTTAAGTGAATTAGTTAAGTTAAACTAAGTGAATTAGTTAAGTGAATTGGTTAAGTTAACCAAAGTGAATTAGTCGAGTTAATCAAAGTGATTAGCTCAGTTAATCGAGATAAGTAAATCAAGTTAGGTTAATCGAGTTGAATTAGTCAGTCGAGTTAATAAATTGAGTTAGTCAAACCAAGTAAAACCGGTTAGAGTTAATTAATTAAGGTTGACCAGTTAGAGTTGATCAATCAGAGTTAATCAAATAGAGTTAAGTAAAATTAGAACTGACTAGGGATTAGTAAATTGAATGGTTTTCTAAGTGTCTATCTGATGTTGGTTTCGACCTTCGGGATTTATACTTAGGGGATTGTTCTCATACTAGTTCACAGTCAGGGACTGATAGTTGGGGAAGAGTAGTGATTTGTAAATAATCAAATGGAAACGTTTTCCAGTGTTAATAATATATATTTTCTAAACATAGAAAATAAGGTAATACGGATATATATATAGATATATGTTGATGATTGATCGATATAATTTCCATCTGGAAATAATATCGTTGTTTGCACACTTGTTTTTCTTTGATGGTTAAATCACAGACTATCAAAGTTTTGACCATTTTAACGTTGTTAATATGGAGAGACCGGTTGGATTATTATCCGAAGAACCACTCTGTATTGGCATAAGCGTTGCGAATCATTTATGACAAAGATAATTGAAGAGGAGTAAATGCAAGGGCTGTTGTATAAGTCTTAGATAACAGTGACTACGATGGATATACTGAATAGTGCCTTCGGTTTGTCCAGTCCCAGGACAACTTGTATGGACGAAGGTCTGACAGAGTATATCCAATGGATCGCGTAAGTTGATCTGTTCAAACCTATTCACGTTTGATGGTGGAGGAATTCGTTTCTCTTAGCTGTATACCCGTGTTATTTTTGGATAAGTCAATCTGTGATTTGGCGGGTTTGACGATGTGACATTTTAAGTGAATGAAGATGGATGTCTGACAGAGTATTTCCAGAAAGGTCACGTACATTGATTTCTTCAACCGTACCAAGAGTGGAAGCGGAGAAGGAAACTTCTTTTAGCTGACACATAATGTAGGGTTGTAGACGTCAATTAGTGATTTTCGATGGATTTGACAATGTAGCATTCGAAGTGAATCTGACGTAATGATAAAGCGTAGCTTCTAGCCTCATCAACCGGTAAATGACAGAAATCGGGCAGGCAGCATGGCTAAGTCGGTCGCACCGAAGTAGAGTGTATAATCACCTATCTAGAGAATATTCATTTGTTTCTTAAATCTATCAATGCTGTCCCATATATATACGGGAACGGTTGTTGATCCCAACCGTTGGTGATGTACATTCGACACACTCAAACGAAATGAGTGGTCGGTCATGTGTGGCTGAGTTGCAAGATGTTCTTGTTGAACTCCAGTGTATCGTTCCTAGAGTACACTGATCGGAAGGTGGTTCCATACCTTGTCATAGTTGGAAATCCATTATCCAATACGTGCTTGCGATTTTGATTGTATACTAAATATGTAGAACGTGAGATGAAAGCGTTTCTGCTAGTTGATATCTATTTGTACATAGACATTATTATAATATCAAGAGGTTTTTGATATAAAGATATTTTGGATTCTCATAAGGGAAAAACCCGTTCCGTTCTGCGGCGTGGTCTTATGAGATATCGTTTACTTGTTCATATACCTGTTTAAACTGTTTTACTCATACCAGTCCCATGACTGACCCGTAGTTTATTTGTTTTGTTTTCCCTAAACTCTTGGGTGCCTAATTTTGTACGGGCAGTCAAGTAGTCAGGAATTTACTGATATACTGGAAGAGCGTGGAGCGGGAGGCTTCAAGATCATATAGCTATAGTTTATTTCAGCTATGTTGTAAGTGTTGTACTCTGATAAGTGCTATTGTATACATAACTGTTACATTTCAAAGTTATGTTATCTATTATATGTTATTCGTTCCGCTGTGAGGTTCGTGTTACTCTGATGTTGTGTTCTTCTTCTTCTTCTATTCTATTAGTTCTATCTTATCTATTCTCACCTTCTATTTTCTTTCATTAATTACCGGGATTTTTTGATGTTTTGGTTATCGACATCGAGCTTATGTCGATAACCAAAATCGCCGAAAATCCGGGTCGTTACACTTTTTTCTACCATTTCCACAAGCCATGCTTTACAAATTCAACCATAAACTTATCAATATACGTTATTTTTTCATTCCTTAAGTTAAGTAGTCTACTTTTTTGGTTATTCATTCGTGAAATTTTGTATATTTATTCTCGAACTGAAGGAGAATGATAGTTGTATTGACTCGTTGCATTGTCAAGTTATAGCATTAAAATTCGGCATCCAGTATATGGTTCAAGTACTTTGAGATATGATTGGTGGCTGAATTTGGTTTATACTATGACGTCCTACTTTGGAAAATCTGGTGTTTAAATATTCATCTAAAACTTGACAGACTCTCTTTTCATATATACATAAATGATGAATGTGACCATCTATTTGTTCAAAATATGTAATTATGGAATCAGTCCTTTTCATCTTTAGTTTATACAAGGCGTACTCTATTTTAGTGGATGGCTTTTGCAAAATTGCAATCAGTATCCCTTCAGTTGATTACCCTGTTTGGTTTAAATATGCGAGTCTCTATTGGTTACCACATGTAAACTAATATTCTGTGCCGACAATCATATTTGTTTTCTATTCGTGAACTCATGGCAGAAACTATGAATGATTTTTTTTGCCATGAACATGCATGTGTATAAGATAGTCCTGGGTCATTATTATATATCGTATACTTACCATTATCTTATCAGTTCATGTTGAAAGTTTGTGCATGACCATCTTGCTAAATTATTTCTGGTAAAATAGTTTTACTCAAATTGTTAACCAATTTTTCATCCTTCACCCAATCTCTCTGTTTCTTTTGCAATGATAAAATGTATTGACGCTCACTAACGGTTTGTTCTGTGTTTATTATCAAAGAAAACATAGGTTATTCTTCAACATCATTGTTATGATTTGAAAGCCTCGACGGTTTCATATTCGTCATATTCAACCAAATAGAACACATAGATTTTATATTTGTATACACACATTCATTATACCTATGAACTTTTCGAGCTGCCATATGTGAATGCTATTTGTTCCAATGAGTGCTTATATTTTCTGTTCCTTTTAGTTTAATTATCCCAAAGTCTAATACATAAGTTAGTGCTAACCACATTAGAGTTTAACTTATACATTGATGGTACATGTAAAAAGGCAATTAGTTTGAGTTAAAATACCATTACTCCAAAGGAAAAAGATAAAGGTTAAATGAAAGTTGCAAATACATCGTTTCGTTGCTACCCGTGTGCGTAGCACAGGTTCGCACTAGTAATATGTAAAGGATGGGATCACCCTAATGGTTTAAGACGATGGATCTCCTTATCGTTTTGCTTAAAAGATCAGTAAGTCTATATGTACAATATAACTTTACCGTATAATTCTCATGCTTTTCCTAGATATATCCAATGTTAGATTCTTCAATGATAATTATGCAAAACATTTCATATCACCAAAATTAAGAAGGATTTTTTAGGCCAAGATCTGGATAGATATAAACAATCAAATTAATCGTAGAACAAATTTCCGATGGGAATCATTAAGCCTAGTTTAATTAATCTATTATCAATTAAATCTCTTGTATACTTGGAAAGCATTTCCATAAACTTATGTCAAAAATATAGTATATAAACATTATATTTTTAGTACTCAAAATACATAGTTATATATTTATCTCAATGAAATAAGCATATTACGAGCTCCTTTAAACTTAGGAAATATCCACATACTCATATTTCTTATATAAGTAAATTATTAAAGCATTAAGGAAGGCTTTATTGTTTCCAAATCATATTTAATTGGTCAAAACCCACTAATATTTAAAACATTATTTGCTAAACCGTTAAAAAGAAATATTTAAATAATATATCAATCGTAATTTTTCTATAAATTATTATTTACAAAGTAAAATCCTTTTTATAACTAATTTATTAGTTAGAAACATTTTTACTAAATTTACTTAATTACCTTTAAATCATAATAAATAACTAGTTAAAATTAAAACATTTATTAATAAAGTATTTAATTATATTTTTAACCTTATTAATAGAGTATGTAATTAAATTTAAAATCATTAATAATAAAATAATTAACTAACCTTTAAAAAATCATTAATAAATAAATAATTGTCTTTAAACCATTATAAATAAATAAGTTATCTTCCTTAAAACACCATAAATAAAAAGTTATTAAATTTGAAACCACATTATTAAATAAACTTTTAAAACAACAATTATTTATCCCTTTGAAAAAAATTAGTGAAACAATTAATTCACTTGAAAACATATATGGAAAGTACTGCCCGATTTCGCTTTTCAACCATGGTTTGTGGTTATATGATAGTTGTTAGAGAATATGGTAATCAATAAATATTAGAGAATATGGTAATCAGTAAATGTTAGAGAATATAGTAATCAGTAAATGTTAGAGAATATGCTAGGAATATGCTAGAGAATAAAGGAATATTCTAGAGAATAAATAACCCTATAAATATTGGGTTTAGCATTGTATTAAAGCAATTATCTTTATTATAATAGCAGTAAAATAAATCTATAAAAATGTAGTCTCTTTATTGTTTACCGTTTATCTTTCTCTTCTCTCTGAATCTGAATTCTAACATGGTATCAGAGCCAGGTTCATGGGAGGAGAGACAGGATTGTTGTTAACTTCGTTGAGTTTCGTTTTTTTTATATTATCTTCTTTCCAAGGAGTTCGGCAAGATTTTGTTCGCTGTAAATTGGTAACAGCGAGACTTAGGGTTCGTGAATTGGAACGATTCAAGCAACAATCAAATCCCGTCTGGAGTTCTCGCTGAATCATCTCGCGACCCATTTTTTCTCTGAATCAAATCACATTAAAAAAAAAACCTCGATTCTGGAAACAGCAAAACGCAATTCACGCGCTTCAGGAAACAAATTCTGAAACTCTCTTTAAAAATCGATTCAGATCTGAAGTTCTATCCGGTTTCCTTTTTGGGTTCTGAATCGTGCATTCTGTCGATTGGAGAATTTCAGGTCTTCGAACCAGATCGGGTATCGAGGCAGAAATTATTGATTATGGCGAACTTTTCTTGTGAGGTGCGGATGTTATCGATTGTAGATTGATGCAGGGTTTTGCTTTGACCAACAATGATGATTTTAGATATTGGGCTCGTGTATCCAATCCAAAGCCGCAGTCACCTGAAGTCAGTACCCGAAGACCAATTTTGCAGCAGATCCATTTCAGATCCGACGTTACCCTAATTTCAGATCCGACGTCACCTGAAGTTTTCAGACCCGAAGACCAATTTTGCAGCGGAGTTGGTTTCTCTGACAGTTTGGTGATGGCGTTCCAGCGTTAATAATTGATGGCAGGAAGGTTGCGGTGGCGGATTTCATGACAGAGGCGAATTTGTTTAACGTGATGGCAGGATGATCCTCCTGTTTGCTGTTTATGTATGTAGAAGTTTCAAGTGGCATGGTTTTTGCAGTTTGGTTTTGTGGTGACGGTGATGTTGGGTCTTGCTGTTTGGGTAAAAAAAAAAGGAGAAGAAAAGGAAAATCAGCGGCTATGGTTTTGGGTTCGAGATTGAGATTTGTGGCAGAACTGGGTTTGTGCGAGAGTTGGAGATTGGTGTATGGTAGGGGATTGATGAAGTGGATGCTGAGTTTAACTTGTTGACACTTGTTTGACAGAGGGCTGATGGCTTTGTTGTGTGTTGAATGGGGGTTTGTTTGTGGCATGAGGTTTTATTGTGGGAGCTTTGTCTGGATGGTGGTGTAATGTTGCGTTAATGGTGGTGTAAGGTTTGTGTGGATGTACCGTTCTGGTGAACGGGATGCCGTGGGATGAAGTGGTGATGATGGAGTGTTTGTGAAGATGATTGTCACGGTGGTTATGGTAAAATGGAAGTATGGAACGTGTATGGAGTATTAGCAGTAGATGGTGCAAGAGTTTGGAAGTGAAGGGTGTTAAGCTGATGGGAAAATTTAGTTGAAGGTAGTATGGTTGCAGTTTTGAGTATTTGTGAATGATGGCAAGTTTGTGGTTGGTGAATTTGTGTAGTTTTGGAGTGTTTGTTTATTATGTATTGACATTGATTGAAGGTGGTAGGTGGTTACTGCAGGTATGTTTGGAGGATGCAAACATATGCTGACCATCCCTTTTGATTTTGTTTTGTTTTTGTTTGTATGTTTGGGGGATGCAAACATACAAAACCATCCCACTTTGGTTTAGTTCTGTTTTCGTTTAATATGTTTGGGGGATGCAAACATATAAACTCATCCGGGGACCAGTTTTGTCATTTGGTCGCTCAGATCTTTTGCTTACCGATCAGATTGAAGATTGTGTTGAATTGTTGAGTTGATGTTGAGTATTTGGTATTTGGTATCTGGCAGTTTCTTCTCTACTTCTTTTGGCAGCTTCTATTTGGCAGACTTCTATTTGGCATTTTCTTCTCTTCTTCTTTTGGCAGCTTCTATTTGGTAGACTTCTATCTGGCAACTTCTTCTCTACTTCTTTTGGCAGCTTCTATTTGGCATACTTCTATTTGGCAGTTTCTTCTCTTCTTCTTTTGGCAGCTTCTATTTGGCAGACTTCTATTTGGCAGCTTCTTCTCTACTTCTTTTGGCAGCTTCTATTTGGCAAACTCACGATTCTCCGCATCGTGAGTTTGAGGGGGGATGTTAGAGAATATGATAATCAATAAATATTAGAGAATATGGTAATCAGTAAATGTTAGAGAATATAGTAATCAGTAAATGTTAGAGAATATGCTAGGAATACGCTAGAGAATAAAGGAATATTCTAGAGAATAAATAACCCTATAAATATTGGGTTTAGCATTGTATTAAAGCAATTATCTTTATTGTAATAGCAGTAAAATAAATCTATAAAAATGTAGTCTCTTTATTGTTTACCGTTTATCTCTCTCTTCTCTCTGAATCTGAATTCTAACAATAGTTACGTCCCTATCTCAAAGAAACCATAAGTAGCAAAAAGCATTAACTCACTTAATTTACACCATTAATAACCTAATAGATTATTTCATTAATAATGTTTAAAATTAATAAAAATAATTTGTGACTTATGAATATTTATTTAAACAAGGTTTAGCGATTGCAATTTTTTAAAACAAGATAGAACTAATTTAATTAAATTTTCGCATAATACCATTGGTATTTGCATACGTAGACATACATGTTAATAATCAATAACTAGCAGTCAATTTCCAATATACCACTTATCAATATTAATACTAGAAATCCAAATTAATACTATAGTAGAAGATGATTTATTATTCTGAGCGTATGCCATTTTAAATAAATTCTTCCACTTCGATAGTGGTTATCCGATCAAACAAATAACACTAAAGAAGTACACATAAATTAGTTATGTTTATAACGTAATCATATTAAGTCAATATGTTTTTACCATTTCATAAACCATCCATTTTAATAATGATAATTTATTTAAACCAAACAACTAGCAATTCCAACAACCAAGCGAACAATAAATAATTTAATCTACTTTATACTATAACGTTTAATCAAAGATGAGCTTAACTCGCAATTATTTCAACTGAAGCTTATGTGCTCTGGTTCCATCTAAACTGAACATCATTCAACTTTAGCTTGAAATTTTGCATGCTTCAATCTCCACCAATTTAATTCCAAGATGCAAATCTCACTAGTATGAGTTCAATGTGACTGGCCGCATTTGATTTAGATGCCGTATAATCAAGTTATGAGTTAGGTAATATTATTAATTAAATTATACAGTTGATTCTCCTAATTACAATCATTAATGATAATTAAAATTAATGTTAGCCTAATCTCGCATTAAACAAAACATGTTGCCATGATCATCTACGCTCAACTACTTCTCGCCACCACCTTTGACCTCTAACCATTGTTGCACCTTGCCAAAAGAGAGCCTCTCCTCCATTGTACTCTTTGTGTAACACCCCGAAAATTCTATAACTGTGAAATTAACAAATTAAAGTATAATTAATTTGAAATCAAAGAACCAAGGGAAACGGGATACGCCATTGCGTTCGTCTCGGAAAAATACGCGAAATAGAGTCCGAGTTTTCGAAAAACGGAGTCCGTATGAAGAAGATATGGCCTTCGGAAGTTTTTGAATTAAATTTAAAATTCAAACAGAATAAAATAATTAAAAATCGGGCCCAATGGGCCAGGGCGGATAAACACCCGCCTAGGCCACCCAGGTCGACTGGGCTGTCGACCTGGGCTACCCATGTCGACAAAGCTGTCGACAGCCCTGTCGACAGGGGTGTCGACCTGGTCGAGCCCAGCCAACCTGGCTGGCCAGGTCTGTGTTTGGCCGATTTTCTGTGGTCTGCTTTGTCATTAGGGCTAGGTGGCAGGCTCTAATTGGTCTCTCTATCGAATGAATGGCTACGATCAATCCAGGCAACATCAATGGTCCTAATCAGTTCCTAACCTCTATATAAACAACCCTAGACTAAACCCTAATCTATTCATTCAAAAATAAGATCATAGCCGCCATGTTGCTGAGGAACGACAAAGAGTAGCCGCCAACTAGAGAGAGAATTAGGAGGAAAGTTCTAAAGCCTAAAGCAATTCAAGCAACCTAAGCAAATCAATTAAACAAAGGAATTTGCGTCTTCAATCCCTAAATTAGAGAATTCATCACACCATTGTAAGTAGAGTATTACTTTGGTATGAATAAACAATTGTGTTGGTTTGTATGCTTGAATTGTGGCAATAAAGTTATTCATATTTGTGCGTTCTTATCAACTTGAAATATTATATACGTTTGGATATTCTTGAATTATGTTATTCATGTTATGAAGAACTACATGCGGTAGTTCTATGCAAGTATACGTTTGGAATATTTCGCAAATTATGTAATCCATGTTGATGCTACATGTATGTAGTTGATTTAAATTTATGCAAGTTTGGGGTTTTGCTACTATGCCATCATGATGTATATTTTTGTGCATAAATCATTTTGTAAGTAATTAGAACAAGTTTGGTTATTATAATCCATAGGAAATTATGTTGAGAATTTGGCATCATGTATTAAGCCATGCTTTTGTACTAGAAAACCTATTTGCAAACTTATGAATATGGCTAGGCTATGAATGATATTTGGCATAATTGAAATCCATGATTAAGTCTATCTTGTTTACAATAATTATATGATGACATATGTGGTACATGGCTAGGTTAGGTTCAAAAAGTCCCTTTTGTAAGTTTACATGACTAAAGTAAGAATCATGATTTCATGTTAGAAATATTTATGCCATGAACAAATTTAACTATATTTATGCCATGCTTATGTTTGACATTATGCCATGCTTATGCTAGAAGTATTTATGCCATGCTTATGTTTGACATTATGCCTAAATAAAAATATAGGTTCATGTGTCAATAATGATATCTCAATTACAAGTTCACATGCTTTGATTCATGTCACCTATGTTTTATGACCAAAGTATATGTCACTACTATGCAAGTACACCAGTTTCTATTTTGTATTCCCAACGTCATATTGCAAGTTCATACGCTCACCTTCCCCTTTTTGTGTATGTAATCACGCCATAAGCCTCCCCTTTTCGCATGGCTAAATTGGGCTTTAAAAGGCTAAGCCCAATATATATATAAACGGACGTGTAAAACGGGGGAAAATAACGTTGGGTTAAAATTAATTAATGAATGAAAATATAAAATAGAAGGGCCCAAATTCAAGTATGGGTTGGGCCCATGATTGGTGTAACCTTTACACCATTAACTTAATAATGGGCCGCAAATATTTACATATAAGAAATAAAGAAGAATGACAAAATATATAAATGTAGAAAATACGATGTGTTTAACCCGAGGTTGGATTGAGTTGTGATGTAAACCTGGCCGGAACCGCCCGGCTGTCCAGTAGTCACAACAATACCTATCCAATGTGGGAGGTTAAACATGGAGCCCAATAAGGACCCGAGGTTAGACTGAGTTGTGGCGTAAGACTGCCCGGAACCAACCGGCAACAGGCAGCCACAACAATACCTGTCTAATGTGAGAGGTCAGGGCCTTAATAAGACAATTAAGGCTGAGTCAGGTTTGTTAGGATTAAGTAAACTAAAGACTTAATCAAAATGGAACATGCTAAACTAAACGGACTGGTGGGGGTTAGGTTAGAAAACACTTAACCAACTTAGCATGTTGGCTAGAGATAGAAAACCTAGTAACGGGGGACCCTTTTCAGCAGTAACCCTAAAAGGTGTATCAGGATACCCTGAAACTAGGCAGGGTGGGGCACGATTACTGGGCTGATTGTAAGAGGTCAAATCGACGGCGGTGGTGTAGCAGTGTAGGTTCTAACGGAGTGCGGGCGTGCACACACTCCGGCGCAGAAAAATAAGGCACTGGACACCGGTAGCATACCTGTGCACTCTAAGGTTGTGTCGGGCCGCCACCATGGGACTTGATACACCCCATGGTGGGACCAGCATAGGTAACTACAACATCGGGGGTCGTAAGACACATGTAACTATGCGAGTAGGAGCCGATCATCATAGAATGGATCACATCACCCTGATTATGGGGTGCAAATTGGAAACTAGTTTATATGGGTTCAGAGATTAACATGGGGTACGATGGTCTATTCGACCCTAGACAACTTAACCAAGTTTATAGTGCTTGCCCACTTCTTGTTTATACTTATCACACCCAGTTCTTTATTCATAGACAAAATAGTACTAGACTTACTCAGGCTTTATGTCTGACTCTACTTTTCTTTCGTCTTCTTTCTTCCGTTTCCCCCCAGGTCCTCAGGGAGGGAACACAGCAGCTTGACCAACCTTACCATCCAGCTTGAAGAAGAAGAGAAATGTATTGCTTGGACTTTCCTGTTTTGAACTATGGCTTTGGACAATCCACTATGGGGCTTTTGCAGTTTATCTATGTTTTATTTATGCTTCTTTAAAATAATGTAATCAAGACAGATTATGAAAGTGTTATGTTATGTTTTTGAAAAGGTTGTTGTTGTAACACGTATTTGACTTTATGAAATAAAGTTTGTTGTTTTTCCGCTGTTTACAAATATGTGTTCCTATATCTGTCTTGTATATCTGTGACTTATACTTATAAACCTCCACCAAAATTAGGGCATTCCCTTTGAGAGTGACCCTAACGGAGGTGGGGTGTTTCACTTGGTATCAGAGCATAGGTTTACCAGATAAGATAAAAAGTTTTGAAAAAATACTTTCAAAAAGGAAATTTAAAGAAGCATTTTTAAAAGAAAAATATTATTTTATTTTAAAAAGGCAAAGTCCACTCCCCAAAGCCATAGGTACTATCTCTTATCCTTCGTTTTGAATCTATCCTTTTTGTTTCAGCATGTCTGAAGATCTTAACTTGCCGGAAGGGGTGCCAATACCTGGTTGGTTTAGACGGTTCTTAGAAGCAAGAGCCACTCAGCCAGGTCCTACCATTCCTCCTCCCCCAGCGGAAGGAAATCATCCAGCTGCAGCAGCACCTTTTCCTCCACCTCCTCCTCGGGGAAACACATTCGCTAAGATATGCAAAGATTTTAAAGCTATGGGAGGAAGGGATTTCCATGGAACTGAGTCCTTCGTAGCAGCTAGAAATTGGCTGAAAGAAACGGAGGACCTATTCATCATCTTTGAGGTAGAAGATAGACAAAAAGTACAGTTGGCAGTGTGGCTATTGAAGGGTAAGGCTTCCTACTGGTGGGAAGTCACTAATGCTGAAAGACCAGTGGAGACATGGGAGGACTTTAGGGCAAGGTTTGAGACCAAATTTCTCTCAGATGCAGAAAGAAGTTTGCAGTTAGAAAAATTCTTATTTCTTAAGCAAGGGGACAAGATAGTCAGAGAGTATGTGAATCAGTTCGATGAGCTGGCTAGGTTTGGGCTTGACCTAGTCAACACCCCGCACAAGAAGGCTCTCCGTTTCGTCAAAGGGTTGAATGAGCCATTACACAGTTTGGCCATGACCCATATACCCATGGGAGCCACGTATGAAAGATTGGTGCAAATGGCATTGCTGAATGAAGAGGATAAGGGCAAGAAGAAAGAGGGTTTGCAGCCCAAGAAGATAGACTTTAAGAAGGGCGGGAAAGGCAACAAAGAGAAGAGGAAGTGCAATTTCTGTGGCAAAGTGGGGCACTTAGTAAAGGACTGCCGGAAAAAGAAGGCCAAGGAAAATGGTGGGTGCTTTTCTTGCGGTGAGACAGGCCATAGGGCTAAGGACTGCCCAAAGAAACGAGGACAGGGGCAGAGGGCTGGATCCACCCCAGGGGCACAGGTTCATGTGCTGGAAGCGCCACCTCTGCAACAGCGAGGTATAAATACTTCTGTAGAAAGTGTAGTTTATCTTTATGATCACCCCGTTCGCACTTTATTTGATTCTGGCGCATCACACTCCTTTATCACGTCTGCTTTAGTAGAATCTCTGCACCTAAAAACTAGTATGGTAGAGGACCCTTAATTGTTTCAAACCCAATTGGGGGCCCAGCTCATTTGTCTATGATCTGTTTGGGATTGAAAATTTCCATTCTAAGTGTAGAATTTCAATGTAGTGCCTTTGTTTTGGGCTTTTCGAGTTATGGTTTGATTTTGGGTATGGATTGGCTATCCAGTAATGGGGCCATCCTTGATTGTGAGAAAAGGGTTGTTAGGCTCCTAATCCAGCTCGGTAATACTTTGGAAATTTCTTGTAATCCCTCGTATGCGGTTATGCTTAGTTATCTTGAATCGCTAGATGCCTCTGTTGAAAATTTGAAATCAGTTAGAGTGGTCCGGGAATATCCGGATGTCTTTGAAGAGGTGAAGGGCTTACCTCCGAAGCGGGAAATAGACTTCCGCATATATCTTGTAGATAATGCAAAGCCCGTTGCATTGCCCGTTAGACATATGGCTCCACGAGAAAGGAAAGAGCTCGGTAAACAGATTAAAGAGCATCTAGAGAAGGGGTTCATTAGGAGGAGCATTTCAGAATGGGGCGCTCCAGTGGTGTTCGCTACAAAGGCGGACGGTTCACTCCGTCTATGTGTTGACTATAGGGAGCTCAACAAGCTAACGAAAAAGAATAGGCACCCTCTCCCTAGAATTGACGATTTGTTTGACCAGCTTGTAGGGGCGTCTGTTTTCTCCTAACTCGATTTAGCAACCGGTTTTCATCAGCTAAGGGTGGCTGAAGATAGCATCGATAAAACGGCATTCAGAACCCCAGACGGCTTCTTTGAATGGCTTGTCATGCCTTTCGGCTTGACAAATGCACCTGCTTACTTCGTGGACCTGATGAGTAGGGTATTTAGAGATTTCCTCAACAAATTCGTAGTGGTCTTCGTAGATGATATCCTTATCTTCTCAAAGAGTGAAGAGGAACATGCTCAACACTTAAGGGCAATCATGGAAACTTTGCGAGTCCATCAACTAAAAGCCAAGTTCTCCAAATGCCACTTTTGGAGAGAAGAGGTGATGTTCCTTGGGCACATAGTATCCAAACAAGGGTTAGCAGTGGACCCCGCTAAGGTAGTGGCGGTACAAGATTGGAAGACACCAAGGAATGCAACTGAGGTCCGAAGCTTTCTAGGACTAGCAGGTTTCTATCGAAAATTCATAAGGGATTTTGCGAAAATCTCAGCTCCGCTCACGAAATTGACCAAGAAGAATCTAGCGTTCAATTGGGATTTGGATTGCGAGTTTGCTTTCCAAAGACTGAAAAGGGCTCTTACAACAGCCCCAGTTTTGACGCTGCCAGATGGGAGCAAGATGTTCACTGTTTATACGGATGCATGTGGGACAGGGCTAGGCGCCGTCTTAATGCAAGAAGGAAGGGTAGTAGCTTATGGCGGGAGGCAGTTGAAAGTGCACGAAAAGAACTACCCAACCCACGATCTTGAGTTAGCCGCCATCGTCTTTGCACTCAAGTCTTGGCGACACTATCTCCTAGGTGAGAAGTTCGAACTTTACACCGACCATAAATCGTTGAAATATCTTTTCTCGCAGAAAGATCTTAACTTGAGGCAACAAAGATGGATGGAGTTTCTTGCCTCGTACGATTTCGAAATCTCCTATACTCCGGGCAAAGGCAACGTAGTGGCAGACGCGTTGAGCCGAAAGAAATTGACCCTAAGCCCGTTGTTTGTTGAAAGACAAAGCCTAGAGTTTATAGCCAGCTTCGACTTTAGGCCTTCCTCCGATTTCATACCGGGCTTGCTAGCATCTCTCGAAGTGCGCCCAACTTTAGTGGATTCGGTAGGGGCAGCACAACGTGAAGACCCTCAGCTTGTGGAAACATTTGATAGGCTAATTAGGGGTGAGACTTCAAGTCACCTCAACAGATACTCTATCGACGATAAGGGTTTGCTAAGGCGAGACGGAAGACTATGCGTCCCACAGACAAAAGATTTAGTGAAGAAGGTTCTCGAGGAAGCACATCACTCCAAGATGACGATACACCCAGGCGGAGATAAAATGTACAAAGACATAAAAAGGACTTTCTTCTGGAACGGCATAAAAAAGGACGTGGCAGAGTTCGTTTCTAAGTGTATGGTGTGCCAACAGGTTAAGGCGGAACAGAAAAGGCCTGGCGGACTGCTACATCCTCTGGAGGTCCCGCAGTGGAAGTGGGATAGCATCTCAATGGACTTCATCGATGGGCTGCCTAGGTCTAGGAGAGGCAACACTAGCATTTGGGTAATAGTGGATAGGCTTACTAAAAGCGCCCACTTTTTACCTGTCAAAAGTAAGAGAACTGCCTCATCCCTAGCATCACTTTACCTTAGGGAAATCGTTCGACTCCATGGAATACCATCTAGCATTGTTAGTGACCGAGACCCCATCTTCACCAGTGAATTTTGGCGGAGTCTGCAAGAAGCAGTAGGAACGCAGTTATGCTTGAGCACAGCCTATCATCCCCAAACCGACGGCCAAACAGAGAGAGTGAACAGAGTTTTGGAAGACCTTTTAAGGCTATGCGTCTTTGACTTCGGAGGGACATGGGAAGACCACCTTCCTTTGGTGGAATTTGCCTACAACAACAGCTATCAAGCAACCATCGGAATGGCGCCCTTCGAAGCTTTATATGGAAGACCGTGCCGATCGCCCACTTGTTGGTGGGAGTCCACGGATAAGCTCATACTTGGACCAGACATGATCCGAGAGACTTCAGAGAAAGTAGACTTAATACGAAGAAGGATGAAGACGGCCCAAGACAGACAAAAGTCCTATGCCGACAAGAGGAGGACCGACCTTGAATTCGAGGTTGGAGACAGAGTTTTTCTCAAGGTATCACCGCTAAGAAACGTTATTCGCTTTGGAACCACAGGAAAGCTAGCACCAAGGTTCGTAGGGCCATTCCCTATCATCGAGAAAATTGGGAAAATGGCCTATAGATTAGAGCTACCCGAGAAGTTGGCTGGAGTCCACAACGTTTTTCACGTTTCACATCTCCTAAAATGTCTACATGAGTCTGCTGAAGTGGTAGAGCCAAATATACTCGAAGAGGCCGAAGTGGAACGCGAAGCAACCATAAGGAAGGTTCCAACCCGCATCTTAGGAACGGAAGTGAAGAAGCTATGCAACCGCGAAGTCAAGCTCGTCAAAGTCCAGTGGAGCGACGCCAAGGGAGACGCGACTTGGGAAACTGAAGCTAGAATACGTACTGCCTACCCTTTTCTGTTCGAGGGTACATCCTTGATCTTTCATTTTCCTTAAGTTACGCTTTTATCTATCTTTTTAGGTATATTTCCTCGACCGTATCTTTTAGGTAGAAACCCTTTGGATGGAAACATGTAGTTGAAACATGTTATGTATGATGGTTGCAAGTGGTTGCAAGTGATTGCTAGTGGTTGCTCGTGGTTGCATATACACACACAATCTAGGTTTTAGATCGGCTCAGTCACTTCATATTGCATATGCATATATGTTTGCATTCGTATATGATTGAACATTAATGTGTTGTCATATGGATGTTGCATTTGTATTGAATGGTTGTGCACTCATGTAGAATCAAGAATAGGAAAATTTGCATACATAATGGATTCATGGCACTTACATAATTCGCAATAAGGAGGTCAACTGAATCGGTAGACCGCCTGATTTTGCATTTGATAAGTACATGTACACACACACTTCGCATATGATCATGAAGCATTAGAAATCTTTTAAGGACAATGGATGCTCGTGTTTGAGGGATGAGTAGATGGATGATTGGATGTTAGGATATACATTCCTCCTAGCTTGAAGATTTCGGGGACGAAATCCTTTTAAGTGGGGGAGAATGTAACACCCCGAAAATTCTATAACTGTGAAATTAACAAATTAAAGTATAATTAATTTGAAATCAAAGAACCAAGGGAAACGGGATACGCCATTGCGTTCGTCTTGGAAAAATACGCGAAATAGAGTCCGAGTTTTCGAAAAACGGAGTCCGTATGAAGAAGATATGGCCTTCGGAAGTTTTTGAATTAAATTTAAAATTCAAACAGAATAAAATAATTAAAAATCGGGCCCAATGGGCCAGGGCGGATAAACACCCTCCTAGGCCACCCAGGTCGACTGGGCTGTCGACCTGGGCTACCCATGTCGACAGGGCTGTCGACAGCCCTGTCGACAGGGGTGTCGACCTAGTCGAGCCCAGCCAACCTGGCTGGCCAGGTCTGTGTTTGGCCGATTTTCTGTGGTCTGCTTTGTCATTAGGGCTAGGTGGCAGGCTCTAATTGGTCTCTCTATCGAATGAATGGCTACGATCAATCCAGGCAACATCAATGGTCCTAATCAGTTCCTAACCTCTATATAAACAACCCTAGACTAAACCCTAATCTATTCATTCAAAAATAAGATCATAGCCGTCATGTTGCTGAGGAACGACAAAGAGTAGCCACCAACTAGAGAGAGAATTAGGAGGAAAGTTCTAAAGCCTAAAGCAATTCAAGCAACCTAAGCAAATCAATTCAACAAAGGAATTTGCGTCTTCAATCCCTAAATTAGAGAATTCATCACACCATTGTAAGTAGAGTATTACTTTGGTATGAATAAACAATTGTGTTGGTTTGTATGCTTGAATTGTGGCAATAAAGTTATTCATATTTGTGCGTTCTTATCAACTTGAAATATTATATACATTTGGATATTCTTGAATTATGTTATTCATGTTATAAAGAACTACATGCGGTAGTTCTATGCAAGTATACGTTTGGAATATTTCGCAAATTATGTAATCCATGTTGAAGCTACATGTATGTAGTTGATTTAAATTTATGCAAGTTTGGGGTTTTGCTACTATGCCATCATGATGTATATTTTTGTGCATAAATCATTTTGTAAGTAATTAGAACAAGTTTGGTTATTATAATCCATAGGAAATTATGTTGAGAATTTGGCATCATGTATTAAGCCATGCTTTTGTACTAGAAAACCTATTTGCAAACTTATGAATATGGCTAGGCTATGAATGATATTTGGCATAATTGAAATCCATGATTAAGTCTATCTTGTTTACAAGAATTATATGATGACATATGTGGTACATGGCTAGGTTAGGTTCAAAAAGTCCCTTTTGTAAGTTTACATGACTAAAGTAAGAATCATGATTTCATGTTAGAAATATTTATGCCATGAACAAATTTAACTATATTTATGCCATGCTTATGTTTGACATTATGCCATGCTTATGCTAGAAGTATTTATGCCATGCTTATGTTTGACATTATGCCTAAATAAAAATATAGGTTCATGTGTCAATAATGATATCTCAATTACAAGTTCACATGCTTTGATTCATGTCACCTATGTTTTATGACCAAAGTATATGTCACTACTATGCAAGTACACCAGTTTCTATTTTGTATTCCCAACGTCATATTGCAAGTTCATACGCTCACCTTCCCCTTTTTGTGTATGTAATCACGCCATAAGCCTCCCCTTTTCGCATGTCTAAATTGGGCTTTAAAAGGCTAAGCCCAATATATATATAAACGGACGTGTAAAACGGGGGAAAATAACGTTGGGTTAAAATTAATTAATGAATGAAAATATAAAATAGAAGGGCCCAAATTCAAGTATGGGTTGGGCCCATGATTGGTGTAACCTTTACACCATTAACTTAATAATGGGCCGCAAATATTTACATATAAGAAATAAAGAAGAATGACAAAATATGTAAATGTAGAAAATACGATGTGTTTAACCCGAGGTTGGATTGAGTTGTGATGTAAACCTGCCCGGAACCGCCCGGCTGTCCAGTAGTCACAACAATACCTATCCAATGTGGGAGGTTAAACATGGAGCCCAATAAGGACCCGAGGTTAGACTGAGTTGTGGCGTAAGACTGCCCGGAACCAACCGACAACAGGCAGCCACAACAATACCTGTCTAATGTGAGAGGTCAGGGCCTTAATAAGACAATTAAGGCTGAGTCAGGTTTGTTAGGATTAAGTAAACTAAAGACTTAATCAAAATGGAACTTGCTAAACTAAACGGACTGGTGGGGGTTAGGTTAGAAAACACTTAACCAACTTAGCATGTTGGCTAGAGATAGAAAACCTAGTAACGGGGGACCCTTTTCAGCAGTAACCCTAAAAGGTGTATCAGGATACCCTGAAAATAGGCAGGGTGGGGCACGATTACTGGGCTGATTGTAAGAGGTCAAATCGACGGCGGTGGTGTAGCAGTGTAGGTTCTAACGGAGTGCGGGCGTGCACACACTCCGGCGCAGAAAAATAAGGCACTGGACACCGGTAGCATACCTGTGCACTCTAAGGTTGTGTCGGGCCGCCACCATGGGACTTGATACACCCCATGGTGGGACCAGCATAGGTAACTACAACATCGGGGGCCGTAAGACACATGTAACTATGCGAGTAGGAGCCGATCATCATAGAATGGATCACATCACCCTGATTATGGGGTGCAAATTGGAAACTAGTTTGTATGGGTTCAGAGATTAACATGGGGTACGATGGTCTATTCGACCCTAGACAACTTAACCAAGTTTATAGTGCTTGCCCACTTCTTGTTTATACTTATCACACCCAGTTCTTTATTCATAGACAAAATAGTACTAGACTTACTCAGGCTTTATGTCTGACTCTACTTTTCTTTCATCTTCTTTCTTCCGTTTCCCCCCAGGTCCTCAGGGAGGGAACACAGCAGCTTGACCAGCCTTACCATCCAGCTTGAAGAAGAAGAGAAATGTATTGCTTGGACTTTCCTGTTTTGAACTATGGCTTTGGACAATCCACTATGGGGCTTTTACAGTTTATCTATGTTTTATTTATGCTTCTTTAAAATAATGTAATCAAGACAGATTATGAAAGTGTTATGTTATGTTTTTGAAAAGGTTGTTGTTGTAACACGTATTTGACTTTATGAAATAAAGTTTGTTGTTTTTCCGCTGTTTACAAATATGTGTTCCTATATCTGTCTTGTATATCTGTGACTTATACTTATAAACCTCCACCAAAATTAGGGCATTCCCTTTGAGAGTGACCCTAACGGAGGTGGGGTGTTTCACTTTGCCACCGACCCCGATGCCCACCACCTAGCGTAGCTCGAGATCTCGCAACCACTAGGTCGAGTACTTCAATTCATTTACGTCATTGCAATCATGTTAATCTTGGCACTGCCATATCACTAAAACGATAACCTCGACCTCCAGCTACCTTTCACCATCACCCTCGTCACCTTTAACGCCTCTGCCATCGCAAAAATACCAAAAAGCTAAATCCTAACTACTACATTTGAGAGTGATTTTCGACCATCACACCGCCTCACTATGATCCTGCTAGTCATTCCCTTCTTCTCACTTAGCCGAATATTTTTTTCATTGGGGTTTCAGGGCTGAAGACACCTCTGATATCTCTGATTGGTGAGGATCGTTCGATGTGGAGTAATTGCAAATGGTGGCTAGGATTTCACATTAAGGATTTTGGGGAAAGAATAAGCTGTAAGGGTCCTTATATAGGATTAGTCCTAAACACAATTTACGTCTCAAAATTTTCAAACTCCAAATGAGACAATCATTTGCGTTCATAGCCAAATTCCTTTATTTCATACTTGACTGAACTATCTCGAAACCTAATTCAACATATACAACAGTTAACTTTTTGGGTCGCTTGATATTACTAATCGATCTCAACCTTCTGACCTGAAAACAAATGATTGGAATATAGCAATGTTTATACTTATCCAAGCTTGCATGAACCATCCTAAGATTTGGATAGTTAATCAGTGAAAATAGTTTTTTAGCTTATTAATGAAAATAAATCATATAAATATTTAGACATCAAAATTCATATATTCAGAAACATCTGAAAATATGGATTGTTATATTTGGGCTACTAACATTTCATTTGTTTGAAAGTTTTTAGTACATAGCAATGATTTCTTTATATACATGTACGTATGAATGATGATATTGTCTTCTTAAGTCACAACCAAATGATACATGGAGTTCATAGTATTTATTTAAATGGTTTTATTTGGGACTCATGCCAATAGATGGCCAAATAAACATTCCTGGATTACTGCACTAAAGATTTAAGTTTATGAAGTTTTAGTAGTGTAATGATTCAGCATTATATTTTACAACTTACAACTTATCAAAATTTAAACCCTGAAATATTATGATAGCAGTTAACATGAATTTCCAGAAGCAAATAATTTCTTTAAAAACTACTAATATACTTTTTGATTCAGTATCGTTTGCCTTACTTATTTGAGCGAGCTTTTATTTTTATCAAGCATATACTTCACAAATCCAAACTTTCTTTATGTGTGAACAGGGGCGGAGCCAGGATCCATGAATAGTGGGGGCCAAAAATACACAAGCATAATAATAAAGTAATAGTTCATAACCAAAAGTACTTAACTTCATATAACTTACAATTTGAAAGTAACATTCTCCTATTCTTCATATCTTGGAATCTTTGCATGATCACTTCATTGTTTATGTTCATAAAAATATCCCTTTCAATATATGTCATGAGACAATCATTTAGCCAAGTATCACCCATTGTATTACGAAGTAAACTTTTTATAAGATTCATAGCTGAAAATGCTCTTTCAACAGTATCTGTTGCAATTGGCAAGATGAACGCTAACTTAACTAACATATAAACCAAAGGAAATCCAATATCCTTTTGCTTTTGAATCATTTTTTGACCAGGTTCTCCAACCCCCTTTAGATCTCTAAAATCTTCGTTACTTCTAATATCATGAATATAGTTTTCAAGTTGATCCTCAAGTGCAAGGAGATGTGGTTCATCAAATTAGAAAGGATAAAATTTAGAAAATTGAATAAACTTTTGTTTATCAAAAGCTACGAAAGAATGGCGGGGATCAAGACATGATATACATGTAAGTCGTTCGACATTCACATTATCAAAACGCTCATTCATCTCTTTAAGTTGAAAATCAACCATGACATAGGAGGTCGTAATCCAGGATCACCCACGTGCGTCTTTAGTCTATTTTTTTTTTCAATTTCGAAAACCTTCACCAAGAAATGAGTCATGATTAATCTATGATCCCCTAATTCAGTGTTGAATAGGTAACAACATAGACAGAAGAGTGCATCTTTGCTTTCACTATACTTCAACCAATAACGATATTCTTTATACCAATTAGGATTAAACTTGTGTGGCTTTCCTGAAAACAAAGTAACAGGGAACCTTGTGAGTATTGGTTGACAAGGGCCTTTAGTTAAATACGCCCTTCGGATTTTTTCACGCTCCATAGAATTAAACCCAATTGAAGAAACAGGAGGTAGTAATCCAGGATCAGCTATCATTTGTTCAGCATTAATCACATTATTATGAACTGAAATGTTACCTTCCATTGGTGAATTTGCAGTAGTTCGATTTTGATTATATAGAGATTCTACCCGATTAGCTTCTTGATTCTGATTATGTTCACCTTCAGCTCGAGGACGTTTAGTTCTAATAATATATTCATCCATGCGTAACAATGAAGTAAATTAAACAAAAAAAAAGAAATTGAATCAGTTAAGAATCACAAAGTTTAGACTGCAAAAGACAAAACTGAATAGAATTGACCAAACTAAGCAATGATCAAGAGTTGGCTACTGATTTCAAAATAAAATTATTAAAGGCTTGAAGCTACGCGCGTGTTGAATCACAATTTCCGTTTGAGAAGAGACAAAATGGTAAAAAGAAGAGCAGCCTGCATACCTAAATTGAAGTTGATTCTAGGATCTAGAGCCAATTTGATTAATTTCCCCCTTTTTGTATGTAAAGTAGCAGCTTTGATAAAAGAGCAGCAGCTTTGATAAAGGAGCAGCAGTAAAAAAGCAAATTAGAAGAGAAATAGAAAGACAACATAGCAAACACGTTGGATGAAAAGCAACAGTACAAAAATAAAATGTAAATGTCTAGTGGGGTCAAATGACCCCACTTGCCCCCTTTAAATCCGCCTCTGGTGTGAATTTTATTAATGGAACTAGAAAAAGATATGCAACTTTATTATGCTACTACTTTTCCAAACTGCATGCCTTGTGCCATATTATCATCTGCTAAAAAGAAACATGCAACTTACTTTTAGCTACATGGTCTTAGCACCAGAATTTGTGAACAAGTTTTATCTCGATTTCCATTCTTTTTTTCACCAGCAGAACATACTATGACATAAGCTCCCATCTCCCGCAAATAGGGTTGAGCAAGCTTTTCTCCGTTATTCCTTCATATAGTAGTGACATGGGTGCA
Source organism: Allium sativum (assembly GCA_030737875.1). Taxonomy (NCBI): domain Eukaryota; kingdom Viridiplantae; phylum Streptophyta; class Magnoliopsida; order Asparagales; family Amaryllidaceae; genus Allium; species Allium sativum. The sequence goes on from CM060924.1 coordinate 418,941,455, forward strand.
AATTACCCATTAATTTCATATTAAATGGCATACAGATTTTTTAACGCTGCATTAGACTAGGAACCATCCAATCTAATTCCGCTAAAAAAGAAATAAAATCCTCCTGACTTCATAAGAAGTTTCCGAAGCCATTGCTGAACATCAATAGCGTAAGCCCGAGAACCAACAAAGAGACTGGTAGAAAAACAAGGATAGCAAGAGACCGAATTTGAAGATTGAAAAAGGGAGAGGGAGGCAAGATTAGGAGGAAAGGGTCAGGCTTTCGTGGATGAAAGAAGATACTTTGGTTCTAGGGTTGGTTATTTTTGGAGCTTAGGGATAGTTAAATTTGAGGAAAGAGTTTCATGAGATTACCTATTACAAGGTACAGTTTACGAGTCAAAATGGCTCTTTTTTCTTTTTTGACAATTATTTATTGTTGTCATTTAAATTCAAATTTTAACGATCGACTAATAAAATGTATTATTGTTTCGAATGAAACGTTGTTGTGGACCCTTTTGACTTGATTGAACACAAGTCAAACGCCATTAGCAGAGGTGTTGCCCCGGCACTTCCACCTAGGAGTTGGCGACCCCCCAGAACCTCCCTTCGTATCGGATAATATTTGACAACAAATTTAAAAATCTTTCGACATATTGCGCAACATAACAAATATTCAGTTAAGTATAACTCAATTAAAATAAAAATCACAAACTAGAATACTCCACTTAAATACCTCGCTTAAAACGCAAACGCGTGTATCATTTAACTTCTTACTCTATTTAAACACCCCATTTAGATACTCCTCTTAAATATTCCTTTTTCTTTATGCGCAAAACGCATCCACAGTAAATGGCATTAGTATACATCTGTCTTGATTATTAGTTAGTAGTTTTTAGTTATTCAGTACTAGTTATCAAATAATGCAAACTAATCATCAATTATTATTTAATTGTTACTCCTTTGGATAATTAAAATTTAATATATTTTTAATTATTAAATAATTAAAAATAAATATTGCTCTTTATAATAGTTATTAAAACTTTATTATTAAATACTAAAAATTATAATTTATTAATTACTTAATAGCGAATATTAGTTATTATATAATCAATTTTATTTATTATTTAATAATTATAAATTATCAAATATTAACTATAGTGGTCAATTATACTTATTAAGTATTTTTATAATATTATTAATTTTTTACAAACATGTTTTTCGCAGGAGGCAGAAAAATGCTAGTTGTAAAAGACAACTCTTGCAAGCGATAAAAAAAGTAGTCGCCAAAAATATGTTTCTTCGCAACTGGCAGGGAAGTGCAACTGCTAAAAGTATGTTTTTCGCAACTGGTTAGGAAGCACTATTGTTGACAGTATGTTTTTCACAAATGGCCCGAAGCATAGTTGCAGAAACATGTTTTTCAGAACAGGTTGAAAAAGGATATTACGAAATCCAATTTACTGCGACTATTACAAAATGCCAAATGCTAAAGAACATTTACTGCAACTAGCATATGGCGCCACTTGCAAATAACTAGTTGTAATAGAGTATTTTCTGTAGTGAGCATACATTACCTTCTATCGAAATGTGCTTTGTTAATAATTACTCGTCACCTTCTGATTCCGACCCTATCTCGTACTCTATACAGTTTTCTACTACAGTCTTGAATGATTCTAATAGTATATTTAATTCATCGTTTAGTGGTCCGAAATCAGTTTGATCTTCGGTTATTATTATTCTACCACTTTCTTTGATATTCGCTTGGTATGCTTATTCGTCCGAAATATTTTGTCCATCAAATGTAAATCCTGCCTTGGTCTTAATAATAGAACATTTTTTTATCAAAATGCTTCCATATTTCTCCATTTGCTGGGCGTGGTAACTAGGGGTGAGCGTTTGGTTGGTTCGGTTTATCCGATGATGAAAATTGTCAAACCAAACTAAAACCGATAAAAATGAAAACCAAACCAAACCAACCAAATTAAGTTTGGTTGGTTCGGTTGGTTATCCGATTTAACCGAACTAAAACGGTTGGTTATCCGATTTAACCGAACTAAAAATATTTTAGACCTTATGATTATATTATTAACTATAATTTATAATAAATCATAACTATATGATTAGAATATTATTATTTATGATTCTTATGCCTCCTAAAAGTAATTTTGACACATGCATAATGATTAAAATTTACTTGGAGAACTAATCTAACTTAAATTATTTATTATAATGTTGAAAATGTCTAAAATATAATAAAAGTTCGGTTAATTTGGTTAAACTGATAACCAAACTAAATATTTTTCCGAACCGATTTCAAACCGATTTAATTTCAAAACCAAACCAAACCGACCAAAATAAATTAGTTCGGTTGGTTTATTTGGTTTAACCAAATAATGCTCACCCCTAGTGGTAACTACCTTATTCCTGCATCCTCACATTGTGTCATCTCATATGATGCACAGTTACTGAAGATGCATATGATTTTTGAAACCTAAGAGTAATTGGTAAGTAATACATATGTTTGTACGTGACTTTCTTTCCCTTCTTGTTGTTTGGTATGTTCCTGGTTGCATAATCTATAGTTTCTTAGATTAATATCTTCATTTCAAAAAAACATTCAACTATTTAAACATGCACCCATTTTCCGATACAGTAATCTAAAACCTGACATAAGATTTTTACTTCAGAATGGTTCTCATAAATTAAATTATTGGAAGACATATGTCGTTTTGCAGCTTGTACAACAGTTGTAAATCCAACTTCTACGAGGTTGTATTTTATTTCATTGCAATATGTTATATAGTTATAGATAATTTGGTGCTGCTTGTACAACCTTCCCAGAGGGATTTCTTAACAGCATCCAATGGATCATATATTTGTTTTGCTACAATATTTGGTTCTTATTCGTCATCAACAAGTTGACTAGCATGAAAATAGAATGTACTACATCTTCAATCATGTCACCGTGAGATTCATTGTAATAATTTCTTTCCTCACTGCCTCCTCTAATTATAAATGATTAGGTGATATAAATTCTCCATGACGATCTCACATCAAATAATTTAACACAAAACCGTACTGATCTAAATGAATTCTAACCACATCTGGTATCATATGCTTCTATAATATGCACGTAGTGTATAGACAATGTATTTCTTCGTTGTCTTTGTTATTACTCAAAGTGAATTCGTTAAACACGTGTATACCATTATAAAAATTCCATATTATAAAAAAAATCATTTATTAAGCCTTGCATTGATTTTCATTGAACATCCACCTCCAATTAATAAAATAATCGATCATTTCTCCTAGTTTAAAAAAACATTAACATTTTATTTGCAACTCAATCATACAATTTAAATGTTAAATTATTACTTATAAAATATTATTCTTTTTAAATGTAGCTTCAATTCATTCATACAATGTAATATTCCTTTAATCATATTTCTACTTTAATTAATTTTCAATTATAAATTTTGCGCTTTAAATTATGAATATAATATTAATTTTCAAATGTTTTTGTTTTCTACTTTATTGATCAGTCATCCTACTTCCCGTTACAAACATAGTAGTAACTACATCTCGTAAATTATTTCATTTTAACAACTCAACAAATTTTTAGCACCACTTCCCCTTTGTTCCCCTAATCGTACACATATGCGTGTACATATGGAACATAAAGGAAAAGTATACAATATCTCTTGTAATGTATTTCTTGTACTTTAGTTAATCATTGGGATATATTATATCTCCTATAATGTAGTAATACCATTAACGATGACGACACAAAGGATGATTGTCACACACAACAAATATCAAATGTATTATGAAAAACTATTAAAAAAATTAATCTAAAGTGATGGTGGGAACAAATATTATTGTAACTTTAGTCGTATTTCTGTTGTATCATTTCTGCATTTATCAGTGTATTTGTTAACGTAAAATCAATATGTACATATTTCAGTTTTTTTACTGTTATTTCATTTCAATTACAACACATTACTACACAACAAAACAAACAGTGAATTAATTATAAAATGATTGAATCAATTCACAAATTAAAATACTTCGCTTAAATGGCCTACTTGAAGCCGTAAGCACATATTTCGTTTCGCTTGTAACCCCGTTTAAATACCTTGTTACCATTATGCACAAATGCGTCTTAAGTTTAATTTACATTTACTAAGCTAAAATATTTCAAGAAATGTGTTCATAATGATTCGAAATCTATACAAGTCGCTTTAACCGCAAATCATATATTTGTTCAAACATCTATTTTAAGTATTTTCCTAATTCATGTAAAGGTGACTTAATGTATTACATAAATGTACAAGTTTACAGGGCCCCCTTATGCATCAATTAGAGTACGATTTCTCTTATAAATATCAAAATGGTTTATTATTAGGGTTTATCCTTCATGGTTACTTCCAAAAGAGTTATGCTACGATGATAAAAACATTTTAAAAAGAAAAATCAAAATGCTAAAATAACACGTTTCGGGGAAGCTGCAGTATTCAGAAGGTATTATAGTAATTGAACTTGTGGTACCTCATAAATTTAATCTCCATGGAGTTTGATTTTTTTGTCGTACTAGCATTTTTTCTTACAAAAATATATGAACTTATAGAATTTCATTTAGGCCCATCAAACACTGAAATTTTATAAAAAAAAATTCAAGTTTTAGAATTGTTAGTTAATACAGTTGTTGAGAATAAGAATGAACGTGTATCAATATGGTTGTTCGACAACTATGAACGTGTATTTATTTTACGCTCTTGCTGATAGTGTGTTAAATACATATACGCTTGTTGAACATTGGCTGTATGATGAAGTTTGAACAGATTTAAAAGAGGCAAAGTGCAGAAATGAAATGAGAATTGAAAGCAATGTGTTGAGAGTAATATTAGAATTGTATTGTTAATGAATAATCAATAGAGTATGTACATGGCTATTTATAATGTTTGATAGCCAATATTGTAGGCCCAAGCCCATTGCTAAACGGGCCATAACGTTACAAAGATTATCTGTAAATAAAAGAATAAAAGACTCCACAACACGGAGCTGCACACAACACTCAACACGTCTTTTAACCCCTCTCAATTCGAATTTGTAACGCCCTAGAGGAAATTCGACCCCTGAATTTCAACAATAATACATAAACTCGTACTACTTGCTAGAACTCAAGTATCGAAAACACCAGATTGTTAATTGAAAGAAATTAGAGGGTAAGATAAGAAAGAAAGAAATATTATAATAGAAGAAGAAGGAGAACCAACCCAACGCACATCGCAGTGGAACAAAATATAATATAGAAACAAATCTTTATTAGGAGCTTAAAATAAAAATTTACAATCATCAAAGTACATCAACACATCTGGACAGTTATTACAACCAATCCTCATATACAATCACACAACGGAATAACACTATATAATATCATAGATCTGAACTCTTCCAGCTCGTCTCCTCATAGCATCCGATAACCTGAACCTATAAAACTCGATCTGATCCGAGCATTGCAAACGCCAGGACTAGTTTAGTGAACCAATGTGAGAAAACTCACTAAGTTTATAGGTATCATCCAACTTGATTTTAAAGTCAAAATCTTTTTGAAAGAAAATGATAATCGTAAGACCAATCCACACATAAACACGGACAATTTTTACCTTATTATAACCCAAAGCATTTATTTTAAAAATCATATCTCTTCTAATATTATAATAGTGTTTAAATCAAGTAAATAGCAATCTAACAGAATGCTTGCATCTCACGCTCCACATATATGGTATACAATCAAAACCGTGGGCGCTTATCGGATAGTGGATGCCCACTGGTAAGATACGGGAGAACCTTCCGATAGTGTATCTCTAGAGAGGAATACACAGGGTTCAACAAGAACATCTTGCAACCCAGGCTAAACATGACCGGCCATTCACTTCGCTTGAATGTTCTGAATATATTGTCACCTTATGGTTGCTAGCAACATAACCGTTCATGGGAGACACAGAAGCGAAAAGAAGAACAAATATGAATATTCTCTAGATAGGGACAATACACCCTGATGGAAGTGACCCACATAGCCATGCGACTTACCCAATTTTATACCATTTCCCGGTAGATGAGGCTTGAGGTTTTAAATATTCTTTTTAGAACATCTGGCCATCTTTCACTTTGAATGTCACATCGTCAGATCCATCACATCACAATTGATGTCTACAAAAATACTCTGGGTGTATAAGCAGTAAGAATGAATTCCTTTGCCACAAACAGAATATGTTTGTAGAAATCATTATAGGCAATTCTTTGGAAATACTATGTCAGACATCTGTCCATACAAATTGTCTTGGGACAGGACAAACCGAAGGCACCCTCCTACTGCATCCAAAGGATCAGTAGCGAGAATTCCTTGCAAATCCATAAATTCTCAACCACGACTGAATCACGGTAGAATACCTCTGGTTGCAATCCCAGAGACAAGTAATCCTTCCACTTATGAAGATCCACGGTCTTCAATTGCTCCATCTAGATCGGCATCTTCCACGTTTTGTATTTGCTGGTCGGAATGGTTTTCGAATATAAATTTGTTCCCGGTCTTTCCGTACCAACAATCGTATAGGCCTTATTTGATAGTCGATTATTTAACTATAAAATAAACAACCATTCATACATAAAAATAAAATAAATCTCTCAGTATCAACCCCAATGGCCGAAACCAACATCAAATTAACACCTTAAAACTTACTCAACTCAACCAACGTACAAAGAAATATCAAATTCTAAAAACTCACATCATATTTATTTGAAAATAACATTTCTCATAATAATAGTCTTACGGTCTATGGATTCCGTATTATATTTGAAAACAATAATATTTTATTTTATAAAAAAAATTAATATTTGTCAATAACTTAGCCGTTTAAGTTTATTTCGTTAAAAACCGCACCATATTCCCTTTTAACTATTTTTAAACCGAATATATTTCTTATAATCTTACTAATCATTTAAAATTTAATTTAAATATCATTTCATAAAATTAACTAAAATAATTCAACTTAACCACTGTACATAAATATTACTGATTTCTTTTACAAAACCATTCGTCCTTTCATTAACAAAAAATCCTTAATCTTCCAGAAAATCCTTAACCTTTTATTTATAAGTATCTTGACCATTCATTTATAACTATCTTAACCATTCATTTATATTTAACTCAGTTGGCCAAATTCTTTTATTTTATAAAACCATCTCACAACTCTGTCCATATAACTCAGTTTATAAGAATTTCCATTTATAGCTCATTTTGGCAATCTTTCCTTAAATCCCATTTATTAGACATTCGTCTCATTCCCCAATTTACGCCAAATATTCATGTTCTATTTTCAATTCTATTTATTCTCTAATCTCTTTCACAAAAACCCATTTAACCACATTTCTTATATTTATAAACAACGTTTATAAAAACATTCATTAGTTACGGAAATCACTTTTAAATTCTTATATACTTACAATCCAGTAATCCATCTCAATATTTTTAAATCTTATAAATTTCTATTTACGCCACTCAATCCCTGTTTTCGATTATTTTGCCAATCTCATTTAGTTTATATCCCTCAACCATTTATTATTTGATATCTTGAAATTTCCATCTATTTATAATTTAAATAGTTATAAGAACATAAATAAAACTTCAACATATATAATTTTGTATAAATAATCATGTTTCAAATCCTTTTATAAATATAACTTTGAAAATATTCACAATCAATTTAACATCGATTCCAAAAATCATTTATTTTATCAACGGTACTAAAGAGGCAAATGTCTACCATAGTATCAAACCAGTGAAATATTAACTAATTACACATCAAATAAATCACATCCAATCATACTGATAAACGTCATCAATATTATTGCGAAATCCAGTTGGATTCCTCCAACTAATCAATCTTTGCATCACAATTTCATATTTCAACATATATTATAATATAATAAAATTTAACAACTACTGTGAGGAATGTAGTTGGATCCCTCCAACCTATTTTTACCTACATCCAAATATTGTTACCACAAGTAAAATTATGCAATAAGAATTATTAAATTTAAACTAATAATTTCTATAATGGTAAATAATGACTATTTAACATTAATCAATTTATATTAAAAAATAGTTTAAAAAAATTAAATTAAACATGTTTATATTATTATAAACGTGACTAACAAGGTAAGTTACCCCAATTGGTTCCAATTGTTAGAATAACGATTTGGTGTTTAACGGAAATTAAAAAACGTTTAATTCCATTGGTTCAATCAATATATGAATATATATTTAACAAACAGTCAACCATTAGCATCCATAGCACACAATTATAAAATCCGACTTATATAAAATATAAGTGGGAAAAATTAAGTGAGTTTAACTCACCTTGAATTGGTACATTGTTTAAAAGACTCATTTCAGTTAAATTAAACAAGCGTTTTATTTAACCGAAAAATCCAGTTGATTCCAACTGCATCCATTTTTGTTCCATAGCGTAGATCGCGTCAAGATAATTCCAACGACACTTTGTTTGTCGATATTTGTTAAGATGTAAGTGAATTATATGCATTACAAGTTACCTTGATTTAATTAATTTAATAATTCCTTAATGACATTATAATTTAAACTCTAATCTATTTAATTAATAACTAATTACATTACATAACAAATAATCGGTCTGATCCTTTGAATCTCGTTTGTTTCCTGCTACCTTGACAGCCTCCACAAAATTCACATTTTCAGTATATATGGATTTTTATTAGATTGACTAACTTAATTCTTAATTGCTAACTTAATTAGCAAATATAATTACATTTTAACACTCTAGTAAGAAGAATTCAGACCCATTCATTTTCTCCTCCCTCCGAACTATTTCCTTCTTCTCCTTTCAGATGGTTCACCGAAAAATTGTTGTGTCTCCACATCACTGTTGCACCACCATCCTCCCAACGGAGTATGATCTGAGGCCACCGAACTGACCGCCTCGGCCTCCCCAACAACTGCGCTCCACCCCATGTAACTCGAAGCTCCCTACTTTCCTTAATCTCCACTCGAACTTCGCGCCTTCGTGGCATCCTCATGACCACCACACAACTGCAAACTTCATTTTGGTCGTTCAGATCGAAGAACTCGGCAAACCAAATGATTTTGTAGTTAGGAGTTTTCTGAAATGATGAGAGGATTTGAAGAAAAAAAAGGAGAATGATTTGGACATTGTTGTTCGTTCATTATTGCTAGAGGCGCAAGTTTAAAATGTTGACTCAAAACTCTAGGGTTTGACTTGTAGTGAGTTTATATATGGGTTACATTTCAATATTATATTATTTTATAAACTTAGTTGTAATACCCCGTATTTTTAAGATAATAAAATAAAATTAACTTAATTAAATAATGAGAATTAAGTTAAACGGACTGCGCCATTGCGTTCGTCTCGGAATTGTGGTCAAGTTAGACACCTGGTTTGCGTAAAAAGGACATTACATGAAGAAGTTATTAAGCCTAGAAGTTTGTATACGCAGAAGTGAAATATATATATATATACACACATACAAACAAATTAAAATATAAAATAAAGAATAAAATAAGGATTGCATGTAATAAATACACGCACTAAAAAAATGTAATGCATGCATTGAAAGAAAGAAATGATTGGTTGCATGCAATGTAAATATGTTGCATGCACTAATTTGCAAACATAATGCATTAACATTAAAGGAAAAAAATTCATGCAATGGTTTAATTTATGTATTGTAACTAATATGAAAAAGAGAAGTAAGGAGAGAACAATAATTATCATTGTTCTAAGACTTATTAACAAAAGACTTCATAGCTCAGTTGGTTAAGACATTGGATTTGTAACATGGAGGTCGGGGGTTCGAACCTCGGTGGTGGCATAATTTTTATCTTTGTTTCTGAGAGGGCCAACTGAACATGCAAATATATGTACATATATAAATTCAAAATTTGAAAGGATAAGAACGTACATATAAGGAAATAAAGAAAATATATGTATATATATGAGAATATATAAATATATGCATAAATATATGTTTGTAAAAGATAAAATTCAAGATAAGGCTACAGTCAATGAAATATGGCAAGAACCAAATAACGGTGCAACATCGTTTGAATTTTGAAAATAAAACGAAAAATGTGCGTATATATATACGCGTAAAATGGTCGGTAGAGGAATTGTATACATATAAGAATATTTCATGTGAATAAAACAGTTAAATAAACTCCAGAAATTCAAAAGTTCGAAAATCAAATTTCTACGCGAAAACAATTCAAACATTCGAAATTCAAATTTGTGCGCCAAAACAGCTTGCGGGACCCAATTCTGACTCAGCACTGCGTTTACGATAAGATTTGGTTAGATTCATCTACAAACTTGGACTATTTTCTTAACTGGGTTCAATGATGACTCAGCGCTGCATGTACGATAAGGTCTTGAGCAACTATAAATAAGACCCTAGACCTAACCCTGAACATCATAATTCAGTAGCTACGCTGGGGCTCTGCCATGGCTCCCTCTCTCTTTCTCTTCTCTAATCTATTCTGAAATTAAAATGTTAGACTAGGAGGATTATGAATTCATATCTGGAAGAGGGAATCAATGTTAATAAAGAATATTATTGAATCATAAAAGCAAGGTAAACCTCTAAGAACCAATCTATTTAAATTATTTTTCTTTCCCTTCTCTTTTCATGAAATAATAAATCCATGGTTGTTAGTCCGTGAATCAAATTAAAGGGAAAAGGAAAACCATGGATGATAGAACGGATCAGATCCAAAATTTGGGGAAAGCTTAAAGGTGAGTGGGTTTAAGCTATAGTTTTTAGATAATGTTATGACTATCGTTTAGCATTCTTCTTTTTAGTAAATTGTAAAATGGCCAGTTTAATTATAAATTGCTGTTGTAACGAATTGAAATGTTGATATGAATATGTCAGGAAATTCCTATGTTGTATTGGCTAAGTTATTGAATGTTTACATGTTGGAGAAAATAAACTTGTTAGGATATGAATAGCCAATTCAGTGATTGTAATTACATGCTTTACTTGGGACATATTATTGATTGAACGACATGTTAAAATAATTAACCGATTGAATGTTTACATGTCCTGGTAGAATTAAACATATATTGAAAATGACATGCGACAAAATATAGGCAAAAGTTGGACGACATGTAAATTAGATTACTATAATCTATATTACAGTAAAAAGGATAATATGTCTAAAATTTTCATGTAATGAACATAACATATATTATGTTTTGAGATTTTAATTTGGAAGCGCAATTTGATATAAACATAAGTGATTGAATGAAAATGAATATGCCTAGGATTACAATTAGAAATTGTAAATACAGTTATAGCACGTGGTTAGGTTGCATTAGTGGTGGAAGTCTGCCCGGACCCGACTGGCATATCCAGCAGCCACTAGTGTTGAACCTAATGTGAGAGGCCTAAGTGCAAGAATTAACAACATGTGCTAAGACACGAAGTTAAGTCAGCTTGTGGTAGAAGTTTGCCCGGACCCGCCCGGTAAATCCAGCGTCCACAAGTGTAGGCTTAATGTGAGAGGTCTAGTGCTTATATATTAATAAATATATGTATATAACAAGATGTGAATAGACAGCAAGGATGATAACTAAATGTCTAACTCAGAAAATAAGAAAGGAAGGGATGTAATGAACTGAGTTAGTGTGATAAGAGGGAAAAGTGATGTATTTCGCTAAATGACTTATTTCTGAAAACGTTGTTGCAAGTAAGCTACAATAAATATAGAAAAGTAAAAAAATTACATGCTACCACAGATTTAGATGGGAAAACGTTATGAAAATAAACCATTGGTTCCTTCTATCAAACTGATAAGGTGCATGAAGTGTTTTCCTTAATATAATAAGGAACATATGTTACAGAGAATGAAGAATAATGGTTTACAATAGTAAATGGTTTAAAATGGGAATGATAATAACCTATTATAAATAAATAACGTTAATAAAAATGTTGTATATTAGGTAGTCTTGTCCTAGGGACAAGTGAATATTATAACTTAGGTTATAATAAACTAGTAAGGGAATGGGACAACTGGTGAATTAAGTTAAGTGACACTTAATTGTAAATTAAGTAATTCAAAAAGGGGAAAACCTAAAACCAGTTAAGAAAAGGGGGAAAATATATTGTACTTAATTATAAATGAAGTAGTCCAGGAGTCTGAAACTCGTTAATAAGAATAACATGTTTAGAATTGGCCTAGGGACAAGGAGAAATTATAACATTGGTTATAATAAATGGGTAGAGAAACTTTTTAATGGCCCATAGTTAATAGAACTAAGTTAATAAGTAACAACAGTAAGTCGTATTGATGACGTATAGTGGAATTATGATTAAATGAGAAAGGATGTGGAAAACTTACGAAATGAAATAAGTTATATTTAATCATAAATGGTAAGTGACATGTTAATTGGAAACATGTGAATTAGATATACTTAATTACATATTAAGTAAAACATGTTATTGAAATCAAACAAGAATATAAAAGGGATTGTGGATAACAGACCTTGGGCCACAATCTAGAGAATAACATGTTGTAAGCTTATTAATAAATTTAATGGATTAAATTGTATGACTGAAATTAATAAGCAAGAGAAACTTGGTAATTTGAATAAGAATTCAATATGAATTGGAATAACCAAGTTAACTGGAAACCTGGTGAGATGAGACAAGTGCGTAAAAGAATATTTAGACGTAGGGTCTAACAACATGCTAAAGTAAGGAGCTAAGACCAATCCGTACGGATGAGGGTGAATAACCCAACAGGTTGATCATCGAGGTGCTATAAGGCACGAGGGGAGCGAACATTCATCTGATTGTTTGACGGCTCCAAAGGATTGGAAGGGGAAGCACGCGGCTTCCAGGGATGTATGGTACTCTTGGTATTCCTCTGTCAGTGGCAGATGATCCGCCTGTACTCACAGAGGTTAGGTCTGCGTAGGTGAACCAATGAGTATGCCTTGATTACAATAATAAGGGGCAATCAAAAGACTAAGATGGACCAGCGTGATTCGGCGAGACCAGTTAATGCCCTGTGATAGCAGCTCGTTGTCTACCTACCATCTTCAGTCAGTACGTAAAGCGGAAAGGCAGAGAACTCCAAAAGACCATATACTTTGCTATCTAGTTATGAGTGAGGTTGGCCAATAGGTTTGAGCGGCATAGGGGGCCGGGGTTAAGTTCTCATTCTTGATATTCTTGGGTGCCTTTCATTAGTTGAGGGAGGGGTCTAGTGAGACCATAGCCACTGTGAAAGCAGACCTTGGCATCTGCAATCGGTAGATATCTGAAAGCTCCCGACCGAGTTCCGTGTTTCTTGATTAGCCCTGCCACGAGACTTGGGCGCACATATAGAGAACATGTGCAATAGACATCGAGAACGATTGACAATACGTAGTAGGAAAGTCTAGGTACACTCATGTCGCTTTGGGTGGTGTATCATAAGACTAGAGGGCATTATTTGAGGGTGGAACCTAATTCGATCGAATGGTTCAAAGATGGCAGTCCAAACGCTTACGTAATATATAAGTAGTGGTGCTTTGCAGACGTAGCGTTGATATATATATACAGAAATTCGTGTGACGTTCGGGCGTACTGTAACACCCCAAAAATTCAATAACTGTGAAATTAACAAATTAAAGTATAATTAATTTGAAATCAAAGAATCAAGGGAAACGGGATACGCCATTGCGTTCGTCTCGGAAAAATACGCGAAATAGAGTCCGAGTTTTCGAAAAACGGAGTCCGTATGAAGAAGATATGGCCTTCGGAAGTTTTGAATTAAATTTAAAATTCAAACAGAATAAAATAATTAAAAATCGGGCCCAGTGGGCCAGGGCGGATAAACACCCGCCTAGGCCACCCAGGTCGACTGGGCTGTCGACCTGGGCTACCCATGTCGACAGGGCTGTCGACAGCCCTGTCGACAGGGGTGTCGACCTGGTCGAGCCCAGTCAACCTGGCTGGCCAGGTCTGTGTTTGGTCGAATTTCTGTGGTATGCTTTGTCACTAGGGCTAGGTGGCAAGTTTTTATTGGTCTCTCTTCCTAATGAATGGCTATGATCAATCCTAGCAACATCAATGGTCCTAATCAATTCCTAACCTCTATATAAACAACCCTAGACTAAACCCTAATCTATTCATTCAAATTAAGAACATAGCCGCCATGTTGCTGAGGAACGACTAAGAGTAGCCGCCAACTAGAGAGAGGATTAGGAAGAAAGTTCTAAAACCTAAAGCCAATCAATTCAACAAAGTAATCATATCTCTTAATTAGAGAATTCGCCGCAACCATTGTAAGTAGAGTATTACTTTGGTATGAATAAACAACTGTATTGATTTGTATGCTTGAATTGGGATAATCAAGTAATTCATATTTGTGCAAAAATTATGTTATTCATTATAAAGAACTACATGCGGTAGTTCTATGCAAGTATACGTTTGGAATATTGCGCAAATTATGTAATCTATGTTGAAGCTACATGTATGTAGTTGATTGAAATTCATGCGAGTTTGGGGCTTTGTTATTATGCCATCATGATGTATATTTTTGTGCCTAAATCATTTTGCAAGTAATTGAAACAAGTTTGGTTGTTATAGTTCATATGAAACTATGTTGGAATTTTGACACCATAATCCATGTATTAAGTCATGCTTTTGCAAAACTTATGAATATGGCTAGGCTATGAATGATATTTGGCATAATTGAAATCTATGATTAAGTCTATCTTGTTTAAAAGAATTATATGATGACATATGTGAGACATGGCTAGGTTAGACTCAAAAATCCCTTTTTGCAAGTTTTAAAGCAAACACCATGTTTAGGAATATTTATGCATAAGTATGTTTATACCATCGTTATGTGATTAGACTTAAACCATGATTAAGTTGAACTATGCTTTTGTGTTGGTAACAAAGTATCCCCTTTGTAAACATGTAGAAACCTTATGAACATGACATGTTTATATTTATGCCATGAACAAAATTTAACTTTACTTATGCCATGCTTATGTTTGACATTATGCCATGTTTATGCCAAAAGTATTTATGCCATGCTTATGTTTGACATTATGCTATGCTTATGCTAGAAATATTTACGACATGCTCATGTTTGACATTATGCCTAAATAAGAATATAGGTTCATGTTGTAGTTAAACCTATGCAAGTTCACATGCTTTGATTCATGTCACCTACGTTACCACTATGCAAGTACACCAACTTCTATTTTGTATTTCCAACGTCGTATTGCAAGTTCATGCGCTCACCTTCCCCTCTTTGTGTTTATGCCATAAGCCTCCCCTTTTCGCATGGCTAAATTGGGCTTTAAAAGGCTAAGCCCAATATACATATGAACGGACGTGTAAGACGGGGGAAAATAACGTTGGGTTAAAATTAATTAATGAATGAAAACATAAAATAGAAGGGCCCAAATTCAAGTATTGGTTGGGCCCATGTTTGGTGTAACCTTTACACCATTAACTTAATAATGGGCCGCAAATATTTACATATAAATAAAGAAGAATGACAAGATATGTAAATGTAGAACATACGATGTGTTTAACCCGAGGTTGGATTGAGTTGTGATGTAAACCTACCCGGAACCGCCCGGCTGTCCAGTAGTCACAACAATACCTATCCAATGTGGGAGGTTAAACATGGAGCCCAGCAAGGACCCGAGGTTAGACTGAGTTGTGGCGTAAGACTGCCCGGAACCAACCGGCAACAGGCAGCCACAACAATACCTGTCTAATGTGAGAGGTCAGGGCCTTAATAAGACAATTAAGGCTGAGTCAGGATTGTTAGGATTAAGTGAACTAAAGACTTAATCAAAATGGAACATGCTAAACTAATCAGACTGGTGGGGTTAGGTTAGGAAACACTTAACCAACTTAGCATGTTGGCTAGAGATAGAAAACCTAGTAACGGGGGGACCCTTTTCAGCAGTAACCCTAAAAGGTGTATCAGGATACCCTGAAACTAGGCAGGGTGGGGCACGATTACTGGGCTGATTGTAAGAGGTCAAAGCGACGGCGGTGGTGTAGCAGTGTAGGTTCTAACGGTGTGCGGGCGTGCACGCACTCCGGCGCAGAAAAATAAAGCACTGGGCACCAGTAGCATACCTGTGCATTCTAAGGTTGTGTCGGGCCGCTGCCATGGGACTTGATACACCCCATGGTGGGACCAGCATAGGTAACTACAACATCGGGGGTCGTAAGACACATGTAACTATGCGAGTAGGAGCCGATCATCATAGAATGGATCACATCACCCTGATTATGGGGTGCAGATTGGAAACTAGTTTATATGGGTTCAGAGATTAACATGGGGTACGATAGTATGTTCGACCCTAGACAACTTAACCAAGTTTATAGTGCTTGCCCACTTCTTGTTTATACTTATCATACCCAGTTCTTTATTCATAGACAAAATAGTACTAGACTTACTCAGGCTTTATGTCTGACTCTACTTTTCTTTCGTCTTCTTTCTTCGGTTCCCCCCCCCCCCAGGTCCTCAGGGAGGGAACACAGCAGCTTGACCTACCTCAACATCCAGCTTGAAGAAGAGAAATGTATTGCTAGGACTTTCCTGTTTTGAACTATGGCTTTGGACAACCACTATGGGGGCTTTTGCAGATTCTTTATGTTTTATCTATGCTTCTTTAAATAATGTACTCAAGACAGATTATGAAAGTGTTATGTTATGTTTTTTTTTTGGAAAGGATGTTGTTGTAACACGTATTTGACTTTATGAAATAAAAGTTTGTTGTTCTTCCGCTGTTTACAAATATGTGTTCTTATATCTGTCTTGTATATCTGTGACTTGTACTTATAAACCTCCACCAAAATTAGGGCATTCCCTTTGAGAGTGACCCTAACGGAGGTGGGGTGTTTCACTTGGTATCATAGCATAGGTTTACCAGATAAGATAAAAAGTTTTGAAAAATTATTTTCAAAAAGGAAATTTAAAGAAGCATTTTTAAAAGAAAAATATTATTTTATTTTAAAAAGGCAAAAGTCCACTCCCCAAAGCCGTAGGTACTATCTATTATCCTTCGTTTTGAATCTATCCTTTTTGTTTCAGCATGTCCCAAGAACTTAACTTGCCTGAAGGGGTGCCAATACCTGGTTGGTTTAGACGGTTCTTAGAAGCAAGGGCCACTCAGCCAGGTCCTACCGTTCCTCCTCCCCCAGCTGAAGGAAATCATCCAGCTGCTGCAGCACCTTTTCCTCCACCTCCTCCTAGGGGAAACACGTTCGCTAAGATATGTAAAGATTTTAAAGCTATGGGAGGAAGGGATTTCCATGGAACTGAGTCCTTCGTGGCAGCTAGAAATTGGCTGAAAGAAACGGAGGACCTATTCATCATCTTTGAGGTAGAAGATAGACAAAAAGTACAACTGGCGGTGTGGCTATTGAAGGGCGAGGCTTCCTACTGGTGGGAAGTCACTAATGCTGAAAGACCCGTGGAGACATGGGAGGACTTTAGGGCAAGGTTTGAGACCAAATTTCTCTTAGATGCGGAAAGAAGTTTGCAGTTGGAAAAATTCTTATTTCTTAAGCAAGGAGACAAGACTGTCAGAGAGTATGTGAATCAGTTCGATGAGCTGGCTAGGTTTGGACTTGACCTAGTCAACACCCCGCACAAGAAGGCTCTCCGTTTCGTCAAAGGGTTGAATGAGCCATTACACAGTTTGCCCATGACCCATATACCCATGGGAGCCACGTATGAAAGATTGGTGCAAATGGCATTGCTGAATGAGGAGGATAAGGCAAGAAGGACACAAAGGCAGAAAGCTCTCAAGGGAAGAAAGAGGGTTTGCAGCCCAAGAAGACAGACTTTAAGAAGGGCGGGAAAGGCAACAAAGAGAAGAGGAAGTGTAATTTCTGTGGCAAAATGGGGCACTAAGTAAAGGACTGCCGGAAAAAGAAGGCCAAGGAGAATGGTGGGTGCTTTTCATGCGGTCAGACAGGCCACAGGGCTAAGGACTGCCCAAAGAAACGAGGACAGGGGCAGGGCGCTGGATCCACCCCAGGGGCACAGGTTCATGTGCTAGAAGCGCCACCATTGCAACAGCGAGGTATAAATACTTCTGTAGAAAGCGTAATTTATCTTTATGATCACCCCGTTCGCACTTTATTTGATTCTGGCGCATCACACTCCTTTATCTCGTCTGCTTTAGTAGAATCTCTGCACCTAAGAACTAGTATGGTAGAGGACCCCTTAATTGTTTCAAACCCAATTGGGGGCCCAGCTCATTTGTCTATGATCTGTTTGGATTTGAAAATTTCTATTCTAAGTGTTGAATTTCAATGTAGTGCCTTTGTTTTGGGCTTTTCGGGGTATGGTTTGATTTTGGGTATGGATTGGCTATCCCGTAATGGGGCCATCCTTGATTGTGAGAAAAGGGTTGTTAGGCTCCTAACCCAGCTCGGTAATACTTTGGAAATTTCTTGTAATCCCTCGTATGCGGTTATGCTTAGTTATCTTGAATCGCTAGAGGCCTCTGTTGAAAATTTGCAATCAGTTAGAGTAGTCCGGGAATATCCGGATGTCTTTGAAGAGGTGAAGGGCTTGCCTCCGAAGCGGGAAATAGACTTCCGCATATATCTTGTAGATAATGCAAAGCCCGTTGCGTTGCCCGTTAGACATATGGCTCCACGAGAAAGAAAAGGGCTCAGTAAACAGATTAAAGAGCTTCTAGAAAAGGGGTTCATTAGGAGGAGCATTTCAGAATGGGGCGCTCCAGTGGTGTTCGCTACGAAGGCGGATGGTTCACTCCGTCTATGTGTTGACTATAGGGAGCTCAACAAGCTAACGAAAAAGAATAGGCACCCTCTCCCTAGAATTGACGATTTGTTTGACCAGCTTGTAGGAGCGTCTGTTTTCTCCCAACTCGATTTAGCAACCGGTTTTCATCAGCTAAGGGTGGCTGAAGATAGCATCGATAAAACGGCGTTCAGAACCCCAGACGGTTTCTTTGAATGGCTTGTCATGCCTTTCGGCTTGACAAATGCACCTGCTTACTTCGTGGACCTGATGAGTAGGGTATTTAGAGATTTCCTCAACAAATTCGTTGTGGTCTTCGTAGATGATATCCTTATCTTCTCAAAGAGTGAAGAGGAACATGCTCAGCACCTAAGGGCAATCATGGAAACTTTGCGAGTCCATCAACTAAAAGCCAAATTCTCCAAATGCCACTTTTGGAGAGAAGAAGTGAGGTTCCTTGGGCACATAGTATCCAAACAAGGGTTAGCAGTGGACCCTGCAAAGGTAGTGGCGGTACAGGATTGGAAGACACCAAGGAATGCAACTGAGGTCCGTAGCTTTCTAGGACTAGCAGGTTTCTATCGAAAGTTTATAAGGGATTTTGCGAAAATCTCAGCTCCACTCACGAAATTGACCAAGAAGAATCTAGTGTTCAATTGGGATTTGGATTGCGAATTTGCTTTCCAACGACTGAAAAGGGCTCTCACAACAGCCCCAGTTTTGACGCTGCCAGATGGGAGCAAGATGTTCAATGTTTATACGGATGCATGTGGGACAGGGCTAGGCGCCGTCTTAATGCAAGAAGGAAGGGTAGTAGCTTATGGCGGGAGGTAGTTGAAGGTGCACGAAAAGAACTACCCAACCCACGATCTCGAGTTAGCCGCCATCGTCTTTGCACTCAAGTCTTGGCGACACTATCTCCTAGGTGAGAAGTTCGAACTTTACACTGACCATAAATCGTTGAAATATCTTTTCTCGCAGAAAGATCTTAACTTGAGGCAACAAATATGGATGGAGTTTCTTGCCTCGTACGATTTCGAAATCTCCTACACTCCGGGCAAAGGCAACGTAGTGGCAGACGCGTTGAGCCGAAAGAAATTGACCCTAAGCCCGTTGTTTGTTGAAAGACAAAGCCTAGAGTTTATAGCCAGCTTCGACTTTAGGCCCTCCTCCGATTTCGTACCAGGCTTGTTAGCATCTCTCGAAGTGCGCCCAACTTTAGTGGATTCAGTAGGGACAGCACAATGCGAAGACCCTCAGCTTGTGGAATTAATTGATAGGTTAATTAGGGGAGAGACTTCGAGTCACCTCAACAGTTACTCCATCGACGATAGGGGTTTGCTAAGGCGAGACGGAAGACTATGCGTCCTACAAACAAAGGATTTAATAAAGAAGGTTCTCGAGGAAGCACATCACTCCAAGATGACGATACACCCAGGCGGGGATAAAATGTACAAAGACATAAAAAGGACTTTCTTTTGGAATGGCATGAAAAAGGACGTGGCAGAATTCGTTTCTAAATGTATGGTGTGCCAACAGGTTAAGGCGGAACAGAAAAAGCCTGGCGGACTACTACATCCTCTGGAGGTCCCGCAGTGGAAGTGGGATAGCATCTCAATGGACTTCATCGATGGGCTGCCTAGGTCTAGGAGAGGCAACACTAGCATTTGGGTAATAGTGGATAGGCTTACTAAAAGCGCCCACTTTTTACCAGTCAAAAGTAAAAGAACCACCTCATCCCTAGCATCACTTTACCTCAAGGAAATCGTTCGACTCCATGGAATACCATCTAGCATTGTTAGTGACCGAGACCCCATCTTCACCAGCGAATTTTGGCGGAGTCTGCAAGAAGCAGTAGGAACGCAGTTATGCTTGAGCACAGCATATCATCCCCAAACCGACGGCCAAACAGAGAGAGTGAACAGAGTTTTGGAAGACCTTCTAAGGCTATGCGTCCTTGACTTCGGAGGGACATGGGAAGACCACCTTCCTTTGGTGGAATTTGCCTACAACAACAGCTATCAAGCAACCATAGGAATGGCGCCCTTCGAAGCCTTATATGGAAGACCGTGCCGATCGCCCACTTGTTGGTGGGAGTCTACTGATAAGCTTATACTTGGACCAGATATGATCCGAGAGACTTCAGAGAAAGTAGACTTAATACGAAGAAGGATGAAGACGGCCCAAGACAAACAAAAGTCCTATGCCGACAAGAGGAGGACCGACCTTGAATTCGAAGTTGGAGACAGAGTTTTTCTCAAGGTATCACCGCTAAGGAACGTTGTTCGTTTTGGAACCACAGGAAAGCTAGCGCCAAGATTCGTAGGGCCATTCCCTATTATCGAGAAAATTGGGAAAATGGCTTATAGATTAGAGCTACCCGAGAAGTTGGCTGGAGTCCACAACGTCTTTCACGTTTCACATCTCCGAAAATGTCTACATGAGTCTGCTGAAGTGGTAGAGCCAAATATCCTCGAAGAGGCCGAAGTGGAACGCGAAGCAACCATAAGAAAAGTTCCAACCCGCATATTAGGAACGGAAGTGAAGAAACTACGCAACCGCGAAGTCAAGCTCGTCAAAGTCCAATGGAGCGACGCCGAGGGAGACGCGACTTGGGAAACTGAAGCTAGAATACGCACTGCCTACCCTTTTCTGTTAGAGGGTACATCCTTGATCTTTCATTTTCCTTAAGTTGCGCTTTTATCTATCTTTTTAGGTATATTCCCTCGACCGTATCTTTTAGGTAGAAACCCTTTGGATGGAAACATGAAATTGAAACATGTTATGTATGAATGGTTGCAAGTGGTTGCAAGTGATTGCTAGTGGTTGCTCGTGGTTGCATATACACACACAATCTAGGTTTTAGATCGGCTCAGTCACTTCATATTGCATATGCATATATGTTTGCATTCGTATATGGTTGAACTTTAATGTGTTGTCATGTGGATGCTGCATTTGTATTGAATGATTGTGCACTCATGTAGAATCATGAATAGGAAAATTTGCATACATAATGGATTCATGGCACTTACATAATTCGCATTAAGGAGGTCAACTGAATCAGTAGACCGCCTGATTTTGCATTAGATAAGTACATGTACACACACACTTTGCATATGATCATGAAGCATTAGAAGTCTTTTAAGGACGATGGATGCTCGTGTTTGATGGATGAGTAGATGGATGATTGGATGTTAGGATATACATTCCTCCTAACTTGAAGATTTCGGGGACGAAATCCTTTTAAGTGGGGGAGAATGTAACACCCCAAAAATTCAATAACTGTGAAATTAACAAATTAAAGTATAATTAATTTGAAATCAAAGAATCAAGGGAAACGGGATACGCCATTGCGTTCGTCTCGGAAAAATACGCGAAATAGAGTCCGAGTTTTCGAAAAACGGAGTCCGTATGAAGAAGATATGGCCTTCGGAAGTTTTGAATTAAATTTAAAATTCAAACAGAATAAAATAATTAAAAATCGGGCCCAGTGGGCCAGGGCGGATAAACACCCGCCTAGGCCACCCAGGTCGACTGGGCTGTCGACCTGGGCTACCCATGTCGACAGGGCTGTCGACAGCCCTGTCGACAGGGGTGTCGACCTGGTCGAGCCCAGTCAACCTGGCTGGCCAGGTCTGTGTTTGGTCGAATTTCTGTGGTATGCTTTGTCACTAGGGCTAGGTGGCAAGTTTTGATTGGTCTCTCTTCCTAATGAATGGCTATGATCAATCCTAGCAACATCAATGGTCCTAATCAATTCCTAACCTCTATATAAACAACCCTAGACTAAACCCTAATCTATTCATTCAAATTAAGAACATAGCCGCCATGTTGCTGAGGAACGACTAAGAGTAGCCGCCAACTAGAGAGAGGATTAGGAAGAAAGTTCTAAAACCTAAAGCCAATCAATTCAACAAAGTAATCATATCTCTTAATTAGAGAATTCGCCGCAACCATTGTAAGTAGAGTATTACTTTGGTATGAATAAACAACTGTATTGATTTGTATGCTTGAATTGGGATAATCAAGTAATTCATATTTGTGCAAAAATTATGTTATTCATTATAAAGAACTACATGCGGTAGTTCTATGCAAGTATACGTTTGGAATATTGCGCAAATTATGTAATCTATGTTGAAGCTACATGTATGTAGTTGATTGAAATTCATGCGAGTTTGGGGCTTTGTTATTATGCCATCATGATGTATATTTTTGTGCCTAAATCATTTTGCAAGTAATTGAAACAAGTTTGGTTGTTATAGTTCATATGAAACTATGTTGGAATTTTGACACCATAATCCATGTATTAAGTCATGCTTTTGCAAAACTTATGAATATGGCTAGGCTATGAATGATATTTGGCATAATTGAAATCTATGATTAAGTCTATCTTGTTTAAAAGAATTATATGATGACATATGTGAGACATGGCTAGGTTAGACTCAAAAATCCCTTTTTGCAAGTTTTAAAGCAAACACCATGTTTAGGAATATTTATGCATAAGTATGTTTATACCATCGTTATGTGATTAGACTTAAACCATGATTAAGTTGAACTATGCTTTTGTGTTGGTAACAAAGTATCCCCTTTGTAAACATGTAGAAACCTTATGAACATGACATGTTTATATTTATGCCATGAACAAAATTTAACTTTACTTATGCCATGCTTATGTTTGACATTATGCCATGTTTATGCCAAAAGTATTTATGCCATGCTTATGTTTGACATTATGCTATGCTTATGCTAGAAATATTTACGACATGCTCATGTTTGACATTATGCCTAAATAAGAATATAGGTTCATGTTGTAGTTAAACCTATGCAAGTTCACATGCTTTGATTCATGTCACCTACGTTACCACTATGCAAGTACACCAACTTCTATTTTGTATTTCCAACGTCGTATTGCAAGTTCATGTGCTCACCTTCCCCTCTTTGTGTTTACGCCATAAGCCTCCCCTTTTCGCATGGCTAAATTGGGCTTTAAAAGGCTAAGCCCAATATACATATGAACGGACGTGTAAGACGGGGGAAAATAACGTTGGGTTAAAATTAATTAATGAATGAAAACATAAAATAGAAGGGCCCAAATTCAAGTATGGGTTGGGCCCATGTTTGGTGTAACCTTTACACCATTAACTTAATAATGGGCCGCAAATATTTACATATAAATAAAGAAGAATGACAAGATATGTAAATGTAGAACATACGATGTGTTTAACCCGAGGTTGGATTGAGTTGTGATGTAAACCTGCCCGGAACCGCCCGGCTGTCCAGTAGTCACAACAATACCTATCCAATGTGGGAGGTTAAACATGGAGCCCAGCAAGGACCCGAGGTTAGACTGAGTTGTGGCGTAAGACTGCCCGGAACCAACCGGCAACAGGCAGCCACAACAATACCTGTCTAATGTGAGAGGTCAGGGCCTTAATAAGACAATTAAGGCTGAGTCAGGATTGTTAGGATTTAGTGAACTAAAGACTTAATCAAAATGGAACATGCTAAACTAATCAGACTGGTGGGGTTAGGTTAGGAAACACTTAACCAACTTAGCATGTTGGCTAGAGATAGAAAACCTAGTAACGGGGGGACCCTTTTCAGCAGTAACCCTAAAAGGTGTATCAGGATACCCTGAAACTAGGAAGGGTGGGGCACGATTACTGGGCTGATTGTAAGAGGTCAAAGCGACGGCGGTGGTGTAGCAGTGTAGGTTCTAACGGTGTGCGGGCGTGCACGCACTCCGGCGCAGAAAAATAAAGCACTGGGCACCAGTAGCATACCTGTGCATTCTAAGGTTGTGTCGGGCCGCTGCCATGGGACTTGATACACCCCATGGTGGGACCAACATAGGTAACTACAACATCGGGGGCCGTAAGACACATGTAACTATGCGAGTAGGAGCCGATCATCATAGAATGGATCACATCACCCTGATTATGGGGTGCAGATTGGAAACTAGTTTATATGGGTTCAGAGATTAACATGGGGTACGATAGTATATTCGACCCTAGACAACTTAACCAAGTTTATAGTGCTTGCCCACTTCTTGTTTATACTTATCATACCCAGTTCTTTATTCATAGACAAAATAGTACTAGACTTACTCAGGCTTTATGTCTGACTCTACTTTTCTTTCGTCTTCTTTCTTCCGTTTCCCCCCCCCCCCCTCCAGGTCCTCAGGGAGGGAACACAGCAGCTTGACCTACCTCAACATCCAGCTTGAAGAAGAGAAATGTATTGCTTGGACTTTCCTGTTTTGAACTATGGCTTTGGACAACCACTATAGGGGCTTTTGCAGATTCTTTATGTTTTATCTATGCTTCTTTAAATAATGTACTCAAGACAGATTATGAAAGTGTTATGTTATGTTTTTTTTTTGGAAAGGATGTTGTTGTAACACGTATTTGACTTTATGAAATAAAAGTTTGTTGTTCTTCCGCTGTTTACAAATATGTGTTCTTATATCTGTCTTGTATATCTGTGACTTGTACTTATAAACCTCCACCAAAATTAGGGCATTCCCTTTGAGAGTGACCCTAACGGAGGTGGGGTGTTTCACGTACGATTAGAGACTGCTATATTCCTGCGATGATACGGTGGAGACCGTGCAAGTGGGGTATCATAGGGTGTATCTCAATATTGAGAGGTAGCTACATATACTGTATTAGGTTAACTCACTTGGAAGTAAATGAGTATGACGTGTGTGTAAGCCTTGAGTGTTGTTAACCTAAGTAACCTAATAAATAAGAAAATGTGATTGAATGGTATATGTAATATTATCCAATGTGTATAGTTCAAATCTAGTCACCAGAACTTGTATTCTGACCCCCTCCTCATAACATACTCGCAGGTTAGATTGTGGCAGAGACATGGTAGCTTTGGATACTGGTTAGGCAGTATTAATAATACGGTAAGGCTATGTTTTGATTATACTATATTTTACCCTTTCCGCTGTGGGATATTTTACTAAGCTATGACATGTTTATGTCTCTGTCTTTTCTGTAGGATACCAAAGCAAACCAATCCGAGTTTCGATAGATTGGAGTTTTAAAAAAAAAATCGGTCTGTTGAAATTGGGCTTATTACATCTGGTATCAGAGCTTAGATTTAGAATTCCTATTTAAATAGTGAGTGAACGTATTTGTATTTTTAAAAATATAAATATATTATATATATACCTAGATCCATAGAGGAACCCACTAAATAAAAAGAGTATAATATGGTATGACATGGGATGTTTGTTTTGTGCACCAAAGGAATGAATAAGGAAATTTGAGACCCTTAGGAAGTTTGGTTGGGAAGTGTACAATATATTTTGTACAGAAGGAAAATAAATCTCATATGATTAGTATTTTGAAAAAAAATTGAATAGAGAAAAATGGACTAGGAATATATATAGTTGAGAGAATTGACCTTGGGGAGTGTTTAGGAGAGCCTAGAAAAATTGGAAACCCACTTTGAATCTAACCCCATTATTTATTTTTAAGAACTTGAGATTATAAAAGTTTGGCAAAAAAACGTTTTATGGTTTTTCCAATTTTTAATCTTAGAAGTTATAGTTTTAAAATATGTAAAGAAGTACATATTTAGTTTTAAAGTAGAATTCTCTCAGTAAAAGGTGCATATTATAGAGCATGTATAGCTAACTAGTTTTTCTAGTTATATTTCATACAAGAATTTATAATCAAGAAAGTTTTGAAGACTCTATTATTTTGATAATTATTTTTGATAAATTGTTTGAAAGAGAATTTTGTTGGGTGGACAAAATAAGTTGTAGAAAATGAGAATAGAGTGGATGTTGTCATCTTGTAGTAGGAGATTGAACTGACCTTATAGGTAAGAACAAGTCATAAACCCGATTAAGGAAAATAGTTATCCGTATCTACTCCAGTTTTGCGATTTGAAAAAAAAATTGCAAGATAAGACGAAGAAGAAAAGTTAAAAAAAAGAAAATTTTCTTATGTGGGATGTGCGTGGATAGGAAAATAGGAAATCTTTATACATTGTTTCATAAAAGCCAAGTACGGCTGGAAAAAGGAATATAAAAGAAAAACGGAAGGTGTGAAATTTTCCATTTTCCACTTTTTTGTAACATAAGAAATCAAATTTAGAAAATTAGATTTTTCTAAAATTCGAAAAATAAAGTTGGTTGGTAGGATTATGGATGCAACAATTGGATGAATTATGCTCTTACTCAGTAAGAGTATGGGAAAATTTGAATGAAAAAGCATTTTGATTTTCAAAATATTGCATTCATATAGTGCTGCCAGTATATCTAGGATGTGAGCATCATATTTGAAAAAGGATTTTCGAGAAATTTGCATACACATAGGAGGTACCGCTTAGGCATACATGCATTATTATGTTGTATTTCACTTTGCACAAGTGCACATTGTTTGCAAAAGATGGATGCACACATAATGGATGTATATTATGCGAGGGGTTAATTGATTTTACCCTTAATAAATTTCGGGGACGAAATTTCCTAAGGGTGGGAGAATGTAACACCCCGTATTTTTAAGATAATAAATTAAAAATAACTTAATCAAATAGTGAGAATTAAATAAAACGGACTGCGCCATTGCGTCCGACTCAGAATTCTGGTTAAGATAGACACCTAGTTTGCATAAAAAGGACAACATTTGAAGAAGTTATTAAGTCTAGAAGTTTGTATACGCACAAGTGAAATATATATATATACATACATACAAATTAAAATATAAAATAAAGAATAAAATAAGGATTGCATGTAATAAATACATGCACTGGAAAAAATGTAATGCATGCATTGAAAGAAAGAAAGGATTGGTTGCATGAAATGTAAATATATTGCATGCACTGATTTGCAAACATAACGCATTAACATTAAAAGAAAAAGATTCATGCAATGGTTTAATTTAAGTATTGTAACTAACATGAAAAAGAGAAGTAAGGAGAGGACAATAATTATCACTGTTCTAAGACTTATTAACAAAAGACTTCATAGCTCAGTTGGTTAAGGCATTGGATTTGTAACATGGAGGTCGGGGGTTCGAACCCGGTAGCGGCATAATTTTTATCTTTGTTTTAGAGAGGGCCAACTGAACATGCAAATATATGTACGTATACAAATTCAAAATTTGAAAGGATGAGAACATACATATAAGGAAATAAAGAAAATATATGTATATATAAGAATATATATGCATAAATATATGTATACAAAAGATAAAATTCAAGATAAGACTACAGTCAATGGAATTGGAAAGAATCAAATAACGGTGCAACATCGTTTGAATTTTGAAAATAAAACGAAAATTGTGCGTATATTTTTACACATAAATGGTCGGTAGAGGAATTGTATACATATAAGAATATTTCGTGTGAATAAAACAGTTAAATAAATTCCAGAAATTCAAAAGTTCGAAAATCAAATTTCTATGCCAAAACAATTCAAACATTCGAAATTCAGATTTCTATGACAAAATAGCTTGCGGGAACCAATGCTGACTCAGCGCTGCGTGTACGATAAGATTTGGCTAGATTCATCTGCGAACCTGGACTATTTTCTTAACTGAGATCAATGCTGACTCAGCGCTGCGTGTACGATAAGGTCATGAGCACGATAAATAAGACCCTAGACCTAACCCTAAACATCATAATTCAGCAGCTACACTGGGGCTCTGCCATGGCTCCCTCTATCTCTCTCTCTTCTCAAATCTGTTCGGAAATTAAAATGTTAGCCTAGGAGGATTATGAATTCAGATCTGGTAGAGGGAATCAACGTTAATAAACAAATATTATTGAATCATAAAAGCAAGGTAAACCTCTAAGAACCAATCTAATTAAATTATTTCTCTTTCCCTTCTCTTTTCATGAAATAATAAATCCATGGTCGTTAGGCCGTGAATCCAATTAAAGGGAAAAGGAAAACCACGGATGATAGAACGGATCAGATCCAAAATTTGGGGAAAGCTTAAAGGTGAGTAGGTTTAAGCTATAGTTTTTAGATAATGTTATGACTATCGTTTAGCATTCTTCTTTTTAGTAAATTGTGAAATGGCCAGTTTAATTATAAATTGATGTTGTAATGAATTGAAATGTTGATATGAATATGTCAGGAAATTCCTATGTTGTATTGGCTAAGTTAGTGAATGTTTACATGTTGGAGAAAATAAACTTGTTAGGATATGAATAGCCAATTCAGTGATTGTAATTACATGCTTTACTTGGGACATATTATTGATTGAACGACATGTTAAAATAATTAACCGATTGAATGTTTACATGTCCTGGTAGAATTAAACATATGTTGAAAATGACATGCGACAAAATATAGGCAAAAGTTGGACGACATGTAAATTAGATTACTATAATCTATATTACAGTAAAAAGGATAATATGTCTAAAATTTTCATGTAATGAACATAACATATAATATGTTTTGAGATTTTAATTTGGAAGCGCAATTTGATATGAACATAAGTGATTGAATGAAAATGAATATGCCTAGGATTACAATTAGAAATTGTAAATACAGTTACGGCACGAGGTTAGGTTGCATTAGTGGCGGAAGTCTGCCTGGACCCAACCAGCATATCCAGCAACCACTAGTGTTGAACCTAATGTGAGAGGCCTAAGTGCAAGAATTAACAACATGTGCTAAGACACGAAGTTAAGTCAGCTTGTGGTAGAAGTCTGCCCGGATTCGCCTGACAAATCCAGCGTCCACAAGTGTAGGCTTAATGTGAGAGGTCTAGTGCTTATATATAAATAAATATATGTATATAACAAGATATGAATAATTAGCAAGGATGGTAACTAAATGTCTAACTCAGAAAATAAGAAAGGAAGGGATGTAATGAACTGAGTTAGTGTGATAAGAGGGAAAAGTAATGTATTTCCCTAAATATCTTATTTCTGACAACGTTGTTGCAAGTAAGCCACAATAAATATAGAAAAATAAAGAAATTCCTTGCTACCATGGATTTAGATGGGAAAACGTTATGAATATAAATCATTGATTCCTTCTATCAAACTGATAAGGTGCATGAAGTGTTTTCCTTAAAATAATAAGGAACATATATTACAGAGAATGAAGAATAATGGTTTACAACAGTAAATAGTTTAAAAGGGGAATGATAATAACCTATTACAAATAAATAACATTAATAAAAATGTTGTATAATAGGTAGACTTGTCCTAGGGACAAGTGAATATTATAGCTTAGGTTAAAATAAACTAGTAAGGGAATGAGATGACTGGTGAATTAAGTTAAGTGACACTTAATTGTAAATTAAGTAATTCAAAAAAGGGAAAAACCTAAAACCAGTTAAGAAAAAGGGGGAAAATATATTGTACTTAATTATAAATTAAGTAGTCTAGGAGTCTGAAACCAGTTGGTAAGAATAACACGTTTAGACTTGTCCTAGGGACAAGGGGAAATTATAACATAGGTTATAATAAATGGGTAGGGAAACTTATTAATGGGCCATATTTAAAAGAACTAAGTTAATAAGTAAACAACGGTAAGTGGTATTGACGACGTAAATTGGAATTACGATTAAATGAGAAAGGATGAGGAAAACTTATGAAATGAAATAAGTTATATTTAAACATAAATGGTAAGTGACATTTTAATTGGAAACATGTGAATTAGATATACTTAATTACATATTAAGTAAAACATGTTATTGAAATCAAACAAGAATATAAAAGGGATTGTAGATCACAGACCTTGGGCCACAATCTAGAGAATAACATGTTGTACGCTTATTAATAAACTTAAATGAATTAAGTTGTATGACTGAAATTAATAAGCAAGAGAATCTTGGTATTTTGAATAAGAATTCAATATGAATTGGAATAACCAAGTTAACTGGAAACCTGGTAAGGTGAGACAAGCGCGTAAAAGAATGTTTAGACATAGGGTCTAACAACATGCTAAAGTAAGGAGCTTAGACCAGTCCGTACGGTTGAGGGTGAATAACCCAACAGGGTAGATCATCGAGGTGTTATAAGGCACAAGGGGAGTGCACATTCGTCTGATTGTTTGACGGCTATAAGGACTGGAAGGGGAAGAATGCGGCTTCCGGGGATGTAGGGTACTCTTGGTATTCCTCTTTGAGTGGCAGATGATCCGCCTGTACTCACAGAGGTTAGATCTGCATAGGTGAACCAATGAGTATGCCTTGATTGCAATAATAAGGGTCAATCAAAAGACTGAGACGGGCCAGCGTGATTCAGCGAGACCAGTTAGTGCCATGTGATAGCAACTCGTCGTCTACCTACCATCTTCAGTCAGTACATAAAGTGGAAAGGCGAAGAACTCCAAAAGACCATATACTTTGCTATCTAGTTATGGATGAGGTTGGCCAATAGGTTTAAAGGGCATAGGGGGTCGGGGTTAAGTTCTCGTTCTTGATATTCTTCGGTGCCTTTCATTAGTTGAGGGAGGGATCTAGTGGGACCATAGCCACTATAAAAGCAGACCTTAGCATCTGCAATCGGTAGATATCTGAAAGCTCCCGATCGAGTTCCTTGTTTCTTTATTAGCCCTGCCACGGGAGTCGGGCGCATATATAGAGAACATGTGTAATAGACATCGAGAACGATTGATGATACGTACGTGGGAAAGTCATTGGTACACTCATGTCGCTCTGGGTGGTGTATCATAAGACTAGACGGCATTAATTGAGGATGGAACCTAATTCGTTCGAATGGTTCAAAGATGGCAGTCCGAACGCTTACGTAATACAGAAGTAGTGGTTCTTTGCAGACGTAGCATTGACATATATACAAAAATCCGTACGATATTCGGGCATAGGATTAGAGACTGCTATATTCCTACGATGATACGGTGGAGACCGTGCGAGTGGGGTACCATGGGGTGTATCTCAATATTGAGAGATAGCTACATATACTGTATTAGGTTAATTCACTGGGAAGTAAATGGGTACGACGTGAGTGTAAGCCTTGAGTGTTGTTAACCCAAGTAACCTAATAAATAAGAAAATATGAATGAAAGGTATATGTAAGATTATCCAAAGTGTATAGTTCAAATCCAGTCACTAGAACTTGTGTTCTGACCCCCTCCTTATAACACACTCGCAGGTTAGATTGTGGCAGAGACATGATAGCTTTGAATACTGGTTAGGCAGTATTAATAATATGGTAAGGCAATGTTTTGATTATACTTTATTTTATCCTTTCTGCTGTGAGATATTTTTCTAAGCTCTGACATGTTTTATGTCTCTGTCTTTTCTACAGAATACCAGAGCAAACCAATCCGAGTTTCGATAGAGTGGAATTTTGAAAAAAAATCGGTCTGTTGAAATTGGGGTTGTCACATTAGCCGTGAAGTATCACCTAAAAATACCCATATATGACCTCTAATCGAGATAAAAATTTACATTCTATCATAAAACGATATTCCAGACACGATGGAAAAGGTTTCATCAAATTCTGAGATCGTTTGTGTAAATTCCTTTATAATTCATATATGTGAATTGACAAACATTCAAATTGTGTACGACCACAAATTAAATCCAATTAACTTGAAAATTAAAATGCAACAATTATAAATCATTATAGATTTAATAAAATTAATTTCGCTAAAAACGAAGTTTGTTATATAATCAGTTATTCTTATTTTCCAATTTAAATCGACAAAATGATTAAATAAAAACCGAGGCGTTTACGACTAATATTGTCACATACGACATCAGCTTACCACGAAATTTGGTTTTGTATAATAATTTTACGTTACGGTTTCAATGAAACTAATTCCATTGAAAATCGAGGCCGTTTGCAAAATTGCTTTTCTTAAGGCTTATATATAATATAAATAAAATATATTTAAATCCCAAAATAATCTAATTAAATAATAATAAATTATTATTATCGTAACTACCCAAATAAAATTATTATATAGCTTCAGATAAAAACCAATATGGATTATACAACTCAATGTCATCAATCTCGAGTTAAAACGGTATCCAAATTATATTAAAACCCTTTTAAATTTATTAAATAAACATTATCATTTATAAACGATTTCTAGCGACTATTTGAAAATTTGAATTCGACATAACTAACAATTTATAACATGAAATCTGGAATTTTCTCTTTCATTAGAAAATTACAATAAATAAGATTCAAACCTTTCTTGTTTCACATAATTCTGACTTATATCGGATCCTGTATATTCAATTAAAGTTCAAAACTCCATATTACGAACTACGGCGCAATTTCGAGCTCGTTTTATAATTAAATATAAATTATATATTCAACTTCATTTTTTTATAAATGAATTCATTATTAAAAACCATTAATGTTCTAAATATAATATTTAAAATAGAATTAAATATTCAAATTCAAATAATCGAAAATTTTGGGTCGTTACATTCTTCCCTCCTCCCCCCTAAAAGAATTTCGTCCCCAAATTACTAAGGTAGGAAAAATATTACAAACCCATTCACTTGAAAATCCAATTTATTTTAAATCGAAACCAATTCATTATGGTAAATAAAAATTTCCAAAATATCAAAAAAATTCGAATACATTAATTTCCTGGAAAAATTCGGTAGAGTCTACCCTGTATGGAGGGAAATCTACGATATCGCAGGAGCAAATAATATATATACATCGACCTACACAGTCGTAAAACAAAATTCAAGCCCAAAAAAAATATTTTTGTGTAGGCGTAACTTTTACGAGCTCTATTGAACATAATTGCTCAATTCATTACGATCTATTCAACCAAAATCAATCCTCTAACCATCTTACACCTTTACTTAACTCAATTCAACATATAAGTAACCAATTCATGAAATTCTCAAATAATATTTCATTAATCAACCAGTATAACAACACCAATTCCCACAATCAAATATGAAGCACCAATTCATTTGCAAATACAAGGTTAAATCATTAATTTGGATTCACATATAGTTTCATTCCAGTTTACTATGTTGAAATTTACTTTGCAATTCACTCGATTTTATTTTAAATTGTTGATGAATTATATTCAACCAATCTAACAAACAATCAACAATTAATCAACAACTAATGCACAATCAACTCTCAAATCAATTGAATTTACATTAAACATTAATATTTACTTTGGTTTAACATATTTGAACATCAATCAGTTATTATTCGATTGATTTCTATTTAATATTATTCATTTAATCTCCAAATTCCAAATTAGCTTTATTTAGTTTCATTATCATTCTTAATTTAACTACACTTAACAAAGTTAAGTTCCAATTCTAAATCCAATTAACTAAGTGAATTTTTTAACCAAATTCTGATTCATTCAATCTCATATTAAAATTCTTATTCACAAACTCTATATGTGAAATTTCTTCTAGTTATATTAAATCATTCCAATTCATAATCCAATTTGAATTTTATTCAGATCAACCAAACAAACCAACATCTTAATAATTTAATAAAATTATTTCTTTTTTATACAAAAATATATTTTGGGTAAAATTATTTCATTCACTCTCTTTATAAAATGACATTATGCTCAATGTCAGTTCAATGCTTCTCAACACTTGAACCGATCAAACAACACAATACAAAACATTTGTATATAAAATCTACAAATACACTCTCTCATATGTACACTCAACTCAATCTACGGTATTATTAATCCCATCTCTATCGAGTTACGCCACAGAGCCAAGGTTATTACTAAACCTCTTGCTCAGATACCACTATAACGACCTGGAGGAGCGACGCTCAAATTCCAACAATAATACATGAACTCGTACTACTTGCCAGAATTCAAGTGTCGAAAACACCAGATAGTTAATAGAAAGAAATTAGAGGGTGAGATAAGAAAGAAAGAAAGAAATATTATAATATAAGAAGAATGAGAACCAATCCAATGCAGAGTCTCACATCGCAGCTGAACAAAATATAATATAGAAACAAATCTTTATAGAGAGCTTGAAATAAATACTAATAATCATTAGAGTACATCAACACATCTGGATAGTTATTAAAATTTGTCCTCATATATAATCACATAAAGGAAAAATACTATATAATATCATATGTATGAACTCTTCCACCTCGTCTCTACATAGCATCCGATAACCTGAACCTATGAAACTCGGTCTGATCTGAGCATTGCAAAGGCCAGGATTAGTTTGGTGAACCAACGTGAGAAACTCACTAAGTTTATAGGTATCATCCAACTTGATTTTAAAGTCAAAATCTTTTTGAAAAAAAAGTATAATTGTAAGACCGATCCACACATAAACACAGATGGTTTTTGCCTATGATAACACAGAGCATTTTTTAAATCATATCTCTTTTAATATTATAATAGTGTCTAAATAAAGTAAATAGCAATCTAGTAGAACGCTTGCATCTCTCGCCCTATATATATAGTATATAATCAAAACTGTGGGTGCTTATTGGATAATGGATTCCAACTGGTAAGGTATTGGACCTGTAACGGCCCTACGGATTTTTAACCCCGAAAATCGACACTAAACACTATGTCGACTATTCAAGCATCGAAAACACCAGATCGTTATTGAAATAATATAGAGGGTGAGACAAGAAAGAAAGAAATATTAGAATAGAAGAAGAAGAAGAACTACACAGAGTCTCACATCGCAGCGGAACAAAATATAATATAGAATTAAATCTTTACTGAGAGCTTTTAAAAATACTTACAATCATCAGAGTACGTCAACACATCTGGACAGTTATAATGGTTTGTCCTCATATATAACACATACTAGAATAAATATATATCATACGTCTGGACTCTTCCAACTCGTTTCTTCATTGCATCCGATAACCTGAACCTGTACACTCCGGTCAAACCCGAGCATTAAAAACGCACGGATCAGTCTGGTGAACCTGAGTGAGAAAACACACTAAGTTTATGGGTAACATCCAACTTGGTTTTAAAGTTAAAATCTTTTTGTAAGAAAGGATAATAGTAAGACCAAATCCACACATAAATACGGTTGGTTTTTACCTTACTATAACCCAAATCGTTTTGAAAGAATATATCGTCTGATATTATAATAATGTCTAATATCAAGTAAATAACAATCTAGTAGAACGCTTACATTTCACACTCTACATACATAGTATACAATCAAAACCGCTGGCTATTATTGGAGAATGGATTTCCAATTATGGAAAGGTATGGGACCACCTTCCGACAATGTACCTCCGGGGATGAATACTGTGACGACCCGATATCCCGTACAGACGGAGACAAGGGTTACCTTTGGAATATAACACATAAACAGATAACAGCAGAGCAAAATTAAATAAATACACCAGATAATGAACAATAGAATATACTGGATAAAAGTATCATTAGAGTTACACAGTATACAGGATCTTACTTAGTACAAATACAGTTCAGCTATACATAAATGTCTACAGCGGAAATAAACAAAATATGTACAATAGGAGCTGAACAGCATAAAAAGAGATAAATGATAGAATCCATCTTCAGCTCCAGCTATCCAGAAAGAACCAGCTAAACCTGAATACAAGGCTGCCCGTGTAGAAAAAAAAATAGGCACCCGAGTTTGAGAGCGAAACAAACTACGAGTCAGTCATGGGACTGGTATGAGATATCTACTCAACACACATATATATATAATTTGGCTAATCACAGGACCACGCCACTTTCATTGAACGGGTTTTCTCCATTGGATTGCCAATGCTTTAAAACAAATCATTCTTTGAAAACAACGTTATGCTTTTTGTAAAAATGTAGCCATTATAAGGCTCAGTTCCCATAACGCAATGCAACGCAAACCGGAGGATAGAGTTTTATCTTATAATGGCCAAAATATGCTTGATACGAGTAAAACAAAGGCATTTGATATTATTGCTAGTGTTTATATGTTTTGAAAACAATTTCAAATTATAACTATCAATCATAGACAACATGAGCGTCCCATGCCACTATGTCGCCGTATATATATATACAATCAAAATCGCACAGTCACGTATTTGGAAATTGGATTTCCGTCATGAACCAAGGCAAAAGATAGTCCTTACCGAATTCGAGACAATCTAGCCCATGTCTCAGGAACAGCCGCAACTGCCCCTTGGATCGTCAGGGCCGGTCCACCGATGTGGATTATTATGCCTGAACAATACGTTTTCCCGCCCTTTGGGGCGTAAACGAGCCAACGAATGACTCCATCGGACCCGGATCTTCCGATCAAACCGAGGCGCCTCGCAACAGCAACAACCACATAGGTGAAAAGTATATAAATGTCAGGGCTGGTAGGTCATTGACACCAACCTAGCTAGAAAGAAACGCATGCCCTCCCTGAGGTCCTTCTCCCGTTTCTGGTTCATACTGGGGTGTGAGGCTCGCGAATTCACGTCATACACAAAGCTACGCCACACAGGCGGTGCTTTGTTCATCACTACAAGACTTTGCTTTTCAACAGAAGCCCTAATCATTTGCCACTTAGGCATGCCACACTAGCAATTCATGCCATGCGACTGATGTCCATCGGTATACAACCTCTGAGCTCGTGCGTTTCAGAGAAGGGCGTTAAGCAAAAGAATAAATTCTCCGCCGCCAAACATATGTATATTTAATAGAGATCAATCAACACAGAATAAAATCCAATGTCAGACACACAGTCCATTTGCTAGTCCGTTCTGGGTCTAAACGAAACCGGAGGCACTAAATACCTCGCAAACCCATCGATCACCACGTACGTCGGGACGATCACCACTCATTATCCATATTTCGGGATGCCTCCCAATCAGGACCTCGGTTACCATCCAAACGAGGTGAAGATCTCCGGTCTTCGACCACCGTCTTCATCTTCGACTTTAAATCATCGGTCAATTATTTGAAATGAGAATTAACTCGGCCTTTTCAAATAATTCACGTATATTTAGAATTTCAAATCAATTTATTTCAATGGTTTAATCATTCGACAACACCAATTTTGTTCTTTAATGTAATTTTCACACCAAACACATTCAACCATCAAATATCACATAAATCGAGCAAATTCAGTTTATTTCCATTCCATATTGTTTATGATATTTTATAACG
Organism: Allium sativum; assembly: GCA_030737875.1. Classification (NCBI taxonomy): domain Eukaryota; kingdom Viridiplantae; phylum Streptophyta; class Magnoliopsida; order Asparagales; family Amaryllidaceae; genus Allium; species Allium sativum. The sequence goes on from CM060924.1 coordinate 418,979,359, forward strand.
ATTTATCGCTATTTTTATTTATTTTAAAATAGCCAATTTATTCAAAACGACGCTTCGGGCCATAACGCAGCCGTGGCGCTGTTTTTCTTCAGATTTGATTTACACATATCTGAAAATCTAACCGTCGGATCTTCACAAAATTTACATCATTAGAAAGGTCTTTTCAAAACGAATCCAACGGTTCCAGTTTCAGGAAAATCCGACGGTCGGATCTCCCGGTACAATCGTTTGAAGTTTCGTTTTTAAAATACGAACTGCAGCGTCGTTATTCGATTAAATATAATTATATTTATATATATATATAAATATAATCGATTCTGGCGCTGTTTTTCTTCAGATTTGAATTAAACATTCCAGACAATCCAACCGTTGGATTTTTATAAGGTTGGTGCCGTTGGAAAGATATTTCCAAGGCGAACCCAATGGTTGCGGTTTCGGGAAAATCCAATGGTCGGATTTCCCGCACTAGTTGTTTGAAATCACGATTTCAAAACACGAACTGCATGGCCATGTTTCGTTTTAATTTTATTTATATTTACATATTTATATAAATATAGTTCACTCAACAATTTCAATATCGTTTTCAATTCAAATATTTCACTAACGCCTTTAAATTTTGGAAAATTTCGCCATAACCTCCTTTGTACGGGAGGGGCTGGGAAAATTCCCAAATAGCCACACGGGCGTCTCATGTCAAAAAGAAAAAGAAAAAGCCAAGCGGCTAGCCAACAGGCTCATAAAATCATCACCCAAACAAAACAGTAAAAGTGTACCTATTTGTCGGGCACAAAATTTTATTCCTCTTCTCTAGCCCCTTTGCTATAACCTGTTCAATAAATATGCATGTACATATATATAGTTCTTATCATTTATCATTTTCTATTCAACTTCATATTTGATTCTATTTGGTTTAAAAACACCATTCATTCTAATGTTACATGTATAGGCAAAAATAATATCATTAGCTAATTAATGAATATTTCAACTCATATATATTTATTTGAACGAGTGGCTATTTTTAACACTTCACATTTCAATAATTCGTATATATAATAAAAATGTGATTTTTATTGTAAAACAATTCATTTCAAAACACTATTATTTTATATAGTTTATATAGGTGATAAAAATAGGATTTTTATTATAAAACAATTTCTTTTAAAACGAGATTATTTTACATAGTCCATATAGTTGATAAAAGGTGATTTTTATTATGAAACAAGTTATTTCAAAATATGAATACCGTTCAACACATGAATTTCTAATCAACGAATGAATATCGATTCAACACACGAAGGTTTTCTATAGTTTCTATATATAGATAAAAATGTGATTTTTATATTTAAAACACGAATACCATTCAACACATGAATTTCTAATCAACGAATGAATATCAATTCAACACATGAAGGTTTTCTATTTCAATGAATAAATATAGTTTTAGCAAATGAAATTAATTCAAACACATGAATATTATTCAAAATTTCGGTAGCATAACGTCAGGGTAGTTAAAACCGGGACCGTCCCTACTACGACTCCTCGCTCTACCTTAAAACCTCGCGGTTTTTGACAATGGGGATCATGCATCTAGTTCGCACGCAGGCGGCATGTATATATTTATTTTATTTCCACAAACTAATCCTATGTGGTTTCAACCAAATATTTCTCAACCACAAACGGGTATTTTTCAACCGCAATCAATCAATATCAACCACAAACAATCCCAAACAACCATTCGATATCAATCAATTTTCACACCAATCACAACCAATAAATATCGTCCATGGTTTGTGGACGAGGGGCGTGTATATATATATATATATATATATATATATATATATATATATATATATAGCAATTCACTTCTATTTCAACACATATATAATTTTTACAACGCATATATAACTTATACATCGAACGTACAACTTATACAACGCTTATACAAGAGGTGTACAACGCTTATATAACTCACACATCGACTATATAATTTATACATCGTCGTTTTCCATATTGTTTATAAATTATAAATCTCACATTGGGTTCCACTCCACCAAAAATAGCAGAAGGCTCAGAAAAATACGCGGTCTCTTCTAAAATGTAGAAGACGTCTACACGGTCACGATGTTTCCTGTTTCATCGAATTTCGTTAACGAACGAAAAAGATATGATTTTTCAAAGTTTGCAACACTTTAAAGTGTGAAAATCAGTTGAAAATAAACAAGGTCGTTACCTCAGAAAACTGTTCGAAACTAGGGATCCACTTTTCGCACAAACCGGTGGACGATAGGAGGATCGCGTGGTGGTCCGGTCGGGTTCGGTGGCGCCTGGCGGTCGGGGCGGCGACTCAAAGCCGACGACTTTGAGGAGGTGATTCTCCTCCTACAGGCTACGATAAATCACGAAATGGGTATGGATTCAAAGAGGAGATCGAGAGCTTCGATATGGATCCAACCTCGCTCGATTTCGTTGAGAAACGAAAGAGAAATCTGACCGGGAAGAATCGGATGCCTTCCGCCGTCGATCGCAGCTGTTACGGGGGGTTTTTCGATTTTTTTTCATTTTTAAATTAATGAATGGAATTACGTGATTGGTCGATATATAATAATTCAAAATTTTGGGGTTTTCTTAAACGAACTCGAAATCAAACCCAACGACTGTCGTTCCTAGCGTTCTACCCCCATTCCGAACACAATGGAATATGTTTCGAGGGCCCATTCGAATGTTTCAGTCAGTTTTCCTTCAAATTAAAATATAAAATATTCAATATTTAATTTGAACGTACATTTCAATTTGCCAGGGCCACAAACTGATTCGAAAAATTCCAGAAAAATAAATCTAGCTATGTTTTGACGATACGGTCCCAACAAAACTAGTTTCGTCGAATTCTGAGACCGTTTGCGAAAAGGCCCATTTCTGGTCGATCCAATTTAACTGTAATTGACCAAAACACATTTTCCTTTTCCACGCTCACATACTAGCTCCAAAACTTATGAAATTTGAAACCTAGCAATAACTTCACATCCCGGATCCAACAAAAGTGGTTTCGTCGAATTCCGAGGTCGTATGCCATATGGCCAATTTCATGGGCTATATAAATTCCATAGCGACCTTTCTGAAAATTCATTCGACCATAACTTTTGCTTTCCGCTATGAAAATTCGATTTTTCAGATTCATTAGAAAGGTATTCACTAACAGATTTAAATATTTTTGGTTTCACTAAAATCCGTTTTGTTTTGCACCCGGTATAGTCCGACAAAGTTTAAATTCAATTTCTGAAACTGCAGCTGTAACACCCCACCTCCGCCAGGGTGGCTCTTGCAAGCACTCTGACTTTGGAGGGGCGTTTGAATCAGGTAACATGCATAATGATATATCAAGGCAGAACAAGAACATATGTATATATGTAAACAGAGTAAATAAGATAAGTAAAACAGCGGAAGATTTCAAACTATTTCAAAACAAGTCTGGTACACATAATGTCAACTTTCCAAATACACAAGTCTAGATAAAAACAACATCACTGAAAAACTGAAATACATAAGTACTATCCCCAAAATAAGTGATAACCATAGCTAGCTTCATGTCCAACCGTACATGAGCTAAATCCCACAAGCAAGCGATCAGAAATCCAAGCTAAGCTCCAATATTCCCACCCTGAGAACCAGGGGGGAAACGGAAGAAAAGAGGCGAAAGGAAAACAGGTCAGTCAAAAAGACTGAGTAAGCGCTACTACAATCAATGTAAACTGATAAAGTTAACTGGCATGAGAAGCAGGGATGAACATAAGGATAACAACATACTAGCATGATGATTAACTAACAAGGTAGATAGAGGTGTCATCGCATAATCAGGTTTAAGGTTTTTGCACCACAGGTGTACTAGTAAACTAACATGACTTGAATAAACAAGTATTGATCCCTTGGCCCAAGCTTTGGCCCAATAACATGAAGTGACCCTAATACGCGGTCCAACCAAACGGTCTAGTCGATCGGCTCCCTATAAGCCTACTCGTCACGTGTTGGTGTCAATACGGCCCAAACATAATTGTAGTCAGACTGTGCCGGGTCTCCCGTCGGGTGTATCAAGCCCTAGGGTGGCAACCCCTGGACACCATAAACATAAGTGCACAGTCTCGATCCACTGGTACCCGTGCATGTTTTCCCCGGCTTCGGACTATGTGCACGACCATAGTCCGCCCGGAACTACACCGGCGTACCACTCTGCCGTCGTTTTTTGGTCTCTTACCTCAAGTCCAGTAATTGTGCCCCCCACCCTAGCCTAGACCCTAGGGTCTTAATGATACGAACTTGGGATTACTGCTGGAGTGGACCCCCATTGCTAGGATTTTCTAGTGGGTTAAGTACGGTTTAACCCTTTTACTAATCATGGATTAACTTGGTTAAGTGTAACGATGAGTTCACGACTTAACCCTGATTAATCTACCAAGCCCAAATTGGTTAAGTATTAAGTGGACCATGACTTAACCCTAATCATGAGGCATTAAATAATTTAATGTGCCTTAACCTCTCACATTAGACCTTGTTGTGGTTACTAGTTAAGCCGGGCGGGTCCGGGTAGCTTTACACCACAACTTGGTCTAACCTCGGGTTCAAGGTACAACAAGACCAACTTCTCACATTGGGTCCTATTGTTTGTAGCAACTAGTTAAGCCGGTCGGTTCCGGGTAGGTTTACGCTACAAACTCAACCCAACCTCGAGTTGGTCACACTTATCTTTTCTAAGTGTCATGTCCATCATGTTTCCAAAACATGTTACAAGTTTTCAAGAATTTGGGTAGACCTAACTTAATAGGTAAATTCCCAATGGGTAGACCTAACTTAATAGGTAAATTCCCTATGGGTAGACCTAACTTAATAGGTAAATTCCCAATCTTATGTTTTTATGTCTTTTAAGTTTACCCAACCCCAAACGCAATCCCATCGCTTACATATCGCAATAGCGCATAAAGGATAGAAAGAGGGAACTTGGCATAATCATGACATAAAGGTGTTGAAGCCACAAGTTTAACATGGTGGCATATGAAATGCACATATGTTCATATACTTGCATATTACATTTTTAGGCCTCAAAAGCATGCATAAGACCAAACTTAGCATATTGGTGATACATGGTGATAAATGACATGTAGAAGTTGCCATAAGTTCGCATTTAGCCTCACATGCAAGTTATCATAAGGGATATGATAACTTACATGTTGCCAAAATGCAACCTTTAGCATAAAGCTTGAAGCTTTAGGCTCATAAACCCAAGATAAGCTTGCATAACATGATAACATGAACAAAATGATCATCCCAAACTTGCATAACATAACTTGCATATCATATGGCAAACTTGCATATCAAACTTGCATAACATAACATGATAAACTTGCATATCATAACATAGCAAACTTGCATAACATAACATGGCAAACTTGCATATCATAACATAGCAAACTTGCATACATAACATGATAGACTTGCATAACACATCATAGTAAACTTGCATATCATAATGATCAAACACAACTTGCATCATTCATTAACTTTAGAGTATAAATATGAAAGTAGAAAAGGGCTTACAATGCTTATGAAGACACAAAAATATGACAAAGCCCTTATGCAATCAATTAAACCCAAAATGCAAGCTCCAATAGAAAAACCCTTGAGTAAAAATGATCAAAACCCTTGCTTTATGATGTAAATATGGAAACTTGACTTGAATGCAAGCCAATGATACTCATACAAGCTTGAAAATATTTGTATGCATGGAAAATCTCTCATAGAAATTTATTTAGAATTTTATGAAGAGAGTGGAGGCCATGAGAGGAATGATTTTGCCATAGTTTAGTTACTAGAATGAATAATGATGATTTAGGGTTAGGTTAGGGGCTTATTTATAGAGATTAGGATTAGTTTTGGCCTTAGGATTAAACCCTAATTCCAATCTCAGCCCTCAAAACCGAATCTGGCCCTAAAACCCAACCAAAACCCCAAAATGGTGCACCAGGCAAAACTGCCCGGCTGAGCCAAGTCGACAGCCAAGTCGACAGGGCTATCGACTTGGGTCAACCAAGTCGACTCCCAAGTCGACAGGGATGTCGACTTGGGTGCTCTGGCGGGAATTTTCCCGCCTGGCCCAATCTAACCCTAATTTCCAAATTCAAACTTGAATTTGAAATCTGTTTTTACTTTGAATTTTTCTGAAAACTTCGTTGGGCCTTAATCGGGTCATACGGACTCCGATTTTCGAAAACTCGGACTCTATTTCGCGTATTTTTCCGAGACGAACGCAATGGCATAGCCTGTTTCCCTTGATTCAGATTTATAAATTAAATTCTGCCTCGATTTACGTTATATCAGGTTATTGAAAATACGGGTTGTTACATTCTCCCCTCCTTAAAGGATTTCGTCCCCGAAATCTCTAAGTTAGGAAGAACATATCCTACCATCCAACATCCATCTAATCAAAACATCATCCACGAGCAATCATTGTCCTTATAAGATTCTAAATGTTGTATGAACATATGCAAAGGTGTGTGTATATGTACTTATCTAATGCAAATATCATCAATGCAAATTATGTTAGTGAAATGAATCCATATGTATGCAATTCCTAACATAATGTATAACATCTATATGTGTGCACATAACATACATCCATATGCAACATCCATGTGATAACACAAAAATTTTCATCCATGAATAAGCGTAAACACTCATGCATATGCAATATGAGGAGTGTGTGAGCCGATCTAGTGCATAATGTGTATAATGCATCCACGAGTAACCACTTGCAAACACTTGCAACCACTTGCAAACATCAAGCATAACATGTTTCAAACACATGTTTCATCCAAAGGGTTTCTACCTAAGGTTCTCATGATAAGATTAACACGATATACTAGATAATCAAGACAAACATGGATAGCAAAAGATATGCTACAAAGAGATCGGGAAGATAAGCAGGATATACTCCTTTCGGATTACAAGAAATCCCTTCCTAACCCAACCCATATTCTATAAAAGCCCAAAAGGTTTAGTCAACCTAACGGACCCCTTCAAACCCTGACATGTATTACTAGCCAATAAGTCATACCTCCCGACAGAAATAGGACCGAGAATGGGACCGAGAGGATATACGTAAAAAGATAACATGCGAGTAAGTTCCATAGGAAAACAAAGATCAAGGATATGCTCTTAAAAAGGAGATATGATGCGCGTATCTAGCCTTCAGTCTTCTAAGTCACGTTTCCTTGAGTTTAACTCCACTGTGCTTTGACCGTCTTTTACCTCATGATTTCTTAGCTTCTTAACTCTTATTTCCAAATATGAGTTGGAACCCATTTCATTGTCGCCTCTCGTCTTCCTTTTTCACTTACTCTTCTATCATTCTTGGCTTAAACATAACTATGGCCTCATGGTTTCATGCAAGCTCTCCAAAATTCACTAGTGAATCCTGGATCTCGTTTACTTACTATAAAGTATTCCACGCAGCAGAACTTTTCTTGGAAATACCAATCCACGTTGCCAATTGCTCTTACTAACGTGATTTTCTATAACTCATGGTTGAACGAAATGAACCATCCACCTGTGAATGATAGGCCGTACTTAGATTCAGTTGCTTGCCCATGACTTCCCGTAGACTATCCCAAGACTGGCTGAGTCATGGTTACTAACTATCCTTTTAGGGAACCCCGTGCAACCGCTTTATTTCTTGAAAGTAAACTGTCGCTAGTTATGATGCAGTCCTTTCGCTCTTTACCGGAGTGAAATGAGCACTCTTCGTGAGTCTACCTACTATGACCCACATGCTTTTATTCCCTTTCTTGATCTAGGCAGTCCATCCACGAAATCCTTCGTGACGCTTTTCCCTCTTCCATTGCGGGGACCTCCAATGGATATAATAGCCCACCGGGCTTCTATGACTCGGCCTTTAACCTGTTGGCACAACACGCACCTTGGGACAAACTCGGCCACCTCCTCGAGTGATGTGCATCTTCAAGAGCCTTCTTTCTCTCATCGCGTCTTATCCATCCCTTGTCATCTATAGCAAGGTGACTTATCATCTCGCCTCGAGTCAACTTGTCCATGATCTCGACTAACTGCGGGTCTTCTTTCTGTGAAGTCCCTACTTGATCCAGAAGGGTAGGTCTAAGCTCAAGGGACGCTAACTAACTAATTAAACTGAGAGAACTTCTTACTTCAATTGTCCTCGTCGGAGCTTTTCGGTTTTGAACTGCGACCACTTTAGCGGGATCCACCGCTAAGCCTTGCTTAGAAACTATGTGCCCAAGAAATCTAACTTCTTTTCTCCAAAATGACATTTGGAGGACTTGGCTTTCAACTGATGCGCTCTAAGCGTATCCATCACCTCCTTGAGATGTCTAGCGTGTTCTTCCTCGTTCTTTAAGAAAGTCAGGATATCTTCTACAAAGACTATCACAAACTCGTTCAGGAACTCCCTAGACACCCTACTCATCAAGTCCACGAAGTAGGCGGGTGCATTAGTCAAACCGAATGGCATGACCAGCCATTCTAAGAATCCATCTGGAGTTCTGAACGCAGTCTTGTCTATACTATCTTCAGCTACTCTGAGCTGATGGAATCCAGTAGCAAGATCAAGAGAAAACAGATGTTCCTACAAGCTAATCAAACAAATCATCGATCCTTGGTAATGGTTGTCTATTCTCTTTGTTTAACTCACGATAATCAACACAAAGTCGAAGAGAACCATCTGCCTTGGTAGTAAATTCTACAGGCGCTCCCCATTCAGATATATTTCGTCTAATGAAGTTCTTCTCAAGCAACTCCTTGACTTGCTTTCTTAACTCTCATCTTGCGGGACCATGTACCTAACCGGCCACGTAACTATCTTGGCATTATCAACCCATACCCCATGAAACCGAGAATATAAGCATCACACGAGAACTCTACACTAAAGATATAGATTTTCAAATCCACGTAGATAATAGACAAATGGGCGGAAACCCCAATTGGATTTGAAACACACACGGGATCATTAACTAGACTAGTACTTAGGTGCAAACTTTCAACTAGATCAGATGAAATAAACTATGCGATGCACCAGAATCAAACAAAGCACGAACTGGAAAATCAGAAATATATACAAGGCTTTCAACAGAAATACTACCTCGATCGGGTACTGGAGCGGTATTGAGAGCATGAACTTGCCCACCTGAAGGTCTTGCACACTGAGTCTGACCTTGCCCTTGCTTCTTCGGGATATCTTTGCTGGAATGTCCAAACTCACCACAACGATAGCATTCACCACTCTTCCTTTTCCTCTTCTTACAATCCTTAATAAGATGCCCAACTGAACCGCAATAATGGCACTTCCTCTTGTCGTTATTGCCCTTGTTGTTGTTCCCCATGTTGCCTTAACTCTTGTTCTTGTTCTTATTGCCTTGACTGCTCTGACCGCTTGGATTACCCTGATTTCCTTTCCACTGGGAATCAGTCTTCTTGGCTTGAGTATCATTCATCTTGATCTCTTTCTTGTCACTCCTATTCTCTTCATTGAGTAGGGCCATATTCACCAAGCTCTCGAAAGTAGCTCCCAAGGGTATATGAGTCATGGCTAAACCATGTAATGGCTCGTTTAATCCTAGAGCAAAGTATAGGGCCTTCTTCTGAGCTGTGTTAACCAAGTCTAAACCGACCCGAGCCAGTTGATTAAACTTATCTATGTATTCCCTAATAGTCATGTCCCATTGCTTCAGTGATAGGAACCTTAGTCCAAACTTTCCCCGAAAGTCATCCCAAGTCTCAATTGGCCTAGTAGCGGTGGTGACCACCCACCAACGTGCAGCTTCTTCCTTTAGCAACCACACTGCTAATAAAACCTTCCTACGGTCATCTATATCAAAGAAGGCAAAAAGATCTTCGGTTTCTTTCAACCAATTCCTTGCCTCTACAAAAGTCTCTGTTCCAATGAAATTCTTGCAACCCATCGCCTTAAAGTCTTTGCAAATCACCGCGAGATCCTCTTGTGGATGCTGAGGGGGAGGAGGAAGAGGAACCTCAGCGACAGGAGGAGGAGGAACATTAACTACCGGAGGGGGAGGAGGAGGAACATCTGCAGGGCCGGCTTCGGTCGCCCTAGCCTCCAAAAGTCTCCTATACCAAACAGGTATGTGTACTCCCTCCGGAATGGCAAAGTTATTGGCCATACTGAAAATGAAGAAAAAGACAGATTCAGCATGGAGAAAAACGAAGGAATTTTGCTAATGGCTTTTTTGGGGAATAGCCTTTAAAATAAACTAGACTTTTCTTTGGAAAATACTTTATACTTGGTTTTGAAAATAGTTTTCCAAAAGTTTTAAAAACCTTTTTGTTCCTTCTCGTAAACCATATGCTCTGATACCAAATGTAACACCCCACCTCCGCCAGGGTGGCTCTTGCAAGCACTCTGACTTTGGAGGGGCGTTTGAATCAGGTAAACATGCATAATGATATATCAAGGCAGAACAAGAACATATGTATATATGTAAACAGAGTAAATAAGATAAGTAAAACAGCAGAAGATTTCAAACTATTTCAAAACAAGTCTGGTACACATAATTTCAACTTTCCAAATACACAAGTCTAGATAAAAACAACATCACTGAAAAACTGAAATACATAAGTACTATCCCCAAAATAAGTGATAACCATAGCTAGCTTCATGTCCAACCGTACATGAGCTAAATCCCACAAGCAAGCGATCAGAAATCCAAGCTAAGCTCCAATATTCCCACCCTGAGAACCTGGGGGGGGGGGGGGGGAGGGGGGGAAACGGAAGAAAAGAGGCGAAAGGAAAACAGGTCAGTCAAAAAGACTGAGTAAGCGCTACTACAATCAATGTAAACTGATAAAGTTAACTGGCATGAGAAGCAGGGATGAACATAAGGATAACAACATACTAGCATGATGATTAACTAACAAGGTAGATAGAGGTGTCATCGCATAATCAGGTTTAAGGTTTTTGCACCACAGGTGTACTAGCAAACTAACATGACTTGAATAAACAAGTATTGATCCCTTGGCCCAAGCTTTGGCCCAATAACATGAAGTGACCCTAATACGCGGTCCAACCAAACGGTCTAGTCGATCGGCTCCCTATAAGCCTACTCGTCACGTGTTGGTGTCAATACGGCCCAAACATAATTGTAGTCAGACTGTGCCGGGTCTCCCGTCGGGTGTATCAAGCCCTAGGGTGGCAACCCCTGGACACCATAAACATAAGTGCACAGTCTCGATCTACTGGAACCTGCGCATGTTTTCCCCGGCTTCGGACTATGTGCACGACCATAGTCCGCCCGGAACTACACTGGCGTACCACTCTGCCTTCGTTTTTGGTCTCTTACCTCAAGTCCAGTAATTGTGCCCCCCACCCTAGCCTAGACCCTAGGGTCTTAATGATACGAACTTGGGATTACTGTTGGAGTGAACCCCCATTGCTAGGATTTTCTAGTGGGTTAAGTACGGTTTAACCCTTTTACTAATCATGGATTAACTTGGTTAAGTGTAACGATGAGTTCACGACTTAACCCTGGTTAATCTACCAAGCCCAAATTGGTTAAGTATTAAGTGGACCATGACTTAACCCTAATCATGAGGCATTAATTAATTTAATGTGCCTTAACCTCTCACATTAGACCTTGTTGTGGTTACTAGTTAAGCCGGGCGGGTCCGGGTAGCTTTACACCACAACTTGGTCTAACCTTGGGTTCAAGGTACAACATGACCAACTTCTCACATTGGGTCCTATTGTTTGTAGCAACTAGTTAAGCCGGTCGGTTCCGGGTAGGTTTACGCTACAAACTCAACCCAACCTCGAGTTGGTCACACTTATCTTTTCTAAGTGTCATGTCCATCATGTTTCCAAAACATGTTACAAGTTTTCAAGAATTTGGGTAGACCTAACTTAATAGGTAAATTCCCAATGGGTAGACCTAACTTAATAGGTAAATTCCCTATGGGTAGACCTAACTTAATAGGTAAATTCCCAATCTTATGTTTTTATGTCTTTTAAGTTTACCCAACCCCAAACGCAATCCCATCGCTTACATATCGCAATAGCGCATAAAGGATAGAAAGAGGGAACTTGGCATAATCATGACATAAAGGTGTTGAAGCCACAAGTTTAACATGGTGGCATATGAAATGTACATATGTTCATATACTTGCATATTACATTTTTAGGCCTGAAAAGCATGCATAAAACCAAACTTAGCATATTGGTGATACATGGTGATAAATGACATGTAGAAGTTGCCATAAGTTCGCATTTAGCCTCACATGCAAGTTATCATAAGGGATATGATAACTTACATGTTGCCAAAATGCAACCTTTAGCATAAAGCTTGAAGCTTTAGGCTCATAAACCCAAGATAAGCTTGCATAACATGATAACATGAACAAAATGATCATCCCAAACTTGCATAACATAACTTGCATATCATATGGCAAACTTGCATATCAAACTTGCATAACATAACATGATAAACTTGCATATCATAACATAGCAAACTTGCATAACATAACATGGCAAACTTGCATATAAACTTGCATATCATAACATGGCAAACTTGCATACATAACATGATAGACTTGCATAACACATCATAGCAAACTTGCATATCATAACATAGCAAACTTACATACATAACATGATAGACTTGCATAACACATCATAGTAAACTTGCATATCATAATGATCAAACACAACTTGCATCATTCATTAACTTTAGAGTTTAAATATGAAAGTAGAAAAGGGCTTACAATGCTTATGAAGACACAAAAATATGACAAAGCCCTTATGCAATCAATTAAACCCAAAATGCAAGCTCCAATAGAAAAACCCTTGAGCAAAAATGATCAAAACCCTTGCTTTATGATGTAAATATGGAAACTTGACTTGAATGCAAGCCAATGATACTCATACAAGCTTGAAATCCCTTGTATGCATGGAAAATCTCTCATAGAAATTTATTTAGAATTTTATGAAGAGAGTGGAGGCTATGAGAGGAATGATTTTGCCATAGTTTAGTTACTAGAATGAATAATGATGATTTAGGGTTAGGTTAGGGGCTTATTTATAGAAATTAGGATTAGTTTTGGCCTTAGGATTAAACCTTAGTTCCAATCTCAGCCCTCAAAACCGAATCTGGCCCTAAAACCCAACCAAAACCCCAAAATGGTGCACCAGGCAAAACTGCCCGGCTGAGCCAAGTCGACAGCCAAGTCGACAGGGCTATCGACTTGGGTCAACCAAGTCGACTCCCAAGTCGACGGGGCTGTCGACTTGGGTGCTCTGGCGGGAATTTTCCCGCCTAGCCCAATCTAACCCTAATTTCCAAATTCAAACTTGAATTTGAAATCTGTTTTTACTTTGAATTTTTCTGAAAATTTCGTTGGGCCTTAATCGGGTCATACGGACTCCGATTTTCGAAAACTCGGACTCTATTTCGCGTATTTTTCCGAGACGAATGCAATGGCATAGCCCATTTCCCTTGATTCAGATTTATAAGTTAAATTCTGCCTTGATTTATGTTATATCAGGTTATTGAAAATACGGGTTGTTACAGCAGCGCCATTTCAGGCCTTGTTTATAATTATAATTAATTATATTCGTTTTCAGTAGTCGATTCAAACTCACTTTCCATTGCCATTATTTAAAATATTTATTTTAAATATTTAAAATCCCTTATTTTAGCCAATTTAAAAATTTTAAATTGGTTCAGATTTTCTGGGTCGTTACAATCTCCCCCACTTAAAACTTTTCGTCCCCGAAAAGGAACAAAGTTGAAAGTGGTTTGATAAATCTACAATCACACAACACAACAACCAATCCAATTGTTTTAGACCTTTCAAAAACATACTAATCAATTTCTATACTCTTTTTAAAATCATTCAGACCATAGAATTTAAAAGTGCACATCCATGGAAAGAAAATAACAACAGAGTAGAGAATTAAATGGTAATGCAAAGTAGGGTAAATGTACCTTGCACCAGAGTCAATCGGAGATATCCACCCGGCATCTAGGATAAGCTTTCTGAATGCTCTCCTCAGTTTCCCAAGTACAATCTCGCGGATCTCCACTCCATTGCACTTTGACTAAGCGAACCTTCTTGTTCCTCAGCTCTTTGGTTTCTTTGCCGATAATCTTTAGCGGCTCTCTTCTCACAGCCAATTCTGGAGTAATTTCAATGTCCTGTTGAGCTGCTTCTTCCACGATCAAGTCTGGATCATGAACGTGCTTTCGAAGTTGAGATATATTAAATACATCATGAACTCCAGGCAACCAGTCAGGCAATTTGACCCTATAAGCGAGAGTTCCGATCCATTCCAGAATAGGAAACAGACCAATAAATTTGGGTGCCAACTTTCCAGTTTTACTGAATCGAATAACTCCTCTCATCGGTGATACTTTCAAATACACGTAGTCGCCAACAGCAAAGGATATATCTCTTCTTCTCCTATCGGCATAGCTCTTTTGTTGGCTTTGATCGGCTAGTAATTGCTTCTTAATAAAATCGACTTTGTCGGCAGCTTCTCAGATCATATCAGGACCCAACACAAGTCTGTTACCAGGTTCGACCCAACAAGCAGGAGATCGGCACGGTCTACCATACAATGCTTCGAATGGCGACATTGTCAGACTTGCCTGGTAGCTGTTGTTATAAGAGAACTCAGCCAAATGCAGATGGTTTTCCCATGATCCACCGAAATCTATAACACAAGCCCGCAATAGATCTTCTAAAATACGATTCACCCTCTCAGTCTGACCGTCTATCTGAGGATGATAAGCGGTGCTCAAGTTCAACTTCGTCCCTAGCTCGACTTGAAATGCCTCCCAGAATTTGCTAGTAAATATTGTATCCCTATCACTGACTATACTGAGCGGCACTCCATGTAGTCTAACTATTTCCCTGAAGTATATCTGCGCCAGACTCTGAGCAGTTCTATTTGATCTGACAAGTATAAAATGGGCGGTCTTCGTGAAGCGATCTACGATCACCCAAATACTGTCATTCCCTTTTCTGGTTCTGGGCAGACCATCAATGAAATCCATAGAAATATGTTCCCACTTCCAACCAGGAACTTCTAGTGGTTGTAACAATCCAGCCAATTTTTGTTGGTCGCTTTTGACTACTCGCAAGTAGGGCATCGACTAACATATATCGAGATGTCTCTCTTTAACGACTTCCACCAGAATGTGCGCTTGATATCGTTATACATTTTACTCACACCCGGATGGATACTGAGCTTAGATTTGTGGCATTCATCAAGCACATCTCTTCTGAGTTCAGGAATTTCTGGGACACAAATTCGTCCTTCTAACCTCAGAATCCCTTCGCTGTCGAGCTGGAAATCCGAAGCATGGCCTTCACGAATTCGCTGACTCATTCCTTTAATAAATTGGTCGTCTTTTTGGAGAGCCGATATCTTGTCAATCAACGAAGTCGCAATGATAAAGCTGGCGATCATTTCATTCTTTCGGCTTAACGCATCGGCCACGACATTGACTTTCCCTGGAGTGTATAGAATTTCAAAATCATATGCTGCAAGAAACTCCAGCCAACGTTGCTGCCTCAAATTCAAGTCCTTCTGGGTGAACAGATACTTCAGCGACTGATGATCTGTAAACAGTTCAAATTTCTCACCCAGAAGATAGTGTCTCCAGATTTTCAAAGCGAAAACTATAGCCAATAACTCAAGATCATGAGTTACATAGTTTTTCTCATGCGGCTTCAGTTGACGGCTAGCATAAGCAATCACTTGGCCTCTTTGCATTAACACTGCACCAAGGCCTTCTCTAGACGCATTAGTCCAGACTTTCAAATCTTGATTGCCATCGATGATGGTTAACACTGGAGCAGTCGTTAGTCTCAACTTTAGCTCTTCGAAAGCCTCCTCACTTTCTGGAGTCCACTTGAACTTAGAGTGCTTCTTCGTAAGCTTCGTTAAATGACCAGATATCTTCGAAAAGTTTTTAACGAACTTTCGGTAATAACTAGCCAATCCGAGAAAACTGCGGACTTCAGTGGGGGTACTGGGCTGTTTCCAATTCTGAATAGCTGTGATTTTTCTTGGATCCACAGCGATTCCTTCTTTCGATACGACGTGGCTCAGAAATTTTACTTCATCTTGCCAGAAGATACATTTGGAAAATCTGGCTTTCAATACATTCCTTCTGAGGATTTCTAGAACCTATTCCAGATGCTTTTCATGTTCGGCTTTTGATTTAGAGAAGATTAGAATATCATCAATAAAAACCAGAACAAATATATTCAAAACCCCTCTGAACACTCTATTCATCAGATCGACGAAGTAAGCTGGAGCGTTACATAAGCCGAACGGCATTACTAACCAGTCGTAGAATAAGTCGGGGCCTCTGAATGCTGTCATTGGAACACACTCTTTGGCGATTCGAAGTTGATGGAAGCCTGTAGCTAGGTCCATTCGTGAAAATACTTGTGCTTCATTTAATCGATCCAACAAATCATCAATCCGCGGCAATGGATATTTGTTCTTTATCGTCTGTTTGTTCAGATGACGATAATCCACACATAGCCGTAGAGTACCGTCAGATTTTGGGACAAAAACCACCACTGCTCCCCAATCAGAGAAACTAGGTCTGATCAGACCTTTCCATACTAGCTGTCGTGTTTGATTGTCTAATTCCTCCTTCTCTTTCAAGGACATTCTTCGAATAGCGTGAACTACCGGCCTTGCATTCAGAATCAAAGCAATCTTGAAATCTATTTCTCTCTGCGGAGATAAGCGAACAACTTCCTCGAACACATCCGCATAGTTCTTGACGACAGGGATATCTTTCACCAGGTCGGGAATATTCTCGGTGCTTTCAGGGACCTTTTCTATTTGAGCTGGAGAAACATTCAAAGCTGCCCACAAGTCTTTTCTATTAGCATTCTGACCTTCACAGGGAATGGTTATATAATCACCTGATTTAATCTTCGCCTTTACGACTCTGTCGGCGCATTTAACTTCAACTTCATATTTGGTCAACCAGTCTAACCCCAAGATAAGATCAAACTCTTTAAAATTCATGACAACTGCGATGGTAGGAAACCGATAATGAGAGAAAGAAACCGGCACTCCACAAACCCAACTAAGATCAATGGAACTCCCAACCGGATTCTGGACAGTCATTGGTTCCTTGAGCTTCTTCAAATTCAAATCCAGCTTCTTGGCTGCATCCTTTGCAATAAAGCTTCGCGACGCGCCGGTGTCAAATAGTACTTTGACTGGAATGTTTTTGACAGTAAGTGTTCCTTCTAAAACATCAGCCCTTTCTTGACTAGCTGAGAGCTCAGAAGTTTCTGCTACCTCATTCACTTGAACTATTTCAGGCTTTCTGAATAGCAGGCAATCCTTTGAAAGATGACCGGTCTACAGGCATTGACTGCACTTTCTAATCTCTTGAAACTTCTTACCGGATTTGGACCCATCTTTTAATCGTTTCTTTAGAGATCTGCAACTTACCGAAAGGTGCCCTCGCCTATTGCAGTTACTGCATACAGCTGTCGTTACTAGTTCTTTTTCGGATCTGGCCCTTTTTCGATTGGCACTGGGCTTCTTACTGACCTCAGACCTCGTACTGGCTTCTGGAATATCAGCTTCCGACTCTTCTTTGTCACTAGAACAGACTTCTTCTTCGTCGCGCAACATCCCTTTCTTATGGAGATCTTCATACTGATAAGCCATATAAATCATTTCAGAGAAAGGAAACTTTACATTCCTCATCACACTATTCTGATATTTTCTTTGAAGCCCGTGAATAAATCTCAGATTTTTCCTCTTTGGGTCTTTAATCAGATGAGGAGCAAAATGAGAAAGTTCGTTGAATTTCTTATGATATTCTGGGATGGTCATATCACCTTGTATCAGATAAGAAAATTCGTCGCATAATCGCTCAGTCGCTTCTGGAGGAGTAAATCTTTCTAGGAAAATCACTTTGAATTTGTCCTAGGTGATATCACCTTCTGGATTATCCTCTATAACTGAATCCCACCAGAACAAAGCCTCGTCTTTGAGTGCCCAGGAGGCCAGTAATCTTTTCTGGTCATCCCTCAGCTTTAAACCATCAAAGATCTTTTCAACCGAACGAATCCAAGCCTGTGTCTTCATAATAGATTCTTCACCAAAGAACGGTATTCCACCCATATTTCGATATTTGATTAATAGGGCCTCAATATCCAGTTCTGTATTCCTTCTATTTCTGACACTCATTTTCTAGTACTTCTGCAAACAGCAGATCAAGTGTTAGGTCACAGAAATGATAATTTAAAATATAGAAACATATACTTCAATGTAAATGTGTCTATCGAGGTGTTATTTCATTCTGCTTTACTCATACTAGGATATTTCTGATCCTATCTGTATTGAGTTACCCGTCCTAGAACACTTCTGGTTCTATTTCTGACGAGTTCGTTCAAATGTTATATTGCAGAACTAAGCTTAACCAAAGCTCTGATACCAAATGAGACGACCCCAAACCCCGTACTGACGGAGGCAAGGTTATCTTTGGAATATAACACATAAATAGATAACAGCAGAACAAATTAAATAAATACACCAGATAATGAACAATAGAATATACTGGATAAAAGTATCATCAGAGTTACACAGTATACAGGATCTTACTTAGTACAAATACAGTTCAGCTATACATAAATGTCTACAGCGGAAATAAACAAAATATGTACAATAGGAGCTAAACAGCATAAATAGAGATAAATGATAGAATCCATCTTCAGCTCCAACTATCCAGAAAGAACCAGCTAAACCTGAATACAAGGCTGCCCGTGTAGATAAAAAAAGGGGCACCCGAGTTTGAGAGTGAAACAAACTACGAGTCAGTCATGGGACTGGTATGAGAAATCTACTCAACATATATATATATATATAATTTGGCTAATCACAGGACCACGCCACTTTCGTGGAACGGGTTTTCTCCATTGGATTGCCAGTGCTTTAAAACAAATCATTCTTTGAAACAACGCTATGCTTTTCGTAAAAATGAAGCCATTATAAGGCTCAGTTCCCATCACACAATGCAACGCAAACCGGAGGATAGAGTTTTATCTTATAATGGCCAAAATATGCTTGATATGAGTAAAACAAAGGCATTTGATATTATTGCTAGTGTTTATATGTTTTGAAAACAATTTCAAATCATAACTATTAATTATAGACGACATGAGCGTCCCATGCCACTATGTCGCCGTATATATATACAATCAAAATCGCACAGTCACGTATTTGGAAATTGGATTTCCGTCATGAACCAAGGCAAAAGATAGTCCTTACCGAATTCGAGACAATCTAGCCCATGTCTCAGGAACAGCCGCAACTGCCCCTTGGATCGTCAGGGCCGGTCCACCGATGTGGATTATTATGCCTGAACAATACGTTTCCCCGCCCTTTGGGGCGTAAACGAGCCAACGAATGACTCCATCGGACCCGGATCGTCCGATCAAACCGAGGTGTCTCGCAACAGCAACAACCACATAGGTGAAAAGTATATAAATGTCAGGGCTGGTAGGTCACTGACACCACCCTAGCTAGAAAGAAATGCATGCCCTCCCTGAGGTCCTTCTCCCGTTTCTAGTTCATACTGGGGTGTGAGGCTCGCGAATTCACGTCATACACAAAGCTATGCCACACAGGCGGTGCTTTGTTCATCACCACAAGACTTTACTTTTCAACAGAAGCCCTGATCATTTGCCACTTAGACATGCCACACTAGCAATTCATGCCATGCGACTGATGTCCATCGGTATACAACCTCTGAGCTCGTGCGTTTCAGAGAACGGCGTTAAGCAAAAGAATAAATTCTCGGCCGCCAAACAGATGTATATTTAATAGAGATCAATCAACACAGAATAAAATCCAATGTCAGACACACAGTCCATTTGCTAGTCCGTTCTGGGTCTGAACGAAACCGGAGGCACTAAATACCTCGCAAACCCATCGATCACCACGTACGTCGGGACGATCACCACTCATTATCCATATTTCGGGATGCCTCTCAATCAGGAACTCGGTTACCATCCAAACGAGGTGAAGATCTCCGGTCTTCGACCACCGTCTTCATCTTCGACTTTCAATCGTCGGTCAATTATTGAAATGAGAATTAACTCAGCCTTTTCAAATAATTCACGTATATTTAGAATTTCAAATCAATTTATTTCAATGGTTTAATCATTCGACAACACCAATTTTGTTCTTTAATGTAATTTTCACACCAAACACATTCAACCATCAAATATCACATAAATCGAGCAAATTCAGTTTATTTCCATTTCATATCGTTTATGATATTTTATAACGATTTATCGCTATTTTTATTTATTTTAAAATAGCCAATTTATTCAAAACGACGCTTCGGGCCATAACGCGGCTGTGGCGCTGTTTTTCTTCAGATTTGATTTACACATATCTGAAAATCTAACCGTTGGATCTTCACAAAATTTACATCATTAGAAAGGTCTTTTCAAAACGAATCCAACGGTTCCAGTTTCGGGAAAATCCGACGGTCGGATCTCCTGGTACAATCGTTTGAAGTTTCGTTTTTAAAATACGAACTGCAGCGTCGTTATTCGATTAAATATATTTATATTTATATATATATATATATATAAATATAATCGATTCTGGCGTTGTTTTTCTTCAGATTTGAATTAAACATTCCAGACAATCCAACCGTTGGATTTTTACAAGGTTGGTGCCGTTGGAAAGATATTTCCAAGGCGAACCCAATGGTTGCGGTTTCGGGAAAATCCAATGGTCGGATTTCCCGCACTAGTTGTTTGAAATCACGGTTTCAAAACACGAACTGCACGGCCACGTTTCGTTTTAATTTTATTTATATTTATATATTTATATAAATATAGTTCAGTCAACAATTTCAATATCGTTTTCACTTCAAATATTTCACTAACGCCTTTAAATTTTGGAAAATTTCGCCATAACCTCCTTTGTACGGGAGGGGCTGGGAAAATTCCCAAATAGCCACATGGGCGTCTCATGTCAAAAAGAAAAAGAAAAAGCCAAGCGGCTAGCCAACAGGCTCATAAAATCATCACCCAAACAAAACAGTAAAAGTGTACCTATTTGTCGGGCACAAAATTTTATTCCTCTTCTCTAGCCCCTTTGCTATAACCTGTTCAATAAATATGCATGTACATATATATAGTTCTTATCATTTATCATTTTCTATTCAACTTCATATTTGATTCCATTTGGTTTAAAAAAACCATTCATTCTAATGTTACATGTATAGGCAAAAATCATATCATTAGCTAATTAATGAATATTTCAACTCATATATATTTATTTGAACGAGTGGCTATTTTTAACACTTCACATTTCAACAATTCGTATATATAATAAAATTGTGATTTTTATTGTAAAACAATTCATTTCAAAACACTATTATTTTATATAGTTTATATAGGTGATAAAAATAGGATTTTTATTATAAAACAATTTCTTTTAAAACGAGATTATTTTACATAGTCCATATAGTTGATAAAAGGTGATTTTTATTATGAAACAAGTTATTTCAAAATATGAATACCGTTCAACACATGAATTTCTAATCAACGAATGAATATCGATTCAACACATGAAGGTTTTCTATAGTTTCTATATATAGATAAAAATGTGATTTTTATATTTAAAACACGAATACCATTCAACACATGAATTTCTAATCAACGAATGAATATCAATTCAACACATGAAGGTTTTCTATTTCAATGAATAAATATAGTTTCAGCAAATGAAATTAATTCAAACACATGAATATTATTCAAAATTTCGGCAGCATAACGGCAGGGTAGTTAAAACCGGGACCGTCCCTAGTACGGCTCCTCGCTCTACCTTAAAACCTCGCGGTTTTTGACAATGGGGATCATGCATCTAGTTCGCACGCAAGCGGCATGTATATATTTATTTCATTTCCACAAACTAATCCTATGTGGTTTCAACCAAATATTTCTCAACCACAAACGGGTATTTTTCAACCACAATCAATCAATATCAACCACAAACAATCCCAAACAACCATTCGCTATCAATCAATTTTCACACCAATCACAACCAATAAATATCGTCCATGGTTTGTGGACGAGGGGCGTATATATATATATATATATATATATATATATATATATATATATATATATATACACATATATATATATATGTAGCAATTCACTTCTATTTCAACACATATATAATTTTTACAACGTATATATAACTTATACATCGAACGTACAACTTATACAACGCTTATACAAGAGGTGTACAACGCTTATATAACTCATACATCGACTATATAATTTATACATCGTCGTTTTCCATATTGTTTATAAATTAGAAATCTCACATTGGGTTCCACTCCACCTAAAATAGCAGAAGGCTCAGAAAAATACGCGGTCTCTTCTAAAATGTAGAAGACGTCCACACGGTCACGATGTTTCCTGTTTCATCGAATTTCGTTAACGAACGAAAAAGATATGATTTTTCAAAGTTTGCAACACTTTAAAGTGTGAAAATCAATTGAAAATAAACAAGGTCGTTACCTCAGAAAACTATTTGAAACTAGGGATCCACTTTTCGCACAAACCGGTGGACGATAGGAGGATCGGGTGGTGCAGCGCGGAGGAGGGAGGAAGCGCGCGCCCGCGCGTGGTGGTCCGGTCGGGTTCGGTGGCGCCTGGCGGTCGGGGCGGCGGCTCAAAGCCGACGACTTTGAGGAGGTGATTCTCCTCCTACAGGCCACGATAAATCACGAAATGGGTATGGATTCGAAGAGGAGATCGAGAGCTTCGATATGGATCCAACCTCGCTCGATTTCGTTGAGAAACGAAAGAGAAATCTGACCGGGAAGAACCGGATGCCTTCCGCCGTCGATCGCAGCTGTTAACGGGGGTTTTTCGATTTTTTATATTTTTGAATTAATGAATGGAATTACGTGATTGGTCGATATATATTTATTCAAAAATTTGGGGTTTTCTTAAACGAACTCGAAATCAAACCCAACGATTATCGTCCCTAGTGTTTTACCCCCATTCCGAACACAATGGGATATGTTTCGAGGCCCATTCGAATGTTTCAGTCAGTTTTCCTTCAAATTAAAATATAAAATATTCAATATTTAATTTGAACGTACATTTCAATTTGCCAGGGCCACAAACTGATTCGAAAAATTCCAGAAAAATAAATCTAGCTATGTTTTGACGATACTGTCCCAACAAAACTAGTTTCGTCGAATTCTGAGACCGTTTGCGAAAAGGCCCATTTCTGGTCGATCCAATTTAACTGTAATTGACCAAAACACATTTTCCTTTTCCACGCTCACATACTAGCTCCAAAAATTATGAAATTTGAAACCTAGTAATAACTTCACATCTCGGATCCAACAAAAGTGGTTTCGTCGAATTCCGAGGTCGTATGCAAAATGGCCAATTTCATGGGCTATATAAATTCCATAGCAACCTTTCTGAAAATTCATTCGACCATAACTTTTGCTTTCCGCTATGAAAATTCGATTTTTCAGATTCATTAGAAAGGTATTCACTAACAGATTTAAATATTTTTGGTTTCACTAAAATCCGTTTTGTTTTGCACCCGGTACAGTCCGACAAAGTTTGAATTCAATTTTTGAAACTGCAGCGCCATTTCAGGCCTTGTTTATAATTATAATTAATTATATTCGTTTTCAATGGTCGATTCAAACTCACTTTCCATTGCCATTATTTAAAATATTTATTTTAAATATTTAAAATCCCTTATTTTAGCCAATTTATAAATTTTAAATTGGTTCAGATTTTCTGGGTCGTTACAAATACATTGATGATTCAACAAGAATGTCTTACAACCCCAGCTAAACATGACCGACCCCTCACTTCGCTTGAGAGTACCGAATATACCATTACCACAGTTGGGGGCCAACCAACCGAACCGATAGCATACATACAAAAATAAAAGGGGACAACCGAAGGCATTTGATTTCTCCATATCAGGTAATGAATATACCGTTTTGATGGATGTGACCCACATAGTCATGCAACCTACTCGATTTTATACCGTTTCCCGGTTGTTGACGCTTGAGTTCATAATTAATTAATTAGTTAATTAATTTAGTAATTTACCTTGATTTTAAATTCTATATTTCAGAACATCTGATCACCATTCCCTTTGATTGCCAAATTGTCAGATCCTCCAGATATCACTAATTGACGTCCACAAAAATACTTTGATTGTTAAGCTAAAGGAGTTTCCCTTCTATGCCAACAATAGAAATACGTTTGAAGAAACCAACGTACATGACTCTTTTGGAAATGCTCTGTCAGATATTCATCCATATAAGTTGTCCTGGGACTGGACAAGCCAAATGCATTCTCCTAATACATCCTTGAATTACCCTATGGACTGTAGCAAGTAGTCCTTGCATTCCAAAGATCCCAACCACGACAGAATCACTGCTGAAATATCTCTAGGAGCTAACCAGAGAGCTTCAACGAGTAGTTCTTTCGCTTGTGAAGATCCATTGTCTTCAATGCTCCATCTTCAATTATCTTCACGTATTTGTTGGTCAAGAATGGTTTTCGAATATAAATTCGATCCCGGTCTTTCTGTACCAACAATCGTATTGACCAAATTTGATAATTGGTTATTTAACTATCAAATAAACAATCAAGAAAATAAAACGAGTTCATTGATTTAGTACTCGACATTAGTTGGCCTTTTTAATTAAAAATAATAAACGAATGTTAATTTAAAACTCTTAAAATATTTCGATATAACGAATATAACTTTCCTCTTCTTTTTGAACATAAGATAAATTTCAAAACTAATTTATTTTAATATATTCTATAATCATACCCAGTACTCTATTCTTTTATCATTTTCAAAACAATTCCTATATCATTACTCATTACTTATAATGAGGAAAATCTATTCAACTTATCATTCATAAAATATCATTACAAAATCTCTTTTGTTTTATTTTTGAAAACAAAATCTAACACTTTTCTCTTTAGAATAAACTTGTTTCAAAGCTCAACTTTTCGATCCCTTTTTACTTTGAAAATATTCTAATTTTACCCATTCGAGAAATTCCTTACCTTACTTCATATTATTTCATTTCCAAACCATTCAACCATTCCGCTTTGAAATCCTGTTTCAATTCATATCTCTATCAAGTACTGTTAATTTAATCTTAATGTTTTAACTCCACACTCTTCTTATAAACCTTGTTTATAAACCTCCAGTTTAATATAAAACCCTTTTTCCTCGATTCAAATGTTAAGTCAACACTTGTTTAAACCAATTTATTTGCTTAAAGACTGGTTTTTTTCTAAACCAAAATACAATTCACTTTTATCGATCCAATTTCCTCTCCGAAAATCTCATTTCAATTCCATTTATCTTAATTAATTATTAAGTACTGCCTATTCAAATTAACGTTTTGACTCCTCATTTCTTTTTATAAACCTTGTTTATAAAATCTTAGGTTTAAGGTAAACCCCTTTTTTAATCTTATCTCTTCTACTTAAGTAATCGTATTCGTTTAAATCTCTTTTATAACTTTGTTATAAACTCAGTTTCATAACCTCTTTTCAAAACTCAACTATATTCCATTTCAAAATCGGTTACTTACTTAAATGTATTTCATTTAAGAAGTAATTAATTAAATTATTTTAAAATAATAATTTACTTCATCATTAACTAGAATTAGAATTAAATTTATTTTCAAAATCTTATTTAAGTTAACAAATATATTTTAAATTATTTCATTTCTAATTGGCATATACTAATTAATCAAATAATCAGTTTCAATTAAAACAGTTGACTTGGTCAACTCTAAAACATAATTAACTCGTCGATCAACTTTAATTCATTTCTTTATTTAAATTTATTAATAAATTAATTTAAATAATATCATTTACTTTGATTAATATTAAATAAATAATAATATAATCCCATTTTAGTTGTTCTTTAAAAACAATTAATCTTAGTTATAAATCGTTACATTAATTAAAATGAGGCACGTGCTTCGCACATGGCTGATTTTTGGTATAAAAATGGTGATTGGTGGTTAAAACAATCAACATATATGTGTTTGGTTTATTTCTCTTTTTATGAACTTCATTTGAAATGATATAATTAAAAATCTATATTTAATTAAGAAATAAATTTCATAACTTCATTTTTATCGATTTATCTAACGGTAATCAGTATTTCAAAACGATTGATTTATAGGCCAACTGGTGCCAATTACTCAACCAATACTGCCCATTGGTTAAAATAAAATGAATGCTGAATTTCAGGTCAATAGTCAACAATCAAATCATTCACTCAAACAGATGGGTTTAAACAGTTCATATATTGATAATATGAAAATAAATATCATCCAATATATTTTAGGAATCCGGTTGGATTCCTCCAACCTGTTCTTCTCTGTATCCAAATGATTAATTCATATGATATCATTCAATTCAAATTTACTGATTTAATTCTAAAATAGTAAAATAACAGCAATTTAATATCAACCAATTTATTCAACATTAACAAACAATTCAGACAATTCATTAAATTAAACATGTTTATTTTGTAACCGTGACCAATAAAGTAAGTTACTTCAGTTGGGAATAATAGTTAAAAATAATGGTTTGGTTTAAATTAACAAATACGCAAATCCATTCAATTCATACAATATATATGCACAACAAACAATCAACAATTATAGCACACAATTATAAAACCCAACTTATATAAAATATAAGTGAGAAATACTAAGTTAGTTAACTCATCTTGATTTCGGTTGTCGCTTAAGCGGTCATTTTAGTTAAATTAAATAGCGTTTAATTCAACTAAAAATCCCCGTTGCCTCCAGCTTTGTCCAAGACAGTTCCAACATATAGTGTTTTGTAATACGGTCCCATCACTTTTTGTTTGGCTAGATTCTGTTAAAGTATACATTAGTTATACAATTTATTAGTCCCTAATTTAAATTAAATGGTTATTCCTTTAATTACTCACTGATAATTATAATTAATAAAACTACTTTTGTCCACGGTAATAAGGCTAATTAAAAGTTCTGATTCGTTTGTTCCCTCCGCTAAGCTTCTATCCGGTTCAGCATTTTTGAAACTACAACGCAGGCTGATCGAATATTCTTTATCCCATTCCTTTTGTCTTCATTCCACGCTCATCACCTGTGGAAATAACTGATAATCAATTTCCTTAATTAAATCTTAATAGAATGATTTTTTTTAATTACCTAACTAATTACTAACCAATTAATTCTAATTGACTTTATTAACCTTTAACTACATTCGTTTAGAAATCTGTCCAGATTGCTTTTTCTCTGCACTTGGTTGTTTTTGGTTCCAATTCTTTCCTTCTGTCCATGTAACACAGCTTTGATTCATCTGCAAATGATTTAATTAAAATTAAGATCCTTAAACATTACAAAAATAGCTGCTCCACGTTATTCCTTCAACATCGAAACTAAACCAACCATCGATTGGAGAAAGCATCACCGCAGCCACCTATTGTTGATCGGACGTCGATCAGAGGACTCCCAACGCCTGCGCCTCCACGCCTTCTTCCAACGGCCGAAGCCTCGTCATGTCTGGTTCAGTTCCTCGTCCGAAAACCCACACTCCCGTTCTTCGTTTATACAGCCTCATCGAAAACGTACCACGCTGTCAAAATTTCATTGAACCCCTGCACCCATTCTGACCATCGTACCCACATCCATGACCGCCACCGATACCTCTCCAGAACCTTCTTCCTTCGCCAGAAATTTCCTCGAACTCAACGCTGTCCTTGCGCCTATATTTGACCGTGAACGCTGGTTTCTCCCGGCGATATTTCGACCACCCTAGCGCCTTTCCGATGATCATCACCGGTCACCAGGTGGAGCTTACGTAGCCCTTGAATTTTTAATAGGTGATCTCTTGATTGGATTAGCGGATTTTGTGATTCGAGGAGAGAAAGAATGGATTTTTTCTGATCGTTGGTTTTATGGGTGGCGGCACAATATCAGTTGACCACGCAAATTCTTTTGACCGCAAAAGAGGGCGATGAATTTTATCCATTGATTTACACGAAATCTAACGATTTTGAGTGGATTATAGGACTCGTTCATTAGATTATTAATAATATGTGTAGTTGATGTGTGGTGGTGATTTGTCGGACATACGGGAACACCGGAGTTGGGTACAGAAGAATTAAGGTTACAGCTTCAATATATAAAGTGTTGGTAGATTATTATATTAATATATTATATCTGAAACTTAACCGTGAAGTACCACATCAAAACATTCACATATGATCCCCGTTTTTGACACAAAAATGTAATCTTAACATAAAAAAATATTCCGGACCCGACGGGACAGGTTTCGTCAAATTCCGACGTCGTTTGTGAAAAGTACTTTATAATTATCTATGAAAAATCAAGTGTTTAAAATTCCTGTAAGTACAGAAAAATTCAATAATTATGAGGCCTTGACATTTTACTAGACCTCTTCCTAGCGGATCCAACGAATCTTGTTTTGTTAAATTTGGAGTTAGTTTAGCCGGTCATTTAATCGTTAAAAATTACCCCTGTCTAAATTGTATAAACAATTAAATAGAAATAGAGAAATTTTTGACCACTGAAGTCGCATACGACATCAGTTTTCCACGAAATTTGATTTTCTAATAATAATTTAACGATATGGTTCCAATGAAACTAATTTCATCGAAAACTGAGACCGTTTGCAAAAATGACTATTTTAATGCTTATATAATATCTATTAAAATATTATATAAATTTCATACAAATTCAATTAAATAATAATAAATTATTTTTATCATATATACTAAACAGAATATATACACAACTTCCAATATAAATTATACAACTCAATATTGTCAATTTCGAGTTAAACGATGTAAATTTCCCTTTTAAATATATTAAATAAACGTTATATTTTAAAATAGATTTTCATAGCGACTATTTTAAAATTTTATTTGGCCATAACTAACAATCTATAACACGAAATCTGAAATTTTCTCTTTCATTAGACAATTATCATCAACAAGATTCCAACGTTTCTTGTTTCACAGAATTCCGACTTATATCGGATCATGTATATTCAAATGAATTTCAAATCATAAATTACGAACTACCGCGCCCTTTCGAACTCGTTTTAAATTATATATAAATTTAACATTCAAACTTCGTTTTAATAAATGAATTATATATTTTAAATCCGTTTAAAATTCCAAACCAATATTTAAAATAATAAAATATATTAAATATTTGACTACCATAAATACGGGACATTACACGACCACCTCTCGATGGTGTATCTCTAGAGAGGAATACACCAGGGTTCAACAAGAACATCTTGCAACCTAGGCTAAACATAACCGGCCATTCACTTCGCTTGAATGTTTCGAATATATTGTCACCTTACGGGTACTAGCAACATAACCGTTCCCGAGAGATACAGAAGTGAAAAGAAGAACAAATATGAATATTCTCTAGATGGTGACAATACACCTTAATGGGAGCGACCCACATAGCCATGCAACCTAATCGATTTTATACCATTTCCCGTTTGATGAGGCTTGAGGTTTAAATCATCATTTTAGAACATCTGGCCATCTTTCACTTTGAATGTCAGATCCATCATATCATAATTGATATCTACAAAAATACTCTGGTTGTCTAAGCAGTAAGAATGAACTCCTCTGCCACCGATAGAATATGTTTGTAGAAATCAATGTACGCGATTCTTTGGAAATACTCTGTCAGAAATTCGTCCACATACAAGTTGTCCTAGGACTGGACAAACTGAAGGCACCCTCCTAACATATCCAAAGGATCAGTAGTTAGAAGTCCTTGCAAATCCATATATTCTCAACCACGACCGAACCACATCAGAATACCTCAAGTTGAAATCCCATAGAATATTTGGCAAGTAATCCTTCCACTTATGAAGATCCACGGTCTTCAATTGCTCCATCTTGAAAAGCATCTTCCACGTTTCATATTAGCTGGTCGGAATGGTTCCCAAATATAATTTCGATCCTGGTCTTTCCGTACCAACAATCGTATAGGCCAGATTTGGTAGTTGTTTATTTAATTATCAAATAAATATCCATTCATCTATAAAAATAAAATAAATTTACTAATTTAGTACCCAACATCATTTAGCCTCATTAATTAACCAATCGTTAATTATTTATTTAAAACTTCTTATTTGGAAAACATTTCCCTTTTCTTATTTAATATAAGAATATTCAATTATCATTACACTTCTACCTCATTAGATCCTTATTGTAAATTGGTAACTGAATCAATCTCTCAGTATCAACCCCAAAGGCCGAAACCAACATCAGATTGACACCTTGAAACTTACTCAACACAACCAACGTACAACAGAATTTCCAAATTCTAAAAACCCACATCATATATATTTGAAAAAAAACATTTCTCATAACAATAGTGTTACGGTCTGTGTATTTCATATTATATTCGAAAACAATAATATTTTATTTTATAAAAAAATTTAATATTTATCAATAACTTAGCCATTTAACTTTATTTAGTTAAAAACCACACCATATTCCTTTTTAACCATTTTCAAACCGAATATATTTCTTATAATCTCACTAATCATTTCCAATTTTATTTAAATATAATTTCATAAAATTAACTAAAATAATTCAACTTAACCTCTATAAATAAATATTACACATTCCATTTACAAATCCATTCATCTTTCATTTACAAAAATCCTTAATCTTCCATTCATAATTTATAAAACCCGTAAACATTTATTTATAAATAACTTGACCATTCATTTATAACTATCTTAACCATTCATTTATATTTAACTCAATTCTTCAAATTCCTTTATTTTATAAAACCATCCCACAACTCTGTCCATATAACTCAGTTTATATGAATTTCCATTTATAATTCTTTTTGGAAATCTTGCCTTAAATCCAACTTATTAGACATTCGTCTCATTCGCAATTTATGCCAAATATTCATGTTCTATTTTTAGTTCCATTTATTCGCTAATCTCATTCACGAAAACCCATTTAACCAAATTTCTTATATTTATAAACAACGTTTATAAAAACTTTCGTTAGTTACGAAAATCACTTTTATATTCTTATATTCAATTCTCGTATACTTATGATCCACTAATCCATTTCAATATTTTTAAATTTTATAAATTTCCATTTACTCCACTTAATCCCTGCTTTTCAATCATTTTAACAATCCCATTTAGTTTATACTCCTCAACCATTTATTATTTAATATTTTGAAATTTCCATCTATTTATAATTTAAATAGTTATAAAAACGTAAATAAATCTTCTACATTTAATTTTATATAAATAATCGTGTTTCAAATCCTTTTATAAATATAACTTTGAAAACATTCACAATCGATTTAACACCGATTCCAGAAATCTTTTATTTTATCAGTGGTGCTAAAGAGGCAATGTCTACCATAGTACCAAACTCGTGAAATATTAACCAATTTCACGTCAAATAAATCACATCCAATCATACTGATAAACGTTATCAATATTTGTTAGGAATCCAGCTCCAACCTGTTAATCCCTGCATCATAATTTCATATTTCAACATATATTTATAATATAATGTAATTTAACAACTACTGTGAGGAATCCCGTCGGACCCCTCCAACTTGTTTTTCCCTACATCCAAATATGGTTACCTCAAATAAAATTATGCAATAAGTATTATTAAATTTAAACTAATAATTTCTATAACGGTAAATAACGACTACTTAACATCAACCAATTTATATTAGCAAACACTTTAAAATAATTAAATTAAACATGTGTATATTATTATAAATGTGACCAACAAGGTAAGTTACCTCAATTGGTTCCAATCATTAGAATAACGATTTGGTGTTTCACGAAAATTAAACAACGTTTAATTCCATCAGCTAAATTTATATATGAAAATATATTTAACAAACAGTCAACCATTAGCATCCATAGCACACAATTATAAAACCCGACTTATATAAAATATAAGTGGGAAGAACTGAGTGAGTTTAACCTACCTTGAATTGATACGTTGTTTAAACAACTTGTTTCAGTTAAATTAAACAAGCGTTTAATTCAACCGAAAAATTCAGTTGATTCCGATTTCATCCATTTCTGTTCCATAGCGTAGATCACTTCAAGATGATTTCGACACCACTTTGTTTGTCGAATTCTGTTAAGATGTGAGTGAATTAGATGCGTTATAAGTTAACTTGATTTAATTAATTTAATAATTACTTAATGACAGTTTAATTTAAACTCTAATCTCTTTAATTAATAATTAATTACATTATATAACAAATAATCGGTCTGATCCTTTGAATCTCGTGTGCTTCTACTACCTTGAAAGCCTGCACAAAACTCACGTTTTACTATATATGGATTTTATTAGATTGACTAACATAATTCTTAATTATATACATTAATTTCTAACTTAATCACTTAATTAGCAAATATAATTACATTTTAACTCCCAATAAGAAGAATTGAAGCCCGTTCATTTTCTCCCCCTGCATCTCCTTTCAGATGCTTCACCGAAAAAACGTTGTGCCTCCACATCACTACTACGCCACCGTCCTCCCACCGGGGTATGATCTAAAGCTACCGAACTGACTGTCGCGGCCTCCCTTACAACTGCGCCCCACCCAATGTAACTCGAAGCTCCCTACTTTCCTTAATCTCTAGTCGACGTTCGCGCATTCGTGGCACCCACATGATCCAAAACACACTACAAACTTCATCTCGTCCGTTCAGATCGAAGAACTCACCAAGCTGAATGATTGTGTAGTTAGGAATTTTCTGAATTGATAAGAGGATTTGAAGAAAAAAGGGAAGAAAGATTTGGACATTGTCGTTCGTTCATTGTTGCTAGAGCTGCAATTTTAAAATGTTGACTACGGGATGGCAAAATTCTAGGGTTTGACTTGTAGTGAGTTTATATAGGGGTTACATTTCAATATTATATTATTTTATAAACTTAGCCATGAAGTATCGCATAAAAATACCAATATATGACCTCCAATCGAGATAAAAATTTGAATCCTAGCATAAACCGATATTTCGGACACGATGGAAAAGGTTTCATGAAATTCTGAGATCGTTTGTGAAAATTTCTTTATAATTCATATATGTGAATCGACACACATTTAAATTGTGTACGACCACAAATTAAATCCAGTTAACATGAAAATTAAAATACAAAAATTATAACTTATTACGGATTTAACAAAATTAATTTTGCTGAAAACGGAGTTCGTTAGATAATCAGTTATTCTTGATCTCCAATTTAAATCGGCAAAATGATTAAATAAAAACCGAGGCATTTACGGCTACTGTTGTCACATACGACATCGATTTACAAAGAAATTTGGTTTTGTATAATAATTTTACGTTATGTTTCCAATGACACTAATTTCATCGAAAACCGAGGCCGTTTGCAAAATGGCTATTCTTAAGACTAATATATAATATAAATAAAATATATTTAAATCCCAAAATAATCTAAGTAAATAATAATAAATTATTATTATCGTAAATATCCAAATAAAATTATCATATATAGCTTCACATATAAACCAATATGGATTATACAACTCAATATCATCAATCTCGAGTTAAAACGGTATCCAAATTGTATTAAAACTGTTTTAAATTTATTAAATAAACATTATCGTTTGTAAACGATTTCCATAGCGACTATTTGAAAATTTGAATTGGACATAACTAAAAATCTATAACACGAAATCTGGATTTTTCTCTTTCATTAGAAAATTATAATCAACAAGATTCAAACGTTTCTTGTTTCACAAAATGTAACAACCCGAATTTTAACAACATGTTAAAATCATAAATCAAGGCAGAATTAAATTTTAAAATAAGAACCAAGGGAAATGGGTTGCGCCATTGCGTTCGTCTCGGAATTCTACATGAAATCGAGTCCGAGTTTTTGAAAATCGGAGTCCGTATGACCAAGTTATGGCTCCCCAAAGTTTCAGAAATTTCAGAGTTCAAAACAGTTCGAATTCGAGTTCAAATTAGAATTTCAAAACCAAGACAGACTGGGCGGGAAATTTCCCGCCCAGCACCCCAGGTCGACTGGGGAGTCGACTGGGCAGTCGACACCCCCCCAGGTCGACTGGGGAGTCGACACCCCCAGGAACAGGTCGACTGCGCAGTCGACTTGGGTGTCGACCTGGTCCCCGAGCCCATTTTTGGGCCAGTATTCGTTCTGATGTATCTAGTCCGATTTCTGTCCAGATTCATCTGCCTAAACCTATTTAAACAGCCCCAAACCTAGCCTTCTCTACACACAATTCTATTCTGCTTCTACTCTGCCTCTGTTCTAAATAAAAATAAAAATGGCGTCGCTACTCTGCTGGAATCAAAACTAGAAGCTAATCAACATCAACCTAAGCAACTCAATTCAAACTAGAGATTAAGGCTTCAAGCAACGACGCCTAGACCATACTGAATCAAATCAGAAGATTAATCAAGTTAGACGTTTCAACGCGACAATGAATCGATCTGTCCTCTCTTAGCCAATCAATGTAAGTTCTAGTTGCTTTCCGATTTAAATATTTAACTATAATATGGCCATGGAATAAAGTGGAATTGGATTTAAGTATGTTTATCGATTCAGATCTATTTCTGTTGCTTCTTGAACCTTGAGTTTTGAGACTTATTCATCTTTATTCTCATGTCTAGTTCATGGTCTATTCAGCCTGTTGTAATCTTAATATACCTGTGATGATGTTTTTCTCTCCGATCTTATTTTGATACAAGATTCTACCTTTCCCCTATTTATTTTCTTTCGATGAACCTTGGTCAATTCCGGACCTTGGCCTAAAATCACGACTTGCGTACGATATATATACGGGGGTATTAGGGGATTATTGCCTATATGAATATGATGGAATTATTGGCAACATGAAATCGGATATTATCATTGTATTTGCGAGTTTGGGCTTGATATGTAAATTTTGGTATAATCTTGTTATGAGGAAATTTGCATAAATATTATATGCATGGAATTTGGCGTAAATTTGGATCTATGTAATGTAACATGTAAATCAAATCAAAAGATTGGACAACTGGCTTGTAGTGTAATAAAAAGGTTATGGTTTGGGGTAACTACATCATGAATCACGATTTGGGTTTATTGGATATGAAACTTAATACATGTAATGTTGGCTAGATCTTGACATATGTATAAGGGCATGAAATTTGGTATAAATGTAAATTGTTTAGGATTAGGCATATATAAATTGGCATACGTAATTTGGCATGGATCTTGATAGATGTGTAAATTGGCATAAAATTAGCATACATGTAAAACGGCATGAATTGAACATATGTAAATTTGGTATGAATTGGGCATATGTAAAACTGACATGTAACCTAGAACTTGGGCATATGTTAATTATGAAAAATTTGGAATAGAAACATATATGATAATTTATGACTTGGAGAAAGTTTAATATGAACGCGCCTAAGTTGGATTTTGGGTAGTTGGTTGGTATTGGACATTTAGAAGGCA
Source organism: Allium sativum (assembly GCA_030737875.1). Lineage (NCBI taxonomy): Eukaryota > Viridiplantae > Streptophyta > Magnoliopsida > Asparagales > Amaryllidaceae > Allium > Allium sativum. The sequence goes on from CM060924.1 coordinate 419,015,036, forward strand.
CGTAAACATGCTTATGAACTTGAAACATGAATTGGTTATGAATATGAATCATTAACTTGATAATAGACATAAGTGAAAACATGAAACTCGCCATGAAACAAGACATGAACTTGGCATGAAACTTGAACATGGACATGACATTTAGAATGAACTAGAAAATGGCCAGCTCGAGGTTGGATTGAGTTTGCAGTGTAATTCTGCCCGGAACCGCCCGGCAAATCCAGTTACTGCAAACAATAGGATCCAATGTGGGTAGTTGGTCATATCGCACTTGAAAACCCGAGGTCAGACTGAGTTGTGGTGTAATTCTGCCCGGAACCGCCCGACATATCCAGTGACCACAACAACAGGTCTGATGTGAGAGGTTGGGGTGCATAAATGAATTAATGACTTGATAGGGTTAAGTCATGAACCGCTTGAATATACTTAACCAATTTGACACGATGACTTGATAGGTTTAAGTCATGAACCGCTTGAATATACTTAACCAGTTTGACACGATGACTTCATAAGGTTAAGTCATGAACCGCTTGAATATACTTAACCAATTTGACATGATGACTTGATAGGGTTAAGTCATGAACCGCTTGAATATACTTAACCAATTTGACACGATGACTTGATAGGGTTAAGTCATAACCGCTTGAATATACTTAACCAATTTGACATGACACGTAGATGGGTTAAGTCACGAACTTGAATGACCACACTTAACCAACTTGACATGCTAGACTGATGGGGTTAAGTCTCGAATTTAAATGACAACACTTAACCTGCTGGACGGAAACCCTAGTTACGCGGTCCTTTTCAGCAGTAACCCACTAGATGTATCATGGTACTCTGGAACTAGGCAGGGTGGGGCACGATTACTGGGCTGATTGTAAGCGACCAGAACGACGGCTGAGTTGGTGCGCCATTGTAGGTTCAGGCGGACTACGGTCTTGCACGTAGTCCGGAGTTGAAAAAGCAGGCATTGGGCACCAGTAGGTTTACACTGTGCGTGCTTGATTCGTGTCGGTGGTTGGCACCCTAGGGCTTGATACACCCTATGGTGGACCTAGCACAGGTGACTACATTCGTGATAGGGCCATATGATACAGACACATGAACGAGATAGGACTTGTAGGGAGACGATCGATTAATAGATCGTTTCGTGAGACCAAGTAATGGATCATTTCATGACATTGGGCAAGGGATCATTTTATAGTCAATACATGACACGAGTTGGGATACTAGTACGGTTGGTGCAGAGCAAATAGATATCATAGAAATATTTTAATGGTAAAGCAGAAAAATCTTGCGATGCTTGATAGAAATCTTGCGAAATTATACTTAGTTTATCTTGAATGGAAACCTGGCGATGTTATACTTGACAAGAACCATATGAGGTTATTCTTAGTTATCTTTCCTGTCGCTTATCTTGTCATTATGCTTATGTTTACTTTCAGTTTATTCATGCCATGTTATCTTTACCTGTTTTTATGCTGAAAGTCACTGGGACTTACTCAGTCTTTATGACTGACCCGTTTTTTTTCGCCTCTTTTTCTTCCGTTCCCCCCCCCCCCAGGTTCGCAGGGTAGGAATACAGCTTAGTTCGGATCTTACCAAGCTCCAAAGCTCTTACATGTATGGCTTGGATTTCTCTTGGCTATGGCTTGCTTTGCTTTATTGGGGAATGATTTATAACTATGGTTTTATGCTTCTTTACTATTGCAAGACAGATTTCGATGTAATTGACTTAATAGCATTTTGATGTAAAAGGCTTTAGACCTTACTAGATTTTAAAGCAATGAAATTTGGGTTTTCCTTCCGTTGTTTTATTTATGTTCTGTCTTGTAATATTTCTGTGTATGTTTACCTAGATAATACTCCACCAAAGCTAGTGCATTCCCTTTGTGAGTGACCCTAGCGGAGGTGGGGTGTTACAATTTGGTATCAGAGCAGAAGGTTACCAGACTGGGCAAAAGCTTTAAAAAAAACCTTCTGGAACTATTTTCAAAACGTTTACAAAGAAGCATTTTTCTAAAGAAATTTTTTGTTTTACGAAAGGCATGTTCCCCAAAGCCATATGCACTATCTTTTGATTCTCTCCTTGAGTCTCTTCTCTCTTTCTTTTTCACCATAGTTTGTAGGCATACAACACATGTCGGAGGGCAAAGTAGTGCCCAACCTCCATCTGTAGCTGCAGTAGTTCCATCTGCGACTAATCTTATTTCAAGCTTTGTAGGGTTGTCGTGCGATGGAGGTAGCTTTCGAGAAACTTGTCAACAAGCTATACAAGGATAGTAAGAACGAGGATAAAGAACACAAGCCTAAGGATGAGAAACTTGTTGATAAGGCGTAATCCACGAAGGAGGAAAAGGTGAAAGGGAAGAGGTCAAAGTAAAAGAATAATAAAACCCATGACAAGAAAGAACATCGTTGGTATGGTAAAAAGGGACATGTAGTTAAGTATCATAGGACAAGGACAAGGGCAAAGAACAAGATCGTCGAGAGGGCAATTGTATACTCTCACTACTAGCATACCTAAGAGAGGTGGTAACGTTTCTGTTAAAAGTTTAGCTTCTCTTTTCTATCATACCATGGGAACTTTGTTTTTATACATCGCATCCTTTTAATTCTGCCTCGATAGATGAGTCTCTGCACCTTAGTACTAGCGTGGTAGATGATCCCATTTTTGTCTCAAATCCTGTTGGGGAATCGGCTCATGTATTCATGATTTGTTTGGATTTGAGAATGTCTATGCTAAGTGTTGAGTTTAGAAGTAATGCTTATGTTTATGTTTTGGGCTATGGGTTGATTCTAGCGATGGAGTAGTTATCCAGTAAGGGTGACATTCTCGGTTTTGAAAAGAGGGTTGTTAGACTCTTGACTTGCCTTGGTAATACCCTCGAAGTCGCATGTAACCTTTAGGGTTTTCTCATGATTAGTTTCCTAGAATCTTTTGATACATTTATTGATCCGCTCGAGTAGTGTTCACCACTAAGGCGGATGGTTCATTTCACTTATGCATGAGTTGTAGAAAGTCACCTTAGTAAGTACATTTGGCAACATGGTTGATATTTGTTATTTTCAAGAGATAGTTCTTCTACGTGGAATACCTCCTAGTAAGTGAACGAGATCCAAGATTCACTAGTGAATTTTGGAGAGCTTGCATGAAACCATGAGTACGTAGTTAAGTTTGAGCCGAGTATACTAGAAGGAGGATAAGTGAAAGTGGAACGAGAGGCAACAGTGAAATGAGTTCCAACTCATATTTTGGAAACAAGAATTAAGAATATGTGAAGTTAAAGACGGTCAAAGCACAATGGAGTTAAGCTCAAGGAAACGCGACTTAGGGAGTTCTTCTCCTGATCAGTATATATATGACATATATTTCCAGTTTTGACATGGCCTAATGGGCACAAGGTTTTTACTTGCTTCTATCATTCGGCTATACCTTTAGGTAGGAACAATTGGGTGTAAACATGTGTTTGAGACATGTTATGATTGATGGTTGCAAGTGGCTGCAAGTGGTTGCTAGTGGTTGCTCGTGGATGCATTTACACATTAGGCACTAGATCGGCTCAGTCACCTTTCATATTGCATATGCATGAGTGTTTATACTTGTTTATGAATGAGTTTGAATGTGTTATCATGTGAATGTTGCATATGGATGAATGGTTGTGCACACATATAGTGTTTACGTGACTAGGATTATTTGCATACATATGGATTCATGGCACTTAACATATTTTGCATTAGAAAGATCAATCAGGCCTGATCACTTGCATTAGACAAGGAACATATACACACACTTTCTGCATATGTTCATACAGCATTAGAAATCTATTAAGGACGATGGATGCCTGTGATTGATGATTGAGTTGATGGATGATTGGATGGTAGGACACATTCTCCTTAACTTGAAGATTTCAGGGACGAAATCCTTCAAGGAGGGGAGAATGTAACAACCCAAATTTTAACAACATGTTAAAATCATAAATCAAGGCAGAATTAAATTTTAAAATAAGAACCAAGGGAAACGGGTTGCGCCATTGCGTTCGTCTCGGAATTCTGCATGAAATCGAGTCCGAGTTTTCGAAAATCAGAGTCCGTATGTCCAAGTTATGGCTCCCCAAAGTTTCAGAAATTTTCAGAGTTCAAAACAGTTCGAATTCGAGTTCAAATTCGAATTTCAAAACCCAGACAGTCTGGGCGGGAAATTTCCCGCCCAGCACCCCAGGTCGACTGGGGAGTCGACTGGGCAGTCGACACCCCCCCAGGTCGACTGGGCAGTCGACACCCCCAGGACCAGGTTGACTGCGCAGTCGACTTGGGTGTCGACCTGGTCCCCGAGCCCATTTTTGAGCCAGTATTCGTTCTGATGTGTCTAGTCCGATTTCTGTCCAGATTCATCTGCCTAAACCTATTTAAACAGCCCCAAACCTAGCCTTCTCTACACACAATTCTATTCTTCTTCTACTCTGACTCTGTTTTAAATAAAAATAAAAATGGCATCGCTACTCTACTGGAATCAAAACTAGAAGCTAATCAACATCAACCTAAGCAACTCAATTCAAACTAGAGATTAAGGCTTCAAGCAACGACGCCAAGACCATATTGAATCAAATCAGAAGATTAATCAAGTTAGACGTTTCAACTCGACAACGAATCGATTTGTCCTCTCTTAGCCAATCAATGTAAGTTCTAGTTGCTTTCCGATTTAAATATTTAACTATAATATGGCCATAGAATAAAGTGGAATTGGATTTAAGTATGTTTATCGATTCAGATCTACTTCTGTTGCTTCTTGAACCTTGAGTTTTGAGACTTATTCATCTTTATTCTCATGTCTAGTTTCATGGTCTATTCAGCCTATTGTAATCTTAATATGCCTGTGATGATGTTTTTCTCTCCGATCTTATTTTGATGCAAGATTCTACCTTTCCCCTATTTATTTTCTTTCGATGAACCTTGGTCAATTTCGGACATTGGCCTAAAATCACGACTTGCGTACGATATGTATACGGGGGAATTATGGGATTATTGCCTATATGAATATGATGGAATTATTGGCAACATGAAATCGGATATTATCATTGTATTTGCGAGTTTGGGCTTGATATGTAAATTTTGGTATAATCTTGTTATGAGGAAATTTGCATAAATATTATATGCATGGAATTTGGCGTAAATTTGGATCTATGTAATGTAACATGTAAATCAAATCAAAAGATTGGACAACTGGCTTGTAGTGTAATAAAAAGGTTATGGTTTGGGGTAACTACATCATGAATCACGATTTGGGTTTATTGGATATGAAACTTAATACATGTAATGTTGGCTAGATCTTGACATATGTAAAAGGGCATGAAATTTGGTATAAATGTAAATTGTCTAGGATTAGGCATATATAAATTGGCATATGTAATTTGGCATGGATCTTGATAGATGTGTAAATTGGCATAAAATTAGCATACATGTAAAACGGCATGAATTGAACATATGTAAATTTGGTATGAATTGGGCATATGTAAAACTGACATGTAAACTAGAACTTGGGCATATGTTAATTATGAAAAATTTGGAATAGAAACATATATGATAATTTATGACTTGGAGAAAGTTTAATATGAACGCGCCTAAGTTGGGTTTTGGGTAGTTGGTTTGTATTGGACATTTAGAAGGAACGTAAACATGCTTATGAACTTGAAACATGAATTGGTTATGAATATGAATCATTAACCTGATAATAGGCATAAGTGAAAATATGAAACTCGCCATGAAACTAGACACGAACTTGACATGAAACTTGAACATGGACATGACATTTAAAATGAACTAGAAAATGGCCAACTCGAGGTTGGATTGAGTTTGCAGTGTAATTCTGCCCGGAACCGCCCGACAAATCCAGTTACTGCAAATAATAGGATCCAATGTAGGTAGTTGGTCATATCGCACTTGAAAACCCGAGGTTAGACTGAGTTATGGTGTAATTCTGCCCAGAACCGCCCGGCATATCTAGTGACCACAACAACAGGTCTGATGTGAGAGGTTGGGGTGCATAAATGAATTAATGACTTGATAGGGTTAAGTCATGAACCGCTTGAATATACTTAACCAATTTGACACGATGACTTGATTGGGTTAAGTCATGAACCGCTTGAATATACTTAACCAATTTGACACGATGACTTGATAGGGTTAAGTCATGAACCGCTTGAATATACTTAACCAATTTGACACGATGACTTGATAGGGGTTAAGTCATGAACCACTTGAATATACTTAACCAATTTGACACGATGACTTGATAGGGTTAAGGCACGAACCGCTTGAATATATTTAACCAATTTGACATGACACGTAGACGGATTAAGTCACGAACTTGAATGACCACACTTAACCAACTTGACATGCTAGACTGATGGGGTTAAGTCTCGAATTTAAATGACAACACTTAACCTGCTGGACGGAAACCCTAGTTACGCGGTCCTTTTCAGCAGTAACCCACTAGATGTATCATGGTACCCTGGAACTAGGCAGGGTGGGGCATGATTACTGGGCTGATTGTAAGCGACCAGAACGACGGCTGAGTTGGTGCGCCATTGTAGGTTCAGGCGGACTACAGTCGTGCACGTAGTACGGAGTTGAAAAAGCAGGCATTAGGCACCAGTAGGTTTACACTGTGCGTGCTTGATTCATGTCGGTGGTTGGCACCCTAGGGCTTGATACACCCTATGGTGGACCTAGCACAGGTGACTACATTCGTGATAGGGCCGTATGACACAGACACATGAACGAGATAGGACTTGTAGGGAGCCGATCGATTAATAGATCGTTTCATGAGACCAAGTAATGGATCATTTCATGACATTGGGCAAGGGATCATTTTATAGTCAACACATGACACGAGTTGGGATACTAGTACGGTTGGTGCAGAGCAAATAGATATCATAGAAATATTTTAATGGTAAAGCAGAGAAATCTTGCGATGCTTGATAGAAATCTTGCGAAATTATACTTAGTTTATCTTGAATGGAAACCTGGCGATGTTATACTTGACAAGAACCATATGAGGTTATTCTTAGTTATCTTTCCTGTAGCTTATCTTGCCATCATGATTATGTTTACTTTCAGTTTATTCATGCCATGTTATCTTTACCTGTTTTTATGCTGAAAGTCACTAGGACTTACTCAGTCTTTATGACTGACCCGTTTTGTTTCGCCTCTTTTTCTTTTGTTCCCCCCCTCCAGGTTCGCAGGGTGGGAATACAGCTTAGTTCGGATCTTACCAAGCTCCAAAGCTCTTTTATGTACGGCTTGGATTTCTCTTGGCTGTGGCTTGCTTTGCTTTATTGGGGAATGATTTATAACTATGGTTTTATGCTTCTTTACTATTGCAAGACAGATTTCGATGTAATTGACTTAATAGCATTTTGATATAAAAGGCTTTAGACCTTACTAGATTTTAAAGCAATGAAATTTGGGTTTTCCTTCCGTTGTTTTATTTATGTTCTGTCTTGTAATATTTCTATGTATGTTTACCTAGATAATACTCCACCAAAGCTAGTGCATTCCCTTTGTGAGTGACCCTAGCGGAGGTGGGGTGTTACACAGAATTTCGGCTTATATTGGATCCTATATATTCAATTAAAGTTCAAAACTACATATTATGAACTACCACGCCATTTCGAGCTTGTTTTATTATTAAATATAAATTATATACTCAACTCCGTTTTTATAAACGAATTCAATATTAAATACCATTAATATTCTAAATATAATATTTAAAACAAAATTAAATATTCAAATTCAAAAAACCGAAAAATCTGGGTCGTTACAGAATCTGTGGTTAGGTTTATCTGAGAAAACTTCATGGTGACATTTGTAGAGAAATTCTGCCTTTTGATTGAGAAAGGAGAGGATTGGGTAACAGATCTTGAGATAATGTCAACCCTTAGCTCAATTGAGACTCTTGCGCAAACATATCTAGTTTCGATCGATAAACTAGGGACTTCGATAGAGCAAGTTGAACTGAGGGTCATGCCTTCTTGCAATCTTTGTCTATAGATTTGACCCTTTCGAAATTTTTGCGGAAAAGAGCCTTTGTAAGTACATATTCTCTTTAGTAAAATGATGGTATGTGGCAAACTTGTAGCTTTTCTCTTGCAACTTGCTCTCGAACAAACTGTAAATCAATATGCTTTGTTCGAGAGTGAAGAATTGGGTTTACTAACATATAAACAACACTTTAATTATTTCACTATAATGTTGCTTTAGCTTCGCTTTTGATTGTTAATTCTGTTAAAAATTACTATGACTACGTAATTTTGCCTATTGCACTAGCAACACTTTTGTATTCAGCTTCACTGCTGGATCTGGATATAGTAGGTTGTTTTTTTGAACTCTAAGAATTCAGATTGCTCCCGAAGTATATGTAGTAGCCTGTAGCTGATTTTCTATCATCTTGATCACCTGCCCAGTCAGCATCACTGTGCCCAACTAAATTTAGATTTTTTTCCTTTTTTGATAAGTAGTCCATACTTTGTTGTGCCTTTGAGATGTGTGAGCACTATTTTTAAGGCTTTCCTGTGACTATCCCGAAGGTCCTGCATAAATTGAGAATTTGGTATTGGTTCCCCCTGTTTTTAGGTAGACACTGATTGCTGACCATTGGTGTTGGTTGTGGCTTTGCACTGAACATTTTTGTCTTGATTAAGAGCTTATTAATGTATTTCTTCCGGATTAACATCATCTCTGTAGTAGATAGTCTTGTAACCTCAATCCCCAGAAAATAATTTAGATTACCCAGGTATTTTATTGAGAATTGATGATGCAAGTATTTAACTGATTCATCAAGCTGGGTTATATCATTGCTTGTGATAATTAAATCATTTACATATATTAGTATGTAAATTTTTGAGACGTCCTTGACCTTGATAAATAAGGAATTATCAGATTAGGTAAACTGAAAGCCCTTATCAATAAGTGTTTCTTTCAGTTTATCGAACCATACTCTTGGGCTTGTTTAAGCCCATAGATAGCCTTTTTAAGCTTGCAAACCATGTTTTATTCTAAATATAGCCTTGAGATTGATGCATATAGATATCTTCCTATAAGTTCCCATTTAAAAATGCATTATTGACATCTAACTGTCTTATACACCAGTTATTATATATAGGAATAGTAAGAACAATCCTTATAGTAGTTGACTTAACTACAAGAGAAAAAGTTTTAGAAAAATCAAACCCGTATTCTTGTGTATACTCCTTGGCAACTAGCGTTGCATTGTACTTGTTTATAGAGACATTTGAGTTCCTTTTCAATCTGTAAGTCCATTTGCAGTTGACTATATTCTTGTTATTTGGAGTTGTGACCAATTCTCAGTTTTATTTTTGACAAGAGCAATAAACTCTTTGTCCATAGTTGACTTAACTATTTGGAGTTGAATATTTTTGGCTTGAAATGCCACTTTTGGCTCTTGTATTCATTTGATTACCTGTTCTGACTTGTTCTCTATTGTGATGAGCCTCTTTCATTGTCTTGATTGGTGTTATTTTCTGATCTGCTACCTTCACTTGTAGTATAGTCCTCATTGTGATTGCTAACATTATTTGATTAAGTTGCGGGAGTCTGAGGTGAGTAACTGGATAGATGATCAGAATCATGCCTTGACCTTAGTGGTAATATGAGTTGTGATTCTGAAGATTCTCTGGCCCTCTCAGTCTCCACATTTACACTATCAGTATATAATGGCAAGTCCGGAACAAACTTCTTTATATTGTAAATTTTATTTGTAGTTTTTATATCTGATTCTTGAAATGGGAATACATGTTCATTAGAAACAACATGCCTACTCGCTGATTCTTGAAATGGGAATACATGTTCATTAAAAACAACATGCCTACTTGTGATGACTTTCTCTTTACCATTAAGACATCTATATCCCTTTTGCTTGATGCCATACCCAATGAAGGTATAGGGGGTAGATCCAAAATTTAGTTTATTTTTATTATGGGGTCTAATACAAGTAAAGAAAAAACACCCAAATTTTTTCAACATTTTATAATATGGTCGAACTCTATATAACTTTTCAATAGGGATTAAATTGTTCAATACCCTAGTAGTTAACCTATTGATTAGGTATATAGTAGTACTAAAGGCATCAGGCCAAAACTTTAGAGGCATCGATGCATGAGATAATAATGAAAACCCTATTTCTACAATGTCTATGTTTCCTCTCTGGTAACCCATTTTGTTCAGAGCTGTAAGGACATGTAGTTCTTTGTATAATACCCTTTTTATGAAAAAATTCACTCATGGGTTTATATTCACTACCGCCATCTATTTGAAAATTTTCGACCTGACTGCTTATTTGTTTTTCAATCATATTAATGAAATTATTGACTACACCACACATATCTTATTTGAACTTTAAAATGTAAATCCATTTTTGTCTGGAAAAAGAATGAACAAAACTATTGTAATATTTGTAGTCGTTGTCAGAACTGATGGGAGCAATGCCCCATTTCTGAGGCAACCGGTGCAAGTGGTTGCTTATACTCAATTTCTGAATTAGTAAATGGTAACTTGTGACTTTTTCCAAGTTGGCAATATGTACACACATATAAAGATGCACAATCATCAAAGGGAATATTGTTTTCAATTAAAAATTTTCTGATATTTTTATCATTGGGGTGACCTAACTTGTTGTGCTACAAATCAAATACATTCTTATATTTACTGCTAGCAGAAATTTCAGAAAAATTACAGTTACTATCAGTATTTTCATATTTCTTGCAAATAACAGATTGGAACTTATAAAGTCCTTTGTCTACTTCAACCTACAAGAGAATTTCTTTAGTGAGTATGTCTTTAACTAGGCAGTAGCTAGAAAAAAATTCCAAAATACACATTATTATCACATGCAAATTGTGACACACTAATTAGGTTTTTTTAATTTTAGGCACTCTTAAAAGATTGTTTAAGTATAACGGCCTTTTCCCTTTGATATGAGCATTTCATGTATGTGTTATGTTTATGCAGTCACCATTTCCTAAACAAATTAATTGTTTACCTCTATACTCCTTGTTACCAACATTTAAATTCTCCAAGTTGCTAGTAATGTAATTAGTAGCACTTGTGTCTGGATACCAAGATTCATCCAGTATATGCTCTGCTTTGGCTATTTCACACAGTTGACAGCTTTTGATATTGCTTTGATCACCATCACTTTGAGATTGTGTGAGATTTGCGCTACCATTGTTATTCTTTTAACTGGATGATGTTTGACCCGGCATGTAACTTCGGTTAAATCTGAAGTAGCACTTTGTTGCAGTATAACCCAATTTCTCACAAATCTGACATTTAGGTCTAGAATTGTTGTTATTCCATCTCCCTTACCTCTGGACCTGTTAGAGAAACCTCCCTTTTGATTACATTGATCATTTCTTGGATTCTTATTTTTACTACTAGCTGCATTGTTTGACAGACATGTCACTATTGACAGTTTTATTGTGATAAATTCTTGGCTCATGAGCAAGAAGTGTTGAATGCACAAACTGCTTGTCAGGAATGGTTTTCTTTTTAGATAGTATTGCAACTACTTCTTCATATTAATTGCCTAACCCATTTTAAACAGCTAGAACTTGTTTATCTTCACTAACTTTATGACCAACTACCTCAGGTAAATTGTACAGTTTCTTTATTTTTGCAAGATAATCTATTAAGGCTTCATCTTCTCCCTTTCTTAAGTTCTATAACTCTCTTTTATAATGCATGGCTTTGGCTACAGATTGGGTACTAAAAACTCTTTTTGTAGCCAACCAGTTCTTGTTTGCAGATTTACAGCCTATATCTTGTGGTAGAAGGCTTGAACTGATGGATGAAAGTAGCCAAGAACTTACAAGTCTATATTGCCTATAGTATTTGGTGTATTAACTGTTGCTAACTATCTTGTTTTCATTGTCAGTGACGATTTTTGAGGGTATAGGCATAGTACCAAGAATGAATCCCTCGAGACCATACCCTTGAACAACAGTTTCTACTTGCAATCTCCAATAGAGATAATTGTCATCTTCGAGGTGAACAGTAATTAGTTGGCTCTGCAGGCTAATTATTGTTCTTATTAGACTATTTGCATCAGATCCAAGATTAGATTGTGTGGGTAGAGTTGGTTTATCAAGAAATATGGGATGAGAGGAATCAATTTGACCTGTTGCTGACTGATTACTTCAGGCATGGAAGAAACAAAGGATAGACCAAATTGATTGAGCCTTTAGGTAATTGAAAATTTCTTTTATTAAGATGATGTAGATCAAGACAGAATGCAACCAGTTGGAGAAAATGTGGACGGCTCTGTCTTTAATTCTGATTTTTGAAAGAAATTTTCAATGCTTGAACTGGCTATCTTGATTTCCAATGGTGGATTGCTTCGAGAACCAATGTTGCAGCCAAGAACTTTGAATACTGAGTTCTTGGCACGACACTTTGAGTCTAGATGTAATCTACTTGACTCCCTAATGATGAAATTAAAATCTGATGGGAGAAGATACCTTAATCAATATGATACTTGCTCTGATTTTGTACTGTCTGGTTGAATATGAGAATAAAGCAATGAAGAACATGTAATAAGAAGGATCTTGGATGTTGTGAAGCTTCTGCTCTGATATCATAATGAAGTTTGAACTGATTTGAAAGAGGGAAAGCGCAGAAATGAAACGAGAACTGAAAGCAATGTGTTGAGAGTAATTTCAGAATTGTATTCTTAATGAATAATCGATAGAGTATGTACATGGCTATTTATAATGTTTGATAGCCAATATTGTAGGCCCAAACCCATTGCTAAATGGGCCACAATGTTACAAAGCTTATCAGTAAGTAAAAGAATAAAAGATTCCACGAGCTGCACACAATAATCAACACATTTTTTCTGTATAATCCATCAGTCTCTTGAAGCATGGCCTTCGTCTTCTTTTTTAAAACTTATTTTTAGTGGTTGCACTAGTTTTCCCATTCCTCGGAAGTTAATTGGCTAACTTTTCTGTAGTTTCTATTTTTTTTCTTGTATTTCTTCTCACAGTTACAAAATTGCTCCATTTATTAATTATATCTTCGTAATGGGTCTAAATCAAATTCAGTCCAAGTTCTCGAAAAAGATTCACTTGTAGATTTTTTATTAATATATTCAAATCATCATTGTTTAATCAAGCAAAATAATTAATATACTGTTTACTAGTGTGACACTGAATGGTCTTTCAGATATAATGATATTTACAAATTTTCTGCCAAATTCTTTTTCCCTACTCTCTCAACAAACAAAAATGCCCTTGATATTATACCTTGTTCTTGAAAACTGAGTAATATATGTGATATATTTAAATAGAAATGTCAGGAAAATATGCTTCAAAATATGTAAATATGTAAATTTGAACAAATTCAAACTGTAATACGAATATACATAATAACTACAAATGTATATAATTACGCACAAGCTGTAAACATGTTAATGCTAATAGTAATACAAAGACATGAGGTGCTGTTATTTGCAACTATAAAGACAGACATAACTCAACAACCAAATCTAATTTTATATAGCTTTGAGAAATGCTTGGCGGCTACAACTATATTTGCTTTTGCAACAGTAACTGTTGAGGCCATAGAAGTTGACTTGCTCTTTTCACCAGCTGAAATGAGTCTTAGGAACCATGAGAATATAATTTTAAAGCCATTAGGATTTGTGTTATTCATCCCCAAATCCATATTAGCTTGAATGATCTCGATTGAATATATGTTGCTTCAGAAGAACAAAATATAGAGATGACAAATTTGTGTTTAACTCAATTTGTTTTGGGTATTTTAAGTATAATGTTTGTGTCTTGTTTATATGCAAGTCTTATAGGACAAAATTACTTTGTTTCCAAGTTAGCATGTACAATAACTTCACAGAAAGACAATCAAAACTAAAGTTAGACCAAGACTTGCACAGCATATAAATTACTTGTAAGGAAAGGACTTAAAAACACATGCCTTGTTCGCAATAAAAAATACATGTTTGTTAGTGCTTGGTAGTTCCATATTATAATCCACAAATGGTAGTTCCATATTCGTCTAAATGCTATGGCGATGGATTATATAACGAATGGTCAATTATCCCTACCGTGTAGCAGTAACCCCAAAATCCGAGTGATATGGAACAAGATTGAGACTTCAAAGCCCATCATGAGAAACACTGACACTCTTCATCGAGTACCCAGTTCTTTATGTTGTTGAGAGCTTCATAGATACCATCCAATTTGTTACCGAGTTCTTGATTGGCGGATTGAAGCTCTCTTATGGCCAGGGAATGTTTTGCAAACATTCGATCTTGTCTCACTTTTTCAGATCCCCCTCATTGAGTACACCAGTGGCGTCATCTTCATCATTATCTGAATTCTGTGGTGAATTCTGAGGCGTCGGCTCTGATACCATTTTATTAGGGTCTTTCATTTTGCTCTTGGATCTTGTTAGCATAGACGCAGTGCTGATGAGTTAATGGGATTGAGAGAGATGAAATTGGTGAGTAATAGAAGAATTTGGAGAAACGAGAGCACATAGAATGATTAAGAAAAGTAGAATTAGTTAAGAACAAAGAAAGAGGTAATGCAAGAGTTATAATAGGAAGAATAGATGGAAGAGAATTAGAAAAGAGGGAATTTCATTGAGGAAAATTATCGAATTCAGCATACAAATTAGTAGGCAACGTTACTTATTTATAGTTAATGTTGTCCCAATTCTCTTTACATCATTTATTAGGACAAATTGGTTACAAGCCCAATACATCAAATAAAACCCAGTGAATAAATTGTAAATTGTCTTCATTCATTTGTGTGTACGTACCCACTTGTGCATGTGCACACAGCATCCAAGCTTCAATATGGTTGCAGTTGACTTCCGTCTCCATGAGTCTTCCAAGGTTATCAGTTTCCAGGTGTCGTAGGTCCCCTCCAGTGGATGATTCATCATTGACAGTTGTTCCAGAGCTCTCTATCAAGGTGTTTGTTGATTTATCTATATAAAACCCTAGTGCCTGCATTGTGTTTGATAAAATGTTTACAGCACTAACACCCCCTCCCCCTTCAAATTTTGATCTTGTCTCAAGGTCATACGTAGGAAATTTCTTGATTAACTCCCAATAATCCTCCCATGTGGCTCCAGATTCATCTCTTTGCTTCCATTTAACAAAAATTTGGGTGACTAGCTGGTTATCTTTGGGTACTATCCTTCTATCAAGGATTAGTTCGGGTTCATCCACCAACTCTTCCGTGTATGATGGAGCATTTTGCTGTATAATTACACCATGACCATGCCGTTTCTTAAGTTGAGAGGCATGGAAAATTGGGTGGATTCTGGCTTTTGGAGGTAAATTTAATCGATAAGCCACATTGCCTGTCTTTTCTATGATTTGATAAGGACCATAGAATCTAGGAGAGAGCTTGTTGGTCTTCATGTTGCTGGCAATAATTTGACGGTATGGCTGTAATCTAAGGTAAACCCAATCATTCACTTCAAATGTTCTCTCAGTTCTATGCATATCAGCATTTTCTTTTGCTTTCTCTTGTGCTAATTGTAAGTTGTCTTTTAACAGTTGTATCACTATGTCTCTGGAGAAGAGCTCTTGTTCCACCTGAGGTACTCTGGAAGTGTTTGGTACATAAGAGAGAAGTGAAGGAGGCTGAACACCATAGACTGCATAGAAGGGAGTTACATTGGTGGAGCTATGCCAACTGGTGTTATACTAGTATTCTGCCGGTGGTAACCATCATACCCATTCATTGGGTTTGTGACAAACAAAACAACGTAATTATCCTTCCATTATCTTGTTAACAACTTCAATTTGTCCATCCGTTTGTGTATGGTAGGCTGAACTTAAATTGAGTGTACATCCTTGCAATCTAAAAAGCTCCTGCCAGAAGGTGCTTGTAAAAATAGCATCTCATCACTAATTATGCTCTTTGGTAGTCCATGCAGTTTGAACACTCCTTCAAAGAAAATTCTGGCAACATCCTTTGCAGGGTATGGATTTTGTAAAGGGAAGAAGTGAGAATACTTGGAAAGTCTGTCGATTACTACAAAGATGGTTGTGTATTTCTGGCTCTTTGGTAAACTAACAGCAAAATCCATGGATATGTCAGTCCATATGGCCTTAGGAATGGGTTGTGGATTTAGCAAACTAGGTATAGGAATATTTTCACTTTTATTTCTTTGACATACATCATATTCCTTCACAAAATTTTCTACATCTACCTTCATTTTTTTTCCAATAGAATACTTGGTTCAACCTGTGTTTTGTCTTCCTTGTCCCTGCATGACCACCCAGTGGAGTTGAATGAAACTCTTGTAGTATAATATTAGTAATTTCTTTGCAGTGAGACTCAACATATAGCTTAGCCTTATAGAAAATAAATCCATCCACTATAGTGTACTTGCTGTGCTTCTAAGGATTTTCCTGGATTTGTTGCATTTTCTTTGTGTACTCTTCAGATTGAGACATTAATCTTTTAAACTCATGTAGCCATAGGCTTTCCACAGAAGTGATGGCTTGGCATTGTTTAATTTCTTCATTATTAATGTGGTCTTCTGGCACACATGATAATTTGTCAGCCACTACATTCTCTTTTCCCTTTTTGTACTCCACTTTATAATCAAAGACATGAAGTTTGGCTAGCCATTTACCATGAATTCCCACTGTAAATCTTGAATTTAAAAGATTCTTCAAACTCTGATGATCGGTTTTTATAGTGAATTTCCTACCCAATAAGTATTGTGACCACTTCCTTGTTGCCAATATCAATGCTAATAACTCTTTCTCATATGTTGACAATAACAAATTCCTTCCACTGAGTGCTTGGCAAAGAAAAGCAATGGGCTTGCCATCTTGAGTGAGCACAACACCTATACCAACATCACTAACATCACACTCTACTACAAAGTCTTTATCAAAATTTGGCATGCTATGAACAGGAGGTTCATTAAGCATTGTTTGAGTCTATTAAATGATTCAGTAGCCTTCTCATTCCATACAAAGGCATTCTTTTTTAGCAGTTTAGTCATGGGTTTTGCCATTCCTCCATAATTTTTAATAAATTTCCTGTAGTAGCCAGTTAATCCTAGGAATCCTCTGAGTACCTTGATGCTTTTAGGTTGTGGCCATTGCTTGATTGCTTGTACTTTGTCTGGATCAACGACTATTCCTTCTTCTGAAATAATATGACCCAGATAGGTTACCTTGTTCACTGCAAATGAACATTTAGACAATTTGATAATCAGCTGATTTTTCTTTGAAACCTGCAGTGTCATATCTATATGAAACATATGCTCAGACCAATTCTGGCTATATATACAAGAATATCATCAAAAATACAAGAATAAATTTCCTCAGATAAGGTTTAAATATGGAATTCATTAAAGCTTGAAATGTAGAAGGGGCATTTGAAAGTCCAAAGGGCGTAACTAGGAATTCATAATGTCCCTCATGAGTTCTAAATGTTGTTTTTGGAATGTCTCCAGGGTTCAACCGAATTTGATGATAACCAAATCTTAAATCTGGTTTAGTAAAATATTTAGAACCATGCAACTCATCTAACAAATCATCAGTGAGGGGAATAAGGAATTTATTCTTCATAGTGAGTCTGTTAAGGGCTCTGTAGTCAATACACATTCTCCATGTCCCATCTTTTTGTCTAACTATGACTACAGGGGAGGAGTATTCACTAGTGCTAGGTCTAATAATTCCTGTATCAAGTAACTCCTTAATAAATTTTTCTAGTTCATTTTTTATATGGTGTGAATGCCTGTAAGGTCTAAGGTATACAGGTTTAGCATGAGGAACCAGAGATATTTTATGATCTAAATCTCTAGTAGGAGGCATACTTGTGACTGTAGTAGTTACAGTAGGGTAATGTTGTAATACTGATTGTACTTCTGGATGCATATTTGTAGTAGGGGTAGTGAGAGTATGTAATTGCTTAGAGTACATGATAAGAGATAACTGTCCATGTGTAACTTTCTTAGTGATATTTCAATCATCCACTATTTTACTATTACCTGAAATACCCTGCCATACGTAATTTTGACCAACATAATTAAATTTTATTTGTAGTTTTGAAAAATTAAATGATACATCCCCAAGCTCCTTCATCCATTGAGCACCTAGTACCACTTGGCAGCCTTCAAGAGGTATTAGCAGTAGATCAATAGGCATTGTACACCCCTAGCATTTTAAAATTACTCTTTTACAAATTCCAGTGCCTTGTATTTTTTTCTCCATTATCTACTTGCATAGAGTAATTTAATGATTCTTGTACTTGCAATTGAAGCTTTTTGGCCAATGTGTGGACCCTGAACCGATGAGCACAGTAAGACTCTTGCATAATATTTGTCCTTGTACTCTTATTGTATACAAGGTAGGTATACTGCACATGGCAGAGAGGGTTATGGCATATGTCTCTTCATTATTTTCAACATCTTGCCTTGGTATAATATTTGATAGTTCCTGCATGTTTTCAGTAATATTATCCTCTGGATCTACTTCTTCATCTTGCAGTACCATTATTCCTTCCATTACATACACTTGCTTGTTTTTGCACACATGATCAGGTTGCCACTTTTCTTTACATCCATAACACAAGCCTTTTCCACGTAAATCAATGATTTCTTGTAGGGTCAGTCCTTTTATTTTTGCATTTGAATCTTTAATTCCCTTTCCAATGGTGTTTGTCTTGCTAACAGTACTGGAATAATAGGGTTTTGTTGTATGACCAGACCTATTTTTCTTCTTGCAGGCTCTTTTACACTCAAATACTCTAGCTAAATTTACTGCCTCTGTAAAGTCAATAAGATGGAGTGCTAGAATGTCGAATTTAATGTCATCTTTCAGGTCATCAATAAAAAATTTCCAATAAAAATTGATTGGGTAAAGCATCACACAACCCATATAATTCCTCAAATTTAGCAAGTTAAGCGTGTATCGTAGTGTTCTCTTTTAGATTTGATATGGCACTATAGGGTCGTTATAAATCTTCAGTTGCAACCTTATTAGCAATTCTTCCTTGAAAATAACCCACTGCTCATAGTTCTTTACCTTTTTTCCAACCATCCAAACTAGAGATGTGCCTCCCCCTTTAAGTGGAAATAACAGTTTGGTGCCCCCTCACTTTCATGGGTATTATGATATTTAAAGAGGGCTCGACTTGGCTTATCCATTCAATAACATTGCCTTTACCATTGTAAGTAGGAAATTTTAATTTGAAGACAGTGTTTTGGAGTAGTTTGGGTTGATGCGTGGTTTGGTTATTAGTAAGAGCATTAGTGGGTGCACTTGCAAGAATTCCTGTAGAACTTCTTGATACATCTATAACTGAGTACTAGTTGGTTCTTGAATTATGGTTTGGGACTTTAGAATGGTTCTCATTGAATGATGATTTAGGAAATTGCCTGGAGTTGTTTCTTTGCGCAGGAGGGGTATAAGGACTCTTTAATTGTGACTTTTGCTCCTTAAAATCCCATATTAAGCTGTTGAGAGCTTCATAAATACCTTCCAATTTGTTACCCAATTCTTGATTGGCTGTTTCAAGCTCTCTTATGGCCAGAGAATGTTTTGCAAACATTCGATCTTATCTCACTTTTTCAGGATCCCCATCATTGAGTACCCTAGTGGTGTCATCTTCATCATTATCTGAATTTTGTGGTGAATTCTAAGGGGTCGGCTCTGATACCATTTTGTTAGGGTCTTTCATTTTGCTCTTAGATCTTGTTAGCATAGATGCAGTGCAGATGAGTTAATGGGGTTAAGAGAGATGAAATTGGTGAGTAATAGAAGAATTTGGAGAGACAAGAGGACATAGAATGATTAAGAAAAGTAGAATTAGTTAAGAACAAAGAAAGAGGTAATGCAAGAGTTATAATAGAAAGAACAGATGGAAGAGAATTAGAAAAGAGGGAATTTCATTGAGGAAAATTATCGAACTCAGCATACAAATTAGTAGGCAACATCACTTATTTATAGTTGATGTTGTCCCAATTCTCTTTACATCATTTGTTGGGCCGAATCGGTTACAAGCCCAGTACATCAAATAAAACCCAGTGCAGAAATTATAATGGTCTTCATTCATTTGTGTGTACGTATCCACTTATGCGTGTGCACATAGCATCCAAGCTTTAATATGGTTGCAGTTGACTTCCGTCTCCATGAGTCTTCCAAAGTTATCGGTTTCTAGGTGCTGTTAGTCCCCTCCAGTGAATGGTTCGTCATTGACAGTTGTTCCAAAGCTCTCTATCAAGGTGTTTGTTGATTTATCTGTATAAAACCCTAGTTCCTGCATTGTGTTTGATGAAATGTTTACAACACTAACATATTAAGGATTTTGCGAAAGAATGAGGGTGAGGGTCCTTAGATAGGATTACTCTAAAACATAATTCATGCCACAATTTTTTCGAACCTCAATCGAGACTTAATCATTGGCGTTCATAGCCAAATTTCTTTTATTTCGAACTCGACTGGACCATCCCAAAACCTAATTTAACATATACAAAAGTTAACTCCTCGGATCATTTGATATCCACTAATTGACCTTAACCTTCTACCCTAAAAACAAATAATTGGAATATAACAATGTTTATGTTTATTCAGGCTTGCATGAACCATCCAAAATCTTGGATAGTTCATCTATGAAAATCGGGTTTTTACTCATCAACAAAAATAAATCAAATAAATAAATAAACATCAAAATTCAAGTATTGAAAACAGTCTAAAAATATGGATTGTTACATTTGTGTTTCTAACATTTCATTTATTCGAAAGCTTTTAATATGTAGCAATGATATCTCAATACGCATGTACGTATAAATGGTGATATTGTCTTCTTAGGTCTCAACCAATGATAAATAAAGTTCGTAATATTTGCTTGGATATTTTTATTTGGGACGCATACATGCATATTGGCAAATAAACATTCCTTGATAACTAAACTGTAGCTTTAAGTTTATGAATTTTTAGTAGTGTGATGATTCAGCATTATACATTATGAAAGATACACCACTGCACATTGCAGTTCATCTTTATTATACTTGAGTTATATTTATGTTGATCCGCCTTTTGCCAAAGCAGTCACACAAATGATTTATGGCTTTCCAAATACTTGAATCTCAAGTACGAACTCATGGAAGCGCAAAGCAATTTGGTCGAAGTCGCAAAGCGCTCAGAATCGGGTTGGAAATATGGTTAACTCTTGGAATCGGCATCGACTCAAATGCGTGTGCCAAACCCGTATTGGTTACCTTAAAATGCCTGAGCGCATCAGGAGGATCCTCTCCAAAACTCGGATTTGGCATCGAGTTAGACTTAGGATTTGGCATGGAAAATCTCATGACCAACACAGGTCAATCACGAGAAAACTCCTGAGCTCCTCAGCCCGATCACCAAAAATCAAGTAGCCGAACTAGGTATGACTCGAATCAGACCAAGATCAAAATCACTTGAGCACACAGTGTTGATCAGCTCAAAACACATGTGCACACTGACCAGATCAGGTAAAAATCAAGGTCGGGGATTCAACTCAGGATTTTCGTGTCCCCTCCAGGGATATGAAAGTACGGATTTTGTATCCCATCATGGGATATGAAATACGTATTTCATATCCCCCTCGAGATACGAAAATAATTATTTCGTATCTCCTTTTGGGGATACAATACGAAATTTTCCCATCACTAGGAGCCTTCCTATGCACGGATCACCAAATTTGGCTTGATGGACACTGGTTTCCATGAATTGGCATTTGGTAAGGTTCGTATATAAAGATTTAGGATGTGGAAAAGCTTTGAAATACCTAATCACCACATAGTGATCACCTGGATTCTCTGGGTCAACATTATGTTTTGTGGCTTGGGATTTGACACTTTCGGATACAAATTCGTATCCCACCTCGGATACGAATTCCGAAATTTCGTATCCCCTTGGGGATATGAAATTTCAGGTTGGCCATGGCATCTTCTGCACCATGTCAAGCACGACATGATCACCGGTTTTTGATTGATCACACCGAGGCAATCACTTATTTTCAGCATGTAAACTAGGATAATTTGTGATGATTTTTGGAAATTGGCTAACTCTTGAGGAGTCGTTTTGATCCCCGGATGGACATGACTGTCAGGATACGAAATTTTGGGTTGATGCCCAACAACTCTACCTATAAATACCCCCTCTCTTGGCATGAATAGAAGTTTCCTATTTGGACTTTTAGCTACTAAATTGCCTACAAGAAAGCTCTCTTTGGAGTTTATTAGTGGCTTCCATGGTGGTTTCTATTGCTTTGTACAACCTCTTGGACTTATAAACTTCGTATAGAAGTTTACTCTATACTTTTGGACATTGGAATTGATGCTTAGCTCGCTTTTGGACATATATGGGCTTGGAGGCATATTTTACACATTTTGTCTTAAAGAAGATAATGATGGACATTTTTGCCATAATAAGTAATTAACAAGGACTTTGTTATTCTCTAACACAACTTTAGAAATTAAAAGTGTACATAATCATTGTAATTATAACTATGATGACGAAGAGTTACATGAAAGTGGACGTAGGCGTTAGTGCTAAGCCACTATAAACTTGGTGTTCTTTACTTTTCTACAATTTTGTGTTTGGATAATTTGGCATACTAGGATAGCTCGCATAACTTTAACCCATCAGTTCTTGGCGTGTGCGAACTACGAATTCCCCACGTCAACATTTTAGCGTGTCAGGTAGGGTATTCAGATTGCCTTCAGATTCTGGACTTTTAAGGAAACAACTTCTCTTGGATTCTCTCGAATTTTTCTTATATTTCACTATGGTTAAAGGGAAACATAAAAGTTTAGCTCGCTCAGAAGATGTAGGGATGGAAGAAAGTCAGAAAGTTTCCTTGAATAGACATCTGTCGATTTACGTTACTCATGAGGATATCGATGAATTCGTCAAAGATTTAACTAGGGATCTCACTTCTTGTTTGGAACAACAACAAAAACATTTCCCTCGATAGGAAGCTACTATGAACACTCTTCTCGCTCGATTCGAAGGTATCACAAGGTCGTCGAGACAAGGTGTAATGTCCCGTATTTTTACAGCATTATAATTAATTTATTTAATTATTTAAATAATGATTTAGAGAATATAATGGTTGTTTAATTAAATTATATGGAATATTTAATTAATTTAAATAACAGAATAATATATTTAATTCCGAAATAGTCAGAAATAGTGAATTGACAATATAATGTGAACTGGACAATTTAAAATATTTAATTCAGCTTAGAATTTGAATTAGAATAACGAATATATTATTTGAACAATAGTTGAACGTATAATTTATATTATAATTATAATCGAGCTTGAAATGGCACGGCAATTCGTTATTTGGCGATTTGAACTTCAATTGAATATACAAAATTCGTTTTAAGTCGGATTTCTGTGAAATAAGAAACATTCAGAGCTGGTGAAGTATATTTTTCTAATGAAAGAGAAAAATCAGGATTTCGTCGTGTAGATTTTGATTTATCTCCAAATCAAATTTTTGAAAAGTAACTATGGAATTCCTTTATAATTTTATAACGATTTATTTATATTTAAATGGATTTTAAATATAAATTGAATATCGATTTAACTCTGGATTTGAAATATGGAGATATAAATCCAAATATGTTATTTCAGAGCTGTATGATATTTTATTTGGATACATATATACGATAATATTAAATTATTTTTATTTAATTTAATTGTTTTTAAATATATTTATATATTTAAATGGGTTATTTAGAGCTTTTAAAATAGCTATTTTTCCAAACGACCTCCGTTTTCAACGAAACTAATTTTGTTGGATTCGTAATATCAAATTATTGTTAGACTTCAAGTTTCGTGATTTTTGGAGTTAGTATATGACCGCACGGGATTTTAATGTGAAAAAAATCGATATTTTGATGATTAAAAATACGTTGTGTGAGCAAACGGAGTCGGAATTCGACGAAACCAGTTTCGTTGGGTCCGTAATGTCGAAGTGTAGCTTCGTGTCCATTTTCGTGATTTTTGGATGTCATGTGTGATCATACGGATTTTTAGAGACAAATACAAATAGCGTTGGAATAAAAACAAATAAAATAATCAAATAAAAAATATAAAACTATCCTATAAATACACCTTCACATCCTCAAACCCTAAGACTTTTTCATTTCTCGGTCAATACCCTCGGTCGTCATCTTTTGCTTCTAGGAAGTAAATCGCGAGTCTTATAATTCATTTTAAATTCAAGATTTTTTTTATAAATCATGATATGTGTATATCTTGATTGGGAAAAAGCTCAGCTTCATTTTGGTATAGTGTTACAGAGTGCGATCCAGTTTTTGGGGGTTTGCCGAGGGACTTAGGGTTCGAGAATTCAAAGTATCCAAGCATTGATGTGCGAGATGGTCTTCGTATTTGTGCTCGTTAGGATATTTAGCACTCGGTGGGAGTTTTTAGGTGGATTCGAAGTTCATAGGCGTCGATTGGTTACTGTACAGGGTCGGGAAAAGTGCGAAGTCAGATTTCAATTGGGGAGTGCGAGTTTCATGAGTTTGGTTTGGAAACGGAGAGTTTTGGATAAGATGATTTTTGGTGCAACTGGTTTGTGGATTTGTGGGAAAATGGCTAAGCTAGGATCGAAGGAAGAGTCGACAGATGGAGGAGTTGAAAGAGCAGGCTACGAGATTTAAGAATTTGGGGAAGAAGGTTTTAAAACGGGTCTGGGCTTTGGAAATTGGAGTGGGCCGGTTTAGAGAATTGGTGAGACCCAATTGGTATTAAGTTTTAAGTTTAAATGTTATTAAATCACATGTTAACTTGAAATCGTAATATCTTTTGCATACGTTAAAGAAATTCAGCAAATCAAGATCCGCTGGGATTGTATGGACCTATGCTACATCAGGAACTGGTTCGGCGAGATTTGGAGCTCATCTCAAATTACGGTGAAATAAAACGTCCGTCAGAATCAAGCGACAATTATCGTTATTTAACGATAACTGTCCAATGTGAGTAAAACTCACCAACTCTACCAGTTCATATTTTTATAACCTATATTTAGAACTGTTAAATGATGACTGATTGTTGTGTATTGACTGTTTGAATGAACTGCTGATATATTGGTTGAAATTATAGATATATATATATAAAAAGCGTTAATCATATATTGATTCTGTTTAGCAGAATATTTCATATTGAAATGAAATTGATGTGAATTATATTGTGTAACCTCTGTGGATGCAGGGAAACAGGTCGGAGGAATCCAACTGGATTCCTCAACATTCATTTTACTGTTTTTCATATATTGTGTTATATGATGTGATATGAAATCTGTTGCTGATTTTGTATGTTTGAATGATACCGATCATTGTTATCTGGTACGTTAATACCATGAGGAATACTGGAATGTTGAAAAGGAAATTTTCAATGTTATATTGAAAAAGAAATATTTATAAAATCAAATAATTTTATAAAAGAAAATGATTATAAAATCAAATGATTTTATAAGAGGAATATTTATTTGTAAAACAAATAGAAAGAGGAAATATTTATGGGAAATAAATACGATATTAAAAAAAGAATATTTATTTGTTAAATAAATAGAATTGGAAAGGAATATTTATTTAGAAAATAAATAGAGTTAAAAAAGGAAATATTTAATTAGAAAATAAACAGAGTTGTAAAAGGAAATATTTATGGGAAATAAATATGATATTATAAAAGGAATATTTATAGGGAAAAATTAGGATTAGAAAAGGAAATATTTGTAAATCAAATAGAGAAAAGGACTAATCGAATATAGTTTATTCGAAAGGAGTTATCGAATATAGGTTATTCGAATAGAGTTAAAGGAGTTATCGAATATTAGTTATTTGAAAGGAGTTATCGAATATTAGTTATTAGAAAGGAGTTATCGAATATAGTTTATTCGAATAGAGTTAAAGGAGTTATCGAATATTAGTTATTCGAAAGGAGTTATCGAATATAGTTTATTTGAATAGAGTTAAAGAAGTTATCGAATATTAGTTATTTGAAAGGAGTTATCGAATATAGAGAGATATTGAATGAGATCAAGAATTCTCACTATTTCTTAAATTCATGGATCAATTTCGATTCAGTGGGATCTTTCACTCACATTTTTTTCCACCAAGAATGTTTTATGAAACTCTCTGACTCCCGAATTCGGAGTATTTATTCGAATAGAGTTAAAGGAGTTAATCGAATATAGTTTATTCGAAAGGAGTTAATCGAATATAGTTTATTCAAAAGGAGTTAATTGATAAGAGTTAATTAATAAGAGTTAATTGATTAGAGTTAATCCAATAAAGTTAATCGATTATGGTTAATAAAATAGAATTGATCCAATAGAGTTAATCAAATAGAGTTAATAAAATAGAGTTAACAAAATAGAGTTAATCAAATAGAGCTAACTGATAAGAGTAAATCGATTAGAGTTAATCGAATAGTGTTAATTGAATAGAGTTAATCGAATGTGGCTATTCGAAGAGAGATTATCGAATATAATTTATTCGAAGGAAAGAGTTATCGAATAAAGATTTATTCAAAAGAGAGTTATGTAAGTGTGACGGCAAGGAATTTCGCTCGGTCCGAACCAGTCGCTAAACCGATCCAGGCCGTTCGAAACGCCCTATCGTTTGAGAACAGGACAAATCAAAACGCAAACAGAAGAACATTTCATTGTATATTACAACGATGCATCAGATTACAAGAGTATACAGAGTATAAATGAATGAATATTACACAGAAATATCAGAGATTACAATAAATTACATAGCAGCGGAAAATAATACAATACACAACTAGAAGAGATATACGGATACAAAGCTTTCCGGATATCGTTCCAGCTGTAAACCAGGATCCTATGAATATAAATCTGCAAAACCAAAACTACTAGCTGCCCGTGTCAAAATAAGGGCACCCAGAGTTTAGGTTAAAACAATAAACTCCAGGTCAGTCACATGACTGGTGTGAGAACAAAAACAGCTATTAATCTTTATTTTAAAGTTAGGTAAATTAAGGGACCACGCCGTATAACACGGAACGGGTTTCCTCCCAAGAATACCAGTGCATAAAACAAACAGCGCAATGCTAAATAAAGGAAAATGAAGCTGTTATAAGACCCAGGTCCTATCACACAATGCAACGCAAGCCGGGGGATAGGGTTTTCCCTTATAACAGCCAAAGAATGCTTGATACGTTTTAAAACAAATCATTTGATACTATAATAAGTGTATAGTGTATAAAACAACTTCAAATCATAAGTATCAATCATAGGCGGCATGAGCGCCCCATCCCACTATGTCGCCATACTAGGCTCTACAATCAAAATCGCAAAGTCGCGTATTTGGAAATTGGGTTTCCATCTATGAACCGAGGCCAGGGATCGTCCTCACCGTCTTCGAGACAATCTAGCCCATGTCTCCGGAACAGCCGCAACTGCCCCTTGGAGCGACAGGGCCGGTCCACACGGAGTGGATTATAGTGCCTGAACAATACGTCTCTCCGCCCTATGGGGCGTAAATGAGCCAACTAAATGACTCCATCGGTTCGAGAACGACCGATCAATCCGAGGCGCCTCGCAACAGCAACAACCACATAAGTCAAACTCGTCAGGGCGTGTAAAACCACTGACGCCACTTCTAGCTAGAAAGAAACGCATGTCCTCCCTGAGGTCCTCTCCCGTTTTTGGTTCATACCGGGTGTGAAACTCGCGAATCAACGTTACACAAAGCTACGCCACAAAGGCCGTGCTTTGATCATCACTACAAGACTTTGCTTTACAACAGAAGCCTCGATCAATTGCCGCTTAGGCATGCCACACAGGCAATTCACTCCATGCGTTTGATATCCATCAATACATAACCCCTGAGCTCGTACGTCTCAGAGAAGGGCGTTAAGCAAGAGAATAAATTCTCTGCCGCCAAACAGATATATATTTAATAGAAATCAATCACACAGACTAAAATCCAATGTCAGACACACAGTCCATTTACAAGTTCGTTCTGGGTCTGAACGAAACCGGAGGCACCTAGTACCCCGCATATCCATCGATCTCCAAGTACGTCTGGACGATCACCAACTGTTTCCATCTTCTTGGGTGTACAGCCCAATCAAGAACATCAGTTATCACCCAAACGACGTGAAGACTTCTGGTCTTCGACCGCCGTCTTCATCTTCGACTTATCGTCGTATCAGTTATTCAGAATGGGATAAACCCGGTCTTTCCGAATAACTCGCGTATATTTTAAATAAGTGTTACACAAACACAACATACGCCTCATTCCAATTCATTAGTCACTAACCGTAAATTAAACAAGAGAATAATTCCCCAAATATTAACCCCGAAGGCCGAAACCAACATCAGATCAATATCCAGAAAACCATTCTGCTTGGCTAACCGACAGTTAGTTTCTAAATTTCACATTCATAGGGAAAAGTTCCCAATAATTTTATTCAAGATAAATTCCTTGAATTTATTCTTTAATCTACTTTTGAATTTCGATTCAACTAGCCGGGATTAACGAAACTTACCGAAGTAATCATTTGTTTTAATTTCCCAATCCCAACCTATTTATCCCATGAAGTAAAACTGGTAATACTTCATATCTAACACCACAGTGTTATCGGTAAATTCAATTACCATTTCATGTTCAAATCTAATTAAAGTTTTAACTATCGCCTGGAGCAAAACTGGTGATACTCCATTTCGATTATTTCAATCTAATTAAAGATTCATTAAAACTCCACTTAGTTTTAATCTGTGACTGGGTTAAAGAATCAGTGTCATTTAAAACACGGTTCACGATAAACCCAAAATCACATCACATTTCAATCAGTCCCTAATTGTAAATTAGCAAGTGAGCAATTCCCTAAGTATTAATCCCGAAGGCCGAAACCAACATCAGATCAATACCTCGGAAACTATTCAACTTAACTAATCTCCAGTTAGTTTCTGATTTTCTTAACTCCTTTAGGTCTAAGAACTGTACTATTGAAGATACCGTTCACGACAACCCAAAATCACATTTCATTCATGATCGGGTTAAAGAACGAGTGTTATTTAAAACACTGTCCACGATAAACCCAAAATCACATCAATTCGATTCCAATTAAACATTATTTAATTGGTACACTTCATTAAATCTAAATAAAAAGATTTAATCTTTTTTCCACTGGGTTCAAGAACAGTGTTAATGAAGACACCATTCACGACAAACCCAAATCACATTTGATATTAAATACAAGGCTCTGAATAGAAAATATCCCGGCTTATATTCAATATCAAATTCTACGATTAACAAATGTCGTATTGGAAATAACGATATAAATATATATATCTTTCAAATTTCCATAACAACATCTGCATAATCCCGAATTCCAACATCGAAATATTCCGAAGACAATTTCGATTCAAATCCACTCCAATGCAATCATTGGAAATTCTGGTTATTTTCAAAACCATTTCAAATCCAATTTATTTATTTAAAAATAAATAGAATTATATTTCTAGTTCAAAATTAGTTCATTTCGATAAAAATCTATTTTTATCTTTTCAAATATGGAGTTTTTCATCCCAATTCTTTCTAAATCATTTCTTATGATTTTACATAAATTATTACTATTTTTAATAATTTTATCAAGGCCCGTACAGTCGATTTCCAACAACGGCCATCGAACTGCACTTACAGCGACCTTTTTCAAATTTGATTTGGACATAATTCCAAATCCAACCGTTAGATTTCAAATTTCTAATATTCGTTAGAAAGCTCTTTTCGATACGAACCCAACGATTCCGGTTTTAGGAGAATCCGACGGTCGGATCTCCCGTAATGTCCGTTTGAAATCAATGGTCGAAATTCGCGAACTGCCGCGGCGCGGCGCGTTCTATTCAGGCCATTATATTATATATATAATATATATAATATATATTTCGTCGATTTCTATTTAAAACGAATTATATGAATAGTTTTAATTTCGTTTCAAAAGCAATTTCAACTTCCATTTCAATTCAAATCAAAATTGAATTCTTCTTTATAAATTCGTTTTAAAATTCATTTCTATTCAATTCAAATTTCAATTCAATTTGAATTCATTTCAATTCGCTTTCAATTCAATTTGAATTCGTTTTCAATTCAATTCATTTCGAAATCGTTTTCAATTCAATTCATTTCGAAATCGTTTTCAATTTAATTCATTTCGAAATCGTTTTCAATTCAATTCATTTCGAAATCGTTTTCAATTTAATTCATTTCGAAATCGTTTTCAATTCAATTCATTTCGAAATCGTTTTCAATTCAATTCATTTCGAAATCGTTTTCAATTCAATTCATTTCGAAATCGTTTTCAATTCAATTCATTTCGAAATCGTTTTCAATTCAATTCATTTCGAAATCGTTTTCAATTCAATTCATTTCGAAATCGTTTTCAATTCAATTCATTTCGAAATCGTTTTCAATTCAATTCATTTCGAAATCATTTTCAATTCAATTCATTTCGAAATCGTTTTCAATTCAATTCATTTCGAAATCGTTTTCAATTCAATTCATTTCGAAATCGTTTTCAATTCAATTCATTTCAAAATCGTTTTATATCGATATAAATATCGTTCACGTCAAAATGGCGTCAAACTAATCAACACGGCTTCATAAATTTCTATTTTCAAATATTCTATTTCAAATATTTCTTTTTCAAAATAGTTGTTATTATCAAAATATTTCGTTCAACACATGACCAATCTCAATGGATGAGTACTGTCAACACATGAACTTTTATTATATATTATTCTTTATTTTCTAAATCGGAATGAGGCCCAATCAATCACCATATAATGTTAATTATATGGATTTTCATACAACACATGTATATAATAGCATTGAAAAATAATCAACCATCAACCAAAGTGCACTACACTGTATAAGCATCAAATATAGACATTTAACGCTTATAGCAGCTTGTCAATCAACCGATCGACATATTTAATCAATCAGGATGAGTGAACTTCAAGTTTCATCCCAACACCCGTGTGGGGTTTCAAACAATCAAACACAAATTTTATTTGTGCAGTTGGGCGATGTGTGAAATTTATCGACCCAATCAATATCAGTCAAATCAGTGTACATAAAAAAACCGTCCGGTTTGTAAATGAATATTTTATTTTATTCACTTCACGTTAAAAAATATATTTTTAACGATAAAATATTTTATTTCAACACTTGAATTTCTATTCAGTTCATTCTTTAAATAAAATGATATTTTTATTTTAGAAAATTTCGGCGGCATAACGGCACGATACTAGAAACGGGACAAGGCCTAGCCTTATCCCCGGTCTAGTGAAGGCCCACGCCATTCACACATCAATCATATCAATTTCACTTCACCAAACAATTCAAATCAACCCAAACAATCTAACTAATAACACAGCCAAACAAACAAGTCCATGGTCTGTGGACGATTGTGTCGGGTGCTACTAAGCACCGTCTGCATCCTAGTATATATATATATATATATATATAACTAGAAAAATAAATTGAAAGGTGAGAAATTCTCACCTATAGCTATCCTAGCTCCACGGCTCTTCATTGATAGAAATCTTCTTCGTTCTCGCCTTTTTGTTACCTTCGTCGCCCGCTTTCACTACCTATGTAAAAATCGAGTTTTTACTTCGAAGTTCAATATATAAAAACCATATTTTTATTTCGAAGTTCAATATATAAAAACCATATTTTTTTATTTCGAAGTTCAATATATAAAAACCATATTTTTTTATTTCGAAGTTCAATATATAAAAACCATATTTTTTATTTCGAAGTTCAATATATAAAAACCATATTTTATTATTTCGAAGTTCAATATATAAAAACCATATTTTTATTTCGAAGTTCAATATATAAAAATCACGCCCCTTTCATTATTAAAAATCTCGCCTTTTCATTATCATAAATCTTTTTCACTTTCTATTTTCAAAACAAAGTATGTTTTTTCGATTTTCAAAACAAAGTATGTTTTTTCGATTTTCAAAACAAAGTATGTTTTTTCGATTTTCAAAACAAAGTATGTTTTTCTAAAACAAGAATTGATTTTTATTTCTAAAACAAGAATTGATTTTTATTTTTAAAACAAGAATTGATTTTTTTTAATGGATTATATATAAAAATCAAATTTCTACTCAATCTCTAAATTAAAAATAAAATAAAATAAAAACTCACTTATTATTGATTTCAGCATGGGCCACAAGAACTCGTTCTTCCTTGCTTTGACACCCAGAGACTGTCGAATCCCACACTCAGATTTAGGGTTCAGGTTCGCGCTCAAAATGGGACGCCGGACTTTGATCTCGAGGTGGCACCTGGAAGCCGTCGATGTCACCCTCATGTGCCAGCAACGCCCCGCAACTCGGTGGCTTGGACGTCTCGAAAAATTAGAGGAAACGCGCGGACTTGGACTGTAAAGGGGGCGAGAGGAGGGGTGTTTGGGGGAGGCGCCATCGCCGGAATAGGGAGGGGGGGTCGCGACTGGCGCGGAGGCATGGGGCAGCGACGGTGGTTGCTGAACGGGGAGCGATCGGTTTGGGATCGGGGGTTCGATGGATTGGGGTTTCGAGGGGGAGGGCAAGGCTAGAGGGAGGCGGGAGTTGGTGGAGGGGCGGTGGCCTGACGACGAGGTGGCGGGGAGGGAGGCGGCGACGGTGCTCGAGGTCTGGGTTTTTTCTTTTCTTTTCTTTTGATTCCCGATTATGAATCGGGGGGGGGGGGGGGGGCAAAGCGAGATTAAGGGGAAGAAAGTTTTTTTTTATATATAATAATTTATTTAATTTCTTTTAAATTTCAAAACTTCATGCTTATCGAAACGAACTCTAATTTAAACTCAACGACTGCCGCCCCTAGCGTTTTACCCTCATTCTGAACACAATGGGATATGTATCACAAGCTGGTTTGATCGTTTGAATCAGTTTCCGTGGAATTTACATTCAAAATCATTATATTGAATTTTAAACGTACATTTCAAATTACCGGGGCCCCATACGAACTCTAAAAATTCTAGAAAAATATTTTCTAGCTTTGTATTGACGATACGGTCCTAACAAAACTAGTTTCGTCGAATTCTGAGACCTTTTGAAAAATAGCCAATTTCCAGTCGATTAAAATCAACTGAAACTGGTCAAACGCGTTTTCCTTTGCCACGCTCACCTATTGATTCGAAAAATTATGAAATTTGAAACCTAGCAATAACTTGACACTGCGGATCCAGCAAAACTGGTTTCGTCGAAATCCGAGGTCGTTTGCAAAATGTCCATTTTTAAGGGCCTGAATTCCATAGCGACTATTCAGAATTTTCAACTGGACATATCTTTTGATTCCCGCTACGAACTTTTGATTTTTCGGATTCGTTGGAAAAATATTCAGTATTAGATTCCATTATTTTTGGTTTCACTAAAATCCGGATTGTTTTGCACCCGGTACATTCAATTGAAGTTTGAAATCGAATTATCGAACTACCGCGCCATTTTCAATTCTATTTATAATTATATATAAATATTTATATTCTAACAACGACGTATATAATATATACGTCGAATTCTATTCAAAATAAATTTCTCGTCGATATTATTTAAAATAATCCATTTTAAATATTCAGAATCCGCCAAACTTGCCAAAATAAAAATTTTAAACTGGCTCAGAATTTCCGGGTTATTACAATCTCCCCCACTTAAAACTTTTCGTCCCCGAAAAGGAACAAAGTCGAAAGTGGTTTGATTAATCAACTCCACGCTCGATCTGGCTTCCATTCTCCAACTTTTCAGTTTCTGAGAATTTTCAAAATTTCAAAAATTTGGCTAACACCCTAAATTTTCGAAAAATTTCGCCATAACCTCCCCTGCACCGGGAGCATCGGGGAATTTCAAATAGCTTCCCCGGTCCTTCAGATCTCAAAAAGAAAAAGAAAAAGCCAAGCGGCTAGCCAATAGGCTCACAAAATCATCATCACCCAAACAAAACAGTAAATTATGTAGTAAACATGTACCTATTTGTCGGGCAAACAAATTTTATTCTTCGGCTCTAGCCTCCTTGCTATGACCTGTTCAATGTAAGTATATGTATATGCAAGCAAATGCAACAAATTTCAATACAGTTCATTATTCGATCAAATTAGGCATAATGATTCAAAATTATCAAACAAATAAACAAACAACCCAAACATCAATCAATTAGTGAATTAGAGTTTCAAATTGATAACTTTGATACATAGTCAAAAATCAGATTTTTGATGCCAAATCACAACAATGTATTCTAGCTATATAAGTTTTGGTTCTCACACCAGTCTAATGGAAATATATAGAAAATCACACCTTCGAAACTCGAACATAAATGTTGATGATGCGATCGCTATCATCAATATCATCTTCGGGCGACTAGAATGTGATTCCATATCTATCCAGTATATTAAAACTTCGAATATACGTTTGCAAGGCGTATATGCAAATTCTTTATATACTGAATTGTCCAAAATCAATACAAATAAATAATCAAATACGAATAGTTGATTTAAATTTTCAAAACCAAACTTGTTTTCACTTTGAAAATTTACTCCTCACACTCGTTCTAGGATACTACTGATCCTATCTCTAACGAGTCATTCTAATTGGATATTACTAATCCAATATCTGATGAATTCTTCCGTACGGTTCTAATGTGCCTTGTTCTCTGCTTTGTAAACCAAAGCTCTGATACCAACTGTGACGGCAAGGAATTTCGCTCGGTCCGAACCAGTCGCTAAACCGATCCAGGTCGTTCGAAACGCCCTATCGTTTGAGAACAGGACAAATCAGAACGCAAACAGAAGAACATTTCATTGTATATTACAACGATGCATCAGATTACAAGAGTATACAGAGTATAAATGAATGAATATTACACAGAAATATCAGAGATTACAATAAATTACATAGCAGCGGAAAATAATACAATACACAACTAGAAGAGATATACGGATACAAAGCTTTCCGGATATCGTTCCAGCTGTAAACCAGGATCCTGTGAATATAAATCTGCAAAACCAAAACTACTAGCTGCCCGTGTCAAAATAAGGGCACCCAGAGTTTAGGTTAAAACAATAAACTCCAGGTCAGTCATGTGACTGGTGTGAGAACTAAAACAGTTATTAATCTTTATTTTAAAGTTAGGTAAATTAAGGGACCACGCCGTATAACACGGAACGGGTTTCCTCCCAAGAATACCAGTGCATAAAACAAACAGCGCAATGCTAAATAAAGGAAAATGAAGCTGTTATAAGACCCAGGTCCTATCACACAATGCAACGCAAGCCGGGGGATAGGGTTTTCCCTTATAACAGCCAAAGAATGCTTGATACGTTTTAAAACAAATCATTTGATACTATAATAAGTGTATAGTGTATAAAACAACTTCAAATCATAAGTATCAATCATAGGCGGCATGAGCGCCCCATCCCACTATGTCGCCATACTAGGCTCTACAATCAAAATCGCAAAGTCGCGTATTTGGAAATTGGGTTTCCATCTATGAACCGAGGCCAGGGATCGTCCTCACCGTCTTCGAGACAATCTAGCCCATGTCTCAGGAACAGCCGCAACTGCCCCTTGGAGCGACAGGGCCGGTCCACACGGAGTGGATTATAGTGCCTGAACAATACGTCTCTCCGCCCTATGGGGCGTAAATGAGCCAACTAAATGACTCCATCGGTTCGAGAACGACCGATCAATCCGAGGCGCCTCGCAACAGCAACAACCACATAAGTCAAACTCGTCAGGGCGTGTAAAACCACTGACGCCACTTCTAGTTAGAAAGAAACGCATGTCCTCCCTGAGGTCCTCTCCCGTTTTTGGTTCATACCGGGTGTGAAACTCGCGAATCAACGTTACACAAAGCTACGCCACAAAGGCCGTGCTTTGATCATCACCACAAGACTTTGCTTTTCAACAGAAGCCTCGATCAATTGCCGCTTAGGCATGCCACACAGGCAATTCACTCCATGCGTTTGATATCCATCAATACATAACCCTTGAGCTCGTACGTCTCAGAGAAGGGCGTTAAGCAAGAGAATAAATTCTCCGCCGCCAAACAGATATATATTTAATAGAAATCAATCACACAGACTAAAATCCAATGTCAGACACACAGTCCATTTACAAGTTCGTTCTGGGTCTGAACGAAACCGGAGGCACCTAGTACCCCGCATATCCATCGATCTCCAAGTACGTCTGGACGATCACCAACTGTTTCCATCTTCTTGGGTGTACAGCCCAATCAAGATCATCAGTTATCACCCAAACGACGTGAAGACTTCTGGTCTTCGACCGCCATCTTCATCTTCGACTTATCGTCGTATCAGTTATTCAGAATGGGATAAACCCGGTCTTTCCGAATAACTCGCGTATATTTTAAATAAGTGTTACACAAACACAACATACGCCTCATTCCAATTCATTAGTCACTAACCGTAAATTAAACAAGAGAATAATTCCCCAAATATTAACCCCGAAGGCCGAAACCAACATCAGATCAATATCCAGAAAACCATTCTGCTTGGCTAACCGACAGTTAGTTTCTAAATTTCACATTCATAGGGAAAGGTTCCCATTAATTTTATCCAAGATAAATTCCTTGAATTTATTCTTTAATCTACTTTTGAATTTCGATTCAACTAGCTGGGATTAACGAAACTTACCGAAGTAATCATTTGTTTTAATTTCCCAATCCCAACCTATTTATCCCATGAAGTAAAACTGGTAATACTTCATATCTAACACCACAGTGTTATCGGTAAATTCAATTACCATTTCACGTTCAAATCTAATTAAAGTTTTAACTATCGCTTGGAGCAAAACTGGTGATACTCCATTTCGATTATTTCAATCTAATTAAAGATTCATTAAAACTCCACTTAGTTTTAATCTGTGACTGGGTTAAAGAATCAGTGTCATTTAAAACACGGTTCACGATAAACCCAAAATCACATCACATTTCAATCAGTCCCTAATTGTAAATTAGCAAGTGAGCAATTCCCTAAGTATTAATCCCGAAGGCCGAAACCAACATCAGATCAATACCTCGGAAACTATTCAACTTAACTAATCTCCAGTTAGTTTCTGATTTTCTTTACTCCTTTAGGTCTAAGAACTGTATTATTGATGATACCGTTCACGACAACCCAAAATCACATTTCATTCATGATCGGGTTAAAGAACGAGTGTTATTTAAAACACTGTCCACGATAAACCCAAAATCACATCAATTCGATTCCAATTAAACATTATTTAATTGGTACACTTCATTAAATCTAAATAAAAAGATTTAATCTTTTTTCCACTGGGTTCAAGAACAGTGTTAATGAAGACACCATTCACGACAAACCCAAATCACATTTGATATTAAATACAAGGCTCTGAATAGAAAATATCCCGGCTTATATTCAATATCAAATTCTACGATTAACAAATGTCGTATTGGAAATAACGATATAAATATATATATCTTTCAAATTTCCATAACAACATCTGCATAATCCCGAATTCCAACATCGAAATATTCCGAAGACAATTTCGATTCAAATCCACTCCAATGCAATCATTGGAAATTCTGGTTATTTTCAAAACCATTTCAAATCCAATTTATTTATTTAAAAATAAATAGAATTATATTTCTAGTTCAAAATTAGTTCATTTCGATAAAAATCTATTTTTATCTTTTCAAATATGGAGTTTTTCATCCCAAT
Organism: Allium sativum; assembly: GCA_030737875.1. Lineage (NCBI taxonomy): Eukaryota > Viridiplantae > Streptophyta > Magnoliopsida > Asparagales > Amaryllidaceae > Allium > Allium sativum. The sequence continues at coordinate 419,052,858 of CM060924.1, forward strand.
TCTTTCTAAATCATTTCTTATGATTTTACATAAATTATTACTATTTTTAATAATTTTATCAAGGCCCGTACAGTCGATTTCCAACAACGGCCATCGAACTGCACTTACAGCGACCTTTTTCAAATTTGATTTGGACATAATTCCAAATCCAACCGTTAGATTTCAAATTTCTAATATTCGTTAGAAAGCTCTTTTCGATACGAACCCAACGGTTCCGGTTTTAGGAGAATCCGACGGTCGGATCTCCCGTAATGTCCGTTTGAAATCAATGGTCGAAATTCGCGAACTGCCGCGGCGCGGCGCGTTCTATTCAGGCCATTATATTATATATATAATATATATAATATATATTTCGTCGATTTCTATTTAAAACGAATTATATGAATAGTTTTAATTTCGTTTCAAAAGCAATTTCAACTTCCAATTCAATTCAAATCAAAATTGAATTCTTCTTTATAAATTCGTTTTAAAATTCATTTCTATTCAATTCAAATTTCAATTCAATTTGAATTCATTTCAATTCTCTTTCAATTCAATTTGAATTCGTTTTCAATTCAATTCATTTCGAAATCGTTTTTAATTCAATTCATTTCGAAATCGTTTTCAATTCAATTCATTTCGAAATCGTTTTCAATTCAATTCATTTCGAAATCGTTTTCAATTCAATTCATTTCGAAATCGTTTTCAATTCAATTCATTTCGAAATCGTTTTCAATTCAATTCATTTCGAAATCGTTTTCAATTCAATTCATTTCGAAATCGTTTTCAATTCAATTCATTTCGAAATCGTTTTCAATTCAATTCATTTCGAAATCGTTTTCAATTCAATTCATTTCGAAATCGTTTTCAATTCAATTCATTTCGAAATCGTTTTCAATTCAATTCATTTCGAAATCGTTTTCAATTCAATTCATTTCGAAATCGTTTTCAATTCAATTCATTTCGAAATCGTTTTCAATTCAATTCATTTCGAAATCGTTTTCAATTCAATTCATTTCGAAATCGTTTTATATCGATATAAATATCGTTCACGTCAAAATGGCGTCAAACTAATCAACACGGCTTCATAAATTTCTATTTTCAAATATTCTATTTCAAATATTTCTTTTTCAATATAGTTGTTATTATCAAAATATTTCGTTCAACACATGACCAATCTCAATGGATGAGTACTGTCAACACATGAACTTTTATTATATATTATTCTTTATTTTCTAAATCGGAATGAGGCCCAATCAATCACCATATAATGTTAATTATATGGATTTTCATACAACACATGTATATAATAGCATTGAAAAATAATCAACCATCAACCAAAGTGCACTACACTGTATAAGCATCAAATATAGACATTTAACGCTTATAGCAGCTTGTCAATCAACCGATCGACATATTTAATCAATCAGGATGAGTGAACTTCAAGTTTCATCCCAACACCCGTGTGGGGTTTCAAACAATCAAACACAGATTTTATTTGTGCAGTTGGGCGATGTGTGAAATTTATCGACCCAATCAATATCAGTCAAATCAGTGTACATAAACAAACCGTCCGGTTTGTAAATGAATATTTTATTTTATTCACTTCACGTTAAAAATTATATTTTTAACGATAAAATATTTTATTTCAACACTTGAATTTCTATTCAGTTCATTCTTTAAATAAAATGATATTTTTATTTTAGAAAATTTCGGCGGCATAACGGCACGATACTAGAAACGGGACAAGGCCTAGCCTTATCCCCGGTCTAGTGAAGGCCCACGCCATTCACACATCAATCATATCAATTTCACTTCACCAAACAATTCAAATCAACCCAAACAATCTAACTAATAACACAGCCAAACAAACAAGTCCATGGTCTGTGGACGATTGTGTCGGGTGCTACTAAGCACCGTCTGCATCCTAGTATATATATATATAACTAGAAAAATAAATTGAAAGGTGAGAAATTCTCACCTATAGCTATCCTAGCTCCACGGCTCTTCATTGATAGAAATCTTCTTCGTTCTCGCCTTTTTGTTACCTTCGTCGCCCGCTTTCACTACCTATGTAAAAATCGAGTTTTTACTTCGAAGTTCAATATATAAAAACCATATTTTTATTTCGAAGTTCAATATATAAAAACCATATTTTTTTATTTCGAAGTTCAATATATAAAAACCATATTTTTTTATTTCGAAGTTCAATATATAAAAACCATATTTTTTATTTCGAAGTTCAATATATAAAAACCATATTTTTTTATTTCGAAGTTCAATATATAAAAACCATATTTTTATTTCGAAGTTCAATATATAAAAATCACGCCCCTTTCATTATTAAAAATCTCGCCTTTTCATTATCATAAATCTTTTTCACTTTCTATTTTCAAAACAAAGTATGTTTTTTCGATTTTCAAAACAAAGTATGTTTTTTCGATTTTCAAAACAAAGTATGTTTTTCTAAAACAAGAATTGATTTTTTTTCTAAAACAAGAATTGATTTTTATTTCTAAAACAAGAATTGATTTTTTTTAATGGATTATATATAAAAATCAAATTTCTACTCAATCTCTAAATTAAAAATAAAATAAAATAAAAACTCACTTATTATTGATTTCAGCATGGGCCACAAGAACTCGTTCTTCCTTGCTTTGACACCCAGAGTCTGCCGAATCCCACACTCAGATTTAGGGTTCAGGTTCGCGCTCAAAATGGGACGCCGGACTTTGATCTCGAGGTGGCACCTGGAAGCCGTCGATGTCACCCTCATGTGCCAGCAACGCCCCGCAACTCGGTGGCTTGGACGTCTCGAAAAATTAGAGGAAACGCGCGGACTTGGACTGTAAAGGGGGCGGGAGGAGGGGTGTTTGGGGGAGGCGCCATCGCCGGAATAGGGAGGGGGGGTCGCGACTGGCGCGGAGGCATGGGGCAGCGACGGTGGTTGCTGAACGGGGAGCGATCGGTTTGGGATCGGGGGTTCGATGGATTGGGGTTTCGAGGGGGAGGGCAAGGCTAGAGGGAGGCGGGAGTTGGTGGAGGGGCGGTGGCCTGACGACGAGGTGGCGGGGAGGGAGGCGGCGACGGTGCTCGAGGTCTGGTTTTTTTTTTTCTTTTCTTTTGATTCCCGATTATGAATCGGGGGGGGGGGGGCAAAGCGAGATTAAGGGGAAGAATGTTTTTTTTATATATATAATAATTTATTTAATTTCTTTTAAATTTCAAAACTTCATGCTTATCGAAACGAACTCTAATTTAAACTCTACGACTGCCGCCCCTAGCGTTTTACCCTCATTCTGAACACAATGGGATATGTATCACAAGCTGGTTTGATCGTTTGAATCAGTTTCCGTGGAATTTACATTCAAAATCATTATATTGAATTTTAAACGTACATTTCAAATTACCGGGGCCCCATACGAACTCTAAAAATTCTAGAAAAATATTTTCTAGCTTTATATTGACGATACGGTCCTAACAAAACTAGTTTCGTCGAATTCTGAGACCGTTTGAAAAATAGCCAATTTCCAGTCGATTAAAATCAACTGAAACTGGTCAAACGCGTTTTCCTTTGCCACGCTCACCTATTGATTCGAAAAATTATGAAATTTGAAACCTAGCAATAACTTGACACTGCGGATCCAGCAAAACTGGTTTCGTCGAAATCCGAGGTCGTTTGCAAAATGTCCATTTTTAAGGGCCTGAATTCCATAGCGACTATTCAGAATTTTCAACTGGACATATCTTTTGATTCCCGCTACGAACTTTTGATTTTTCGGATTCGTTGGAAAGATATTCAGTATTAGATTCCATTATTTTTGGTTTCACTAAAATCCGGATTGTTTTGCACCCGGTACATTCAATTGAAGTTTGAAATCGAATTATCGAACTACCGCGCCATTTTCAATTCTATTTATAATTATATATAAATATTTATATTCTAACGACGACGTATATAATATATACGTCGAATTCTATTCAAAATAAATTTCTCGTCGATATTATTTAAAATAATCCATTTTAAATATTCAGAATCCGCCAAACTTGCCAAAATAAAAATTTTAAACTGGCTCAGAATTTCCGGGTTATTACAGTAAGGAAGTTTGTTAAAGGTTTAAAAGGTGAACCTTGTCTGTTTCGAAGTTAAAAATGTTGTTCAGTTAAGGTCTAAGAGGTAGTTATTCCCCAACTTGATTGGCTTTGTTTTTAACAAAGGAATGGTTAAGGTCCGACAGTGAAGATTGGTTAAGTGAATTTAGTTAACGAGTATAATGGTTTGAGTTGGAATAGCGATGTCGGATTTAAACATCTGTTTAAATCCAATGTAGGAGTTTTCGAAATGTTTTCCAAATAAGAATCAGAAATGTTTTCTAATATAGAAAATAAGAAATGGAAATGTTTTCCAATGTTAATAAAATATATTTTCTAAATTTAGAAAATAAGAAATGTTGAATATATGGAAACAGGAATAGGGAAATGGATAATTGAATGACAAATTAAATTAAAGTGGATCAGTGTTGGTTGATGATTTGCTCGGCAAGATTTCCATTTGAAAATACGACTGTTGTTTGTACACATGTTTTCCTTTGATAGTTAAATCACCGATTATCGAAGATTTTGACCATTTCCGTTGTCAATACGGAGAGACCGGGATCAGATTCATTATCTGAAAACCACTCTGTATGGGCATTAGCGTTGCGAATCAAATATGATGAAGATAATTAAAGATGGAGTTATGCAAGGGCTGTTCTGGCGATCCTAGGTAGAAATTGCCTAAGATGTATTTAAAGAATAGTGCCTTCGGTTTTTCCAGTCCCAGGACGACCTGTATAGAAGAATGTCCAACAGAATATATTTAATTGATCGCGTAAGTTGATCTCTTCAAACGTATTTACGTTTGGTGGCGGAGGAATTCGTTTCCCTTAGCTGTATACCCGTGGTATTTTTGGGGAATCAATTTGTGATTTGGTGGGTATGACGATGTGACATTCAAACTGAATAATTGTGTGATCTGTCATAGATAAGCGTAGCCTCTAGCCTCACAACCGGGAAATGACAAAAATCGGGCAGGCAACATGGCTAAGTGGGTTGCTTCCTATTAGGGTGTATTGTCACCTGATCTAGAGTTTCATTTACTTCTTTGATCTATTCGATGTTGTCCCATTCGAGAAACGTTTGCTGATCCCAACCGTTGGTGATATACATTCGATACACTCAAGCGAAATGTGTGGTCGGTCATGTGTGGCCAGGTTGCAAGATGTTCTTGTTGAACCCAGTGTATTCCTCTCTAGAGGTACACTATCGGAAGGTGGTTCCATACCTTGTCATAGTTGGAAATCCATTACCTGATAAGTGCTCGCGGTTTTGATTGTATAGTATATATGTGGACCGTGAGATGAAAGCGTTCTGCTAGATGATTATTATATTGTGGTTGATAGACACTATTATAATATCAAAAGATTTTTGATATAAAGATTATCGCTTCTTTCAAAATGATTTGAAAGTTAAATCAAATTGATTTGGATTTTCGTAAGGGAAAAACCCGTTCGGTTATATGGCGTGGTCTTGTGAGATATCGTTTAATTGCTCAAACTGTTTTAAATTGTTTTACTCACACCAATCCCATGACTAACCCAAAGTTTGTTTTGTTTTTGTTTTCCCTAAACTCTTGGGTGCCCAAATTTGTACGGGCAGTCAAGTAGTCAGGTTTTACAGATATACTTGGAGAGTTGGAGCAGGAGGCTTCAGGATTATATAGCTATTGTTATTTCCGCTGTGTTGTAAGTGTTGCACTCTGATAATGTTACTGTATACATACACTGATTTTATTTCAAAGATATGTTATCTATTATATGTTGTTCGTTCCGCTGCGAGATTCGTGTTACTCTGATGTTGTATGTTCTTCTTCTATTCTAAGTTTCTATATTATTTATTCTCACCCTCTATTTTCTTTCTATTAGTTTTCTGGTTTCCAGTGCAATTTGGGTTGGACTTGTGTTATTGGGTCAGTTCAAATAGTTCCGGAATTTCGGGACACTATATAAGGTAATAAGGTTGGGACAAGCGCTAGTATTCCACAAGGGCTAGCTCGGGACTTAGTGCAATTTTCGAAGAACAGCCCCGTGTCGACACCAATCCATAGATAACAACCAGATCGGCTAGGCTCGTCGGCACCACCCCCAATCCCATTCAAGGTTCAGCTCAAGTTTTGGTTAATCAGGTTTCAATTTTTGGAGCTGGTAATGTCGTTCAAGCGCCAACGCACACACTTTTGCTTGTAGGAACTCCTGTGGTTCTAAATGTTGGATTTGTTCCAGTCGAGGTACCTCAGGTTGGGATTGAGCCAGATATCGTTGTTGGGGCTCATCAATTCGCTAATGTTGGACTTGACACTGGGGGAACCGTTGCGGATTTGAATAATTGGAATCATTGGTTTGGTAATGGTAGTGGAGCTCAGATCGCCAATATTATTCGACGACATACTTAAGGTGGGGCCTCTTTCTTGGATTTGGAATGCATTACTCGTAGTCCCTTCACTCAGGATCTTAGGAATTCTCGAAACACACCGAACTTTAAATTGCTGGTGTTGGAAACTTTTGATGGTAAAAAGGATTTTATGGTTCACTTGATGAGCTATGTGCGCCACATGGAAGTACTCTCGCCCTCGGAGAACGTTATGGCGGAGTGCTTCCCTCTCTATCTCACGGATATTGCTATTATGTGGTTTCGGCAGTTTGAAAACAAGTCGATTAATTCTTGGAATGTCTTAGTTGGGAAGTTCATCAAACAATTCAAGTTTCACATGGCTCGACTCACGAATGTGATGATGCTTACAACAATTAAGGAAAGGACTGGCGAGACTTTGCGTAAGTTTTTGGAAATGTTTAATATTGTTGTGGCCTCGGTTGATTGACTCAAGCCTTCTATGGTATAACGTCTGCAGTGTTAGGTGTTTTGGATAAGATGGAGTTCAAGGTCTCGCTTCAAAGGGACCCATCAAGGGTCCTTGGTGAGTTTTATTTTGAGGCTGATCATTTTCTTAGCGAAGTGGATATGAGGACTAAAAGAAAGTTCTCTAGGCTAGTTCGGTTCGGGGCGAGGGATCGCCTAATTCTGGCAGGGGTAAAGGAATGGTTGCTCCTCATAATGATCGAAATGTGTGGAACCAACCTAAATTCCGTTCATATGTGTAGCTTACTCACCCTCTGGAAGAGATTTATCTAGAAGTTCACCCGGTTGCTCCCTTTACGAAGCCTCCCACGAGGAACTTGACCCAAAGGGAGAAGGATTCTGGTAAATGATGTTTGTTTCGTGACCTATATGGTCAAATACCAACGACTGCAGCCATCTCACGAATATAATCGAGGAACGCGTCAACTGTGGCGAGCCAGTGGAATATGTTCGGAACCGAGCTGTAGTACCGGGATAGGCATGACTACCTGCTTCGGCACAAGATAGGCGTGGGACGGGACCTGGTTCCGACGGTTTGATCATCAATTGATGTGGCTTTTTGAATTTTCAGGCTTTGTAGCTCTTGGATTCCATTTTTCTTGGCTTCTTGATTTATCGGCTTTTCGTCTTTCCGCACTATGAATATTGACTTTGCGAATTCTAGACTTTTGGCTTTCCATCTCTTGGTTTCTGACATTTATACTTCTAGTTTTGTAGTGTACTAGTCTTTTGGAATATGGTTGTGGTTATTTTGTCTTCCGACTTATGGATGTAACCCTACTTTTGTCCGATCTTTGGCTTATGTACTTTGGCTTTCTAAAAATTAAAACTCTGGCTTTTTATCTCTGGATTATGGTTACAGTGGCTATGGCATCCTGGATATTACCCTCCTAGATATTATACTTTTGGCTTATCAACTATGGATGGCTCGTAGTCAGATCACATATGTACTGGATTAGAACTTAATCCCTAAGCGTCTTGTGTACCTGATTACGAACCATCCACCTCACAATTAGCTTATTACTCTGGTTCACACGATTGTAGGAGGGTAGAGGGCCTAAGTCCGCCTACCCATGTATGAGATTAGGCTTTAATCCCTAGGCATGCTCTTTGTGGATGAGAAACCGCCCATTCTCCTATATTCGTCTCTTGATTCACCCAGTTTGGGAGTTCGAAGGGCCTAAGTCTGCCTACCCATGTACGGGATTAGCCCTTAATCACTAGGCATGCTCTTCGTGGACGATTAACCGTCTAGCCTCTTACTTTCATTTTAGTTACCTGGCTTGGGATTTTTGAGCGCTAAGTCTGTATACCCATGTATGGGATTAGGACTTAATCCCTAGGCTTGCTCTTTACGGACGATAAACCCTCGGATTTCCTTCACTCATCTCCGGTTATCTAGCTCGGAAGTTTGGAGGATCAAACCTGCTTACCCATGTATGGGATTAGGCTTTAATCTATAGGCATACTCTTTATGCGCGATGAACCATCCATTCTCCTTCGTTCATTTTTCATTTTCTAGCTTAAGGATGGCTACGTTGGCCTATCCATGTAACTTGACCAGTGCGCCCCTAGGCATGCTCTGTACCCGACACAAATCCGTCCCCTTTAAACTTAATGGAACTCAATGAACTTGAAATCGATAACAGCTAAGTCGATGCGGTCACGTACATGATTAGGCCTTAACCCCTAAGCGTGATCTCTGCTCGACAATAAACTGCTATGCCTTTCTTTGGATTTATCAAAAAACTCCAACCATTGAAAACTTTAATAAAAATTATTTTGTTCCTCAGGATGCTGCTTGCAAAGTAAGGAAATATGGAGCTAAAAATTCAAACTTTAAGGACTTGGCGTAGTAAGGACATTGCCCGCTAAGTATAAAACTCATGGTCCCAAAGTAAGGACTTTGCTTGGGAAGGGGCAGACCGTCTTGTCAAGACATGACAAGGCTGGCTTGCCTGGTGGTGGGTAGGGCCATACCCATTTGTCTTATCCTTGTTCCTTTTGTCAAATCTTGGCAAGGGAATCTTGGACTAATATGGTTATCTGGTTAACGGTTACTCTAGCTTATCCTCGGTCCTCTTTCTAGGACTTGGCAAGGCCATTTCGAACTCCTTTGGTTACTAGTTATTGGTTATTATAACTTTCAGATTCATCCAATCAACCAGTTTGGTTATCTGGTTAATGACTGTTTTGTTCTTCAGGATTTTGGGTTGCTCTGGTTATCCCTAATAATATGATCCGAAGTGATCGTCCAGTCTCTTTGGTATTGGGTATTCTGATTAGCACGATCTGGAGAGATCGTCGCTTTTCTTTGGTTTTCTGGATTTCTGGTTATTCGTTAATACGATCTGGTGCGATCGTGGCCTTTGGTTTTCTGGTTCTTGGTTATTGGATTTTTGTGTGGAATCCTTTAAGTTCGCGACTTCGGGATTCTCGGTTTTTTAGATTTCTCGCGAAATAAGTCTTTCTCTTATGAGAAAGACATGTTTAAAGGGGCAAGTATTGACACTACACCAAAACAGCAAATTCGTCACTCCCCTATCCACAGAATTCGATTCGGCTTATAGCCGCATCAAATTAAATAAGGCTCAAGGCCGTATCTAAATATTTAGATTCGGCTTTGAGTCTTATTTAATTTTAATACAGTTGTAACACACATCAAATTAGTGCTTGTTGCCGTGTAAAATTTTCCATCCAAAACGCGCACGCCTCTCCCTCCTGTTTTTATTTCCCTCACGCCTTTCCCTCCTTTTTTTTAATTTCCCTCTTACATCAGTATACCGTCCCTCTTCATTTCTGAAATCGCTTCTCCTTCTTCTGCCCGATCCACAAGGCATCGTTTCTCCTTCTTCTTTTTGGTTACTATTTTAGGGTTTATGTTTACTTCTCCTTTGATTACTGATTCGATTTCATGTAATCGTTACTGTTTTAGGGTTTTGGTGATTTCGTCTACCCGATCCAAACTCCTTTGGTTGATAACACGATGCAAACCTAATTTCTTCATATAATTCCAGATCTTTACCTTTGGTTTCACTACTAGAGAGGGCTCATTTTGCAATGACCCTGAGCGACGGCTAGAAAAGCGGACGTCGCTAGCCGTCACTTATTTTCCTGCATATCAAAACCGAGCCACGGCTTTTCTTCCCCATTTCTTACTCAACAACAAAAAAAAACTATACCGTCGCCCCCCCGACGCTGCTGCGATTTCACCGATTCTACACCCCAGTTCTCACTTCCAAGCTTCCAAATTTGTTTAAGTATGTTCTCTAACCCTATTTTATGCTAATTAGGGTTAATTTGGGTTAATTTGAATGTTTGTATGGGTTTGCAAAATCAATTGTCATGGATATGAAATTGATTGCCTTATGAGATAAATATGATGTTGATTGTGTTCTGGTTTGATTTAAGAATAAATATAATTGATTGGGAGGTTTGAAAACGATGATTATCACATATGTAATTGATTTAGGAGCATGAAAACGATGATTATCACGTATGCAATTGGGTTTATGTTGATTGTGTTGTTGGTTGATTAGGTTGAGTAAGAAATGATTTGAGAAAAAAATGAAATAAACACGATTGTTTACCCGTAGTAAATGGATTATAATTATCGAAACGGTGACATGTTATTTTCATTGTCATGTTGTTTTCATAATTCTCATTGTCATGTTATTTCACAAATTAAACGTACTGAAAAATATTTTTAGACGGTATGTAGTTAACGCACGAGTGCAGGCGGAAAAAGGCACAAGGCGCAACTATATACAGGGCTTTTTTGAAGTTTAAGGCGCAACTATTTGTGAAGTGCAAAAAAAAAAACATAAACAAGCCCAAAGCGCAAAAGGCGCGCTTTTTTCATTTGAATTGTTTTTTGGTTTAAACTTAGGTTGAATGTTTTTTTGACTACTTATGTGAACCCCTTAGATAAATTTGGCCCCGTCCGACAAGTGTTGTATATGATCGTTATATGGGTATTCGTTTTTACACAAAACGGAAATCTATATTCATCTGATACAATACTCGTTGGATTTGTCCTAGTATTGGACAAGTTACAAATATAATAACCTAAGCATATTTTATAAATCATTTCAGTTTAAACGGTTAACAAAGTTTCGATGGCACTTCCTTTTTGTTCCCTGTGTACACTCATTTGTGTACGATACAGGGACCAAAGGGAAGTGCTGCCGAAATTTTGTTGAACCGTTTAAACTGAAATGATTTATAAAATATGCTTACGTTATTATATTTGTAATGGGAAGTAGGTAGACCGGCCGTCAAAGTAAAAAAGAAATAAACAAAAAATTCGAAAACATGCAATAGTTATAGATGAAATTTTACAAGATTTTAAATAGTATAAAGTGTTACGTTCGATCGAACTTTCTAACATATTTGTTGCAAATCAGGAAAATGTTCGATTATTTTTGTGATCGCAGTTGGATGTATCAACCCCGAACCGGTAAGAAAGGGTCGATAAAGGAACATTTTTGTAATGGAGTCCAAGAATTTATTAGATTCGCTAAATCTAACAATCGGAGTTACGTAGACATTCGTTGTCCATGTAGTAAGTGCAGACATCTGAAGCATTGGAAGCCAGATGTAGTAGAAGTGCATCTGTATAAATTTGGTTTTGTGTCGAATTATCACTTATGGGATCGTCATGGAGAACTTGTTCAACCTACGTCTAACCCTGTAGCGGTAGAGGACGATAGTACAATGATGAACGATAATAAAGTGACGAATCCGATAGAAAATATGGTGCAAGATGCTGCACGATCAATATTTCCAAATATTGAGCAAAGCGACGATGAGACTGGAAATGTTGAAGAGCCAACGGCGGAAGCAAAAAAAATTATGAGTTATTGAATTCTGCTAAGAGGCCGTTGTGGGAAGGATGTACAAGCGGAACCGAGTTGTCTGTAACCGCCGAATTTATCACTTTGAAATCAAAATTCAATCTTACAGAAGCTGCATTTACAGCATTTGTACAAACTGCAAAACGATATATGCCGCCCAATAATTTGATGTGCGATAGTCATTATAAAGTGAAAAAACTTATGTCCTCTTTTGGATTACCATATCATAAGATAGATACATGTGTTAAAGGTTGCATGTTGTATTGGAAAGAGGACGCTCACCGTAGAAAATGCAAATTTTGCAACGAAGATAGATACAAACCAAGGAAAAAGAAAGGAAAAGAAGTTCCATATAAAAGAATGCATTATCTACCCATAACCCCCAGACTTCAACGGCTATATGCATCTTCCTCTACAGCATGTCATATGCGATGGCATAGCGTGAGAACATCAGAAGAAGGAACTATGATACATACGTCTGATGGTGAAGCATGGAAACACTTTGATAGGACTTATCCTGAATTTGCTGCCGAGAGCCGTAATGTTAGACTCGGTTTATGCACGGATGGATTTTCGCCATTTTCTCAATTTGGTAGTAAATATTCATCATGGCCTATCATTGTTACTCCTTATAACTTACCCCCATGGATGTGTATGAAAAATCCGTACATGTTTTTAACGGTTGTCGTCCCCGGTCCCGATGATCCGACACAAGGAATTGATGTTTATCAACAACCGTTGATTGAAGAGTTGAAAACACTGTGGCATGAAGGAGTCGAAACATACGACATTTCGAGGAAAAGAAATTTTCGTATGTTTGCTTCTGTATTATGGACTATTAGTGATTTTCCCGCGTATGGCATGCTTTCAGGTTGGAGCACTGCTGGACGTCTAGCTTGTCCTCATTGAATGGAGGAGACACGGGCATTTTCATTGAAGTATGGAAAAAAAATCTTGGTTTGACTGTCATCGTTGTTTTCTCCATATTAATCATAAATTTAGAACATATAAAAAGAACTTTAAAGCCAACAGAGTAGAGACTATGCTACCACCTAAAGTTTGGACAAGTGAAGAGATATATGAAGTTGTAAGTGAGTACCCAAAGATACATGAAATTGGAGAACAGGTTGAAATTCCAGGTAAATCGGACATTCATAAATCGTAGCTTGAAGAAGAAGCCTCATTTTTTTTTTCTCATTACTTTAGTGAAGATGTGAACTTGTCTTTTGTAACTGTTCCCCGTAATGAACAAGTTGTTGAGCAGGAGTCTTCTCAAACAATGTTATCTATTTTTAGACAACACGGAAGACCTGCAGGAAAATGTGTGGAAATATGGTTAAGCGATAAGGACTACAGTGTGACACACACATATGTTCTGTTAAATTGTGCGGAAGTTGCACCATTTGTCAGGTAATATTAAATTCATGTATTATTCAATTACATGTACATATACATTTATTTATTTCTATTAATAAAAATTAAACATAACACATACATGCAGTATCTACGAATCACAACATCTATCTGGTGATCTCAGTACAGAATTCACTCGATGGTTTTCAGACTATGTTCATGATCCAAAAAACTGTGTTGTTAACGAAGGATTACGACATCTTGCTATCGGACCAAAATGAAATGTCAAAACTTATCCAATATACTTTGTCAATGGATTTAAATTCAACACCAATGATTAAGGAGCCGAAAAATTAACGTATAACAGCGGCGTATTTGTCAAAGGTAGTGATGATCCAGATGAGCATATAAAAGATTTTTACGGCATCTTAACGCAAGTTGTAGAGTTGACATATTATGTTCATCCCATAGAGAAAATTTATCTGTTCAAATGCAACTGGTTTAGCAATGTTCCCGGTTCTGGAATCAACGTGCACAAAGATTATAAGCTAATCGAAATAAGGCATACGTCGCATTACTACAAGTATGATCCATTTGTGTTAGCTAAGCAAGCATTACAAGTCTATTTTTCTCCGTAGCCATCCTTAAAAAAAGATAAAGCAGATTGGTGGGCTGTTTTTAAAAAAAAGGCAGGATTTACATTTGTTGGGAATAATATTCCAGACGAAGCAGCGTATCAAGCGGATTTTGAGCCAAATACTGAAATAATAATAGCTGATGACATTGATGTTGGGTCGTTGAATGATGAAGCGAATGTATTAGTAGATGCATTTGTAGGTACTGATGAGAACGATATAGAGTATGAGACCGAGTCTGGATCCGAAGATGATGAAGAAGAATGATGTTATGTACTTATGTTATTTATGTACTACTATGAGCTATGTAATAATAATGATGTTGATTGTTCTTAGCTATGAATTTACTTACGTTCTGTACTAGTATGATTTATGTAATGATAATGCAGTATTGTTCTTCTCATTCTTGATTTATGTTATGATAATATGACTAATGCTAATAATTCAAGTTATTTTGTATGCATATTATATGATTGTGACAGATATGTCTGGCGATAGATGACGATCGAGGAGTACATCTCAGCCTACTCCTTCACCATCTCCTGGAGCAGGAGCAGGATCAGGATCTGGTCCGAGCGGTTCAGGGGCAGATCTTCGCCGAACTGTGGAGATTGTTCCGAAGAGTGGCGGGTAAATGTTCAAATTTATTTCAATGTACATTATTTAAAATATTATGAAATGTTTATATTAACATCTACACAGGGGATTTGAGATTGAGCCAGCGGAGTTCATTTTAGACGTATCAAGGCAATCTTACACAAGTAGAATGCAGGGCGCTTGGCCGCATTGGGATAGTATTCCAGCACATATCAAGAATGTCATTTTAGCCGATTTATTGGTAAGTATTTTTTATAATAATATTAAAAATTAATATACTTGGAATAATTACAAATAAATGTAATATGCAGGCTGCCGTACGTGTTGAGGAGGAGGATATGCCCTCATTTTTGACATATTGGAATATGAAGATGCAAACGAATTATCGACAGATGGTTAACCGAGCCAAGAAAAGCAGAAAAAAGCCTCAATTTATGAGTGATGTTGTTTGGGCAAACTTTCAAGCTTACTGGGACACAGAAGATGCTAAAGTAAGCTTTAATGATAATATTCACATTTATAATATTGATTGCATTATTTTACATCATCGTGTATCAAATGTAATAGAAAGTAGCAGCTAGAAACAAAGCTAATAGAGAAAAGAATCCTGCTCTACACCGAGGTGGCTCAAAATCATTTCAACAGCACAGAAGGGATTTGGTATAAATTTTAAATATTTGCAGTATATGTTCAGATAAAAATTTAGCGTCTATAATCATGTCTTATCTTTAATAATTTCAGTTTAAAAAGCACGGACGAGAGCCTTCGTTGGCAGATGTATTTAGACACACACATGCGGTGGAGCACACCGATGAAGAAGGAAATGTGACGTATAAGTGGGCGGACCCGAAGAGTGCACATATAATGGTAAATTTGTTTATCCGTATAAATTAACATGTTACATACTCGTTCATATCACAGAACATAAGTAAAATTTATAACACTTTTCTTAAAATTATATTGCTATTGCAGGGGGAGTATGAGGAAGAGGCTGCAAAAGCGATGGAGGCTAGTGGAAACGAGCTTACAGTTGCAGATTCTGATGCCATATGGCATTATATCACTGATCCGCCTACTCGAGGAAGGCGATACGGTTTTGGCAATCAGGAGGTAAGACTTTTTTTTGACGTAAATTACTACAATCACGATGCTTTATAAATATGTAAAACAAGAATACGAGTTAATGGAAAAAGTTTAACACTAAGTAGTAAAAATTTGTTTATATAACTTTAATGTGAAATTATTTATTTCACAGGCCGTTCAGCGTGCTTATAAGCGGTCGATGGAGGAGGTGACTATAGCGCGGATGCAAGAGCAGATGAACGAGTTGATGGACTGGCGAAAAGGCCAGATGCAACAGGAAATTGACGAGCGCATCGCAATTTACTTTCAGGAGCATGGCTTTATGCCGGGAGAGGGAGTAGAGGGAGATGATTCCGCTGTATATCGAGAGGAAGACGTGAACGAGGAATCGGAAGAAGACGAGAACGAGGATTAGGGAGGCGGGAATTAGTTCGTAGTGTAGGTGCTTATGTTGACTTGACTTTGGTATGTTCATATACTTGTTTTTTTTATGTTAAATGCACGTACGATGTTATATGATGTGTTTGGACATGTGTATGACGGTTTGTGGACGGAGGTATGAAGTGTTTGGACATGTGCATGACTTATATGATATGTTTGAACGGTTTTATGTGATTATGGTTTTTTTTTATGTATTTGATGATTGTATGGTTATGATGGTTTGGTTGTTGATGAGTATCGATGAAATAGTGAGATAATAGTGGTGTGGTATTGGTTTTTGGATTGAATGGTTGTGGATTGGATTGTAGGAAAGGAATTGCTGTGTACTGCAGTTTTCTGGTTTCAGATATAGCGACGGTCTATTGGTCAATACTGAGCGACGCGTAGCGACGACGTACAACGGTTATTTTGCAACGTATAGCGACGGCTTCCCGGTCAACCGAACTACTTGACACGTCAGATGACACGTGTCCACTGGCCGTCGCTAGCCGTTGGTAAGCAAGCGACGAAGCCGTCGCTCTCGCCGTTGCCACCACTGCGAATAGCGACGGCTAGCAACGGCTAGCGTCGGTTATTTGCCGTCGCTATTTTATCTGTTTCTTGTAGTGTTTGTTTGTTTCCCCCCTTCTGCACTGTTTTAGCGGTTTGCGGATGTAAACTAATAAAAGTTCTTATCGTTCATATGATGTTTATAGTTGTTATGAAGTTCATCGATTTCTTTTCTTTTCAATGTAGTAGATTTGTACACTAGTATTAACGTAACTGTGATTTATTGAGATTTGCTTGCCTCGGGAGTGGTAAATCTATGACATTCATAGGTGAAACAATCCCAAAAAAATAAAATTTATGTTTTCACCCACTTAAATCTTTAGCGTTAACAAGATTGGAGCTCGTTAATAACCTTTTTACTGACTTGTGATCTTCATTATTTTGAAAAAGGTAAAACTGGAATATAAGGATTGTTCAAGAATAGTTGCTGGTGATGGTTTGACATGTTAATGATCTGTAGATAGATTTAAGCCAAGTGGTTGTAAATACATTATTTGATGTCGGAGATGAGGGCCAGTATGCATTTTTAAAAGTGAATTATTTTTAACGTTTTATTTTTTAGCTTCATAATATTGTCCCTTCCATATCATAATTTCTTGTGGTTTGTTAACTACTAACACATACGGTTTTTGATATTCAAGTGAGAGTAATAAATGATTTTCGTATAAAACTTATATATGATAGGTGCTAGAACTTGTTTATCTAGTTTGAAAGTGGCAAAGAAATCCACAAAGCCAGTATGATCCGAATGTGATGTAAAATTAGCAGAAGGTCTGAAAGGTTTAAACTGGAACGTTCTAGATGCAGGAGAAGTGAGAATTAATGTTGATATCAAGGATGATGGAATGACATTAATAACGACATTAACACCCTATACCAATAGGCTTCATGGCTTCATGGCTATCCGAATGTGACATTAATAATGACATTAATAACAACATTAACTGGAACGTTCTAGATGCAGGAGAAGTGAAACAAAGGGAGGTAATGTGGTCTTCGGCTACAGGTCAGGAATGAACATACATTTGATAGGAGAAGAAAATGATTATGTTGAGCAGGTACTTTTTTTTTTTTGAAATGATAAAAAAAAAGGCCCAAAGCCCATGAATCGGACACAAGCCCAACTCAATAATACATCAGCAATACATTCTTAACCCTAGCCGCCTAAAAACACAAGCCAAACCCTAATGTTTACAACACTAGAAATGGCGACGACTTGAGAAATCAGCTCCTTCTTCATCATGGCGGTTTCCAGACGAAATTCTCACTGACTTCACTTCTCCTCACTTTAGATCCAAACTTGTTATGATCTCCTTTTCCTCTCATACACCAGTTTTTGTCTTTAGTCTTCTGAGGGTTAGAACCCAACGGATCTGAGCTAGTAGGGTTGTCACGGTCTCTCTTCCTCCTTCGAGTGTCTCTGATAGCGACAGAGGGTCCTCCTCTACTACTCTCACCTTCTAACCAGTTAGAAAGATGATAGATCTGGTGATTAAGTGATCTTATGTAGTGATTATCCCCAATTCTTTGTAAAAATCTGTTTTTTCCTTCTGTCTTCTTCGCATCCAGGTGATTGTGCAGATCTGGATCACTACTGAGAGTACCTCCCCCTGTAACAGGTAAAAAAGTGCATTTACTATCCAATTTATCACTAGAAACACGCACAAAAGATGTTAATTCTTGTTTACTTCCCTCACAGTTATGATAATTGTTATCGGGGTTGATGGAAGCTTCAGGAAGGAAGTCAGGTCTTTCATAATCACTGGATCTGGTCTCTAAATCTTCTCCACGAGTGAACTGATCCCTAAAATCTGCACCAGGTAAGTGAGAAATATTAAAATTCTTACTAGTAGTTCTAATAATGTTGTAGTTAGCATTTGAATGATAACTCCCTTTGTTATTAGAGCCTCTGGTAGCAGATTGGGGATTGGCATCACCATGAGAGAGATTCAGGCATTTGCTGCTGAAGTTCTGCTTACCATTAAGTATGAATTCTTCAACTATTTTATCACAGTCATTGTTGTTAATATGATGACCCTGGCTATGCACTTTATCCTGCAATTGATTGTTAGCTTTTTGCATAACAATGTTACTGTCATATAAAATAGTGTGCCAAAGTTGTGTGCAACTAATCTCCTTGCCATTATGCAATCTTTGGTTTCTTTCCCTCCAAATAAAATAAATGGTAGCTGTCAGAAGGACACAGGCTTTTTTGAAGTTAATGGATTTGGGCTTAAAAAACTTTAATATATACTCGATGCTATCTCTAATGTTAAGAGTAGCAACATTATGCTTGAAACCCAAAGTGCTTTTGGCATTGAACCAAATGTACTGGGAGTATCTGCAATCAAAAAATAAATGAGTGGAGCTTTCATCTTTATTTTTGCAAAGAAGACAAATTTTTTCAGATCCTTTGTTCCAATTAAGACATTTATCCCTAGTGGGAAGCTTATTTAATAAAGCAAAATAAGCACAGTGAGCCATTTTGGGGCAATTAGCTTTACTCCAAATAACTTTATGCCAATTCACTTCTACCTCACCACCTTGTAAATATTCCCAAACTTTTTTAAAAGAGAATTTATCTTTAGAGCAAAGGTTCCAACACCACTGATCTTTATACCCATTCTAATCAATATGATAACCAGAAATAGCATTTTTAAAAATAGAGGCTGCAGGATTATTATGAGGGCTCCAACAGTTATTTAAAATAATACTATTGACTTTATCATTCACCCCTCCCAATAAATGTAAATTATCCCATCCTAGAAGGTTAATTAAAGAGTTTCCATTTAACCAAGGATCAAACCATAAACTGGTTTGAGTTCCATCTTTAATCTTTCTATGAATAAGATTTTTGCCCACATTTCTGCAGTCTAAAATACTTTTCCAAATGTGTGAATGATGATTCTCTTTTTCAGCCAGCCAGAAATTTTTGTTTTTTAAGTATTTGGCTTTCAGCCATCTGGCCCAAAGAGAATTACCATTAAGAAAATTCCAAAACAGCTTAAATTTGCTAACCTCAGCTATATCTTTTAATTTCCTAAGCCCAAGCCCACCTAACTTTTTAGGCTTACATACTGTGTCCCAAGCAACCTTATGGTATTTGCCTTTCCAAATAAAATCAGAGCAAATTTTGTCGATTTTATGAATGACATTAGCCGGGATGTTATGTGTTTGAACCCAATACATGATCATAGCAGTGATGACTGTGTGAGTGAGTTCTAGCCTACCAGCAATAGATAAGAGTTTGCTAGACCAACCATCTAGCTTACCTTGAACCATGTCTATTAATCTGGTACAGTCCCTGTCATTAATATTGTTAATGCTTAAGGGAAGGCCAAGGTATTTAACAGGTAAATTACCCTCTTTAAAATTCAAAAGATGCAGAATCTCTAACTTATTACTGGAATATTTGCTAAAGTAAATTTTGCTTTTACTAGCATTTACAGCTAAGCCAACAAATTTTTCCATATTATTTAAGATACTGTGAACAGCAATAGCACTATCCTTATCTGCTTTTAGAAATAGGAGCATGTCATCAGCATATAAAAGGTGAGTGATATGTGGCTTAACTCTGTTAATAGGTTTAATGTTACCCCTTAACACTTCAATATCCATTTGGATGGAGAAGTATTCCATAATTATAGAGAAAAGATAAGGTGACAAAGGATCACCTTGCCTTAGCCCCCTATTACTATGAATAAAACCTTTAGGGGAGCCATTGACCATAACTGAGTAAGTAACATTGCTGATGCATTCCTTGATCAGATCACAAAACCTGTTATTAAACCCCATTTTTTGCAAGATAAAAATAATAAAACTCCTGTTTACTTTATCAAAGGCCTTATGCAGATCTATTTTAATACACATAAGGTTTTTATTCCTCATGTTAAAATTCCTTATTAGCTCATGAGCTAATAAGGAGTTTTCAGAAATCAATCTGCCTGGTATAAAGGCACTTTGGTATTCTGAAATAGTAAATTTTAAAAAACATTTTAGCCTGTTGCATAGCAAAGAGGAGATAATTTTATAAACAAAGTTACAACAGGCTATGGGTCTATAGTCCTCTAGTCTAGAAGGATTCTCCACTTTAGGAATTAAGGTCAAAAAGGTGTGGTTAGTGTTTTTCAATAATTTACCAGAACTAAAAAATTCATTTATAGAATCACACAAAATGGCCTGAATATTTGTCCAATGAGTTTTATAAAACTTGGCCCCAAACCCATCTGGACCTGGACTTTTATCAACATTAGCATTGAAGATTATATTTTTAATCTCTTCTTGCTTAATAGGAGCCAGAAGAATATCATCGCTATTGCTGTTCACAGTATATTTAAATTCTAAGTCAGGAAAAACTGTAGGATAATCATTGGTGTTATATAAAGAATTGAAATAGCTAATAGCCTCTAATTCAATATTAGAGGCTTTGTTAATTATTTCACCATTAGCATCCAATAATTTGCCAATGTTATTCCTATTTTTCCTGCAAGACATTTTAGTGTAGAAAAATTTACTGGCTTCATCACCAGTCGTTAACCAATTATCCTTGGCTTTCTGTTTAAGATTAACAGAATTAATATGAAGAGCATTAACCAATTTGGCTTGAGAATTAAAAAAATTCTCAGCCTTGATTATGTCTGAGCTATCTTTGTCAAGATCATTTTGAAGTCTCTCACAATCATCCCTAATAGTTTTAATGTCATCTCTTTTTCTAGTAGTGTTCCAACTTTTGAGATTAGTTTTAACCAACTGCAAAGTTTTATTAAACTTATATTGAGCTGTACCAAAAATATTATTATTAAAGCATTTGGTAACCACCTCTTTATAATCATGATCATGCACCCATCCATTCACAAATCTAAATGGGGCATTTTTGTGCAAATTCAAATCTGACTTGAAAGAGACTAGAATAGGTGTATGATCACTAGTGTTTTGAGGCAGGGTACAACACTTTGTGTTTGAGAAAAAGTTTATGAAATTTTGATTAAATAAGACCCTATCCAATTTGCAATGAATATTCCTGAATTTACTAGACTTCCAGGTATATTTATTGCCAGAGATGATAGGCTCTATTAATCCAGATTTCATCATAAAATTAGTAACTTTTTCTAGTTTTGAAAAAGGAATAGGATTTCCTCCTCTCTTATCACAGTTATGAAAAACAGTGTTAAAGTCCCCTAATAACATCCAAGGTTTTTTAATAATATTACTAAACTGCTCAATGCAATTCCATAACATATTTCTATCATTTTCAAAATTGGAAGCATATATAAAGGTGATAATTAATTCTAAACGACCTTAATTTTCAAAACTGCAGTGAATGTACTGCTTGTCAATAAAATAGTTGACGAGTGTCCAGATGATAGGATTGAAAAAGACCATGATCCTACCATTTCCACCCATCAGATTATTATTGATCATGATCCAATTTGAAAAAAATCTGTTATGCAGTTCATTAATCCTAATATCATTCAGTTTATGCTCAACTAAACCTAAAATACTAGGCTTATACTTGTTCACAAAATTGGTAAGATCAAGCTGTCTAGCAGGGGAATTGAGACCCCTAATGTTCCAAACAATGATATCCATAAAAAATAATAAAAATAAAAGATATATAAGAAGGATATCACCTATTTAAGATGGGTCAGAGCTTTTGCTGCTGCCCACTTTCCCCTCTGGCTGTTTGCCACTTCTTTTAAAGCTGATGTTTTCAGCAGTCTTTAATTGTTTATCCCATTTAGAGTTCTTTGCAATGTATTTCTGCCTGAAATCGTGATCCTTTTTATCCTCTGTTTCTTCAACTGAAATTATGTCTGTTAGGCTTTTTGTCCTGCTTTTCTTTTTCTTTTTTGGTGATGCAGGTTTTGAGGATTTGGAACCAACCAAGGCATGATTGACTGCCTTTTGGATGCTGTCCTCAGTTACGAATTTAGAAGGAGTGAGGTTCTCAGCCAACAGAGATTCATCAGTGAAGATAGGATCCGTTGCCAGCAAATCCTCACATTCCAAGCCTTTTTCTTTCAATATATTGATTTTTTGTTTTCTAAATAAACTTGAATCCTCCTTTGGGGGTGTGGATTCAATGACCTGAGATGCAGAAATCCCCCCTTTGTTTTTTTGATTTTCTGATAATGTAGGGATTTGATCATTCAGATCTAAGGGGGCGTTGCTGTCCTCCTTAGTTTTGGTTTGATCAATATCTTGCTGATGGCTTTGAGAGAAACTTGCGACTTTTTGCAAATTATGGGTTTCAGGCGATTCTGAATTACCCATATTTGTATTAGTGGTATCAATATTCATATCTTCTTCTTGATGTAGCTCCGAACTGTGTGCATCTTTTTGTGGTAACACTTCTGGGCTAATTCCTTCTTCCGATTCTTTATCAAGATTTGTTTGTGCCTTTGGTGCTTCGTTCGGATTTTTGTTGTTAGAACAGTTTTCGAACGAGTGTCCAAAGCACTTGCATTCCTTGCATCTATCAGGAATTAGTTCATAGGTTATCGGTTGAGAGATAATCTCTCCATCGTGCATGTATATCGACGCTTTATTAGGAAGTTCAGCGTCAGCGCTGATTTCAACAAGGATTCTAGCATAACTCAACCGCGATTCTTTCGCGGTTTGCTCATCCATCTTGAGTGGATTTCCAATTAGACTCGCGATGGCGCTGAAAACTTCCTTATCCCATAATCTCAAATTTAACTCGGGTAGCCTTACCCAAACAGGCATAGTACTGAGTAAATCGCGATCAAGAATTAATTTCTTGGTCCACTTCTTTAATATGATTAGCTTTCCATTGATGAAATAGGGTCCTCCTGTTAATAATTTGGCGCAATCTTCATTATTAGTGAATCTAATAATGAAGAATCCATTTTCTTGAGTGAATATTTCAAATGACCCTATCGGATTCCATGTTCGAACCACAAAAGCTCTAAAGTGATGATGGGGGGGCGCTTACCGAACACGTAAGCCACAACAGACATCTCCCATTTTCCCTCGATACGTGCACTGGTTTCCTCACTAATAATTACGATCTTCTCCTCATTAAGTAATTCAGTCGGCTCTATAAAACTTAGATCAAAATCGGTACTCTGTCCTCCGCTCTTGACCATGTCTGCCCATGAAGAGGCCTTTCCCTCTAATGTTAGTCTGTTTTTGACCGGATGCTTAGTTTCTTGATCAGATCTGGCTGGGTTTCTAGGCTCAAACCTTTTACCATTTGAGGCAGGAAATGGTTTGTACTTATTTCTGACAGGGAATTCGTTGGTCCTTCTAGCGCCTTGTCGGAAGTGAGCAGAATCATTTGAATTCTTCTTTGGTTTAAGCCCTTTCTTGCGGTTATTAACTATGGTGAAGCCTTCTTCATCAACCAAGAAATGAGGGGAAGATTTAGGAAGGTTGCTATTAGGATTGGAGGAAGATGGGGGAGAAGATGAGGAGGTCCCTAACTAGTTAGGGCTTTTGTCGAATATAGGATTCAAGAAAGACTTGGCAGCCATGGCTGCATAGGTCAGGAAGAAAGTCTTTTTTTTACTTGCTAGATGCAGGTACTTTATTTTGACTTTATCGTCATTTGTGTCTACCAGTTCTGCTTACTTATCCAACTTAGGCTGGTATCTCATGTAGTTCTTCATCTGTTTCTTAATTCTAAACTGGTTTGGTATAATGTTATAACACCATCATACTTGAATGATCATACATACGACGGTGATGAAAGTATATCATATACGGAGTTCCTTGAGTTATTATAACCAAAGAATGAATTTATTTAAACAAGCTATGAATATCTTTGTTAGAGTTTAGCCAAGCAACCATGACTAGTGTAGCTCACCACTCGAGATGAATAAGAAAATAGAGTTTGACTTTGACAATTTTACCTCTGGGAAAGTGTTTTTCCTTTTCAAGATGTTTATAAATTGGAATCTGAACAAGATAGTTTTATAAAATATAAATTGTTGTGAAGCCTTAAGTGTCTAGCTATTATCGTTGATGATATAATTTCACTCAAAGCCAAGGAATGATCCTCGATTATATATATTGCACTTGTTAATAAATTTGCCAATGTTTGTGTGTTATTTTCTAACATTGTATTTTTTAGACGGTGCCTATTATGTTTACACTACTGTAAAACCAAAGAGTTCAGCTAATTCTAGGACTCAACGCTCTTTAGTAAAATGCATTCATTATTACTTTTGCACTCGACTTGTCATGTTTAGGATGTTTACTTATACAAACATAAAATGTTTATTTAGTTCATATTTAAGGGGTACATGCTCATAATTGTTTTTCATCATTTAATGGATAATAGGTGAACAAGGAGATCACGAAGATCCAAAGAGTGAATGCATCGGCTAGTCAAATGCAGCTTAAAAGCATGATAGAATCCCATGTTGTAGGAATATCGTCTTATATATACACACACCAAATTGTTGCTTATTGCATGTTTTTTTTTTTTAATTTCATTTATTAAACGAGTACATTGTAAAGAACAATTTGAAGATAATGTACATAACTATGCTTATCTTATTGTACATGGATTTTAAAGGTAGGGAATTCTGTAGGTTTTTTCCTTTTTTAAAATAGTTATGTTGTGATTTTCTTGTGCTGAAAAACGATTGTTGTGTAATGTGTATAAGCTACTGTATATATTGTTTTTAGTTAAATGGTCAAATCGAAGAGTTATGTTTTGCGACTACCTAATTTTGTTCATTCTTGCTTTATTATGGTACCAAAGTAGTTCTCGTGGGTTATAAAGCCAACTATATATATATATATATATATATGGGATAGGATCAGGGAGCCAACCTCAATTTCAGCCCCTCATTTGCATCTTAATTTCAGCCACCCATTTATATTAAAAAAAGTGAATGGAAGGTGAGAGAATGAGTGGAAGGAGAGAGGGAGGAAATGTGGTGGAAAGGTGGTAGGCTAAAGGGGTGCTCACTATATGGGGTGCCATTGAACCTGCCTATATATATATATATATATATATATATATATATATATATATATATATATATATATATAGGCAGGTTCAATGGCATCCCAAATAGTGAGCACCCCTTTAGCCTCCCACTTTTCCACCACTCATTTCCCACTAACACTCATTCTCTCTCCTTCCACTAACTCTCTCACTCCCCACTCACTTTTTTTATTATAAATGAGAGGCTGAAATTCGGATTTAAATGGGAGGCTGAAATTCAGGGGGCTCCCTAATCCTATCCCATATATATATATATATATATATATATGTATATGTATATAAATATATATATATATAGTAATTTAGTTTAAAGGAAAAACATTTTAATATTTTATAAAGCGCGGACGTAAGTTTCAGAAATTAGGCTGAAGGACATAATCGTCTCCACCAAGCCTTCGCAACCGCCATTCCCATCGTAGCTGTCGCCCCAAGCCGCCACCGCCTCAACCCTAGCTGCCGCTTTCCAAGCCGCGGTCTCACTAAGCCGTCACCTTCGCCTTAACCTCCGCTTCCGTCGCCGACGTCATGCCCTAGTCGCTCCAAGCCATCACTACCGTCCAGTGCTATAGCCGCAATCGCCGCCGTCCAACTCGTATATGTCATCGCCGTCCACGTCCCCTAACCATCGTTATTCAAGTCATTCATCGCGCTGCAGCTATTGTTTTTTTTGTTTTAATAAATGTTATGCTATATTCTCCTATCATTTCGTATTCTGCTTATGCAATGCATCCTAACGTATTTCAATATTTTCAAATGCAATATTCAGATATCATTATGTATATAATTCATATTGTTTAAGTAAAAAATTCAAATAATAAAATCAATTATCATTCATCGTATGAAATGCATGCATTTGTAATTCAAAATATGAAATGATGATATATGCAACTATCACTCTTCAATATACAATGCATGTTGCAATATTTCAACAATTATAATGCTATATTCATTTAACATTTTTCCTTTGCAACACATGCTCTTGTATTTGACAAAAAATGCAAATGATATATGCTAAAACATTTATTATATTTTATACATGCTAGTTCATTTTGTTAAAACAATGCTATATTCAAACATTTTTTTGCAAACTCTACACATGCTAACTCACTTCAAAAAAAACAAATAAAAAAAAACAAATGACAAATTCAACTATCATTTATTATAATTTATTTATGGTAGCTAACTTTAGAAATACAATGTTATATTAAACTATCATTTAGCATAATGTACATCTATTTCACTTTAAAAAAAAACAATTCTAAATTCAACTATCATTTATCATATTTTATACATGCTAGTTCACTTCACGAATATAATGTTATATACAACTATCATTTTTCATATTTAATTAACTTTAAAAATACAATGCTATATTTGACCATCATGTAACGTATTTTGCACATGCTAATTCAATTTAAAAATACGATGCTAAATTCAACTATCATTTATAATACATTATACATGTTAGTTCATTTTTTTAATCCACTTTTAAAGAAAATGCAATTCTAAATTCAACTACATTTATTATATTTTGTACGTGCTAGTTCATTTTACTAATATAATGTTATATTCAAACATTATTTTGCAAACTCAACACGTACTAGTTCACTTCAAAAATACAAATGATAAATTAAACAATCATTTATTATATTTTATACATGGTACCTTACTTTAAAAATACAATGCTATATTCAAATATCATTTAGCATATTGTACATATGTTATTTCACTTTAAATAGTACAATGCTAAATTCAACTATCATTTATTGTACTTTATACATGTTAGTTCATTTTTTAATATAATCTTATATTTCAACCATTATTTAGCACACTATGCATGATGCTCTCTACATATTTTTATAATATAATGTTATAAACGTGCTAGTTCTTTTTTTAATATAATCATATTCAACTATTATAATGCTAGTTCACTTGAAAAGATGCAATGCTAAATCCAACTATCATTATTCATATTCTATAGTACTACTTTAATGTACGAATATAATGTTATATCCAACTATCATCACAATGAATGAATGATAGTCAAAAATATTTCAAAAATGAATGAAATATAACGAATTATAGGTAAGAATATCATTTATATTTTTAATTGCATTAAAATATATCCAAAGTACAAAATGATAGTTTGATATAACATTTGAGTAATGAAGTCCAATCTTATTTTTAATATAGCATTTCAGTAATGAAAGACATACATATCACTGAAAAGAATGATAGACAAACATAGCATGATAAATGCATTATAGTACATCTATATCTTAATGTAACATTCTAATATGCACATCTATATCTTAATGTAACATTTTAATTATGAAGTTCACCATCATGTGAATGATATTAAAAAAATAGTTTAGTATAGCATTTTTAACAAAGTGCATTAGTATGTTTAGAATATTTAAAATGATAGTTAAATATAGCATTTTAGTTATGAAATACATTTCCATTTGATTTATGATATCTACAATATACAAATTAAAGAAACTCAATGAGCAAGCAAACAAACAACTGATGCATTATATTTTATGCACAGTTTATCATTTTTTGAAACATATATGTAATTTTATCACATTAAAATCAAATGTACACATAACAAAAGAGCACAATCATCATGAAACAACATGATGTAGCAGTGACACAAATGATGCAACAACAACAACAAAGCAGAATATATAACGTTCAGTTATACATTATACATATAGAATAAAATGATAAGTTCATATAGCATTTGTTTTTGAGTTCATTTCAAAACAACCTAGTTAATCGTCATTGTTACCTGTAGCAACACCATCATCGACCTTAACCTCCACTCCACTGCCTTTGTTCATCTGAAATCGGCTATCAACATCCTTGAATAGTCGTCGTCCTACAATCCAGTCGCTACCACCTACAGTCCATCGTCTTTGTCAGAGACGACCTTCACTTTCGCCTGAATGAGCACCGCCGAAGCCTGTGGTGGCGCTGTCGTTGCCTGTTCTTCTGATGTGCCGCCCCTTATTCAATTGAAACCGCCTCTGTTCGACTGAAGACGAACGATTTAATTTTTTTTCTATTTGTTTCCTTCTGCCGAAAATTTAGTTTCCGCGTCCTTCTAATGGAAAAAATAATGCCTCGTCTTTCATTCTAAAACCGGACAGATGTTCTTCCTTCTGCCTATTTTCCTGTATATATATATTAGCTACGGCTTATGGCCATATCTGTTTAAAATTAGCTATAAAGTTTGAATCGGGTAGGAAAAACATAAATTAGATAAGACTTAAGGCCATATCTATTTAAGAATCAGGCACTGCTTAAGGCCCTATCTTTTAAAGAATCAGAAAGTGCTTAAGGCCGTATCTTTTTTACAGTTAGATACGGCTTAAGGTCGTATCAAATTTTTAACCATGCCAAAATTTGATACGGCCCAGAGCACTGCCTAATCACATTAGATACGG
Organism: Allium sativum; assembly: GCA_030737875.1. Lineage (NCBI taxonomy): Eukaryota > Viridiplantae > Streptophyta > Magnoliopsida > Asparagales > Amaryllidaceae > Allium > Allium sativum. Next base: position 419,081,737 of record CM060924.1, read on the forward strand.
CCCAAAGCACTGCCTAATTTGCATTTCTGGTGTAGTGTGACTCGCAATTTGGCAAGGCAGTCACATGAAGGATTTACGGCTTTTCAAGCACTCGAATCTTGAGTAAGAACTCATGGAAGCGCAAAGTGATTTGGTCGAAATCAGAAAGCGCTCGGAATCGGATTGAAAATATGATTAACTTTTGGAATCAGAATCAACTGAAATGCGTATGTCAGACACGAATTGATCACCTAAATGCTTGAGCGCATCAAGAAGATCCTCTCCAAAACTTGGATTTTGCATCGAGTTAGACTTGGGATTTGGCGTGGCAAAACTCATGATTAACACAGGTTGATCACAATAAAACTCCTGAGCACCTCAGCCCAATCACCAAAATTCAATTAGTCGAACTAGGCTTGGCTCGGATTGGACCAAGTCAAAATCACTTCAACACGCCGTGTTGATCAGCTCAAAACATGTGTGCACACTAACCAGATCACGTAAAAATTATGGCCAGGGCTTCGACCCAGGATTTCGTATCCCCTCATAAGATACAAAAATAAAGACCTTGTATCCCCTCATGTGATACGAGATATGTATTTCATATCCCCCAAACAAGCCATCCTACGCACAAATCACCAAATTTGGCTTGATTAACAATGGTTTCCATGAATCGGCATTTGGTTAAGTTCGGATACAAAGATTTCGGATCTGGAAACCTTCAAAATACCAAATCACCACGGAGTGATCACTTGGTTTGTCTAGGTTGACATTATGTTTTGTGGCTTGGATTTGACACTTTCAGGATAAGAAATTTCAAGTTTTCCATAGCAACTTCTACACCTTTCCAAGCACGGCATGATCACCTGTTTTTGACTGATTACGCCGAAGCGGTCACTTGTTTTCAACATGTAAATCAGGATACGAAATTTGTGATGATTTCTAGAAGTTGGCTAACTCCCTGGGAGTCGCTTCACTCCTATTAAGAGATGGACATGACTCTCAGGATACAAAATCTTGGGTTAATGCCTAACAACTCCACCTATAAATACCCCCTCTCTTGGCATGAATAGAGGTTTTCTATTTGGACTTTTGGTTACTATATTGCATACGGAAAGGCTCTCTTTGGAGCATATTAATGGGTTCCAAGGCGGTTTTATTGATTTGGACTACCTTTTGGACTTATAAACTTCATATAGAAGTTTACTCTCAACTTTTGGACATTGGAATTGATGCTTAGCTCATTTTTGGACATATTTGGGCTTGAAGACATATTTTACACATTTTTCCCTTGGAGATGATGATGGAAAATTTTGGTATAATAGGGAAATAACAACGACATTGTTATTTGTTAACACAATTTTGTAAACTCAGAATGTACAATCTCGAATAATCATTGTAATTGTAACTACGATGATGGAATATTACGTGAAAGCAGACATAGGCGTGAGTGTCAAACCACTATAAACTCGGTGTTTTTTTCACTTTTCTGCAATTCTGTATTTAGATAATTTGGCGTACTAGGATAACTTGCATAACTTCAACCCATCGGGCACGTGCGAACGACCAATTTCCCACGTCAACAACTTATATATATTTAGGTGTTCTTAAAATGAACAATATATAGCAGATTTACACTAAATATTTCCATGAAAGAAAATATTTATATATTTAATAAATTAGCAACGAGGAAGACGAGAAGCTGAAAATGAGACAGATACTCTGCCATTTTTAGTTTCAGATCTTCGTATGTCTTCTCTGAATATTACGAAAACTGCTCCATTTATTACTCATAGATTCAGAATGTGGATTAAATTTCACTCCAAGTTATTGAAACAAGATTCATCTGCAGTAATATATTTAATAATCACTATTTAATCAACTAAACCAATTATTATATTACTTTAATTTTATCAATTTGACACTAGATGGTCTTGGACAAACAAGAAACAAAAGTGAGGTTTATTGAATTCTTTTTTCCCTTCTCTCTCAACAAGGCAGAAAGCCTTTGACATCGTACTGTGTTCTTGAAAACCGAGTAATATTTGTGAAACTAAGCTGAAATGTGGGAATAAAACAATCGATCATGTAGAGAAACTATGTTCCAAAATATGAGTATTTCAATTATGAACGAGATCAAAGCGTACTAAAAACTAATCTATATAACTACAAGTATATATGACCACATACAACAGGTGTATATATTAACTGTTAAGGCTATTTGGGTTAATAGTAATACGAAGACGATTGGCTCTGTTACTTGCAACTATAACGACAAACATATCTCAACGACCAAATCTAATTTTATGTGGCTTTGAGAAATGCTTGGCTGCTGCATGCAACTATATTTGCTTCTGCAACAGTAACTGTTGAGGCCACAGAAGTTGATTTGCTCTCTTCACCTGAAATGAAATTTAGGAACCATGAGAATATCATTTTATGGTAATTAGGATTTGTGTTCTTCATCCCTGAATCCATATTTGCTTGAATATGATCTGGATCGAATACGTTGCTTCAGAAGAGTAAAGATACAGAGATGATAGATTTGCGTTAAATTAACTCAGTGGATTTGTTTTATGTGTTTAAGTATGATGTTTGTGTGTTGCTTATGTAAAAGTTTTATATGCCAAAATTCCTTGATTACCAAGGTAGCATATAGAATAACTATACTGAAAAGTAGTCAAAATTAAGTTTAGACCAAGACTTGAACTGCACACAACTTACTTGTATATAAATGACATAAATAAGCACATGTTAGAGCATTCCCAGCAGTCATGTTGTTTTTGAGCGTGAATCGCTTTCACAAAGCATTGATTCCCCCCACTGCTCCAGTAGTCAGTGGGGGGACGCTGGCCTATATTATTTTTTTAATAAATGGACACTAAACGGTTTTCTGAAAATCGTTTAGTGTCCAGGAAAATAAATATATATATATATATATATATATATATATCGCAAGCTTCTGTTTACGGAGTCATTATCCTCTGTAAACAGAAGCTCGCGATTTCCACCCAAACCCCCAAAAAATCAAAACCCTAGCTCACAAATTATTTGTAAAACAAAGGATTTTTGCCACAAATTCGAACAAATCAACATCTACTCTTTCTGATCTCTTTAGCACCATCAATTCCATCATTCTCCACATTAAACCATCAGTTTTGACATATTTGTTGATTTAGCAAATTAGTTGAATTGGTTGATGATGGAAGAGGAAATCATAGAAGGCACTAGCGCTGCGAGTGGTCTACGTAGGAGAAAAGTTTCATGAAAAAGTCGAACAATGATTGAACGCGAAGAAGGTGGCTACGGAGCAAGGAAGGAGACAACAATTGATCCGTCGTTTCCATTCATGTCTATCACGAGTCTACAAGAAGGAGTTACACATATCTACAACAGCGGAAAAGAGCTAACGGTAAATTTTTTTGGTTTTAGAGTGCGTTTAATAGAATTAATCGATACGAAAAGATTGGGTTACTGATATATTTTTATAACCAGAATCACGACAAGATGAGATGTCACGGGCATTTACGACAACGTTGAAATGGTGGAAGAAAATTAAATAGTATCCACAAATTCGAGACCCGGTAGAGAGTATATTTGGAAAATTTATGGAAATTGAATTGATAAACTCTGATAACAGATGCATACATGCTATTGTGGAGCGTCGTTGGCCGACTACGCATACCTTTTTATTTCCTAGTACGGAGATCGGGTTTACACCGTTATATTTTACCATGCTGCCATCCATTCCCGTGGGAATGCATAATCAAACGATACCGTATGATGAGAGTTGGGGGCAATTCGAAAATGCAAAGGAACTATTGCCACTTCTTGAGCCGGAAGATATTCGGGTAGGAAATGTTGCTTTATCGCATCTTGTGAAGTACTTTCGTGACGATTATCTTGAGGCCAATGATAACAAAAGTCATATTGTCTGCATTTTTGTTTTGTATATGATGGGTACTCTATTTTTTACGGCAACAAATGACACTATTAGTCTGGGATATTTGGACGCTGTATTTGATTTATGCTTAGCAGAACAGTTCGATTGGGGTTCGGCGATTATGGGTTACCTCTACCAGAGTTTGGATATTGTTGTAACTAAGGGAGGACATATAACTGCTTTCATTGAGCTACTGCAGGTATGGTTAGCTATTGCAAGCACAAATTTTATTTCAGTGGTTTATTCTAGTGTTTAATATTGCCTCTTTCTGTTTTGCAGTACTAGTTTTTTGAGTACATGATGGTGTGCGGATATATTGTCAAAGAGGAGGTGAAACAAGCTTCATATCCGCGATTGAGAGCCTGGGAAAAAGAAAATAGGCTCATTACGCATGATACTTCGGCTCATTTGTTCTCTAGCACACGGTATCATATTGATCATCGCCATGCAGCGCATATAAATTGGAATCCGTGGCAAAATTCAGTCGCATTCGCTAATGCAGAGGTTGTCCATGCACGCAACTTATCGATGAAACGGTTGCCATTGATTGTTCCACCCGGTGGCTCATACGAGATGTATTTAGGTGAGAGGTGTATGCGGCAGCTTACAGGCTGGGCGACTATTCTCATTGATCCTCCCGCACACATGACATGCAAGATGACATATTATACATATGCGGAGTTGCAACAAGCCTTCTGCCAAGATGATTGTCAAGAGTATATATATAAAGAGTCAGACATGCACTACAACACGTATTGGCGCTCAGTGGGCAGAGATGTTGGTCCATTACTAGATGCTTCAGTCCGTATCGGTAATATGGATTTTTTCGGACCTTCTGCTTTGAAGGCAGGAATTGAAGCTCCAATCGTCACGTCTTCAGAAGTTAATTACGCATCCCAGTTTTACCAACAACCACAGCAAAGTGAGTGGGCCGAGGATCCTGGATGGAACTTGCAATGCACAGGACATGATCCGTTACCCATTCCCCATTTGATGGATATACCGCCAGTTCCGTCCCGTTACACTGTTGATAGTCTATGGGAAATGAATATGGGTATGGGCTAGTTAGCTCTTGAACAGTCGAAGTATTATGAAGAGGGCTTGAATAGGATTAACACAGTTGTAGACGATTTTGTAAGTTATCGATTTAAATTTTGCGAAAAATGTTTCTTTTCCAATATTGCTCAGAACATACAATCCCTATTATTATTTGTATAATGATATTGTGTTTTTTTTTAAATGCTGCGCAGAACATGCAGGTTTTAAGGGAACCAGTGTTGCATTTGGGGTCTTATCGGGCAGGGTGAACAAAAAGCAGGAAAAAAAAACTCATGTACAGATGGAAGAGGAAAAGGAAGAGGAAGAAGATGATGAGGGTGATGAGCAGGATAATGAGGAAGTTGAGGAGGGTGATGAGGAAGATGACGAGGAGGGTGATGACGAGGAAGAAGATGAGGAGGGTGATGTACGTACTAATCAGTATGGTGTTAAGATTAGATATCCAACCTCTTCATCGTCGGCGCCGGGTACTTGTTAATTTAAATCCATACGCACTTGTAACTAGTGCACGTATATATATTTATTTAGTTCTAAGTTTATTAAAGTTCACATATAACAAAGTGTTTATGTATGTGCAGGCAAGAGTCTAGACAAAGGGAAGCAGAAGAGCAGTGGTTTCGTCAGTAAGGTGAAGTCTCTATTTACGGGAAAGGGAAAGATGAAAGGAAGTGGGATTCACATTCCAGGCATTGAGGACATTTAATGAAGACCGAAGGGTTGTTTTCATGACTTTTTAGGTGCTAATGTTAATGTTATGGTTTGTCTGTGTAATGGTTTGTTAGTTTAATGGTACTATAATATTGTTATGTCTACTGGTAGGTGTTATTGTAATGGTTTGTTATTGTAACGGTTTGTTAGTGTAATGGTTTGTTAGCGTATGGTTTGTAATGGTTGTAGTTTAATGGTAATGCAATATTGTTTATTACATACTGTTATTGTTTTGTGTATTTGTTATGTTGTTTACAACAACGACTATAGTACCATTAAAGACTATTACATTACCAAGAAGCTTACAACAACGACTATTACAACATTAAGAAATGCAAACTACACGAGTACGAACAACAACAATTAAACAAACAAACATCAAATTCAAATTAAAATAAAACACATTATGGTTGTTTCCACGTACACCTACCATGGAAGGGCGAAAAATCCAGCTTTAGCAGCATCAGCAACATGCTTGTTCAAGCGTGTTATTTTGGATTGCGCTTCCAGTGCATACTGAGCTCCACATTCACACATCGGAGGGTCAATCCACTGCTTAAAGTAACAACAATCAATTTCATCGGGATGAATCTTGTGGTCCTCGTAAGCTTCACTCCCGAAAAAGCGACGACCAACATTTTTTACAGTTTTTGAAACTACCACAAACGATTTTTCACCACAACCACAAATAGGCTTAGATCCACCCGGATGTAGTGGCTGGACAACGCACCCTTCAACTACTCTTTCTTTTCCAGGTCGTTGATTAGCTCACGCTACATCATCATTTTTTCATTTGTCCATGGTTGAGCCTACACTTTCATTTTCGTGTTTCGACATTATAAAAGAGGATGGAGGAGGTTACAATAGAGAAGCTGCTATATATAGGAAAAAACTGGGTCACCCTTTCACCGCACAAAGGAGTTAAAAAACATAACAGAGTTAAAAAACCTAACGGAGTTAACAAACATTAAAGTTGGACGTGAGTAGTCTTATTGCTTTAGTTAGGTGTTAAAAAACATAACTGGGTCATCCAATCCTATCACGTTAGTGCTTTGTTACAGTGCTCTAATGCTCAAGTGTTGCATTGTTACAGTCTATTGCTACTGACTTGTCATATCTTGTCCTTTCATGTCCTATCGCTTAGTGTTGTGTTAAAAAACAGAACTGGGTCGTCCTATCCAATCACTGAGCCCACTGACTTGTCAAATCGCCTTAGTTATACAAATCACCTTAGTGCATTAACTAGTCTAACCTTTATCACTGAGCCCCTATAAAAATATCTACGTTTACTACTTTTTAGTTATCTGGAACCAAAATTTTCATCAACATAAAAAAATGTCTTCATGATCATGGCCCTCATCAACGGATTCGAATTATGATCAAAACTTTCCTGAGCGTCCGCCTTCAAGTCCAAGAACAGATATTGATTGGAATATCGAACACTAAGAGCGCCACTACGAGGACCTGCGTCGTGACTACCCGGAGTTGGCCGGCCTAACGATTCATCTACCTATTAATCATGTTCCAGATGTAGGTCATCAACAAGTCCACACTGTGAATGAAGAACGCTTACGAGTGGCTACAGTCCCTCGTCCTCCGACTTATCCAGTTGTAGCTCGTCCTCCGACTGTTCCAGATGTAGGTCATCAGGAGATACGACGAGTTTCAGTTAAACAGACTCCTATCGAGCAGGAGGTTAACTCCTATCCCGTTTGTTGCCACTGTGGTTACGCGGTGGAGGTAGTAGTCCGAGCGGACGGAGAGAATATTGGTCGTAGGATCCATTTATGCTCGCTATGGCCTAACGGATGCAATACTTTTGAGTGGATAGACGACCGTTTCCCTCCACGGGCTATTTCTTACGCCAACGAGTTGGAACAAGAGAATAGGCGACTTCAAACCTCTTTAGAATCCCTTCAGAATGAGCGTAACAATTAATGTGTTTTCGTACTTAATTTCCTACTTTAACATCTCTTGTATCATATATTGTAGTGGCTAGTATTTAGTTTTTTCTATTGTATCCTACGTTTGGCTGATGATGTTATAATGAACGCCTGTTGTATCGCACATGCTTTGTGGAATTAGTGTCGTTGATACCGTTTTTAATAACTAGCATATGTTATACCAACTGACAACTATCAAACTGGAAAGGTAAGAAGTGCTTAACGAAAACAAAAGCCTTACAACAATTAAGTATGCGTATATAATTTTAATTACACGTGAATTTTCAAACTTAAACATAATTAAAAAAAAATTCAAAAATAAACATAATTTTCAAAAATAATTTTCAAACATAATTTAAAAAATTTCAATCTAAGATAAAATAAAAAACAAATTTTCAAACTTAAACGTAATTAAAAAAATTCAAAAATAAATTTCCAAACTCAAAAAATCAATGAATTTAAATATAAGAATCAAATTTTCGAACTTAAAAGCATTGAATTTTTTTTTAAAAAAAAACTGCAAACTTTAAAAAATTAAATAATTTAAATATATGACGTGCAGTTAACCAAATTCAAGAAATTCGGAAAACTCAACATGTTTAACACATTAAAAAACTTAAACAATGTGCTAAAGAAGGTTCATTTAAACAATGCACCAAACCATATAAATGGTTTTTTGAAAACCGTTTATTCATTATTCGGTTTTCTGAAAACCGTTTAATGTATAAACGGTTTTCACAAAACCGTTTCTCCCCCGCCGCTCCAAATTAGAAATGGCGAGCGTCGCCATTTCAAAACTCTCCCCACGTCCCTCGCGCAACTGCAGGAGAGCGGGTAAATCAATTTCCTCCCCATTTAGATTTCCCTAGCTATTGCTGGGAATGCTCTTATACTACTTTTAAAATGTATATATATGTCAGCGCTTGGTAGCTCCGGACCCAGTGAGGTCATAATAATCCGAAATTAATGTGGATTGGGAGTCAAAAGTCTAGGTTAATTAGGAAAATTATGTCATGATAGAAACAACTACATATAAAAAATGGAAGTAGATATATCTAAATGTATTATGTTGAAGATTAATAGTACCATTATGGTGGATACACACACACACACACACACAACTATATTTTTTTGTTACAATGGCAGACGACACAAACCATAACACATGTTATATTTCCAGATCCACTGATCTCAATGAATATTATGCAGACACTTGATGGCAGGAGGTCAGATTTAGGCGAAAATCAAAGGTTGTTGCAGTGAAAAATGGTAACAACTCTTCAAATGCGAGAAACATTGCTACCCAATTGCATATTAGGAACACATGGCTGATCTAAACAGACATATAAATAATTCACATGGATCCACACCTGTGCATATCTCACAATCGAATAATTCTAACAATGTGAAAATGGCCCAATTTTTAAATCTGGAACTCGTACGTAGGCTAATGCAATGGCACGTAATACTACTATCATTGGAGGTATTGAGCAATTTGATATTGCTTCAGATGATAATGACAAATTTGTTGATTCAGATAAAAAAGTTTTTGATTCGGCTAAGGCAATGTGGAAAAACTCTTTGTCCGTCTATCTGGTTGTCAGGTGACCTTCTATGTCCATATGTATGCCTTTATTAAACGAGAATGGAATTCAGTTGGCTGTTGCGATGTTTTTGGGAGAGAAAATGGATTCTATTTGATTAAATTTGAAAGAGAAGGTTGTTGTATAAGAGTGCTTAATTGAGGCCTATGGTTCATGGATAGCAAGTTACTCTTCATTAGAAGATGGGAACCTAATCTACGACATGAACATGACATGCTTGAATCTCACCCTTTTTGAATCAGACTCAAAAATCTTGATTTAGCATTGTGGAATGCCAGAGGCATAAGCAAACTTTCTAGTATGATTGATAGTCAACTTATTATGGATGGTAGTACTAAAATGTTAAAAGATTAAAATTTTCTCGTGTATTAGTTGACATGAAAGCAGATAGTGAAATAATACATACCATACGTGCAAAAGATAGTAGGGGTAATTTATATTTACAAGAAATTGAGCATGAGTGCATTCCCCCAACTTGCAAAACATGCAAATGCTTAGGCCACTCTAATTATAATGTGAAATAGTGGCTAAACCAGTAAGACAAGTCTGGGTAGCTAAAGTCAAGGCACACAACAATGATATAATTACAGAACAAAACGTTGACCACAACATCATTGTTGCCAACCCCTAACACTGTATCTACATCTACTAATGATGTTGACCTTACAAAAGTGGTTCATTTGGCTACGCAGTAGTCTGACTCACTGATTGATGAATCTCAGAAGGACCAGCAAGAAAAAACAGAATTAACAACGGAGTCGGTTCATCTGGTTGAATCTAAACAAGAGGATCTTCCTGAAACCGTAGAAGACTTAAGAAAATTAGACATTGATTTACCCAGTTCAGATAATGAATGCACACATAAAGAAAAACAAGATAATGAGGTTTATTCTAAACCAAACCAGGAGTACAACAAGAAATTTGCTGGGGACAACGCGTCTAAATCTGAAAATGACACCTCTAATGCAAGAGAATTTTCTCCTTATCATTTGAGGAAGAGAACTCTCAAATCAAGATGTCCATAATATCATGGAATGTTAGTGGTATAAATAAAGATACACATATATTAGACCTCTACAATTTACGAAGGAAGTACCTTCCTTCTATTTTGGGTGTATTGGAGAATAATTTGAACAAAGATAATATTTGTTTTCCTGCCAACAATCTAGGTAGTGACTAGGACTTTATACATAATGATGATAACAATATCAAAGGAAGAATCATGATTATCTAGAATAAATGTACTTGGAACATTCAAACCATCAACATGGACTCACAACAAATCACTGTGTGTGCAGACAACTTAGAAGGTCTTACATTGCAGATTACTATAGTGTATGCTAGTAACCTTGCTGATCAACGTATTGCCTTGTGGAACAAAATTAAAGATATAGCTGTGAACACTAATTTACCATGGGTGCTTATGGGAGATTTCAATGCGTACTTAAGATCAGATGATAAAATGGGGGGGGGGGGACTTACTTTGTGTTCCATACAACTCGTAGAATTTAATAATTGTGTGCTTGCTGCAGGGTTAATGGAACAGTGAAATGGTGGACTGCATTTCACATGGTCTGGTGGTCAAAATAGAAAAATTCTATGTAAATTGGATTGTGTTTTAATTAATACTATCTACATGTTCAAGTTTGCTGATATGAAAGTAAATGTTTTACCCTCATCCTCTAGTGATCATTTCCCTATCCACATTTCTCTTATCACTAGAGATGGTCATGAAAAGGGTAAACCATTTAGATATGCAAATCACTGGCATCATCTAGATGGTTACTACACTAATATTTGCCTTTCGGAGCTGATTCGTATCAGGGATAGCTATATGTACAACTTGTTGAAATTCTAAAGAGTACAAAATGCAAAATCAAAGATTGGAGCAAATGAAGACCAAAAAGCAATGACAACATTGAAAGATTAGAACAACAATGTGCTGATGCACTTAAAATCATTGAGGAGGGAAACAACTTTGATCAAGCCCAGAAAATTATGTTGATAATCAATAAGAGCTTAAATTAGCTTTACAAATTAAACCTATGGAACTGAAACCAAAAGCGAAAGAAAAATGGCTCACTGATGGGGATACTTTCTCTAAATTTTCTGTACTAAAATTTCAGTTTGTCATAACACAAATTATAATTTTCAAATTCTTGACCAGGATGGGCAACCAACTACTGATCTTGAAGTGCTTGAATGTGAGGCAATTAAATACTTCAATGATCTATACAATGGTGAGTCTAATGATGATAGCTTACCCAGTGTTACTCCCAAACGGCTCATCTACGATAGTAGGAGGAGGAGGATGAATACTGACATTTCCAGTGATGAAGTCATTGCTGCTTTGAAGTTGATCCATAGAGATTCCACCCCCAGTTCGATAGTTTCGGGTCCGCTTTCTACTTGCTCCATTGGGGGGACTTGCAACAATATGTTGTGTTAGCTATAAAGGAAGTATTCAGATCTAGGAAAATTTTGAAAGAATTCAATCATACTTTCCTTTGCCTCATTCGAAAAAAAGATAATTTGTCTTGTATTGCGGACTACAGACCAAATGCTTGTTGGAATGTTACTTATAAGATTCTGAGTAAAGTGATATGCAATAGAATGAAAAAGGTGCTACCAGACTTGATTTCTGGGTGTCAAAGTACTTTCATTAAAGGTAGGAATATTTCTAAAAACTCTCTTTTGGCTCATGAGTTGATAAGAAACTTTAATAAGTAGGGTGCAAATAAGTTTTTCTTGAAAGTGCACCTTCAGAAAGCTTATGATAAAATTAGTAGAACTTTCATTATTTATATGCTTAAATGCATGGAGTTTCCTACTAAGTTTGTTGATTTAATTAAAGAATGTATTACCATGCCGACCTACTACATTTTGATCAATGGAGTCCGAAGGGTTTTATTTCAAGAAATCGGAGTATCAGACAAGGAGACCCCTTATCTCCCTACTTATTTGAAGTTGCAATGGAATATTTCTCCCTCCAGATGGTATTAGCCATCCATCACAAGCAAATTTGGACCATCCACAATTTTCCTCCTAAAATCAGTCACTTGTTATACGCTGATGATCTTATTATTTGTATAAAATCAAATTGTGAAGCAACTAAGGAAGTAAAGGACATTTTTCTTAGATTGAATAGACATGTGGGATTGAACATTAATGAGCAGAAAACCAAACACTATTTTAAATCTTTTTGCTCTAGAAGAGATGATATCTTGAGAATTCTTAACATTTCTGGAGGTGAATTACCAGTTAAGTACCTAGGTGTTTCTTTATCATCTAACAAAATTACAGATAGAGAATGTGCTACTCTTGTTTATGGTATTAGAGATAAACTTCAACGCTAAAGTCCTAAACTTTTATCATTTGCTGGCAGAGTTGTATTAGTTCATATGGTGATTCAAGAAAAAAATTACTTTTGGTTACAAACATTTCAAATACCTGATGCTACTATTAATAAGATGATAGTGTTTGTGTTGATTTTATATGAAGAAGGGGACTTCATAAGATTAAAAATTCTAATTCACGTAAACCCAATAAAAAAGGGGGTGTTGGTTTAAGAAATCTTAGAATTATGAGGGACAAGTTTGCTGCTAAATTGAGATGGAAAATGATTAATTCACAAGGTTTGTGGGCCAGATGGATGAGAAAACATATATAAGAGATAATTTCTGGACTATGGGGGCTGATAACAATTCGTCCTTTACATGGAAAGCAGTGTTGAGATCTCGTGATACACTAGATTCCAATGAAATTTGTTGAACAAATTATTAAGGAAAATCTCTTGTTGAATGATTGGGGTGGGATACTTACTCGGCCTATGGTTTCCCAGTGAAATATGTTGAACAAATTATTAAAAACAATAATTGGCAATTTGAACAATTTCCTACCTCGATTTATGGTCGTAATGCTATCATGCAATCTCCTATATTTGACAAGCAAAATAAAGATATTTTGGTCTGAAATTAAAATGACAATTTCACTCTGGGTTAGGCATACGACAATATCAGACAACATAACCCTACTGTTGACTGGTCTAAAATTGTGTGAAATAGGGCTAACATTCCAAAAATGGCTGGTTCTACTTACAAAGCTGTACTGCAACACCTCCCCACTAAAGACAGATTATGAAACTGGGATGTTTATGTGGATCTTATTTGAGTACCATGTACTAGCATGGAGGAAACCCATTCTCACTTATTCTTTCAATGCCCATTTTCCAAGCTTGTTATGCAAAAAATTATTTGGCGAACACAAACCATAATCTGGAGTAATTAGTGACGTGCCCGGTGGATTGATGGAAGCACAAAGACATGGTGTCCACCGTATATTGTGTCACCCACATAACTGCACTTTGGTGGATATCAAAGGAGTGAAACAGGCGAATTGTTAAGAATTGCAACAAATCAGCGGAGGAAATTAATCGTCTAATTATAATCGACATAGATAACATGCAGAAGATAAAATTGAGAGGAAGACTTATGTGATGACCTCAAACTTCCGTAGTATGAAAGCAAGGATAATCATTGGAATATAACATATTTACAACAACAGCAGATCTCAGATAACAACATAACACATTAATCATTGCAGCGGAAATAGAAATGTCATTAACATCACAACATCAAAGCATTAGAGTGGCACAATTATAGGATACAATTTAGCAAATAGAAAGTCTCACCGAATAGAAATAAGTCTAAAACTCCATCAAGTACATCATAGATAAAGGATGTCTAAATGTAGGGGTGAGCAATATTCGGTTTAAACCGAATTCACCGGCCAAACCGGTTCATTTCGGTCGGTTCGGTTCGGTTTTAAAAGTAAATCGGTTTGAATTTGGTTTGTAAAATAAAAAAATTTGGTTATCGGTTTAACCGAATTAACCGAACTTTTAATTTATTATCTAATTTTACAATATCGTAGTTCTTTATTTAACTAGTTTAGCTATGTAATACAAAGATATTTGTTGCAGATAGATCAAATCTTATCATAATCATAAATTTTACTATGTAAAATTTCTCCGAACATGAATTTATGTTTTACTTTGAGTGAATTCATCATTTGAAAAATAATACATCCTTCAAGTTCGGTTAAATCGGTTACCGACCGAATTAACCGAAATTAATCCGGTTTGGTTCGGTTTGGAAATTTTTTGGTTTCAATTCGGTTTGAGTATTTTTTAGCTTCAAACAAACCGAACCAACCAAACGCTCAACCCTATCTAAATGTATCAAAGTAGAAAAAAAAGATAAAAATGTTCATCGTCTTCCTTTCATCAGCATATTCCAATCCGGCATATGTGCATAATAACCTAAACCTGTCACTTGGCTGCTCGTGTGAAAAAAGGGCACCCGAGTTTGCAAAGTGAAACAAACTACGAGTTAGTTGTGGGACTGGTGTGAAATATCTTTCCAAACTTATCTAACAATATGGCTAATCACAGGACCATGCCGCTAACGTGGAACAGGTTTACTCCATGGGATTGCCAGTGCATAAATTAAATAAATTTCTATTTAAAACAACGCAATGTTTTTTTTTTTAAAATGAAATCATTATAAGACTCAAGTTCCATCACACAATGCAATGCAAACCGGAGGATAGAGTTTTACCTTATAATGATTAAACATGCTTGATACGTAGAAAATAATATTTTAATATTATTATTAGCGTCTAATCAGTTTTAAAATGCTTCAAAGTAAATGTATCAATCCTAGATGGCATAGTACCCCATCCTACTATGTCTCCATATATAGGTTTACAATCAAAACCGTAATGTCGTATAAGAAATTGGGCTTCCATCATGAGTCAAGGCTAGGGACGATCTCCTTACCGATTCGAGACACTCTAGCAATGTCTCAGGATCCCCGCAGTGAACCCTTGGATCCTGCAGGGCCAGTCCACAAATATACCTTAGTGGATTAGTTAAGCCTGAACACACGTTTCCCTGTCCTATTGTACCAATAATTTGGTCACTATCGACCAATAAATTGAGGTACCTCATAATCCATTAACCACATAAGTAAAATGTCAGGGCTTGGAAAACCCAGACACCACTTCTAGCTAGAAAGAAACGTGTGCACTCCCTGCGTTCTCTTGTCCTGTTTCTGACTCTTACCGGGGGGTAAGGCTTGCGAAATAATGCTATACACAAAGCTACGCGGAAATAGGCTATGCTTTGATCATCAACCACAAGGCTCTGCTTTTCAATAAAAGCCTTGATCATTTGCCTCTTGGCATGCCACATTGACAATTCACGCCATGCGATCGATAACTACCAATATATAATCTCTGAGCTCGTGCGTCTCAGAGAAGGGTGTTAAGCAAGAGAATGAATTCTCCACCACCAATCATATATATATATATATTAAATAGAAATCAATTTACGTGGAATGAAATCCAATGTCAGACACACATTCATTTACAAGTCCGTTCTGGGTCTGAACGAAACCGGAGACACCTTATTCCTCGTCCCGTATGTCCAATACGGAAGGGAGGTGCTCACTTATACGGAAAATCAACAAGTACGTCCGGACAACTACCACTTTAACCCTTTACTGGGAGCAACCCAATGTCGGGCATCAGTAGTCATCCTTTCGATGTGAAGATCGCCAGTTTTCAATCCCAATCTTCTATATCTTCGATTTAAATCGTTGTATAATTATTTGAAATGAGATTGAACTCGGTCTTTTCAAATAATTCACGCATATATAAAATTTAAACCATTTCCTATCGTTAATATTATTTTATAACGATTTATCGCTATTTTTATTTATTTAAAAATAGCTCAGTTAAATTAAACGACGCTTCGGGTCAATAGGCGGCCTTGGCGCTGTTTTTATCAAAATTTGATTTACACATATCTCCTAATCTAACAGTTGGATTTTAACAAAATTTATATCGTTGGAAAGTTCTTCCCAAGGTGGTCGTAACTGTTCCAGTTTTGGGAAAATCCGACGATTGGATCTTTCGGTATAATTGTTTAAAGTTACGATTCCGAAACGCGAATTACCATGTGCGATTCGTTTAATTTTAATTTATATTTATGTATAATTATATATAAATATAAACCATTCGACGATTCCACTAATGTGTGTAACATGCCAAATAAAAGAATGTTTTAATTTGTATAACCATTTCTACATGTTTTGTAATGTCAAATAAAATGTCTTTATTTACATGACGAATAAAAGAAAATTTTTATTTTCATTACTTGAATGAAATTTCTATTTTTGACTTTAACAAATAAAAAGAAATATTTTATTTGTGTGTATATAATTTCAATGTACAACATAACATATAAAATGTTTATTTTAAATTTGCATACAAATTCTAATGTATGCGTTGATAATAAAAATGATATTTTAACTTTGCATACAAATTCTAATTTATGCATCTTCAATAAAAATGATTCTTTGAATTGGATACAAATTCTAAGGTATGCATTAATAATAAAAATGATATTTTATCTTGCATACAAATTCTAATGCATGCATCTTCAATAAAAATGATTCTTTGACTTGCATACAAATTCTAATGTATGGATTGGCAATAAAAATAATATTTTATCTTGCATACAAATTCTAATGAATGCATTGACAGTAAAAATAATATTTTGACTTTTGTTGACAATTCTATTTCAACAAAATGATTAAAAAGTGATGATTTCATTTTGTTAACAATTCTAATTTAAAAAAATGAATATAAGTGATGGTGGCATTTATGTTGATAATCCTAGTTTGACAAAATTAATATTTTTGCTCGAACACAAATCTCTTTAACTAAAAATGTTATTTTTGTTATAACTCAAATTTTATTTAACAAAAATGTAATTTTTGTTTAACTCAAATCTTATTTTACAAAAATGTAATTTTTTGTTTAACTCAAATCTTATTTAACAAAAATGTAATTTTTGTTTACAACCATCATATTTTGGCAAAATGTAAATTTTTATTCCGACTAGTATATTTTGACAAAAATGTATATTTTGTTTCAACTTATGTACTTTGTCAAAAGTGTGCATTTTGTTTCAACTAATGTACTTTGACAAAAATGAATATTTCAATCCAATAATTATATTTTGACAAAATTGATATTTTTAATCCAACTAATATGTTTTCATAAAAATGAATATTTTATTTCAACTAATATGTTTTGACAAAAATGTACATTTTATTTCAACTAATGTGTTTTGACAAAAATGTACATTTTATTTTAACTAATGTGTTTTGACGAAATTGTACATTTTATTTCAATTAATTTACTTTGACAAAAATGAATATTTTAATCCAACAATTATGTTTTGACAAAAATGATAATTTTAATTCAACTATTCTAATTTGTCAAAAATGACAATTTTATTTCAACAATTCTAATTTGACAAAATTGTCAATTTTATTTCAACTAACCTATTTTGACAAAATGCACATTTTTATTTCAACTAATATATTTAGATAAAATGCACATTTTTATTTTAACTAATATATTTAGACAAATTGCACATTTTTATTTCAACTAACATGTTTAGACAAAATGTACATTTTTATTTCAACTAATATATTTGCCAAAAAGGAATATTTTTGATTAAACTAAACTATTTGACAAAAATGATAATTTTTGGTAAACACAATTCTAATTAACAAATATGTTAATTTTTGATTCAACTAATCTAATTAACAAAAATGATAATTTTTGGTAAACACAATTCTAATTAACAAATATGTTAATTTTTGATTCAACTAGTCTAATTAACAGAAATGATAATTTTTGTTTAACTATTCTAATTTGACAAAATTGTCAATTTTGATTCAACTATTGTACTTTGACTAAAGTGACAATTTTAATTCAATTATTTTAATTTGTCAAAATGACAATTCTAATCCAATAATTCTAATTTGTCAAATTGACAATTTTAATCCAATAATTCTTGTTTGCCAAAGTGACAATTTTAATCCAATAATTCTTTTTAAACAAAAATTGGTATTTGTGTTTTCAATAGTTTTATTCAACACAAACATCATCAAATCTATGAATCTACATAACAACCTAATCACATATCAAATCACGTATGATAATCAACATAATATTACAGCGTATGAGTAATACCACAATTATGTTAATAAATTTTAATTATATATATAAAAAAGTAGAATTTCTCACTGTGCTTTTAATTCTGAATAATTCAGATTTGAAATTTTGTCCAAAATCTGATCTGCTCTAAATCCGTTCTAATCAGTCTAGAAATGTATATCTCGGGCTCACGATCGCAATGCTTCTGAAAATTTTAAATTCCAAGATCGTATGCATTAGTTACGAATTAATTTAGGTTGATAATATTTTAAAATAAATTAATATAATATTTAATTAGAGAATTACCTTCTTCCTTATAATATACTGGCCGACGCCTGTTTTCAAAAGCTCAAAACCTAGGGTTTCGATTTCGCCTCGATGGAGATGATTGGACCTCGATCGGGAGTCACCACAGCCTGTACCTCCGAGCGCCCTTCCTCTGCTTGGAAGTGGGGCCTACTCGCTGGTCCGAGGAGGCTGGAATATATCTCGACGCGGCGGCACTTAGGCTGACCGAATCGAGGAAACCACTAAGATACAGAGGATCTTGACCGTACGGATTCGAAGAGTGGAGAAGGGGCTACAGAATTGTCTAAAGAAAGGGTTGATTTTACTGAGTGGATCGATGGATTTTAATGGTTGAAGCTAGGAGGAATTTCGGCCCCGAACAGAAGGAGATGGCGGTTATTGTTTGAAATTAGGTTTGATTAATCTATTATTTATAATATAATAATATTAAATTCTGTTAATTATTGGTTTTAGCCCATTAATCCTTAACAGCCCCAATTTCAGCCCAACAAAAGTTGTTCCTACCCAATTGCCCCCGTTCCGGACACAATGGGCTAGGTCTTGTCAGTCTAATCGATCGTTTTCAGTCTGTTTTCTTTAATTTAAAATATAAATCATTTATTTATTTAATTCAATCATACATTTAAATTCACCTGGGTCACATATGGACTCCGAAAATTCTCGAAAAATAAATCTAGCTATGTTTTGACGATACGGTCCTAACAATATTAATTTTGTCGAATTTGGAGACCGTTTGAAAAATGGCCTTTTTAATGGTCGATTAAATTAAACAGAAATTATCGAACACAGTTTAATTTACCACACTCACATATTAATTCCAAAAATTATGGAAAATTAGGCTTAGCAATATTTTGACATTCCGGATCCGAAAAAAGTGGTTTCGTCGAAAACGGAGGTAATGTAACGACCCGTATTTTTTGCATTCAAATATTTAATTTAATTTATTGTTTTAAATATTATAATTGGAATATTAATGGATTTTAAATATTGAATTCGTTATAAAAACGATATTTAAATGTTTTATATTTATATAATTATAAATCGAGCTTGAAATGGCGCGACAGTTCGTAATATGGAGTTTTGAACTTCAATTGAATATACAAAATCTGTTTTAAGTCGGATTTCTATGAAACAAGAAATGTTGAAATCGTGTTGATTATAATTTTCATATGAAAGAGAAACATCCAGACTTCGTGTTATAGACTGTTAGTTATGGCCAAATCAAAATTTGAAATAGTCGCTATGGAAATCGTTATTTAAAAATAGGCCTTTAAAATAGCGATTTTGCAAACGAACTCTGTTTTTGATGAAATTAGTTTCACTGGAATCGTATGGTTAAACTATTGTAAGAAAATCAAACTGTGTGGCAAACTGATGTTGTATATGACCATGGTAGCCGTAAACGTCCGTTCAATTTCTATAGCGCATAATTAATGTAATAGAGAGATATTTGAGTGTAACTTGAGCGTAGTATAGAATTAAGCCACGAAACCAATTCCGTTGAGTTCGTAGCATCGATTATAGTCAGGATAGGTATATAGTTTGTTATTTTTGAAGACCAGATAATTTGGTGTCCAAAATGGCATTGCGATGCATATAAAAATAGCATACCGGGAAACAGTCTCAGAATGAGACGAAACTGGTGCCGTTGGATTTGTATTAATTTATTATTGTAGGATTTAAATTTTCGTGCCCATCGGACTTACTGTTTGATCGTGGCAACGATAAACGCCTTAATCAATTATATTATTTTGGTCAATTCAGACAGGGGTAACTTTAAAGGAATAATCGACCGGGCAAATGAACTCTGATTTGAACGAAACAAGTTTCATTGGATCTGTAAGGAAGAGGTCTAGTAAAATGTCAAGGTTTCATATTTATTGGATTTTTCCTATAATTTTAGGAATTTTAAACGCTTGATTTTTCATCGATAATTATAAAGGACTTTTCACAAACGACCTCGGAATTTGACGAAACCTGTCCCATTGGGTCCGGAATAAAAAAATTTATGTCAGGAATAGGTGTCTTTATCTCGATTGAAGATAATACATAGTGGTTTTTAACGTGATTTCTCACGACAAAGTTGCGTACATTATTTTATTAATAAATCACTCCACCCATCCTCTCTTTTACTTGCGAAGTGTCCAGCTTTTATGATTCCTTGCGCTCCAAACCTTTCTGAAGCCTTGCGTCCCAATCCTTTTATTTACTTGCGTTCCAACCACTGCTTTTTTCCTTGAGAATCAATCCATGTTAACAGTATAAAGGCACGATCGAAACCCAATTTCGGTCAACCAATTTCCATGATCAACTGTTCTTATATCTGCGCCTCCACATTACTAAATAAAGGCCAACATTTCAAGGGTTTTCACCACCAAATCAGCTCGATCCGTTCGTCTTTGGCCAACCCCATCAACAACAAACTCCTTCATCATGTTGAGATCCATTATTTGAACAGTGATGATCAAGAACTAATCACCATGGTGTCCAAAACAATGGCAAAAAGACTCGGTGGTTTCAAGGCGGTTTCCGGAGATAGACGGCACCGAAGCAGGAGCTATTTGGGGCGGCGCGGATGGGATGTCAGGGTGTGCGATTTTGCCAAGCAACTAGAACGAGAAGATGACCTTTGAACATAAGCAGGTGGAGGGAGGCGTGCAGTTCAGCGAGGGGCGATGCAATTCCGATGGTCAGAATCTTGGACGGTGGTGTGGGTATTCAGTCCAGCGCAGGGTTAGGTTTTGGCGTGAAGTTCTGAAGTGAAACAAGAATTCAAAGAGGAGTAAATCAGTTGGACCAAAATAGATCAGTAAAGGAACAGGAGACTTCAAGGTAGTGTAAGGGACAAAACGAGGATTTAAGATGGAAGCCAGAGCCTTGTCTTTTGAACGGAGGGGAGATTAAAACTGTCAGTCCTCATGTATTTACAACATACTCGGTATGTTCATTAAATGGTTATTTACACTAACTGGTGATTTGAAAATAAACTTTTAATTAAAATAGTCTCGACAGGAGATAACCGTTCGAATGGTGAGGGAAACAAAATATTCGGTCAGCTAGCTTTGACCAGTGGATCTACAGGAAGCAAAGCAGAGTTTTAATTGTAACGTCCCAGATTTTTCGGCCATTTAAAATAGAATATTTAAATTTGTTTATATATTATATTTGAAATATAATGGATTTTTAATCAAATTTATTTATTTAAATGGAGTTCGAATATATATATATATATATATATATATATATATATATATATATACAAATTAAAACGAGCTCGAAACGTCGTGGTAGTTCGAAATTTTCGATTTGAACTTTGATTGGATATACAGGATCCGATATAAGTCGGATTTCTGTGAAACGAGAAACGTTTGAACCGACTTGATGTCATTTTCCTAATGAAAGAGAAAAATAGAAATTCCAGCTTATAGATTTCAAGTTACGTCCAATTCAAAATTTTAGATAGTCGTTGTGAATTTGTTTTTAAATTATAACGATTTATTTATACTAAAGGATTTTTATGTAAATAGCATATCACTGAAAACCAAAATTTTTATTTTTGAATTTTGAACTATATTAATCGAATTTAAGCTGTTGTTTTAAATTGTCACCATGACACTAATTTCTTATCGTTGAAACGGGCCGCTAGAATCTAATATGCATATGTATTCAGACTTTGCTTACTAATATGATGTCGGTAACCGTATGCCTATGTTAATTACATTCTTCATGATTATTATAAAACAAAATTTATGGCATAATGTGCACGAAAATTCACTTGGGAAGAAGAAAAGAAAAAAGGAAAAAAAAATTGTATATACTTGAATGATGGTTTGTATACTTGGGCCATTATCTCAACTATTGCAATATGAGCTATGATCATCAGTGAAATTTTATGTGTCTTAGTATTAAGAGTACATATATGTACTCATGAGCATAGACACTGATCACGAAAACAACATATACATTATTTTACAAAAGCAAACAATATATATTATTATAAAAAGCACCTGGAAAGCATAAGCAATTTTTTTTAAACCATGCAAACAAGTTTGATCACATTTTACACAAACCTATACAAGTTCAAAACTACAAAACATGAATCAACATTTGTGGATAAACTACTTCATGTCTCTTCCCAAACCGAAGTGCCCCATCTCTTTGATCTGCGAAAAGAAGAAGAGAAAAACAAAACCCATTAAAAAAGGGGATTCATAATAGAAATGAACAGTATGTGAAACAGAGAAAAATATATGAACAGCTAAAGAAAATAAAAAAGCTAACCCTATATACAGATCAACAGCTGAATGGCATAGACAATACATAGCTAACAGCTATGTATACATACAGCAGAATTGAAATCAATGAAAGATTAAAATAAACAGCTAAGGTAGTACAAAGAACAGCTAGGAGAAAAACAGATCCAAAAACAGATCTAAAAAACTGAAAATCTGAAAATATAGCTGTACAGCTATATATGTAGTATGAACAGCCATAAACAAATTGATGAACAAAACATATATATATATATATATATATATATCTTCATATACATAAGGGTTGATTAAACAATACAGTGGATAACATAGGAGATAATCAATGACAATCCAAAACAATACAGAGAAACTGATATATATGCGTGTACCCAAAAATCTTTATTGAACAGTAAACCCACATGTGTGAACAGTAAATCGCATCACTGTTTTCATATATTTTTTAAATCTGAGCACAAAATCTAAAGGGAGATTCTAATGTCTGTAATTGAATTAACAATTCATAATATCACTATCACCTAACCAGTTAAATCAAAATCCTTTTCGAACCCTATACCAAAATTCGAACGCAAAATCCAAGTACAGATTTGAACATGGATTGAAAGAACAATTCGTGGATGTTGATAGACGTGCATCTCATCTCAAGCAAACTGCAAGTATGAATACGCTAGCACATAAGGTGTTTTATCAACCAATTCGCAAAACCTAGTAAACCATCCGGAAATCAAACAAATAATACTGAAATCAAAAGAAAAAATATACAGCAATTAAAAATCGAGTGAAAAAACTTAGCTTGATATGGTTTGGCATGCCCTTGTGGTTCTGGAAGGCTCGGGTGACTCGACGAGGGGTTTACAGATGGGTATTGAAGTGGAGAGCGAGGGAAGGACAGAGTAAAGGTGGATCGAAGGGAGGAAGAGGGGTGCGACGCCATAGAATTCCGATCGGTTGCTGAAATCACAAAAGGGGATTTAGGGTTTTTTGTTATTTTCGATTTGGAGAGGTTTGTGGTAGCCGTATGAATGAAGGAAAGGGATCGTTGTTTAAGGGTTTAAAGGGAGGAGCGAGTCGGGTTCGTATGGGCCAAGGGTTAAGGTAAGCCCAACTTTTAATTTAAAAGTGAAATCATGTTTTTAATTTTTAATTTAGTTATAAACTTCGTAATGTGATTTCTCACTCATACTTTGTCAGATTCAAGCACGGTGAGTCTCGTTGGGACCGTGGAGACGAGTACTTCGAGATGGAGCGGGTCTAATCCGGATCTGAAGTGACTGGAATTTTTATTCGAATTAAACGTCAGTCTAATAAAAACCAGACTGTTTATTGTCAGGTTCAAATCGAGGTGAGTTAAACTCGCTCAGCTCTTCCCATTTATATTTTATATAAATTGGGTTTTTATTTTGGGTGTTCTGGTTGTTAGTGATTGACTGTTTGCTAGTTAAGTATATTTATTGTTGACTCAACCACTGAAATTAAAACGGTCGTTTAATTTCAGTAAAACACCAATCGTGTTGATTTGACCCAAATAAAGAGATTTCCCTTGATTGGTCACGTTTATAAACGTGTTTGAAATTGGTTGAATTGTTTGAATGATTTGTTGATTGATTGATGATCGTTATAGAAATTCTCGGTCATATAAAAAGGAATGATTGACTATTGTTGACTGTTGAACCTTATTTCAACATTGGTTCTGATAGTAACAAATGGGTAGTGTGGTTGAGTAATTGGCATCACCTGGCTTATAAATCAATCGATTTATAAAATATGGGTTTTATCGACAGTGAATCGATAGTATTTAAGTTATAAATATATTTTATAACGAAAATAGATTTTGTAAGTTATTACATTGAAAGGTTATTTAAAAGGGAAAAAGATAATTATTTATTTATCTAAAGTTATATAGAAATTATGAAATGGTTTTTATAAAATAGATTTCTTACGTTGATAAGAATTATAAACAAATGAGAAGGAAATACCTAGCGGTTAAGTATTTGATTAATCATGAGCGATTAAATAAAGTTATTTAAATTAATTATATTTTAATTGATGTAAAGAAGGAATTAAATAGAATTAGTTAAAAGAGTAACCATGTTTTGTGTGTCGAATATTTAAACTAAGTTAGATTAGTAAAATAACTTAATTGGTTAAGCTTAGTGAGGTTTTAAAAAGGAAATTTATTATTTATTTTGGTAAATAAAGGAGTTAATTGTTTTGAAATGATAAACGTTGAGTTGTTATAGTAATCATTAATCAAAAGATATATATTTAAGTAATCGAGTTTGAAATAAAATTTGGTCGAGTGTTGGGAAAGGGATAGGGATGAGTTTTCCTTATTTGAGATCGAGTTTTATAAATGAAGCGAATAAGAGGTTCAAATGAGTATATAACTTAATTGAAAAGTTTTACTTAACATTTGAGTTAAGGGAGGTGAAAAGGTTTATATTAAATTTATAAACAAGGGTTATAATGGAATATGAGTTTAAACGTCGTTTTTGGAAATACTTAATAATGGAATTAAGTTAAACCAAAAAAATTGAAAGGGGATTTTCCGAGGAAGGGATTTAAATGAGAGAATGGTAAACGAAGTTGAAAATAGGAATTGAAATTAAATATTGGTTCTTGAATTACAACTCGTATTTGCCTGAAGATAAGGACTTGGTTGATCAAGGTCTGAGAGGTAATTAAAATACCCCAACTTGAACGACGTCGGGACGATCCAAAGATGATACTAGTTGGTAATGTCAAGAATGTGTGATAAGATTTTCTAAGTAAAGGAAATGATATGAGAATATATTTTCCCTAGTAACAGAATTAAAAGGAGTTTGGGCGATTAATTTTATAAGCCAAGTGGTGCTAATTACTAGATCAGTGGATCTATTTTTATTTTCATGGATGTTACTTGATAGTTAAATAACCGACTATCAAGTCTGACCTTTACGATGGTTGGTATGGAAAGATCGGGATCGAATGAATATTCGAAAACCATTCCGACCAATAAATACGAAAATATAGAAGAGATCAACCGACGATCGAGATGGAGCATGTGAAGACCATAGATCTTCATAAAGCGGAAGAACCACTTACAATCTCTGATTCGACCCGGAGATATACTGGGGTTCTGTCGTGGTTGAAAATGTGGATTGCAAGGACGATCACTACTGATCCATGGGGTGATTCCTATATTGGATGCAGTAGGAGAGTACCTTCGGTTCATCCTGCTCCTGGATGACTTGTATGGATGAATGTCTGACGGAGTATTTCCTTAAAACAACGAACGTTGATTTTTACAAATATACCGAGTTGGTGGCGAAGAATGGCCCTTCTTTAAAACCCAGAGTATATTTGTGGACGTCAATTAGTGATTTTACGGATCTGACTATGTGGCATTCAAAGTGTATGATGACCAGATGTATTCTGACCTCAAGCCTCATCAACCGGGAAATGACAAAATTCGGGCAAGAAGCATGACTACGTGGGTCGCTCCCATTAGGGTGTATAATCACCTATCTAGAGGAATTCCTTTTGTTTCTTACTTTATCGATTCTGCCCATTTGGGAAACGGTGGTTTGAATCCAACCGTTGGTGATATACATTCGATACACTCAAGCGAAATGAGTGGTCGGTCATGTGAGGGCCGGGTTGCAAGACGTTCTTGTTGAACCCAGTGTATTCGCCTCTAGAGATGCACGATCGGCAGGTGGTCCCATACCTTGTCAAGGATGAAATCCAATCTCCAATAAGCACCCACGGTTTGTATTGTATACTATATATGTGGAGCGTGAGATGCAAGCGTTCCACTAGATTGATATTTACTTGTATTTAGACACTATGATAATATCGGATAATATATTGACTTCAAAACTGTTTTGGGTTATCGTAAGGTAAAATCTGTCCGTGTTATGTGTGGATTTGGTCTTATGATTATCCTTTTCTTTCGAAAAGGTTTTAAATTTAAAATCAAGTTGTGTGATACCCTAAATGCTTTTCGAGTTTTTTCTCACTCTCGTCCACCAGACTGACCCGGTGTTTTGTAAATGCTCGGGTTAGCCCAAATGTACAGGTTCAGGTTATCAGGTACCGTGAAGTCCAGTGACAAGCTGAAGGTGTTCAGATGTATGATATGATTACTATTCCGCTGTATATGGGACAGGCTAATAAAACTGTCCAGATGTGTGTTGTACTCTGATATTGTAAGTATTTTCAACAGCTCTCAATAAAGATTTATTTCTGTATTATATTTTGTTCCGCTGCGATGTGAGACTCTGTGTAGGTTCTTCTTCTATTCTAATATTTCTTTCTTTCTTATTCTCACCCTCTAATTTCTTTCTAAACGTTCCAGTGTTCTCGGTGCTTAGAGGATCGGCATGAGATACGATAAGGGTATTTATGTCGATTTTCGGGGCCGGAAACTCGTGGTCGTTACAGTGATATCAGAGCTATTGGTTGAGTAGTAACCTTTGCTCTGTGGCGTAACTCAATAGAGATGGGGCTAGTATACCCTAGATTGAGTATGAGTGTATACATGAGAGCGTATTTGTAAGATTTTATATACAAATGTTTTGTATTGTGTTTTTTGACTGGTTCAAGTGTTGAGAAGCGTTGAACTAGTGAATGGATACAATATTGCTTTATAAAGTAAGTAAATAAAATAATTTTACCCAATGTATATTTTTATAGAAAAGGAAATTATTTTCTATATTATAGTAATGTGGATTGTTTGTTTTTTCTGACTGATTGATTTGAAATCAAATTTGAATTTTGAAATAACGATGAACTGATTAGAAAATCAATTCGTTAGCTAAATTAGATATGAAAGTGAAACTGAACCTGGTCAAGTGAATTTAGCCAGTTGGGGTTAATGAGAAATTGTATGAATGGGAAGCAGGTGATAAATCCCGGTATAGTGGATTGGAAATAAGATTGGGTGGTGAAGTGGAAACAGAATTATTTAACCCAGTTTTTTATTTGCATTATAAGTGGAATAAGTGCAGAATCTTGAAGGCTGTGGAGATGATTTGGTTATACAGACTAGAAATGCCGATGAGGAGTAGATACTTGATACTCTTTGAAAGTTAGAATTTGAATTGGAAGACTCGACCAAAAGGTAAACCTTACATTATGGGTTAAGAAATTAATTTATACCCTGAGAGGGTTGCAATTTGTATTTTGAATTTTCTTTTCGAAGAAGTTGAGGCCCAGAATGGAAGTTGTAGTCGTACCGATTGAGCCATGAAGAGGAGGTGCTAGCAAAATTTTAGAAATTTTTTAAAATTTGAATTTATTTTGAATTTAATGATTTTAAAATAATTCGATTTAGAATATTCTTCTTACTTTACAATTTCGAGGACGAAATTATTCTAAGGGGGAAGAATGCAACGTCCCGGATTTTTCGGCCATTTAAAATAGAATATTTAAATTTGTTTATATATTATATTTGAAATATAATGGATTTTTAATCGAATTTATTTATTTGAAAGGAGTTCGATTATATATATATTTATATATTAATTAAAACGAGCTCGAAACGTCGCGGTAGTTCGAAATTTTCGATTTGAACTTTGATTGGATATACAGGATCCGATATAAGTCGGATTTCTATGAAAAGAGAAACTTTTGAACCGATTTGATGACATTTTCCTAATGAAAGAGAAAAACCGAAATTCCAGCTTATAGATTTCAAGATACGTCCAATTCAAAATTTTAGATAGTCGCTGTGAAATCGTTTTTAAATTATAACGATTTATTTATACTAAAGGATTTTTATGTAAATAGCATATCACCGAAAACCAGAATTTTTATTTTTGAATTTTGAACTATATTAATCGAATTTAAGCTATTGTTTTAAATTGACACCATGACACTAATTTCTTATCGTTGAAATGGGCCGCTAGAATCTAATATGCATATGTATTCAAACTTTGCTTACTAATATGATGTCGGTAACCGTATGCCTGCGTTAATTACATTCTTCATGATTATTATAAAGCAAAATTTGTTGCATAATGTGCACGAAAATTCAATTGGGAAGAAGAAAAGAAAGAAGGAAAAAAAATCTTGTATATACTTGTGCGATGGTTTGTATACTTGGGCCATTATCTAAACTATTGCAATATGAGTTATGATCATCAATGAAATTTTACGTTTCTTAGTATTAAGAGTACATATATGTACTCATGAGCATAGACACTGATCACGAAAACAACATATACATTATTTTACAAAGGCAAATAATATATATTATTATACAAAGCACTTCGAAAGCATAAGCATTTTTTTTAAACCATGCAAACAAGTTTGATCACATTTTACACAAACCTATACAAGTTCAAAACTACAAAACATGAATCAACATTTGTGAATAAACTTCTTTATGTCTCTTCCCAAACCGAAGTGCCCCATCTCTTTGATCTGCGAAAAGAAGAAGAGAAAAACAAAACCCATTAAAAAGGGGGATTCATAATAGAAATGAACAGTATATAAAACAGAGAAAAATATATGAACAACTAAAGAAAATATAGGTAGCAAACCCTATATACAGATCAACAGCTGAATGGCATAGACAATACATAGCTAACATCTATTTATACATAAAGCAGATTTGAAATCAATGAAAGAATAAAATAAACAGCTAAGGTAGTACAAAGAACAGCTAGGAGAAAAACAGATCCAAAAACAGATCTAAAAATTTGAAAATCTGAAAATATAGCTGTACAGCTATATATGTAGTATGAACACCCATAAATAAATTGATGAACAAAACATATATATATATCTTCATATACATAAGTGTTGATTAAACAATACAGTGGACGACATAGGAGATAATCAATGATAAGCCAAAACAACACAGAGAAACTGATATATATATATATGCGTGTACCCAAAAATCTTTATCGAACAGTAAACCCACATGTGTGAACAATAAATCTTATCACTGTTTTCATATATTTTTTAAATCTGAGCATAAAATCTAAAGGGAGATTCTATTGTCTGTAATTGAATTAACAATTCATAATATCACTATCACCTAACCAGTTAAATCAAAATCCATTTCGAACCCTATGCCAAAATCCGAACGCAAAATCCAAGTACAGATTTGAACATGGATTGAAAGAACAATTCGTGGATGTTGATAGACGTGCATCTCATCTCAAGCAAACCGCAAGTATAAATACGCTAGCACACAAGGAGTTTTATCATCCAATTCGCAAAACCCAGTAAACCATCCGGAAATCAAACAAATAATACTGAAATCAAAAGAAAAAATATACAGCAATTAAAAATCGAGTGAAAAAAACTTAGCTTAATATGGTCTGGCTTGCTCATGTGGTTCTGGAAGGCTCGGGTGGTGTAACACCCCACACCCGCTAAGGTCACTCACTAAGGGAATGCCTTAGCTTCGGTGGAGTATTTAAGTGAATATAGAACTGAAAAATTACAACAAGACAGACATAAGTGATACTTGAAATTTAAAACATCATTTCATTGCAGCAGAAGGTAAACATGTTTAGTTACATATCAAAAACCCACAAGAGTCAAGTACAAAATATCTATCTCGTTAAAACATAAGTACATAATCCCACTACATACTAATAGCCATAATAGAAAAGATAACCGAGCTTTTCTTCAAGAGTCCAAGCTCCAAAAGATAGATAAAGCAATCTGATCAAAGCCCACTAGTGCTAGGCCCACTCTAAGAACCTGAGGGTTGGGGAAAAAGATAAAAACAACGGGGTCAGACATAAGTCTGAGTGAGCCCTATAACTTTAACAACACAATCATTAAAGTAATTAGGGTATGATATAAACCTGGTACGGTACGACTGGGGATAAATGACTACACTAAGCAGCCAACTAGACTTAGGATAAACTAAGATAACGGTAAAGACGCGCCTATCCACCCAAGGATAAATACTATTCTGCACCACACCAGATCTACCCACCCAAGAATAATTCCTACACTGCACCACACCAGATCTACCCACCCAAGGGTAATTCCTACTTAAAGGTTGATCCCACTAAGTGTACTTAGTAATTTTTAATAATAGTTTCGTGTACCCCTAGCTGACTACATAGGTGCCGTCTGCCCCTATCTCCACTAGGTGTACCCACAACTTAGTAATTTTAATAGTAGTCTCGTGTACCCCTAGCTGACTACATAGGTGCCATCTGCCCCTATCTCCACTAGGTGTACCCACTACTCCCATTCGATCGGCTCCCTAACGTAGATACCCGTGCTGGCCCCACAATGGGGTGTATCACTCCCCAAAGTGGCAACCCGATACAACAAATGGTGCATGGCTTATACCTACACGATGCAACAACGTCTTACCTACCAGCCCGGGTCCACACACGCATATGAAACCCATTGGACTTGCGTTGCCACCGCTAACCCGTTTTGGTATCTTATAGTCAAGCCCAGTACGCGTGTCCCGTCCTCGACATGGGTCGAGCCCAATAAGATACATATGGGTTACTGGTTGAAATGGGCCCCTACAAGCTACCACCTAAGCTTGTCATTTGTTTCTAGTGCATCCCACTTAACCCTTTTTAATAATCATGTCCACTTACATGTTTAAAGTTTGGTTAAGTCATCTAATCATATATCAATTGCCACTCAAGGCACCTACTAGATTTCCCCATGCCACCCAAGGCACTTATTTGATTTCCACCTGCCACCCAAGGCACTTACTTAACCCTTTAATCATGTTTAATTACATGTTCCACTTTGGTTAAGTATTTTAATCTTATCTTCCATTGCCACCCAAGGCAACCACTAGATATTCCCCATGCCACCCAAGGCACTTACTTAACCCTTTAATCATGTTTAATTACATGTTCCATTTTGGTTAAGTATTTTAATCTTATCTTCCATTGCCACCCAAGGCAACCTGAAACGACCCGCAAATCCGTACCTTTTGAGTCGACTAATCATACCACATGTCCAACCCAAATTGCACAGAAATACGAATCATTATTAGAAAGAGGTTAGAGGGTGAGAAATAGAAAGAAAGAAATATTAGAATAGAAGAAAACGAAGATCACAAACTCACAGCGGAACGAATAAAATATATTAAATAACATAACTTTTGAAATGCAAATTAGTAACTGTATATATACATACCATTATCAGAGCACAACAATTATTCCTGGAATAGTTATCAACACCTGTTTCCAGATACAACAAAATACACAGCGGAAAGTATGATAGTTTATAGCTGACAGGTGAAGCCTCCTACTTCAATCTCCTCCAGGTAAATCTGTAAAATCCTAACTACTTGACTGCCCGTACAAATTTGGGCACCCAAGAGTTTAGGGAAAACAAACAAAATAAACTCTGGGTCAGTCATGGGACTGGTGTGAGTAAACTCCAACCATTTGTTTAACTTTCAAAATCCTTTTCAAAAGAAAAGATAATCGTAAGACCAATCCACACATAAACACGGATGGTTTTTACCTTACGATAACCCAAAACACTTTGGAAATCATATATCATCTGATATTATAATAATGTCTAATCATAAGTAATTAAAATCTAGTAGAACGCTTGCATCTCACGCTCTACATATATAATATACAATCAAACTCGCAGGCACTTATTAGAGATTGGATTCCAACTTGACAAGGTATGGGACCACCTTCCGAACGTGTATCTCTAGAGGCAAATACACTGGGTTCAACAAGAACATCTTGCAACCCGGCCCACACATGACCGACCACTCATTTCGCTTGAGTGTATCGAATGTATACCACCGACGGTTGGGATCAGCAACCACCTCCCGAAAAGGGACAGCATCGATAGATTTAAGAACAAAAGGAATTTCTCTAGATAGGTGATCATACATCCTAATGGGTGCGACCCACATAGCCATGCTGCCTGCCCGATTTTTGTCCTTTCCTGGTTGATGAGGCTCGAGGTCATAACGTATCTTTTGACAGATCCCACCTCCATTACTTTGAATGCCTCATCGTCATACCCGCCAAACCACAAATTGATTTCACCAAAAATACCACGGGTATACAGCTAAGAGAAACGAATTCCTCCGCCACCAAACGTAAGTACGTTTGAAGAGATCAACTTACGTAATTTATTGGATATACTCTGTCAGACACTCGTCCATTTACGTTTGTCCTGGGCCTGGACAAACCGAAGGCACTATTCAGTACATCCATCTTAGGCACTGTTATCTAAGACTTATACAATAGCCCTTGCACTTCACTCCGTCTTCAAGATATTCAGCATACTTGATTCGCAACGCTTATGCCAATACGGAGTGGTTCTCTGGATAATAATCCAACCGGTCTCTCCATATTAACAACGTTAAAATGGTCAAAACTTTAATAGTCGGTGATTTAACTATCAAATGAAAACATGTCGGTGTGCAAACAATGATATTATTTCCAGAAGGAAATTCTATCGACCAAACATCATTCAACTTTTATTCCTTTTAGTTTATTCATTTATTCATTTCCCTTTTCACTTTCATTTACATCCCTTATTTAATATATTTAGAAAATATACGCTATTAACATTGGAAAACATTTCCATTATCTGTCCTCTATATTCAGAAAACATTTCTGACTCTCATTTGGAAAACGTTCCCAAATCTCCTTCATTTTTTTTTTTAAACAGATGTTTGAATAAACATTGCTACGCCAACTCACCATTTTACTCATTTGCTAAATCCACTTAATCACATCCACTCTCGAACCTTATCCACTTCTTAGTTAAAACTAAAGTCAATCAAGTTGGGGTATAATTACCTCTCAGACGTTAACTGAACGACATTCTTAACTTTGAATTAGTCAGAGCTCACAACCTCAAACCAAACATTGCTTACACGACTCTCGGATTTGATCTACGAACACACCTTCTTTATAAAAATATTGATTATAACGATAACGTTATAATTGTTGTCTTCAAATGTTTGGTTTATAAAACATTGCTTTCAACAACAGCGTTAAAAACCGCTGTCTAGCATTATAGAACACTTGTCATAACCATAGCATTAAAATTGCTATTAAAACAGTTATTATAACGGCAGTGTTAAAATTGCTATTTAAATTTACCAAAACATTTATTATAACAGCAGCGTCTAAAATTGCTGTATAGATTTACAACATCTATTATAACAACAGCACTAAAATCGCTGTTTAGTTTTATATAAGCATTTCTTACAAAGACAGCATTATAATCGCTGTTTTAAATTATAAAAGCATTTCTTATAACAACAGCGTTATGATTGCTGTTTTGAATAAAATACCGTGTGCGACGCACACGCTTCCGTTGTTCATTTATAAACTCTGTTTATTTTAAACAATTCAAGTTCTCCTTTAAACATATTTATAAACTATACATTCTTCTAACCACTTAATTCGATTTCTATAAATCCCCTTTTTATATACATTTTATTTGCACATATTTCCTTGTTTTAAACTATTATCCTTTTACTTAAAGCATTTGAAAATCTTTCTTTAAACTTTCCTCTGTAATTTGCTAAATTCGGATCCATTTCCAAATATTGGTTTCAAAACCAATACTCACTTTCAAATATACATTCATATTTGAACTCACCTTTTAATTTATCCAATGGTTAATGATCCACTTAATTTATATCTTTATTTATAACATTTTTCTTGGTTTACCCAATGGAATAGGTTTCCATTTGCAACTCAATGAAAAAGAAATTATTTCTAATTTGGAAATAAACTCTGCTTTTAAATTCTAATTTCCTTTTTCACATTCGATGATATTTTACGGTATCTAAAATACCAGGTTCCTAAGGCCAGGGTAAACCAAACACACAAATTCAACCATGGATAATGTAGCATAACCTATATCACTATCAAATAAAACAGTAAATAAAATGTTGAGGGATCCAGTTGGATCCCTCCAACCTGTTTCCCTGCATCCACAGATGTTAGTAACGTCAAAAATATCGCATTAATGAAAAAATCAATCAATGATGTGATTATATCAACCGATTTATCAACTATTCAACCAAGCAACCATTTCACATTATAAAATAATTTAAAACTCGTTTATATATAAAAATATAAACGAGAGGGAGTTAGTGAGTTACTCACCTTGTTTTGCAGTTGACGGTTCTGCTTTTGTTTCATTTAAAATCAAACAGGCGTTTGATTTTATCACCAAATTCCAGTAGCTTTATTCTTAGCCGGCTAGTGCTACAACGTAAATTTCCTCGCTATGATTTCAATGGACCCAATCGCGTTCAATTCAAGATTAAATTTAGTTAATCATTTCTTGTTATTCATAAACTCACGATCGTTCCTCTGCCATCAGTAACAACGGACCCGCTACTAAATCCTTCACTGCCCGTTTTCCTTATGCCTTTCCTCACCACCGTAATACGGTATGTCAGATCCGTTAATTCCTGTGCTTTCTAGTCATATTGGACAACACGTCTTCAGCCCCCTTCAACAAACCATGTCCACACTTCTAATAAACATTGTTCCCTCAACGTGGACCTCTCTTGTAAACTTCTTCTCCCCTGTTTCTTAACTTCTCCTACACACAGTAACTACACCTCATGGCCGCACCAACCACACATCACCATCGCACCCTTTCCATGATTTTTTTACTAAACCAAATTCCAGTACATCCAGCTCCTCCCTCCACTAAAATCAATGTGAACTTCACAACCCTATAGACAACGTCCGAAATCTTTTCAGTCCCCACAAAAGAAGTGATCACACGTACTACTCCTGCACAGAACAAACCCATCACGTATTATGCCTCAACACAGTCCCCTCAAAAATGTTGCTCAGTAACCATTAGCGGTTTCCAGGAAAAACCAATACCCTTCTTCATTTGAGCGAATGGAGAAAATCCACCCAGTTCAAGCTTTTAACCGTCCTCCCCAACTCCTCTACACCCAATGCAAAAACCGTCCGTACCATGTCATTACCTTTCACAAACGCCACCACTCACACCCACCGGAGCCACCAACTCTGATCCCTAGGACCCACCGCAAACTTCACCATCGTGACGCACTACTGAGGCACCCCAACGCCACTCCCATTCGACCCAAATCCTCCGCAATCGAGATCGACGCTCAGCCCAAGGACATCGTTGTTCCAACTAAACATCGCACCAAACGAAATCTACACGAGAAGGAGCTCTCGTTTTAGAGATGTAAAGGGATCTGAGTTTTTTTATTTTTCCATTAGTTATTTGATTTTTAACAAATTTATGAGGTGGGATTTTATTTCGTGACTTCTGGAAGGAATAAAGAGAGAAAAGGCAGAAAGGAAATTGGGGCTTAGGGATTTTATATAGTGAGTTTTTACTTGGCCCTCACGGTAGTGAATTTTCTTGGCCCTCACGGTAGTAACTTGCTTGGAAGGCACGGGTATTTTATTTACTTATATATTATTTTATATTATATGAAACTTCGCGGTGAAGTATCAAGTACACTAACCACAGTCGACTTCTGTCTATTGATGTAAAAGCTGATCTTGGTGTAAAAAGTTATTCTGAACCCAATGGGACAAGTTTCGTCGAATTCTGACATCGTATGAAAAAATTTCCTTTATAAAACCAGAAATGAACACGCGTTTAAATTTTTCACGATCACCAGATAAAT
This sequence comes from Allium sativum, assembly GCA_030737875.1. Taxonomy (NCBI): domain Eukaryota; kingdom Viridiplantae; phylum Streptophyta; class Magnoliopsida; order Asparagales; family Amaryllidaceae; genus Allium; species Allium sativum. The sequence goes on from CM060924.1 coordinate 419,118,237, forward strand.
CAAATCAACTTGAAACTGCGAACACCGACAATAACTTTTCGATACGAACCCAACGGCACTAGTTTCGTCGCATTCTGAGACTGTTGCCCCGGTAGACTGTTTTTGGCGCGTACCGCACTGCCCTTCTGAACACCAAATTTTCTTGTCTCTAAAAATAACAAACTATATACCTATCCTGACTATAATTGACGCTACGAACTCACCGGAACTGGTTTCGTGGCCTGATTCGATCGTCTGTTCAAATTTCACTCTAATATCCCTTTATTTAGTTGAATTAATTTAATTGCACTGAACGAGCGTTTACGGCTACCGTGGTCACATACGACATCGGTTTTCCACGCAATTCAACACCGTACAATAATTTAATGATACGGTTCCAATGAAACTGATTTCGTCGAAATCTGAGTCCGTTTACAAAACGGCTATTTTAACGCGTATATTTTAAATAACGATTTCCACAGCGACTATTTCAAAATTTGATTTGACCATAACTAACAAATTATAACACGAAATCTAGATTTTTCTCTTTCATATGAAAATTATAATCAATACGGTTCCAACGTGTCTTGTTTCACAGAAATCCGACTTATAACGAATCATGTATTCTCAGTTGAAGTTTAAAATCGTAAATTACGAATTGCCGCGACTATTTCGAGCTCGTTTTAAATTATATTATATATATTATACGTTCAAACTTCGTTTTATAAATAAATTCGTTATAAAATCCTTTATATAATTCAATTAAAATATTTAAACCAATTTAAATATTCAGAGTTCAACGGCTGAAAATCTGGGTCGTTACATTCCTTCCCCCTTAAAATAATTTCGTCCTCGAAATTGCTAAGGTAGGAAAAATGACACATACCCTATTAACTAGGTCCAAAAATCCTTTTTGTTCACTTTTTAATTTCAGCTTAACTGAACCAATTTATTCCAATTAAAATATTAATTTATTCTTACTAACAAAAATTTTCAAAAATTCTGAAAATTTTCTAACACTTTAAATTCTGAAAAATTTCGGCAGCATCTCCTCTGCACGGCTCAATCGGTACAACCACAACTCGCCTTTCTAGGCCTCTCCAATCCAAAAGAAAATCAAAAAGCCAAGTGGCTTGCCTCATAGGCTCATAAAATCATCAACCCAAACAATATTGTAAACATGTACCTTTTTCCGGCAGAAATTCTATCTCTTGCCTTTGCTTCCATTCAATATCTGCTCAGCATACATATCCATTTCCAGTTGGTTTCAAACCAATCCAACTTCCAGTTTTTAAATCTCTAATCAACTTTTGATTAATTCACTTCCATTCACTAATTCAAACTGAGTTCAGTTTTCAAAAATCAATCCCCTTATCCTGCTTGAGCTTCAATTCCATCACAGTTTAATTCCAGACAACATCATCCAATATATATTCAACTGGCTTATTCATACGTCGAATTCATATTAATAATTCGAATCTCAACATTCTTCTTTATTTAATTTCATTTGGAATTATTTTTAATTCAATCCAAATTTTTATTTAACTTATCTTAACTTAAATTTCAATTCATTTGATACATTTTTACCATTTCAATCTGTTCAACTTATACAAGTTATATTTTAATTTTAGAATTCAAATTCCCGGCTTTATTTCAAATTGGTTTGAAATCGTATATATTTATACCCATATACTTCTAATCAACCCAATTCAAAACTTTTGCATTTCTAAAACATCTTGTCATTTTCAAACAAATTTATATTCCCAAATCACTACGGTAGCAATCCATCACTCAGAAACTTGAAAATGAATATCGATAATGTCGCGACCCATTATCAGTACTATTTTCTTGCCCCTGAAGTGATTTCAATGCTTAATCGCTTTTAAAATCCATTTAAAACATTCTAATTCAAAAATTTCTTCAAACTAATGCCATATTACCTTTAAAATACTTCAAGGAATATTTCAAAACTTCCGGGATTTAAATTCAAATTATGGTTTGAATTAAATTACAGTTCAGCTTATTTGTATATCCTATTCTTATACAAATTCAATTTGGTTTTATACAACCATTTCAATATTTTATAATTTCCTTTGATTGTAATAACAATCAACACATTCGATAATTTCAGAAAATTATCCCTTTATATCAAAATAACTTTTGGGCAAATTATACCACTTACCCACTTTAAAACAATACTGAGTCGATTTGTTCTGTTCGAGAGTTTAGAAACACATATCGATACGGTTGTACTTCCTGTATCGACCAGAATTCATAAACCACTCAACAAACCAGCCAACACAATATAAAACAATTTTTATATCGAATTTACAAATACGCGCTCATATATATACACTTAAACTCAATCTAGGGTATTACTAGCCCCATCTCTATTGAGTTACGCCACAGAGCCTAGGTAAACACTTAACCTTCTGCTCTGATACCAAATGAAACGACCCGCAAATCCGTACCTTTTGAGTCGACTAATCATACCACACGACCAACCAAATTGCATAGAAATACGAATCATTATTAGAAAGATGTTAGAGGGTGAGAAATAGAAAGAAAGAAATATTAGAATAGAAGAAAACGAAGATCACAAACTCACAACGGAACGAATAAAATATATTAAATAACATAACTTTTGAAATGCAAATTAGTAACTGTATATATACATACCATTATCAGAGCACAACAATTATTCCTGGAACAATTATCAACACCTGTTTCCAGATACAACAAAATACACAGCGGAAAGTATGATAGTTTATAGCTGACAGGTGAAGCCTCCTGCTTCAATCTCCTCCAGGTAAATCTGTAAAATCCTAACTAATTGACTGCCCGTACAAATTTGGGCACCCAAGAGTTTAGGGAAAACAAACAAAATAAACTCTAGGTCAGTCATGGGACTGGTGTGAGTAAACTCCAACCATTTGTTTAACTTTCAAAATCCTTTTCAAAAGAAAAGATAATCGTAAGACCAATCCACACATAAACACGGATGGTTTTTACCTTACGATAACCCAAAACACTTTGGAAATCATATATCATCTGATATTATAATAATGTCTAATCACAAGTAATTAAAATCTAGTAGAACGCTTGCATCTCACACTCTACATATATAATATACAATCAAACTCGCAGGCACTTATTGGAGATTGGATTCCAACTTGACAAGGTATGGGACCACCTTCCGAACGTGTATCTCTAGAGGCAAATACACTGGGTTCAACAAGAACATCTTGCAACCCGGCCCACACATGACCGACCACTCATTTCGCTTGAGTGTATCGAATGTATACCACCGACGGTTGGGACCAGCAACCACCTCCCGAAAAGGGACAGCATCGATAGATTTAAGAACAAAAGAAATTTCTCTAGATAGGTGATCATACATCCTAATGGGTGCGACCCACATAGCCATGCTGCCTGCCCGATTTTTGTCCTTTCCTGGTTGATGAGGCTCGAGGTCATAACGTATCTTTTGACAGATCCCACCTCCATTACTTTGAATGCCACATCGTCATACCCGCCAAACCACAAATTGATTTCACCAAAAATACCACGGGTATACAGCTAAGAGAAACGAATTCCTCCGCCACCAAACGTAAGTACGTTTGAAGAGATCAACTTACGTAATTTATTGGATATACTCTGTCAGACACTCGTCCATTTACGTTTGTCCTGGGCCTGGACAAACCGAAGGCACTATTCAGTACATCCATCTTAGGCACTGTTATCTAAGACTTATACAATAGCCCTTGCACTTCACTCCGTCTTCAAGATATTCAGCATACTTGATTCGCAACGCTTATGCCAATACGGAGTGGTTCTCTGGATAATAATCCAACCGGTCTCTCCATATTAACAACGTTAAAATGGTCAAAACTTTGATAGTCGGTGATTTAACTATCAAATGAAAACATGTCGGTGTGCAAACAATGATATTATTTCCAGAAGGAAATTCTATCGACCAAACATCATTCAACTTTTATTCCTTTTAGTTTATTCATTTATTCATTTCCCTTTTCACTTTCATTTACATCCCTTATTTAATATATTTAGAAAATATACGCTATTAACATTGGAAAACATTTCCATTATCTGTCCTCTATATTCAGAAAACATTTCTGACTCTCATTTGGAAAACGTTCCCAAATCTCCTTCATTTTTTTTTAAACAGATGTTTGAATAAACATTGCTACGCCAACTCACCATTTTACTCATTTACTAAATCCACTTAATCACTTCCACTCTCGAACCTTATCCACTTCTTAGTTAAAACTAAAGTCAATCAAGTTGGGGTATAATTACCTCTCAGACGTTAATTGAACGACATTCTTAACTTTGAATTAGTCAGAGCTCACAACCTCAAACCAAACATTGCTTACACGACTCTCGGATTTGATCTACGAACACACCTTTATAAAAATATTGATTATAACGATAACGTTATAATTGTTGTCTTCAAATGTTTGGTTTATAAAACATTGCTTTCAACAACAGCGTTAAAACCGCTGTCTAGCATTATAGAACACTTGTCATAACCATAGCATTAAAATTGCTATTAAAACAGTTATTATAACGGCAGTGTTAAAATTGCTATTTAAATTTACCAAAACATTTATTATAACAGCAGCGTCTAAAATTGCTGTATAGATTTACAACATCTATTATAACAACAGCGCTAAAATCGCTGTTTAGTTCTATATAAGCATTTCTTACAAAGACAGCGTTATAATCGCTGTTTTAAATTATAAAAGCATTTCTTATAACAACAGCGTTATGATTGCTGTTTTGAATAAAATACCGTGTGCGACGCACACGCTTCCGTTTTTCATTTATAAACTCTGTTTATTTTAAACAATTCAAGTTCTCCTTTAAACATATTTATAAACTATACATTCTTCTAACCACTTAATTCGATTTCTATAAATCCCCTTTTTATATACATTTTATTTGCACATATTTCCTTGTTTTAAACTATTATCCTTTTACTTAAAGCATTTGAAAATCTTTCTTTAAACTTTCCTCTGTAATTTGCTAAATTCGGATCCATTTCCAAATATTGGTTTCAAAACCAATACTCACTTTCAAATATACATTCATATTTGAACTCACCTTTTAATTTATCCAATGGTTAATGATCCACTTAATTTATATCTTTATTTATAACATTTTTCTTGGTTTACCCAATGGAATAGGTTTCCATTTGCAACTCAATGAAAAAGAAATTATTTCTAATTTGGAAATAAACTCTGCTTTTAAATTCTAATTTCCTTTTTCACATTCGATGATATTTTACGGTATCTAAAATACCAGGTTCCTAAGGCCATGGTAAACCAAACACACAAATTCAACCATGGATAATGTAGCATAACCTATATCACTATCAAATAAAACAGTAAATAAAATGTTGAGGGATCCAGTTGGATCCCTCCAACCTGTTTCCCTGCATCCACAGATGTTAGTAATGTCAAAAATATCGCATTAATGAAAAAATCAATCAATGATGTGATTATATCAACCGATTTATCAACTATTCAACCAAGCAACCATTTCACATTATAAAATAATTTAAAACTCGTTTATATATAAAAATATAAACGAGAGGGAGTTAGTGAGTTACTCACCTTGTTTTGCAGTTGACGGTTCTGCTTTTGTTTCATTTAAAATCAAACAGGCGTTTGATTTTATCACCAAATTCCAGTAGCTTTATTCTTAGCCGGCTAGTGCTACAACGTAAATTTCCTCGCTATGATTTCAATGGACCCAATCGCGTTCAATTCAAGATTAAATTTAGTTAATCATTTCTTGTTATTCATAAACTCACGATCGTTCCTCTGCCATCAATAACAACGGACCCGCTACTAAATCCTTCACTGCCCGTTTTCCTTATGCCTTTCCTCACCACCGTAATACGGTATGTCAGATCCGTTAATTCCTGTGCTTTCCAGTCATATTGGACAACACGTCTTCAGCCCCCTTCAACAAACCATGTCCACACTTCTAATAAACATTGTTCCCTCAACGTGGACCTCTCTTGTAAACTTCTTCTCCCCTGTTTCTTAACTTCTCCTACACACAGTAACTACACCTCATGGCCGCACCAACCACACATCACCATCGCACCCTTTCCATGATTTTTTTTACTAAACCAAATTCCAGTACATCCAGCTCCTCCCTCCACTAAAATCAATGTGAACTTCACAACCCTATAGACAACGTCCGAAATCTTTTCAGTCCCCACAAAAGAAGTGATCACACGTACTACTCCTGCACAGAACAAACCCATCACGTATTATGCCTCAACACAGTCCCCTCAAAAATGTTGCTCAGTAACCATTAGCGGTTTCCAGGAAAAACCAATACCCTTCTTCATTTGAGCGAATGGAGAAAATCCACCCAGTTCAAGCTTTTAACCGTCCTCCCCAACTCCTCTACACCCAATGCAAAAACCGTCCGTACCATGTCATTACCTTTCACAAACGCCACCACTCACACCCACCGGAGCCACCAACTCTGACCCCTAGGACCCACCGCAAACTTCACCATCGTGACGCACTACTGAGGCACCCCAACGCCACTCCCATTCGACCCAAATCCTCCGCAATCGAGATCGACGCTCAGCCCAAGGACATCGCTGTTCCAACTAAACATCGCACCAAATGAAATCTACACGAGAAGGAGCTCTCGTTTTAGAGATGTAAAGGGATCTGAGTTTTTTTATTTTTCCATTAGTTATTTGATTTTTAACAAATTTATGAGGTGGGATTTTATTTCGTGACTTCTGGAAGGAATAAAGAGAGAAAAGGCAGAAAGGAAATGGGGGCTTAGGGATTTTATATAGTGAGTTTTTACTTGGCCCTCACGGTAGTGAATTTTCTTGGCCCACGGTAGTAACTTGCTTGGAAGGCACGGGTATTTTATTTACTTATATATTATTTTATATTATATGAAACTTCGCGGTGAAGTATCAAGTACACTAACCATAGTCGACTTCTGTCTACTGATGTAAAAGCTGATCTTGGTGTAAAAAGTTATTCTGAACCCAATGGGACAAGTTTCGTCGAATTCTGACATCGTATGAAAAAATTTCCTTTATAAAACCAGAAATGAACACGCGTTTAAATTTTTCACGATCACCAGATAAATCAAATCAACTTGAAACTGCGAACACCGATAATAACTTTTCGATACGAACCCAACGGCACTAGTTTCGTCGCATTCTGAGACTGTTGCCCCGGTAGACTGTTTTTGGCGCGTACCGCACTGCCCTTCTGAACACCAAATTTTCTTGTCTCTAAAAATAACAAACTATATACCTATCCTGACTATAATCGACGCTACGAACTCACCGGAACTGGTTTCGTGGCCTGATTCGATCGTCTGTTCAAATTTCACTCTAATATCCCTTTATTTAGTTGAATTAATTTAATTGCACTGAACGAGCGTTTACGGCTACCGTGGTCACATACGACATCGGTTTTCCACGCAATTCAACACCGTACAATAATTTAATGATACGGTTCCAATGAAACTGATTTCGTCGAAATCTGAGTCCGTTTACAAAACGGCTATTTTAACGCGTATATTTTAAATAACGATTTCCACAGCGACTATTTCAAAATTCGATTTGACCATAACTAACAAATTATAACACGAAATCTAGATTTTTCTCTTTCATATGAAAATTATAATCAATACGGTTCCAACGTGTCTTGTTTCACAGAAATCCGACTTATAACGAATCATGTATTCTCAGTTGAAGTTTAAAATCGTAAATTACGAACTGCCGCGACTATTTCGAGCTCGTTTTAAATTATATTATATATATTATACGTTCAAACTTCGTTTTATAAATAAATTCGTTATAAAATCCTTTATATAATTCAATTAAAATATTTAAACCAATTTAAATATTCAGAGTTCAACGGCTGAAAATCTGGGTCGTTACACAACCACTAGATTTTCCCCATGCCACCCAAGGCACTTACTTAACCCTTTAATCATGTTTAATTATATGTTCCACTTCGGTTAAGTATTCTAATCGTATTTTCTATTGCCACCCAAGGCAACCACTAGATTATTCCACGTGCCACCCAAGGCACCCACTTAACCCCTCATGTCCTCTACATGCTAATATGGTTAAGTGTTTCTTAATTGATTAAGAACGTAACCGTTGTAAAGACCTCTCACATTAGACTATCTCTTATGGCAGCTGGATTTGCCGGTCGGGTCCGGGCAGCCTTACGCCATAACCGAGTCTAACCTCGTGTCTTTACACTTGTCACGTATTAAGTTTATGCCTAAGACCTCTCACATTGGGCCAATCATTTGTAGCCGCTGGATTTGCCGGTCGGTTCCGGGCAGTCTTACGCTACAAAAGGGTCCAACCTCGTGTCTTAGTCGATTAATTACACCTAATTAATCACCCCCATATTTCGAATTAATTTTCCCTAATTAATTCCAATTTTAACGATGTACATAATTGACTCAATTATGTCCATCTACTTTATGGTATGCATAATCATACCAACTTCACACCATTTCATTAACATGTATATTAACCCCATCGTTCCCCACGCAATTCGCTAACATGACATAAAAGGGAAGATTCATCACAAATACAATGGGTTCAACTTGCATAACATTAGCATCAACATGGGTTTAAAGGTGTCAACATGCATATAGCATCAACCCAACTAGCATAAATAATCAACCCAAACTTGCATGAATCACATATGTCATAAAGAGGTTAACTTGCATAAGTTATTTATGTCATACAAAGGGGTAAACTTGCATATGTATGTATGACATACAAAGGGGTTAACTTGCATATGTATGCATATCATAATAAGGTGTAAACTTGCACATGTTACTTGCATATCATCAAACACCAAACTTGCATAACAAGTCATATATGAACATGCATATAATCAAACACCAAACTTGCATAACATATCATATATGAACTTGCATATAATCATACACCAAACTTGCATAACATGTCATATATGAACTTGCATATAATCATACACCAAACTTGCATAATCATGGTGTCATAATGGATCAATGTTTATCATAGCAATTTGCATGACTAGCATCATGAACACATAGCCTAACACTTGCATAACTTGCATAACATCATGATCATGTAGCATATAACTTGCATAACTTGCATAACATCATGAACATGTAGCATATGACTTGCATAACTTGCATAACATCATGATCACATAGCATTTGACTTGCATAACTTGCATAACATCATGATCATGTAGCATATAACTTGCATAACTTGCATAACATCATGAACATGTAGCATATGACTTGCATAACTTGCATAACATCATGATCGCATAGCACTTGACTTGCATAACTTGCATAACATCATGAACACATAACACATAACTTGCATAACTTGCATAACATCACAAACACATAGCATATGATAACATAATCTTGCATTGATCCACATTCATAGCCATAACCTCATTATATCCTATCATAATCATTCCAAAAATTGGTCATTAAGGCTATAGAAAACTCACAACTTGTTGATTAGCACTCCTAAGAAGAAGATTAAGTTGCTAGAGTTGATTAGAGATTGATTTGAGAAGCTATCTTCCTCTTTAGATTGATGGAGGCTCCTTCAAGTTGCATTTTGACGGCATAACGGTGTTGTAGCTATTTTTAGTATGAATTACGGTAGTCTTAGGGTGTATTTATAGATTAGTTAGGTGTTTTAGGCCCTTAGATGAACCCTAAATCAGATTAGAGCTGTCAGATCTCGTCCTAGCCACCAAAACACAGCCCAAAAGCCAAACTGATGCACCCAGGTCACCTGGGCTCGACCAGGGAGGTCGTCCCCCAGGTCGACACTAGGGTCGACTCCCCAGTCGACCTGGTGGGCAGGTCGACTCCCCAGTCGACCCCCAGGTCGACCCCCTGGGTCTGGCGGGAATTTCCCCGCCACTTCTGAAATTTGAAATTTTACTATTTAAAATCTGTTTTAAATTTTCTGAAACTTCTTTGGGCCTTATCTGGGTCATACGGACTCCGTTTTTCGAAAACTCGGACTCTATTTCGCGTATTTTTCCGAGACGAACTCAATGGCATAGCCCGTTTCCCCTGATTAAGATTTTAAAATTTAATTCTGCCCTGTTTTATATTATAGTAAGTTATTCAACATACGGGGTGTTACAGGTGGCTCGACGAGGGGTTTACAGATGGGTATTGAAGTGGAGAGCGAGGGAAGGACAGAGAGAAGGTGGATCGAAGGGAGGAAGAGGGGTGCGACGCCATAGAATTCCGATTGGTTGCTGAAATCACAAAAGGGGATTTAGGGTTTTTTGTTATTTTCGATCTGGAGAGGTTTGTTGTGGCCGTATGAATGAAGGAAAGGGATCGTTGTTTAAGGGTTTAAAGGGAGGAGCAGGTCGGGTTCGTATGGGCCAAGAGTTAAGGTAAGCCCAACTTTTAATTTAAAAGTGAAACCATGTTTTTAAATTTTTAATTTAGTTATAAACTTCGTAATGCGATTTCTCACTCATACGTTGTCAGATTCAAGCGCGCTCAGTCTTGTTGGGACCGTGGGGACGAGTACTTCGAGATGGAGCGGGTCTAGTCCGAATCTGAAGTGAATGGAATTTTTATTCGAATTAAACGTCAGTCTAATAAAAACCAGACTGTTTATTGTCAAATTCAAATCGAGGTGAGTTCTCACTCAGCTCTTCCCATTTATATTTTATATAAATTGGGTTTTTATTTTGGGTGTTCTGGTTGTTAGTGATTGACTGTTTGCTAGTTAAGTATATTTATTGTTGACTCAACCACTGAAATTAAACAGTCGTTTAATTTCAGTAAAACACCAATCGTGTTGATTGACCCAAATAAAGAGATTTCCCTTGATTGGTCACGTTTATAAACGTGTTTGAAATTGGTTGAATTGTTTGAATGATCTGTTGATTGATTGATGATCGTTATAGAAATTCTCGGTCATATAAAAAGGAATGATTGATTATTGTTGACTGTTGAACCTTATTTCAACATTGGTTCTGATAGTAACAAATGGGTAGTGTGGTTGAGTAATTGGCATCATCTGGCTTATAAATCAATCGATTTATAAAATATGGGTTTTATCGACAGTGAATCGATAGTATTTGAGTTATAAATATATTTTATAACGAAAATAGATTTTGGAAGTTATTACATTGAATGGTTATTTAAAAGGGAAAAAGATATTTAATTATTTATTTATCTAAAGTTTATATAGAAATTATGAAATGGTTCTTATAAAACAGATTTCTTACGTTGATAAGAATTATAAACAAATGAGCAGGAAATACCTAGCGGTTAAGTATTTGATTAATCATGAGCGATTAAATAAAGTTATTTAAATTAATTATATTTTAATTGATGTAAAGAAGTAATTAAATAGAATTGGTTAAAAGAGTAACCATGTTTTGTGTGTCGACTATTTAAACTAAGTTAGATTAGTAAAATAACTTAATTGGTTAAGCCTAGTGAGGTCTTAAAAAGGAAATTTATTATTTATTTTGGTAAATAAAGGAGTTAATTGTTTTGAAATGATAAATGTTGAGTTGTTATAGTAATCATTAATCGAAAAAGATATATTTAAGTAATCGAGTTTGAAATTAAATTTGGTCGAGTGTTGGTAAAGGGATAGGGATGAGTTTTCCTTATTTGAGATCGAGTTTTATAAATGAAGAAAATAAGAGGTTCAAATGAGTATATAACTTAAATGAAAAGTACTTAACATTTGAGTTAAGGGAGGTGAAATGGTTTATATTAAATTTATAAACAAGGGTTATAATGGAATATGTGTTTAAACATCGTTTTTGGAAATACTTAATAATGGAATTAAGTTAAACCAAAAGAATTGAAAGGGGATTTTCCGAGGAAGGGATTTAAATGAGAGATTGGTATACGAAGTTGAAAGTAGGAATTGAAATTAAATATTGGTTCTTGAATTACAACTCGTATTTACCTGAAGATAAGAACTTGGTTGAATAAGGTCTGAGAGGTAATTAAAATACCCTAACTTGAACAACTTCGGGACGATCCAATGATGATACTAGTTGGTAATGTCAAGAATGTGTGATAAGATTTCCAAAGTAAAAGAAATGATATGAGAATATATTTTCCCTAGTAACAGAATTAAAAGGAGTTTGGGCGATTAATTTTAAAAGCCATGTGGTGCTGAGTACTAGATCAGTGGATCTATTTTTATTTTCATGGATGTTACTTGATAGTTAAATAACCGACTATCAAGTCTGACCTTGACGATGGTTGGTATGGAAAGACCGGGATCGAATGAATATTCGAAAACCATTCTGACCAATAAATATGAAAATATAGAAGAGATCAACCAACGATCGAGATGGAGCATGTGAAGACCATAGATCTTCATAAATCGGAAGAACCACTTACAATCTATGATTCGACCCTGAGATATATTGGGGTTCTGTCGTGGTTGAAACTGTGGATTGCAAGGACGATCGCTACTGATCCATGGGGTGATTCCTATATTGGATGCAGTAGGAGAGTACCTTCGGTTCATCCTGTTCCTGGATGACTTGTATGGACGAATGTCTGACGGAGTATTTCCTTAAAACCACGTACGTTGATTTTTACAAATATACTGAGTTGGTGGCGAAGAATGGCCCTTCTTTAAAACCCAGAGTATATTTGTGGATGTCAATTAGTGATTTGATGGATCTGACGATGTAGCATTCAAAGTGTATGATGACCAGATGTATTCTGATCTCAAGCCTCATCAACCGGGAAATGACAAAAGTCAGGCAGGCAACATGGCTATGTGGGTCGCTCCCATTAGGGTGTATAATCACATATCTAGAGAAATTTCTTTTGTTTCTTACCTTATCGATTCTGCCCATTTGGGAAATGGTGGTTTGAGTCCAACCGTTGGTGATATACATTCGATACACTCAAGCGAAATGAGTGGTCAGTCATGTGAGGGCCGGGTTGCAAGACGTTCTTGTTGAACCCAGTGTATTCGCCTCTAGAGATGCACGATCGGCAGGTGGTCCCATACCTTGTTAAGGATGGAATCCAATCTCCAATAAGCACCCATGGTTTTGATTGTATACTGTATATGTGGAGCGTGAGATGCAAGCGTTCCACTAGATTGATATTTACTTGTATTTAGACACTATGATAATATCAGATAGTATATTGACTTCAAAACTGTTTTGGGTTATCGTAAGGTTAAAACCATCTGTGTTTATGTGTGGATTTGGTCTTATGATTATCCTTTTCTTTCATAAAGGTTTTAAATTTAAAATCAAGTTGTGTGATACCCTAAATGTTGTGCGAGTTTTTTCTCACTCTGGTCCACCAGATTGACCCGGTGTTTTGTAAATGCTCGGGTTAGCCCGGATGTACATGTTCAGGTTATCAGGTACCGTGAAGTCCAGTGACAAGCTGAAGGTGTTCAGATGTATGATATGATTACTATTCCGCTGTATATGGGACAGGCTAATAAAACTGTCCAGATGTGTGTTGTACTCTGATATTGTAAGTATTTTCAACAGCTCTCAATAAAGATTTATTTCTGTATTATATTTTGTTCCGCTGCGAGTGAGACTCTGTGTTGGTTCTTCTTCTTCTTATATTCTAATATTTCTTTCTTTCTTATTCTCACCCTCTAATTTCTTTCTAAACGTTCCCGTGTTCTCGGTGCTTGGAGGATCGACACGAGATACGATAAGGGTATTTATGTCGATTTTCGGGGCCGGAAACTCGTGGGTCGTTACATTAGTGGTCGGCCATACTGGTTGAAATGTAATTAGATTAATTCGAACTTAATTAGGATTAATCGTTGTTAATTTAAATTGTATTAATTAATTCATTTATGCTGGTGCAATAAAGTGGTGTTGACAGCGCTGTGGGTTTCAGTTGCAGAACAAGGAATAGTCGGTTGGACGGGTCTGTTTTCCTAACGAAGTAAATGAACGTTCTTACTTAAATTAATGAATAAATTAAAGGAGATGATTGTTTTTAGTAATAATATAGTAATTATATTCGGTGTAAAGCTAAACAGAGGAGAAGAAAAGAATTGCAAATGTCAGTCTACATACAATTGAACAGAAGTTATTAGTTAGCTCCCTAATTCAAATGGAAAATAATTAAAGAAATCTTAAGCTAGGATTATTATTAATTTAATCATATTATAAATTATTAATTAAGGAAAATTAGTTATTTTATTTATATCTCATGTCCGTGTTAAGAGAATCGATCCAAACTAATTGCATTGGAGTCATATTAACAGACTCTTTATTCTGGAACTGTTTTGGACAAGACTAGATTCAACAGGAAATTTAGTTAAATTAAACGATCGTTTAATTTGACTAAATTGAACTGTTTCAACATCAAATCAAAGCAAGGTGAGTTAAACTCACTCAGTTTTTTCCATTTATATTTTATATAAATTGGGTTTTTATTTTGTGTGCTCTGTTTGCTAATGGTTGACTGTTTGCTAGTTATATATTTATCGGTTGATTTAACCGATGTAATTAAACCATTATTTAATTTAAGTGAAATACCAAATCATTATTTTAATGATTGGATCCAATAAAGGTAACATACTTTGTTGGTCACGTTTTTAAAATAAACGTGTTTAAATTGTTTGAATTGCTTGTGAAATGGTTAATGTTAAATGTTCGTTATTTATTGTTATCAGTTAAACGGAATTGAATGATCTGATTTGTGATAATCAATTTGTATGCAGGGAAGAACAGGTTGGTGGGATCCAGCCGTATTCCTCAAATATATTACACCTTAGTTGTTTTCATATTATTGATATATGAACTGTCCTGATTGGGGAATTGATTTGATTCCTGATAATTGACTGGAAATTCAACCTGTGTTTGGTTTTAACCAATGGGCAAGATTGGTTGAGTAATCAGCAGTAAATGGCCTAAAAGTAAATTGTTATGTTTTATATTGATTTACCGTCAGGTGGATCAATAGTATCGAAGTTATAAAATTTATTTTATAACTGGAGATAGATTTTGAAATATATATTTGAATAAAAGTTATTTATATTTATAATTAATTATAAAGTGATTTTATAAAGTTAATTCTGATGATAAGCAGATTTATAAGAATAGAAATTAATCTAAAAAGTTAATTTGGACAATTGTTTTGTTAAGAAATATTTGAATGGAATTTATTTAAATTAATTATATTATTAATTAATTTAAAGTGGGAACTAATTGGAATCGGTTAATAAGATGACTGTGTTTTGAGTGACTAAATCGTCCGTTTAATTGGGATTGATTACTAAATTAGTGTGTTTTGAATAGAATAGTTTAAAGGATATTTGTTTTAATTTAAATAAGGTTTTAAAAGGGATTTACTAATTATTAAATGAAGAAATTTACCATTGAAGTAGGTTAATGATGAAAGTAAATTATTATCTTAATTAATAATAATTTAGGGGAATTACTTTTTAATTGATATTCATTTTTTAAGTAATCGAATGTGTAATGAAATCTAATCGAATGGTGAAAGGAGTTTTTGAATAGATTTTATTTTAAACCTGAGTTTTATAACGAAGTTATAAAAAGGAATTTTTAAGCGAATATGATAGCTTAAAGAAAATGTTACTTGATTACTTGAATTAAGTGAAAGGAAATTAAGATAAGAGTGTTTATAATAAACCAGGTTTATGTAAATGGGGCTTAAGATGTTAAAGCGTTAATCTTAAATTAACGTTACTTAAAAACGAGATTAAGTAAAAAGAAGGAAATTGAAATAAGATTTCCAAAGCGGGAATGGTTAAACAGATTTGAAAGGAGATTGGTGAAAGTGGATTTAGGTAAAGAAGTGGGTCATAGGGTTGTATAACCAAATCCGAACTTTTAAGGAATTTGTTTTAAAGAGGAAGGGTTAAAAGGGTGTTGTTTATAAGAATTACTTAATTATTGAATTAAGAAAGAAGGGGTATATTCGAGAAAGAGATTTTTAAAAAGGTAAGAAGGTTTATGAAACTGTATTTTGAATAAAATAATTAAATTGAATTTGTTTTGAGACTGAAATGGAATATTGGTTTTTTTGGATTACAACTTATATTTATCTGAGGATAAGAACATTGTTGATCAAGGTCTGAGAGGTAATTAAAATACCCCAACTTGAACAACATCAGGATTATCTGAAGATGATATTAGTTGGTAATGGTAAAAGGAGTTAGTGTTAATTTATTATTTCCATTGCAGAAATAATAATGCCCCACGTAATGAAGATTTGGAAAAATATGTATAATAAGGATTCCAAAGTGGAAAAGGGAAATAAAGGGGTTGCGTGGATTATAACGATATTTTTGAGTTGAAAAAGGAAACGTAAGTTGAGTTTTATCTTATAAGAATAAGCATGGATTTTGTTTTCTAGTAATAAATAAGAGATATTTCGTAACGTTGTTTTACGAGAAATAATTTGAACTGATTTCCCAATATAAGATAATAATATGGCTAATGTTTTGAAAGTGGAAATAGAAAACTGGATATATAAAAATGAATTAGTTTAACGAAAAATCTTATGTTAAATAAGAAGTGAAAAGTTAAATTTATAATATCGAAATATTTAAGGGTTTTAAATTTACATTTGTTTTAATTAAAAGGCCAATTGATGCTGAATACTGAACCAGTGAACCCATTGGGTCATCATGATTGAATCACTATTTATTTTGATAGTTAAATCACCGACTATCAAATCTGTCCTATACGATTGTTGGTACAGAAAGACCGAGATTGAATTTATATTCGAAAACCATTCCGACCAACAAATACGTGAAGATATCAGAAGATGATCAAGATGGAGCGTAAAAGACCATAGATCTTCATAAATGGAAGAAATGCTAATAATCTTCGGTCTGCAGCCAAAGATGTATTGTGGTTCTGTCATAGTTGGAATCTACGGATTGCAAGGACTTATCGCTACTGATCTATGGGGTGATTCCTATATTGGACGCAGTAGGAGAGTACTTTCGGTTCATTCTGTTCCTGGATGACTTGTATGGACGGATGTCTGATAGGGTATTTCCAAAATGGATCGTGTACGTTGATTTCTTCAAACGTACCATAGTTGGTGGCGGAGAAAGGCCTTTCTCTTAGCTTATCAACTAGAGTATTTTTGTGGATGTCAATTAGTGATGTCTGATGGATCCGACGATGTGACATTCAAAGTGAATGTGACCAGATGTTTCAAAAAGGAAATTCTAACCTCAAGCCTCATCAACTGGGAAATGACAAAAATCGGGCAGGCTGCATGGCTATGTGGTTCGCTCACATTAGGGTGTATAACCACATATCCAGGGAAATTCCTTTTGCTTCTTTAATCTATATTCGATGTTGTCCCTTTTCGAGAAACGGTGGTTTGAGCCTAACCGTTGGTGATATACATTCGATACATTCAAGCAAAATGAGTGGTCGGTCATGTGTGGGTCGGGTTGCAAGACGTTCTTGTTGAACCCAGTGTATTCCTCTCTAGAGATACACTAGCGACAGGTGGTTCCATACATTGTCATAGTCGGAATCCAATCTCCAATAAGCGCCCGTAGTTTTGATTGTATACTATATATGTGGAGCGTAAGATGCAAGTGTTCCGCTAGATTGATATGTACTTGTATTAAGACACTATTATAATGTAACGACCCGGAAAAAGTCGATCTTGGTTATCCGATATACAACACATATTGAACATCCAAGGATCAAAAATACCGGTAATTAATGAAAGAAATTAGAGGGTGAGAATAGATAAGATAGAATTTTAGAATAGAAGAAGAAGAAGAAGAAGATATAACATCAGAGTAATACGAATCTCACAGCGGAACGAACAACATATAATAGATAACATATCCTTGAAATAAAATCATTATATGTGTACAATAACATTATCAGAATACACCACTTACAACACAGTGGAAATAAATATAGCTATATAATCTTGAAGCCTCCTGCTCCAAGGTCTTCCAGTATATCTGTAAATCCCGACTACTTGACTGCCCGTACAAAATTGGGCACCCAAGAGTTTAGGGAAAACAAAACAAAATAAACTCTGGGTCAGTCATGGGACTGGTATGAGTAAAACAGTTTAAAACAGTTTGAATAAGTAAACGATATCTCATAAGACCACGCCATATAATGGAACGTGTTTTTCCCTTATGAGAATCCAAATTATCTTTATATCAAAAACTTTTTGATATTATAATATTGTCTATAAACCACAATTTAATAATCATCTAGCAGAAACACTTTCATCTCACGTTCTACATATATAGTATACAATCAAAACCGCAAGCACGTATTAGGTAATGGATTTCCAACTATGACAAAGTATGGAACCACCTTTCGCTAGTGTATCTCTAGATAGGAATACACTGGGTTCAACAAGAACATCTTGCAACCCAGCCACACATGACCGACCACTCATTTCGTTGAGTGTATCGAATGTATATCATCAACGGTTGGGATCAACAACAGTTTCCCGAATGGGACAACATCGACAATAGATTTTTAGAAGTAAATGAAACTCTAGATCAGGTGATTATACCCCCTAATAGGTGCGACCTACATAGCCATGCTGCCTGCCCGATTTTTGTCATTTCCTGGTTGTGAGGCTAGAGTCCACGCTTATCTCTGACAGATCACACATTTATTCACTTTGAATGTCACATCGTTATACCCGCCAAATCACAAATTGATTTCCCCAAAAATACCACAGGTATACGGCTAAGAGAAATGAATTCCTCCGCCACTAAACGTAAATACGTTTGAAGAGATCAACTTACGCGATCTATTAAGTATACTCTATCAGACATTCTTCCATACAGGTCGTCCTGGGACTGGAAAAACCAAAGGCACGATTTAGTACATCCATCTTAGGCAATACACTACACCATAATGGCCAATTGGCAACTCTTATTTTTTTCAACTGCCAACACTTATATGTGTTGTAGACTAGTGACACTAATATGTGTTGCGGTAGCAAAAATGCGTCACCAAAAATGTGCCAACACTTTTATGTGTTGTTATGCTTGGTCAACTCAACTTTTCTAAGGGCAAAAGGGTAAGTTAACAAATATAACCCTAATCGTATGCTCAACGCTTAGTCCTCAACACTTATTTCTTTCAGGCTGCACCATACGCAAATAAACAGAACGGAATTGGAATATTGAAATCTGCGATTAGCTCATCAACATCAGAGAGACGGCGGCTAGGAACTCGAAGAATTGAAATCTGCGATTAAAATAATGGACTTTGAACTAGGGCTTCTTGGAATTGGGGCTTCTAGGAATCACGGCGGCTTCTAGGAATCACGATAAGAGGTAAAAGCAATGGTACGATGATTGTTGTTTTCTTCGATTTGGGATTTAGTTCATGCTTCGATTCACTTGGGCATGCTTCAATTTAATGGGGATTAGTTCTTTCAAATCTGCGGTTAACAGGAATTCGTTTAGGATAACTGTTTTACATTTCACCATGTAAAACAAAACACTTGTTTTAATTTGCACAACTGTTCAGTGCAAAACTTCATATGGAAAATGTTTTTACACCTTAGGTGCAAAACGAGTCACTGGTTTGATTTACAAAGATTTCGGCATCGTATTAAATGGCGTATCATTGTTAGGAAAATTTCTGGTGATTACACCTAGTATTTTCAGATTTCTTTGACTGAAGATGGTGTAGCAGTGCTGTTTGTAATTATGTGCCTATAGTTTCTACAATTGGTCATTTGCTGTGTTTTACAGGCTCATACTCAACGCACTGGATTTTTATATTATTGCTTTTCCTACATCTGATTGTTGGCAACAGGTGATAGATAAGTCCATGTTTGGTTGAGCGTTGGAAGTTTGGTATCACATGCCTTTCGTTTTCCCCCGTTTCTGAATTACTGGTCCATCTCATCTTATCCACGTCCTTAAGCCTGGACCAAATTATTGTTAATCTCAATGTCATTGCTCACTTATGTTTTATTTAAATATGTTTCTAAATGGTCCACTTGTGCTATCTGGCTTTTAGATTAGCCGATCATCTAGTATATTATATGTTTGCGTTATCATCTTTTAAATTTCACACGTAGTTGTTTATATTAGTTTATGCGTGGATGATCCATCTGGAACTAGCATCATAGCATGCTATTATTAGTATCATTTGTGATAATACTTATGTTTAGGACAACATCATGTTAAAACATTTGAATTATAGTTGATTTTTTTGACAACATCATGTATTTCAGTTGTAGTGTTTTTCATTATGTAAATTATCTGGTAGAACTCTTAGCTTAAATTATAATTCTCATCCATTGCTGTTAGAATTTCATTGTGTCTTGGAATATTCGTTTTTCATTTCAAATAAAATCTAATTTATCTTTTATTGGAAGTTCAAATAAAATGAATTATCTCCATCTTTTCTTTTACTGGAACATTTTTTCTATGATTATTAGTTTTTTGGGGAAATACTGGATCATCTTTTATTTTACTTGCAATTTATTTTGCTGAAACCACAGGTGATGACATTTCATTATCTCTATATTTTTTCCAAAAAATGTATATGCTAAAGAAGTAAAATTTTATGACTGGACATTCTCATTATTTTAACCAAAAATCGTTATCCAAAAAAAGATCCCTGAACACTAACAAAATAACATATGGGTAGAAAATGAATAATTCAAAATGATACTATTTACTAATCAAAATTTCAAACTGTTATTCACTGTTTTTAGTAATGCATATCCACTCAAGCTACAAAAAATATTATAAACCATAATTGGTTACTAAACTCAAATAAGGGACACCAGACCGCGCATCGCTATGAGGTACTAGAGTTCGTTAGAGCGAGGAGGAGAGGCAGGGGCATGTAACGGTTGGCGTTAGGCCATAAGGTGGAAGACATCGATTTCGAACTTAGGGGAGAAAGACTCAGCCTTTATTTGGCTAAGGGGAGCTGGCGGAGTTGATGGCCGAGAGCCGGCCACGAAGACTGTGCTGAAGCGCCGAGGTGGATGGTGGCCTGTCTCATTTTGTGGTACATGCATATTCCTGAACCTTGATCTTCTTATAGATCATTAAAGCATAGCGGACGGTGTTATTAATTTTAAATACTGTTACATGAGTAACCACTTTAAGATAGTGATAGATGATAAGAACATCTTGTAGCAAGTTAATTATATAATTAAAGAAGAAAAAAAACCCAGTCTATGCTTTCCTTGGCTGGACGGCAGGCTGATGTTATAGTATACTAAGTTTTGTAGGCTGAACAATGTTTTTTTCTAAAGTATGTGTTAAATATAAAGCTTGGGTGTTCTTCATTTGGAGATGGTCTAAGGTTCCCTTGCCCTCTACAATTAATTGCTATAATGATTTGTGCCATTTATAAAAATAAAATATCAACAGGTTGCTTCTTTTCCCAGTAGTGGTGTGTATATGGTTGTTTCTTTGCGGTGAAGTATAGAACTGTGAATGTCAATTTTAAACAACTCAAATGCATAATCTCCTTTTTGCATTATCCCTATTCCTGGTAAATACTTATGCAGTGAACTATATGTTTGGATCCTTACTAAACTTAGTTACAAAATTTGATCCTGGTTGAATCACAAAATCTGAGATAGGCTCAATTCTCTAACTGTGCTAAGCTCGGATTTTGGTACTGAGCATGTCTCTGTTTTTAAAACCAAGCTGGCTCATATATTATTGAACTGAGCAGCACAACAGACTTAGTTTTTAGAGCTGCGCAACTGAACAAATCACCAAATTGTCGTTTCACTCTCAAATTATCATAGCTGAAAGAAATTAATAATAATGTCACATTTAAAGTGATTGGACTAAATTATTGAAGAGGGTTTGGTTTTAAGTTTTATTTCTATCTAAGATTAAGAATCATCACAAAATAGATAATTGTGAAGCTCTTTTGTGCTCGTAATTATTATCAAATTCTTATAGTTACGTTATCATTTGAAAATTTGACTCCTGTATGATTCTATACTCCTAAATATGGCCATTAAACCCTGTGGCATGTAATGCTATTTTTATGTCCTAATTTTACTATTAACCTTGAAATCCAAGCATACATAGGCAGGTATACCCGTATTTTTATTCAGCTGATAAACATGATTATTTGAATTGTAAAACTCGTTATTCTCCAACAAATGTCTAACCAGCCCATTAGTATTAATTTATCACTTTACGGTTTACGGTTCTCTCCCAAAACAATACAAAAATCTTCCAGACACCAGTTTAGTATTTGGTTACCTGTCCATATGAAATTAGTCTCCTCCATATTTGGTTATCTGTCCATCTGATCAACTCTTCCGCAGCTTTGTATGATGTTCATTACATTGTATTAACTTCCGTCTTTTCTTTTTCAAACACCAGTTCAGTATTCAACTCAATAATACAGTGTATTCCAATTTAATCGGTTGTCGAGTTACGCTAACGTGGATCGAGAGAGTGCAAACAATTGTTTTTGCTGCCATCAATTTATTGGGTAATTCATTTTTATAAGAACAAAAGTGTGCTTGATCAGTGATTATTCAAAATTTTAAAAATCTACATATCCATGCTGCATCATGAATGCTTTCCTTGCTAATATTTGTGGTTATACTAGTTATCAAATCATTTCAGTATGACTGAAAGTAAGTAAAAATGAGTTATTTTGCTTTCCTTGTTGAGAACAATTATTCGTTGCTTCCCCTTTTGTAATACATTGATATCATAATTTACTTAAAACCATAATTTTATCGCAAGTTTCTTTCAGATTTGGGAAATTTTGTGACTGTCTGTTGAAATCTTCTTTGCATTGTACTGTAATGTACATTTCAAGTGCTAAAACTAGCAAAAAAGCCTCCAAGCCTCTGAATTGATCTAGTCAGCGAAGTTTTACTCAAATCTTGTGGGTAATCCAAGGTGAGGGTTCCCTTGCACCTGCTAGTTTGAGTTTTGCGTGTTTATAGATGATTTGTGGTATTAATCTTGTTGAAATCATTTACTATAAAATGATTGTGATAAACAGTTGCAAACATCGCTTGAGCTACTATAACTTCTCCAATACTTGTCAGATTCTAGAAATTCTTGTTTCAATTGACAGTTAATATTATCTGGTTTTTGCATATTCATTTCTAAGTCAATCTAAGGTCATTAACACCTCTGTATATGGTCTGGAAATCATACATGAGAGGGTTTTTGGTAACCTGGGCATAATAATGACTTGTTTTGACATATGCAAAGCCTGTGTCGACACATAAATCGACACAGACACTACCTGTGTCAACACAGGCCGAGGGAAATGCCCGTGTTATTTGTTTTGATACCAGAGTGTTACTCCTAGTCTTGGTGGATTTTTAGTGAGGATTTTCTATGATTTTTTTAGCCTAATTCGAGAATATATCCCAAAAAATAATATGTTGTAATTTATCAAGCATCCAAACTAAACTTATATGACTATTGTGGCACATCTTTATGATGAATTTTAGAAGAAATATTCAATGTTCCTTACCACTTTGCTTAAGTGCCAAACTATGCTTCATGCAATTGGTTTGGTTTGCTTCCATAAGGATTTTCAGAATTCGAAAATTGTGATCATTACGAATTTTTATATTTCATTCCATGTGGTTATCTTGATGATTTCCGAGCATATGGGCATGATTTCCAAATAAATTACTTTTAAATGAATTTCTTGATAATTGATATATACGCTTACAATCCTTTTCCGTCTTGTTATTGTTGCTGTTTATTTATTTTCTGCAGATGTCCTCCCACTCAAGGCCTTCGACCGATAATTCGTCTGTCTATTTAGACGATTCGAGTGATCCTCCTCAAATTGTTTGTTCATCTGAGTCTCATGCACCAACTACATTTAGCATTATAGAGTCGAGATTAGAAAGAGATCTGGCATTATTAAGTGTACATAATGATATGACACTGCCTACCAGATCGACATCACCAACAAGATTGCCACCCTTGCCAACGTTATATGTTGGAGAAGTACAATCTCGAAGATTGCTATGTTGTTGCAACATTGAACGAATATTCAAAACATGCTATTTGAATAAAACATTGGACGTCGATATTTTATTTGTGCAAACACTGGAACTCTTAGAGACTGTGGATTCATCCATTGGATTGATGAACCATTATGTGATCGTGGTGTGGAATTTGCGTTGGAGGTTCTTGAAGAAAACAGAAGGCTTAAAAAGGAGCTTAAATTGCAAGATTTCATCGAGTTCAATAGACAAAAGATGTGTCAAACTTAAGACGGTATGATTTTGAACTTATAACATTTACCACTATTTGAAACTTAAATGATGCTATTTAATTAATTGCACACAAGAATCAGTGAAACGGAGAAAAAGATAAATTTTGGTGGTACAAGCTATGCAAATTTTTGGATGTAAGGTTCGTTATATGGCTGGAGTTTCGCATTTGGTACTTGTAGACTTCAAATATGAAAAATATTGTGTTTCTATGGAATTGGATATTGTATATGTGTTGAATTTGGTATCTTTTATGTATTATTATTTTTTGTTAGTTTGTACTTTGTTGTTGTCACGAATATGGATTTTTTTCTTATGGATTTCGTTACACGTTATGTCGAGATAATATCATAGCTGAATGCATATTAAATAGAGATTATGCCATGTTATATGCAAATATAAGTGTTAGCAATGAATATGTTTATAACTCTTATATGTGTTACCATATCTTATGGTTCCAACATTTATAAGTGTTAGCAATGAATATGTTTGTAACTCTTATAAGTGTTACCATATCCTATAGTTCCAACATTTATAAGTGTTAGCAATGAATTTCCTGTAACACTTATAAGTGTTACCATATTTTATAGTTCCAACATTTATAAGTGTTAGCAATAAATTTCGTGTAACACTTATAAGTGTTAGCAATGAATATGTTTGTAACACTACTCTGTTTGTAACACTTATAAGTGTTACAGGAAATTCCTCATAGGCCGTTGGTGACACTTAAAAGTGTTACCGAAAATATTTGTAACACATATACTTGTTGGGAATCCACTGTTTTGGTGTAGTGATATTTACCTAAGATTTATACAATAGCCCGTGCACTTTAATCCATCTTCAATTATCTTTGGCATATATGATTCGAAATGCTTATGCCAATAAAGAGTGGTTCTTCGGATAGTAATCCAACCGGTCTCTCCATATTAACAACGTTAAAATGGTCAAAAACTTTGATAGTCGGTGAGTTAACTATCAAAGAGAAACACGTGTGCAAACAATGATATTATTTCCAAATGGAAATTATATCGATCAATCATCATTGAACATTTATCTCTTTATTTAATTTATTCACTTTTCATCTCCTATTTTTGTATATTCAGCATTTCTTATTTTCGATTATCAGAAAACATTTCTGATTCTTATTTGGAAGACATTTCCAAATCTCCTTCATTTGGTTTAAACTGATGTTTTAAATGAAACATCGCGACGCCAACTCAAACCATATACTAAATTCACTAAATCATCATTCACTATCAAACCTTACCGTTCCTTAGTTAAGAAGGAAGTCAATCAAGTTGGGGTATAATTACCTCTCAGACCTTAACTGAACAACGTTTTAACTTCGAAATAGTCAAAGTTTATCTTTTAAACCTTTAACAAACTTCCTTACGTATTTCTCTTTCGAATAATCTCTATTCGATAACTCCTCCCTTCGAATAACTATATTCGATAATCTCTCTTACGAATAACTACATTCGAAAACCTTTCTTCGAATAAACTATATTCGATTAACTCTATTCAATTAACTCTTATCAATTAAATCTATTGGATGAACTCTATTGATTTAACTCTAATCGATTAACTCTTTTTGATTAACTCTAATGGATTAACTCTTTTCACTTAACTCCTATCGAATAAACCATATTCGATAACTCCTTTAATTCTATTCGAAAAAACTATATTCGATTAACTACATTAATTCTATTCGAATAAACTATATTCGATCAACTACTTTAATTCTATTCGAATAAACTATATTTGATTAACTCCTTTAATTCTATTCGAATAAACTTTATTCAATTTACTCCTTTAATTCTATTTGAATAAACTATATTTGATTTACTCCTCTAATTCTATTCGAATAAACTATATTCGATTTACTCCTTTCGAATAGCCGGATTCGATAACTCCTTTCGAATAACCAATATTCGATTAACTCACTTCGAATAACCAATATACGATAACTCCTCTTTGAATAAATTATATTCGATAACTCTTCTCGAATGAACTATATTCGATTACTCTTCTCGAATAAACTATAATCGATAACTCTACTCGATTTACTCCATTTGAATAACTCAAATTGGTTAACTCTAACTCTAACTAGTTAACTCTAACTGATTAACTCTAACTGGTTAACTCTATCTCTAACTGGTTAACTCTAACTGGTTAACTCTAGCTGATTAACTCTAGCTGATTAACTCTAACTGGTTAACTCTAACTGATTAATTCTAACTGGTTAACTCTAACTCTAACTAGTTAACTCTAACTCTAATCGAGTAACTAATATTTGATTAACTCATTTCGATTAACTCTCTTCGATTAACTCTTTTGATTTATTCCTTTGAATTATCTCCTTTTCTATTTGTCTACTTAACAAATAACTATTCCCTTTTCAATTCTATTTCTTTAACAAATAAATATTTCTTTTCTCTTTTCTATTTATTTAACAACTAAATATTTATTTTATCTTTTCTATTTATTTGACCAATAAATATTTCTTTTATCTTTTCTATTTATTTAATCAATAAATAAATATTTCCATTTAATCTATTTGTAAATGTTTTACAAATACTTCCTTTTAAATTCTATTTGTAAATGTTTTACAAATGTTCCTTTTCTATCTTTCTATTTTATTTGTAAATGTTTTACAAATATTTCTCTTTCTATTTGTTTTTGCAAATATATTCCTTTATATTTGTTTTACAAATATATTTCCTATAAATAAATATTTCCATTTATTTGTTTTACAAATAATTTCCTTTATATTTGTTTTACAAATATTTTTCCTGATATTTGTTTTTTCAAATATATTCTTTTTAACTCTTTGATTTTATACTTATTTCCTTTTATAAAATCCTTCTCTTTTTATATAGAAAATCCATTGATTTTCTATAAATAATTTATTTTCACAATATAGTTTGAAAATTCCCTTTTTACATCCCAGTATTTCTTACTGTATTTAAAATACCGAATAACGGTGATCGATATCATTCAAACACACATAATCCACAACATATTATATATCACATCATATATTACAATATATGAACAGAACAGCATTATAAATATTGAGTAATCCAGTTGGATCCCTCCAACCTGTTTCCCTGCATCACAGATGTTAAATAACATACTTAACATCGATTACATTTCCATATGAAATATTCTGCTAAACAGAATCAATATATATTTAACGATTTATATATATATATATATATATATATATAATTTCAACCAACTGACTAGCAGTTAATCCAAATAGTTAACACACAGAAATCAACAGACACTTAACAGTTCTAAGAATACATTATAAAATATAACTGTTCAGAGTTGGTGAGTTTTACTCACATTGGCAGTTCATCGTTAAAGAACAATAAACCGTTGTTTGATTTGGATCAAACTATTTATTTCACCATAAATTTAAATGAGCTCCAATGGACTTCCAGTCAGTTCCATGGAGTTGTCCTCGTCCATATAATCCCATTAGATCTTGTTTCACTGAATTCTGTTTACGTATGGAGAAGTTATATGTAATACAAGTTTATACTCTAATTTAATTTATGGTTTACATATATATAAATATATATATATATATTAAATTTCGGGTCTTACCGCTCTTAACCTGGCCCAACCTAGAATCCCAACAACGCATATATCTTCTTCCCCAGTTACTAGTTCGAACCGTTTCCTCCTGTTGCCATTAACGCAACTTTCCCATTCAATACCTCATCCTTCCATTCATGAAAATTCGAGCAAAAACAACCACCATTCATCTCCTTCGATTCTCTTCCATCCCATCCCCAAAATACCCAACTCGCACCAACTTTGGCAAACGCGACATCATTACCATTTCGAGAAAGCACAGTAAAACTTGCGACAGTTATTTCCACCGAAGGCAAAAAAACAATACAGCCGAACCTGATTTCACTTTACAAACCGAAATATATCCTTCAAAACCCCAATCGATGCCTAAATCATTCAAAAACCGCAACCTAATTAACGCTGCACCATTTGGACCCTCAAAGATTTGCATCGCCCCCTCCTTAACAGACATGAAATCGAAGGGAATTACATGGTGATCCCATATAAAATTATCCCATGATTTTTACGATTTGTTTGGATTTTTTTTGAATTTACAAAGATCGAAATAATTTTGCTGAAAGAAAACTTACGGCGGAAATAATTTGACCAAAGAAGAATGAAGTCTAGGGTTAACTGAAGTTAGTGGATATTTATAGGAAGATTTATTATTTTTTTATTCGGTTTTTATATTCCATTTTAATGATTCCCTATCTATACATGCTATTTAAAAATTCCTGTGATCACATACAATATCGTAAAATCATGAAAATTTGCATGTGGCTACAGTTCGTCATTACGGTCCCAAGAAACTGGTTTCGTCGAATTCCGACTCCGTTTGCTCACGCAGCGTATTTTTAACCGTCGAAATACTGACTGTTTTTCACATTAAAAATCGGTACGGCCACATACTAACTTCAAAAATCACGGAAATTGAAATCTAGCAATAATTTAATATTGCGGATCCAATAAAATTAGTTTCATCGAATTCTGAGGTCGTTTGCAAAACTGTCTATTTTTAAAGCTCTAAATAACCCTTTTAAATATATAAATATATTTAAAAACAGATAAATTTAATATTTAAAAATAAATATTATCATACATATTCAAAGTGGAATACCATACAGCTCCACTAGGATTTTACAACTCGATATTCAAATCCCGGTTGAATAGATATTCAAATTTATATTGAAATTCCTTATATATATCGTTATAAATTATTAAGGAATTCCATAGCGACTTTTCTAAATTTGATTTGGACATAAATCTCTACACAATGAATTCCCGATTTTTCTCTTCCATTAGGAAAATATACTTCCCCAGCTCCTAATGTTTCTTGTTTCATAGAAATCTGATTTAAAACGAACCCTGTATATTCAGTTGAAGTTCAAATTGCCAAATCGCGAACTACCGCGCCATTTCGAGCTCGGTTATATTTATAATATAATTTATACGTTCAACCATCGTTAATTAAATATATTCATTAATATAATTCAACTCTAAACTGAATTATATATTATAAATTGTCCAGTTCACATTATATTGTAAATTCCACTAATTCTGATTATTTCAGAATTAAATATATTATTTAATTATTATTTTATTTAAATATTCACTATTATTTCATTCAACGACCAAATTAAATTCTCTGAATCCCTATTTAAATAATTAAATAAATTAATTATATCGCTGAAAAATGCGGGTCGTTACCTTCTTCCCCACTTAAAATAATTTCTTCCTCGAAATTGCTAAGATAGAAATCAAACCCTATTAACTGGTTAGAACTTAATTGTTTACTTCTTAACTTCAATCTCAACTGAACCAATTTATTTCAAATAAATATCAATTAATTCTTATCAACGAAAATTTTCAAAAATCTTGAAAATTTTCTAACGCCTTAACTTTTCAAATTTTTTTGCCAGCACCTCCTTTGTACTGGTCAATAGCTCAAACTCCAACTCGCCTCTCTGGGCCTTCTTCAACCCAAAAAGAAAATCAAAGAGCCAAGCGGCTTGCCAATCAGGCTCATAAATCACCAAACGCATATTAAAAATAAACTTGCACCTTTTTGTCGGGCATATCATTACATCCCTTCCATCTGTTACCAGTCAAACTCCAATCACTTTTATCTCCAACACAACCATTCGCTTATATCCAAGCCAAATATCATTTCAAATTCGAGTTCCATTCTCGATTCCAAATTCTTACGATATCAATCCAACTTTCTCGATATCATTATATTCTAATTCAATTCAATTTCACATAATTGACTTCAATTTAATTCCAATTTGCTTTCACAAATTTCTATATAATCTGGTTTTTAATTCGAACAATCTCTTCCTGGGAATTTTAAACCAATCCATATCAAAAATCAAACTCTTAACTCATCAACTCAATTCCATTCCAGATTATCCTCTAATCCATTTCAATTTTTCTTAACTTATCATCTCAAGTTAAATTCTGGATTATTATTTACTTTCATCATCACATTCGAATTAACTTCACAAGTTAAATTTAAATTCCTGGGTTTTTATTTAAAATCAATTTGAAATCACAATAACCATTCAAAACCCTTGAATTTCTGAACACCTTGTTTTCGAAAAACAAATTTGAAAACAAAATCTTTGGTAGTAATCCATTACTTACAACTCAAAAATGAACACCGATGATGTCTAGATCATCATCGGAATTTATTTCCCAGCGATCAAAGTAAGTTCAATACTATATCACTTTTCAAAAATATTTCTTAAACCATTTCCATTTTCAAATCACTTCAAAATATCATTCCAATGTTTGTAAAACAAATTAAAATCTCCCAGGATTTTAAAATTCACATATATTTAATCAAAATTCATTTACAAACACCTTTCCAATTCTGGGGTTTAAATTTCAACTCTGATTTTAATTTCAGATTTAATTCAATTCATTATGCTTATCTGAATTCTGATCGGTTATCTACATAACCATTTCACATTTTTATAATCTTATTCGATTATAATAACAACCAATATATCCAATATATATTCATTCCAATATATATATCTTCTCTATATCAAAATATAATTTGGGTAAAATTATTCTGTTTACCCTCTATTCAAAACATATCGTGTCGACCCGTCGTATTCGAGTGTTTACAAACTCCTACCGATACAGTGGATCAAACTGATCGACCAGAACCCATAAACAACTCAACCAATAAATCTCCCTGGTATAAAATCATTTTATATCACATAACAAATACGTTCACTCGTATATATACACTCAACACAATCTAGGGTATTGCTAACCCTATCTCTACTGAGTCACGCCATAGAGCCAAGGTAATTACTTAACCTTAAGCTCTGATACCAACTGTAACGACCTAGAAAAAGCCGATCTTGGTTATCCGATACACATCACATATCGAACATCCAAGGATTGAAAATACCGGTAGTTAATGAAAGAAATTAGAGGGTGAGAATATATAAGATATAAACATAGAATAGAAGAAGAAGAAGATACAACATCAGAGTAACACGAATCTCACAACGGAACGAACAACATATAATAGATAACATATCCTTGAAATAAAATCAGTATATGTGTACTATAACATTATCAAAATACACCACTTACAACACAACGGAAATAACTATAGCTATATAATCTTGAAGCCTCCTGCTCCAAGCTCTTCCAGTATATCTGTAAATCCCGACTACTTGACTGCCCGTACAAAATTGGGCACCCAAGAGTTTAGGGAAAACAAAACAAAATAAACTCCGGGTCAATCATGGGACTGGTATGAGTAAAACAGTTTAAAACAGTTTGAACAAGTAAACGATATCTCATAAGACCACGCCGTATAACGGAATGGGTTTTCCCCTTATGAGAATCCAAATTATCTTTATATCAAAAACCTTTTGATATTATAATAATGTCTATCAACCACAATATAATAATCATCTAGTAGAAATGCTTTCATCTCACGTTCTACATATATAATATACAATCAAAACCGCAAGCACGTATTTGGTAATTGATTTCCAACTATGACAAGGTATGGAACCACCTTTCGCTAGTGTATCACTGGAGAGGAATACACTGGGTTCAACAAGAACATCATGCAACCCGACCACACATGACCGACCACTCATTTCGCTGAGTGTATCAAATGTATATCACCAACGGTTGGGATCAGCAACCGTTTCTCGAATGGGACATCATCGATAATAGATTTTTAAAAGTAAATGAAACTCTAGATCAGGTGATTATACACCCTAATAGGTGCGACCTACATAGCCATGCTGCCTGCCCGATTTTTGTCATTTCCTGGTTGTGAGGCTAGAAGCCATGCTTATCTCTCACAGATCACACATTTATTCACTTTGAATGTCACATTGTCATACCCGCCAAATCACAAATTGATTACCCCAAAAATACAACGGGTATACAGCTAAGAGAAACGAATTCCTACGCCACCAAACGTAAATACGTTTGAAGAGATCAACTTATGCAATCTATTAAATATACTCTGTCAGACATTCTTCCATACAGGTCGTCCTGGGACTGGATAAACCGAAGGCACTATTCAGTACATCCATCTTAGGCAATATTTACCTAAGATTTATACAACAGCCCTTGCACTTTACTCCGTCTTCAATTATCTTTGGCATATATGATTCGCAATGCTTATGCCAATACAGAGTGGTTCTTCGGATAGTAATCCAACCGGTCTCTCCATATTAACAATGTTAAAATGGTCAAAAACTTCGATAGTCGGTGAGTTAACTATCAAAGAGAAACACGTGTGCAAACAACGATGTTATTTCCAAATGGAAATTATATCAATCAATCATCATTGAACATTTATCTCCTTATTTAATTTATTCACTTTTCATCTCCTATTTCCATATATTCAACATTTCTTATTTTCTATTATCAGAAAACATTTCTGATTCTTATTTGGAAAACATTTCCAAATCTCCTTCATTTGGTTTAAACTGATGTTTTAAATAAAACATCGCGACGCCAACTCAAACCATTTACTAAATTCACTTAACCATCATTCACTATCAAACCTTACCATTCCTTAGTTAAGAAGAAAGTCAATCAAGTTGGGGTATAATTACCTCTCAGTCCTTAACTGAACAACGTTTTAACTTCGAAATAGTTAAAGTTTGTCTTTTAAACCTTTAACAAACTTCCTTACGTAATTCTCTTTCGAATAATCTCTATTCGATAACTCCTCCCTTCGAATAACTATATTCGATAATCTTTCTTACGAATAACTAGATTCAAAAACCTTTCTTCGAATAAACTATATTTGATTAACTCTATTCAATTAACTCTTATCAATTAACTCTATTGGATTAACTCTTTTGATTTAACTCTAATCGATTAACACTTTTTGATTAACGCTATTGGATTAACTCTTTTTACTTAACTCCTATCGAATAAACTATATTCAATAACTCCTTTAATTCTATTCGAATAAACTATATTCGATTAACTACTTTAATTCTATTCGATTTACTCCTTTAATTCTATTCGAATAAACTATATTCGATTTACTCCTTTAATTCTATTCGAATAAACTATATTCGATTTACTCCTTTTGAATAGCTGGATTCGATAACTCCTTTCGAATAACCAATATTCTATTAACTCACTTCGAATAACCAATATTTGATAACTCCTCTTCAAATAAATTATATTCGATAACCCTTCTCGAATAAACTATATTCGATAACTCTACTCGATTTACTCCATTTGAATAACTCTGACTGGTTAACTCTAAGTCTAACTGGTTAACTCTAACTGATTAACTCTAACTGGTTAACTCTAACTCCAACTGGTTAACTCGAACTGATTTACTTTAACTGATTAACTCTAACTGGTTAACTCTAACTGATTAACTCTAACTGATTAACTTTAACTGGTTAACTCTAACTCTAACTGGTTAACTCTAACTCTAACTCTAATCGAATAACTAATATTCGATCAACTCATTTCGGTTAACTCTCTTCGATTAACTCTTTTGATTTATTCCTTTGAATTGTCTCCTTTTGTATTTGTTTACTTAACAAATAACTATTCCCTTTTCAATTCTATTTCTTTAACAAATAAATATTTCTTTTCTCCTTTCTATTTATTTAACCACTAAATATTTCTTTTATCTTTTCTATTTATTTAACCAATAAATATTTCTTTTATCTTTTCTATTTATTTAACCTATAAATAAATATTTCCATTTAATATATTTATAAATGTTTTAAAAATACTTCCTTTTAAATTCTATTTGTAAATGTTTTACAAATGTTCCTTTTCTATCTTTCTATTTTATTTGTAAATGTTTTACAAATATTTCTCTTTCTATTTTTTTTGCAAATCTCTTCCTTTATATTTGTTTTACAAATATATTTCCTATAAATAAATATTTCCATTTATTTGTTTTACAAATAATTTCCTTTATATTTGTTTTACAAATATTTTTCGTGATATTTGTTTTTACAAATATATTCTTTTTAACTCTTTGATTTTATACTTATTTCCTTTTATAAAATCCTTCTCCTTTCATATAGAAAATCCGTTGATTTTCTATAAATAATTTATTTTCACAATATACTTTGAAAATCCCCTTTTTACATCCCAGTATTTCTTACGGTATTTAAAATACCGAATAACAGTGATCGATATCATTCAAACACACATAATCCTCAACATATTATATATCACATTATATATTACAATATATGAACAGAACAGTATTATAAATATTGAGGAATCCAGTTGGATCCCTCCAACCTGTTTCCCTGCATCACAGATGTTAAACAATATACTTAACATCGATTACATTTCCATATGAAATTGTCTGCTAAACAGAATCAATATATATTTAACAATTTATATATATATATATATATATATTTATTTATATAATTTCAACCAACTGACTAGCAGTTCATCCAAACAGTTAACACACAGAAATCAACAGATACTTATCAGTTCTAAGAATACATTATAAAATATAACTGTTCAGAGTTGGTGAGTTTTACTCACATTGGCAGTTCATCGTTAAAGAACGATAAACTGTTGTTTTATTTGGATCAAACAATTTATTTCACCATAAATTTAAATGAGCTCCAATGGACTTCCAGTCAGTTCCATGGTGTTGCCCTCGTCCATACGATCCCACCGGATCTTGTTTCGCTGAATTCCGTTCACGTATGGAGAAGTTATATGTAATACAAGTTTATACTCTAATTTAATTTATGGTTTACATATACATATATATATATATATTAAATTTCAGGCCTTACCACTCTTAACCTGGCCCAACCCAGAATCCCATCATCGCACATACCATCTTCCCCAATTACTAGTTCGAACCGCTTCCTCCTGTTGCCATTAACGCAACTTTCCCATTCAATACCGCATCCTTCCATTCATGAAAATTCGTGCAAAAACAACCACCATTCATCTCCTTCGATTCTCTTCCATCCCATCCATAAAATACCCAACTCGCACCAACTTTGGCAAACGCGACATTAGAACCATTTCGAGAAAGCATAGTAAAACTTGCGACAGTTATTTCCACCGAAGAAAAAAAACAATACAGCCTAACCTGATTTCACTTCACAAACCTATATCTATCCTTCAAAACCCCAATCGATGCCTAAATCATTCAAAAACCGCAACCTAATTAACGCTGCACCATTTGGACCCTCGAAGATTTGCATCGCACCCTCCTTAACGGAAATGAAATCGAAGAGAATTACATGGGGTTCCCATATAAGCCGATCCCATGATTTTTACGATTTTTTTGATTTGTTTTTGAACTTACAAAGATCAAAATAATTTTGCTGAAAGAAAACTTGCGGCGGAAATAATTTGACCAAAGAAGAATGAAGTCTAGGGTTAACTGAAGTTAGTGGATATTTATAGGAAGATTTATTATTTTTTTATTCGGTTTTTATATTCCATTTTAATGATTCCCTATCTATACATACTGTTTAAAAATTCTCTTGATCACATACGATATCGAAAAATCATGAAAATTGGCATGTAGCTACATTTCGATATTACGGTCCCAACGAAACTGGTTTCGTTGAATTCCGACTCCGTTTCCTCACGTAGCGTATTTTTAACCGTCGAAATACTGGCCATTTTTCACATTAAAAATCGGTACGGCCACATACTAACTTCAAAAATCACAGAAATTGAAATCTAACAATAATTTAATATTGCGGATCCGAAAAAATTAGTTTCATCGAATTATGAGGTTTTTTGCAAAACTGGCTATTTTTAAAGCTCTAAATAACCCTTTTAAGTATATAAATATATTTAAAAACAATTAAATTTAATATTTAAAAATAAATATTATCGTACATATTCACAGTGGAAAACCATACAGCTCCACTAGGATTTTACAACTCGATATTCAAATCCCGGTTGAATCGATATTCAAATTTATATTGAAATTCCTTATATATATCGTTATAAATTATAAATGAATTCCATAGCGACTTTTCTAAAATTTTATTTGGACATAAATCAAAATCTACACAATGAAATCCCGATTTTTCTCTTCCATTAGAAAAATATACTTCACCAGCTCCTAAAATTTCTTGTTTCACACAAATCTGATTTAAAACGAACCCTGTATATTCAGTTGAAGTTCAAATTGCCAAATCGCGAACTGCCGCGCCATTTCGAGCTCGATTATATATATAATATAATTCGTACGTTCAGCCATCGTTAATTAAATATATTCGTTAATATAATTTAACTCAAAACTGAATTATATATTATAAATTGTCTAGTTCACATTATATTGTGAATTCCACTAATTCTGATTATTTCAGAATTAAATATATTATTTAATTATTATTTTAAGCAAATATTCACTATTATTTAATTCAACGAACAAATTAAATTCTCTGAATCCCTATATAAATAATTAAATAAATAAATTATATCGCTGAAAAATGCGGGTCATTACATATAATATCAGAAAAGATATTGATTTCAAAAATGTTTTGGGTTATCATAAGGTAAAAACCGTCCATATTTATGTGTGGATTTGGTCTTATGATTATCCTTTTCTTTCGAAAAGATTTTGAACTTAAAAATCAAGATGTGTGATACCTTTAAACTTAGTGTGTTTTTCTCACTCTAGTTCACCAGACTGACCCGGTGTTTTGTAAATGCTCGGGTTAGACTGGGGTGCACTGATCCAGGTTATCGGATGCTGCGAAGTCCAGATACGAGCTGGAAGAGTTCAGGCATATGATATTACATAGCTACTATTCCGATGTGTGTTGTATATGAGGACAGGTTATTACAACTGTCCAGATGTGTGTTGTGCTCTGATATTGTAAGTATTTTTAAAAGCTCTCAGTAAAGATTTATTTCTGTATTATATTTTGTTCCGCTGCGATGTGAGACTCTGTGTTGTGTTGGTTCTTCTTCTTCTTCTATTCTAATATTTCTTTCTTTCTTATCTCACCCTCTAATTTATTTCTAATAACTATCCAGTGTTTTCGGTGTTTGAAAGATCGGCATGGATATAGAATTGTATTTATGTCGATTTTCGAGGCCAAAAATTCCTGGGTCGTTATAGTGGTATCAGAGCTATTGGTTTAGTAATAACCTTGGCTCTGTGGTGTAACTCGATAGAGATTGGGTTTGTAATACCCTAAATCGAGATTGAGTGTATATATATGAGAGCATATTTGTAAATTTTATATAAAAATGATTTGTATTGTGTTGTTTGGTCGGTTCAAGTGTTGAGAAGCATAGGACCGTCAATGGATACAGTATGGTTTTGCAAAAAGGGTAAATGAAATAATTTTACCCAAATTATATTTTTGTATAAAACGGAAATAATTTTATCAAATTATTGAGATACTAGTACGTTTGATCGATTTGAATGGAATTCAAGTTGAATTGAAAACTTCACCTGGTTAAGTGAAAATTAAATTAATAATGATATTGAAATAAATAAATTTCGAATTTGAATAAATAATAATCAAATAGAAATCAGTAGAATATAAGTCGACCGATGTTCAAATATGTGAAACCAAATAAAATATTAATATTGAAATGTAAATTAAATTGGTTTGGTTGATTTGGTTGTATATTGGTTGTTGATGGTGTATTGTTTATTATTGGATGATAGTTTGTTTGGATGGGAATAATCGACAACTTAATAGGGCTAAATGAATTATAAATGAAAGAATGAATTTCAGTATAATTAAACTGGATTGGAGCTGCATATGAATTGGAATTTATGACTTGACCCTGTATTTGATAATGAATTGATGCTATATGTTTGACTTTGGAATTGGTGTAGTTATAACAGTTAAGTAGTGAAATAATACTTAAGAATTTCATATATTTATCACTTATATGTGAATGGAGTTAAGTACAGGTGCCGATGGTTAGGAAGATTGAGGTGGGTTGAATAAATCGCGTATACATTGAGCAATTACGCCCAATTGCGCTCGTAAAGGTATGCCTACGCGAAAATATAAAATTTTGGGTTTTCATTTTTGTTTTCCGACCGCGTTGGTCGATGTGTATATATTATTTATTCCTGCGATATCGCAGGTGTCACTCCGTACAGGGGAGACTCTACCGAATTTTTACGGGAATTTAATGTGTTAGAATTTTTTCGATATTTTTAAAAATCTGTATTGATTATAATAAATTGGTTTTTGATTTAAAGTAAATTGAACTTGGAAATTAACAGGATTTGTGGCATTTTTCTTACCTTAGCAATTTCGGGGACGAAATTATTTTAAGGGGGGAAGAATGTAACGACCCATATTTTTTGCATTCAAATATTTAATTTACTTTATTATTTTAAATATTATAATTGGAATATTAACCGATTTTAAATATTGAATTCATTATAAAAACGAAATTTAAGCGTTATATATTTATATAATTATAAATCGAGCTCAAAATGGCACGGTAGTTCGTAATATGGAGTTTTGATCTTCAATTAAATATACATAATCCGTTTTAAGTCGGATTTCCGTGAAACAAGAAACGCTGGAATCATGTTGATTATAATTTTCATATGAAAGAGAAAAATCCTGATTTTGTGTTATAGATTGCTAGTTATGGCCAAATCAAAATTTAAAATAGTCGCTATGGAAATCGTTAAATAAAAATAAGCCTTTAAAATAGCGATTTTGCAAACGTACTCTGTTTTCGATGAAATTAGTTTAATTGGAACCGTATCGTTAAACTATTGTATGAAAATCAAACTGCGTAGCAAACCGATGTCGTATGCGACCACGATAGCCGTAAATGCCCGTTCAATTTCTATAGCGCGTAATTAATGTAATAGAGAGATATTTGAGTGTAACTTGAGCAGAGGATCGAATTAAGCCACGGAACCAATTCCGTTGAGTTTGTAGTGTCGATTATAGTTAGGATAGTTATATAGTTTGTTATTTTTGAAGACCGAATAATTTGGTGTCCAAAATGGCATTACGATGCATATAAAAATAGCGTACAGGGAAACAGTCTCAGAATGCGACGAAAATGGTGTCGTTGGATTCATATTAATTTATTATTGTAGGATTTCAATTTTCTTTTCCATCGGACTTACCGTTTGATCGTGGCAACGATAAATGCCTTAATCAATTATATTATTTTGGTTAATTCAGACAAGGATAACTTTAAACGAATAAACGACCGGGCAAATGAAATCCGATTTGAACTAAACAAGTTTCATTGGATCCGTATGGAAGAGGTCTAGTAAAATGTCAAGGTTTCATATTTATTGGATTTTTCCTGCAATTTTAGGAATTTTAAACGCTTGATTTTTCATCGATAATTATAAAGGACTTTTCACAAACGACCTCGGAATTTGACGAAACCTGTCCCATTGGGTCCAAAATATTTTTTTTTATGTCAGGAATAGGTGTCTTTATCTCGATTGAAGATCATACATAGTGGTTTTTAATGTGATTTCTCACGACAAAGTTGTGTACATTATTTTATTAATAAATCACTCCACCCATCCTCTCTTTTACTTGCGAAGTGTCCAGCTTTTATGATTCCTTGTGCTCCAAACCTTTCTGAAGTCCCCAATCCTTTTATTTACTTGCATTCCAAACCACTGCTTTTTCCTTGAGAACCAATCCATCTAAATAGTATAAAAGCTCGATCGAAACCCAATTTCGGTCAACCAATTTCCATGGTCAACTGTTCTTATATCTGCGCCTCCACATTAATAAAAAAGGCCAACATTTCAAGGGTTTTCACTACCATACCAG
Organism: Allium sativum; assembly: GCA_030737875.1. NCBI lineage: Eukaryota > Viridiplantae > Streptophyta > Magnoliopsida > Asparagales > Amaryllidaceae > Allium > Allium sativum. The sequence continues at coordinate 419,158,367 of CM060924.1, forward strand.
CTCGATCTGTTCGTCTTTGCCCAACCCCATCAACAACAAACTCCTTCATCATGTTGAGATCCATTATTTGAACGGTGATGATCAAGAAATAATCACCGTGGTGTCCAAAACGATGGCAAAAACACTCGGTGGTTTCAAGGCGGTTTCCAGAGATAGACGACACTAGAGAAGGAGCTATTTGGGGCGGCGTGGATGGGATGTCAGGATGTGCAATTTTGCTGAGCAACTAGAACGAGAAGATGACCTTTGAACAGAAGCAGGTGGAGGGAGGCGCGTAGTTCAGCGAGGGGCGATGCAATTTCGATGGCCAGAATCTTGGACGGTGGCGTGGGTATTCAGTCCAGCGCAGGGTTGGGTTTTGGCGTGAAGTTCTGAAGTGAAACAAGAATTCAAAGAGGAGTAAATCAGTTGGACAAAAATAGATCAGTAAAGGAACAGGAGACTTCAAGGTAGTGTAAGGGACAAAACGAGGATTGAAGATGGAAGCCAGAGCCTTGTCTTTGAACGGAGGGAAGATTAAAACTGTCATCCTGATTCTACCTAAATGTAATTAGCGTTACTCAATTTAATTAAGAGTTAAGTTATTAATTAAAACATTAATATTTAATACTTTATATGTAGCGTGTTGACCTTGGACACAACGAAGTCAACAGTAGGAAATAAAAGGGACAACCAGATTTCTGAAAAACAAAATTGTCGGTCCTCATATATTTACAACATATTCAATATGTTCATTAAATGGTTATTTACTCTAACTGGTGATTTGAAAATAAACTTTTAATTAAAACAGGCATGACCGGAGATAACCGTTCGAATGGTGAGGGAAACAAAATATTCGGTCAGCTAACTTTGACCAGTGGATCCGCTGGAAGCAACACAGAGTTTTAATGGTCGGCCATACTAGTTGAAATGTAATTAGCTTAATTCAAACTTAATTAGGGTTATTCGTTTTTAATTTAATCGTATTAATTAAATCATTTATGTTGGTGCAATAAAGAGGTGTTAATAGCACTATGTGGGTTTTAGTTGTAGAACAAGGAATAGCCGGTTGGACGGCCTATTTTCCTAACGAAGTAAATGAACATTCTTACTTAAATTAATGAATAAATTAAAGGAGATGATTGTTTTTAGTAATCATATAGTTATTATATTCTGTGCCGGGGCTAAACAGAGGAGAAGAAAGTAATTTCAAATGTCAGCCTGCATATAATTGAACAGAAGTAATTAGTCAGCTCACCAATTCATATTGAAAATAATTAAAGAAATATTAAGCTAGGATTATAATTAATTTAATCATATTATAAATTATTAATTAAGGAAAATTAGTTATTTTATTTATATCTTATGTCCGTGTTAGCAGAATCGATCCAAACCAATTGCATTGGAGTCATATTAACAGACTCTTTATTCTGGAACTGTTTTAAACAAGACTAGATTCAGCAGGAAATTTAGTTAAATTAGACGATCATTTAATTTAACTAAATCGAACCATTTCAACATCAAATAAAAGCAAGGTGAGCTAAAATCACTTAATTTTTTTCCAATTTATATTTTATTTAAATTGGGTTTTTATTTTGTGTGCTCTATTTGCTAATGGTTGACTGTTTGCTAGTTATATATTTATCGGTTGATTTAACCGATGAAATTAAAACGTTGTTTACTTTCAATGAAATACCAAATCGTTATTTTAACAATTGGATCCAATAAAGGTAACATACCTTGTTGTTCACGTTTATAAAATAAACGTGTTTAAATTGTTTGAATTGCTTGTGAAATGGTTGATGTTAAACGTTCGTTATTTATTGTTATCAGTTAAACGAAATTGAATGATCTGATTTGTGATAACCAATTTTTATACAGGGAAGAGCGGGTTGGAGGGATCCAACCGGATTCCTTAAATATATTAGACCTTAATTATTTTCATATTATCGATATATGAACTGTCATGATTGGGGAATTGATTTGATTCTTGATATTTGACTGGAAATTGAACCTGTGTTTGGTTTTAACCAATGGGCAAGATTGGTTGAGTAATCAACAGTAAATGGCCTAAAAGCAAATTGTTTTGTTTTATATTGATTTACCGTTAGGTGGATCAATAGTATTGAAGTTATAAAATTTATTTTAAAACTGGATGAAGATTTTGAAATATATATTTGAATAAAAGTTATTTATATTTATAATTAATTATAAGGTGATTTTATAAAGTTAATTCTAATGCTAATCAAATTGATAAGAATAGAAATTAATCTAACAAGTTAATTTGGACAATTGTTTTGTTAAGAAATATTTGAATGGAATTTATTTAAATTAATTATATTATTAATTAATTTAAAGTGGGAACTAATTGGAATCGGTTAATAAAATGACTGTGTTTTGAGTGACTAAATCGACCGTTTAATTGGGATTGATTACTAAATTAGTGTGTCTTGAATAGTATTGTTTAAAGAATATTTGTTTTAATTTAAATAAGGTTTTAAAAAGGATTTACTAATTATTAAATGAAGAAATTAACCACTGAAGTAGGTTAATGATCGAAGTAAATTATTATTCTAATTAATAATAATTTAGGGGAATTACTTTTTAATTGAAATTCATTTTTTTAGTAGTCTAATGTGTAATGAAATCCAATCGAATGGTGAAAGGAGTTTATGAACAGATTTTATTTTAAACATGAGTTTTAAAACAAAGTTATAAAAAGGAATTTTTAAGCGAATATGATAGCTTAAAGAAAATGTTACTTGATTACTTGGATTAAGTGAAAGGAGATTAAGATAAGAGTGTTTATAATAAACCAGGTTTATGTAAATGGGGTTTAAGATGTTAAAGCGTTAATTTTAAATTAACGTTACTAGGAAAACGAGATTAAGTAAAAGGGGGGAAATTGAAATAAGATTTCCAAAGCGGGAATGGTTGAATAGATTTGAAAGGAGATTGGCAAAATTGGATTCGGGTAAAGAAGTGGGTCATAGGGTTGTATAACCAAATCCGAACTATAAAGGAATTTGTTTTAAAGAGGCACGGTTAAAAGGGTGTTGTTTATAAGAATTACTTAATTATGGAATTAAGAGAGAAGGGGTATATTCGAGAAAGAGATTTTTAAAAAGGTAAGAAGGTTTATGAAACTGTATTTTGAATAAAATAATTAAACAGAATTTGTTTTGAGACTGAAATATAATATTGGTGTTTTTGGATTACAACTTAAATTTATCTGAGGATAAGAACGTTGTTGATCAAGGTTTGAGAGGTAATTAAAATACCCCAACTTGAACAACATCAGGATTATCTGAAGATGATATTAGTTGGTAATGGTAAAAGGAGTGAGTATTAATTTATTATTTCCATTACAGAAATAATAATGCACCGTGTAATGAAGATTTGGAAAATATGTATAATAAGGATTCCAAAGTGGAAAAGGGAAATAAAGGGGTTGCGTGGATTATAACGATATTTTCGAGTTATAAAAGGAAACGTAAGTTGAGTTTTACCTTATAAGAATAAGCATGGATTTTGTATTCTAGTAATAAATAAAAGAAATTTTGTAACGTTGTTTTACGAGCAATAAGTTGAACTAATTTCCAAATATTAGATAATAACATGGCTAATGTTTTGAAAGTGGAAATAGAAAACTGGATGTATAAAAATGAATTTGTTTAACGAAAAATCTTATGTTAAATAAGAAGAGAAAAGTTAAATTTATAATATCAAAATATTTAAGGGTTTTAAATTTACATTTGTTTTAATTAAAAGGCCAATTGATGTTGAATACTAAACCAGTGAACCCACTGGGTCATCATGATTGAATCACTATTTATTTTGATAGTTAAATCACCGACTATCAAATCTGTCCAATACGATTGTTGGTACGGAAAGACCGGGATCGAATTTATATTCGAAAACCATTCCGACCAACAAATACGTGAAGGTATTAAAAGATGATCAAGATGGAGCGTCAAAGACCGTAGATCTTCAAAAATGGAAGAACTGCTAATAATCTTCGGTCTGCAGCCAAAGATGTACTGTGGTTCTGTTGTAGTTGGAATCTACGGATTGCAAGGACTTCTCACTCTTGATCCATGTAGTGATTCCTATATTGGACGCAATAGGAGAGTACTTTCGGTTCATCCTGTTCCTGGATGACTTGTATGGACGGATGTCTGATAGAATATTTCCAAAAAGGATCGCGTACGTTGATTTCTTCAAATGTACCATAGTTGGTGGCGGAGAAAGGCCTTTCTCTTAGCTTATCAACTAGAGTATTTTTGTGGATGTCAATTAGTGATGTCTGATGGATCTGACGATGTGACATTCAAAGTGAATGTGACCAGATGTTTCAAAAAGGAAATTCTAACCTCAAGCCTCATCAACTGGAAATGACAAAAATCGGGCAGGCGGCATGGCTATGTTGGTCGCTCCCATTAGGGCGTATAATCACCTATCTAGAAAAATTCCTTTTGCTTCTTTAACCTATATTCGATGCTATCCATTTTCGGGAAATGGTGGTTTGAGCCTAACCGTTGGTGATATACATTCGATACACTCAAGCGAAATGAGTGGTCGGTCATGTGTGGGTCGGGTTGCAAGACGTTCTTGTTGAACCCAGTGTATTCCCCTCTAGAGATACACTATCGACAGGTGGTTCCATACCTTGTCATAGTCGGAATCCAATCTCCAATAAGCGCTCGCGATTTTGAATGTATACTATATATGTGGAGTGTGAGATGCAAGCGTTCCTCTAGATTGATATCTACTTGTATTTAGACAATATTATAATATAAGAAAAGATATTGATTACAAAAATGTTTTGGGTTATCGTAAGGTAAAAACAGTCCGTATTTATGTGTGGATTTGGTCTTATGATTATCCTTTTCTTTCGAAAAGGTTTTGAACTTAAAAATCAAGACGTGTGATACCCTTAAGCTTAGTGTGTTTTTCTCACTTTGGTTCACCAGACTGACCCTGTGTTTTGTAAATGCTCGGGTTAGACCGGGGCGTACAGCTCTAGTTTATCGGATGCTGCAAAGTCCAGATACGAGCTGGAAGAGTTCAGGCGTATGATATTACATGGCTACTATTCCGATGTGTGTTGTATATGAGGACAGGTTATTATAACTATCTAGATGTGTGTTGTACTCTGATATTGTAAGTAATTTTAAAAGCTCTCAGTAAAGATTTATTTCTGTATTATATTTTGTTCTACTGCGATGTGAGACTCTGTGTTGTGTTGGTTCCTCTTCTTCTTCTATTCTAATATTTCTTTCTTTCTTATCCCACCCTCTAATTTCTTTCTAATAACTATCCAGTGTTTTCGGTGTTTGGAAGATCGGCATGGATATGGAATTGTATTTATGTCAATTTTCGAGGCCGAAAATTCTTGGGTCGTTACAGTGGTGGCAGAGCTATTGGTTTAGTAATTACCTTGGCTCTGTGGTGTAACTCGATAGAGATTGGCTTTGTAATACCCTAAATCGGGATTGAGTGTATATATATGAGAGCGTATTTGTAAATTTATATAAAAATGTTTTGTATTGTGTTGTTTGGTCGGTTCAAGTGTTGAGAAGCATTGGACCATCAATGGATACAGTATGGTTTTGTAAAGAGGGTAAATGAAATAATTTTACCCAAATTATATTTTTGTATAAAAAGGAAATGATTTTATCAAATTATTGAGATACTAGTATGTTTGATTGATTTGAATGGAATTCAAATTGAATTGAAAATTTGAATTGAAAATTTCACCTGGTTAAGTGAAAATTAAATTAATAATGATATCGAAATAAATAAATTTCAAATTTGAATAAATAATAGTCAAATAGAAATTAGTCAGATATAAGTCGACCGATGTTAAAATATGTGAAACCAAATAAAATATTAATATTGAAATGTAAATTCAATTGGTTTGGTTGATTTGATTGTATATTGGTTGTTGATGGTGTATTGTTTATTATTGGATGATAGTTTGTTTGGATGGGAATAGTCGACAACTTAATGGGGCTAAATGAATTATAAACGAAAGAATGAATTTTAGTATAATTAAACTGGATTGGAGCTGCATATGAATTGGAATTTATGACTTAACCCTGTATTTGATAATGAATTGATGCTATATGTTTGACTTCGGAATTGGTGTAGTTATACTAGTTGAGTAGTGAAATAATACTAAAGAATTTCACATATTTATCACCTATATGTGAATGGAGTTAAGTATAGGTGCCGATGGCTAGGCAGATTGATGTGGGTTGAATAAATCGCATATACATTGAGCAATTACGCCCAATTGTGCTCGTAAAGGTACGCCTACGCAAAAATATAAAATTTTGGGTTTTGATTTTTGTTTTCAGACCACGTTGGTCGATGTGTATATGTTATTTGTTCCTGCGATATCGTAGATGTCACTCCGTACAGGGGAGACTCTGCCGAATTTTTCCGGGAATTTAATGTGTTAGAAATTTTTCGATATTTTTAAAAATCTGTATTGAATATAATAAATTGGTTTTTGATTTAAAGTAAATTGAACTTGGAAATTAACGGGATTTTTGGCATTTTTCTTACCTTGGCAATTTCGGGGACGAAATTATTTTAAGGGGGGAAGAATGTAACGACCTGTATTTTTTACATTCAAATATTTAACTTAATTTATTATTTTAAATATTATAATTGGAATATTAATGGATTTTAAATTTTTAGTTCGTTATAAAAACGAAATTTAAATGTTATATATTTATATAATTATAAATCGAGCTCGAAATGGCGCGGCAGTTCGTAGTATGGAGTTTTGAACTTCAATTGAATATACATAATCCGTTTTAAGTCGGATTTCTGTAAAACAAGAAACGTTGGAATCGTGTTGATTATAATTTTCATATGAAAGAGAAAAATCCATATTTCATTATATAGATTGTTAGTTATAGCCAAGTCAAAATTTGAAATAGTCGCTATGGAAATCGTTATTTAAAAAAAGGCGTTTAAAATAGCGATTTTGCAAACAGACTCTGTTTCCGATGAAATTACTTTCATTGGAACCGTATCATTAAACTATTGTAAGAAAATCAAACTGCGTGGCAAACCGATGTCGTATGTGACCACGGTAGCCGTAAGCACTTGTTCAATTTCTATAGCGCGTAATTAATGTAATAAAGAGATATTTGAGTGTAGCTTGAGTAGAGGATTGATTAAGCCACAGAACCAATTCCGTTGAGTTCATAGCGTCGATTATAGTCAGGATAGGTATATAGTTTGTTATTTTTGAAGACCGGATAATTTGATGTCCAAAATGGCATTGCGATGCATATAAAAATAGCGTACCGGGAAACACTCTGTAACAACCCGTAAAATGCGAGCCAGTTTGAAATTTTTTATTTTGGCAATTTTAGCGAATTCTGATTATTTAATATGAATTATTTTAAATAATATCGTCGAAAAATTTATTTTGAATATAATTCGAACGTATATATTATACGCGTCGTCGTTAGAATATAAATATTTATATATAATTATAAATAGAATTGAAAATGGCGCGGTAGTTCGATAATTCGATTTCAAACTTCAATTGAATGTACCGGGTGCAAAACAATCCGGATTTTAGTGAAACCAAAAATAATGGAATCTAATAGTGAATATCTTTCCAACGAATCCGAGAAATCAAGATTTCATATCGGGAATCAAAAGATATGTCCAGTTGAAAATTCTGAATAGTCGTTATGGAATTCAGGCCCTTAAAAATGGACATTTTGCAAATGACCTCGGATTTCGACGAAACCACTTTTGTTGGGTCCGCAGTGTAAAGTTATTGCTAGATTTCAAATTTCATAATTTTTCGAATCAATATGTGAGCGTGGTAAAGGAAAACGTGTTTTGACCATTTCAGTTGATTTTAATCGACTGGAAATTGGCCATTTTTCAAACGGTCTCAGAATTCGACGAAACTAGTTTTGTTAGGACCGTATCGTCGATACGAAGCTAGAAAATATTTTTCTGGAATTTTTCTAGTTAGTATGTGACCCCGGTAATTTGAAATGTACGTTTAAAATTCAATATAGTGATTTAAATGAAAATTCAAAAGGAAACTGATTGTAACGATCAAATCAGCTAACGATACATATCCCATTGTGTTCGGAATGGGGGTAAAACGCTATGGACGACAGGCGGTGGGCCTCGTTTCGAGGTCGGATATGAAAGTCAACCCTAGTACAAATTTAAATAATTTAAAAAATAAAATAATAAAAAAATAAACTTTTCCCCCTTTTCTTCTTCAACTGCCCCCCCCCCCCCGATTCAGTTATTCACAAACGAAAAAAAAAAAAAAAAAACCCTAACCCTAAAAGTATCGCGCCGCCCCCGACGTTCGAGCCGCCGCCTGAACCCATCGCCGACGAACCCTCGACGCCGCCTCCTTCCAGTGTCGAAGCCGCCTTCACCTCGAGACTTCTCGAGACACCCAGTCGCGACGCAATCGAAGAAGACCCCGCCTCCACCATCGAACTCCAGACATCGCCACGCCACGAGCCACCGCCGACTTCCTCCTCCTCCCATTCGAAGCTCGGTGAGTTTTTTTTTTAGTTAGTTAATTTATTTTTATTTTTATTTCTGGGTTATAAAACTGTATTTTTAATAAATTATAAAACTGATTTTTGTTTTAAGTTTTTAAAACAGAAATTTTTTTAAAAGAAATAAAAACTGTATTTTTAATAAATTTAAAAACTGATTTCTTTTAGTTTTAAAAACAGAAATTTTTTTAAAAGGATTTTAAAACAGAAAGTTTTAAAAGAAGCATAAACAGAAATTTTTAAAAGGGTTTTTAAACAGAGTTTTAAAAGAAGTTAAAACAGAATTTTTAAAAAGAGATTCAAAAACTGTTTTTAAAAGAAATCAAAAACTGCATTTGAAATAAAAGTAAAACTGCATTTTTAAGAAATAAAAACTGCATTTTTGATAGGAAAAAAAACTGCATTTATTTAAAAGAAAAAAACTGCATTTTTATAAAGGAGTTTTAAAAACTGTTTTGAAAAATAATTTAAAAACTGTTTTGAAAAGAAAATAAAAACTGGTTTGAAAAGGAAAAGGAAATGATTTTTATTTTTAACTTTGAAATAAGAAGAGGGTTTGATCTTTTAATAGAAAAAATTTTGAACTTGAAAATAAAGATCATATTTTTAAAAACAGAAAAGATGGAATTTTTGTTAAGTAGAAATAGTAAAGTATGATTCTTATATTTTTAAAGCAATAAAAATATAATTGTTGCATCATAAGAATAATAAAAATATATTAAATAACATAGTAAAATTCGATTTTTACCTATGTAGGGGATACAGTCAACGAAAGCAACAAGAAGGCGAAATTTCTATTAAGGAAGAATCGTGTGAGTGGATAGCTATTGGTGAGGATTTCTCACTCTTCAATTTCTTTTTATAATTTTATATATGTGTTGAAAGTGAAAGTGATTTGCTATATATAAATATCTATATATATATATATATATACGCCCCTCGTCCACAAACCATGGACGATATTTATTGGTTGAAATTGTTGTGAAAATTGATTGATAGCGAAGTGAAATAACATATATATGAAAAGTGAAATTTATATATATAAAAGGAAGTGAAAATATCGAATATATGAAAAGTGAAATTTATATATATAGCAAAGTGAAAATATCGAATATATGAAAAGTGAAATTTATATATATAGCAAAGTGAAAATATCGAATATATGAAAAGTGAAATTTATATATATAGCAAAGTGAAAATATCGAATATATGAAAAGTGAAATTTATATATATATAGCAAAGTGAAAATATCGAATATATGAAAAGTGAAATTTATATATATAGCAAAGTGAAAATATCGAATATATGAAAAGTGAAATTTATATATATAGCAAAGTGAAAATATCGAATATATGAAAAGTGAAATTTATATATATAGCAAAGTGAAAATATCGAATATATGAAAAGTGAAATTTATATATATAGCAAAGTGAAAATATCGAATATATGAAAAGTGAAATTTATATATATAGCAAAGTGAAAATATCGAATATATGAAAAGTGAAATTTATATATATAGCGAAGTGAAAATATCGAATAAATTGAAAGTGAAAATATCGGATATATTGAAAGTGAAAATATTCGAATTGAAAACATGTATATGAAATATTCGAATTGAAAACGATATATATATATATATGAAATGAAAACGATGTATATGAAATATTCGAATTGAAAACGATATATATATATATATATATATATGAAATGAAAACGATGTATATGAAATATTCGAATTGAACTGAATAGAAAACGAATTCGAATTGAATTGAATAGAAAACGAATTCGAATTGAATTGAATATAAAACGAATTCGAATTGAATTGAATTGAAAACGAATTCAAATTGAATTGAAATTTGAATTGAATAGAAATGAATTTTAAAACGAATCTATAAAGAAGAATTCAATTGTGATTTGAATTGAAAAGGAAGTTGAAAATGTTTTTGAAACGAATTCAAAACTATTTATATAATTCGTTTTAAATAGAAATCGACGAAATATATATTATATATATTATATATATAATAAATGGCCTGAATAGAACGCGCCGCGCTGCGGCAGTTCGCGAATTTCGACCATTGACTTCGAACGGACATTACGGGAGATCCGACCGTCGGATTCTCCTGAAATCAGAACCGTTGGGTTCGTATCGAAAAGAGCTTTCTAAGGAATATTAGAAATTTGAAATCTAACGGTTGGATTTGGAGATACGTCCAAATCAAATTCGAAAAAGGTCGCTGTAAGTGCAGTTCGATGGCCATTGTTGGAAATCGACTGTACGGGCCTTGATAAAATTATTAAAAATAGTAATAATTTGTGTAAAATCATAAGAAATGATTTGGGAAGAATTGGGATGAAAAAACTCCATATTTGAAAAGATAAAAATAGATTTTTATCGAAATGAACTAGTTATTAACTAGAAAAATAATCCAATGGTTAAAAATAAATAAATTGGATTAGATTTGAATTGAAATTATCAATGGATATTTTCGATATTGGATTCCGTGATTACAGATATTGTGATGGGAATTTGGAAGATATCGATATCGTTATTCCCGATATGATATCTGTTGGTTTCAGGATTTGATGTTAAATATAAGTCAATACTCTCTCTATTTAAAACCTTATATTTAATGTCAAATTTGATTGATGGATGGTTTGGATTGTGCTCGACCAGTTTATGAGCAGAATATGCTTTTACATTTAGCATTGGGTTGGGTTGAAAATATCTGTGTGCTAACGCCTTGTGAAACACTTCACGATTTGACGATAAGGTGTTTAGCGATGTTGTGTTCATTTCAAATTTAACGAATGATTGTGAAATGATATTTTCCTTAAGTGAAAAGAAATGTATTCCCGATTTTGGACAGGGAATGTTTTATAAAAATGTTTTATAAAACAGAAAGGATTTCGAGGCCCAAAATCCGATGATTTCTAAAGTGATTTAGAAATGTATTATATGTTACATTGTGATTATTATGTTGTGAAATGATTTTCCCTACTTCGGGATATGAAATGATTTGGTATGTGGCTAAAGATTCGGGTAACCCTGAGACTAAAAGTATGGGTGAGAGGGCGGTGTATGCTCTCCTGAGTGGGAGGTGCATCGTCGGTGTAGCCTACTCCTATGTGGGGTAGGTGCACATATATATATCGAGTTGCGAGGTGCGTACCCTTTGCCTTGTCGATGGGGAGCACGATATTTGGTTGCATACTTGTTTGTATGCATTGTTATGTTTTGGAATTCACATTTCCAAATGATTTGATTTGAGATCCCGAAGTGAAATCTACTTTGATATAGAAAGTTAGATATGTATTTCAAATGATTTGAAATAAGAAATCGGGAATAAAATCCAAAGGAATAATTTCTGTAAATTGAATTGGATTTGGAAAATCTAAGTGTTGTGATTAATCTAAGTGGGTAGATTGGGATATTGCATGTTGTGTGATGCATAGTAGATCCATATATCTATATTGATTGTTGCTTATACACTGGCTTTCATGGGGGTAAACCCGTTCCGCGAAAGTGGCGTGGTCCCGTGATTTGCCTTATTTTTAAACAAGTTTAACAACTGTTTTTGAGTTCTCACACCAGTCCCATGACTGACCTGTAGTTTGCTTTTCCCTTGCGAACTCGGGTGCCCCTATTTTCCACACGGGCAGTCGAGTAGTTTTATTTTGCAGATGTTTTGAGCAGGATTCTGGATTGAAGCTTTAAGCTGTGTCCAGGCATTTACAGTCTTCCGCTGTGTAGTTTATATTTCCGCTGTGCATTGTATTACATTTATGTAAATTTATCTTCCGCTGTGTATTATTATCGATATACTCTGATATTCTGTACTCTGATGTAACATTATTATGATGTTTATTGAAGTCTTCTGTTATTTGTTCTGATGTGTTGTATACCCAAAGTTAGCGTATGCGGGATTCGTACGGTCTTGGTCGGTTTAGCGATCGATTAGGTCCGGGCGAAATCCGTGTCGTTACAACGTGGTATCAGAGCTTTGGTTAAACTCAAATCTTTGGGGTACAACTCATTAGAACTGAATAAAAGACTCATCAGAGGTAGGATTAGTAATGTCCTATAAAAGAATCCTCATTAGAGATAGAATCAGTAGCATTCTAGGATGAGTGACTCGTTAGAGATGGGGTTAGAAATGCCCTAGAATGAGTCGAGAGTTATTTGTTTATAAATAACGTATCTGTGATTATATATATAATCTGATTTTAGAAAATATGATTTTAAATATATAAAATTATATATTTGAAAATATAATCAATTAATTGATTGATGTTTGTGTTGTTTGTTTAATTGTTTGATAATTTTGAATCATAATGCCTAAGGGTATCAAATATTGAACGGTATTGAAAATTGGTCGCATTTGCTTGCATATACATATATATCATTGAACAGGTCATAGCAAGGAGGCTAGAGCCAGAGAATAAAATTTGTTTGCCCGACAAATAGGTACATGTTTACTACATAATTTCCTGTTTTGTTTGGGTGATGATGATTTTGTGAGCCTATTGGCTAGCCGCTTGGCTTTTTCTTTTTCTTTTTGAGATCTGAAGGACCGGGAACGCTATTTGCGATTTCCCGATGCTCCCGGTGCAGGGGAGGTTATGGCGAAATTTTTCAAAAATTTAGGGTGTTAGCCAAATTTTTGAAATTTTGAAAATTCTCAGAAACTAAAGAGTTGGAGAATGGAAGCCAGATCGAACGTAGAGTTGAATAATCAAACCACTTTCGACTTTGTTCCTTTTCGGGGACGAAAAGTTTTAAGTGGGGGAGATTGTAACAACCCGTAAAATGCGAGCCAGTTTGAAATTTTTTATTTTGGCAATTTTAGCGAATTCTGATTATTTAATATGAAATATTTTAAATAATATCGTCGAAAAATTTATTTTGAATATAATTCGAACGTATATATTATACGCGTCGTCGTTAGAATATAAATATTTATATATAATTATAAATAGAATTGAAAATGGCGCGGTAGTTCGATAATTCGATTTCAAACTTCAATTGAATGTACCGGGTGCAAAACAATCCGGATTTTAGTGAAACCAAAAATAATGGAATCTAATAGTGAATATCTTTCCAACGAATCCGAGAAATCAAGATTTCATATCGGGAATCAAAAGATATGTCAAGTTGAAAATTCTGAATAGTCGCTATGGAATTCAGGCCCTTAAAAATGGACATTTTGCAAATGACCTCGGATTTCGACGAAACCACTTTTGTTGGGTCCGCAGTGTAAAGTTATTGCTAGATTTCAAATTTCATAATTTTTCGAATCAATATGTGAGCGTGGTAAAGGAAAACGTGTTTTGACCATTTCAGTTGATTTTAATCGACTGGAAATTGGCCATTTTTCAAACGGTCTCAGAATTCGACGAAACTAGTTTTGTTAGGACCGTATCGTCGATACGAAGCTAGAAAATATTTTTCTGGAATTTTTCTAGTTAGTATGTGACCCCGGTAATTTGAAATGTACGTTTAAAATTCAATATAGTGATTTAAATGAAAATTCAAAAGGAAACTGATTGTAACGATCAAATCAGCTAACGATACATATCCCATTGTGTTCGGAATGGGGGTAAAACGCTATGGACGACAGGCGGTGGGCCTCGTTTCGAGGTCGGATATGAAAGTCAACCCTAGTACAAATTTAAATAATTTAAATAATAAAATAAAATAATAAAAAAATAAACTTTTCCCCCTTTTCTTCTTCAACTGCCCCCCCCCCCCCCCCCGATTCAGTTATTCACAAACGAAATAAAAAAAAAAAAAAAAACCCTAACCCTAAAAGTATCGCGCCGCCCCCGACGTTCGAGCCGCCGCCTGAACCCATCGCCGACGAACCCTCGACGCCGCCTCCTTCCAGTGTCGAAGCCGCCTTCACCTCGAGACTTCTCGAGACACCCAGTCGCGACACAATCGAAGAAGACCCCGCCTCCACCATCGAACTCCAGACATCGCCACGCCACGAGCCACCGCCGACTTCCTCCTCCTCCCATTCGAAGCTCGGTGAGTTTTTTTTTTAGTTAGTTAATTTATTTTTATTTTTATTTCTGGGTTATAAAACTGTATTTTTAATAAATTATAAAACTGATTTTTGTTTTAAGTTTTTAAAACAGAAATTTTTTTAAAAGAAATAAAAACTGTATTTTTAATAAATTTAAAAACTGATTTCTTTTAGTTTTAAAAACAGAAATTTTTTTAAAAGGATTTTAAAACAGAAAGTTTTAAAAGAAGCATAAACAGAAATTCTTAAAAGGGTTTTTAAACAGAGTTTTAAAAGAAGTTAAAACAGAATTTTTAAAAAGAGATTCAAAAACTGTTTTTAAAAGAAATCAAAAACTGCATTTGAAATAAAAGTAAAACTGCATTTTTAAGAAATAAAAACTGCATTTTTGATAGGAAAAAAAACTGCATTTATTTAAAAGAAAAAAACTGCATTTTTATAAAGGAGTTTTAAAAACTGTTTTGAAAAATAATTTAAAAACTGTTTTGAAAAGAAAATAAAAACTGGTTTGAAAAGGAAAAGGAAATGATTTTTATTTTTAACTTTGAAATAAGAAGAGGGTTTGATCTTTTAATAGAAAAAATTTTGAACTTGAAAATAAAGATCATATTTTTAAAAACAGAAAAGATGGAATTTTTGTTAAGTAGAAATAGTAAAGTATGATTCTTATATTTTTAAAGCAATAAAAATATAATTGTTGCATCATAAGAATAATAAAAATATATTAAATAACATAGTAAAATTCGATTTTTACCTATGTAGGGGATACAGTCAACGAAAGCAACAAGAAGGACAAGAAGGCGAAATTTCTATTAAGGAAGAATCGTGTGAGTGGATAGCTATTGGTGAGGATTTCTCACTCTTCAATTTCTTTTTATAATTTTATATATGTGTTGAAAGTGAAAGTGATTTGCTATATATAAATATCTATATATATATATATATACGCCCCTCGTCCACAAACCATGGACGATATTTATTGGTTGAAATTGTTGTGAAAATTGATTGATAGCGAAGTGAAATAACATATATATGAAAAGTGAAATTTATATATATAAAAGGAAGTGAAAATATCGAATATATGAAAAGTGAAATTTATATATATAGCAAAGTGAAAATATCGAATATATGAAAAGTGAAATTTATATATATAGCAAAGTGAAAATATCGAATATATGAAAAGTGAAATTTATATATATAGCAAAGTGAAAATATCGAATATATGAAAAGTGAAATTTATATATATAGCAAAGTGAAAATATCGAATATATGAAAAGTGAAATTTATATATATAGCAAAGTGAAAATATCGAATATATGAAAAGTGAAATTTATATATATAGCAAAGTGAAAATATCGAATATATGAAAAGTGAAATTTATATATATAGCAAAGTGAAAATATCGAATATATGAAAAGTGAAATTTATATATATAGCAAAGTGAAAATATCGAATATATGAAAAGTGAAATTTATATATATAGCGAAGTGAAAATATCGAATAAATTGAAAGTGAAAATATCGGATATATTGAAAGTGAAAATATTCGAATTGAAAACATGTATATGAAATATTCGAATTGAAAACGATATATATATATATATGAAATGAAAACGATGTATATGAAATATTCGAATTGAAAACGATATATATATATATACATATATATATGAAATGAAAACGATGTATATGAAATATTCGAATTGAACTGAATAGAAAACGAATTCGAATTGAATTGAATAGAAAACGAATTCGAATTGAATTGAATATAAAACGAATTCGAATTGAATTGAATTGAAAACGAATTCAAATTGAATTGAAATTTGAATTGAATAGAAATGAATTTTAAAACGAATCTATAAAGAAGAATTCAATTGTGATTTGAATTGAAAAGGAAGTTGAAAATGTTTTTGAAACGAATTCAAAACTATTTATATAATTCGTTTTAAATAGAAATCGACGAAATATATATTATATATATTATATATATAATAAATGGCCTGAATAGAACGCGCCGCGCTGCGGCAGTTCGCGAATTTCGACCATTGACTTCGAACGGACATTACGGGAGATCCGACCGTCGGATTCTCCTGAAATCAGAACCGTTGGGTTCGTATCGAAAAGAGCTTTCTAAGGAATATTAGAAATTTGAAATCTAACGGTTGGATTTGGAGATACGTCCAAATCAAATTCGAAAAAGGTCGCTGTAAGTGCAGTTCGATGGCCATTGTTGGAAATCGACTGTACGGGCCTTGATAAAATTATTAAAAATAGTAATAATTTGTGTAAAATCCTAAGAAATGATTTGGGAAGAATTGGGATGAAAAAACTCCATATTTGAAAAGATAAAAATAGATTTTTATCGAAATGAACTAGTTATTAACTAGAAAAATAATCCAATGGTTAAAAATAAATAAATTGGATTAGATTTGAATTGAAATTATCAATGGATATTTTCGATATTGGATTCCGTGATTACAGATATTGTGATGGGAATTTGGAAGATATCGATATCGTTATTCCCGATATGATATCTGTTGGTTTCAGGATTTGATGTTAAATATAAGTCAATACTCTCTCTATTTAAAACCTTATATTTAATGTCAAATTTGATTGATGGATGGTTTGGATTGTGCTCGACCAGTTTATGAGCAGAATATGCTTTTACATTTAGCATTGGGTTGGGTTGAAAATATCTGTGTGCTAACGCCTTGTGAAACACTTCACGATTTGACGATAAGGTGTTTAGCGATGTTGTGTTCATTTCAAATTTAACGAATGATTGTGAAATGATATTTTCCTTAAGTGAAAAGAAATGTATTCCCGATTTTGGACAGGGAATGTTTTATAAAAATGTTTTATAAAACAGAAAGGATTTCGAGGCCCAAAACCCGATGATTTCTAAAGTGATTTAGAAATGTATTATATGTTACATTGTGATTATTATGTTGTGAAATGATTTTCCCTACTTCGGGATATGAAATGATTTGGTATGTGGCTAAAGATTCGGGTAACCCTGAGACTAAAAGTATGGGTGAGAGGGCGGTGTATGCTCTCCTGAGTGGGAGGTGCATCGTCGGTGTAGCCTACTCCTATGTGGGGTAGGTGCACATATATATATCGAGTTGCGAGGTGCGTACCCTTTGCCTTGTCGATGGGGAGCACGATATTTGGTTGCATACTTGTTTGTATGCATTGTTATGTTTTGGAATTCACATTTCCAAATGATTTGATTTGAGATCCCGAAGTGAAATCTACTTTGATATAGAAAGTTAGGTATGTATTTCAAATGATTTGAAATAAGAAATCGGGAATAAAATCCAAAGGAATAATTTCTGTAAATTGAATTGGATTTGGAAAATCTAAGTGTTGTGATTAATCTAAGTGGGTAGATTGGGATATTGCATGTTGTGTGATGCATAGTAGATCCATATATCTATATTGATTGTTGCTTATACACTGGCTTTCATGGGGGTAAACCCGTTCCGCGAAAGTGGCGTGGTCCCGTGATTTGCCTTATTTTTAAACAAGTTTAACAACTGTTTTTGAGTTCTCACACCAGTCCCATGACTGACCTGTAGTTTGCTTTTCCCTTGCGAACTCGGGTGCCCCTATTTTCCACACGGGCAGTCGAGTAGTTTTATTTTGCAGATGTTTTGAGCAGGATTCTGGATTGAAGCTTTAAGCTGTGTCCAGGCATTTACAGTCTTCCGCTGTGTAGTTTATATTTCCGCTGTGCATTGTATTACATTTATGTAAATTTATCTTCCGCTGTGTATTATTATCGATATACTCTGATATTCTGTACTCTGATGTAACATTATTATGATGTTTATTGAAGTCTTCTGTTATTTGTTCTGATGTGTTGTATACCCAAAGTTAGCGTATGCGGGATTCGTACGGTCTTGGTCGGTTTAGCGATCGATTAGGTCCGGGCGAAATCCGTGTCGTTACACACTCTCAGACTGCGACGAAACTGGTGCCGTTGGATTCGTATTAATTTATTATTATAGGATTTAAATTTCCGTGTCCATCGGACTTAGATAAACGCCTTAATCAATTATATTATTTTGTTCAATTCAGAGAGTGGTAACTTTAAACGAATAAACGACCGGGCAAATGAACTCCGATTTGAACGAAACAAGTTTCATTGGATCCGTAAGGAAGAGGTCTGGTAAAATGTCAAGGTTTCATATTTATTGGGATTTTCCTATAATTTTAGGAATTTTAATGGCTTGATTTTTCATCGATAATTATAAAGGACTTTTCACAAACGACCTCGGAATTTGATGAAACCTGTCCCATTCGGTCCAGAATATTTTTTTTTATGTCAGGAATAGGTGTCTTTATCTCGATTGAAGATCATACATAGTGTTTTTAATGTGATTTTTTGTACATTATTTTATTAATAAATCACCCCACGCATCCTCTCTTTTACTTGCGAAATGTCTAGCTTTTATGATTCCTTGCGCTCCAAACCTTTCTGAATCCTTGCCTGGAATACTGTGGAGATGGTGATGTACTCAAGGATTGAATGACGAGGGATGCTGGAAACCCAAGTAATTCTGATTATTTTCGGTCATCATGAATTCGGTTAGCAAATTGAGAAGGAAGCTTATTTGGGAATGTTTTAGTTGATGTCACTTCGTAATGGAGTGTTATGTAATTTTGTCTGTTGATGATAATACTGGGTAGCGCTCTGTTACACCTCTTATATTGCACGTGAATTCTCCCCCTGAATGTCAGCCACTCATTTTGACTTTAATATTCTTTCTTAGTAGAAAGATAGAGAAAGAAAGATTAGTAAAATCGGAATGAGTGGTTGAAATTCAGGTGGAGAATTCACGTGCAATATAAGAGGTGTAATGGAATGTTGTCCCGTATATATGTATATATATAAAGAGAGAGAGAGAGAGAGAGTGTGTGTGTGTGAGAGAGAGAGAAAGAGAAGTGTTTAATGGCACCGCCAAAAAGTTATGCACCCGTTTGGCTCCTTAATTTCCATCATCCATTGCTCTTACTCACCCTCATCCTGCTAACTTAATTTAATATAAATGGATGGTGGAAATTAAGGGGTCAAAGGGGGGTTTAACTATTTGGGGTGCCACTGAACGCTTCTTATATATAAATAGGAGCACTTTGGGGCATCCCTGTTTTGTAGCACCCCTACCCGTTCATGAGCTACACCAATTCAAATCCAAAAAAAAAAATTGTAGATGTTCGATCCATATATATATTATCATCTAATATGTTTGATTTTTAAATTTAACGGTTCGAATAAATGTCTGAATGGTGAATAATTGAGCAAATATTTTGAAAATGTTATGAATGTCGGAATGATCTCGAATTTTCTATGGATGATAATAAATGTGTGGATCAAACATCTACAAATTTTTTTCCGATTTGGATTGTTGTAGCTCATGATCAGGTAAGGGTGATAAATGGGTGATACAAAACAAGGGTGCCTTGGAACGCTCCTCATATATATATATATATATATATATATATATATATATATATATATATATATATATATATATATATAATGACCTCAAACTTCTGTAGTACGAAAGCAAGGATAATCATAGGAATATAACATAATTACAACAATATCAGATCTCAGATAACATCATAACACATAAATTATTGCAGCGGAAATAGGAATGTCATCAATATCACAACATCAGAACATCAGAGTAGCACGGTTACAGGATACATTTAGCAAATAGAAAGTCTCAACAAATAGAAATAATTCTAAACTCCATCAAATACAACATAGATCAATGATGTCTAAATGTTTTTAACTAGAAATTAGAGATAAAAATGATCTTCATCTTCAGCCCACCAGCATGCTCCAGTCCAGAATATGTGCATAAATACCTAAACCTATCACTGGGCTGTCTGTGTGAGAAAGAGGGCACCCGAGTTCACAAAGTAAAACAAACTACGAGTCAGTCATGGGAATGGTATAAGAAATCTTTCCTAACTTTTCTAACAATATGGCTAATCACAGGACCACGCCGCTAACGCGTAACGGGTTTACTCCATTGGATTGCCAGTGCATAAGTTAAATAAATTTTTATTCAAAACAACGCAATGCTTTTTAGAAAAATGAAATCATTATAAGGCTCAAGTCCCATCACACAATACAATGCAAACCGGAGGATAGAGTTTTATCTTATAATGATCAAACATGCTCGATACGTAGAAAATAATATTTAATATTATTATTAGTGTCTAATCAGTTTTAAAATACTTCAAAGTAAATGTATCAATCTTAGACGGCATAGTACCCCATCTTACTATGTCGCCATATATAGGTTTACAATCAAAACCGTAATGTCATATTGGAAATTGGGTTTCCGTCATGAGTCTAGGCTAGGAACGATCTCCTTACCGATTCGAGACACTCTAGTAATGTCCCAGGATTTGGACGCTGGCGAACCCTTGGATCCTGTAGGGCCGTCCACACATATTGCAGTGGATTGGCAATTCCTGAACACACGCTTCCCGATCATATTGAACTTATAATTTGGTCACTATCGACCAATAAATATGATGTGCCTCGTAATCCATCAACCACAAAAGTAAAATGTCAGGGCTTGCAAATCCCTGATACCACTTCTAGCTAGAAAGAAACGTGTGCACTCCCTGTGCCCGTTTCTGACTCTTACCGAGGTGTGAGGCTCACGAGGTAACGCTATGTAAAAAGCTGTGTCGAAATGGGTTATGCTTTGATCATCAACCACAAGGCTCTTTTTTTCAATAAAATCCTCGATCAATTGCATCTTAGAATGCCACATGGACAATCCACGCCATGCGATCGATAACTACTAATATATAACCTCTGAGCTTGTGCGCCTCAGGGAAGGGGGTTAAGCAAGAGAATAAATTCTCCGCTACCAAACAGATATATATTAAATAGAAATCAATTCACATAGAATGAAATTTAACGTCAGACACACATCCATTTAAAAGTCCGTTCTGGGTCTGAACGAAACCAAAGACATTTTGTTCCTCGTCCCGTATGTTTAATACGGAAGAGAGGTTCTCGCATATCCGGACGATCAATAAGTACGTTCGGACAACTACCACTTTAACCCTTTCCTGGGAGCAAATCAGTCCAGGGCATCAGTAGTCATCCATTCGGTGTAAAGATTGTCGATCTTCAATCACCGTCTTTAAAATCTTCGATTTTTAATCATCGTAGTAATTATTCAGAATGGGTTAAACCCGGTCTTTCCGAATAACACACTTTATTTATAATAAAAAATTAAGTGCTATAAAACACATCATACGCCACATTCCAATTCAAAATATTCTTTTAGTAAAATATTTATATTATTAGGGAAAGGTTCTCATTAATTTTATCAAAGATAAATTCTTTTAAATTTATTCTTTAATCTTCTTTTAAATATTCATTAAAACTCCAATTTGGCTTCATTACATTATGATTATTAAAATTTAAGAAATTAATCTTGTCTTTAACTGGGTTAAAGAACCAATGTCATTTAAATCACAGTTCATGATAAACCCAAAATCATCTCCCATTAAATATGCAATTTTCATAGAAATCAAATCAATATATAATCGATATAAATTTCCGTATCACACTAATAATATAAATGGAATAATGACAAAGCCTTTTAAATTTCGTATATAGTAACGGTCTTCTTTTACGGAAGCTCATCTCGATTATTATTATTAAATTGAATTCCATTCAACTCCAATTTAATATATTAAATTGGAAAACTTTATTTTAGAAAATTTCCATTTAAATCTTAATAAAAGATTTATAACTTCTAAATTCTATTTTCACTTTTAATTGGGTTAAAGAACAAATGTCGTTTAAAGCACAGTTCACAATAAACCCAATTCACATTTCACTTTATTCCAATTTAATATAATTGGAAACTCTAATATTCTTAATTAAAAGATTTATTCTTTTCATACGGGTTTTAAGAACAGTGTTATTTAAGACACCATTCACGACAAACCAAAAAATCCAATTCATTTTATTTAATTCCAATTAAATATTAATTCATTGAAAAACTTCATTAAATATTAATTTAAAGATTTGTCCTAGTTAATAACTAGTTCATTTTGATAAAAATATATTTTAATCTTTTCAAATATAGAATTTTTCATCCGAAATCTTTTCAAATCATTTATTATGATTTTACATAATTTACTAATATTTATGATAATTTTATCAAGGCCCGTACAGTCGGTTTCCAATAACGGCCACCGAACTGCACTTACAACGACCTTTTCTAAAATTGATTTGGACGTAATTACAAATCTAACTGTTTGATTCCAAATCTCTAATATTCATTTGAAAGCTCTTTTCGATATGAACCCAACGGTTCCGATTTTAGGAGAATCCGACGGTCGGATCTCCTATTACATCAATTTGAAGTTAATGGTCGAAATTCGCGAACGCTCGCTGCGCGGCGCATTCTATTCAGGCCATTAAATATATATAATATATAATGTCGATTTCCATTTTAAAACGTATTTTATAAAATATTTGTAAATTCATTTTGAAATGATTTCAACTTATTTTTCAATTTTAAAGCAAAATTGAATATTCTATATCCTAAAATATTTATATTTTCAAAATATTAGATTTTTAAATCACTTCTTTTCGATATTTATTATAAAATGAATAAAATCGATCGATAAACCTGCTCGGGTTAAAAATGGCGTTTGCTACTTAATTCGGCTTCATATTTTTGTATCTTATTCTTCACTGAATATTATTTTTAAAATATTCGTTATAAAAAATTCTTTATTTTAAAAATATTCTTTATTTTAAAATGTTCTTTGTATAAAAAAATTCTTTATTTTAAAATATTCTTTATCTTAAAAGAAGTTCTGAATCGGAATGCCACTCAATCAATTACCATATAGTTTCAGTTATATGGATTTCATATATGCATGTATATAAAAATGATGATAAACAATCATTAAACAATCCATTCACATCCAGGGTGAAATTTATAACCGTGTGAGTATTAAAATAAATAAACAACGTTCATCACAGACTGTGAGTCCATCGATTGACATATAACTAAACATTGGGACTAGTGTATGACAAATATCATCTCAATACCCGTGTGGGGTTTTCAAACAACAACAGTTTATATAAATAAATCATTGGTAAATAAATTTAACCAATTATAATTCGGTTTTTGAATCATTTCTAATACCGCTAACGTAATAATGTTAATGAACAAAACATATCATTATATCTCTAACTTCGCTAACTTGTTAATGTAAATGAACGAAACGTATTATCATATTTCTAACCTCGCTAACATGTTAATGATAATGAACGAGCCATGTTATTATATTTCTAATGTCAAATAAAAGATAGTTTATTTGTATAACTTTTCTACATGTTCTAAAGAAACTATACAAAGATTATTTATTTACATGACATTACTCTAATTAAAAGGTTATTTTTAAAATAACATGACATTTCTAAAATAAAATGACATTTTTATATTAACATTACATTATCATAAGGGTGCGTTTTTTACAGGTCCCTATTAAGTTTCAAAATATAAAAAAAACCAGCGATAAAAATAATATAGAAAACATCCCTATTTTTGAATTTTCGCTAAAAAAATTCCAGATCTACCCTTAGACACCTAAAAAATTATCCAACAACTGTTTGTCCTCATTTACTCAGTCTATCGCTCCTATTATCTTGCTCATAAACGTAATCCTACAATTCTGGAAAACAGTCGATCACTCCAACAACGATTTTTTTATTAATTTTTTTGATTTTTACGAAAAACTAAACAATTATATACATATATTACGTAAAATGATTTTTTTTTTTTTACTTTTTTTATTTTTACGAAAAACTAGACAATTATATACATATATTACGTAAAATTGCATACATTTATGCAACTAAGTGTAATAATTGCATACATATATTAATATTATGCAGAAAATAAATTATTAGTTTTGCGCAACTAAGTGAAATAATTGCATACATATACAGAACTGTACTGCATAATTGCTGAAACAAAAGAAATGACAAAAAACACAAATATATATATATATATATATATATATATATATATATATATATATGCAAATAACACAAATACGTGCATACTTACATGAAAAATTTCATAACATTTACATGTACTACATCAAAAAATAAGTACAGACCACATTTACATGTACTGCATCAAAAATTTCAGAACATTTTCAAAGTAGAGATGATGGTCTTTTGAAGAACAAATAATTTTGTTAAGACCCAGCTTATTGCGCAAACCACATCTAGTAGTCTCTGTAGAAACACATGCAGATTTCAATAATTTGGAAAAAGATGTAGGACCAATCTTCAACAACACGATAACACCAATATCCGCCGGAACACTGTTATAAAAAAAAGAAAATCAACATTAATAAGCTTAATGTGCAGTAACCTAAATTACAAAAACTGCTTCAGAATTATATAAATACATGCGTACAATTCAGCAAAATAACATATAATTTCTGAATATTTAAATGCACGTATTCTACATATATGCATAGAAATATGAATATATTTGTAAAATAATATGTTTTTCTGTTTGTTTGATAAAAAATTGAATACAGATATGCATATATTTAAAAAAGATGCATATTTGTCTGCAAATTTTTATCAGAATTTCAGCAAAAACCCACAAGTTCTAACAATGGTTTCATGGATATATGTTTTTTCAGGTCCTTATCATATAAAAATCGTATTTTTATGCTAATAAAAACCTTATATTTATCCTACAAATAAAATCAGAAAGAAAAGAAAAAATAACAGCTTTAGATTAATATAAATACATGCGTACAATTCAGCAAAATAACAATAATTTCTGAATATTTATATGCAAGTATTCTACATATATGCATAGAAATATGAATATATTTGTAAAATAATATGTTTTTCAGATTGTTTGGAAAAAAATTTCATACAGATATGCATATATTTAGAATAGACGCATATTTGTCCGACAATTTTTATCAGAATTTCATCAAAAACCCACAAGTTCTAACAATAGTTTCTTGAATATATGTTTTTTTCATGAATATATTCAAGAACTTTACAATTGAAATGTCACCTCCAGATCTGAAATCAGTTTTTTAGCGATAAAAAAAAACAGTTTTTATAGCGATAAAAATCAGAAACATATAGAGATTAAAAATCAGTTTTTATAGAGATTAAAAATCTATTAAAAAATCACCTTTCACTGTATATTGTTTTCCTTAATCCCTCTATGTGTCATCGTCTTCACGTTTGAATTCCTGATCCCTGGGCTGATGCTTCATCTTCTCGTTTCACCCAGTAACCAGCAACGCTCACGAACCCACACCCGATACTTAGGGTTTAAATTGCACCTCCAAATATGCAGCTGGAGTTGGATCTGCCGCCACCACGGTGATCGCATTCTCGAGTTCTACCACCAGCCAGAGTGTGGGCCAGCTCGGTGGCGATTCTCGTTCGGATTTGGGGGAAGCTGCTGGTTCTTCAATGGAGCAAGGGGAAGGAAGGGGAACGATGCAAGGAGGGAGGCGCCGGGCGAGAGGTTGTGTGCTTCGCCTTCTTCCCCAACCGCCATGGATTAGGTTTGGTTTTGGATCCAGCCGCCATGGATTTCAAAATTATGTTTCTGAAACTAATAGAACCCTAATACGTAACATATACACAAAAATGAACCGTGAAAATCGAGTGAGGGCATTTCCGGAAAAACAAAAGCTGTGTTTTGAAAATAGGGATGAGATTTATAAGTTTCAAAAGGGGAGGATGTGAGCCTAATTAACTTTAGTTTTAAGGATGTGAGCCTAATTTTCACTTATCATAAATAAATGACAATTTTACCTAACATGAAATTATTATAAATAAATGACAACTTTACCTAACATGACATTATCTAAATAAAATGATATTTTACCTAGCATGGCATTATTATAAATAAATGACAATTTTGCCTAACATGACATTATCTAAATAAAATGTTATTTTACCTAACATGACATTATTATAAATAAATGAAAATTTTACCTAACATGACATTATTATAAATAAATGAAAATTTTAACTAACATGTTGAAAGTAACGTTATTTCTAATAGCATAACATAATTTACATAATTTTCCTTTTTATAATATTCTAACATGTGGCAAATAAAAAGGGAGCTTTTATAGTCTAACAATTACTATTATCAACATGTACAGTAAAAATAATATTTTTATTGTACGAACAATTTCTAACGTTACATGTAAACAATAAAAGAATATGTTTAATGTTCAACAATTCGTATGTTATAATAAAAAAGAGTACTTTGATGTTTAACAATTCTAACATTACATGTAAACGATAAAAAAAGTATTTTTACTGTTTACAAATCTAACAATTTAAAAGTGAACAATAAAAGGATATTTCTATTGTTAATAAATTTAAACAATTTACATGTTAACAAATAAAGGGTATTTTTAATGTTAACAAATCTAACAATTTATATGTGAACAATAAAAGGACATTTTTGTCCAACATGACATGATCTTGCAAAAATGACATATTTAATTAACATGTCACGATTATAGCAAAATGATATTTTTAATGATCACCATGTATAATAAAATGCAATCTTTTTATTGTTGAAATATTTTATTTCATCAATGCATATTTTTGACTAACACAAATAAAATTAACGAACGATTATTTTATTATTCGTTAACATGCTACGGATGACAAATTTTAACGAACAATATATATTTAGATCCGCCATCACAACCAAGATCGATCAAAATAGTTTAAATATATATATAAATATATATATATTTCTATATATAAATAATTTTTGTTTTAAATTTAAAACGAGAAATCTCACATTGGGGGTTTTGAATTCTTCAAAATTTTAGATTGCCCCATTTCAAATCTGGTCTGCCCCATTTTGTAGATCTCGGAAATATGGTTCCAACGGAATCAGTTTCATCAAATTCTGATAAGAATCGAACGAGTTATGATCATTTAAACATTTGATAATTAAATAGGTCCTTAGTGCACTAATTAGTTAATTAACCTTAGGTTAATTATCTTCTTCATCAAACTCCTTTACAGATGAAACTGCATCCACGCTCGCCCTGAAAAGCTCCACTGCGCTCCTTCTCCAGCCACCCAGACCCCGATTAAACCACGTCACTTCGACCACCTATCCGCCCTCCACCTTCGCCAAGACCGAGGGTGAGCTCGGTGGGCCCTGCCACCATGGAAACCACCGCGAACGAGCGGGCTTTGCGCTTGAAAATCGAGCTAGTTACTCAATGAATTCTGATCATGACCATACAGATTTGTAGCCCCCAATTTGCTCTACCAAATTCGCTTTATATGTGTTGAATAATTATGCTTGGATTTTGAGAGATTAAGGAGAGAATTTGAGATAAATTTGGCCATTGAGCGATTTTGGGGGCGGCTGAGGTTTAGATAGGATTAGGGTTTCTTAGCTAATCCATATTTATAATATTTTAATATTTAATTGTCTAGTTTTTTCAGAAAGGCCCGTTAATTCCTACCAGCTCCAATTTCATCCTAACGAAAGTTGAATGCCCCCGTTCCGGACACAATGAGCTAGGTCACGTCATCTTAAACGATAGTTTTCAATTTGTTTTCTTTAAATTAAAATTAAAATTATTTATTTAATTTGATCGTGCATTTAAATTTACCGGGGCCACATACAGACTCCGAAAATTCCCGAAAAACAAATCTAGCTATGTTTTGATGATACGGTCCTAACAAAATTAATTTCATCGAATTTGGAGACCGTTTGAAAAATGGCCATTTTCTAGTTGATCCAATTTGACTGAAATTGACAAAACACATATATGTTTACTGTGCTCACATATTAATTCCAAAAATTATGAAAATTAGAATCCTGTAATAATTTGACATTCCGGATCCAATAAGAGTGGTTTCGTTGAAAACGGAGGTCGTTTGCAAAACGGCTATTTTTAATATTAAAATATATATATAAATTCTATAGCGACTGTTCTGAATATTTAACTGGCCATAACTTTTGATTCCCGTTATGAAATTTCAATTTTTCAGATTCTTGGAAAGATATTTTTAAACAGATTTAAATATTTTGGTTTCACTAAAATCCGGTTTATTCTGAATTCTGTACAGTCAGTCAAAGTTCAAATTCAAATTTTCAAACAGCCCGTTATTTCTAACTCCTTTTATAATTAAAATAAATATATTTGTTCTAACTTCGATTTAGATAAATTTTTAGTCGTTATTATTTTAAATAAATTATTTTAAATTTTCAAAATCCATTATAATTTCTAAAATAAAATTTTTAAATTAGTTCCAAAATTCCGAGTTGTTACAATCTCCCCCACTTAAAATCTTTTCGTCCTCGAAAAGGAACGGAGCTGAAAGTTGTTTAATTAACCAACTCAACGTTCATTCTTTGATTGGTTTCAATAATTTTATTAGTTGAACTTATAATTACACAACACAATCATCAATCAATTAGTGGATTAACTTTTCAAATATACATAACTTTTATATATTAAAAAAATCATATTTCTAAAATTGGATTATATATAAAATCACAAATGCGTTAATTATAAATTCGTCACTCTCAACTCATTCTAGGGCATTTCTAACCCCATCTCTTACGAGTTTTTTCATTCTAGAATACTACCGATCCCATCTCTAATGAGTATTCTTTTATAGGATATTTCTAATCCTATCTCTGATGAGTCTTTTGTTCAGTTCTAACGAGTTGTGCCCCAAAGATTTTGGATTAACCAAAGCTCTGATACCAATTGTAACGATTCGAACTTACGTAGTACGATAAATCATTGCAGCGGAAATTGGTATGTCTTCAATATCACAATATCAGAACATCAGAGTAGCACGGTTACAGGATACACTTAGCAAATAGAAAGTCTTAGCAAATAGAAATAAGTCTAAACTCCATCAAATACAACATAGATCAATGATGTCTAAATGTATTAAAGCATAAATAAGAGATAAAAATGATCTTCAACTCCAGCCCACCAGCATGCTCCAGTCCAGCATATGTGCATAAATACCTAATCCTGTCGCTTGGCTGCCCGTGTGAAAAAGAGATCACCCGAGTTCGCAAAGTGAAACAAACTACGAGTCAGTCATGAGACTGGTATGAGAAATCTTTCGTAACTTTTCTAACAATATGGCTAATCACAGGACCACGCCGCCAACTCGGAACGGGTTCACTCCATTGGATTGCCGGTGCATAAGTTAAATAAATTTTTATTCAAAACAATGCAATGCTTTTTAGAAAAATGAAATCATTATAAGACTCAAGTCCCATCACACAATGCAACGCAAACCGGAGGATAGAGTTTTATCTTATAATGATCAAACATGCTTCATACGTAGAAAATAATAATTAATATTATTATTACTGTCTAGTCAGTTTTAAAATACTTCAAAGTAAATGTATCAATCCTAGACAGCATAGTACCCCATCCTACTATGTCGCCACATATAGGTTTACAATCAAAACCGTAATGTCGTATTGGAAATTTGGTTTCCGTCGTGAGTCAAGGCTAGGGACGATCTCCTTACCGATTCGAGACACTCTAGCAATGTCTCAGGATTCGGACGATGGCGAACCCTTGGATCCTGCAAGGCCGGTCCACAAATACTTTAGTGGATTGGCAATTCCCGAACACACGCTTCCCGGTCCTATTGAACATATAATTTGGTCATTATCGACGAATAAATCCGAGGCGCCTCATAATCCATCAACTACATAAGTAAAATGTCAGGGCTTGCAAAACACTGATACCACTTCTAGCTAGAAAGAAACGTGTGCACTCCCTGCGTTCCCTTGTCCCGTTTATGACTCTTACCGGGGTGTGAGGCTGGCGAGGTAACACTATACACAAAGCTGTGTCGAAATAGGCTATGCTTTGATCATCAACCATAAGGCTCTGCTTTTCAACAAAAGCCTCAATCAATTGCATCTTGGCATGCCATATTGACAATCCACGCCATGCGATCGATAACTACTAATATATAACCTCTGAACTCGTGCATCTCAGAGAAGGGTGTTAAGCAAGAGAATAAATTCTCCGCTACCAAACAGATATATATTAAAAAGAAATCAATTCACATAGAATGAAATTCAACGTCAAACACATGTTTATTTACTAGTCCGTTTAGGGTCTGAACGAAACCGGAGACACCTTATTCCTCGTCCCGTATGTCCAGTACGGAAGAGAGGTTCTCGCATATCCGAACGATCAACAAGTACATCCGGACAACTACCAATTTAACCCCTTCCTGGGAGCAAATTAGTCCAGGCCATCAGTAGTTATCCATTCGATATGAAGATCGTCGATCTTCAATCACCGTCTTCAAAATCTTCGATTTTTAATCGTCGTAGTAATTATTCAGAATGGGTTAAACCTGGTCTTTCCAAATAACTCGCTTATTTTATAATCAAAAATCAAGTGCTATAAAACACATCATACGCCATACTCCAATTCAGAATATTCTTTTAATAAAATATTGATATTATTAGGGAAAGGTTCTCATTAATTTTATCAAAGATAAATTCTTTTAAATTTATTATTTAATCTTCTTTTAAATATTCATTAAAACTCCAATTTGGTTTTAATATCAAAAATCATTACATTATGATTATTCAACTTTAATAAATTAATTTTGTCTTTAACTGGGTTAAAGAACCAATGTCATTTAAAACACAGTTCATGATAAACCCAAAATCATCTACCATTAAATATGGAATTTTTACAGAAATCATATCCATATATAATGATATAAATTTCCATATCAGACTAATAATATAAATGGAATAACGGCAAAGCCTTTTAAATTCCATATATAGTAACTGTCTTCATTTACAGAAGCTCATCTCGATTATTATTAAATTGAATTCCATTCAACTCCAATTTAATATATTAAATTGGAAAACTTTATTTTAGAAAATTTCCATTTAAATCTTAATAAAAGATTTATTACTTCTAAATTATATTTTCACTTTTAATTGGGTTAAAGAACAAACATCGTTTAAAACACGGTTCACAATAAACCCAATTCACATTTCACTTTATTCCAATTTAATATAATTGGAAACTCTAATAATCTTAATTAAAAGATTTATTCTTTTCATACGGGTTTTAAGAACAGTGTTATTTAAGACACCATTCATGACAAACACAAAAATCCAATTTGTTTTATTTTATTCCAATTAAATATTAATTCATTGAAAAACTTCATTAAATATTAATTTAAAGATTTGTCCTAGTTAATAACTAGTTCATTTTGATAAAAAAAAATATTTTTATCTTTTCAAATATGAATTTTTCACCCAAAATCTTTTCAAATCACTTATTATGATTTTACGTAATTTATTAATATTTTTATTAATTTTATCAAGGCCTGTACAGTCGGTTTCCAATAACGTCCACCGAACTGCACATACAACGACCTTTTCTGAAATTGATTTGGGCGTAATTCCAAATCTAACTGTTAGATTTCAAATCTCTTATATTCATTGGAAAGCTCTTTCCAATACGAACCCAACGGTTCCGGTTTTAGGAGAATCCGACGGTCGGATCTCCCGTTACATTAACTTGAAGTTAATGGTCGAAATTCGCGAACGGTCGTTGCGCGGCGCATTCTATTCAGGCCATTAAATATATATAATATATATCGTCGATTTCCATTTTATAATGTATTTTATAATAAATTTATTTTAAAATGATTTCAACTAATTTTTCAATTTTAAACCAAAATTGAATATTCTATATCTTAAAATATTTATATTTTCAAAATATTAGATTTTGAAATCACTTCTTTTCGATATTTATTATAAAATAAATAAAATCGATCGATAAACCCACTCGAGTTAAAAATGGCGTTTGCTACTTAGTTCGGCTTCATATTTTTGTATCTTATTCTTCACTGAATATTATTTTTAAAATATTCGTTATAAAAAAATATTCTTTATTTTAAAAATATTCTTTATTTAAAAATGTTCTTTATATAAAAATGTTCTTTATTTTAAAATATTCTTTATTTTAAAAGCAGTTTTGAATCGGAATGCGACTCAATCAATTACCATATAGTTTCAGTTATATGGATTTCATACATAACATGTATATAAAAATGATGATAAACAATCATTAAAAAATCCTTTCACATCCAGAGTGAAGTTTATAATCGTGTGAGCATTAAAATAAATAAACAACGCTCATCACAGACTGTCAATCCATCGATTGACATATAACTAAACATTGAGACTAGTGTATGACAAATATCATCCCAATACCTGTGTGGAGTTTTCAAACAACAACAATTTATATAAATAAATAATTGGTTAATAAATTTAACCAATTATAATTCGGTTTTTAAATCATTTCTAATATCGCTAACGTAATAATGTTAATGAACAAAACATATTATTATATCTCTAACTTCGCTAACATGTTAATGTAAATGAACGAAACATATTATTATATTTCTAACTTCGCTAGCATGTTGACGATAATGAACGAACCATGTTATTATATTTCTAATGCCAAATAAAAGATAATTTATTCGCATAATTTTTCTACATGTTCTAATGACAATATACAAAGATTATTTATTTACATGACATTACTATAATTAAAAGGGCATTTTTATAATAACATGACATTTCTAAAATAAAATGACATTTTTATATTAACATGACATTATCATAAATAAATGACAATTTTACCTAACACGACATTATTATAAATAAATGACAATTTTACCTAACATGACATTATCTAAATAAAATGATATTTTACCTAATATGACATTATTATTAATAAATGACAATTTTACCTAACATGACATTATCCAAATAAAATGATATTTTACCTGACATGACATTATCTAAATAAAATGATATTATACCTAACATGACATTATTATAAATAAATGACAATTTTACTTAACATGACATTATTATAAATAAATGACAATTTTAACTAACATGTTAAAAGTAATGTTATTTTTAATAACATAACATATTTTACATAATTTTCCTTTTTATAATATTCTAACATGTGGCAAATAAAAAGGGAGTTTTTATAGTCTAACAATTACTATAATCAACACGTACAATAAAAAGAATATTTTTATTGTACAAACAATTTCTAACATTACATGTAAACAATAAAAGAATATGTTTAATGTTTAACAATTCATATTTTATAATAAAAAAGAATACTTTGTTGTTTAACAATTCTAACATTACATGTAAATGATAAAAAGAGTATTTTTACTATTAACAAATCTAACAATTTATATGTGAACAATAAAAGGATATTTCTATTATTAACAAATTTAAACAATTTACATGTTAACAAATAAAGGGTATTTTTAATGTTAACAAATCTAACAATTTATATGTGAACAATAAAAGGATATTTTTATCCAACATGACATGATCTTGCAAAAATGACATATTTAATTAACATGACATGATTATAACAAAGTAATACTTTTAATGATCACCATATGTAATAAAAATGTAATCTTTTTATTGTTGAAATATTTTATTTCATCAATGAATATTTTTGACTAACACAAATAAAATTAACAAACGATTATTTTATTATTCGTTAACATGCTAAGGATGACAAATTTTAACAAACAACATATATTTAGATCCACCATCACAAACAAGATCAATCAAAATAAGTAAATATATATATATATATATATGTATGTATATATATATAATTTTTGTTTTAAATTTAAAACGGGAAATCTCACATTGGGTATTTTGAATTCTTCAAAATTTTAGATCGCTATGTTTCAGTTCTGGTCTATCCCATTCTGTAGATCTCGGAAATACGGTTCCAATGCAACCAGTTTTGTCGAATTCTGATAAGAATCGAACGAGTTATGATCATTTAAACATTTGGTAATTTAATAGGTCCTTAGTGCACTAATTAGTTAATTAACCTTGGGTTAATAATCATCCTCATCGAACTCCTTTACAGATGAAACTGCACCTACATTCGCCCAGAAAAGCTCCACTGCGCTCCTTCTCCGGCCACCCAGACCCCGATCAAACCACGTCACTTCGACTTCCTATCCGCCCTCCACCTTCGCCGAGACCGAGGGCGAGCTCGGTAGGCCCTGCCACCCTGGAAACCGCCGCGGATGAGCGGGTTGCGCTCGAAAATCGAGCCAGTTACTAAATGAATTCTGATCATGACCGTACAGATTTGTAGCCCTCAATTTGCTCTACCATATTCGCTTTATATGTATTGAATAATTATGCTTGGATTGAGAGATTAAGGAGAGAATTTGGGATAAATTCGGCCATTAAACGATTTTGGTGTCGGCTGAGGTTTAGATATGATTAGGGCTTCTTAGTTAATCCATATTTATAATATTTTTATATTTAATTATCTAGTTTTTTTTTTCAGAAAGGCCCGTTAATTCCTGCCAGCTCCAATTTCAGCCCAACGAAAGTTGTTCCAAGCTAAATGCCCCCGTTTCGGACACAATAGGCTAGGTCCCATCAGCTAAAACGATTGTTTTCAATCTATTTTCTTTAAATTAAAATTTAAATCATTTATTTATTTAATTCGATCATACATTTAAATTTACCGGGGCCATATACGAACTCCGAAAATTCCCGAAAAATAAGTCTAGCAATGTTTTGATGATACGATCCTAATAAAATTAATTTCGTCGAATTTGAAGACCGTTTGAAAAATGGCCATTTTATAGTCAATACAATTCGACTATAATTGGCAAAACACATTTATGTTTACTGTGCTCATATATTAATTCCAAAAATTATGAAAATTGGAATCCTGCAATAATTTGACATTCTGAATCCAACAAAAGTGGTTTCGTTGAAAATGGAGGTCGTTTGCAAAAAGGATATTTTTAATATTAAAAAATATATAAAAAGTTAATAGCGACTATTCTGAATATTTAACTGGCCATAACGTTTGATTCCCGTTATGAAATTTTTATTTTTCAGATTCGTTGGAAACATATTTTTAAACAAATTTAAATATTTTTGGTTTCACTAAAATCCGATTTATTTTGAATCATGTACAGTTAGTCAAAGTTCAAATTCAAATTTTCAAAATGTCGTGCTATTTCTAACTCCTCTTATAATTAAAATAAATAAATTTGTTCTAACTTCGATTTAAATAAATTTTTAGTCGTTATTATTTAAAATAAATTATTTTAAATTTTCAAAATCCATTAAAATTTCTAAAATAAAAATTTTAAATTGGTTCCAAAATTCTGGGTTGTTACATTATATATATATATATATATATATATATATATATATATATAGGAAAGTCTACTTAAACACATAAATTCTCAACCTTTGGATTGCCCTCTGATTTCCAACCCTCACATAAAGACAAATTGATCCAACGGTTGAGATTTCGTATCCCTTAATTTATGAAAAATATTTGTGTTCAAATAGTCGCTTCCCATATATATATATATATATATATATAATATTAATTGAACACAAGTAAATTAAGTTTCTTGATGATAGCTTAAAAAGCTTATTCTGGGTTTATGGTTATACAAATTGTGATTATATTATTATATAGGCATTCAACATATTATTAAATACACAAGTACATGTTTTGTGAGAATAATCAATTGAGGAGTAAAAGAAAAATAAAAGATACGTATTAACCTCTTGACAAATCAAATAAAAATAGGGAGAAAAATTGGAAATAACATGAAAATTGCAAAGTTAAAAAGGAATTACTAGTGGCTAATTAGAAATAACAATCAAATGCAACTAAAATAAAATAAAGTAGTGAAAATGGTAAATTTTGTAGCTAATATAAGCTTTCCAAAAGAAATGACAAAGGGAAAAAATATCATGAAACAAAGAAAAAAAGATTATACCGCCACATATGTGAATATGAACGTTACGACGCATATGTTTATGTGCGCGTTCCGTGCATGAATAGTTTTCTATAGGCTATATATTACTAACACATTCGGTATAAATGAATTATAAAAAAAATTAGTATTATTTGTACGAAAAAACTTATGTTGCTAGTTTTAACTTTTATTTCCATATTTTATTTTTTAACTCTACTTTTAAAATGACATTATGATTTTTAATAGGTGTAGATTAGGGTTTTAAATTTGTAAAAGTTGTTTATTTATCATATGATTTTTAAATGATTTAATTTTCGGTAAAATTTATTTGTTAGTTCGTATTTTTAAAGAAAAGTTGAATTAAAGTTTTCCTACCCTCTTTAATCACAGAAAATCAATCTTCTTTTATATTGGGAAGAAACATAGGGGAAAATGTGCTTCCAATTCATGAACAAGTTCGAGATTTTGCTAGGCAAGGCAAAGGGAAGATGTGTATTAAAATTGACCTTCAGAAAGCTTAATACATTATAAACCGTAATTTTATTTACCATGTGCTAATGTTGATGGGCATTCTAGATACAACTATCTGACTTATACATGGATGTATAAGTAACCCAACATATTCAATCATGTTTGAAGGCAGATCCCATGGTTTTGTTACTTCTAATAGAGGTCTTAGGCAAGATAACCCGCTGTTTCCCTACTTATTTTGACTAGCCATGGAAATTTTTTCCATTCTCATGGAAGAAGGAGTATTATATGGTCATCTACAACCAATTACTAAACTGCAGCCTAACATAACCTGCTTGTTATTCGTCGATGATGTCATGATATTTCTAGCTAGTACAAGCGGGAATGCAGTGCATTTGAACCATATTTTTTCTACTCTGGCGTGGACTAATGGACTACATATAAACCAAACCAAATCACAGGTTTTGTCAGTAAAGGGACCACTCAACAACAAGAAACATCCACACTTTTGCATGTAGAAGGACATAGATTACTTGTCAAGTATTTGGGAGTCCCTTTAACGCCCAATTATATTCATGCGGCTCATTGCTCTCCCTTGCTAAGCAAAAATATTAGTAAGTTTGAAGGATGGGACTGTGGTTTCATAACTAATGTTTGTTGGATCTAGATTAACCCTAGAGGGGGGTGAATAGGGTTTATCACAGTTTTGCGCTGAATTAAAAAAATAAAATAATAAACAGATCACAGAATTTGCAGAAATAAAAAGCAGAAAGGAAATAACACACAGAGATACCCATCTTCGGCAAAACTCTGCCTACTGTTGCATTCCTAAGGTTTCTACTAGCTGCTAATAACAGATCCCTCTTACAGACAATGTAAACTCGCACTTCCTGCTCCTGTACTAACCCTACGCTCAAAATCCTAGACTGGTCTATATCCACTAGACTAGATTTTCCCTTAGTTTTACAGACACTAATAAACTGTCAGTCAACTCCTAACTGAATCCCTAGATTATTACAGAAATCTAGAAACCGATTGAAACGTTTTACAACTCAAATTAAAACACTGCAAAATAAAACTAAAAAAACCTAGGAGACAAAGACTATAGGATCATCCCCTTTAATATTTGCTTGACCAAGCATAGGGAAGGCCAACTCATTTTGATTGTGTTGCACCCTCTTTTCATTTGTCCAGATTACCTTCTTCGTGGAATAAAAATGGCGGCACTATGGTTTTCTCAAAACTTCCCAAATCTAGATTGATTTGATGATGAAATTGCTTCAATGATGCATTGAATCGAAGGATGCTTTCAGTGCTTTGATGACTTTGATCAATCGGTTTGGGATTTTTGTCTGGCAGTCGAAACCCTAAAAATTTTGTGAGTAATTTTATTCTGAATTCTTCGAATCGTTCTTTTTGGATTTCGATTTTTTATTGCTTGGATTCCCGATCTATTCGCCAGTGAGGAAGTGGTGTTCATATAGGATTTATAAATGCTATTACCTCTGATTTCGCCAGAAATGATTTGATCTGATTTTTGAAAGTTTCCTCTTTTGAATTTCTTGATTGAATTGATGAAACTTGCCGCTTTCCCTTTTGTCATTAAAAACCCTTGCGTGATTTAGATGTCCCTTGAACAAATCGAAAAAAAATCCTTGAACGAATTTGCAAAATTAAAACAGGAAACTAAAAATTTGTTTCCAATAGTTCCTTGTGTGATTTCGAACATTGACAAATTGCCTTAAATTTCATTGAATATGGCAAAAGATACTTGCCCATTTAAAACCCGATTTCCGGGAAAAAAATCTGATTGCTCTTGTGGTCCATGCATGATTGAATTTCGAAATGTTAATTGAGTACACCTTTTAAGAACTTGCCAAAAAAACGTTTTCTTATTTCTGGAAATACATTAGCTATTTTGCCAAAAATAGGAAACTGATTTGTTGTATCGTTGTGCACTGTCCTGCTCATGTATACCTTTTTCCAACCACTTATCTTGTGCTTCATGAATCTATCGTGTTAGCTTCACTGTTGTGAATCATTGCTGATTTGTATGTTGACCATAACCATAATGAGACTGTTTTGTTTTACACGTGCATGAAACTGAATTAGTTGAACATTCCCATATGCTGTGTCCACTGTTAATTGTTGCTTAACATGTCTTTATACTGCACATATGAGTTATATCATCACTTTGCTGAGCTTTACAAGCTTGTTTTCCTATATGTGCTCACTGACCATCGTGCACATATGAATGCACTTTTACTTGCACTTGTTCATTCTGCCATGACTTGTTTACTCATCAACCAGTTGCATTATTACGCTCCTTGCTTCTCCACTGTGTAACTTGTGTTGACTTGTTGATCTGGGTACTTCATGTTTGACCATTCTTGACTGCTATCTTGTTTACATGTTTGAAAGGCACCTTTTGATCACTTTGTATTGTGTTGTGCCTACATGCTATTCCCATGCAATCTTGGCAACTATGATGTCCATGCTATTGCTTATGTATTTGAGTCTGAAATGAATGCCTTTTGTCCATGCTGCTGATGCTTGTTTCTTGTTTTGCTTTGAACATGTCACTTAAGTTTTTGCTAATGACGGTGTATCCTTTGCATGCTTTCATATGAGTTGAAACAGATCATTGTTGCTGATCCATTATGTACCATTTATGTTTAAACTATTGTGCTGATTCACATCCATGCTTATTTCTTCTCAAACCATATTGCTTATGATGCCGAACCCTTGTACACCAGTGCACTGTTTTGACAAACTGTTCGTTGATGATGCCTTATGATACTTGCTGCATTTACTTGAGCTTAGCTGCATTGTTGTTGAATAGACACTTGAACATGAAACTGCACTTGTAAATTTGTTGTACCATTGTACACTTGCACCACTTATGCTTCACTTGTTCATGTACGCTTCTGTCCTATCTTGGCAGACCACATTTGTTGCTGCTTCACCTATGCTTCATGTTTAAACTACTTGGATCATATTATTTGCTCGATCACTTTGAACTATGTTGCACTTTGTATTGTCCTCAACTACTTTGGCCTGCATTGTTCCTCTGTTGATTGTGCACTCAGTCGAGATGGTCCACGTGGTTACTCCTCAGTTGCACACTGATTGGCGAGGCAGTGCACACGTGTATATTTATACACGTGTGTATATGCAGCCATCAGATAAATTCCTGTCCCTGTACTATATATATACATACATACATAGATATAAATATATATATATATACAAACAAACAAACTAGACATAGATCAGATCAAGTCATGAAAAATGATGAGAAACACACCAGAAATCTAAGGAAAACAAAAAAAAATTAAAAATAAAATTTATATTCACATGTATTCAGTTTTATTTCTATTGCAATTTACTGTGTGTGTTTCACGTGATAGGTAAGCAGGTGATGACTGGACTGATAGTGAAGATGTTGTGAAGATAGAAGATAGAAGACAAGAACAGAGTGTCAGTGTGTATATGAGTTAATGTGAAAATGTATATGCAGAGTGACTGTATGAGTGTTTTAAGAGAATTGTACTAATATTTGTAGTAAACAAATTTTATTTGAAATAAAATATTATTTTATTGTGTTCAAACTAATTTGTCTATCGTATTCAGTTTATTTACCAGAACAATACCATGTGAAGTAATATCTGTGTATGTGTATGAATATTTGAATTTCTGTATAGTCGAATTTTATTTGAATATAAGTATTATATTCATGTTTGTGATGTATATATGAAAACAGTACAGTAATAAACACATTTAAAATAATAAACATTTGGTTGTTATCATCAAACAAAAATCATATAATTGTGTATACAACAACGTTATATACAACAATCTCCCCCTTTTGATGATGACAAACAAATAAGAAGATTTTGAAAACAATAAATGTGTTTGACTGTGAAGAACAGAACTCCCCCTATTTGATTTTGAAAACAGTAAAGGTGTTTGACTGTGAAGAACAGAACTCCCCCTATTTGAATGCTCCCCCTACAACAGAAACTCCCCCTATAACTGTGCATGAGTGAAAGAATGCAAATCGAATGAATTTTCAAAATTAAAATATTTATAAAATATTCACTCATAAATCAAAATCTCAACCCATTCTCCCCCTTTTGTTATCATCAAAAGGATACAGAATTTAAAATATAGATGAAAAAATGACTAAAAATGTAATTTCGGCATAAGAGGAAGAACAGTCATCATAAATCTCAACCAGTCAAACAAAAATCATAATATTTTAAGAATTAGTGGCATATTTCACATTTTAGAGAATGACGGGTTTACGATGAAATATATATATAATGGAGAGAGTTCTAAAAACATATATTTCCAATTATTTCCAAAAGAATTTTATAAAATTGAGCATACAAACAGTGATGGATTTGGATTATAGTTAATAATTCAATTTAAGTGACGCAATCATATAATCTCAAATCCCAATAGCTATCAATCAACAAATCATAATACGTCTTAAAATATTAACACAATTCACAAATTAGAAAGTGGGGTTGATAGACTGGTTTTTACACACCAAGGAGAAATTCATATAAATTTTTATTTATTGCAAATTATTTTCTTTTCTTTTTCATCTGATTTAAGAGCACACTGACCACGCATAACCGATCTTGGATTTTTACATGAGGTCAGTTGCAGCTTAAATATAAGTAATCTCATAACCGTGCATGACCAGAACTTGGATTTTTAAATGAGGTTAGTGAAACACTTATGAGTTAATTATATTTATTATTTTAAGTTTCAAGAGAAAACTCCTCGGCATATAAAGCCAATATGAATGATAGAAATGTGGTAGGTACAGAAATGGACTGTGAAATAAATTTCTAAATTAATTATATTATGAAATATGCTCGACTGTACCGGGATCATCAAAAATCTTCAATTGTCACTAATTCTGAAAAATAACATAGTCCCATTTCTATCACAAATATTTCCATTGTGTAAAAAAAAATTTAAAAACATATTAACTCTCCACATTAATATAAAATTATCATGGATGGCAGAATGATGACAGATAAAGGAGATGGTCGTGAAATATTTGCCAATTCAAAGATATTATAATAAATGTTCAACCATCATGAAAATCTTAATAAAATCTCATCTTGTTATGAAATATACTACAGTCGCAATTCATCACAATTTTAAACTTTGTTAATAATTTTGATGAATTATAAATACAGTTCAATTTGGATATAGATTTCAATTTCTCAATGAATAATCAATAAATAATTTCAAAATTGAAAATCAATTACAAGAGGGATATGGATATCTATACAAAACAAGAGAGAAAAAAAAGTTGTACAAGGCAAAAAGAGTGTGTGGATCTGTTCAAGGTGAAGATTAGAATCTAAGTACAGATGGGTGAGTCAAATATAAGGCACTTTTGATACCACTTGTTGTCCCTATTAATGATAATTTTAAGGAGACACTGGAGACAAACAAGGATATCAAAGACAAAAGAATTATTAGTACAAAGCCCAAGCAGAAAAGATAACAGATTATGCATATGTATCAGAGCCGCAAACAGATGATTCAAAAAAAACATTTTTCAAAAACAGTATCAGAGCAACACAAAAAATATTTCCAAATCATACTTGTCAAGATGGCGGTCACATAAGATGATTCATGATCCAATGATTAAAAATACCATATATTTGAAATCATTTGAGGAATATGAAACTTCTCAAGATTCAGTGAATCAATCAAACCAGAATGTAAATTTCAGATTCAAGATATATGTGTAATTCAATAAATCAATAATTTCAAATGATTTTAAACAAACATATATTCGAATAAGTGATTTTCAAAGATCATTTTTCAAAATAATTTCTCAATATATTTCTGACAAGTATAAGGGAAATTTTAGATCATTTACATCAAGATTGAGAGATATTCATGATCCAAAAATTTAAAAATAATTTATTTGAAATCACTTGAATCAATGTCAAGTTTTGAGATATAATGAATCAATCACACAAGATTGATAATTTCTAATTTAAGAGGTATGTGAGATTCAGAATATCAAGAATTTCAGATGATTTCAACCAAACAGATTTCAACCATAAAATGATCATGAATAAAGATGAATTTCACGATGTGTCACTGATTCAGGACATTCAAAATTTTCAAGCCAATCTGAAAATCAATGAAATTATCACAACTGATAAATAGCAGAGTGTTGTAATGAGTATAATATTTCAAGCTTTTCTAAAATGGATTAGAAGAAACTCAAAACAGCATAGGTGTGTGAAATTTCTTTAAATATTCAGATCTTCAAAAATTTAGAATTCAAATTAACAGTGTTCAAGATATGACAAGAACACATCAACACTGTTAGGAATTCAGAAATCAGAAATAAACTTCAAACAAATTGCAAATATTTACAAAGTTAAAATTCAAGATCTGGAAAGTTTTTTTAAAAAATCAGAGTTCTATTCAAATAATGTGAATTTCCAGAAGACCACGAATACTACAATTGGAAGTTAATGAAGCCCAAAATGAAACAAAAAATATGGCAGTGACAAATTAAAACAGAAGAGATAAAGTAAATGAACAGAGAGGTAGAAGGGGGAATAAACAAAAATAAAAATAGAGAATATTAACAAAGATGAGTTTAGAGACCATACCAGATTTGCAGTAGATGATGTGGATCTCCAACCCAACAGACTTGGCTAAGGAACTCTAAATAAATCAAAGATGTGGAATAGCTTGAAATCAAATTTTCTTTTCCAAAGCAGTTCCTCAGCCTTCACTGGTACCTAGCAGTTGAGAGGGTTAAGTGGTCTAACAAAATTCGTAAAACCACTCTGAAATGTGCTTACGACTTTTGGTACCCAAACCAGTCTGCATAACAAACCATCTGAATTTACCATTGTACCCTTTGGAACCCAATTCTGTTTGAATTTAACGAAGTTTGATTTATTTCTTTTTGGGATCC
This sequence comes from Allium sativum, assembly GCA_030737875.1. Classification (NCBI taxonomy): domain Eukaryota; kingdom Viridiplantae; phylum Streptophyta; class Magnoliopsida; order Asparagales; family Amaryllidaceae; genus Allium; species Allium sativum. The sequence goes on from CM060924.1 coordinate 419,202,325, forward strand.
AAGATTGTTTTGATGGATTATTATAAAACAAATTCATGTCATGTTTATGATTCAAAAATCCTTTGGGATTATCAGAGTTTGAATTTTCAAATAGATTATTTCCAAAGCAGTTTGAAGGATTTTTAAAATCATTTGAATTTTGTTTTCCGAAAACATCATTTTTCCCAAAACCAAGACCAAGTTTATTTCCAATAGAAAATTGGGATTTCAACAACATATTCAAAGATTTTTCACCGGTTGAAAAACGTTTCAAACTCAATTCAAGATTGCCGATTTTGGATTTAAGATCAGAATTTTCTTTAACAAGATTTGAACAACGATTAATGCTGATCTTCCTCCTTTCAGTATGATTCTGTTTCAAAATCAAATTTTTGTTTTCAAGCATTTTAATTTTGGTCTTGGATTCAAAGATCTCTTATTCAAATTTAATTTGTTTTTCAAATTCAAGTTTCTTGATCTTTTAATCTCTTTTTCAAGCTTACTCAAAATCAGATCTGTTTTCAACAAACTATCATTTTCAGCAATTTCGTGTTTGGAACTTTTGGTAATCTTAAAATTTTTAAATTCCTTTTGTAAAGAACTGTTTGCATCTTTCAGCTCAGTCTCGTTATCTTTTAGAATCAGAATTTCTTCTTCAAGTCTTTGATGCTATTATTGAGATGAACGAGATTAGAGTTTAATTTCAAACAATTTACACAATCAGAATTTTCTAATTTTATGACATTTGTAGAATCTGATTCCAAACAGTTAATTTTGCTATTCAACTTGTGATTTTTAGATTTTAAAGATTTGTTTTTACGATAGAGATTATCAATGATTTTTGTTAAATCGATACACATATAAACCAATTCTTCGTATGAGAAGCTTTCAGTTTCATTGTCTGTTGAGTCTCTATCAGCTGATCTACTTGAATTTTCATCTGTTTCTTCTTCCGAGCATAGATCTGAATCTGAGTTGATATTATTGGGTTTTGAGTTGCTATTGTCAATTCTTCCATACCTCATATCGAGAGTATTCCATATTTCCTGCGCATTTAAACAATGGGAGATAAGACTATACCGAACATCATCAATATAAGAATATAAAACATGAATAGCACGAGAATTAAACCTAATATCATTTCTACTAATCATATCATATCCATTAATCACAGTATCCCAACATTTAATATCAACAGATTTTAAATATAACTCCATTTCTAATTTCCAATTCAAAAAATCTGTACCATTAAAAATGGATGGAATACGACTGGACTGTCTCTAAGAGGACTGACAACTAGGATGACCCATTACTCTAGAGTTAAACAAAATACCTGCTCTGATACCACTTGTTGGATCTAGATTAACCCTAGAGGGGGTGAATAGGATTTATCACAATTTTGCACTGAATTAAAAATCTAACGGGATATAAAATAATAAACAGATCACAGAATGTAGCAGAAATAAAAAGCAGAAAGGAAGTAACACACAGAGATACCCAGCTTCGGCAAAACCCTGCCTACTACTGCATTCCTAAGGTTTCTACTAGGTGTTAATAACAATCCCGCTTAAAGACACTGTAAACTCGTACTTCCTGCTACTGTATTAAACCTATGCTCAAAACCCTAGACTGGTCTATATCCACTAGACCAGATTTTCCCCTAGTTTTACAGACACTACTAAATTGTCAGTTAACTCCTAACTGAATCCCTAGATTATTACAGAACTCTAGAAACTGATTGAAACGTTTTACAACTCAAATTAAAACAGTACAAAATAAAACTAAAAAACCCTAGGAGATAAAGATTATAGGATCATCCCCTTTAATATTTGCTTGACCAAGCATAGGAAAGGACGACTCATTTTGATTGTGTTGCACCCTCTTTTCATTTGTCCCGATTACTTTCTTTGTGGAATAAAAATGGCGGCTCTAGGGTTTTCTCAAAACTTCCCAAATCCAAATTGATTCGATGATGAAATTGCTTCAATGATGCCTTGAATCAAAGGATGCTTTCAGTGCTTTGATGGCTTTGATCAATCGGTTTGGGATTTTTCTCTGGCAGTCGAAACCCTAAAAAATTTGTGAGTAATTTTATCCTGAATTCTTCGAATAGTTCTTTTTGGATTTTGATTTTTATTGCTTGGATTCTTGATCTATTCGCCAGTGATGAGGCGGCATTCATATAGGATTTATAAATCCTATTACCTCTGATTTGGCCAAAAATGATTTGATTTTCAAAAGTTTCCTCTTTTCGATTTCTTGATTGAATTGATGGAACTTGTTGCTTTCCCTTTTGACATTAAAAACCCTTCCGTGATTTAGACGTCCCTTGAACAAATAAAAAAAAAGCCTTGAATGAATTTGCAAAATTAAAACAGGAAACTAAAAATTTGTTTCCAATAGTTCCTTGTGTGATTTCTGACATTGACAAATTGTCTTGAATTCCATTGAATATGGCAAAAGATACTTGCCCATTTAAAACCCGATTTCCTAGAAAAAATCCAACTGCTCTTGTGGTCTATCCATGATTGAATTTCGAAATGTTAATTGAGTACCACCTTTTAAGAACTTGCCAAAAAAATGTTTTCTTATTTCTGGAAATACATTAATTGTTTTGCCAAAAATAGGAAACTGATTTGTTGTATTGTTGTGCATTGTCCTGCTCATGTATACCTTTTTCCAACCACTTATCTTGTGCTTCATGAATCTGCCGTGTTAGCTTCACTGTTGTGAATCATTGCTGATTTGTATGTTGACCATAACCATAATGAGACTGTTCTGTTTTACACGTGCATGAAACTGAATTAGTTGAACAACCCCATATGTTGTGTCCACTGTTAGCTATTGCTTGACATGTCTTTATACTGCACATATGAGTTATATCATCATTTTGCTGAGCTTTACAAGCTTGTTCTCCTTTATGTGCTCACTGACCATCATGCGCATATGAATGCACTTTTACTTGCACTTGTTCATTCTTCCATGACTTGTTTACTCATTAACCAGTTGCATTATTATGCTCCTTGCTTCCCCACTATGTAATTTGTGTTGACTTGTCGATCTGGGTACTTCATGTTCGACCATTCTTGACTGATATCTTGTTTACATGTTTGAAAGGCACCTCTTGATCACTTTGTATTATGTTGTGCCTACATTCTATTCCCATGCAATCTTGGCAACTATGATGTCCATGTTGTTGCTTATGTATTTGAGTCTGAAATGAATGCCTTGTGTCCATGCTGTTGATACTTGTTTCTTGTTTTGCTTTGAACATGTCACTTAAGTTTTTACTCATGACGGTGCATCCTTTGTATGCTTTCATATGAGTTGAACCTGATCATTGTTGTTGATCCATTATGTACCATTCATGTTTAAACTGTTATGCTGATTCATATCCACGCTTATTTCTGCTCACACCATATTGCTTGTGATTCTTAACCCATGTACACCAGTGCACTGTTTGACAAATTGTTTATTGATGATGCTTATAATACTTGCTGCATTTACTTGAGCTTGGCTGCATTGTTGTTGAATAGACACTTGAACATGAAACTGCACTTGTAAATTTGTTTTACCAATGTACACTTGCACCATTTATGCTTCACTTGTTCATGTATGCTTCTGTCCTATCTTGGCAGACCACATCTGTTGCTGCTTCACCTATGCTTCATGTTTAAACTGCTTGGATCATATTATTTGCTCGACCACTTTGAACTGTGTTGCACTTTGTATTATGCTCAACCACTTTAGCTTGCATTGTTCCTCTATTGATTGTGCACTGAGTCGAGATGGTCCACGTGGCTACTCCTCAGCTGCACACTGATTGGCGAGGCAGTGCACACGTGTATATTTATACACGTGTGTATATGCGGCCATCAGATAAAATTTCCTATCCTTGTACTATACATATACATATATATATATATATATATATATATATACATATATATATATATATATATACACACACACACACACAAACTGACTAGACACATATCAGATCAAGTCATGAAAAATGATGAGAAACACACCAGAAATCTGAGGCAAATAAAAAAATTTAAAAATAAAATTTATATTCACATGTATTCAGTTTTATTTCTATTGCAGTGTACTGTGTGTGTGTTTTATGTGATAGGTAAGCAGGTGATGACTGGACTGATAGTGAAGATGCTGTGAAAACAGAAGATAGAAGACAAGAACAGAGTGTCAGTGTGTATATGAGTTAATGTGAAAATGTATGTTTATATGAAAATGTATATACAGAGTGACTGTATGAGTGTTTTAGAGAGAATTGTACTGATATTTGTAATAAACAAATTTTGTTTGAAATAAAATATTATTTTATTGTGTTCGAATGAATTTGTCTATCATATTCAGTTTATTTACCAGAACAATACCATGTGAAGTAATATCTTTGTATGTGTACAAATAGTGGAGTTGTAAATCTATACTATTTAAATGTTGAAATATAATATTCTATTCAATTAAAATACTATGTGAATATTTGAATTTCCGTATAGTCGTATTTTATTTAAATATAAATATTATATTCATGTCTGTGATGTATATATGAAAACAGTACAGTAACAAACACATTTAAAATAATAAACATTTGGTTGTTATCATCAAACAAAAATCATATAATTGTGTGTACAACAACGTTGGTAGAGCGGAATTGATACATAGTACAATTACGCCACTAGTTATGTACTGGCTTCTCATATACCAATTACCAGTGTCTGTGCTTAGGAAAATAGATAAAATGTTTGCAGCCTTTTTCTGGAAATGGAAATTACATAAGATCTCGTGGGGGACATCATACAGACCCAAGTGTGAGGGGGTGTAAGTTTGCATAGATTTGCTGACTTAAATACTACTGCTAGAATAAAATTGTTGTGGAATTTGATTACTAAAGATGGTTTATGGTTGCATTGGATGAGAGCTTAGTATTTTAATCATTCAAACTTCTGGAAATTGCCTATTAATAATAATTATTCCAGGCTATGAAATTAATTCTACAACAACGTGGCCTCGCTAAACAAGATTATGAATAGTGTTGTGGTTACGGGTGAGCAAACCGATCTATGGTTTGATCTGTGGATAAATCAAAAACCTTTGGTCGACTTAATCGGATGGAGCTGCGTACATGTAAGTGCTACAAGTGAATACAAAGTAAGTCATATAACATGTAATAGAATGCTTTAAGCACATTTACTATCTGAAACAATAGAGGTAGCAGACTTAATAAAACTGGTTCATCTTCACACAAATAGAAACCATGACTACTGGAAAATAGATCATAACAATAATTTCATATTTTCGCAAGTGTGGAATGCACTCAGGGATCATACTGAGCACGATGTGAATCTGAGCCTTTTATGGAACGTAAAAGTAGCGAAGAAATTTTCATTTACAACAACATGGCTTATTTAGGACACTTACCAACCACATTGCAAAGTCTATTTTGAATACAAATTGATGACACAAAATTTAACATATAAATTGTGGACCATTGGATCTCCCCTGAATTACACCTCTCATGTGAAGACAAACAAATCCCATGATCCAAAACTTATGTATTTAATTTTGTGCCACCAATTTGTGTTCAAGTAGCCGCTCCATATATATGAAAGTCTATTTGAACACAAATTAATCTACACTGGTATACACACACACTGATATTAAAAAAGTATGACATAAAAGGTATTGCAATTACTATTAAAGTACAATAAAATATGTTTGTTGCTACCATTTTTTTCACTAAAATAATAGATTTTGAAAAGGAGTTGTTAAAGAGAAACTAATCATACTGTGTATGTGCATGTTGTTAAAATGGAAGAACAAATCTTACAACTAACTTACTTTATTTAATGATAAGAAAAACTATATATAGCTGATTACATAAGCTAAATATCTCGCAATTTAAGCTAGAATATAGAAGCCAACAAAGACTGAATAAACAATGCTAACAGCCTTATACAATGGGAAACTTATTCAAACATGATCTTTTCAACAGAAGTGGTCTTGTCATTTCCTCCCTTAAACTAGACAGTACACTAGTTTAACTTTGGTTCTTCACAAACTGTAAGCTTCTTCCTAAGATGTTGAAATCTCTCCAACTTAAGAGGCTTGGTGAAAATGTTTGCGGTCTGTGGTTTAGTGCCACAGAACCTTAGTTGTACAGCTCCATCATTCACCAAGTCACATAGAAAGTGAAACCTCACATCGATGTGCTTACTCTTTCCATGCATTACTGGGTTGTTGGACAACTTAATTGTTGAACTATTATCACAATAGATAACTGGACAATCACTACCTTTATAGTCAAGCTTCTTTAGCACTCTTTTCATACATACCATTTGATATGTGCAACAGCCACAAATTCTGCTTCTGTGGTGCTCAGTGTGACAATAGGTTGTTTCTTTGAAGACCAAACTACAGCTGCATTGCTCTCAATGAATGCATACCCAGATGTACTATTTTTGTCCTCCACACTTCCCGCGTAATCATTGTCAGTGAATCTAATTAATTCCATGTTTCCTATCTTCCTATACAAAATCCCATAGTCAATGGTTCCTTGTAGATATCACATTATCCTTTTAGCTTCCATAAGATGAAGCTCGGTAGGATTGGACATGTATCTGCTAATGAGACTAGCTGAATACATCACATCAGGTCATGTGGTTGTCAGAAACATCATGTTTCCAACCAGCTGCTTAAAGATTAAACTATTCACTTTCACACCATCATCATCTTTGTGAATTTTAAAGCCTGGAACCATTGGATTTTGCATAGAATTGCTTGCTTCCATTCCAAACTTCTTCAGCATTTCTTTCACGTACTTCTTCTAGCTGATAAATATCCCTTCAGCAGGTTGTAATACTTCTATACCAAGGAAGTATTTCATCTTACCCAAGTCAAACATGAAAAGCTCCTTCATCACGGACTGTTTGAACTCTCTCATCATAACCTTGTCATTACCAGTACAGATCAAAACATCAACGTATAGACTAATTATTAAGCATTTACCCTATTGATTGACTTTGATAAACAAAGTCTTCTTGCTTTCATCCTTCTCGAATCCCATCTTCTCGAAGTATGACTCTGTCTGGATGAACCATACTCGTGGTGCCTGCTTGAGTCCATATAAAGCTTTGTTAAGCTTGTAGACCTTCCTCTCTTCATCCTTCAGCTCATATCCTTTATGTTGCTGAACCTAAACTTCTTTAGATAATTATCCTTGTAAGAAGGCGGATTTCACATCAAATTGGTAGATAGTCCAACTTCTTTGAGCAACAAGAGCAATGATCATTTGAACAGTGTCCATACGAGCTACAAGAGCATACACTTCATTATAATCTACTCTGTGTTGTTGAATACATCCTTTTGCAACCAAACAAGCTTTATATTTTTCAATTTCACCAAGCTGATTCAATTAGGTTTTGTATACCCATTTGACACCTAAGCTTTTAGAAACTTTTGGCTAGTTGGTTAAATGCCATGTCCCATTCTTCTTAATTGAACTTATTTCATCTTTCATGGCTTGCCTCCGTTTGTCATTTTGCACCGCTTCTTGAAAACTAATTGGATTGAAACTATACAAGAAAGTAAACTACACTTGCTTATCTTCTTCTTCTCCATCAGTAACATAGTCATCCAACCATGTTGGTGCTCTTTTAGTTCTGCTTTCTCTTGCATTGGAGACCGTAGGAGTGACTGTAGTTACAACGTCCTCAGTTACATCACCTGTCATCTCTCCTTCTTCTTCGTTGCCTTGTGCACTAGTACTTTGAATATCGCTGTTCTACTGAGTAATTTCATAATCTTCTCCCCACTCTAAGTCAAGTCTTCTCAATTCTTTATAGCTTTCATCCCAGCTGCACTTCTTTTCTTCCTCAAAGACAACATCTCAACTGATTATGACGTTCTTGCTCAGAGGGTTATAAAGTTTATATCCCTTGGATTCTGAAACCACTCCAAACAAAACACATATACGATTCTTATCATCAAGCTTTGTTCTCCTAGCATTAGGGACATGAGCATGAACTACACATCCAAATACTTTGAAGTGTTCAACTGAAGGCTTCACACCACTCCAAGCTTCTTCTGGGGTCATGTCCTTGACTTCTAAAATTTGACATCTATTTAGAACATAGAAGCCCCAGTTCACATCTTCTAGCCAAAAATTTCTTGGCACATCTTTCTCAGATAATAGACTTCTCACCATATTCATTGCAGTTCTGTTTCTTCGTTATGCAACACTATTTTTCTAGGGTGTGTAAGATGTAGTTAACTGCCTCTTAATGTTATTCTCTTTGCAGTAGTAATTGAACTCATTTGATGTAAATTCACATCCACGGTCTATTCTTAAGCATTTTATGGACAAACCAGATTCCTTCTCTACACAGGTTCTAAATTGCTTAAAAACACTAAAGGCATCATCCTTATATGTAAGAAAATACACCCAAGTCATCAATGAAACATATGAAATACCTATTGTGTCGGTTGGATGTATGAGAGCCCTGGGCGTTGCCATCACAGCCTTGAAAGGAACCTTTCCCCCGCGGACTAAGACTAAGGGAGTACTTCTCGTTTTCACTCCCTCTTGTTGCTAGCCATCTTTCCAGTAATTTCGGATTTGACCATAGATGTCAGCATGAATTAATTCTGGTTTTTCTGAAGCTCTCCACATAGCCTTCTTTGGAATAGTTTCTCGATGTAGCTTCCCTTTCAAGTAGTCAGTGCACACAGCATTGGTTTTAGGAAAATTTGGCAGCCATTTCACCATTTCCTTGCTTTTTAGGGTCTTCAAACCTGTATAGTTGAGATGACTATATCTACAATGCCATAGCTGAGCTTAATTTTGAACATCAGCATGGAAACACTCCTTACTTGCTTCCTGTTTGCAGTATGTACTGGTAAGTAAATATAGACATACTATTAGCTGTCATGTTGCCCAAAATAACTAGACCCTTTATAGGATGGTTGATCCGAGAATGATTGTCCTTTATCAGAATAGCTAGACCCTTCTCTTGTAATTGTCCAATGCTAAGAAGATTGTTCTTTAATTCTGTACATAAAACACATCGTTGATAGTGTGACGGACTCCTCCAAAGATTAATTTCACGCTTCCTTTTGCCAGCAACACTCATCTTTGTGTGATTGCCCAATCTGACATCTCTTTTGTGTCCTTTCTCCATATCGGTGAAAAGTGAAGATTCACTGCACATATGGATGCTACAGCCAGAATAAAAAACCACACATCGCTTTCAATTGATTTCAGATGACTCACATATGCCATGAGCAACATCAATTCTGATTCTTTTAGTTTAGTATAGTTGACTTGCTTTTCCAAATTTGGACACTAGTACTGATAGTGTCCTAGCTGATGTCGTTTGTAGCATTCAATGGTCGACTTACTATAGCATTGCCAACACCTACTGCTGCCTCTTCCTCCTATGATACTGCCTCTTCCTCATCCTTTTCCATCATTTCCTTCACCGTAGGACACCTTGAGAGCATGTTCCTCATCTCCAACTTTCTTGAATTTTTGCTTATAGACAAGAAGAGAACATTGTAAGGCATCAACAGAGAGTTCATCAATGTCCATTGCCTCCTCTATGGAACAAACTATATAGTTCAATATGTTAGTGAGCATTCTGAGGATTTTCTCCACTATCTTGACATCAGTCATATCCTCTCCATAATTTTGCATATCATTAGCACTCATCATTAGATGACAAGAATAATCACTGATTGATCCACCTTGTTTCATAACTAGCACCTCAAACTCTCTGTGAAGGAGGTTGAGTTAGCCCTCTGAACTCGAGCATTCCCTTAGCACTTTATCTTAATGAAATACGAGATTTGCTTGGAGGTCTCTTTTCGAGTAATCGCCTTCAGTATTGACTTGTCAAGTGATTGAAACACAAATAATTCTTAGGGGTTAAATCCTTGAGTTTAACTTCCTCAGGTGTCTTCCTTTGTGTATGTAACGTCCCACCCTTTTTGATCTCTTAAAATCGGTAATTAAAACAACTTAAAACGTTCAAAATGATGGATCGTTATTTAGCTTATAGAGCTTAAAATAAATCAGCACAGAAATAAATAAAAAATAAATAACACAGTAATGAATAGCAGAATAAAACTTTTATATACTAATCAAATTTTTTGAATACAATATATTTATAGATAGCGGAATTTAGAATATCACTTGAATACAAGAAAAAAATTACTGTTAAAATCTTCAGAGTGCACCTTTGGAATCCCCAACTTTTCCAATCTTCGAATCATAGGCTGAAATCTCTAAATCTGTAACGCTCGGGTCTGACCCGGGCGTTCCATGCAAAAACATAAAACACTCGAGTCAGGATTAATCTTTGTTCAAGTACATTAATTTCAACATAAACTGGAAAATATAATGGTTAATACTGACATCAAATTTTACACAAAATGAAAGCTGTGTAACATCTATATGTATCAGTTTATATAATGACGAGATCAAATGTGGCATTTGTTCATATCGATTATATATCGATAAAATACTAAATTACAATAGTTAACCCAATCCTTCAAATAAGTAAGATTTTCGACTATGCCCAAAATACTCAGTTATTATAATGTTGTGCAAAATTAAGCCATGCAAATTTCACATTTCCAAACGCTAATGATACAGGTTTAAAATGTCAAGAATTCACAATTGGAAACGAATTGTATAAAGATATGTTCAGTTTAACATTGGGTCCAAAAATTCAATGTGCAACTCAAAGAACCATGCGTAGGAAGGAAGGAATACATGTGTACATTTAACCAAGTATCCAAATGCATATGACTTAATACTGCAAACACCAAGCATATATTTAAATAATTTCAATTTCATGTAAGCACATGCATGCATTACCAATTTAAAACAAAGCATTCACATCTTCTAATTCACTATTAAAGTTAGAACCTGGACAGTCCAGGAAATCAATAAGAAGAAAAGTTGGTTTAGGTCATTCTCATATCAAACCATTTTTGTCCTAAATATACATCCAGTTTAAGGGAATAAGGTGTTGTTAATGCAATTTCTGTAGTGTGTACAACTAAGCTCGCAAATACAGGATCAACCCAATAACTTATACAGGAATATATATATATATATATATATATATATATATATATATATATACACACACACACACACACACATATGCATATATTTAATATAATCAGTAAGTAAAATGGGGTAGTTTGCTCACTTGTCTTTCTATCATGTTCTAACAGATGGCAGTTTCACATTTGCAGATTTGAAAATTATAGAGTGGTATAACCCATTTTGAATTTGAAGGACAAGCCGTATGCGTTATGAAATTTGGTTAAATTGGTTGTTTTTTATTGTAAGTTCTGAAAAAATAGATTTCAAGGTGGTCGCTTCACCTAAAGTTTCCTATTGCCGAGCTAACTTTGTGTCATTTTTTTGGTCAATCAAGATACAACTGGTATGAAACACATGTATGCTTGGGTATTATGCTTAAGTAAAAATAATTATTATTGTTTGTTCATGAACTAGGTTATATTTAAAAATCATAATAGAGAAAATATGCAGGAGAGAATGCTATTTCACAGATAAAAGCCGGTATTTTTTTGGTCCAGTGATGAAGTTATCATTTACTGTTTCCCTAATTTTAAGTAACTTGGATTATTTTATGATACACGAATTATGTTCCGAGAAACAAGTTTGAAATCAAGATGAGAGTAAAGCATTACTAGGTTGCATGAAATGTATGCAAAAAGCAGTGTCAACTAATGGTAATTTTGAATGATAAAGCCGGTTCCATGAGTTCATATTTTGTCCACTCAACCCAACATCAAAGACTGTAGACAATTCATATCAACCATTGCAACGTTCAAGATAGGTATGAGCATAAATCGCACCGCAATGTGGGAACCACCCATACCGGACCGCAAAAATGGTGTGGAAAACTGCACCAGATTCTCTCTCTAAAGCAAACAACCCAAACTGAACCGACTTGAAACGATACGGATTGGTTGCGGGTTGAACTGTTACCAAACCATATTAAACCTAACCAAACCGCATAGCTACACCAGTAATGTTATGATAAAAAATTAACAAATTCCTATCTAACATTTTATTTTAATGATATATATTCTATTTTCAGCATATATTGTAGTTATATCAAAACAAAATAACACTATGTGTTTTACCCTTCAGGTGACACAACGTCATACAATCGTAAATTGATCGTTGAGGAAAGTAATTATCTTGTTTCATATTTAATATGGGTTCAAACCAGACCGAACCAAAACCGGAAACATCGAAACAGAAACAAAACAAAACCATTTGAATGGTTAGTATAATGGTTTGTATTTTTGATTAACCGTTTGATGCGGTGTGGAAGCGGTTTGGACTTCAAATCGCACCAAACCGAACCGCGCCCACGCCTAATTCAAAGGAAGGTAAGGTGAATATATCTATCGGCTCAATTTATTTAAGAACAAATGTATGCTAACTGTTATAATCTGAAAAACATTTAAACTGTTATGTATTCACACATAAGGAAGCATGAGCATGTATGACTGTGTTAACACCATCAATGTTTTGCAGTAGCAGAACACTATCAATAACTAAAAGGGACATATTGTGTTGTACTTCATTTAAACCGGGTTCAAATTTGATAAAAGAGGGTACCTCCTAACCAGGTATGCACATAAATACATACACATATGAATTTATATGTATGTATAGATTAAAATAGCCATATGTTCCGAACGAAAGCAGAACATTCCTCATGTTCGAATGGGGTCAAAAATCAACACATCCGAGTTTTGTCAAATTCTTTTAAGAAAAGTGAACTATTCACTATTGAATTAATCAGGGAAAAGCCCACAAACCAACCGATACCAAGATTAAGTCAATAACAGTGAAAAAAATAAATGGTGTCAAAGTCAGGATAAGGCATGCACTAACTAACAACCACAAACAATTAACGAAAATCATGAAGTAACCTCAAATCAACCATCATAAACAAATCAAATATTTTATTTTCGTTTGCGGAAATCAAATTACTTGAAAACGAATATAACCGTGAGTTTGAAACTCACCTTAACTCAGTGAACAGAAGGTGATAGAGACAAAGAGTCGAGGCTTGGCTTTGACTTAAATGCTGCAACCTTTCACGCCTTGTAGTGGTGCACGATTTTCGGAGTTAATGGTGGCAAAGTCTGAACTCGATGCGGTGATGGAGGAGAGCTGACCCATGCATAGTCTTGGGTTTGACTTCGTGACGTGGTGGAGCTGTGAGGGTTGGTGAGGCGATCGGTGGCTTTGGACGGGAGCGACGATCGGTGGCTTTGGACGGGAGCTGTTCGGCGGCGACGATTTGGAGAAGAAGTTCAATATTTGGGAACGATAACCACGGCAGCCCTTTTCTCGATTTGAGAAATTTATTTGCGGAGGTTTAGATTTAGGGGAAAGGAATGATTTTGCTGTCGGCCTTAAAACTGAAAAAGAGAAATAAGTTTGTGGAAAGATGAAAATGGAAAGGGGAGCGATATATTTATAGAAGGAACCGATGAAGATAAGAACAAAATAATTTTCAATAGGGTTTTAGGTAGCAGCGAGATATAGCTGTAGGTCGGCATGACTTTAACTAGTGTAGGTGATAACAAAATAAATTTTTAAATATTAAATCTTACCATGAACAATCACGCACTGCTCTAATTTCGTACCGCTAACACAGTCTCCAAATACGACAAAAATTATACGTACCTCTTCGTTTCAACAATCTGAATTCAATAAAATTAGCCTGGTCGGATTTTGCCTCTGCTTGTGTACGATATCATTTTATTTTTATATTATTTATTGGTTCATCGATTTTATTCCGTTTGTTCACCAACAACTCCGTTCAATTCAACATTTTGAAATGTTAATTTCATTTTCTAATTTTCCATACAATTTTACAATATAAAATCTCCAACTCATTTAACGTCAATAACGTTTATTTTAAATTCAACCATATATATTTTTCAGTTTAACTTCAAATCCAATTCAAATATCCAATCAAATTCAATTCAAATATTCAAAAATAAAATTTTGATTTCCTACCAACCATCCTGAATTAAATATTGAATTCAATTCATACACCAAACTATATATTTGACTTTTAACTGCTAACTCAAGTATCAATAAAATTGATTATTTATAATTAAATCTTTAATAAGGTCCATATTCCAGTTGTCGAAATTTCTGGGACATTACAATCTCCCCCCTTAAAACTTTTCGTCCTAAAAAAAAGAGTGGTTGTTAGAGTTATACCAACGTGTTCTTCAAATTCTCATATTTATGTGAAATTTTTCCACAACTAAATTAAATATCGATATTTAAGCTATTGGTCCTTTTTTGATTATCTACCCATATTTAATCAATTCATAAAATCAAAATTCCATTTCAAAACCAATCTTTTCTTGAAATTCAAATTCTACATAATTTGGATTTATGCATCTCAAATTATTTCGAATTCTTTATAAACCTCATCTCACAATTTATCCATTGTTCCACATATTCATTACAATCCAAATTCAACCAAATCTCCTTACAATCCATTTAATCATTCCCACCACTCATTGAAGAGTGTAGATAACATTTCCTCTTCAAGTCACAAATTATCGACTGGAAAATTTCCAAAAATCGAAATAATGTATAAATTTTATATAGAATATATTATCATCTCTGAAATTCTCTTTCATAACTTATTAAATTAGGTATATTTTAATTTCAAATTATTTATTTGAAAATATTTGATAACTCGAAGTTTGTCAAGTCTAATTTTGTTCTAACAGTTGTTAGGCATACGCTAGCCAGGCGTACGACTAAAATCTCCAAGTACTAAATATCTTTGCTTTAACTCCAGCGAAAATATTTCAAAAATCCTTTTTAAAAACGGATACGGAAAGTACCAATGTGATATTTATATGCTGATTTTTCATGAATCGCGTATACACAATGGTTTTGTCTGGATCCTCCAAAAAACATCTGTATCCGTAGGAATTCACTTCCCTATGAATTTCGTCATGGACAGATCAATGGAAGATTTTTAAGAATCAAAAGAAAATCTGAGATCATTGAGCGTTGACTTCTCTAAATTTGGGTCACAAAACAAATCATGACACGAGGATCAATCAAACCTCAAAGATAAGTCACGTCAAGAAGACCAATCAAGTCACGAAGACATATCAAGTCACGAAGACCCGGTGCTGCATCGAACAGGTGGCTCCACATCATTAATACATCTCAACATCGCATAGCTCCATTCTACCTTTAGTAACTCTAGCGATTACATCTCTTTCACTTGTAGATATGCCATGCGGACCACAGGTACACAATAGTTACGTTTTGGTCCCCCAAGAAACATCGATACCTGTAAGATTTCATAACTATGTGAATTATGTCATTGTCACGACTGTAGATCGCAACAGACACAATGGTTACGCTTGATTCTCCGAAGAAACATTCGTCCGCCGTAGGCCATCTACAGCCCTGCGAATTACGCTACACGGTCTTGTTCTTCATAGAACAATGACTACTTGAGTTTTATGTCTGGACAACCTACCACCACCACCAGCACATCTCAGCTAAGCTCGAAATTCAAAGGAGAATGATGGTACTTCCCATATTTTTCTTTGAAAACATATAATACTATATACATATAGAACTTCATTTTGTACTCCTCATGAACCATGAAATTTTCCTTCCATATCATATTTCCAAACATCTCATTCTTTTATAAATTCTATTATATAAGATTATGAAATCGGTCACCTTCCAATCCCGAAATTTTCAAATTCACCATGTTCTTATATATCTGTCAAATAAGTTTCGAAACTTTTGTATCCAATGTCTAAAATCGAATATCGTCAAATTTTTATTCAAATTCAAAATTTCTTTTTTGAACTCTTAATCAATTCAAATATCTAATATCCTTTTAGACTCAGATTTACAAATCTATTGGTTATAAACCCAAATTTCTTCGAATTTTCAAATTTCTCAACAATTGTCCAATTACTAAGTTCCTCGCTTAATTCAAATCTTTATGCTCTCAAAATTCAGAATTTTCCATTTTTATAACAAATCACTCATTCATTTTTCATTACTCTTCCATATTCAATCCTTCGACCCTCAATTAGCAAGCGAACAACTTCCTAAGTATCAACCCCGAAGGCCGAACCCAACATCAGATCAACACCCAGGAAATTATTCAACTTAACTAATCTCCAGTCAGTTTCTAAATTTTCTTAACTCCACTTCTTAATTTCTTATCAAATCATTTCTTATGCAATTCTCAAATTCAGTTTACGAATCCACTTCTCTTACGTTTTGTTGCTCTTCGTTCTCGTCGGATGGCTTTTTATTCTTCAGTTCTTGCCATCCAGATTTGTCAAAACCTGTTAGCCTCTCACGGTCTTTAAAAAACATTTCCAATTATCATATTGATTCCTTATAATACTTATTGGAAAACATTCACATATATTCGCAGATATTTATTCTCCATAGGAAATATATTTTACTCATCCTGGGAACATTTCTAAATTCGTTATTTGGATTAAAACAGATGTTAAATAAAACATCGTTATTCCCACTCAACTGTTGATACTCATTACTTACTTCACTTAACTAACTCTTGTTATCGAATCTGGACCATTTCTTTGTCAAAAATGAAGTCAATCAAGTTAGGGCATAATTACCTCTCAGACTTAAACTGAACAACATTATTGACTTTGAAATAGATAAAATTCTCAAATTTGACCACCAACAAAACATTCAATTCTCGTACTTTCCGATTTCAAGTTAAAAATTTATTTCTTTTACAATAATTCGCGCCTTCAAATATTAAATTTAAAATATACTTTATAATCTGAATACATAAAAATTTAATTTATAATATATTAAATTTTGATTAAAATGGGAAGTAAATAATATTTTCTTGAAATTAGACATAGACGACTTCCATGAATAACTTCCTTTCGAATATTCTCTTATTCAATAATACATTCCGAACTTCGGAAAAACCCTCATTTGATTTATATTTTGAACTTCAAAATAATTTCATTGTACTGGTCAACTCTATTTCCTTTTGTAACAACCCGGATTTTCAGAACCAATTTAAATTTTTTATTTTTGCTACTTTAATGGATTTTTAATATTTAAAATGATTTATTTTAAATAATAACGAGTAAAAATTTATTTAAATCGAAGTTGGAACAAATAAATTTATTTTAATTACAAAACGAGCCTGAAATGGCGCGATAATTTGAAATTTTGATTTCAAATTTCAAATGAATGTACAGGATTCAAAATAAACCGGATTTTAGTAAAACCAGAAATATTTGAATCTGTTTGAAAATATTTTTCGACGAAATATATATTATATATATATATATATATTATATAATATAATGGGCTGAATAGAACGCGCCGTGCAGCGACTATTCACAAATTTCGACCATTGACTTCGAATTGACATTACGGGAGATCCGACTGTCGGATCCTCCTAAAACCAGAACTGTTGGGTTCATATCGAAAATAGCTTTCTAACGAATATAAAAGATTTGAAATCTAGCGGTTGGATATGGAATTATGTCCAAATAAATTTGAAAAAAGTCACTGTAAGTACAGTTCGATGACCGCTTATGGAAATCGACTGTACGGGCCTTGATAAAATTATTAAAAATATTAATAATTTGTGTAAAATCATAATAAATGATTTGGAAAGAACTAGAATGAAAAAATTCCATATTTGAAAAGATAAAAATATATTTTTATTGAAATGAACTAGTTATTAACTAGAATTATAATCCAATCATTTTTAAATAAATAAATTGGATTGAGAATGGGTTTTAATATAACCAGAATTTCCATTATATGGATTGGAATGGATTTGAATCGAAATTATTTTCGAAATATTTGGATATTGGATTCCGTGATTATACGGATATCGTGGAGGAATTTGGAAGATATATATATATCGTTATTCCCAGTACGATATTTGTTGATTTCAGAATTTGATATTGAATATAAGCTGATATATTTTCTATTCAGAGCCTTGTAAAATTGGATTTTGGGTTTGTTTTGAACGGTGTCTTAAATAACACTGTGCTTAAACCTAGTTGAGAAAAGAATAAATCTTTTAATTAAGATTTAATGAACTTTTCCAATTAATTAATATTTAGTTGGAATAGAATAAAAGAATTGGATTTTGGGTTTGTCGTGAATGGGGTCTTCATTAACACTGTTCTTATACCCTGTTTGAAAAGAATAATTCTATTAATTAAAATTATTTGAGTTTCCAGTTATATTTTGTAATTGGGATAAAATGGAATGTGAATCGGGTTTATCGTGAACTATGCTTTTAACGACATTCGTTCTTTAAACCGATTAACAATGAAATATGATTTGGAATTTATATATCTTTTAATTAAGATTTAGGGGAATTTTCCAAAGAAAAAGTTTTCCAATTTAATAAAATAAATTGGAATTGAATGGAATTCAATTTGGTAATAGTCAAAGTGAACTTCTGTGGAGGAAGACTGTTACTATATATGGAATTTAAAAGGCTTTAGCGTTATTCTATTTATATTATTAGTTGGATACAGAAGTTTGTATCGATTATATATATTAATCTGTTTTTCGGGAAGATTGCATAATTAGTGGAATGGGATTTTGGGTTTACTGTGAACTTTGTTTTAAATGACATTAGTTCTTTAACCCAATTAAAGATAAGATTAATTTCTTAACTTTGAATAATCATTTATTAATGATTTTTGAGATTAAAACTGAATTAGAGTTTTAATGAATCTTTAACTAGATTGGAATGTGAATGAGATAATTAAATTTATCGAATTTATGAAATGATCGAGAATGAAGTATCACCGGTTTTGCTCCAAGCAATAGTTAAATCTTTAATTAGATTTGAACGTGAAATGGTAATTAATTTTATCGACAACACCGTTGTGTTAGATATGAAGTATTACCAGTTGTAACACCTCGTATTTTATGAGAATATTAAAATAACAAATTAAAGAATAATTTATTAGAAAAAGAGGAATGAGAAAAGAATGATGTTTAACATTGTTCTAAGGTTTGTAAGCAAAAGACTTAGTAGCTCATTTGGTTAGAACATATGACTTGCATACAAAAGGTACAGAGTTCGATCCCCGCCAGCGCCATAATTTTTGTTTTAGGGGAATGGCTAAAAAGTGGCTTAGTGTGAACGCAGTTCAAAAAGTGGTTTAGTGTGAAAATGGTTAATTATGAAGAAATTATTAAGCCACGAAGTTTGTATGCGTATGAGAGAAATATATATAGATATGTATAAAAATTAAATAAATAAATATTCAAAAAAAAAGTTCAAAACAACGAATCGGGAGGGGGAATAGCCGAACCGCACCATTTTTGGAGTCGACCCAAGCCCCACTGGGTCGACTAGAGGTCAATCCAGGGTGTTTGGCTACCAACCCGTGGCCCGATTCGCCCTAAGGGCTGATATGGCATCTGAGTGGTCCAGATCAGTTCTAGGGTTAATCCTAAGGCCTAAATAACTTCCTACACCTATATATACACCATAAGACCTAACCCTAATTCATAAATATTATCTATGACACCATTATGCTGTCAAACTCTCTCTTAAACCCTAGTCGCCGCCTCTAAATCAAATCTCAAGTATTCAACTTCAACTCAAATTAAAGATTAAAACTTCTACAACAATTCAAGAAGATAAATCAGCAACACTGCAACGTTTCTACACCAATTTCAGTGCATAATTATATTCCTTAACCACGAAAGGTGAGTACGGTGATTTTCACAATATAATGGGATTAAAAGTAACATGATGAAGTTGTAAAGAGGATTCATATGTATGTATGTAATTTAAATCTCATCCAAGTCTTCACCTTTTTTATTCATGTCATCATATGCCTATGTTTCTATGTAAAGTTCATACCTTTATCAGTTTATTCATGTTGAATCTGTCATTATGCCTCTATGCCAGTTTACATGCCCCTTTATTTCATGATGTTGTGTTAATTCCAATTTTATGTGATTTGATTCTCTCTTCTTATCCCTATTCCTTTTATTTTTGGATCTAGGCTACCTTCGAGCCTATGTTAAAAATACGCGTGAATGCAAATACGTGGGAACGATGGGAATATGTGAAATATGGAAAATTGGATATTACTGGATATTTTGGATAATTGGATAATATGTGAAATTGTCATATTTGGGTATGAATTACGTGGAATTGATGAAATTGCCTATAATTGTAAATTTGTAATTGAGGCTAATTAATATGTAATTAGTGACAATTTGGAATAGGCAATATTATAAACATGATTATATGTTTAATTGGATAAACATGACATGAAAATTGGGTATGGGTGAAATACGATTATTAATAACCCTTTGACACGAGGTTAGGCGCGCTTGTGGCGTAAGACTGCCCGGAACCGCCCAGAAAATCCGGCTGCCACAATTGGACGTCTAATGTGAGAGGTAAAAGGAATGAATTGTAGGCGCAACGGTTAATGACACGAGGTTAGAACCGGTTTGTGGCGTAAGACTGCCCGGAACCGCCCGGCAAATCCAGCGGCCACAAAGCATTCGGTCTAATGTGGGAGGTCACGCACCGTTCGTCATAAGGAATGAATTAAGGAATACTAACTATAATAAGACATGGGTATGGTTAGAGGGTTAAGTGGGGTGACATGTAAATTATGACATGTAAATATGGACTTAACCGGTATAAGATAAGACATGTAAATTATGACATGTAAGTATGGACTTAACCATAGCATGTGTAAGACATGGACATTTAAATTAAAATGGTTAAGTGGGAGAAAAACCTAGTGGGGACCAAGCATAGGTGGGAGGCTTGTGTCGGATGAGGGACCCGTTTCAACCAGTAACCCGTTTGAGTATCTAATTGGGCCCGGTACTAGGCCGGGGTTGGGGCACGCTTACTGGACTTGAATGTAAGAGGTCAAAACGTGAATAGCGGCGGCAACGCTAGTCCAACGGGTTCATGTGCGTGCATGGGTCCGGGCTGGGAGGTAAGACGTTGTTGCATCGTGTAGGTATGGCCGTGCATTTTATGTTGGTATCGGGGTTGCCACTTTGGGGAGTGATACACCCCACTATGGGGCCAACACGGGTGCCTACGGGGTTTAGGGAGCCGATCGAATGGGTAGGGTAAGGGTACCTTAGCGGTGGAAGGAGTAAGCTGGCACCTACGATAGCAACTAGGTACAAGTAACTACCAAGTTTGTCATGTGGGTACAGTTAGTGGGAAGGGATCAACCTTTAGTAAATTAAGACTAGTAGATGTGCGGTGTAATTAAGTAATGTGGTGTAACTTAGCAAAAATGTGGTGTAACGAAATACATGTTGGTTGAGTTGGATAGTCCTCTGGGTGCTAGTCTGATGTTGACCTCGGTCTTCGGGGTTAGTACTTGGAGGGTTGTTCGCTTAGCCAAGGTGTGGGATTGTCTTAGTACTTAGGAACGGAATCATCTTGTCCATCCTTTTCATCTACCTTATCTATGTTACAGCCGTATCATGATGCCTATTTATGTCTTGATCATTTACCTTACCTATTATTTATTAAAATTACTGGACTCTCCAGACTTTATGTTTGACCCGTTTTGTTTCCACCTCTTTTCTTTCCTTTCCCGCCCCCCTCAGGTTTGTAAGGAGGGAATACTACAGCTTAGTGCCGATTTCTTTCAGTTGATTGAAAAGAGTAGATTTATCGCTTTGGACTCTCATCTTTATGGCTTTGCTTATGCTCAGTGGGGATTTATGCATTTATGTTATTTATGTACTTTGAAGTTTTTGGAAAAGACAGTTGATCCTGTTGTAATAGTTTTTGGAGACTACTTATGTAAGCTTGTTTTGAAGTTATGATGCTATGAAATAAGTTTTATCTTCCGCTGTGTTTTATTTATTTATTCTTGTAATTTATCTGTTCTATACTACTAAACGCTTCATGACATTAATGCATTCCCTTTATGAGTGACATTAATGGCCATGGGGTGTTACACGTGGTATCAAAGCTATGGTTGCAAGAACAAATAAAAAGTTTTGAAAAGTGTTTTCAAAAGTATTATTTTCATAGAAAGTATTTTCAAAAACTTGTTTTAAAGAAGCTATTTTCAAGGAAATTTTCTTTAAAGAGCATAATCCCCATAAGCCATACTTCTCTCTTTCGCTTCCCTTGTTTTGAAACTCTTTCTTTTTCATTTCAGTATGTCTGAAGCATCTGAGATACCAGAGGGTGTTCATGTACCTGGTTGGTTTCGTCAATATCTCGAGGCTAGGGCCGCTGCCGCGGGTCCGGCCGACGTTCCTCCTCCTCCTCCCCCAGCTCCAGTCATTCCTCCACGTGGAGATGCTTTCTCCAAGATATGTAAAGACTTTCGTTCGATGGGTGGAAAAACCTTTTAGTGGGTCTGAAATGTTCGTTGAAGCTAGAAATTGGTTGAAAGAAGTAGAGGATCTGTTTGGCATTTTTGATTTAGATGATTGTAAGAAGGTCCAATTGGCTGCTTGGTTGATGAAGGACGAAGCTTCGTTTTGGTGGGATGTTACTAGTGGAGAGCGTGTTGTAGAGACGTGGGCAGATTTTAGGGGAAGGTTTGAGTTGAAATTCCTTTCTCAAGCTGAGGAGAATATGTACATGGAGAGGTTCTTGACATTGAATCAGAAAAATTTGACCGTGAAGGTTATGTGACCGAATTTAATAAGTTGGCGAGATTTGGGCTAGAGTTGGTGAATACGCCTCACAAGAAGGCCTTAAGGTTTGCAAATGGCCTAAATGAACCGCTTCACAGTTTGGCTATGTCTCACATTCCAATGGGGGTTACGTATGTAAAGCTTGTTGATATGGCATACATGCATGAAGAAGAGAAGGGTGTAAGTACTTTTAGGCCGCAAGATAAGAAGGAGGATCCAAAGAAAGCCCAACAACAAAAGAAAGGTGTGGTAAAGAAAAGAGGAAGTGTCACAACTGTGGGATACCCGGCCATTTGAAGAAAGACTGTAGGAAGAAGAAGAAGTTCTCTTGTTATCATTGTGGTGATCCAGGTCATGCTGTCAAGGACTATCCTAAGAAGCAAGGGTAGAGGGCATGTTCTACTCCGAGAGGGCAGGTTTACGCTCTCATGGCTCCGGGACAGGAAGGAGGTAGAGAAAATTCTGTCGAAAGTTTGATTTTCTTGTTTGATCATCCTGTCCGTATTTTATTCGATTCTGGCGCATCACATTCGTATATCTCTACATCATTAGTTGAAACACTGCACTTAAATACTAGTCTCGTTGTGGATCCCATTATAGTCTCAAATCCTATTGGTGGGTCGGCTCATTTTTCCATGGTTTGTAGGGATTTGTGATTGTCTATCTTAGGCGTTGGTTTTGAATGTAATGCTTTTGTGCTTGGTTTCATGGGCTATGGGTTGATTCAAGGGATGGATTGGCTAGCCATACATGGTTCCATCCTAGATTGTGAACGAAGGGTAGTAAAATTGTTGACTCGTAGTGGAAAGACCCTTGATATTTCTTGTGACCCTAGAG
Organism: Allium sativum; assembly: GCA_030737875.1. Classification (NCBI taxonomy): domain Eukaryota; kingdom Viridiplantae; phylum Streptophyta; class Magnoliopsida; order Asparagales; family Amaryllidaceae; genus Allium; species Allium sativum. Next base: position 419,225,924 of record CM060924.1, read on the forward strand.
GATCGGTGATGCTTAGTTATCTTGAGTCACTTGACGCATCCAATGATGATTTACATTCTGTTCGTATAGTCCGTGAATATGTTGATGTCTTCGATGGGGTGAGGGGTCTACCCCTAAAATGTGAGATAGACTTTCGTATTTATCTTGTAGACAATGCAAAACCCGTATCTCTACCAGTACGCCACATGGCCACTTGTGAGAGGAGGGAACTCAATAAGCAAGTAGGGGAGTTGCTTGAGAAGGGGTTCATAAGACGTAGTATATCGGAGTGGGGTGCTCCAGTGGTATTTGCAACGAAGTCGGATGGGTCCCTTAGACTTTTTGTGGACTATAGAGAACTTAATAAGCTTACTAAGAAGAATAGGCACCCACTGCCGGGGATTGACGATCTCTTCGATCAGTTAGTTGGTGCCTTAGTGTTTTTGCAGTTGGACTTAGCCACTGGTTTCCATCAGTTGAGAGTGGCTGACGATAGCATAGACAAGACTGCCTTTAGGACTCCGGACGATTTCTATGAGTGGCTTGTGATGCCCTTCGGTTTGACAAATATCCCCGCATACTTTGTTGACTTGATGAGTAGGGTGTTTAGGGAGTACATTAATAAATTCGTGGTGGTCTTGGTGGATGACATCTTGATCTTTTCTAAGAACGAGGAAGAGCATGCCCTACATCTTAGGGAAGTGTTGGAGATCCTTTGAGCGCATAACCTTAAAGCTAAATTTTCTAAATGTCACTTTTGGAGGAAGGAAGTGCGATTCTTAGGTCATGTGGTTTCCAAAGAAAGGATAGTTGTGGATCCCGCGAAGGTGGTGGCCATCCAAGATTGGAAGGTCCCTAAAAATGCTACCGAGGTGAGGAGTTTCTTGGGGTTGGCTGGCTACTATAGGAAGTTTATCAAGGACTTCGCAAAGATATCAGCCCCATTAACATGCTTGACGAAGAAGAACCTAGTTTTCACGTGGGACGTAGATTGTGATGATGCATTCCAACGTTTAAAAAGAGCTTTTACCACAGCCCCAGTCTTAGTGTTGCCAGACGGGAGTAAGCCATTTACCGTTTATACCGATGCTTGTGGGACAGGACTAGGCACAATCTTAATGCAAGAGGGGAGGGTAATAGCCTATGGAGGAAGGCAGTTGAGAGTGCATGAGAGAAATTACCCTACACATGACCTAGAGTTGGCCGCTATTGTTTTCGCGCTTAAGTCTTGGCGCAATTATCTTCGTGGCGAGAAATTCGAATTGTTTACAGACAACAAATCATTAAAATACTTGTTCTCTCAGAAGGACTTGAACTTAAGACAGCAAAGGTGGATGGAATTCTTAGCGTCCTACGGTTTCGAGATAGCATATACCCCTGGCAAGGGTAACGTGGTGGTAGATGCCTTAAGTAGGAAAAGGTTGTCCTTGAGTCCGTTGTTTGTTGAGCGGCGAAGCTTAGAATTTATCTCTACGTTTGACTTTACACCTTCCATTGACTTTGTATCCGGTCTGCTAGCATCCTTAGAGGTCAAACCTACGCTTTTGGGACGGATTGGTGAGGCACAGCGAGATGACCCACAGTTGCTTGAGTTAGTAGAGAAGCTCATAAGGGGGGAGTCATCGAGCCATCTCAGTAGGTATACCATGGATGATAAGGGTTGGTTATGTAAGGACGGTAGACTTTGTGTACCACGAGACAAGAACTTGAGGAAAACCATTCTTGATGATGCACATCGTTCGAAGATGACCATTCATCCCGGCAGGGACAAGATGTACATGGACATGAGACGAGTTTACTTTTGGGCCGGTATGAAGAGGGATGTGGCCGATTTTGTAGCTAGATGCTTTGTTTGCCAACAAGTAAAAGCAGAGCAAAAGAAGCCCAGTCGGTTGCTTCACCCATTGGAGGTCCCACAATGGAAGTGGGAGAGTGTCTCGATGGACTTTGTTGATGGGTTACCAAGATCAAGGAAGGGTAATACAGTGATTTGGGTCGTGGTAGACAAACTTACTAAGAGCGCCCATTTCATTCCTGTGAAGAGTAAGAGGACTGCTCCATGGTTAGCCTCTGTATACATTCGAGAGATAGTTCGTTTGCACGGTGTTCCTTCTAGCATAGTGAGCGATCACGATCCTATCTTTACTAGCGAATTTTGGAAGAGCTTGCTTAGAGAGGTGGAAATAGAGCGTGATGCGACGATTCGACGAGCTCCTGCATGCATTCTTGGGTCGGAGATTAAGAAGTTGAGGAATCGAGAGGTCTAGCTAGTCAAAGTGCAATAGGGAGATGATGAGAGCGACGCTACTTGAGAGACGGAAGAGAAGATGCGTTCATTGTACCCTTTCCTTTTCGAGGGTATGTCTTTTAATTTCTCCTTTATCGCTTAGCTTGTACTTGTTCTATCTTTAGTATGTCCTCTCACTAGTATCTTTGACCTTTAGATAGGGTAGTCCTATGGTTGAAACATGTGTTTGAGACATGTTGTGTATGGTGGATGCATGTGGATGCAAGTGTTTGCTAGTGGTTGCTCGTGGATGAATATACACACACTTTAGGCACTAGATCGGCTCAGTCACTTTCATATTGCATATTGCATATAAATGGATGTATTTAGTAAAATGAATGTACGTTGAATGTGTGTATCATATGGATGTTGCATTTAAATGAATGGTTGTACACCCATGTAGTAATGATATGTATAGGGCTCTTTGCATACATGATGGATACATGGCACTATCATTATTTGCATTAAGGGGGTCGACTGAATCAGTGGACCGCCTGATTTTGCATTAGTATACGGACATATACACACACTATGCATATGTACATGAAAAGCATTAGAAATCTTTTAAGGACCATGGTTGCTAGTGGTTGGTGGTTGAGTAGATGGATGATTGGATGGTAGGATACGTTCTTCTTAACTTAGAGATTTCAAGGACAAAATCCTTTAAGTAGAGGAGAATGTAACACTCCGTATTTCCTGAGAATATTAAAATAACAAATTAAATAATAATTTATTTGAAAAAGAGGAATGAGAAAAGAATGATGTTTAGCATTGTTCTAAGGTTTGTAAGTAAAAGACTTAGTAGCTCATTTGATTAGAACATGTGACTTGCATATAACACTACAACAAAATGACCCTATTACAACGGTGGAAAACAGTTGTAAAAGACTTTTTACAACGGTGGAGCCATCGTCGTCTCTTAAGAAGTTGTAATAGACTGAAATCTTTTACAACTTTTATACACCGTTGCGACACCGTTGTTAAATGTATATTTTACAACTGTTTTCCACCGTTGTAGTTATACATATTACAACATTTTTGCACTGTTGTAGTAATACATATTACAACTTTTTTCACCGTTGTAGTAATTCCTACTACAATTAATTATAACAATATGATTTTTGTTTCTTTATACATTACATTTCATATAAAAATAAATATTTATATTTAATAAAATGATACTACACTGAACTGAAATAATCAATTAAATATTTTATTTCAATATTTGAATTAGTACAACTTTGTGATCCACTATCGTACAACTCACTTTTACATAATACAGTCATAACAATACATACATTCCTCACTACAAACCGATCGCTCAACAAATCTGAGGTAGACGGTCTAGCTCTAGGCTTAACAATGCATCGTTCTGTGAAGGCTTTGATTTCTAGGTAAACCATCTATCATTCCTCCATTACCATCTGCAAATTTTAGTCATTTAAACATAATGGAGAAAACAGTAAAGATTAATGCAGTCATATTTCCTCTTTTACATGTAAAATGACGTTCTGGATCAAATTTTGACATAAAACATATGATGTTTCGAAAGTCTGACTTATATTAATATGAAACTATGTCAAAAGTAAAATTGGCGATTGTTATTTTCCATATAAATTGTGTCCTTGAAAATTTTGTCCAAAACTTTGAACAACTTTCTTTGTGGTAGAGTACAGTAAAGCCAAAGCATCCGAAAAGAAGCTATATCAATGCAAATGAGTATACACATTTGCAGGTATCATAAACACAAATCTGTTGTTTTGATTGCTGTTTTGAAAAACTGAAGTAAGACCATGATTGAAATATGATCTAAGATTGTGTACATTGATTCTCCATCACATATGCCCATTCAAATGCATGACAATGAAGCATACAAACGATTTATTGCTTAATGCTGGAACAGACTAGTAGACTTAGAAATGTTGCCAAAACAAGGAAGTAAACCAAAGGGACAATACGCATATATTGTGCCACAACTTAACTATCAACATGCAATGGTAGAGAATCACTAAATCAATGTAACCAACTGTGCATGCAAGAAATACAGTGCCTATTCTAACTTGGATCCACACGTGAGACATATATAAAACAAGAGGTGCTATTATAAGGAACATGCCGAAGTATATATGCATAGGAAGTGGAATTGTTTCTTTTTTTCTTTTTTTCTTTTTTAGTTCGACAACACTGGTGTGCCAAAGTAACATGGTATCATCCTAATATGAGTGTATTATGAAATCTGAAGGTCAGGAATCAAGTATGGCTTCACAGCAGGATATTTAAAAGCATGCCACTAAAATGTGTACTTATTTAAATCAAGTCAAACTTAACATAAGACATGCATTCACTTCAAAGGTGAACAATAACCAGAAATCGATGACAATCAAGGTGACGGAAAAGCAGTAGCCAAACAGTGTGAATTAGTATGATGTAGTCCTGATTATCATATTATAAGGAGCACCATTGCAAATACTAAAATCAACCAATAACCAAATTTAAATTTATACAACCCCAGGACAGTAGGAAAGCAATAACCGACAAACTAATGATATTAGTGCAAACCGAAATCATACACTTGAAACATGTTTAATCGTAAGAGAACTTACATTTAATCGGTGAAGGAAGCGCAGACAATGGAGGACGGTTGGCGTTGACTGTAGAACGGTGAGGAGGTGTTGCTACAAACGGCGGCGCTCGACTGCTGGAGGGGAGAACAGGTTGTCGGATGCGTTGTTCGGATCTGAGAGATGCTGAGGCGATTTGGTTTTCTGGCTTCAAGGAGGGCAGCACTGCGCGATGGCTGTCGAAGGAGGTGACGCGGCTTCACTGGACTGGAACAAGGGCACGCGTGATTGGGGAGCTCAGACGATGGGTGGCACGGCCCTTGTAGTTGGTGGCGTTCGCGGTTGAGCTCGTGGGTTGACTCCGGTGGCGAGCGACGCCTGGTGATAAGGCCTTGTCGGCGGAGAGGGATTCGATGGCGAATGAAATGGAAACCGACGGCCTATTTTTGGTTTTTGGATGTGAGACGTTGGTCGATTTGTTGATTTCCCCAATTCGATTTCTAGGGCTTCGGCCATTTTTAAGTTTTTTTTTAGAACGAGAGAATGAAATGGAAACCGACGGCCTATTTTCTTTTATTTGCTTCATACGGCTAGGGTTTCACCATTGCCAATGTCCATTTTGCCCTTAGATTTAATGTTAACCCTTATAAAACTTAAGCCCCAAATCATAACACTTAAACAAAATTTTCATGTCACATACACAACAAACAAACAAATGTGTGTTTATTCACCATTTTAATCATGCACAATTTCACATATTCATCATGTACATAGCACGAATGATTTATTTATTTATTTATTCACCCCTAATATTATGGATTTAATTGAAATCAATATAATCTAGGATCATCAAATTTGGGTTCTCACATTATTAATCTCTACGTCTTAATTATTAATAGCAATCATTGATTATTCATGATTAGCATTAATTATTATATTTTAAGTATTAACTATTTAATAGTAATTATGTAATATTAACTATATTTTTTAATTATTCTTCTTAATTGCTAAGTATCAAATATTATGGATTGATTATTAATTATTACTTCCTAATTGATTATTAATAGTAATTATTAGTTATTAATTATAAATAATCAACATAAATGTATTAAATATTAATTATTAGTTGTTAATTATATTAAACTATGGTCATATATTACAACAATCAAAAAATAGAAGTTGTTAATTATATTACACCTTGGGGGGTTGCCACCCCCCGGACCCCCCCCCTCCGTAGGGATCATATTTGACAAAAGATTTTGGTAAAACTTTCAACAACGATTACTTATTAAAAAATATTATATACTAAATATTAATTAGTACTAATAGTCATGATTAATTATAAATTAAATATTTATTAATTGTTATTTACTTATTGATTATTAATTAATTGATTATTAACCGCTCATTAGTTATTACTTACTAATTAATTACTAGTACTTAATATTGAAGTAGTTATAAATTAATTATTTTTAATTAAATATTAAATATTTATATATTGATTATTATTAAATAATTACTAATTGGTTGTTAATTAGTAATTATTAGTAGGAATTATTTATTTATTGATGTATTTTTAATTAAATATTAAATATGTATTTATTGATTATTAATTAATAATTACTAATTGGTTGTCAATTACTAATTATTAGCATGAATTATTTATTTATTGAAGTATTTTTAATTAAATATTTAATATTAATATATAGGTTATTAATTAATAATTACTAATTAGTTGTAAATATTAATTATTAAAAATTATTTAATGAAAATAATTAATATTAAAATATAGTCATATATTACAACAGTCAAAAAATAAAAGTTGTGGTAGGCTTTTATTACAACTGTCAAAATAACACAGTTGTTAAAAATAAATTTATTACAACTTTTCTGGAAAAAAGTTGTAAAAAACATTTATTACAACGGTGCTTTAACCACCGTTGTAAAATTAAAGTTGTAATATGGTGTTTTTGTTGTAGTTACAACGGTGTTTATACCACCGTTGTAAAAAACCATTTATTACAACGGTGATTTTGCCACCGTTGTAAAAACCCATTTATTACAACGGTGCGTTTACCACCGTTGTAAAATTAAAGTTGTAATAGGGTCATTTTGTTGTAGTGTAAGAGGTACAGAGTTCGATCCCCGCCAGCGCCATATTTTTATTTTAGGGGAATGGCAAAAAAGTGGCTTAGTGTGAACGCAGTTCAAAAAGTGGTTTAGTGTGAAAATGGTTAATTATGAAGAAGTTATTAAGCCATGAAGTTTGTATGCATATGAGAGAAATATATATAGACATATATAAAAATTAAATAAATAAATATTCAAAAAAAAGGTTCAAAACACCGAATCGGGAGGGGGAATAGCCGAATCGCACCATTTCTGGAGTCGACCCAAGCCCCGCTGAGTCAACTGGAGGTCAATCCAGGGTGTTTGGCTGCCAACCCGTGGCCCGATTCGCCCTAAGGGCTGATATGGCATCTGAGTGGTCCAGATCAGTTCTAAGGTTAATCCTAAGGCCTAAATAACTTCCTACACCTATATATACACCCTAAGACCTAACCCTAATTAATAAATATTATCTATGACGCCATTATGCTGTCAAACTCTCTCTTAAACCCTAGCCGCTGCCTCTAAATCAAATCTCAAGTATTCAACTTCAACTCAAATTAAATATTAGAGCTTCTACAACAGTTCAAGTAGATAAATCAACAACACCGCAATGTTTCTACACCAATTTCAGTGCATAATTCTATTCTTTAACCACGAAAGGTGAGTACGGTGATTTTCATAATATAATGGGATTAAAAGTAACATGATGAAGTTGTAAAGAGGATTCATATGTATGTATGTAATTTAAATCTCATCCAAGTCTTCACCTTTTTGATTCGTGTCATCATATGCCTATGTTTCTATGTAAAGTTCATACCTTTATCAGTTTATTCATGTTGAATCTGTCATTATGCCTCTATGCCAGTTTACATGCCCCTTTATTTCATGATGTTGTGTTGATTCCAATTTTATGTGATTTGATTCTCTCTTCTTATCTTTATTCCTTTTATTTTTGGATCTAGGCTATCTTCGAGCCTATGTTAAAAATACGCGCGAATGCAAATACGTGGGAACGATGGGAATATGTGAAATATGAAAAATTGGATATTTTGGATAATTGGATAATATATGAAATTGGCATATCTGGGTATGAATTATATGGAATTGATGAAATTGCCTATAATTGTAAATTTGTAATTGAGGCTAATTAATATGTAATTAGTGACAATTTGGAATAGGCAATATTATAAACATGATTATATGTTTAATTGGATAAACATGACATGAAAATTGGGTGTGGGTGAAATACGATTATTAATAAACCTTTGACACGAGGTTAGGCGCAATTGTGGCGTAAGACTGCCCAGAACCGCCCGGCAAATCCAGTTTACACAATTGGACGTCTAATGTGATAGGTCAAAGGAATGAATTGTAGGCGCAACGGTTAATGACACGAGGTTAGACCCGGTTTGTGGCGTAAGACTGCCCGGAACCGCCCGGCAAATCCAGCGGCCACAAAGCGTTCGGTCTAATGTGGGAGGTCATGCACCGTTCGTCATAAGGAATGAATTAAGGAATACTAACCATAATAAGACATGGGTATGGCTAGAGGGTTAAGTGGGGTGATATGTAAATTATGACATATAAATATGGACTTAACTGGTATAAGATAAGACATGTAAATTATGACATGTAAGTATGGACTTAACCATAGCATGTGTAAGACACGGACATTTAAATTAAAATGGTTAAGTAGGAGAAAAACCTAGTGGGCACCAAGCATAGGTGGGAGGCTTGTGTCGGATGGGGGACCCGTTTCAACCAGTAACCCGTTTGAGTATCTAATTGGGTCCGGTACTAGGCCGGGGTTGGGGCACGCTTACTGGACTTGAATGTAAGAGGTCAAAACGTGAATAGCGGTGACAAAGCTAGTCCAACGGGTTCATGTGCATGCATGGGTCTGGGCTGGTAGATAAGACGTTGTTGCATCGTGTAGGTACGGCCGTGCATTTTATGTTGGTATCGGGGTTGCCACTTTGGGGAGTGATACACCCCACTGTGGGGCCAGCACGGGTGCCTACGGGGTTTAGGGAGCCAATCGAATGGGTAGGGTAAGGTACCTTAGCGGTGGTAGGAGAAAGCCGGCACCTACGATAGCAGCTAGGTATAAGTAACTACCAAGTTTGTCATGTGGGTACAGTTAGTGGGAAGGGATCAACCTTTAGCAAACAGAGACTAGTAGATGTGCGGTGTAATTAAGTGATGTGGTGTAACTTAGCGAAAGTGCGGTGTAACGAAATACATGTTGGTTGAGTTGGATAGTCCTTTGGGTGCTAGTCTGATGCTGACTTCGGTCTTCGGGGTTAGTACTTGGAGGGTTGTTCGCTTAGCCAAGGTGTAGGATTGACTTAGTACTTAGGAACGGAATCATCTTGTCCATCCTTTTATCTACCTTATCTATGTTACAGCCATATCATGATGCCTATTTATGTCTTGATCATTTACCTTACCTATTATTTGTTAAAATTACTGGACTCGCCAGACTTTATGTCTGACCCGTTTTGTTTCCACATCTTTTCTTTCCTTTCCCCCCATCAGGTTTGCAAAGAGGGAATACTACAGCTTAGTGTCGATTTCTTTCAGTTGCTTGAAAAGAGTAGATGTATCGCTTTGGACTCTCTCATCTTTATGGCTTTGCTTATGCTCAGTGGGGATTTATGCATTTATGTTATTTATGTACTTTGAAGTTTTTGGAAAAGACAATTGATCCTGTTGTAATGGTTTTTGGAGACTACTTATGTAAGCTTGTTTTGAAGTTATGATGCTATGAAATAAGTTTTATCTTCCATTATGTTTTATTTATTTATTCTTGTAATTTATCTGTTCTATACTACTATAGCTTCATGACATTAATGCATTCCCTTTGTGAGTGACATTAATGGCCATGGGGTGTTACACGAGTTTTGCTTCATGGGATGAATAGGTTGGGATTGAGAAATAGAATAAATGATTATTCGGTAAGGTTCGTGAATCCCGACTAGTTTGGGTAAACCTTAATTTGGTTTGAATTGATATTCAATGGAAGATTAAAGAATAAATTTAAAGAGTTTACCTTTGATAAAATTAATGGGAACCTTTCCCAAAGGATATGAATATTTAAATAAAAGAATATTCAGAATTGGAATGAGGCGTATGTTGTGTTTTTATAGCACTTGTTTATTATATATGCGAGTTACTCGGAAAGGCCAGGTTTATACCCATTCTAGATAACTGATTCGACGATAGGTCGACGAGGAAGACGGTGGTTGAAGACCGGAGGTCTTCACATCGTTTGGATGATTACTGATGTCTTGATTGGGCTGTATACTCAAGACGAGGTAACAAGTGGTGATCGTCCAAACATACTTGGAGATCGACCAGATATGCGAGGACCTCTCTCCTGTATTGGACATATGGGACGAGGAATAAGGTGCCTCCGGTTTCGTTCAGACCCAGAACGAACTTGTAAATGGACGTGTGTCTGACATTGGATTTTATTCTGTGTTGATTGATCTCTATTAAAAATATATCTGTTTGGTGGACGAGAATTTATTCTCTCGCTTAACACCCTTCTCTAAAACGTACAAGCTCAGAGGTTATATATCGATAGATATCAGTCGCATGGCGTGAATTGTCAGTCTGACATGCTAAGATGCAAATGATAAAGGCTTCTGTTGAAAAGCAGAGTCTTATGGTTGATGATCAAAGAATGGCTTTAATATAGCATAGCTTTGTGTATAGTGTTAATTCGCGAGCCTCACACCCCGATGTGAACCAGAAACGGGAGAAGGACTACAGGGAGGACAATGCATTTCTTTCTAGGTAGGAGTGGTGTCATGGTATGGAGCCCAGACATTTTACTCATGTGGATGTTGCATATTATTTGATGGATAGAGAGGCGCCTCGAATATATCGGTTACTTTGGAGCCAATAGATATTGAGTCATCTGGCTCATTTACACCCCATATGGCGGGGAAACGAATGTTCAGGAGTTATGAATCCACCTTGCACTTAGTGTGGATCGGCCATGCAGTTACCTAAGGGTCACTCAAGCTCTGATCTTGAGACATGGTGCTAGATTATCTCGAAGGGGTAAGGATGATCCCTTGCCTTGGTTCACAGATGGAAATCCAACTTCCACTACGTGACTTTGCGGTTTTAATTGTAGAAATAGTATGGCGACATGATATATGGTACCCATGCCGTCTATGATTGATAAATTTATATTTGAAGTTGTTTTAAACACTATGCACTTATAATAGTATCAAATGATTTATTTTAAACGTAGCAAGCATGTTTGGCTATTATTAGGGAAAACTCTATCCTCCGGCTTGCGTTGCATTGTGTGATGGGACCTGAGTCTTATAATATCTTCATTTTTTTCAAAAAGCATTGCGCTGATTGTTTTATGCACTGGTATTCTTGGGAGGAAACCCGTTTCGTATTATATGGCGTGGTCCCTTGATTTACTTTATTTTAAAGTAAATATTTAACGACTGTTTTAGTTCTCACACCAGTCACATGACTGACCTAGAGTTTATTGTTTTAACCTAAACTCTGGGTGCCCCTATTTTCCACACGCGCAGCTAGTAGTTTTGGTTTTGTAGATTTATTTATACAGGATCCTGGTTTACAGCTGGAGCTATACTCGGAATGCTCTGTATCCGTGTATTTCTTTAAGGTGTTATGTATTATTTTCCGCTGCTATGTAATGTATTTTAATCTCTGATATTTTACTGATGTATAACATTTATTTATACTCTGTTATATTCTTGTACTCTGATGTAAATTGGTGTAATAGCAATGAAATGTTCTTCTTTTTGCGTTCTGATTTGTCGTGTTCTCAACTCAATCCGGGCTTTCCCGTGAGGGCGAATTTGGGTCGTTTCACCTTTATCCTCAATTTCATTAGCAACCCTTTTTCTTTCAAATGTTATTTACTTCTAAAAAGTAAATAGTATTCCTTTTATCCAAAATTGAACTCGTCACATCAAATTAATTTTGATTTCAATTAAATCTCTCTTCATTCATATTTCACTTCACTTCTGGTTAATTAATTAATAAGTCCATAGCTTACTATCGATTTGATGACCTACGTTTTTGACTGTTCAAATCGACAATGATCCTCAAATGTCGACTTAAACAAATCAAAAATGTAGATAATTATTAGGGTCAAAATAAGAAAAAGAAGAAAGAAGAAAAAAATCACAGAATCTGATAGCGGAAGGACAAAATATAATAAATAAATAACAGTTCATGAAGCTATTAAAAACATACATTTGATTATACTTTACAACAATTATTAGAGTTAACTATCATAAACATACCAATATTTGGAGCGGAGTAATAACAATAAATATGTCTGTTGAGCTCCATCTTCATCTTCATAGCATTGTCTTCAATAACTAAAAACTCAAGCTGACCCAAGCATAAATGAAAAGGCAAAAGCACTTGGATCAGAACTAAAATATTCTCATATCAGTTAAATCAATTTCATGTGATAATATGAGTGTAATAACTTAAGAGATGTTACGGGAAATTCCATTTCTTAAGGATCCATCAAACTAGATACTATATAACAAAATACGCTATTATAATAGTGTCTATGATTAAATATAAAATATTAAAATAGTGTAAGCGGGATTACCATTATTACCCTTACACCGTTTATGCCGTTGTCGTACAGTTTGCATATAACACATCAGTACTTCGATGGATACGGATGTGCCGTGATACGACAACGTTAAATCAAAATCGTAGGGGGCTCGATCAAGATAAATATGACAGGGCATCAAGGCAATACCCATCAGTATGATTCTACCGGATTGCGGACCCAGGCCGGGGTAACGCGTAGCCTCGACTACCGCTCACCCTAGACAATACTCCCAAAAATCAAAGGCGCCAATCAATCACAAAGTAATACATATGGTATCGAAGAAGCATGTCTGCTAAGAGGAGATAGCTCACATTAACCTGGGTATGACTCATATTTTAGTCATTTAATTATGACTCGAAGGTCAAGGCTATCCATCATCGTTCTCTTTCTTCAAATCTAGTAATCGCCTCAAAACCAACCTACTTCATTCTGGATTTTCCACCACGTGCACAATTGTAAAAGTGGTTTTCGGCATTGGCAGAGAGTATGACAATATCCGATCCCGGTCTCTTTAACAACCAAACGTTCACATTTTTCACACCGGTAGTATTTACATTTCAAAGTGGTTCGTACTTCATATCAAAATATCATATTTTTCTTTAAAACCGCTTCATATTCAAAATAAGATATATTTTCGTATTAAAATATCCATTTAAAACCAAACTTAAAATCTTAAAGTAATTCCAACTTTAAAATAATTTGAATATCAAAATAGTTAAAATATATTTAAAATAGTTTAGACATATAATTGAAATAGTTTGAAAATAAGTAATTTGTATTTAAAATAGAAATTTCAAAATTAACAATCTATAGTTAAAATATTAAAATAGTTTACAAAATAAGTGTTTAATTATTAAAATGGTTTATTTAAAATAATTAATAAAAATAAAGGGTGCGTTTTTTATAGGTCCCTATTAAGTTTCAAAATTAGGCTCACATCTGGTCAGAAAATTAATATAAGTTGCGTCCCTATTTTTGAAAATCGGCTGCAAAAATTCTCGTCTTACCCTTACGCAGTTCCAAAACCCTAAAACAACTATCCAAGTTCATTTCCGCCGTCAACACAAATTAAAAAATCCCAATCCCCAGTCGCCCCCCTCCGACGATCAGACATCGCCGTCGTTCCCCCCCAGTAGTCGCCGCGTGGCCCACGGATGGCCCCACCACCTTCGACAAACCGCTACAGCCCCAAAACTGTTCCCCACCGAGAAGTGAACGACGCCGCCGCCACTGACTGGACTGCCTCCACTTCAGGCGCCGCCTGCTCCCCCTCCTTTACCACCCAGCGCCGCCATTCCCCCCCAAACCCGCTGTAAGCTTTTTTTATTTCTTTTATTTTATTTATTTAATGTTATCACCTAATTCTTGCAAATCAGTATGCATTTATACAGTAGTGTTGCATGATTGTATGATTTTCAATCAGTACGTTATAATATTTTTTTTTCTTACGGTTATCAATTTTTACTCGATCTTTGTTGATGGATTAATCCGATCTTCTATAATTTTATGGTTTTGTCGATTGATTAATTATTATATAAAGTTTTAATGTTATTATAGATAGTACGGTTTTGTTTATTAAATTTTCAGTATATTTGTTCTATATTTGGAATATGTGTATAAAAACATGAATAAGTTGTGAATATTAGCATATGAATATGCAAATATTGTTAAAACATGTGTAATATGCAAATTTGTGTATTCATGACTTTTACATAAGAAACTATAATTTGTTATGAGTCCGTGAGTATTTGAAAATTTTAATTTAGATTTCTTGCAGAAATGTATATGATTATCTTCTAAATTTGCTTGCCGATTTACAAATATGAACAAAATTATTGTAAGGGTTCATGAACGAGTGTAAGATATTGGTATTAATAATTGGAAACATGTTTGAATGTGAATCGAATGCTCAAACACTTATGGAAAACAGTTCATAACAGATGACCACTAGTGTGCAGTTATTCCGAATAATTGCACCATAGTGTGCAATTTTTATGTTTTTTTGCACAATTCTGCGATGTTATTACGAATATTTTTACAGTTGTGAGGATGTCTGTAATGTTTGCATACTTGTTTACATATATTCCATATAATAGCATACCTGTATGCTATTATTGGAAATACATGCTTTGTTTTGCTATTATTAGTAAAAAAATCACACTTGTGTGCAATTATGAAGATTAATTGCATATGTTTGAGTATGTATCAACAGTATTTGCGCACTTTTGTACTGTTTTTTAAAATACATGAGCACTTGCGTGACATTAGACAAAATACTTGCAGACTGGTACACATATATATGTAGAACAGTTTGAAACCTTTTGTTAATAACTTTATAATTCTTTTTAGAGGTATCTGTGGTGGAAGATGATCCTATATGAGATGTTAAAAAAGAGAGAGCATTAGTAATTACTGAACAGTCGTCTAAATCTCAACAGTTGGTGAAAGAATGAAAAATCGAAGAAGTACGGAAGATTCCCAAAAAGGATAGTGTGTATAGGAATACTCTTAAGGCATTCATCGAAATGATAGAGAAACTAAAGGAAGATGATCTTTACACGTATAAGCATGATGTATTTCTTAAAAGTATAATGTTTTGAATTTTTATGGGCTGTTATAAATTTAGTTCAATTTTTTAACATTAATTCTATATATTTTAGAGTTATTTGTTCCAGAAATACTTTGTATGTAATCATTCTATATAGTTGGGTAGAAGTATGCAAATATTATGTATAGTTGCATAGATGTGTGCAAAAATACTGAATATCTGTATCAACTTTGCTCATATAATGCGTAGATGAATAAATGTATGAAAAAAATTCATAAAAGCTACATACATGTATGAAATTATTTTTGTAAATGAATAATGTACACAGGTATTATATATTGTTGCATAGAAGTACGCAGCTATTATCTTTATTTGCATGCAAGTTTTGAAAATTTATCGTTTATGCTTACTCTGTTTTAACTTTGTCTACTTTTTTCACCTTTTAATCCTGATTTTTTTTAATTTAATCAGCTGATTCTACAGTTTTAATTTCGTTATTTATTCGTATAATTTTACGAAGTTAAGTTCATACATGTTAGTATTTACTAAAAAATAAAACATCTTCTGGAGTAATGCTGCAAATATATACAGTTACATCAGCATTTATATTGAAAACATGCATATAAATATGCAAAATATTACGAATAGCTGTACACACGACAACATCAATTCATAATTTCACAAAATAAAAAGATAATTCAGTTTACACACTATATAATCATGCACACGTAGTTCAAACAACAAAATAACAGTCAACCTTTTCTAACAAATATAAACACCCTTTCTTCCATTTTAATTTCTTCATTTTTAATGATTTCTTTGTCCTAACTTCTCTGCTTCATTACGTTAATAACAAACATGCACCAATATTTTCAGGACAACTGTTAAAAAAAGAAAAAACAATAATCAGCCTTATCTGCATGTATTCAAATAAAATTACAAAAACATAAACATATAATTATAACTAGATGCATACGTATACGCAAATAACAGTAATATCTGCATGTTTACATGGAAAAATTCAGAATATTTGTACATAGTATATTAAAAAATAGATCTAGAACACTGGTAATATGCATATATTAAGAATATATTCATATATATATATGCAACTAATCATCAGGCACGCAAATAAACAGAAAATCAAAGGAGCTGAATGTTGGTATGCATATATACAGAAAATTTGCATACTTCCACGCAAATTTCTGAATAAATCCAAACACATATTATACCAATAGTTGCATTTTTATATACTCATATTCAAAATATATGCATATTTTTATACACAAATGTAGAACATATGAAAAAATGTGTTGACAATCTAAATCGTAAATACGACTGCAAAATTAAACTAACTAAATTATAATTAAACAATCTATCAATAAAAGACAACAATTAAAATAAGTCAGAATAAAGATCCAACAAAAATTGATCGCAAAACTGAAATCAGAAAACAAAATTGTAAAAAATGCACCCTAAAATGTATAACTTACCTGGACGAAGACGGCTGCTTGAATACCCCAGTCGCCCCCTTCTACGATCTGACATCGCCGTCGTTCCCCCAAAAATAGCCGCCGTGTAGCCCACCGATGGCCCCACCGCCGTCGACAAACCCTCCTCTTCCTCCTCCTTCCCCAAAAATAGCCGCCGCCGTCCACACAAAAAGATGCCGCCGCCATTACTGAAAGAATTCCGAGCGCCTAAATTTTAGATCGATGGAATGAAAAAATTGAGAATGATGGAGGCGCCGCCATGACACAGAACTATTTGATTGTGGAAAAAATAAAACCCTAATATGTGTTTTAACCTAATTACGGCGTGAATTTAGAGTGAAAGGGCAGATCTGTAAAAAAAAAGAGCGGCTATTTGAAAATAGGGATGAAATTAAAATGTTTCTAAAGGGGAGGATGTGAGCCTAATTAGGTTTAGTTTTAAGGATGTGAGCCTAATTTTCACAAAAATAAAATAGTTATAAGGTAAATAGTTATAAAGAAAATAATTATCATAAAAATAAATAGTTTATAAAATGGTTTACAATACTATAGTTGGAATTAGAATTGTTTCTTCAAAATTTAACCAAATAGGAAATCATATTTCAGTTTCAAATCAACTCGACTAAATTTCGATATATTAACTCAAAAGGATTTGACTTCCCGTTTATATTTCAATTTGATTCAATAGTTCAATTTCAAAAAAATCGATTTAATAATTTGATTCAAATAATTTAATTTCAGTTATAATTCTCACTTTGAATTATTCGTTTATGAAAATCTCGAGTTCACAATTCAATTATTACTACAAATCAAATTAATTTAAAGTAAATATCAAAGATGGATAAGCAATTCAATTTTGTTAAATTTAGCTCATATTAAATCCAGTTTTAACTTCAGTTATCCACATATACGAATTCTTTAAAATTTTAAATTTTAAACCTCAAAGTTCAAATTTAAGGAAAATCGATAAATGATATCATTTATTTTGTCTTTAAAACAATATTCCAAAATTCAAGGTTAAAACAATTTTTTTAACCAATCGGTGTCCGTATATAATTTTCTATCCTATGGCCAAGTAATACTTAAAATTTAATTTTAGTATTTTGGGAAAGGATATATGTCATTTCAATCCAAATCAGGATCACAGGTATTTATCATTTCAACATACGTTCTTAATTCATTTTAATGATTAATCCCGGGTTTATTTGATGCCTGTAACATCTAGGGTAATGGTTGGGATTTATCAGCAGAATCAATAACATATATAAACAAATGTCAATAACAAGATGAAATACATATCAATACATTAAATATATAATTTCAAGGCATCCGTCAAAATCAATACATCTAAACAGTTCAATATAATATCAGTGTACTAGCCATCAAGTATGAGATTTTTAAACTAGAAATTAAATTCTAACTGTACAATTTATAACAACAGTTAACTAAATTATACTGTCTATAATAATTTACACAAATAAGCATTTTAATCAATCAAACAAAACAATCATATCATAACATAAATTTGATTTAACTAACAATCAAATATTTTAGTTAGATGTGAATGGGTTTAATCACTCACCTTGATTTCAAACGAGATTGAAATCCAAATTTTAGTCCAAAATTAAACAGTCTCAGAATCAGTCCATGACAGTTCCATGTTGTCCAGAATTTCGATACGATCCCAATGGATCCAACTGCGCGTAAAATTGAATTCGTATGAAGAAGTTATTCACATTTTACTATTTGAAATTCAAATAAATAAAATAATTTAAAAAATAAAATAAACCCCTCACCAAAAAGACTTCTCCATATCACCCGTTCCAGCCTCCTTCTCCAAGATACCTGCTTCATGGAAAAAAAAATTGTAACCCATATCTCCATCCAAACCCTAATTCACGCCCATTAAGAACGCACCCGAAACCACGATCAGACGCTACCAGGAGGTGCGCCACCTCGAACATTGTCTCCGACCATGATCCGGCCTTCCGCGGTGAACTCAATCATTCCGAAAACGAGAAATACAGCGTCGATTTCACGTCGAAAATCTGGTAAATCGAGATACAAAACCCTATGATCAACCGTATGGATGTGTAGATCTCGTCAAGTGCTTCGATTTTGCTTTAGAAACTTTATGAATTCATTGATCGGATTGAAAGAAACTAATCATCAAAGATTGAAAAATTTTGGCCATAGAAAGAAAACAGCGGCGGCCTGAAGACAATTAGGGATTCCGAAATGAAATAATATTATTTTCCATCGTTTTACGTGTATTTAAGCCAAAAACTGGAATGTGTCCAAATCAGGCTTGCTTATAGCCTACCGATAGTTTTGACACTTCTGAACGCAATGGAATATGTTTCAAAGCCCAGTTCCAAAGTCCTTAGCAGTTTCTTCTAAATCTTGATTATTTAATTAAATTGTACGTACAAATTTATACGCGTTTTAATTTTTTTACGATCAAACTATAATTCCGATGGCTACAAAATTTTAGATCATACAATAATTTACAATACCGGATCCAATAAAATTAATTTCATCGAATTCTGAGATTATTTGCAAAAATGTCAAATTTCACATATTTATTAATAAAATATCCGGTTTTAATTCTAAAAAAAAAATTGAATTCAATAGTTTAAAATCTCTAATCAAATCAAAAAAGAATTCAACTAAATTTCATAAATAAAATTGGTTTTTATGCGAAATTCAATATTGATTATCAAAATACTCCAATTTTTATATTTAAATTATTATTTATACAAATTAAAATATTTCTATATTTAGTTTCAACTTTCGTTATTAATCAATATAAACAAATTAAAAAATTTAATATTTAAAATAATTTTGTTCAAAAACACACTAAATTTAATAATTTAAACTATCAAAAAATCTCGGGATGTTACACCCTCCACCACTTAAAAATTTTCGTCCTCGAAAAGGCGCAGTAAGAAAGTCGTCAATTTATATATTTAATCATATTATATCTTATTCAACTTAGAAACAATTATCTATACAAAAGTTAAATATAGGTTTGAAAACTTGAATTTTCACCAAAGTTTCTAAGTCATAAATTCATGAAAAGTTTCAGCAGAGTCTCCTTTTGTATGGTGAATTCCGGAAAACAAATATATATATATATATATATATATATAATCATAAATATACATCTCATCTCAATGACGAGGCATCCCAAACCATGGGTAACCAATATATATAACCCAATGTATAAGAAATAAATATATATCTACGATAAACATATATAAAATACCAAATACAGTAAAAACGACAAATAAAATATTCAAAAATCAGATTCATCCAAATAAGCATAATAACAAAATTTCAATGACGATATATTATTTATACGATTCAATTGGTTCATTCCACTTGTATACATGCACTTCTTCAAATATCAATATATTAATTTGAAAAAATCTTGTTATAAGCGTAATAAAATTTATATACGTATTGGTTTGTTCAATGGTTATTCTAAATTCATACATACCCAAATATTAGTTAAATATATCCATACTTAAATATTCAATCAACTCAACCCAACTGGTTCAGTAATTTCAAAATCGAATTTAATTCAATATGTTCAAACTTATATTCTAAACATCCATTTTATTTATATTTTAGTTTTAAATCGTGAATTACCCTACCGCGATTTTTCTGAAATTTTGATTAACGCATATCTTAAAATTTACAGGCCGAAATCTATTTTTTTCTCTTTCATTAGAAAATTATACTCCAATAAATCCAGAAGATTCTTATTTCAAAGAATTTTGACTTATTTTGGATCCTATACGTTCATTTAAACTTCTATTCGGAAAATTACGAACTATCGCTACGCGATAAGCTCGTTTTAATTAAATTTAATTAATTTGTTCAAACTTTGTTATGTTTATACTTTATAAACCTATTCGTTATATTTTCACATAAACTAATTAAACATTTAATTTAAACTAAAAAGTATCGTCCACCCAAAATCGTCAAACATCCAACCATCACTATCAATACAATTTGATCCGTAACCAAATAATTCACTTCACTGGCTTATTTCATCGGTTCGATTTAATTGCATTAGTTAGTTGAATTTAGTTTCAAACATAACTAAGTATACATTGTTTATTTCATACCTATGTTTCATTTGTATATATAAATCATCAATTTTATTTCACCTTTCAACACCCATAGCGATACTTGTATGTTATTCAATTACTTTTTTCCTATAACATTTTAACTTCTAAATTAATTGGTAAGTTATATATATATGCTATAGAAAATTCGATTATTATACAAGTTCAACATTTTCAATTTGTTTTCAAATTCATCATTTCATATATCTAAGAGTTTCTATGCTGATTTCATTTCTCTTATGTTCTCTTTTTTTTCAAAAGTTTTCAAAATTACAAGTTTTATTCATTTCATTAATTATTATAGAATTAAGAATTCAACTTCGGGTTCATTTCCAAATCATTTTCAAAATAATAATATATATCTTTTATCTTTTATAACAAAACGTACTATAAAAGATTTAAATAAAATTTAATTTCTCTAATCAGTATAAAAGTTCTAAGTGGACTTCCCTACTTAGATTCTCGAAAATAAATGTCGATGATGCATGCACTCATCACCGAAATTATTTTCAGATCAAGAGGGCATGCCCACTTATTTCCTTTAAATCATTTGAAAACCATTTCTAGACGAAACCACTTTCAAAATATAATTACTATTTCAAAACCATTTGTAAATCAATATTTCAAAAGCACCCGAATTTAAATCCTCAATTTTATATTTAATTTCATTCTACTGCATTATCAATTAAATTTTAATACTACAATTTCTAAAATTATTCAACAATCAATGTTAAATCATTGACTAATCGAACACTATAGAATGATAATTTAATATTTCATTTCAAACAATCAGTAAAATTTTATATATAAAAATATAATTAAAAATGGTATTGTGTCGATTGGTTCTATTTGAGTGTTTAGAAATCCCTATCGATGCCTTAGCAACCCAAGTATCGACCAGAATTCATAAATACTCAACGAAACAAATCAACACAATACAAACCATTTTATATCAAAATTACAAGTACGTTCTCTCATATACACTCAAACTCATTCTAGGGTATTACTACCCTATCTCTAATGAGTTAATCCCAAATAGAGCCGAGGTTTTCGCTAAACCAAAGCTCTGATACCAAATGTAATGAATGACCTACGTTTTTGACCGTTCAAATCGACAATTATCCTCAAATGACTACTTAAACAAATAGAAAATGCAGATAATTATTAGGATTAAAATAAGAAAAAGTAGAAAGAAGAAAAACAATCACAGAATCTTATAGCAAAAGGACAAAATATAGTAAACAAATAACAGTTCATGAAGTTGTTAAAAACATACATTTGATTACACTTTACAACAATTATCAGAGTTAGCTATCATAAACATACCAATATTTGCCACGGAGTAATAATAATAAATACGTCTGTTGAGCTCCATCTTCATCTTCATAGCGTTGCTTCCATAACTGAAAACTCAGGCTAACCCGAGCATAAATGAAAAGACAAAAACATTTGGATCAGAACTAAAATATTCTCATATCAGTTAAATCAATTTCATGTGATAATATGAGTGCAATAACTTAAGAGATATTACGGGAAATTCCATGTCTTAAGGATCCATCAAACTAGATACTATACAATAAAATACGCTATTATAATAGTGTCTATGATTAAATAGAAAATACTAAAATAGTGTAAGTGGGATTACCATAATTACCCTTACACCGTTTATATCGTTCTCGTACAGTTTGTATATAACACACCAGTACTTTGATGGATAGGGATACGTCGTGATACGACAATGTTAAATCAAAATCGTAGGGGGCTCAATCAGGACAAATATGACAAGGCATCGAGGCAATACCCATCAGTAGGATTCTACCGGATTGCGGACCCAGGCCAGTGGTAACGCATAGCCGCGACTACCGCCTACCCCAGACAATATCCCCAAAAATAAAAGGTGCAATCAATCACAAAGTAATATATATGATATCGAAGAAGCATGTCTGCTAAGAGGAGATAGCTCACATTAACCTGGGTATGGCTCTTGTTTTAGTCATTTTAATTGTGACCCAAAGGTCAAGGCTATCCATCTTCGTTCTCTTTCTTCAAATCCAGTAATCGCCTCCAACAAACCAACTTCATTCTGGATTCTCCACCACGTGCACAGTTGTTAAAGTGGTTTTCGGCATTGGCGGAGAGTATAACAATATCCGATCCCGGTCTCTTTAACAACCAAACGTTTACTTTTTTCACACCGGTAGTATTTACATTTCAAAGGGGTTAGTACTTCATATCAAAATATCAGTTTTTTTTTTTAAACTACTTCATATTCAAAATAGGATATATTTTCATATTAAAATCTTCATTTAAAACCAAACTTAAAATCTTGAAGTAATTCCAACTTTGAAATTTTTTGAATATTAAAATAGTTTAGATATACAATTGAAATAATTTGAAAATAATTAATTTGTATTTAAAATAGAAATTTCAAAATTAGTAAAATCTATAGTTAAAATATTAAAATAGTTTATAATTTAAGTGGTTAATTATTAAAATGGATTATTTAAAATAATTAATAAAAATAAAATAGTTATAAGGTAAATAGTTTATAAAGAAAATAATTATTATAAAAGTAAAATAGTTTATAAAATGGTTTACAATACTATAGTTGAAATTAGAATCGTTTCTTCAAAATTTAACCAAACAGGAAATCACATTTCAGTTTCAAATCAATTCGACTAAATTTCGATATCTTAATTCAAAAGGATTTAACTTCCCATTTATATTTCAATTCGATTCAGCAGTTCGATTTCAAACAATTCGATTTAATAATTCAATTCAAATAATTTAATTTCAGTTATAATTCTCACTTTGTATTATTCATTTATAAAAGTCTCGATTTCACAATTTAATTATTACTATAAATCAAATTAATTTAAAATAAATATCAAAGATGGATAAGCAATTCCATTTTGACAAATTTAATTCATATTAAATTCAATTTTAACTTCAGTTATCTACTTTTACGAATTCTTTAAAATTTAAAATTTAAACCTCAAAGTTCAAAATTTAAAGAAAATCGATTAATAATATCATTTATTTTGTCTTTAAAACAATATTCCAAAATTCAAGGTTAAAACAATTTTTATTTAACTAACCGGTGTCCGTATATAATTCTCTATCCTATGGCCAAGTAATACTTAAAATTTAATTTTAGTATTTTGGGAAAGGGTATATATCATTTCAATCCAAATCAGGGTCATAGGCATTTATCATTTCAATCAACGTTCTTAATTCATTTTAATGATTAATCCAGGGTTTATTTGATTCCCGTAACATCTAGGGTAATGGTTGGGATTAATCAACAGAATCAATAACATGTATAAACAAATGTCGATAACAAGAAGAAATACATATCAATGCATTAAATATATAATTTCAAGGCATCCATCAAAATCAATACATCTAAACAGTTCAATATAGTATCAGTGTACTAGCTATCAGGTATGAGATTTTTAAACTAGAAATTAAATTCTAATTGTACAATTTATAACAAAAGTTAACTAAATTATATTGTCTATAACGATTTACACAAATAAGTAGTTTAAACAATCAAACAGCAAACAAAACAATCATATCATAACATAAATTTGATTTAACTAACAATCAAATATTTTAGTTAGGTGTGAGTGGGTTTAATCACTCACCTTGATTTAAAATGAGATTGAATTCCAATTTTTAGCCCAAAAATAAATAGTCTCAGAATCAGTCCAAGATAGATCCATGTTGTCCGGAATTTCAATACGATCCCGACGGATCTAACCACGCATAAAACTGAATTCGTATGAAGAAGTTATTCACATTTTACTATTTGAAATTCAAATAAATAAAATAATTAAAAAAATAAAATAAACCCCTCACAAAAAAGATTTCTCCACATCAACCATTCCAGCCTCCTTCTCCATGATACCAGCTTCGTTAAAAAAAAAAAAAAACAACGTAACCTATATCTCCGTCCAAACCCTGATTCACGCCCATCAAGAACGCACCTAAAACCACGATCAGACGCTACCAGGAGGTGAGCCACCTCGAACATCGTCTCCAACCATGATCCGGCCCACCACGGTGAACTCAATCGCTCCGAAAACGAGAAAGACAGTGCTGCCTTCATGTCGAAAATCTGGTGAATCGAGATACAAAACCCTATGATCAACCATATGGATGTGTAAATCTCGTCGAGTGCTTCGATTTTGCTTTAGAAACTTTATGAATTCATTGATCGATTGAAAGAAATTAATCATCAGAGATTGGAAATTTTCTGCCATAGAAAGAAAAGAGCGGCGGCCTGAAGGCAATTAGGGTTTTCGAAATAAAATAATATTATTTTCCATCATTTTGCGTGTATTTAAGCCAAAAACTGAACTATGTCCAAATCAGGCCTACTTGCAGCCTACCGATAGGTTTTGACGCCTTCAAAACGCAATGGAATAGGTTTCAAAGCCCAATTCCAAAGTCCTTAGCCGTTTCTTCTAAATCTTGATTATTTAATTAAATTATACATATAAATTTATACGCGTTTTAATTTCTTACGATCAAACTATAATTCCGATGGCTACGAAATTTTAGATCATACATTAGTTTACAATTCCGGATCCAATAAAATTAATTTCATCGAATTCTGAGATTATTTGCAAAAATGTCAAATTTCACATATTTATTAATAAAATATTCGGTTTTAATTTTAAAAAAAATCAACAGTTTAAAATCTCTAATCAAATCAAAATAAAATTCAATTATATTTCATAAATAAATTTTGCTTTTATGCAAATTTCAATATTGATTATCAAAATACTCCAATTTTTATATTTCAATTATAATTCACACAAATCAAAATATTTTTATATTTAGTTTCAACTTTCATTATTAATCAATATAAACAAATTAAAAAATTTAATATTTAAAATAATTTTGTTCAAAAACACACTAAATTTAATAATTAAAATTATCGAAAAATCTCGGGATGTTACAATCGATTTCATATATTCGATCATACATTATTAGTTTGAACGTAATCATAAATCATCTTGCCAAATTCTGAATAATTAATAATAAATTCTCGACACAATCGAATTCCAATTATAACTTTTTTTGGATTTTATTTTAATACTCGAAATGTCGAAATAAAGTTCATCGTTTCAACTTTGAGACGATTTAAATCTATAATTTTTATTCAAGTTCATATCAGAGTTCACATTTCCAATAAATTTTTCAGTTGTCTAAAAATATATAATTAGAGAAATTTATTCATCGATTCTCTTATATTTATCTTCCATGGATACCATTCAACGATGGATTTCAAGATTCAAACCTAAGGCGATTATCGAAGCATTTACTCTCGCAAATCTCGATCTGAAGACTGGGGATTCCGAAAATTTTAAATCTCAAAATAAATTTTTATTTCCACTTTATTAATTTCAAAATATTAGTTTCAAAATAAATAATATTCCCAAAATAAATTTCCTTTCAAAATATATTTCGAAATGATTCCACTATCAAAATTTATATTTCGAAACCCATTGATTTTTAAAATCTGCTTTTCTAGGGTCGATCCTACCCATTTAAACCTGATAAGCTACGCTTTGAATAAACCAAAGCTCTGATACCACTTATAACATCCCGACTTTTTGACCGCTTCCAATCGATAATTAAACCAACTTAAAACGTTCAAAATGAGGGGTTTTTAGTGTGAAGGACAAAGTCAAACAAAAATTTGTTCATAAGGACGGTTAACAAAAAAATTATCCCCAAGGACAATTTTACACTAGATAGTGGAATTCTGAAGGGCCCATTGTTTTTCCACTTTATACTAAAAGTTGGTCTTTTGAGCAAATTTTTTGACTCTTGTCCTTTTGGGCAAACTTTTTGCTTTTTTTGTCCTTCACACAAGTTTCCTGTTTAGAATATCACTTGAATACAAGAAAAAAAATTACTGTTTAAAATCTTCAGAGTGCCCCTTTTGGAATCCCCAGCTTTGCCAATCTTCGAATCATAGGCTGAAATATCTAAATATGCAATGCTCGGGTCTGAGTCGAGCGTTCCATGTAGAAACATAAAACACTCGAGACAAGATTAATCTTTGTTCAAGTACATTAATTTCAACATAAACTGGAATATAATAGTTAATACTAACTCGAATTTTATACAAAATGAAAGCTGTGTAACATCCGTATGTATCAGTTTATATAATGATGAAACCAAATGTGGCATTTGTTCATATCGATTATATATCGATAAAATACTAAATTACAATAGTTAACCCAATCCTTCAAATAAGTAAGATTTTCTACTATTCCCAAAACATTCAGTTATTATAATGTAGTGCAATATTAAGCCATGCGAATTTCACATTTCCAAATGCCAATGATACAGGTTTAAAATGTCAAGAATTCACAGTCGGAATCCAATCGTATAGAGACATGTTCAGTTTAACATTGGGTCCAAAAATTCAATGTGCAACTCAAAGAACCATGCGTAGGAAGGAATATATATGTACCTTTAACCAAGTATCCAGATGCATATGATTTGATACTGCAATCACCAAGCATATATTTAAATAATTTCAAGTTCACATAATGACATGCATGCATTACCAATTTAAAACAAAACATTCACATCTTCTAATTCAGTACTAAATTTAGAACCTGAACAGTCCAGGAAATCAATAAGAAGAAAAGCTAGTTTAGGTCATTCTCATATCAAACCATTTATGTCCCAAATATACATCCAGTTTAAGGAAATAAGTTGGTGTTAATGCAACTAAACTCGCAAATCCAGGATTAACCTGATAACTTAAACAGGATAATATATATACATATGCATATATTTAATATAATCAGTAAGCAAAATGGGGTAGTTTACTCACTTGTCTTTCTATCATGTTCTAACAGATGCAGTTTCACATTTGCAGATTTGAAAATTTTAGAGTTGTATAACCCATTTCGAATTTGAAGGATGAGTCGTATGCATTATGCAGTTTGGTTAAATTGGTTGTTTTTTATTGCAGGTTCTGAAAAAATAGATTTTAAGGTGGCCCCTTCACCCAAAGTTTCATATTGTCGAGCTAACTTTGTGTCATTTTTGTTGGTCAATCAAGATATAATTGGTATGAAACACATGTATGCTTGAGTATTATGCTTAAGTAAAAATAATTATTGTTGTTTGTTCATGAACTAGGTTATATTTAAAAATCATAATACAGAGCATATGCAGGAGAGATTGCTATTTCACAGATAAAAGCTGGGTTTTTTAGGTCTAGTAATGAAGTTATCATTTACTGTTTTTCCTAATTTTAAGTAACTTGGATTATTTTATGATACATGAATTATATTCCGAGAAACAAGTTTGAAATTTAGATGAGAGTAAAGCATAACTGGGTTGCATGAAATGTATGCAAAAAGAAGTGTCAACTAATGGTAATTTTGAATAATAAAACTAGTTCCATGAGTTCATATTTTGTCAACTCAACCCAACATCAAAGACTGAAGACAATTCATATCAACTATTGCAACCTTCAGAGGAAGGTAAGGTGAGTATATCTATCAGCTCAATTTATTTAAGAACAAACGTATGCTAATTGTTATAATGGTTATATTCTGAAAAACATTTATATTGTTATGTGTTCACACAAAAGGAAGCATGAGCATGTATGACTGTGTTCACCCCATCAACGTTTTGCAGTAGCACAACACTATCAATAACCAAAAGGGACATATCGTATTGTACTTCATTTAAATCGGGTTCAAGTTTGATCAAAGAGGGTACCTCCTAACCAGTTATGCACATAAATACATACACATATGAATGTATATGTATGTACAGATTAAAATAGCCATATGTTCTGAATGAAGCAGAACATTCCTCATGTTCGAATGGGGTCAAAAATCAACACATCCGAGTTCTGTCAAATTCTTTTTAGGAAAGTGAACTGTTCACTATCGAATTAATCTGGGGAAAGCCCAAAAACCAACCGATACCAAGACTAAATCAATAACAGTGAAACATAAATGGTATCAAAGTCAGGATAAGGTATGCAATAATTAACAACCGCAATCAATAAACGAAAATCACGAAGTAACCTCAAATCAACCATCATAAACAAATCAACTATTTTAAATCAAATTACTTGAAAATGGATATAACCGTGAGTTTGAAACTCACATTAACTCAGTGAACGGAAGTTGATAGCGACGAAGAGCCGAGGCTTGGCTTTGACTGAAAAGATTCGACTTTTCAGACCTTGCAGTGGTGCACGATTTTCGGAGTTGGTGGTGGCAACGTCTGAACTCGACGTGGTGATGGAGAAGAGCTGACCCATGCATCGTCTCGGCTTTGACTTTGCGACGTAGTGGAGCTGTGAGGGTTGCTGAGGTGGCCGGTGGCTTTGGAGGGGACCTGGTCGGCGACGACAATTTGGGGAGGAAGTTCAATATTTGGTAACGATAATCGTGGCAGCCATTTTCACGATTTGAAAAATTTATTTGGGGAGGTTTAGATTTAGGGGAAAAGAATGATTTTGCTGCCGGCCATTAATCCTGAAAAGGAGAAATAAGTGGAAAGCTGAAGAAAATGGAGCGATATTTTTATAGAAGGAACAAATGAAGATAGGCTAATTCTATTTGCACCCACCATTTTGCCTTTCACACCCCATTGTTTAAACAAAAAACATTTCACTCCACTTTTTCCTTTTCACACCCCAAAATTTACCAAAACTAACATTTAATTTATTTTTTCACAAACAAATAACTCTATGTTAATAATGAAAAGAAATAAAAGATAGATCCAAAACAATTAAGCAATAATCCGTATTTATTTAATTTTATTCGTTTTGCAATCTAAAAAAGTTGCATTTCAATTTAATTTAAAAATAATCGAAGTATATATACGCTATAAATTATAAAAATCAAACAATGTTAAGAAAAAAGACATAAAAATTGAAAAAGAGTAAATTTAAAATAAAACGCCATTTTTTTTGGAAAAAACATATTTTCATCATCGGAATCATTTGTCTTGTGAAAAGAAATTAGTATCATTGTAATTTTTTATAGTTAAAGTACAGAATAGAAAATTGAATAAGGGTATATTTGTCATTTTATTCTTTTAATTTTCAATGGGGTGTGAAAGGGAAAAATAGGGGTTTTAATAGAAATTGCCATGAAGATAAGAAGGATGTAATTTTCAATTGGGTTTAAGGTAGCGGCGAAATACAGATGTAGGTCGACATGATTTTAACTGGTGTAGGTGATAACGAAATAAATTTTCAAATACTAAATCTTACCGCGAATAACCACGTACCGCTCTAATTTCGTGCCGCTAACACAGTCTGTAAATACGATAAAAATTATACGTACCTCTTCATTTCAACGTTCTGAATTCAATTAAATTAGCTTGGTCAGATTTTTCCTCTGTTTGCATATGATCTTATTTTATTTTTATATTACTTATCGGTTCACCGATTTTATTTCTTATGTTCACCAACAACTCGGTTCGATTCCAAATTTGAAATGTTAATTTCATTTTCTAATTTTCCATATAATTTTACAATATAAAATCTCCAATTCATTTAACGTTAATAACGTTTATTTTAAATTCAACCATTTATATTTTTCAATCGAATTTCAAATTCAATTCAAATATTCAAAAATAAATTTTTGATTTTCTACCAACCATTCTGATTTAAATATTAAATTCAATTCACACCAAACGATATATTTGACTTTTAATTCCTAACTCAAGTATCAATAAAATTGATTGTTTATAATTAAATCTTTAATAAATTTCATATTCTAGTTGTCGAAATTTATAGGACCTTACAGTGCAGCTATTAACACTTTGTCGACACCTGGTTTTGACCAGGTTCCACAACATTCTAATACTCCTTGGATCGAAGTAGATTTTCCATGACCATGCTCCAAAGTTCATAATCATCATCGTATTTTGGAATAGAAGGTTAAGAAAAATCATTGTTTCCTTCTGCCATTTCTTATGAACTCTCTTCTCTTTTATTTTCTCTTTGAAGTCACGCACTGATACCAGATTGTTAAGATGGAAGAACAAATCTGACAATTGAATTACTTTACTAAATGATAAAACAAGCTATATATAACTGATTGCATAAACCGAATATCTTGCAATTCAACTAGAAAATATAAGCTAACAAAGACTGAATAAATAATGTTAACAATATGCTAACAGCCCTATACAACAGGACACTCATTCAAACATGATCTTTTCAGTAGAAGTGGACTTATGACATGTGTGTGCATCTATGACACTGTATGTATGTATATGGATTAGATCTACTAAGTCAGAAATATCATTACCAAATTTTCAAATAGTATTGTGGTTATTTTCTTAAGTATTATGTGATTCAGTCGGTTGGTTGAAGTGTTCAGAGCATAACTCTGAGTATGATGCCAAATGCGATAAGAGCATCTCCAACCAATAATATTACGTCTAAAGGATTAACCTTATAGTCGGACGTTAATTTAACCAGCACTCTTAATAGGACGCTGATAAATTAGTTCCAAAGCTTAAGCGTTGATTAAATCAGCACCAAAACTTGGGTGTTGATTAAATTAGCATCCAAAATAAGGGAATGAAAAACATGCTGTAAAGTTTATTATATGAAAAACATGCTGCAACGTATAAAGCACTGAATTTGTTGCTGGTAATTTATTAATATGCTAACAAAAGCTTAAAGCACTGAATTATGGTTGAAATGCGTTGCCTTCCCTTTATTAGGCGCGGATTAAATCAACGCCCTAAAGTAGACACTGATTTAATCAGCGCCGTTATGTATGGTGCTGAGTAAATCAACGTCTGGACCAATTCCGAATACTGAATTGGCCCTTAAATTTTCCTTGAATATTCAGAGAAAAATCAACATTTGGGTTGTTTTTTATTTTTAGCTTCAGAATTTAGAGGTTGAATTTTCCTTTGCTGGATATGCTCTAATTAATACTTGCAGAGTTGGAGGGCGAAGGCAGGTTTCCAATAAAATATAGAACCTTCGCAGTTGATGCTAATTGCCATGGTAGGCTATGTTTTATTTTACAGGTTTGTGCACCTTACATTTCATTTGTCTCAAAGGTTTATTTTTTGTAATTTTCAATTGTTACTTTTATATTCAACTACGTTTTATATGATATATCACATGGTAAGTGGATTGAACGTCGTTAGACGAACATCGAATCTGTGATCTTTTGCATCATATCAAGCGTCTTAACTAGTTTGGATAAGTTGTTTCTCTTTGTTTAAAAGTTCTTAATAATCAGTAATAAAAATTTTTTACAAACTAATATAAAACACACTCACGTTCATCTAATATCTACACATATTTACTCTTAATTTAATAAGAAAAGATCAACAAATGGATATGTACTGTGAATGCATAATTTGTGACAGCCAAAATAGTTTAATTTTGAGTTGTTTTATTTGTAGTTTGAGTTTGAAAGACAACATAAAAAGTATATTTATTGAGTTTTCTTTGTTAGTAGTAAGTAAAATTGTAGCTTATAAATGGTGATAGTATCTTGTCAATTTGCAACTAGTGAAAAATGGTGTTTATAATAGTTGCTTGATTAGATTTATTTTGAACTTATACAGGCTAAGGAGTGAGGGGCTACTAAAAATTCTTTGATAAATTGCAGTCAACCCTTATGTTCATGAAGTTTTTAGTTACGTAATGATTCAGCATTATATACTAGGAGAGATACACCATTTTGTTGCAGCTCATCTTCATTATAATTTATACAGTGATTATGCACATATATTCAGGCGTTATGCGCAATAGCAAATTTGCACAAAATATGCCCATAAAATGAAATAGTTAGTCAACAAATTAGGCAAGAGGAAAGGGAGAAGCTAACAAAAAGAGTGTCACCACTATTTCTTTTAGGGGCTGTTCGGGAGAGCTTTCTCTCTCTGTTTTCTAACTGTTGCGTCCGATGCGTCAGTTAGGAAACGGGACAGAATGCCATGTTTGCTCATCGCGCCAGATTTGAGCTGTTAGCTCTCAACGGACTTCCGCTTGCATTAGTTAGGTTAGTTAATGAATTTTAATTAGTTAATTTAGTGTTTATAGATTTTAAAATTTAATAACTTGTGCAAATGAGATCCAATTTGAGACGCGGTTTTTTGCGTTGCGATCGTATCGAAGTGCTCTATGTAATGGAGTTGGTTTGAACAGA
This sequence comes from Allium sativum, assembly GCA_030737875.1. Taxonomy (NCBI): domain Eukaryota; kingdom Viridiplantae; phylum Streptophyta; class Magnoliopsida; order Asparagales; family Amaryllidaceae; genus Allium; species Allium sativum. Next base: position 419,258,863 of record CM060924.1, read on the forward strand.
ATTGGAGTAATTTATAATTTTTCTATTCTACTAAACACCCCGTCATTCTCCGCTCAAATAGTCCGCTTAACGCGCCAAACGCATTCTCCGCTAACTCCAATTCTCTGCTATAATACGCCGCTGAAATGCTCTGCTTCCTCTGCTCCCAATCACTAACCACGAATATTATGTAAACATGCGATCTCTGCTTTATCCTGAGCCTTCTTATACGCCTTCTAAGTGGTTCTATCCTGTGCATAATAAAAGTTATATATAATTCCAATACAAATTAGTTATATTTATATCATAATATCCGCTTTCCTACAAGAAATTTAATCATAAGTGTACAATTTACAAATTAACATAATTAACCACGTTAAATTGTAAATGTCAATATAACACAATTTAACCACTAACAACTCTAAGAACTAACTTACATAATCACTACTAATTTATATATCAACATAGCTTACATATAATACAACATAACTACAATTTTCATTTGTTAATCGTTCACAATTTCAAAACATGAGGTTAAATATGGTGATTTTTAGAATATCTTTTATTATATGAATTAGTAAGTAAAGAAACATTTTGACAGAAATAACTTGGGTGGAAAACTAATTCAATAATTGCGATCAATAATGGCGAATTCATCTTCTATTCCCTCTTTTGCTCTCAATTCTTCCTCCTCCCCCACTCTTTCGTCCTTTCGTCCACCTCCTATCCCCTCTGCTTCTTCTGATGAACTTCGTACTAATGCTACCACTGATATTCGATTTGCTGCTGATAATCGATCTGGATCTGCTGGAGCTAATGATAATCAAGCTGCTGACAATCGAGCTAATGACAATCGATCTACTGAGAATCGATCTACTAATGTACAAGATTGTAGATCTGCTGATAAACCTTATTTTGCTTCACTTTTTCGGTCTCTTCCAAGGAACGCTGGCCTCTACTAATCAATTCATTTTGACATCAAAAAGGATGGCTCTCTACCATATCTGGTTAAGGAGGAGGGATTGAAGTATTGGAACAATATTTTAATTGGATTCTTCCTCGATGGTACGCTTTATTTCTCCACTGTTGCTAGCTTTCTGAAGTCACGTTGGAAACTAATAGTGGATTTTACTGTGAGATCTGATGAATTCCACTTTTATATACACTTCACGAATGAAATTGATAGAGCTAAAATTCTTCGTTCAGATCCTATTTTCATTAGGGGCCGAATGTTTATGAAACGACCCGAACTTCCCCGGTAAGGAAAGCCCAGATTGAATTGAGAACGAGCCACATCGGGATGCAAACAGAAGAACATTTCATTGCTTATTACAACTATTCCATCAGATTACAAGAATTTACACAGTATAAATCAATATTACACATTATAAAATATCAGAGATTAGAATACATTACATAGCAGCGGAAAATAATACAATACACAACTAGAAGTAATACACGGATACAGAGCTTTCCGAGTATCGTTCCAGCTGCAAATCAGGATCCTGTGAATATAAATCTGCAAAACCAAAACTACTAGCTGCCCGTGTCAAAATAAGGGCACCCAGAGTTTAGGTTAAAACAATAAACTCCAGGTCAGTCATGTGACTGGTGTGAGAACTAAAACAGTTATTAATCTTTATTTTAAAGTTAGGTAAATTAAGGGACCACGCCGTATAACACGGAACGGGTTTCCTCCCAAGAATACCAGTGCATAAAACAAACAGCGCAATGCTAAATAAAGAAGAATGAAGCTATTATAAGACCCAGGTCCCATCGCACAATGCAACGCAAGCCGGAGGATAGGGTTTTTACCTTATAATAGCCAAAGAATGCTTGATACGCTAAATTTCATGTTTTAATTCTTAATCAGACTCCAACCGTAAATTAGTAAGAGAACGATTCCCTAAGTATTAACCCTGAAGAAACCAACATCAGACTAATACCCAGGAAACCACCCATCTCAGCTCGTTTCCAGTCAGTTTCTGATTTTATATACCATCATAAATATCAATCATAGGCGACATGAGCGTCCCATGCCACTATGTCTCCATATATATGTTTATAATCAAAACCGCACATATCGTATTTGTAAATTGGATTTCCATCTATGAACCGAGGCAAAAGATAGTCCTTTACCGATTCGAGATTGTCTAGCCCGAGTCTCAGGATCAGAGCTCGAGTGACTCTTGGATCGTTAGGGCCGGTCCACTGATGTGGATTAAAATGCCTGAACACTGCGTTTCCCCGCCCTTTGGGGGCGTAAATGAGCCAAAGAATGACTCCATCGGCTTCACATAGTCACTGATATATCCGAGGCGCCTCGCAACAGCAACAACCACATAAGTCAAACTCGTCAGGACATGTAAAACCACTGACGCCACTTCTTGCTAGAAGGAAACGCATGCCCTCCCTGATGTCCTCTCCCGTTTCTGGTTCACAACCGGGGTGTGAGGCTCGCGAATTCATGTTACACAAAGATATGCCATACAGGCGGTGCTTTGATCATCAACCACAAGATTTTGCTTTTCAATAGAAGCCTTGATCATTTGCATCTTAGCATGCCACACAGGCAAACCACTCCATGCAACCGATATCCATCAATCACACAGAATGATATCCAACGTCAGACACACAGTCCATTTACAAGTCTTTCTGGGTCAGAACGAAACCGGAGGCACCTTGTGCCTCGCATATCCATCGATCTCCAAGTACGTCTGGACGATCACCAACTGATTCCCTCCTCTTGGGTGTACGGCCCAATCAAGATCATCAGTAATTATCCAAACGACGTGAAGACCTCCGGTCTTCAACCACCGTCTTCATCTTTGACTAATCGTCGAATCAGTTATTCAGAATGGGATAAACCCGGTCTTTCTGTATAACTCGCGTATATAATAAACAAGTGTTACACAAACAAGACATACGACTCATTCCAATTCATCAGTCACTAACCGTAAATAGTAAAAGAACAATTCCCCAAATATTAACCCCGAAGGCCGAAACCAACATCAGATCAATACCTAAGAAACCATTCATCTTAGCCAACCTACAGTTAGTTTCTAAATTTCACATTCTTAGGGAAAGGTTCCCATTAATTTTATCAAAGATAAATTCTTTTAAATTTATTCTTTAATCTTCCTTTGAATATCACTTCAAACTAGTCGGGATTAGCAAACCACACCGAAGTAATTATTTATTTTATTTCCCAATCCCAACCTATATATCCCATGAAGTAAAACTGATCATACTTCATATCTAACACAAGCACTACAACAAAACTGGCCTTTGGTTACAATATTTGGTTGCGTTTCAAACTCATATGCATCTGTTAATTTCTCCCACCAGTTTTCCATCAATTTTTTCCTAAAATTTGGGATGGCCGCTCAAGTTTCCTTTGACATTCACCTTTTTTCCCTCCTCTCACAGGTACGATAGAAGAAAAAAGCCGTCTTCTTCCAATCCCTAGAACGCTCATTTTCGTCCCTTAAAGTCGTCTTCTTCCAATCCCTCGGAACCTTATCTTCGTCCTCAGTATCTCTCTTCTTCCTCATCCAAAATCCCCAAAAACATCTTCAATCCCTTAGAACCCTTATCTTTGTCCCTGAGATCCCTCTTCTTCCTCGTCCAAAATCCCCAATATTAGGCAGTCAGTCTTGATACTGATTCATAGATTTTAGGTGTTCATATTTACATCAAGTGGAGAAAAAATTATAGCGAAAGATAATTTCTTGGTGTACAGAAAAAACTAGGTTCATCGTGGCTTTAGCAAACTGTGTTGAAGGACAATATAGACCAAAGAGGGCAACTGATGATTGATGAGAGTTTTTAAGGGATGGAAGAATGTTCTTGCAATCGATGAAATTACTGAGTTCCTGTAAGTTTATCTTGTTGTTTCATTTCCCCAACTTTCTTATTATTCTGCCTTTATGAGAGCATTGTTCCATATATGCTAAAAATAGTACAGAGCATTTAAAAAAAATTGATGAAAGATTTAATTTTGCAATTACTGTATGTTTGTATAATGGCTTAGTCTACATCATATATGAAACAAATTTGTAAACATAATCAGAACTGATGGCATTATAAAGTTTAAGCAACAAAATTTGATGTCAAGCGGTCATTTTTTATTTTATTTTTTATTCTAATGCACCATGCTATATATTTATTTCATTTATATTGATTTTTGTTTTTCAAAATAGTAATTTTGGTTAAAAAAATTGATATTCATAAACTAACATCCTCTGTTGATCCAGTACTAATTCCTGATACTTAAATTCACAAATCATAATGGTTGACTCGCTTTTGTAAAGAAATGATGCCTTAAGAAATGATTGATATTCACTAGTCAATTATTTGATAATAAGAGTATAGTAACCGAAGAAAAATAAATAAAATGGGAAAAAAACAAGCTATACAATATCCATATATGTCTCATTTGCAATTGATATTCACTAGAAGCTTATTAGATATGTAAACCAAACTATTACACTAACGAAGAATGTCGGAATTTGTAAATAATCATATTATTGGTATAATGCAGGGGTTAAAAAAGGCATCCAGTTGGTGAAATGTGAAGAAAATTACTTTCCTCCTTGAAGACTTGATGTGGTTATTCCTGTTACAAAGCAAGTTGTTCTTTTAACTCTCCATTTAGTACCATATAATATATAAATTTATAAAATTTGCCACCTAAATATGATTGTTTCGTATCATCCATATTATATATACATCTTACAAAACCAATAGAAATTTTGCTTCCTCTATGGATAGTCAATTTTTATGGCTACAATAATGAGGTGCAAATATGTACTTCTTAGCATACTAAAGAAGCTTATTTCTAGTTGGTGATCTATTAAGTGGATGCAAATGAACAGAATTGATTATATTGGTAAGGTTGTTTAACAATGGCTAGGTCATTTGCTGTGGCAAGTTTTCTTAACAATGATAGTGGTTAACAAACAAGCTTTCAATGAATTACACATTCCTATGGTAATAATACAAGAGAAAAAAGGGCAGAAGAAGAAGAAAAAGACGATGGTAACGCCGAGGATAGTAATTAATGACAGCAATCTGGTGGTACATGGGAAAGCAGTAGTGACGAATGTGACGCAAAAACATAACGCTAGGATCTGGCATTGGATTTGTTGAAGGAGCGTTTATCAGTGCCACTGCAGCTCATTACCAAAAGCCTCCGTGTCTTCACTCTCGGCAAATTTGAGGGGTTGAGATTTTTGTGTTGTTTTCGTTTCAAACTATGCTGGATGACCCAAGAATGGGGAAGAGCGGCAGAGAAGTGCCTTTGGAAACTCAATTTATGTTGGTTGAAAGCAAGGATGGTGCCGATGAAACCATTTATACTGTAATTTTGCCTTTGCTTGAGGGTCAATTTCGTGCCGTGCTTCAAGGAAATGAGCAAGATGAGATAGAAATTTGTGTTGAAAGTGTATGTGGAAGTGTGGAGACTAAGCAAGGAAATTACTTGGTGTATATGCATGCTGGAACTAATCCTTTTGTTGTCATCAATCAAGCAGTCATGGCGGCTAAGAAACATTTGCAGACATTCAACCATCAAGAGAAGATGTTGCATGAGTGGACTGAAAGAGAACTCCAAATTTGAGAACAAAAGTGATGTCACTACGCTGGGGCTCAAACAACTAGTCCAAGAAGTAAAAACCAATCACATGTAATATATGTGTACGTATGGCATGCCCTAACTGGGAACTGGGGCGGAGTAAAGTCTGATGCATCTAACATGAAGGACTATGACCCATCCCTTTCCTACCTGGTCCGATCCAGGGCAATCAACCCGACATAGTAATGGACAGCCTCACCATCCGGGGACTGGGCCTGGTCCACCCCATAAAGGTCTACTCCTTCTATGATGAACTTCACCAGTATTTAACACCATGTGGAGTGGAGGGAGTGAAAGTGGATGTTCAGAAAATTATACAGACCCTTAGGTCAGGATTTGGAGGACGTGTGTCTTTGACACATGCTTATCATCATGCTTTGGAGGATTTAGTCGCTAGGACCTTTCCAGATAATGGATGCATTTCCTACATGTGTCATAATTCGGATGGGTTGTATCGCTCGAAGCAGACAGCGGTGGTTCGGGCTTTAGATGATTTTATCCGAGGGACCCTGTTTTGCATAGAATTCATGTTTCATCAGTTACGTATAATACTCCGTTTCTTGGGGAGTTTATGCAGCCCGATTGAGATATGTTTCATAGCCTGCGTCCAGCTACAGAGTATCATGCAGCGGCTTGAGCTATTGGTGGTTGCCCTATCTATGTTAGTGACAAGCCAGGACACCATAACTTTGACCTACTGGAAAAACTGGTCTTTCCAGACGGGTCAATTCTTCGAACCCAGCTCCCAGGCCGTCCGACCAGTGATAGCGTTTTCAACAACCCTGCTCGAGGTGGCACCAACATGTTAAAAATATGGAACATAAACAAATGCACTTGGGTGGTAGGAGTATTCAACTGTCAAGGTGTCGGCTAGTGCAAAGTGGAAAAAAAGTGTCACATTCATAATGTCGATCCCGGCACTTTAACTGGACATATTTGTGCACAAGATGTGAATTCCATTGCATAACTCACCGGTGATGGCTGGAATGGACAAACTATTGTTTACTGCTATCAATCTTGTGCACTCGTTCGTTTGCTGAAGGGAGGCAGACTTCTTGTTACACTCAGAGTTCTTGATTTTGAACTCTTTCATGTCTCTCCACTCAAGGTAACTTATTCTTGCTGAAAATAAATGAAAAAAAAAGAACTAAAAAAAAAAGAATTACACATTTCAAACTGTCCACAATCTTATGTGAGTAAGTTAAATTTAGTAGATTAACAACAAGGTTCTAGCATTGATGGGCAATAAGTGAACAGTGAAAAGATATAGATAATCTGTATGTATTGAACAATAATGGTTTGAGGCAAATATTTAAATCATTCTACGCCAGTAAATATGAGGGATAGTATAAGGTACCTGAAAGTCAACTAGTTACAAGTTCAAACCAAAAACTTCGTGGTTTTTCAAGATAGTTGATCCCCAAACCCAACTTCGGTCAATGATTGGATTGCACTTGTATCCAGGAGAAAGGCTGGAGAGGTTGGAAGACTGTTGTCATGATAGGAAAATCATACAAAAAGAGGACAATAATAGTGATCGGTATCAGATGTGTAGCATGATGAGGATAATGAAAAAGTTGGAACTAGTTAGTACATTTTATTATGTTGGTGTTTGATGATTAAAGGTAGAGAATAGTGTAACTTTTTATGAAGTGTTTCGTCCAGTTTATTATATAGTGGGCTGCGTACCTGCACCCTTTTTAGCTTCTGCAGTTTAATAAAAAAAAATAAGTAACTATTATCCTGTAATTTATGTCCTCTCACATTTGTTTCAGTTTCAGTATAGCAATTAATACACAAAAATTTTCTTTCAAGCAGTATGTAACCATGGTAATAACAAGAAATAGGTGCATGTGAATAATTGTTTGTGTGGGCAATACGTAGCACTGGACATGCATTTATTGGAACCTCCCATTTAAGCTGTTATTGATGGTGAGAAATATATAGCATCAGTAATGTATTCATTGGAACTTTCCATTTATGTCAGACTGATTAATAGAATATTTGTTCATCTTTCAGGACTGGGGGTGACTTATGACCCCAACACATGCCATGTTGTTGATCCGTCACTTCACGGTGAACTAGTTGACTGTAGTGCCAACACGGCAGATATGTCCGGGGTCAATCTTGTGGACAACAAGTTAATAGGTCTGTGTTAATTGCAAGTATAATGTATGGTTAGTTGAAATCAAGGTTCGAAAATCCCGGTTTTCGGTTCCGTTTCGGTCATGTAGAAAAATTAAAATTCCGGTCCCGGTCCGGGAATTCTGGTTTATTTCCGGTTTGTCAATTCCGGTACCTTTTTTAATAAATACACAAATAAATATGCAAACACCAATAATCAGTTTTGTTAAATTATTCGAATTACATAGAAGATACAATATATACAACATAGAAGTTTAATACCAAAAGCTATTTCTCTGATCATCGAATAAATTTTGTCCATTGTTGTCTTCATCATATATCGGATTATAAACATTGAAATGTCCAGTTTAGCATGCAAGTATTTCTGTATCATTATGAATATTGAAATGAATAAACAAATAAAGACACTAAGCAATTCGGCATGCGGTTAACTAAATTAGTCAATGGTTGTTAACAGAACATGGCCAAGCCCGACCATACATATTTTATTTTAACATGCTGCATACTCAATAACATACCCGACCCTTATCCCCCTTCCTCATCGTTAAAATGAAAACCAGCCGACATCCAAGTTCCCAAATCTAATTCGCGAATAACGAAAGAAACAAAGGTAGAGGCAGTCGATGCTTCCAAAATTGATACAAAATAAGATATTTATTTAGTTTCAACTTTCTTTTTTTTAGAGGAAACGAAGCTTTATTTTTTCACTATTGGATATGTATTTTCTGCAGAAATTTATGGATTGATGTAAAACAAAGTTCCTTGTTTGATTCTTTTCACTTTGTTTTGATTGCTGTACAGTTTAGATATGCATTGGTTTTTTTTCTTTTTTTTATCGTACTTCTGCCTATAGACACCGGAAACGGTTTTTTAGGACAATTCCGGTCCGGTCCACGCCGGAACTGGGCCGAGATGGCCGGAAATCCGGTGTGCCGGCTGGAATTTCAAACCTTGGTTGAAATGAATACATAGTAGAGGAATAATAAGAGAACACATGTGCGAGAAAATATTAGAAATAGTGAGGCTGTAAGAATCAACACTTTTTAGTTAATATATGGATATTATTTCTCCTAGGAAATGAAATTACTAATTATTATGTGAAATAATATTAAAACTGATGTCACAATAATTGTCTTAGTCATTATTAAATCTTGTATTGTTATCATATGTTTAATGTATATAAAATTTTCATACTTTTTCTTTTTAAGAAAAAAATTAGAATTCGTGTCATTATTTGCAGATTGAATATTTAAGTTACAACATGCTTGGACCACAAATACTTGAATTACATAAATCCACTGGGTTTCTTGTTTAAAATTACAAATTTCAGAATAGAATGATTGAATAAAATAGTGCAAAGAAATATCAGACACGACCCATGTTAAAATACAGTAAGAATCATTTTTTTGTCATTATCCATTCATAAAAATTGATAGGTTTCACTAATTAATTTGTTTGTTATGATGTATAGTTGTATGATCCTTTGTGGGCATGCAATAAGGAGACAAATTGCAGGATTTGTATTTAATTTTTCATAAGGAGTCTAGAAATATGCGTAACTAGTAGAAATATGAAAACAAACATTCTTTGATTATAACTCATGAACAGACTTGATAACTATTTAAAAGGGTGTTTAATCCACTTTCAGCATTTAGAGGTGTATATATAATTTAGATAGGAGGAGGATATATGGAGAACAATATTTTGACAAACCTTAATTACTTTCTTACTTACTTTTTTTTCTTACTTACAACTAAAATGACCATCACTATATATATATATATATATATATATATATATATATATATATATGATTAAACACCCTTACACATACTAATAGACACCATTTCACTAATAGACATGACTCTTAAACTAACGTGACTATTAAACTTAAAAGACACAACAATACCAATGACATTATTATTCTATCAAAGCACATGTCTTTTGACTTTTCACATGTCAATGACAATTAATGCTTGGTTTATTTTCACAACTTTCAGCATTAAGAGATAAAATGTGAATGATACATTCACATAAGATTTCGTTGTAATTATTTTCCATTGTTATCAGTCTTAGTAATAGGATGAACAAAACCTATATATACTTCCAAATATGTATATTTCATAATAAACTAGTTATACTATTAACAAGAGAAGAAATAACATATTTTATTAGAAAATGTCTATTGAACCACAACAGTTTTAAAAAACCATTAAATATTCTAGAATCATTTGATGTTGTTTCCCAATTGTCTGTAGAGATACGAAAAAAGTCTGGAACGTTATATTGGAAGTGGAGTGAAAAAAGAAGATGAATTCACTATGCTTAATGGTACCTGTTTGATTTCTAAATACTTCTCTGTATACTATTTAAAGTACACTATTCACAGTCATCTCTTTAATTTTCCAACATTGACTATAACAAGGAAGCTTGAGTTGATAATCTTTCAGAAATTATTTTGTTTGCCTCTTTTCCCCAATCTTGATTCCAGGCGTACCTCGGCATCTTGGTTTGTGAAAATAAAATGCATAAAAGAGCAAAAGACAGTTTTTATCATTATCTTGATTTTTAAGTAAATGCAACACAGGTCTGATAAGTTTAACATATTTAAATATGAGTAGTTGTAAGCACGAAGATCATCTTGTGATTGCAGATGAAGGAGGTGGCTAATGTTATTTACTACAACAATTGAGTAATTGTACAAGATTTGAAATAATTATCAGCAATAATAAGTGTGCAAAAATATGTTTGAAACTCTTACTTGATCGCATGTCCTGTGTTTTATGATGTAATCACAAACATTTATTTACTAACATTTTGCAGTTCTAGTCTGACTTCGGTTTTTTGAAGAAAATTGGCATTCCAAAGTAAGGCATGTGATTATTTAGCGCAGTATTTTTTAGTGTCATACAGTATCATCTGGTAATCAATATTCTCTTTCCTTCTCTTTTACTTCTTTTATATTTTGAAATTTGGTACTATATGGGATAAAGCCGTTGTTACAATTGCAAACTTTCACATTTTTAAACCAAAGTAATAAAAAATGAAATGAGCTAACATTTGACATGTTTAATGATAATGTTTAAATGCATGCGTGGTTTTGGTTTTTCCTTGAGGACTTCCTTAAAGTATAATGGTGTATAATTAGAGGGTACAAAACAAGTATGAAATGCTCAATGTTAAACAATGATTAACTGTCTAAAACAGAGTATTTTGTTTTGATAAACAAAGAAAGTATGACTTAGGGTTATTTGGATTGTAATACAGGCTCAATGGCGGGGCCAGACGGCATTGAAGCCAGACTGTGCTGCCACTGGAGGAGAAGTAGGCGATGTAGTTTGGACTCTGTGGGAAGTAGTGGAAGTAGGCGAAGTAGTTCGGGTTGTAATTCAGGCAGTTTCGATCGGTTCTAGGTTGTTCGGAGCTGAAAATTTTTGAGGTAGCGGACGGGAACTCACTGGGATTGGCCAGGTACACTAATACAATGTTTTAGGGAAAATATTTCAAAACCCATAACACTTATAGCACTAATGAAATAATGAACCCATATACTGTGCAACTTTGGTGATATTCATTCATGAATCCAGTTTTACACATGCAGGTTCATTAGCTGATTTGTGCTAATACAAAACTGACGTCATGAATGAATATTAGTAAAGCTGTTGTATATGGTTCATTAACTGAACTGAATTCATGAATGAATATCAGCAAAGTTGTCATATAGGTTCATCAGCTGATTTGTACTAACACAAAACTGAATTCATGGATGATCATCAGCAAAGTTGTCACATATATGTATAGGTTCACTAGCTGATATGTGCTAATGCAAAACTGAACTCATGAATGAATATAAGCAAAGTTATCACGTATACATACAGACATATATACATAGTACATGCATGTATATGTATGTACATATAAAATTCAAAATCAAGTAATCAATTTTCAAGATTCTTTTAAACATATTAAAAGATATGATTTCAATCCTTTAGTAATTATCAATCAATATACCCATTAGCAACTAAACTGTCTGAATGGTTTAGGCTACCCATAAATACAATTTTTTTATATTAGATGATGTCGAAAGAGGAAATTTGAGAAGAGTTGAATGGACGTGAGTAAGTTTATATAGCATGATGATTTAAATTGTGTGGAAGGGAGTAGGTGTGGGAATTTGACGTGCATACGCACCATGGGATTTTCCTCTTTGAATATTTTGGGTAGATGACTTAGGAGTGGAATTTTCCAATGTGTGCAGCTATTTATCATGTGCTTATTTTATTGTATTAGGTTTATTGCTGGGTGGTGGATCTGAATTATACACTGGGTGTTCTATGACGGGATGAATTACTTCCTAATTGTGTTTTTTTATCAGTATTCATCAACCATAAAACAAAACTGTCTTTTAAAAAAAAAACTGTCTATCAATATGTTTTCTTCAATTTATGCATGCAAATAATTTTGTGCTTTGCCTCTATTGACGTTGTAGCTTTAGTTGAACTAACTATGTAGTAATATTGTGAATAGCCTTATTTTGACACATCCGTGTGCCATAACCCAATGTTTCTATGCAGTAACAAAGGATGAATTACTATGCAGTAACATAGGATGAATTACCATGCAGTAACATTATTACTTATTCAAAAAGCAAGTTTTGCTGAGTATAAAGAATTTTACACATTTATGTAATTCTGACCGTTGACTGTTATACTAGTATGTAATTCTTACCGTTGACCGTTATACTTATGTACAGGTAGTTAGATTTCCAAAGTGAAGAGCAGCCGCATCAAAGAATCGATGGTAATTAAGCTGTGAACAAGACATTGACTATTATATACAATGATATTTTGTTTGTACTAGTCGTGTAGACTTTTGTGTAAGCAGTTGTGGTATGTGGATTCACTTTTTTTGTCGAAATACTACTATTGAGATGATTATGGATGTTATATTTGATATTGTGAGTAATGTGTTTTTTAAGAATTAAAATATGATGATTATTGATTTTAGGTTGAAAATGATACTTAAATGATTATTTTTTTAATATTTCTATTATGTATAAGTGAATGATGGAAATGATACAAGCCATTATCAATAAATAACCACAATTAAAATGTGTTGTACATCAATAAGTTTTAGTAACACTGAAAAAGTGCTACAAATGTAATTTACAAAAGATACTGTAGCTGAAATGAAACGCAACAAGAAACATATAGTAGGATAGATTAAATGCTACAAAAATATTATAGTAGCATTGAAAAACCGCTACAAAAAACATACAAAAATGATGCAAGTATCACTTTAGTTGCGTTTTTAAGATGCTGTCAAAAAATTTTTTGTTGGTTTTCTGAAACGCTACAATATGTTCATTTTTGGTTGCGTTTACTAAAACGCAACAAAAACTTTCAGACTTTTAGTTGCATGTCATGTAGTAGCGTTTATCAGAACGCTACTATAAGCTTTCGTAGCGTTTTTACAATGCTACTAAAGGCATTTTCTGGTGTAGTGCACGGTGTTATCGGTAAATTCAATTACTATTTCACGTTCAAATATAATTAAAGATTTAACTACCGCCTGGAGTAAAACTGGTGATACTCCATTCTCGATCTTTTCAATCTAATTAAAGATTCATTAAAACTCCACTTAGTTTTAATCTTTAACTGGGTTAAAGAATCAGTGTCATTTAAAACACGGTTCACGATAAACCCCAAAATCACATCACATTTCAATCAGTCCCTAAGCGTAAATTAGCAAGTGAGCAATTCCCTAAGTATTAACCCCGAAGGCCGAAACCAACATCAAATCAATACCCCAAAAACCATTCAACTTAACTAATCTCCAGTTAGTTTCTGATTTTCTTAACTCTTTTGGGTCTAAGAACAGTATTATAGACGATACCGTTCACGACAACCCAAAATCACATTCCATTAATTATCGGGTTAAAGAACAAGTGTTATTTAAAACACTGTTCACGATAAACCCAAAAAACAATACCAATTCAATTTCAGTTAAATATTATTTTATTGGTACATTTCATTAAATCTAAATAAAAAGATTTAATCTTTTTCTCAACTGGGGTTAAGAACAGTGTTAATGAAGACACCATTCATGACAAACCCAAATCCCATTTGATATTAAATACAAGGCTCTGAATAGAAAATATATCGGCTTATATTCAATATCAAATTCTACGACCAACAAATATCGTATTGGAAATAACGATATAAATATATCTTTCAAATTTCCACAACCATATCTGTATAATCCCGAAATCCAACATCAAAATATTCCAAAGACGATTTCGATTCAAATCCATTCCAATTCAATTATTGGAAATTCTGGTTATTATCAAAACCATTTCAAATCCAATTTATTTTTTTAAAAAAATAAACAAATTATTATTCTAATTCAAAACTAGTTCATTTTGATAAAAATCTACTTTTATCTTTTTAAATTTGAGTTTTTCATCCCAATTCTTCCCAAATCATTTCTTATGATTTTACACAAATTATTACTATTTTTAATAATTTTATCAAGGCCCGTACAGTCGATTTCCATCAACGGCCATCGAACTGCACTTACAGCGACCTTTTCCAAATTTGATTTGGACATAATTCCAAATCCAACCGTTAGATTTCAAATCTCGAATATTCGTTAGAATGCTCTTTTCGATACGAACCCAAAGGTTCCGGTTTTAGGAGAATCCGTCGGTCGGATCTCCCATAATATCCATTCGAAGTCAATGGTCGATTTTCGCGAACTGTCGCGGCGCAGCGCGTTCTATTCAGGCCATTTAATATATATAATATATATATTATATATATTTCGTCGATTTCCTTTTAAAACGTATTTTATAAATCGTTTTAAATTCGTTTTCAAAACGATTTCAACTTCCATCTCAAATTCAAATCAAAATTGAATCTTTCCAATATAAATTCGTTTTAAATTCATTTCAAAATGATTTCAATTCAAATAGATTTTTAATTCAATTTCAGTTCGTTTTCAATTTGAATTTCAAATTTATTCAATTTCAATTCAAATTCATTTATATTCAATTTCAATTTCAATTTGAATTCAATTCTATTCAATTTCAATTCGAATTCAATTCTATTCAATTTCAATTCGAATTCAATTCTGTTCAATTTCAATTCGAATTCATTTCTATTCAATTTCAATTCGAATTCAATTCTATTCAATTTCAATTCGAATTCATTTCTATTCAATTTTAATTCGAATTCATTTCTATTAAATTGCAATTCGGATTCAATTCTATTCAATTTCAATTCGAATTCATTTCAAAATATTCGATTTTGAAATTACTTTCAATATTCGTTATAAAATCGACAACATTCCCGTTCTTGTTAAAATGGCGTGTAACTGCTTAACACGGCTTCACATTTCAATATTCAAAGAATATTATTTTTAAATTATTCGATAATTCTGAACTGGAATTAGACACGGTCAATTACCATATAATTTTAGTTATATGGATTTTATCATATTCATATATACAACAATGATGATAAACACCCAACCATCATCCAAAGTGCGTTCTACACGGTATAAGCATCAAATATAAATATTTAATGCTTATAACAGCCTGTCAATCAATCGATCGACATACAACTAATTATTGGGACTAGTGTATGTCATATATCATCCTAATACCCGTGTGGGGTTCCAAACAATCCAACACAGATTTTATTTGTGTAGTTGGGCGATGTGTAAAATTTATCGTTCCAATCAGTATCAATCAAATGTGTGTATATAAACAAATCGTCTGATTTGTTTATATTTATTTTATTTTAAATACACGTTAAAAATTCTATTTTCAACTATAAAATATTTTTAACTATATAAATATTTTATTTCACATCACACAATCAACTACACATCAAAATCAAACAAACAAGCATGCAAGCCGTCCATGGTCTGTGGACGACGGGTGTCGGGTGCTACTAAACACCGTCTGCATCCTAGTATATATTTCAAACTAGAAATAAATTAAAAGTGAGGAGTTCTCACCGACTAGCTAAACCAAACGCCACGACTCTTCATATGTAGAAGTCTTCGCCGTTCTTGACTTTTGTCACTTTCGTTACTCGTAGCCACTACATATACAAAACTCACATTTTTATATTGTTGCTATGTATATAAAAATCGCATTTTTATAATCACTTTACATGGATAAAAATCACAATTTTATACCGCTATTGTATAGATAAAAATTCTATTTTTATTCTGCTCACTATATAAAAATTATATTTTTAGTTCACTACCTATATGAAAATCATATTTTTATTCTTTCTATAATATAAAAATCATATTTTTATTATCTCTATAATATAAAAATCATATTTTTATTATCTCTATAATATAAAAATCATATTTTCATTATCTCTATAATATAAAAATCATATTTTTAATCTTCACATCTAATAAAAATCATATTTTTATTATCATACTTACATAAAAATTGAAATTTTTCCGCTACTTCATATATAATAAAGATCATACTTTTAATACTCTACATAAATAAAAATCATATTTTTATTTATAAAAATCTAGCCTTTTTAACTTTAAAAATCTCGCCTTTTTAACTTTAAAAATCTCGCCTTTCTAACTTTAAAAAATATCGCCTTTTTAAGTTTAAAAAATCTCGCCTTTTTAACTTTAAAAATCTCGCCTTTTTAACTTTAAAAAATATAATCTATTTCCTTTAGAAAAAACGTATCTTTCCAAATTAAAGATCTAAACTTTATATATAATAAAAATCTTATCATTTCATTAACAAAATTCTAATTTTTGCTCCCTACATACATATGAAAATCTTAACTTTTTAATATAAAAATTCCTAACAATGCTTCTCTACATACATTTTCTAATTTTATCCATGTCATTTCATTAAGAAAAATCATATTTTTAAGCATACAAATAATTGAAAATCAAAATATAAACTTACCGGACGACTCGGGGGTGGGGGATCATCACAGGTGAAGCGTAGGGCGGAGGGGAGGCCAGCGTCGGAGGGTGCTATCAGGCGCGGCGGTGGACTTCGAATGGTAGTGGAGGATGTAGCGCCGTCTTCAAATCGAGAGGGGAGAGACACCGCGAAGGGAGAGGGAGGGGAAAGGGGAGGCCGTAGGGCGGCGCTCGCCACTGGCGAGGGGGGTGCTTGGGCGACGCTCGATGGGGAGCGGCTGCGCCCTTTTTTTCTTTCTTCTAACCTAATTTGATTTGAGAGGGGGGTGTAAAGGAGAGGGTTTTGGGAATATATATTAATATATATATATTTATTTAATTATTTCAAAAAGGTACTTTTTATTTTGACCTCGAAACGAGACCCACCGCCTGTCGTCCATAGCTAATTACCCACATTCCGAACACAATGGGATATGTATCGCAGGCTGATTCAATTGATTCGATCAGTTTTCGTCAAAATCCAAATATAACTCTATATATTGAATTTGAACGCACATTTCAATTTACTGGGCCAACATACTTACTTGAAAAATCCTCGAAAAATATTTTCTAGCTTCGTATTGACGATACGGTCCTAACAAAACTGGTTTCATCAAATTCTGAGACCGTTTGAAAAATGGCCATTTTCAAGTCGATTAAAATCAACTGAAACTGGCCAAATGCGTATTCCTTTGCAACGCTCACATATTGATTCAAAAAATTGTAAAATTTGAAACCTATCAATAACTTGACATCACGGATCCAACAAAAGTGGTTTCGTCGAAAACCGAGGTCGTTTGCAAAATGGCCATTTTTAAGGCCAGAATTTCATAGCGACTATTCTGAAATTTCGACTAGGCATAACTTTTGTTTCCCGTTATGAAATTTCAATTTTTCGGATTCGTTGGAAAGATATTCTCGAATAGATTCAAATATTTTTGGTTTCACTAAAATACGGTTTATTTTGAATCCTGTACATTCATTTGAAATCGAATTATCGAACTACCGCGCCATTTTCAATTCCTTTTATAATTAAAAATAAAATATTTATATTCTAATGGCGATCTATATAAATATATACGTTTGAATTCTATTCAAAATAAATTTCTCGTCGTTTTTATTTAAAATATTCATTTTAAATATTCAAAATTCATTAAAATTGCCAAAATAAAAATTTTAAATTGGCCCAGATTTCCAGGTTATTACAATCTTCCCACTTAAAACTTTTCGTCCCCGAAAAGGAACGAAGCCGAAAGTTGTTTAACTAATCAACTCAACTTTCATTATTTTTATTATGGCTTAAGTTCTTCAACTTTTCAGTTTCTAAGAACTTTTCAAAATTTTCAAAATTTCTGCTAACACCCTAAATTTCCGAAAAATTTCGCCATAACCTCCCCTGCACCGGGGACTTCGGGATATTTCATATAGCCTCCTATGGTCTTCTTCAATCCAAAAGAAAAGGACAAAGCCAATCGGCTCATAAAATCATCATCACCCAAACAAAACAGTAAATTATCGTAAACATGTACCTATTTGTCGGGCAAACAATTTTATTCCTCTACTCTAGCCTCCTTGCTATGACCTGTTCAGTGTAAGTACATGTATATGCAAGCAAATGCGACAAATTTTCAATACACTCACTATTTGATCAATTTGGCTAAAGGTTCAACATTTAGTTAATCAAACAATAATCAAACAACATAATCATCAATCAATTAGTTGATTATATTTTCAATCACATAACTTTGATACATAGTCCAAAAATCAGATTTTTGATGCCAAATCACAACAATAAGCCCTATCTAGTTTTGGTTCTCACACCAGTCTAATGGAAATATATAAATATCATACCTTCGAAACTCGAATACCAATTCTGATGATGTTCGAACTATCATCAGAACCATCTCCGGGCGACAAGAGTGTGATTCTATATCTATCCAGTATATTAAAACTTCGAATACACGTTTGCAAGGCGTATATGCGAAATCTTTATATTTTGGATTATCCAAATAAATTTAATATAAATATTCAAATACGTATCAAACGATTTAAATTTCAAAACAATTTGTTTTCATTTTAAAAATATACTCTTCACACTCGTTCTAGGATACTACTGATCCCATCTCTAACGAGTCATTCTAATTGGATATTACTAATCCAATATCTGATGAATTCTTTTGTTTGGTTCTAACGTGTCTTGTTCTCTGAGCTCGGTAAACCAAAGCTCTGGTACCAAAATGAAACGACCCGAACTTCCCCGGTAAGGAAAGCCCGGATTGAATTGAGAACGAGCTACATCGGGACGCAAACAGAAGAACATTTCATTGCCTGTTACAACTATTCCATCAGATTACAAGAATTTATAGAGTATAAATCAATATTACACATTATAAAATATCAGAGATTACCATACATTACATAGCAACGGAAAATAATACAATACACAACTAGAAGTAATACACAGATGCAGAGCTTTCCGAGTATCGTTCCAGCTGTAAATCAGGATCCTGTGAATATAAATTTGCAAAACCAAAACTACTAGATGCCCGTGTCAAAATAAGGGCACCCAGAGTTTAGGTTAAAACAATAAACTCCAGGTCAGTCATGTGACTGGTGTGAGAACTAAAACAGTTATTAATCTTTATTTTAAAGTTAGGTAAATCAAGGGACCACGCCGTATAACACGGAACGGGTTTTCTCCCAAGAATACCAGTGCATAAAACAAACAGCGCAATGCTAAATAAAGAAGAACGAAGCTATTATAAGACCCAGGTCCCATCACACAATGCAACGCAAGCCGAAGGATAGGGTTTTTACCTTATAATAGCCAAAGAATGCTTGATACGCTAAATTTCATGTTTTAATTCTTAATCAGACTCCAACCGTAAATTAGTAAGAGAACGATTCCCTAAGTATTAACCCCGAAGGCCGAAACCAACATCAGACTAATACCCAGGAAACCACCCATCTCAGCTCGTTTCCAGTTAGTTTCTGATTTTATATACAATCATAAATATCAATCATAGGCGACATGAGCGTCCCATGCCACTATGTCGCCATATATAGGTTTACAATCAAAACCGCACATATCGTATTTGGAAATTGGATTTCCATCTATGAACCGTGGCAAAAGATAGTCCTCTACCGATTCGAGACTGTCTAGCCCAAGTCTCAGGATCAGAGCTCGAATGACCCTTGGATCATAAGGTCCGATCCACCGATGTGGATTAAAAAGCCTGAACACTGCGTTTCCCCGCCCTTTGGGGCATAAATGAGCCAACGAATGACTCCATCGGCTTCACATAGTCACCGATATATCTGAGGCGCCTCGCAACAACAACAACCACATAAGTCAAACTCGTCAGGGCGTGTAAAACAACTAACGCCACTTCTAGCTAGAAGGAAATGCATGCCCTCCCTGATGTCATCTCCCGTTTCTTGTTCACAACCGGGGTGTGAGGCTCGCGAATTCACGTTACACAAAGTTATGCCACACAGGCGGTGCTTTGATCATCAACCACAAGGCTTTGCTTTTCAACAGAAGCCTTGATCATTTGCATCTTAGCATGCCACACAGGCAAACCACTCCATGCAACTGATATCCATCAATCACACAGAATGATATCCAATGCCAGACACACAGTCCATTTACAAGTCCGTTCTGGGTCTGAACAAAACCGGAGGCACCTTGTACCTCGCATATCTCCAAGTACGTCTGGACGATCACCAACTGATTCCCTCCTCTTGGGTGTACGAACCAATCAAGATCATCAGTAATTATCCAAACGACGTGAAGACCTCCGGTCTTCAACCACCGTCTTCATCTTCGACTAATCGTCGAATCAGGTATTCAGAATGGGATAAACATAATCTTTCTGAATAACTCGCATATATAATAAACAAGTGTTACACAAACACGACATACGCCTCATTCCAATTCATCAGTCACTAACCGTAAATTAGTAAGAGAACAATTCCCCAAATATTAACCCCGATGGCCGAAACCAACATCGGATCAATACCTAGGAAACCATTCATCTTAGCCAACCTACAGTTAGTTTATAAATTTCACATTCTTAGGGAAAGGTTCCCATTAATTTTATCAATGATAAATTCTTTTAAATTTATTCTTAAATCTTCCTTTGAATATCACTTCAAACTAGTCGGGATTAGCGAACCACACCGAAGTAATTATTTATTTTATTTCCCAATCCTAACCTATATATCCCATGAAGTAAAACCGGTCATACTTCATATCTAACACCATGGTGTTATCGGTAAATTCAATTACCATTTCACGTTCAAATCTAATTAAAGATTTAACTACCGCTTGGCGTAAAACTGGTGATATTACATTCTTGATCTTTTCAATCTAATTAAAGATTCATTAAAACTCCACTTAGTTTTAATCTTTAACTGGATTAGAGAATCAGTATCATTTAAAACACGGTTCACGATAAACCCCAAAATCACATCACATTTCAATCAGTCCCTAACCGTAAATTAGAAAGTGAGCAATTCCCTAAGTATTAACCCCGAAGGCCGAAACCAGATCAGATCAATACCCCAGAAACCATTCAACTTAACTAATCTCCGATTAGTTTCTGATTTTCTTAACTCTTTTGGGTCTAAGAATAGTATTATTGAAGATACCATTCACGACAACCCAAAATCACATTCCATTAATTATCGGGTTAAAGAACAAGTGTTATTTAAAACACTGTTCATGATAAACCCAAAAATCAGTACCAATTCAATTCCAATTAAATATTATTTAATTGGTCCACTTCATTAAATCTAAATAAAAAGATTTAATCTTTTTCTCAACTGGGGTTAAGAACAGTGTTAATGAAGACACCATTCACAACAAACCCAAATTCCATTTGATGTTAAATACAAGGCTCTGAGTAGAAAGTATATCGGCTTATATTCAATATCAAATTCTATGACCAACAAATATCGTATTGGAAATAACGATATAAATATATCTTTCAAATTTCCACAACCATATCTGTATAATCCTGAAATCCAACATCGAAATATTCCAAAGACGATTTCGATTCAAATCCATTCCAATTCAATTATTGGAAATTCTGGTTATTATCGAAACCATTTCAAATCCAATTTATTTATTTTAAAATTAAACAAATTATTATTCTAATTCAAAACTAGTTCATTTCGATAAAAATCTACTTTTATCTTTTCAAATATGGAGTTTTTCATCCCAATTCTTCCCAAATCATTTCTTATGATTTTACACAAATTATTGCTATTTTTGATAATTTTATCAATGCCCGTACAGTAGATTTCCATCAACGGCGATCGAACTGCACTTACAACGACCTTTTCCAAATTTGATTTGGACATAATTCCAAATCCTACCATTAGATTTCAAATCTCTAATATTCGTTAGAAAGCTCTTTTCGATACGAATCCAACGGTTCCGGTTTTAGGAGAATCCGAAGGTCGGATCTCCCGTAATATCCATTCGAAGTCAATGGTCGAAATTCGCGAATTGTCTTGGCGCGACGCGTTCTATTCAGGCCATTTAATATACAATATATATATATATATATTATATATCATTGATTTCCTTTTAAAACGTATTTTATAAATCGTTTTCTAAACGATTTCAACTTCCATCTCAAATTCAAATCAAAATTGAATCTTTCCAATATAAATTCGTTTTAATTTCATTTCAAATTGATTTCAATTCAAATCGATTTTTAATTCAATTTCAATTTGTTTTCAATTCAATTTGAATTTCAAATTTATTCAATTTCAATTCGAATTCATTTCTATTCAATTTCAATTCGAATTCAATTCTATTCAATTTCAATTCAAATTCAATTCTATTCAATTTCAATTCGAATTCAATTCTACTCAATTTCAATTTGAATTCATTTCGATTCAATTTCAATTCGAATTCAATTTTATTCGATTTCAATTCGAATTCATTTCTATTCAATTTCAATTCGAATTCATTTCTATTCGATTTCAATTCAATTTCATTTCAAAATATTCGATTTTGAAATTACTTTCAATATTCATTATAAAATCGACAACATTCCCATTCGTGTTAAAATGGCGTGTAACTACTTAACACGGCTTCACATTTCAATATTCAAAGAATATTATTTTTAAATTATTCGATAATTCTGAACTGGAATTAGACACAGTCAATTACCGTATAATTTTAGTTATATGGATTTCATCAAATTCATATATACAACAATGACAATAAACACACAACCATCATCCAAAGTGCGTTCTACACTGTATAAGCATCAAATATAAATATTTAATGCTTATAACAGCCTATCAATCAATTGATCGACATACAGCTAATTATTAGGACTAGTGTATGTCATATATCATCCCAATACCCATGTGGGGTTTCAAACAATCCAACACAGATTTTATTTGTGCAGTTGGGCGATGTGTAAAATTTATCGTCCCAATCAATATCAATCAAATGTGTGTATATAAACAAATCGTCCGATTTGTTTATATTTATTTTATTTTAAATACACGTTAAAAATTCTATTTTCAACTATAAAATATTTTTAACTATATAAATATTTTTTTCACATCACACAATCAACTACACATCAAAATCAAACAAACAAGCATACAGGCCATCCATGGTCTGTGGACGACGGGTGTCGGGTGCTACTAAACACAGTCTGCATCCTAGTATATATTTCAAACTAGAAATAAATTAAAAGTGAGGAGTTCTCACCGACTAGATAAACCAAACGCCACGACTCTTCATATGTAGAAGTCTTCGCCGTTCTCGACTTTTGTCACTTTCGTTGCACGTAGCCACTACATATATAAAAATCACATTTTTATATTGTTGCTATGTATATAAAAATCGCATTTTTATAATCAATTTACGTGGATAAAAATCACATTTTTATACCGCTACTGTATAGATAAAAATTCTATTTTTATTCTGCTCACTATATAAAAATTATATGTAACGACCCGGAAAATCTGAACTAATTTAAAAAATTTAAATTAGCTATTTTAGTGGATTATAAATATTTAAAATCCACTAAAATAGCCAATTTATAATTTTTTAATTGGTTTAGATTTTCCGGGTCGTTACATTATATTTTTGGTTCACTACCTATTTGAAAATCATATTTTTATTCTTTCTATAATATAAAAATCATATTTTTATTCTTTCTATAATATAAAAATCATATTTTTATTCTTTCTATAATATAAAAATCATATTTTTATTCTTTCTATAATATAAAAATCATATTTTTATTATCTCTGTAATATAAAAATCATATTTTTATTATCTCTATAATTTAAAAATCATATTTTGAATCTTCACATCTAATAAAAATCATATTTTTATTATCATACTTATATTAAAATTGAAATTTTTCCGCTACTTCATATATAATAAAGATTATACTTTTAATACTTTACATAAATAAAAATCATATTTTTATTTATAAAAATCTCGCCTTTTAAACTTTAAAAATCTCGCCTTTTTCACTTTAAAAATCTCGCCCTTTTAACTTTACAAAATATCGCCCTTTTAACTTTAAAAAATATCGCCTTTTTATCTTTAAAAAATCTAGCCTTTTTAACCTTAAAAATCTCGCCTTTTTAACTTTAAAAAATATAATCTTTTTCCTTTAGAAAAAACGTATCTTTCCTAATTAAAGATCTAAACATTATACATAATAAAAATCTTATCATTTCATTAACAAAAATCTAATTTTTGCTCTCTACATACATATGAAAATCTTAACTTTTTATTATAAAAATTCCTAACCTGCTTACAATGCTTCTCTACATACATTTTCTAATTTTATCCATGTTATCTCATTAAGAAAAATCATATTTTTAAGCACATAAATAGTTGAAAATCGAAATATAAACTTACCGGACGACTCGGGGGTGGGGGATCATCACAGGTGAAGCAAGGGCGGAGGGGAGGCCAGCGCTAGCGTCGGAGGGTGCTCTCACGCGCGGTGGTATACTTCGAATGGTGGTGGAGGATGTAGTGTCGTCTTTCAAATCGAGAGGGGAGAGACACCGCGAAGGGAAAGGGAGGGGAAAGGGGAGGCCGGAGGGCGGCGCTCGCCACTAGCGAGGGGGGTGCTGGGGCAACGCTCGATGGGGAGCGGCTGCGACCTTTTTTTTTCTTCTGACCTAATTTGATTTGAGCGGGGGGAGGGGGTAAAGGAGAGGGATTTGGGAATATATATTAATATATATATTATTTAATTATTTAATTATTTCAAAAAGGTACTTTTTATTTTGACCTCGAAACGAGACCCATGCGTGTCGTCCATAGCTAATTACCCCCATTCTGAACATAATGGGATATGTATCGCAGACTGATTCGATCGATTCGATCAGTTTTCGTCAATATCCAAATATAACTCTATATATTGAATTTGAACGCACATTTCAATTTACCGGGCCCACATACTAACTTGAAAAATCATTGAAAAATATTTTCTAGCTTCGTATTGACGATACGGTCCTAACAAAACTAGTTTCATCAAATTCTGAGACCGTTTGAAAAATGGCCATTTTCCAGTCGATTAAAATCAACTGAAACTGGTCAAACGCGTTTTCCTTTGCCACACTCACGTATTGATTCAAAAAATTGTGAAATTTGAAAGCTATCAATAACTTGAAATCACGGATCCAACAAAAGTGGTTTCGTCGAAAACCGAGGTCGTTTGCAAAATGTCCATTTTTAAGGGCCAAAATTCCATAGCGACTATTCTGAAATTTCGACTGGGCATAACTTTTGTTTCCTATTATGAAATTTCAATTTTTCGGATTCATTGGAAAGATATTCTCAAATAGATTCAAATATATTTGGTTTCACTAAAATCCGGTTTATTTTGAATCCTGTACATTCATTTGAAATTTGAAATCGAATTATCGAACTACCGCGCCATTTTCAAATCCTTTTATAATTAAAAATAAAATATTTATATTCTAACGACGATCTATATAAATATATACGTTCAAATTCTATTCAAAACAAATTTCTCGTCCTTTTTATTTAAAATATTCATTTTAAATATTTAAAATTCATTAAAATTGCCCAAATAAAAAATTTAAATTGGCACATATTTCCGGGTTATTACAGTTCATCCTATCACAGTTGGATCCTACCATTAGTAATCCTCAAAGGTTAATTAAGAGGGTTCTTATTTGGATTCATTTTTGTAACATTCCATTAATTTTGTGGACTTTGGTGGGTATAAACTGGTTAGCATGCCATGTTGGAAGGTTGATTTGTTTTGATTACAGTACTGAGATGTTGCAGCGCTTTAGTTATGCGAAAGCGCTTGTTGAAATCAATGCTGAGGTTGAATTGCCTGATTTTATAGAGTTAACATGTTTAAGTGATCGGCCTAATGTGAATCTATCATATATATGGAACCCAAGCATTTGTGTTACTTGTAATTGTTTTGGACATAGAACATCAGATTGTGTCTTTGGGGAAAACTATGATGAATCAAATGAAATGTAAAACGAAGTTATTGGTAAGGAGAATCATGGATATAGATTTAGTAATCAGTGCAAAGGAGAGAATAAGGTCAAATATAAGGATAAGGGTTGGACGAGGGTAATCTCGAAAAGGAAGATGGTCTGGCAAATAAAGAATGCTGTAAATTCTAATACAGAGGAGAATGATTTGTATAAAGATATGGTAGATGAGAATGTGAATAAAGATGTGGCAGCTGATAAGAATAATGGTGGTAAGTCAAATGGTAATGTTAGTAATGCATGTGATGGTAGTAATTCTCGTAATGAAAAGGTTGGTAAAGTTATTGTTAATATATACAGAAACACAGCAAAGAATTCTGAGGGAATGAAAAGGTTGGTAAAGTTAGTACTGCAATTGAGTGTAACACAGCAAAGAATTCTGAGAATATAGACAGCATCATTGATGACACAGCTGATTTTGGTTTGACTTCTTTATTTAATGATGGGGATCCTGCTATTGTGAGACCATCTACGTTGAAATCTTCTAACTTTTCTGTTTTATTAGCTAGTAAAGTTGCTCAGATTAAATTTTCTCTGTATACTCATTTGCAGCCTCCACCAAATATCCAATTACCTCCTTCTGTTGTTTCTGGTGCTGGCTTAACTTTTCCAGTAATTGATCTGGCCCTATTATCCTCTGCAGTCACTAAGAGTTCAATGCCAGCATCTAAATCCAAGTGCATTAAATTAACGGGTAGATTTTGGGAGGATTTAGATGAGGGTAAAGAATATCCGCCTGAGGATGTATTTCCTTTAAGTTCGAATCTGAAAAAGTCAAGAAGGCACACTAGAAATAACCCTATGTACAACCCTTCTTTATCATGATTTAGTTTTGGTTGGTCTAGTTTTTGTGTGGAATCATCACAGTTTTCTTGGTACTAGTTAGCTCAGTAGAGATTAGTAATGTTTGCTTGTGTCATATTTGAGTTTTATTCCGGAGGTTATATAAATTGTTGGATTTAAGGATATTCTAACATCTATGGACTTTTTTTCCTGATGTGTATATTGATGAATTCAATGAGTAGTCGAAATTCATTAGTTCAGGTGGATCCTGTTGAATCCTTTTGGAGCTTTCACTGCTTATTTGGTGATCTATGGCGTTATTAGCCCTTTTTAGTCTTGTTATTTTGCAATTGAGATTTCACGTGGTTGTTTTATTTTTGTTTATAGAATAGTTCACATTGTAATTAGTTTATATAGTGAAATAAAATTTTGCACTTAACTTTCAAAAAAAAAAGCAAAGAAATAATTTCTTAATCGATCAACTAGCAGATTTTCCCATACAATTCCATTTAACACTATATAGAAATGTAACTTATGGAAATAAGGAGAAATATAGCAAAATAATTACCGCTCGGTTTCCAAATCCAAAGTGTATGTTACAGAATGGTGGATCCATAAAAGACACGAATATAGCATTATCCTCGA
The DNA here is from genome assembly GCA_030737875.1 of Allium sativum. Classification (NCBI taxonomy): domain Eukaryota; kingdom Viridiplantae; phylum Streptophyta; class Magnoliopsida; order Asparagales; family Amaryllidaceae; genus Allium; species Allium sativum. The sequence goes on from CM060924.1 coordinate 419,286,551, forward strand.
TTATGGTAGGCTAATCTTGTCATGTATCATCCAAAAGTTGCAGATATGCTTCTTGAAACTGTTGTTGTAATGCAAAGTGCAATTATATTTTACACAATATAATTTTTATTTTATTTTATACAAGTTAATACTAATTAATTATAATATACTTACATATGCAGTTGTTGCTTTATCATCATCGTTCCATCAGTATGTGACTAAGCTCACCTCATCGATCCTGCCTCGTGAATGGGTTTAAGCAAAAGCATCTGTAACGACCCGACTTTTGCACACTATTTACATAAAATGAAACTGTATATATATATATATATGATTTGCAACAAAATACACATTCATTTCAATGCAACACACAAAATGGAATATAAATCAATACCAGAAAATACGGATATACATCTTGACTTCAGCTCCTCTTCTGAAACTCCAAGTGAAATCTAACATGGAAATTTACTCGGTCTGACCCGAGTACATTTGAGGCAAAGCAAAATCAACCTAGATCAATCTAGAATACTTTCAATGATAAATTCATATTACAAACACTTTCTTAACTTTAGAAAATCTTTTTTGAAAGAATGGAACTCTCATAAGACACGACCACACATAAACATTGAACGTGTTTTTACCTTACGATACCCCAATCGCTTTCTATATCAAAATCTAGTTATATTATAATAATGTCTATCAATAAACAAATAAATAGGAATATAGCCGGAAAGCTTATATCTTACTTTCCAACATAGTTGGTATACATCTAAAACCATACATCTCGTATTGAAGTTTGGATTTTCAACATGGAAGGGTATGAGACCACCTCTTGATCGGTGTACTCTAGAAAGGATACACCGGGTTTCAACAAGAACATCTTGCAACCCGGCCACACAAGACCGACCACTCATTCAACTTGAGTGTATCGAATATATTGTCACTTACGGTTGGTAGCGACCCAAACCGTTTCCCGTAAGATACAGAAATGACAGAAGAAGAACAAATGAATTTTCTCTAGATGGTGACAATATACCCTAGTGGGAATGACCCACATAGACATGTTGTCTGCCCGATTTCTGTCATTTTCCGGTTAATGTGGCTTGAGGTCACGATTACCTTTCAGAGAATATCACATCATTATTTACTTTGAATGACACATCGTCAAATCCATCAAATCACTAATTGATGTCAGCAAAAATACTCTGCATGTTAAACTAAGAGAAGGAGTCTTCTTCACCACAAAACTTGGTATGTTTTATAAATAAACGTACGTGAGTTTCAGAAAATACTCTGTCAGACATTCATCCATACAAGTCATCCAAGAACAGAATGAACCGAAGGCACTCTCCTACCACATCCTATATAGGAATCATCCTATGGATCAGTAGCAAGTAGTCCTTGCAAATATGAAGATTTCGATTATGGAAGAATCACAATCAAAATATCTATGATTGTAATCCGGAGAAATTCATTAAGTAGTTCTTCCACACATAAAGATCTACGGTCTTCAATGCTCCATTTTTAAAATCATCCCTGCAGATTAGTTTCTAACACACAACTAGTTTGAAGTGGCTTTAGGTTGAGACGACCGTCCATAACTCCTGCACTTAATACGAGGAATACTGCGCTGAAAGATGTCCGAGCAGCTGTGGACGATCATCAGGTAAGATAAACAAAAGTTGAACCTGTCGTATAACTCACAGCGCAGAGATAAAATATAATAGAACATATATAACATGCATTAATAGTGAAGCATAATTGAGAAGAAACTTAAAATTTTACATCAGCTAGAAAGATCCACACATCACTTGAATACAACATAAGAGTCTGTACAAAATGCCTCACTACAGTCACTCAGAGAACACTCATCAAGCATAATAGTGGAAACATCAATTAGTATGTGTAGTATAAAGTAATATGTAAGCCTTCTACTCGTTATCGCTCTGCAGCACCGTCTCATTAAGATCTATCACCTATCACCTGCTACCTAGTCTGCCCATCCACAACACAACAGACAAACAACCCGAGGTAATAAGAGGAAACATAAAACCTTGAGTCATAAAACAATCTTAATGAGCGGTAAAACAACTATCTAACATCATCAATAAAGTATATGTGAAATAGGTAGATCAACCATCTAATTTACCAACATCTACAGAGAAGAAACTCAAACTCATCTTCCCTATATCGGATAGTGATAGCCTTTACAAACAATCATATAAGGAAAACATGGACCATTCTAGTCGATATCGACATCTCTCAAGCACAAGCCCCGAAGGTCTAAACCAACATCAGACAAGCACCGAAGAGATGTCTCCTTCGATGTCGAGCAATCTACGCAAGACGATACAAGCAAAGCAATCATCGTCCATGGCTCTGGCTATCACCACCTATCCTGCTTTGAAACCATCGTTAATCGTATAACCGGCTCAACATCGTGTCGTCCGCCAAGGGCTAAATGTAACCCCAGTTCTAGAAAAACTCCATATGCCTTCATCTCTACGTATCTAGGACCATCAAGTTTTTACCCAGGGTGCTCGACCATTTGATCGGTCTTTTAGGCGTCCCTATTATACCCCTACTTTGAGCCCCCTAGAACCTATGACAGTGATAATTCCTCAGCCTTCAATATCTCTAGTCGTCATCACCAGCGACTATCCATAAGCTCGAACATCCTTGAGCAGTTATTATCCACGAACTCAAATCATCTTGAGTTGTTCCCACATTCGTTGCTTTACAATAATCAACGAACACTTCGAACATTCCTCCTTGAACTCACGTCGAAGCCACAACCATCGTTGATCCAAAGACATACTTCGTTTGGTCGATATTCGATTCACAACGTTTCAGCCTTTTGCCATGAATTACATTCCACAACGTTTTCTCACTTTTCACGCTTTGAAAACGCTATCATTCCCTTCTGATCCATCACCACGTGCCTTGCCTGATCAGTTATTTTCACGTGTGCTACTCCGCCCGATCCACATGAAAAACTTTGCCCAATCCATGTCTATTGGCAATGTTTCTGAAATGCTATCAATCCTTCCCGATCCATGCCAATTTGCTAAGCACGATCCACCGTAAAATGCTTGCTCGATCCATGTTTTTGTCATGCCCGACCCATGGCTTTCCGATCCATGTTTCACAACGTTTTAGAAACGATGTTGTCCTTGGCCGATCCATCCTTCAGAAATGCGTCGGATCCATCAAAAAAAAATCAAGATTGATTCATGTTTTTTCATAACCGATCCACCTTATTTCCACGTGTCGATCCCTGTAGAAATTATGCCATATCCGTCATTCTACACTAGCCCGATCCATAGCATTTGTGAATCGCTTCGATCCGATCCAAAGCTATCTTGCCCGATCCATCTCAAAACTTAACTGATCCATGCTAATTCCTTCACCAATCCATCACTTCAGCCAATCCATGCAAAATCCCAACCGATCCATCCAATTTCTTGGACAACAAGCCATGATTCAAACTCAAAATCAACTCATCTCAAATCTCGAAATCACCTCGACCAAAACCAAGTAATTTGATCAACCAATCAACAAAAAAACATGTAATCATCAATCAAGAACTAAACACCAAATGATCATCATTAACTTATGAAATCCACCAAATTACGATTAAACAAATGATAGAATCAATTATTTGGATCTAAATTTGGATTTAGCTTACGAGTTTTGCTGTTATAAGTTGCTAGATTAGGTCTTATGGTGATTCCAATAAAAATATACTTATCATGATGTAGATCTAGGTGAAAACAACTTGAAATATTGAAAATAAGATCAAACAACTCATATACTCGATTGAATCCGCGCGGGAGATGCTTATCACTCACCAATTCTTCAAATTAGCTTTAAAACGCTGATATACAAATCTGGAGAGCGAAGAACAATCTTCAAATCACTCAATTTGATACGATACATTCTCTCTTAATGTAGATCTAGCCTTCCTCGATGTTGACCTTCAATCTTCTTATGTAGATCTAAAATTTTAATGGAGGAGAGATGTATTTGATTGGAGTAGGGAGAATCTCAAATCCCAACCAAATAAGAAATGAAGAAAGTAAATCATTCTCCTTGTCTCTACCCCTATTTATACTCATCTAACCAGCCCACTAATGGGCCTCACCAAATTAGCCGACTAATGACTAGTTAATCTGTCTAGAAATTGTGTAACACAAAAAGAGCAATTCCTCCCAGATCACTGAACCAAATCTTTAATGTGACCACACTACGGAATTGAAAACACCATTTCCTTTTTAATGAAATCGTTTTCAGCACCTGATTTGATTCCAGTCAAAAGTCTTGCCCTATACAAAACTGATAAGCGAAAAATGGTCACAAATAAAATTGATAAAAATTATGAATATGCCTCACATCCACATAGCCAACGTATAAAAATATGAGAATGATCCGACCCTTAGGGATTTAAATAAAAATATTTTATGATCCTCCGATATGTAAAATGCGGGTCATTACACAGGTTTCTTCGAACTAACTCGTCAAAGGTCCAAACAATATTTATTGATAATCATGGTTTATCTATCAATTCAAACAGTATAGAATAGTACTTTGACAGCTCAGGCCCCTTTCATTTAAAACCATTCATTATAAATGCTTTTATCGATTGAAAATCGATTCAATAACTTGTCTCAACAACATCCTTTTTATGTTACTTGAAAACAATAACTAGCCCTTTTCCTTTTAAATTAAAACATCTTCCAAAATTCGTCCCCTTTTTTTTTTTTTGAAAATATTGTTATATTTCCCACATCCAATTTTATCCTCAAAACCCTTTTCGTATTTCCTTACTTTGAAGATATCGTTGTATTTATATATATTCTCAAAATTTCCTTTTCTTTGGAAATATTATTTTATATTCTCAAAATTTCCTTAAACCTTTGCAAATACAGTTGTAATATTATTCTTCTTATGGAAGCAATAAAATAATTCCAACATTTTACCATTACAAACTAATACCATCCTCAGATAATCATGAAGTCTATAAAGTTGAGGTATTTTATTTACCTATCATACCTAGATCGACAACATTCTTATCTTTGGATAGATAAAAGTTCGTAACTTCAAAATTTATATTATTTTTGATACCTCAAAATCCCATTTACTATTTAATTCAAAATATGGTTTAATAACCATCTTCTTGCCTCTAAAGTTTCACTTTCAATTATGATACCCTTTATTTAACTCCTTTTATAAATACTAATTCAAATATAAATCGTTATCTTTAAAACCTTCTTTAAACAGTAATTTTTATTAGAATTTTTTTAAAATCCATTACTGAAAAATCATTTAACATCTTTTTTAAATGCTTAACCCTAGATTTTATCACTAAAATCCAAATCCATTCCTTTGTAAACTAGAACATTTCTTTCCAACATAAAACCATTTTTTTTAACTTGAATGTTAAGTCAAACATCGTATTTATTTGAATTCCTTTTACAATTGTTTATAAAACTAGGATTTATCTCTAAATCCCTTAACAAAACCTTTACCCAATTCAACTTAAAGTTGTATCACAAACTTGATTATCTTCTTAATTGAGCTCAACTAAAAGGAAAATCATTCTAATTATTATTAATTGAAATAAAATTAATTACAACATTAATCGAAGTAAAAGTAGTTTACTTCATCATTTAACTGAGTATAAACTAGTTAGTCCTTTTTCAAAGGTTAATAAAATAATAATTTATTTTACTAATAAAGAACAACTCGATAATTGTCTTTAAAGGTTAATATGGCTAAAATTGTTTCATAAAAGCAAATATCCCAAATTATTAACTGTAAGGTTAATTTCTAACCTTACTTGATTATAAACATAATAAAACTTAAGCATTTGCTAAAAATCATGTTATAATACTTCTATGAAATACGATTATAAATATTGATCCATTTGTAAAACTTATATTTAAAATATAAATCAAAAAATTTCTTTAGTTATAAAAATAAAATTTATAACTTCAATTGCATCAATTCTCCTGACGGCAAATCAACATCTAAAAAGATAGGTTTTTGGCAATTCGCTATCGACCACTTAATCAATACTATCTATTGATTAAAACACAACAATAGTTGAAATAAAAATTCAAATATTAACATTCAACCAATAATCGACATCCAATCAGGGTATAATGTTACTTGGGATGAACAATTCATATATATACTACAAGAGGCTCAGTGAATTAAAACGGCCAGCGACCGTTGGCGATCATTGGAAAGCCGTTGGAAAATCCGTTGGTATAAACATCAATGGTTTCCAACGAATTCCAATGCCTCCAGAATTTCATGTTGGGTCAATAAGTAAGCTGTTGTAAACCGTTGAACGCCGATGAAAAAAAGCCGTTGAAAACTGTTGATGGCCGACGAAATATATGGACCCATAAGCTGTTGGTAACCATTGGACACCCTTGAAAATCTGGGATTTCCTTTATAGATTTTAGATCAATATCTTCCAGCCACCACACAATTCATATTCATCAAAACAGCTCCATTTCATGCATATTCATCACAGTCACACGCATATATATCCCAAACATATTATTATATCTAAATCAAACACAAAACATTCAGAACACAGAACACAAAATATGAATCAATATTTATAGAATACATCAACCCAACGTCATCATAACAAAATAAACTGTCAACCATCATCATGTCCAAACCATCATCACCAACACATACAAACCATCATAATGTATCAAGCAAAATCCTCACCCACTTTCAAAGCGTATATGTACATATACATAACAACAAAACAAACTAACCTCAATTCAATCTCCCCCAGAGCGTGTTTTTATATCCCCAAGACTATATTGGAGGGCTCAAACTCGAAGCCACTTGTTAAATGAAAAAACATTTAATATATCATGGCTACTTTATATATATTTATAGTATATTATATAGAAATGAAATTTAAAATTGAAACTTAATACTTTCCCACTACAGGCTTTTGGCTTAAGCCACATCGCAAGGCACAATTGCTCCTGGTCCTACGATGGACCACCGCCATCGCCACCTACCAGAGGATGAGAAGCAGAAGGAGATCCATAAGCTATATGTTTGTATAATGTCGTGCCTGTTACAGACAACAATATAACATAACGTAAAAGGGCTATGTAAAACAAACAGTATGACATAACTTAAGAAGACTATGCGATATAAATAATATGAGATGTCATGAAATTATAACATTATAACAAACAATATGACAAACAGTACGACATAAAATAAAAGAACTATGTAAAACAATAGTATGACATGATATAACATAAGATTACCTTTTAAAATGAGGATTATTGATTAGTCCTCGTCACTTTCGGATTCTGACTCTATTTCCTCCTCTATTTATAGTTCGTCTGTAGTCTCAAATGCTTCATTTAATACATTCGATTCATCATTCAGAGGTCCAAAATCTGTTTGATCATCGGTTATTGTTGTCCTCTATTTTCCTCAGCATCTGCTTGATAAGCTTGTTCGTCGGGAATATTCCGTCCGTTAAATGTAAACCATGCATTTGTTTTAAAAATAGCTGACCAATCTATTTTGTCTCTTCTTAGAGATAGATAAGGAGCGTAATATACTTGAAGTGCTTGTTTGGAAAGTACAAAAGGATCGTACTTATAATAACGTGAAGTATGTTTTATTTCTATAAGATTATATTTTGGGTGCACGATGATTCCAGAACCAAGAGCGTTGCTAAACCAGTTGCATTTAAATAAAAATACTTCTTTTGTAGGTCGTGTGAAATATGTAAATTGCAAAATCTGGGTTAGTATGCCATAAAAATCGTTTATATGGTCATTTGGATGATCACTACCTTTAACAAATACACCGATATTGTTAGTTAATTTTTCAGCACCGTATTCTTTATTATTAAATTTATATCCATTGACAAATAATATTGGATATGTCTTGACTTTCCTTTTTGGTCTCATGGCTAAATGTTTCAATTATTTATCTATAACATAATTTGTTGTATCAAAAACGTAATTAGTAAACCAAGTAGCGAATTCTTTGCTGATATTGTCGTTTGGATGTTGTGATTTGTAAATGTTGCAATTATAGAACTAATGTTACATTATGATTAAAGATATACATGTATAGATGATATAAGTTTATTGCCTAATGAACTGTGCAACTTTAGTGCAGTTGAGAAGAATATATGTGTGTGATGCAAAATAATCTTTATCATCCAGTCGTACTTCCACCCATTTACTAGAAGGCCGAGTATGCTTTTTTAAAATAGATAAAATCGCTTGTCAGTCATCTTGATTAACGCCTTCATCATTACGTGTAGTACTTTCAAATGATATATTCACATGATCACTAAAATAACGAGAGAGAAAAACAAAGCTTCTTCTTCGATGTATGATTTGCAAATTGAACCTTCAACTCGAGCTTTCTGTCCCACTTTTTTCTTTAGATGATTTACATATCTATTTAGAATTATTTTAAATTAACTTTTTTACATTTCATAAACCAATATTTGATTAGCTAAATATTAATATACCTTTAAAATGGATACATCCATCCATACTGCACAGGCCCTCGAAGACGTGTCTCTAATGGAAGATGAATAGGTAAATGCCCCATAACATTGAAAAAAACTGAAGGAAATATTTTTTCCAGTTTGTAGAGCAATACAGAGATTTCTTCCCCTAGTTTACGTAGACTATCAATTTTTAATGCAGTAGAACAAAGCTTTTTATAAGACAGACTAAGTTCTGTTACAACAGTCCAAACTTGTATGGGGAACAGTTCTATGAAAGCGACGGGTAACAAATATCATAAATGCTTGAAGGCCCGAAAAACTGGACAAAAAGATGTGCGAAAAAAGGATCAACAGCCCCCCTGAATTCAATGAATTCAATCCTGCGGTTATTACCAATTCGGGCCTAAATTCGTACTTTTTTTCCTGGCTCTCTAGCAAAGCTCAACAAATATTCCACCATAACATGACAGTCATGGCTTTTCTCCCGCTAAGTTTATTGTTTTTATAGTCGACACATATACAAAGATTAGAAGATATACCATCTGAGAATCCTAATATTTCCACCCATTTTAAAAGTATATTAACTTGATTATTGTTTAGTTCATAGCACGCTTTTAGTTTTTTTGGTGTCATTTGGCTTTATATGAAGCCCATGACAATTACATATTACTTCAGTATCACGTCTTGATTTCAAATCATCTTTCGTCTTCCCTTTGACATTCAAAATTGCATTAAACACATTGTCCAACATGTTTTTCTCATTATGCTTCACGTCAATATTATGACGAATTAGTAGATTTTTCCAATATGGCAACTCCCAAAATATGCTTTATTTGCACCAATTATGAATCGATGATTTACGTTGAATTTCAGTACGTTCTCCGGTTTCATGTATCTTGGGTTAATCCTTTACAAGTTCGTAATTATCTTCACTTGACCAAACCGTAGGTAGTCACAAAGTTTCATGCCTATTAGCTGTAAAAAAAATCTTTTCTTTTCTAAGTGGATGATTAATATGAAGAAAACATCAATAACAGTCAAACCATGAAATTTTCTTTTTATGAGGTAAAGAAAATGCTCTTGTTTCTTCCATGTAGTAAGGACAAGCTAGATGATCAACAGTACTCCAACCTGAAAGCATTGCATACGCTGGAAAATCGTTGATTGTCCACAATGAAGAAGCATACATACGAAAGTTCGTTTTTGTGAAATATCATATGTTTATACTCCTTCGTACCATATTTTTTTTAATTCTTCAATCAGTGGTTGTAAATAAGCATCGATTCATTGTGTCGGATCATCAGGACCATGGACGACAACTGTGAGAAACATGTAAGGAGTTTTCATACACATCCATGGAGGTAAATTATAAGGTGTGACAATTATAGGCCAGGACAAATATTTAGTACCAAATTAAGAAAATGGTGAAAATCCATCCGTACATAAACCAAGTCTAACATAACAACTCTTGGATGGAAAATCGGGATACTTCTAATCAAAATGTTTCAATGCTTCCCCATCAGCTGGGTATGTTAACGTACCTTCTTCCTGTGTTCTCACACGGTGTCATCTCATATGTTGCACAATTACAGAAGAAGTGTATAATCTTTGAAGTGTGTTGCACAATTACAGAAGAGTGTATAATCTTTGAAGTATAGGAGTAATAGGTAAATAATGCATACGTTTATACGATGCTTCTTTTCCCTTTTTCTTTCTTCGTCTGTATCTTTCCTGATTACATATTTTACAATTTTTAAGGTTGATATTTTCCTTCCAATATAGCATGCAACCATTTAGAAAGGTGTCTATTTTTTCATATGGTAAACCAAAAGGCGACATCATTTATTTTACTTCATAATGATTTTCACACATTAAATTATAGGGAGGCATATGGCACTTCACATCTCGTACAACAACTGTAAATCCAACTTTTGTGAGATTGTATTTAGATTTCATCGTAATGTATTTGGTAGTTACTGATAAATGGGTTCGGCTTTTACATCCTTTCCAAAGGGGTTTCTTTGCGGCATCTAATAAATCTTATATTTTTTTGGCTCCAATATTTGGTTCTTCTTCAGCATTACCATCGTCATCAGTAAATTGTGAAACATGGAACATTGAACGTGCAACATTTTCAACTATATGTTATACGAGATTAATTGTAGCAATTTCATTATTTACTACCTCCTCAACTTGTACAGAAGTAGATGCTAACTGTTCTCCATGACGATCCCAAACCAAATAGTTCGGCACAAAATCATACTGATGCAAATGAACTCTAACCATTTGCAGTATCAAATGCTTTAATAATTTGCAGCTACTACATGGACAATGAATTACGTCGTCGTTTCTATTGTTACTTAAAGAGAAATCAATAAACATGCCAACACCATTAATAAATTGTTCACTTACTGTGCCATCATCTTCTCTTTATTTGTACATCCAGTTTCAATCTGTAAAATAATTGTACATTTTTCCTAAGTAGATAATTTAAAAGTACGATAAAATTTGCATTGACATTTTATTAAAACAATTTAATTGTTGAATGTTATGTTGCTATATATTGTATGTCTTGTAGTGATATATATATATATAATGGAAAACAACTAACATACAATTTATTTGAGGAATCCAGTCGGATTCCTCGAACCTGTTCTTCCCTGCACCATAGTTCACATTATCATATTATAATAACTTACGAAAAAAGTTTCTAATCTAAACATTAAAATGATTGGATCATATATATCGATGAACATCGATCAATAACAAACAATAATCATCCATAACATCCGATCACCCAAATTATACTATCATCGATAAATTTTAGTTATAGGAATTAAATCACATCATAGAGTTCCAGAAAACATGAGAGTTAACTCACCATTTCATTTCGATTTGATAATTGTCGTGTTGCTTTGTTTAATTTCAAACAGGCATTTAAAATTAAATGAAATTTCAATCGCTTCTGATCCCCATCAAACCAGCTCGGCTGTGTAGCCTTCGTCTCTACGATTACAGCATCTCTTGTTTCACGATCTTCTGATAATGTATGAATAAATTATACATTTTCCAAAGATTGAACACATTTTAAAATAAACTAACCTTAATAACCTATAATTAATTAATTACAATACATTGTTAATTACCTTAATGATCATGATTAAGCACGCTAATTATCTTCCCAATCTGAAGAAACCCGATGCTTTCTTCACCTTGCACAAACCCAAAACATGACTCCTTCCTTCGATTTCCACCACCGCCTCAGGCCGTCTGGACCAACTAGCCACCAGAATCCCCTCATCGAGCCGCCTCATCGCCTATGACCCCGTCCCCATCATGCCACCACCATGCCAGAAAACGAGCATGAAGAATTTCCATTCATCTCAAGATAGACGCCGCCACAAGCCACCGGAACCACTCAAACCACCACCATTGTGACCGCCACCCTCCCGCGCTCCATTTTGCTTCAGGGCCCATGACCCCTCGATGACGCCATCGACTGCAATCACCAAATTTCCAATCATAACATCCAAAAAAAGACAACCCGCCTTTATCACCTAAAATCCGACACCACCGACCACTTCAGGTGACTTGACCAACACAAAATTTGTTGGCCACTTTCCTATCTTCAACTCTCCTTTAGATCACATCACCCGAAACTACCTTCATCTCCTCGAAAACAATGAAATACGACAATGACTTTAACACAGTTCCTAGTGATTTCCGACCACCGTAGGTGACCGTTAGCCACCCAATTTTTCCAAAAGGTATGCCTCATCATGATCTTCAACTTTGTAGTTGTGACTTTCACCGATTCGTTACAAATTGAGAGATAAAAATTATTGTTTGAAACCGGACTAAAATGTTAAATAGAGGCTATTGATTTGGGAATTGAGGGTTAGGGTTACGATGCTTATATATAGGAGATTTATATTTTTTTTATTCTTGAAGTGACTAACGATATTTAGATTTATTATATTTTAATTCATTCGTCCCAATCGCCATTTCCATTCGACGTTTATTCATTCGTATGATCACATACGAACTCCGATTGTGATGAAAATTGTCATCATACTATGATTTGACATTCTGACCCAATTAAACTTTTTCGTCGAAATCCGACTCCGTTTGCACAAATATCGCTAGCTTGAGTTCAAACTGCCGATTTATTTATATTTTAGTTTGCGTATGCTCACAATATAACTCCGAATAGCGCGAAACCTGAAATCCAGCAATAATTAGCCATTACAGATTTAATAAAAAAAATCATTGAAAGCCGAGGTCGTTTGAATAAGAGCCCTTTTTAAAGGTCTAAATTGAGTTGATACAAATCAATTTCAAAACAACTCAATATAATTATAATAATTTATTTTCATTGGATATATTCAAATATAATGTCATATAGTTTCAAAATAAACTAGTAAGTGAAAACGATATTAACATTATAATAAATTTCTTTTTTATTATTAGATAAATCGCTACGGTTTATAAACGATTTCATAGTGGCCTTCTGAAAATTTGATTTGGACATAACCAAAAGTCTATAAATCGAAATCTTGTTTTATCTCTTTCATTAGAAAATTATTATCCAATAGATCCGGAGATTCTTGTTTCAAAGTATTCCGACTTATATTGGATTCTGTACATTCATTTGAAGTACAAAAAGTAAAAATCATGAACTATCGCGCCGCTGCGGGTTCGTTTTAAATTAAATTATAAATTATACAATCAAACAACGTTTAATAAATGATTTCGTTGTTATATTTCATAACCAATTTAATTAGATCTATACTGCAAATCCAACTTTTTCTGACTATTTCGGAATTAAACTATTATTATATTATTTTTATTCAAAATCATTGAATTTAAGTTATTTAAATTCCAGATAACCATTTAAAACCAATTTTAAATATTCAACTAAACGATTAAAAATCCACGTTGTTACAACATCACTATATGATATGAGACCCGTATGCCCCCTTTCATGAAATGATTAAAGTATATATATTATTTAATAACTAATTGTTTGTAAGTTACTTAAAATATAAAAATGTAACAATGATTTATAACTATAAATATTTATTACAAAGTCCTCGCAATGATGCTGAAACGACTTGAAACTAATGATTCTCATACACCAGCACCCATCCAGTTGGGTTTTTTCCCCCGATTTTTTAATGCTAGGCATGTTATCCTTGTAGTTTTTGCTAATTTTGTTATTCCAAATTCGCTTGACTAACTCAATATTAGTATCCTCCTCTGAATCTACGACACCCTACAAGATGAGAAAATTAATGAAAGTAATACATCTATAATTAATGAAAATTATACATTTATAAATTATGTGCAAAATATAAATTGGTAATGTATAATGATTTATATATTATACTTATAGTGAACTTATAGTGAGGCCCTGCCAAATGCTTTCTCTGATGGGTGGTGGGATCTTGCTCCATTTGGGCCAACGGAAGTCGTCGTGCTCATGTATGCATCTGGAGAAATAGAAAGAATGATACCAGATGGCTCAAGCTTGAAACTCTTGCATTAAAAACGTGAGATAAACACATGATAAATCAAGGCTACATATAATATATCTTACAGAAAATAAATGTAATATCTACAATCTATCGGCCTTCGGGACCAATCTGACCATAGGACGAGTTGCCTCCTGTGAATGGCCACCACCATCATCTCTAGTAACATTCCCGTTTTGAGAATAATAGGGAGAACCGGATGAGAAGGGTCATGTCTCCTAGAAAAAGACATAATAGTACATGTCACAGACATAATATCATTTATGAGAAACATATCATTTAATTTTGATAAATATGTATTATGCCAAAACATATTACTTAAGTATGAGAAACATGTTAAAACAAAATTATCACTTGCCTGAATATAGCATTTTATTGTGAAAAACGTGTTTTTTTTCATTAACATATCATCTAATGATGAGCAACTGATAACATATCATTTAACTATACGAAAACTGTATAAACACCGCAGCAAAAACCATTTCGCAAGTGGCAAAACCAATTGTGATAGACTAATTGTAACTTACGGTTGTTAGTCTGGATATGCAAAGTTGCAATAGATTGGTTACATCTTACAACTGTTTCCAATAATTACAAAAAAAGAGTTGCAATAGAAACTTGTTACAACTGTCTAAAACAATTGTAATAGACCTTTTGCATGGACTATTAACAGTTACAAATTTTAAGGAAAAAACATAAAAGAAACAATATGTTATAGCACCATCGACCGTTGTGTGTGTGTGTGTGTGTGTGTGTATATATATATATATATATTGTGGCTTGGGCACGTGGTGTCACATGTGCAGGGGTGGTGTTAGTATTGTCCCACATTAAGCAATTTGTTTCATGTTTCCAGTATATATACTATGAGAAAGTTGTTCCTATTACCAATTGGTTTTAGGAACACTTGTTTGGTTCTCTAGTATTCTACATGGTATCAGTGCTTGGTTTCGGCTCATATTGCTTAGACACGTGTTATACGTGCAGGGGTAGTGTTAGTTTTTTTTTCCCCACATTGAGCAATTTGTGTCATGTTTCATGTATATATACTATGAGACCATTGTTCCTATTACCAATTGGTCATATGAAAACTTGCTTGGTTCTCTAGTATTCTACATGGTATCAGAGCTTGGTTTCGGCTTGTGTGGCTTAGATACATCTTGTTCAGTGGTATCGCACGTGTAGGGGTGGTGTTAGTCTTATTCCACATTGAGAAATTTGTGTCATGTTTCCTGTATATATACTATGGGACCGTTATTACTATTACCAATTGGTTTTAGGAACACTTACCTGGTTCTCTAGTATTATACAATAATTATTTATTATTAGTATGTAATAATTCACCACTGAAAAAAAATATCACAGTGAAATAATCAAAAAAACAGTTCTAGAGGGTACACAAGAAAAATTATATACTCGAGAATCAATCTCACATGTCAAAATGCTTGATAAAGTTGCATTTAAACTTCTAACATATGATACACATAATACATAGACATAACATATATCCAAGTAACGGTTTCAAAATATAGTACAATAAAAAGATCATAAAGCTAAGATACATATACTAGTATAATAGAATGTACTCTTTATGCCAAGCGACGAACCTATTGCACCTTTCACATCTATAAAACTGAACATTGTTCAGTTTACAATATCATGGCAATAAATAACAATTGATAACTCTAAACGATGAGATTCGTTATGTATAATATGAATTGTTTGTAATTTACTTGAAATTCATTTTCATCTTGTAAAACATAATAATGTGTTGGGCGGCTTATTCCAGTTAAAATTTACATCTCTTATATAATAATTAATATCTGCCTGTTATAATATTTAACACGTTACATTCAATAAACTTACCTAAATGGCAACACTATTATGGAGTTGAAAATACAATTCAATTTATGTGAAATGCTTGTGTCAACAACAGAACCTAAAATCAAGTAGCATGCAAATTTAAAAATATAGGTAAAACTTGCATGCAAAACTAAAAATCGGTTAGCATGCAAATCAACAACAGTTCCTCCCTCCTTACACCATGTAGGTACATTACATTTCTTTTTTGATCTACATACATTATATTCAAGAAATTTATTGTAAAAAAATTATCTACTCATTTCAACCTTAATCAACTTCTGAGACAAAAGAAATTTTTCATCAATAGTATTGCCCATTTCAACCTTAATCTAATCAAGACTACTTACTAGCTACTTATAGATCCTACCACATATATAAATTTTTGATTAGGTTATGATCACGTTTTCTACAAGTTTTACTTTTGACTATTTCCTGGGATTCCCTCCATGTTTAATTACTTGATCTCATCTCAACTCAAAGACTATAGATTCATGTGTATAGTGCCGGTCAATTTTATTAATCTTAAAATAGACATCTATAACAAATTGCTTATTTAGCATATCAACTAATATATTATGATTATTGATTTTTGAAACTTGCAAGTCATTCATAAATCTTATTTGATTTATGAAACATAGGGATATATTGAAAATCAACGACAATTATGTGATTCTTAGTCATTGTATTTTCGCTTTAGCTATTGTCACATTTTTTCTGTTGGCAAATTCTGATGTGATGAACATAACAAGTACAGTATTCTACACTTATGGCACTTTCGCACCTTCTTTTCAGGATGGGCCACTATTTAAGGACCAGGCTAATTTCGTCTTTTACAATTTATGTTCCTAGAGTATCTATCTTTTCTAAAGTGGGCAATTTTTTTTCTAACGAGTATTTATTGTTGTCGTTTAAATTCAAATTACAACCGCTGATGAAATGCATCGTTTTAAATGAGGCATTGTCCGTAGACTCCACGACTTGATAAGTCAAATCAAACGTTGTGAGCGGGGGTGTTGCACCAACACTCCCACCTAGGGGGTGACAACCCCCCTTTAATATTTGATAAAACATTGGGAAAAAAATTCGATGTATTGCACAATAAAACAAATAATTAATTAACTATAATGCAATTAAATTAAAAATCATAAACTAAAATACTCCATTTAAATACCTTGCTTAAAGCCACAAATGCATACATCATTCAACTTCTTACTCGGTTAAAACGCTCTATTGAAATGCTCCGCTTAAATACTGCTCTTTCGTCACGCACAAATTCATCCTCACTAGATGATATTAGCAAACTTCGTCTTGGTTATTAGTTAGTAGTTTTTAGTTATTCAATATTAGTTATTAAATAATTTAAACTAATAGTCAATTATTATTTAATTATTACTTTTCTGGATAGTTAAAATTTAATATATTTTTAATTATTAAATAATATATAATGAATATTGCTTCTTTACAATAATTATTAAAAAATTATTATTACATAGTAAAAATTATAATTTATTAATAGTGGTTATTAGTCATTGAATAATCAACTTTATTTATAATATATAATTATAAATTATCAAATATTAAATATGTTCACTGATTATAATTTTGAAGCATGCTTTTATAATATTATTACTTTTTTACAAACATTTTCTTCACAGTGGGCAGAAATTCCTAGTTTTGAAAGGCAAGTGTTTCAAGTGACAAAGAAATGCAGTTGCCAAAGATATGTTTTTCGGCTACTAACGGGGAAGCGAGGTTGCTAAAAATATACTTATCGCAACTGACTGGGAAACACTATTGCAAAAAGTATATTTTTAGCAAATAGCCGGGAAGCACAGTTGTAAAAACATGTTTTTCGGAAGTGGTTGAAAAAGCCTATTGTGAAATCTCATATATTGCAACTGCTATGATATACCAGTTGCTAAAGATCCTTTATTGTAAGCAACATATGGCTCCAGTTGCAAAATCTAGTTGCAATAATGTATTTTCTTTGTAGTGAACATAAATTACCTTCTATCGAAATGTGCATTATTAATCATTGATCATCGCTTTCTGATTCACAACCTATCTCGTACTCTAATTTTTTTCCTCTATGGTCTTAAATGTTCTAAAAAATAAATTTGATTCATCGTTTAGAGATCCAAAATCAGTTTGATCATCAGTTACTATTTAATTGTTTTACTCGATATTTGCTCGGTATGCTTGTTCGTTTGGAATATTTTGTCAATCGAATGTAAATTTTACCTTGGTCTTAATAAAAGGATATTTTTCTTATCAAAACGCTTTCATGCTTCTCCATCAGCTGAGTGTGTTAACGAACCTTCTTTCTGCGTCCTCATATTGTTTCATCTCATATGATGCGTAGTTACAGAAGATGCATTCAACCTTTGAAACCTAGGAGTAATTGGTAGGTAATGCATACTTTTGTACAAGACTTCCTTTCCCTTCTTGTAGTTTGGTTTGTTCCTGGTTACATATTCTACAATCTCTTAAATTGATATCTTCTTTCCAAAATAACATACAACTATTTAGACATGTATCTATTTTCTGGTATGATAACCTGAAAGCTGACACAATTTTCTACTTCATAATAATTCTCACAAATTAAACTATCCGTAGACATATGCTGTTTTGCAGCTTGTACAACAGCTATAAATCTAGCTTATATGAGGTTGTATTTTGATTTTGTTGCACTATATTATGTAGTTATAGATAGGGATATCGTTGGTATAACCTTCCGAAAGGGGTTTCTTAGCAACATCCAATAAATCATAGATTTTTTAACTTCAATATTCGGTTCTTGTTCAACATTAACATCGTCATCACCATCAACAATTTGATTACTAAGAACATAGAACGTGTTGCATCTTCAACCATGTCTCTATGAAATTCATCGTAACCATTTCATTACTCACCACCTTCTCTGATTATAAATTATTATGATATAAATTCTCCATGACGATCTCACATCAAATAATTTGGAAAAAAAACCATGTTGATGCTAATGTATTTTAAACATATCTAGTTTCAAATGTTTTAACAATTTGCACTCAGCGTATGAATAACATATTCTTTGTCGTTTTTGTTCCGTTATTACTCAAAACAAATTCAATAAATACATGTATATCATTATAAAAATGTTCGCTTATTGAGCCTCCCATTTCTTTTCATCCAACTCCAATAGTAAAATAATTCATCATTTCTCCTAATTTTAAAAAAAATCATTGACATTTTATTTTGCAATTCAATCATATGGTTTAATTGTTTAATTATTACTTATAAATTTAGTCCCAGTTCATTTATATAATGTAATATTCATTTAATCATACTTCTACTTTAAATAATTTTCGATAATAAATTTTGCGCTTCAAGTTATGAATAATTTTCGACATTGGTATTTTTTTTACTTTATTGGTCGGTCTTCCTACTTCTTGTTAAAAACACAGTAGTAAATGCATCTCGTAAATCATTTCATTTTAACAATTCAACAAAAATTTTGTAGCATTTTTCCTTTGCGCCCTGAATCATATAGAAATGAATGTACACATGTAACACAAAGGAAGTGTTGTCGAAATTTTGTGAACTGCTTAAAATGAAATGATTTACAAAATGTGATCACTTTATTGTGTTTGTAACTTATCCAATATAGGAATAAATCCAACAACAATTATATACTATGAGTTTAGATGTTTGTTCTTGATCAAATACGAATACCCATATAATGATCATATACATACTAATCAGACGGGGCCAAAAACTCTCTAAGGATTTTGCTAATATATGTAATGTATCACATACGGTACATTTTATATAAAAATTGATTTTATGTATGACTAAATTTTAATTAACGAACACATTAATTAAATTAAACTATATACTCATGCACACTAACTGAAATCATTATTCAAAACTAATTACTGTTTCCGATATTTTACGAAACACATAAACCATATCATGAATGTGTGTCTATAATTCCTAACAAAAGAAAGCTCTAAATGAACTGATTACTCAACAAATAAGCGCTAATTACTTTTTGCTTAAACTAAATAAATTAGTATTCTCAACATTTAAAGGACAGTAATAGCAAGTAACACTCAAAAATCTATGGTAAGCAATCACAGATATAGAACAAACATGTAGAAAAACAAATTAACCTTAATTAACAAAATTAAAATCAACTAGGGTTTAGTTAAAATACCTAATTAGAGAAACCTTTGAGTTCGATAGACCGAGTAAAGGGAGTTGTTTACGCATTTGGAGGCTAGGAGGGCAATCGCTGGTGACATGGATGTAAGGGAGGTGTTGATTTTGGGTTTTGAAGAATTTGGGGGAAGTAGAAAATGAGAAGGTCTCAAGTTGCTATAATCCGTTGATTTCTGATGGCTACCAACAAGCGCCATCGGAATAAAACTAACGGTTTCCGATGACCATATTTTTTATTCACAAATATACCACAGATACAAGCAACTATCACTATCTGCCAAAACAACCATAAGCGACAATCGAAAAAGTACCGTTGGAATATAATGTAGCTCTTGTAATGTATTAAATAACCTTAGCGATGATGATGCAAAGGATGATTGTCATATACGACAAATATCGAATGTGTTACTACAAACTATAAAAAAATTCCGATCTGAGGTAGTGGTGGAAGCAAATACTATAGTAATTTTAACTATATTTCTGTTGCATTATTTTTGCACTTTATCAATGTATTTATTAACGTAAAATCAACATGTATACATTTTAGGTTTTTCTGTTATTTCATTTCAATTAGACACTTTACTACACAACAAAACAAACAACGAATTAATCATAAAATGATTAAATCAAAAATCATAAATTTAAGTACTTCACCTAAATGCTGTATTTTCCCCAAGCACACATTCCATTTCATTTGTAACCCCGTTCAAATATCTTGTTACCATTATGCACAAATGCATCTTATGTTTTATTTACATTTACTGTGGTAAAATATTTCAATAGATGTGTTCATAATGATTCTAAACCTATACAAGTTGCTTTAACCCCGAAGCATATATTAATCAAACATGTATTATGAGAACCCTTTTAGACTCTTGTCAAGACGATGAGCTAGTCTTATCCTTTAAATATTTTCCTAATTCTTATAGAGGTGACTTACTTTATTACATAAACGTATAAATGAGTTTATACAAACCACTTATACACCAATTTGAATCTAATTTCTCTTATAAAAATAACAATGATTTGGTATTGGAGATTATTCTTCGTGGTTGCTTCCTAAAGAGTTATGCTATTATGATAAAACTAAAAAAAATATAATCAAAATGCCAAACTAGTATGCCTATGGGAAGTTGCAGTATTCAAGAGATATTACAAAGTAATTTAATGTGTGACTCCTCTTAAATATCAAGTTTTCAGAAATGATAATTAACAAAGTTGTTGAGAATAAGAATGAATGTGTATTAATACAGTTGTTCAACAACTATGAATGTGTATTTATTTTACGTCCACTTGTTGAGAATGTGCTAAATACATATACATCAGTTGAACATTTTAACTTCCATTGATCCTGTATGTACATAACTTCTATTCCCTGACTTCCCCAAATTAGCCTCCTCGTTTAACTTCTCCAATCCTGTATCCCCACCAACCCTAATTTTCAAAGTTCCCAAATTAAACACCGCAACGTCTATTTACGGGTTACGACAGCTGCGATCGCAAATGGATTTGATGTGCCTGAAGGGAGTATGAGAATTAAACTAAAGTTTATGATAGACGGTAGAAGTAGAAGCAATAGTCATAGGAGAACTCGAGTAAATACTTGGAAAATAAAACTACAAGAGCAATAGGTATAGAATTCCTCACCACCATCGACCTCACCTTTGTCTTTGTCAACTTCTCCTTCACCATCGCTATATTGCAACATCGTCATCCTGTACCTACTACATCCCACAGTCTCAGGTAAAAATTAAATTGTTCGTCTCTTCTTCTTACCTTGTCTATTAATTTGAGTATTATTATTATCACTTTGGCTTCATTTATTTCGCTCAAAATGGCGCTGAACAATTAGAATATCTTGTGATCAAAACAAAGATCACTCTGTTTTTCATGATCCCGAAGCTCCTACTTTCGTTGTAGTTATTATTGCAAATATTTTTATTGTAGGAATCAATTATTAGAAAAATTCTACAACTTGAGTGAAGACAGGAAGCGGAAATTTTCATGTAGTCCATGATGTAGCAGTATGTTGTATACGTTTGTTGAATTCATTTTGTTTACATATTACATGTTTGTTTCGTATGATATAAATGAGGATGTTTTTTGTAAGCTCTCTGTACTTGTGAAACGCATTTTGCGGAAACTAAACACTTTTGGTTTGATTTAATGTAGTAGTTGCCACTACCAAGCAATATCTAGACAGTTTCCCTATAAGTTAATAAATGCGAGATGGGAGATTAATTCATAATCATGTGCTACATTCTATTTTGACGAATGTGAACTAGGGATGATAACAAAACTCCCCACTTGTGGTTGTCCTAACATAATAACAAATATTTATGGTTTGCTATTTACTTTAGAACTCAAATCAAATGTGTGGAACATATATATAGCAATAGCAATATTATGTCATTTATATTCATATTCATATTCAAACAATGATCCCATCTTCCCACCTGGTTTGTTTATTTCATATGTATGGTTCATCTATGCTTTGAACTTTTTGAAAATAAAAAAATGTGATCATTACCAATATCATAATATTTTTTTTCATTACGTGAGTAGTTACCGCATGTGTGACATCATTATTATAAGTCAACTGGAGGTGGATCAACTAAATCTATATATGCTTATAAGATTTTTCTTTTTGTTTCCAGTCACCGATCCATAGGCTTATGCGCGCTTCAATATTATGTCATAATATATCAATGCCACTCCAAGACACACGTTAATTAGCGATGGCATATATCCGTCGGCGACCGACGCTAGCCGTCGCTATTAATGTCTTCGCCAACAGGAATAGCAACGAGAAAAGCGACGGCTCCGTCGCTTGTTTAGCAACGGCTAATAGCCACGTGTCATCTTACATGGCAAGTCGTTTATTTGACCGGGAAGCCGTTGCTAACCATCGCAAGTCGTCGCAAAATAGGTGCTGCTAGCCGTTGCTATGAAATGACCATATGGTCGTCGCTAGCCGTCACAAATCTAAAGCTAAAAATTTACAATACATAGCAATTCCTTTCCACCAAGCCACACAACAACAGTTCGATCCGAATAGTCAATACCACACCACTATTATCCCACTAAATCATCAATACTCATCAACAATCAATCCATTAAACCATACGATCGTCAAATATATCAAAAAAACAAAATTAAAAACCCCATCATAACATATCATCATTCAAATAACGTCATACATGTCAAAACACATCATACTATCGTCCACAAACCGTCATAAATGTCGAAACACATCATATACCATCGTACATGCATTTAACATATAAAAAACCAAGTATATGTACATACCAAAGCATATGTCTAAAAAAATGAGCACCTACACTACTCATCCTCGTCTTCCTCGTCGTTGTCTTCTTCTTCTTCCTCTCGATACATAGGAGAATCTTCTCCTTGTCCTCCCTCCCCAGGCATAAACCCATGCTCCTAAAAGTAAGCTGCAATGCGCTTGTCTATTTCCTGTTGCATCTGGGTTTTACGCCAATCCATCATCTCATTCATCTGCTCCTGCATTTGAGCAATAGTCGCCTCCTCTATCGACCTCTTGTAACCACGCTGAATGACCTGTGAAATAAATTAGTTCACATTAAAGTTATTTAAACATATTTTTACTAGTTTGGGTTAAACATGTATATAGTTAGCAATAGCATTTGTTTTTCTTAAGTAGAATTATCAAATATAATATCAACACACACGTATATACCGCACATCTTATATTATGATATTTATAAACCATCGTGATTGCAGTAATTTATGTCTAAAAAAGGTCTTACCTCCCGATTGCTGAAACCATATCGCCTTCCTTGTGTAGGCGGATCAGTGATAGAATGCTATATGCTATCAGACTCTGCAACTGTAAGCTTCCGTCCACTAGCCACTATCACTTTAGCAGCCTCTGCATCATACTTCCCCTACAATAGCAATATAATTTTATGACAAATGCTATAAAATTTACTTATATACTGTGATATATACGAATATAAAATATTTTAATTTATACAGGTAAGCATATTTACCATTATACGCGCACTCTTCGGATCCGCCCATTCATACGTAACATTTCCTTCTTCATCGATATGCTCCACCTCATGTGTGTGTCTGAATACGTCTGCCAGCGAAGGCTCTCTTCCGTGCTTTATAAAATGAGTAAATACACAGTAATAAAATTATTAAAGGTAAGACTGGATTAAATACACTAAATTTTTATCTGAACATATACTACAAATATTTAAAATTTATTGCAAATCCCTTCTATGCTGTCGGAATGGTTTTGAGCCACCGTGGTGTAGAACAAGATTCTTTTCTCTATTTGCTTTATTTCTAGCTGCTACTTTCTATTAAATTTGATACACGATGATGTAAAACAATGCAGTCAATATTATAAATGTGAATGTTATCATTAAATCTTACTTTAGCATCTTTCGTCTCCCAGTACTTTTGAAAGTCTTCCCAAACATTATCACTCATAAATTGAGGCTTTTTTCTATTTTTCTTGGCTCTTGAAATTGTCTCCCGATAATTCTTGCGCATCTTCATATTCCAATAACTCAAAAAAGTGGGCATGTCCTACTGCTCAACACGTACAACAACTTGCATATTACATTTATTTTTAATCATTCCCAGTATATTAATTTTTAATATTAGTATAAAAAATACTTCCAATAAATCGGCTAGAATGACATTCTCAATATGTGTTGGGATACTATCCCAATGCGGCCAAGCATCTAGCATTCTGCTTGTGTACGACTGCCTTGATACATCTAAAATGAAGTCTGCTGGCTCAATGTCGAATCCCCTGTGTAGATGTTAATATAAACATTTCACATATTTTAAATAATTTAAATTGAAATAAATTTGACATTTACCTAGCACTCTTCGGAACAATCTCTGCAACTCGGCGAAGATCTGGCACTGAGCTGCTCGGACCTGCTCCTAATCCTAGTCCAAGAGACGGTGAAGGAGTAGGCTGAGATGTACTCCTCGATCGTCATCTATCTTCAGACATATCTGTTACAATCATATAATGTGCATACAAAATAACTTGAATTAGGTCATCATTTTCATAACATAAATCGTAAATGAGAAGAACAATACTGCATAACATACATAGTCAACATTATCATTACATACATCATACTAGTACAGAACGTAAGTAAATTCATAGCTAAGAACAATCAACATCATTACTATTACATAGCTCAGAATAGTACATAAATAACATAATTACATAACATCAGTCTTCATCATCTTCGGATCCGGACTCGGCCTCATACTCTATATCGTTTTCTTCAGTACTTACAAATGCATCTACTAATACATTCGCTTCATCATTCAACGACCCTACATCAATGTCATCAGCTATTATTATTTCAGTATTTGGCTCAAAATCCGCTTGATATGATGCTTTGTCTGGAATATTATTTTCATCAAATGTAAATCCTTCCTTTGTTTTAAAAACAGCCCACCAATCTGCTTTATCTTGTTTTAAGGATGGATACAGAGAAAAATAGACTTGTAATGCTTGCTTAGCTAACACAAAAGGATCATATTTATAGTAATGCAATGTATGCCTTATTTCGATTAACTTATAATCTTTGTGCACGTTGATTCCAGAACCAGGAACATTGCTAAACCAATTGCATTTGAACAGATAAATTTTCTCTACGGGCTGAACGTAATATGTCAACTCTACAACTTGCATAAGATGCCGTAAAAATCTTTTATATACTCCTCTGGATCACCACTACCTTTGACAAATACATTGCTGTTATACGTTAATTTTTCAGCTCCATAATCAATGGTTTGAATTTAAATCCATTGACAAAGTATATTGGATAAGCTTTGACATTTCTTTTTGGTCCGATAGTAAGATGTCGTAATCCTTTGTTAACAACACAGTTTTTTGGATCATGAACATAGTCTGAAAACCATCGAGTAAATTCTGTACTGAGATCACCAGATGGATGTTGTGATTCATAGATGCTGCATATATGTGTTATGTTCATTTTTTATTAATAGAGACAAATAAGTATATATGTATATATAATTGAATTGTACATGAATTTAGTATTACCTGACAAAAGGTGCAACTTCCGTTCAATTTAACAGAACATATGTGTGTGCCACATTGTAGTCTCTATCGTTTAACCATATTTCCACACATTTTCCTGCAGGTCTTTCGTGTTGTCTAAAAATTGATAACATTGTTTGAGAAGACTCCTGCTCAAGACTTGTTCATTACAGGAATAGTTACAAAAGACAAGTTTACATCTTCACTAAAGTAATAAGAGAAAAAAATTGAAGCTTCTTCTTCAAGGTACGATTTGCAAATCGAACCCTCTACTCGAGCTTTTGCCTAATTTTTTTTCTTCAAATGGTTCAAGTACCTATAATAAGATTAATTTAATTTATATGTTGGGACAATAATCTAAGTTGTAATCTATCACGATTATCGAAATTATATACAAAATTACCTCTCAAACGGATACATCCATCCATACCGGACCGGACCTCGAAGAAGTGCTTCGGACGGAAGATGAGTAGGTATGCTCCATTACATTAAAAAAAACCAGGTGGAAATATTTTCTCAAGTTTGCAGATCAGTATAGGGATTTCTAGTTCAAGTTTACGTAGACGATCTACTTTAACGTCATTGAACAAAGTTTTTTATAAAACAAACTTAGTTATGTTATAACACTCCAGATTTTTGTAGGCAACAGTTCCTTGAAAACCACAGGTAAAAAGTATTCCATCATGATATGGCAATCATGGCTTTTCATTCCACTCAATTTACCGTTTTTAAAGTCCACACATCTACGGAGGTTTGAAGAAATCCCACCAGGATATCGTAATTGTAACACCCCGCCTCCGCTAGGGTCACTCGCAAAGGAATGCACTAACTTTAGAGGGGCATTATTGGTAAACATGCACAGAAATATCACAAGACAGAACATATAACATAGCGGAAGTAAAATAAAACTTTCATAAACATTAATAATTAAGGTCTAAAGCCTTTTACATCAGAGTACATCAAAACCTGTCTTGCAATAATAAAGAAGCATAAAGACTTTTTCATAAATTATTCCCCAAGTAAAAACAGTAAAGTAGCCATAGCCAAGGAAAGTCCAAGCCATCCATGATGACCTTCAAGCAGAAGAAGTCCGAACTAAACAGCAATATTTCCTCCCTGTAACCTGGGGGGAAACGGAAGAAAAGAGGCGAAACAAAACGGGTCAGTCAAAAAGACTGAGTAAGCCCTATCTACTATTAGCATAAAAACTAGTAAAGTTAACTGACATGAGAAACTGAGATGAACATAAGCATGATAACAAGATAGATAAGCTAAATCAAAATAACAGGATGAACTACTGAACTCAGATAAACTAAGGTGTCATGATAAATTACGATGTCAAGATAAAACAAGGTATCACATCGTCAGGTTTCTATCAAGTATAATATCCCCAAGATATCTATCACGTATAACGTCCCATGGTATCTATCATGTACATCTGCTCTGCACCTACCGTACTAGTATCCCAACTGTATCATGTGTTATCCGTGAATGACCCTTACTCAAAAGTCGTATAATGGTCCATGTCAACCTAATATATCGCATATATAGGTTACTCAACTCGTATGTTTTATTCCATGAAAGTGTTCAGTCCCTTGCCGTAGACCATACGGGCTTCCCCATGAGGTTCTATACTACTTTAACATAGTTCCAGGATCCTTAAGATCGGTTTGGGCTGTTACCCTAAACCTAGCAAGGGTCTTCCAGCATGAATTATCGTTTGTACAACTAGGACTTATGCTACCTAGGGCTACTAGGGATTACGCTTACCTATTGCACGTTTTCGTATCTCGGTTCTGGTTCAACCACCCAGGGCCACTGGGATTTACGCTAACCGTCAACCGCGCCCTTTTTCCCACGCATTCATCGTGAATCGTTTTCCATGACTGTATGCACATGTATCACATCGTGCCATCCGAGTCCTGTCACAGGGCAGACCAGGAAATACAGGACTCGGTCGGGAGCTTTCGATTTATCTGCCGATGCAGATGCTAAGGTCTGTTTTTCTACACGTGGCTATGGTCCCACGCGACCCCTCCCTCAACTAGTGAAAGACAAGACAGGATAAATCCTGTATGAGAACACAACACTGGCCAACCCACATCCAAGCCTTACCGCAACCATAATTAGATAGCAATTATGGTCTATTGGGTGTTCTCTGCCTTTCCGTACGTACATGCTTGACCAAAGATGGTAGGTAGCCTGACGAAAATGCTATCTAGGGTACGACCGTGTATCGTCGACTATCCCCTATCCATCCCCATCTTTAGGTTGCTCGTATAGCAACCAAGGCATACTCTTGGTTCTTCTAACGCAGACCTTAACCACTCATGAGCCTAGTATGATCACCTGGCAGCTCACAGAGGGATCCCAAGAATATCCTCACGTTCCCCCGAAGCCGCTGCTTCGCTACCCAGTTCGCTGGAGCCTTTATCTAAATCAGATACTTGCTCCTACTCGTATACTTAAACGATGACCTACCGTATCAGGTTACTCATTTATCTATGAACTGGTCCGAATTTCCTTGACTAAGAATCATTACTTAGTTATTCTTCAACTAAGGTTTACCACTTAGCCTTATTCCCGTTATCCTTGTTAACTACGGTTACCCACCTAATCCTCCAAATTAGGGTTTATATAACAGATTAAGTGTCACTTAAGTTCATGACCTAATCCCGTCTACAAATCATGTCAAAATTGGCTAAGTATCCAAGTTTGAGACTTAACCCATCTACAAATCATGTCAAAATTGGCTAAGTATCCAAGTTCAAGACTTAACCCTACAAACCATGCTCAAGTTGGTTAAGTATATATTAACTTGACCCTATCAAATTACTTAGTCAAACCGGTCAAGTGTATTCAAGTGATTCATGACTTAGCCTTATCATGTTTTCACGTTATATTGGTTAAGTATGGGTTAACTTAACCTCAATAAATTCACGAGTTAGATTGGTTAAGTATAGATCACTTAACCACATCAAATTAACGAGTTAGATTGGTTAAGTTTAGGTCACTTAACCACATCAAATTAATAGGTTAGATTGGTTAAGTATAGGTCACTTAACCACATTAAATTAACGAGTTAGATTAGTTAAGTGTTTAACTTAACCCCATTAAACTACCAAGTGGGATTAATTAAGTCTAGGCTAACTTAGCCCCATCCGATTATCATGTTTAGACTAGTTGAGTCTAATCTTAACCCCATCCATTAACTGTATCTTTCGGTTAAGTGTCATTAAGAAAACTTACTTAACCTTACCAAATTATCGTGTTGGATTGATTAAGTGTTGGTTAACTTAACCCCGTCCACTAGTCGTATAAAAATGGTTAAGTGTCATTAGGCAAATCAAGTTACTTAACCTACCCAACCTTGTCATGTTTGTTAAGTATCATTAGCCTAATCAATTTACTTAACCCCTTTGTCCATGTCATATTTGGTTAAGAGTCATTAATCAAATTAACTTAACCCTATCATGTGGCATTAATTACTTAATGCACCCCAACCTCTCACATTAGACTTTGTTGTGGTTACTAGTTAAGCCGGTCGGTTCCGGGTAGCTTTACACCACAACTTGGTCTAACCTCGGGTTCAAGCACAACATGACCAACTTCTCACATTGGGTCTTATTGTTTGCAACTACTAGTTAGGCCGGTCGGTTCCGGGTAGTTTTACGTTGCAAACTCAACCCAACCTCGAGTTGGCCACACTTATATTATCTAAGTGTCATGTTCATCATGTTTCCAAAACATGTTACAAGTTTTTCAAGCATTTGGGTAGACCTAACTTAATAGGTAAATTCCCAAAGGGTAGACCTAATTTAATAGGTAAATTCCCAAGCTTGTGTTTTTATGCATACTTACATGTCAACTTCCATGTTATATTTCAAGTCATGTTTTCAAGTATAAACACATGTCATATTTAACGTTACACGTTGTCATGTTTATACCCATTTACCCACATCATGTTCATGTCATTATGCTTTCCCATAATGTGACCCCAACGCTTTTAAACTCGCATATACGTTCGCAACAACGTAATGGATTAAAAGAAGAGACTTGACAAAGGCATGACAAAAATGGATATTAAGCCACAAGTTAATCATGGTGGCAAATGAGGCACAAATGTATTCATTAGCTTGCATGTTACATTCTTAAGCCTCAAAAACATGCATAAACCCAAACTTGGCACATAAACGAATCATGGTGACAAAAGACATGGAATGATGACTAGTAACTCGCATATATCATCATATAAGGGTTATGACTTCATATGCAAGTTGACATAAAGATTATGAAGGTTCTCATGTTGCATAATGCAACATTTCAACATAAAGGTTGTAGCTTTTATCTCATGAGATCAAGATAATGACTTCATAAACTTGCATGACATGATAGCATGTATCATTCTCAATGATCAAACCCAAACTTGCAACATGAACATTTAACTTCATAGTTAATATCTAAGAGTAGGGAAAGGGCTTACATTGCTATGAAGGCACAAATCGATTAGATGAAAGATTGAGACAAAGCCTATGCATGTCATCATCCTAAAACCCAAAAATGAAAGCTCCAAATCAATCAAAACCCCATCTTTATGAACAAAGATCAAAGCTTTAGCCTTGAAATCAACTTGAGAGGCTCTCATACTAACATAGAAACTCTCTAACACTCTCATGATCATGAAACCTCTCATAGAAATGAAGTGTAGGCTAGGATTTTGAGTGGAGGCCATGAGAGGAGCAATTTTGCCATAGTTTAGTTGCATGAATGAATAATGAGGATTTAGGATAGGTTAGGGTCTTATTTATAGATTAGGCAAGTGTTTTAGGCCATAGGATTAAACCTAGATTCAATCCAAGCCATCAAAGCATGTCTTGGGGAAGAAGTCAAGTGTAGGAACCATCTAGGGCCTTTAGATTAAAGATGAACCATGAGAACCATCCAAATGCAAAATCTGCATTTGAGCGAATCGGCCCACGGGTTGACAGCCAAACACCCTGGATTAACCCCTAGTCGACCCAGCGAGCTCGGGTCGACCTCAAAAATCGGCCGGTTCAGTTATTCCCCTCTCCCAATTCGCTGTTTTGAACATTTTTGCATATTTATTTATTTAATTTTAATTATATATATATATATCAATATATATATATATATATTTCTCTGCGCAACCCATTTCACTTAATTAAGTATACTTTAATTTGGGAATTTTTCGTGAAACTTCGCGAGGCCATATCTTGGTCATACGGACTCCGATTTTCGAAAACTCGGACTCTATTTCGCGTATTTTTCCGAGACGAACGCAATGGCATAGCCCGTTTCCCTTGATTCAGATTTTACAGTTTAATTCTGCCTACATTTATGTTATAACAGGTTATTGAAAATACGGGTTGTTACATTCTCCCCACCTTTTAGGATTTCGTCCCCGAAATCTCCAAGTTAGGAAGAACATATCCTACCATCCATCATCCATCTACTCAAATCATCATCCACAAGCAACCATTGTCCTTAGATGATTTCTAATGCTGTATGAATATATGCAAAACGTGTGTGTACATGTTCTTTAGCTAATGCTAATGATCAGGCCTGAATAATCTTTCTAATGCAAAATATGTATAGTGCCATGAATCCAACATGTATGCAAATAGTCCTAGCCATATAGATACTATATGCGTGCACAATCATTCATTCATATGCGACAACCGCATGATAATACATTCGATTTCATCCATAAACAAGTATAAATACTCGTGCATTTGCAATATGAAATGTGACCGAGTCGAGCTAGTATCTAATGTGTATTCGCGCATCCACGAGCAACCACTTGCAACCATATCAATCATAACATGTTTCAAATACATGTTTACATCCATAGGGTTCTACCTAGGATTCCCTGAAACAGGGTCGAGAAGATAAACAGGACAAACTCCTTACGGGGTTTGTAACAGAAAATAGGACCGAGAGGATGTCCACAAAAGATAGCCTACAAGTAAGCTCTACAGAAAACAGGGATCAAGGATATACTCCCAAAAAGAGATATCATGCACGTATCTAGTCTTTGACCATCAAAGTCGTCTTTTAACTTCGCGATTTTGTAGCTTCTTATTCCTGTTTCCGTAACATGAGCTGGAACTCATTTCTTCGTCGCCTCTCGTTCCACTTGCACTTATCCTTTTCCTAGAATACTTGACGCAAATATGACTGCGTACTCATGATCTCATGCAAGCTTTCCAAAATTCACTAGTGAATCTCGGACCTCGTACCACAGGGTATTTCTCGTAGAAGAACTTCCTCTTGAAAGTAAACAGATGCCAACCAGGTTATCAAGCACACTTACTAGAGTGATCTCTATAACCCATGCATAAATGAAGTAAACCATCCGTCTTATCGGCGAACACCACTCGATCGGGCTTCAAATTTCCAATAAAGGCATCAAGGGATTCTAAGTAACTAGTCATGACAAAACCTCAAAAAGGTTACACGATACTTCGAGGGTATTACCAAGGCTAGTCAAATGGTCTAACTACCCTCCTATCAAAAACCGAGAGTGGCACCCCCTACTGGATAACCACTTCATCCCTAGAATCCATCCATAGCTTATAAACATAAGCATTATTTCCAAACTCAACACTTGGCATAGACATTCCCAAATCCAAACAAGTCATGTATAAATGGACTGATTCTCCAATAGGACTTTGAGACAAAAATGGGATTCTCTATTACGCTAGTACTTAAGGTGCACAGACTCAACTATCGAAGCAGACTTAAATGATACGAACAACGAAGTCCTAACGGGATGATAGAGAAGAAAAGCTAAACCTTTAACAAGATCGTTACCCTCCTTCCGAGGTACTCTAGAAATGAGAGCATACTACTGCCCTCCCGATGATCTTGTCCTTGTCCCATAATACTTAACTATCCACCCCGTTTTACCATGCCAAAGGTACTCTCTCGTCATGGGTTTCGTTGTTCATCTTTCTCCCTCCTTTGAGGACTAAGCCATACCAACAAGTTGCTCATCCTTAAGCCCGTATCCTTTGTCCTCTTTCTCACTATCCTTCCTTATAACGCGGCCACTGGTCTCCCGAGAACCACCTCCATCGCATGGAAAGCACTTCTGTAGATAGAAAAGACTAGTCGCAGTTAAAACCACTGTGACTACATATGGAGGAAAGAAAGGAAAAGAGATTCAATTAAGGAAACGAGGATAGTGCTAATGGCCTTTGGGGAATAGCCTTTTTCTTTTAAAAAAAATTTTTCTTGAAAAATGCTTCTTTGTAAACGATTTTCAAATAGTTTTCAGAAGGTCTTTAAAAACTTTTGCCCAGTCTGGTAACCTTCTGCTCTGATACCAAATTGTAACACCCCGCCTCCGCTAGGGTCACTCGCAAAGGAATGCACTAGCTTTAGAGGGGCATTATTGGTAAACATGCACAGAAATATCACAAGACAGAACATATAACATAGCGGAAGTAAAATCAAACTTTCATAAACAATAATAATTAAGGTCTAAAGCCTTTTACATCAGAGTACATCAAAACCTGTCTTGCAATAATAAAGAAGCATAAAGACTTTTTCATAAATTATTCCCCAAGTAAAAACAGTAAAGTAGCCATAGCCAAGGAAAGTCCAAGCCATCCATGATGACCTTCAAGCAGAAGAAGTCCGAACTAAACAGCAGTATTTCCTCCCTGTAACCTGGGGGGGAAACGGAAGAAAAGAGGCGAAACAAAACGGGTCAGTCAAAAAGACTGAGTAAGCCCTATCTACTATTAGCATAAAAACTAGTAAAGTTAACTGACATGAGAAACTAAGATGAACATAAGCATGATAACAAGATAGATAAGCTAAATCAAAATAACAGGATGAACTACTGAACTCAGATAAACTAAGGTGTCATGATAAATTACGATGTCAAGATAAAACAAGGTATCACATCGTCAGGTTTCTATCAAGTATAATATCCCCAAGATATCTATCACGTATAACGTCCCATGGTATATATCCTGTACATCTGCTCTGCACCTACCGTACTAGTATCCCAACTGTATCATGTGTTATCCGTGAATGACCCTTACTCAAAAGTCGTATAATGGTCCATGTCAACCTAATATATCGCATATATAGGTTACTCAACTCGTATGTTTTATTCCATGAAAGTGTTCAGTCCCTTGCCGTAGACCATACGGGCTTCCCCATGAGGTTCTATACTACTTTAACATAGTTCCAGGATCCTTAAGATCGGTTTGGACTATTACCCTAAACCTAGCTAGGGTCTTCCAGCATGAATTATCGTTTGTACAACTAGGACTTATGCTACCTAGGGCTACTAGGGATTACGCTTACCTATTGCACGTTTTCGTATCTCGGTTCTGGTTCAATCACCCAGGGCCACTGGGATTTACGCTAACCGTCAACCGCGCCCTTTTTCCCACGCATTCATCATGAATCGTTTTCCATGACTGTATGCACATGTATCACATCGTGCCATCCGAGTCCTGTCACAGGGAAGACCAGGAAATACAGGACTCGGTCGGGAGCTTTCGATTTATCTGCCGATGCAGATGCTAAGGTCTGTTTTTTTATACGTGGCTATGGTCCCACGCGACCCCTCCCTCAACTAGTGAAAGACAAGACAGGATAAATCCTGTATGAGAACACAACACTGGCCAACCCACATCCAAGCCTTACCGCAACCATAATTAGATAGCAATTATGGTCTATTGGGTGTTCTCTGCCTTTCCGTACGTACACGCTTGACCAAAGATGGTAGGTAGCCTGACGAAAATGCTATCTAGGGTACGACCGTGTATCGTCGACTATCCCCTATCCATCCCCGTCTTTAGGTTGCTCGTATAGCAACCAAGGCATACTCTTGGTTCTTCTAACGCAGACCTTAACCTCTCATGAGCCTAGTATGATCACCTGGCAGCTCACAGAGGGATCCCAAGAATATCCTCACGTTCCCCCGAAGCCGCTGCTTCGCTACCCAGTTCGCTGGAGCCTTTATCTAAATCAGATACTTGCTCCTACTCGTATACTTAAACGATGACCTACCGTATCAGGTTACTCATTTATCTATGAACTTGTCCAAATTTCCTTGACTAAGAATCATTACTTAGTTATTCTTCAACTAAGGTTTACCACTTAGCCTTATTCCCGTTATCCTTGTTAACTATGGTTACCCACCTAATGCTCCGAATTAGGGTTTATATAACAGATTAAGTGTCACTTAAGTTCATGACTTAATCCCGTCTACAAATCATGTCAAAATTGGCTAAGTATCCAAGTTCGAGACTTAACCCGTCTACAAATCATGTCAAAATTGGCTAAGTATCCAAGTTCAAGACTTAACCCTACAAACCATGCTCAAGTTGGTTAAGTATATATTAACTTGACCCTATCAAATTACTTAGTCAAACCGGTCAAGTGTATTCAAGCGATTCATGACTTAGCCTTATCATGTTTTCACGTTATATTGGTTAAGTATGGGTTAACTTAACCTCAATAAATTCACGAGTTAGATTGGTTAAGTATAGATCACTTAACCACACCAAATTAACGAGTTAGATTGGTTAAGTTTAGGTCACTTAACCACATCAAATTAACGGGTTAGATTGGTTAAGTATAGGTCACTTAACCACATTAAATTAACGAGTTAGATTAGTTAAGTGTTTAACTTAACCCCATTAAACTACCAAGTGGGATTAATTAAGTCTAGGCTAACTTAGCCCCATCCGATTATCATGTTTAGACTAGTTGAGTCTAATCTTAACCCCATCCATTAACTGTATCTTTCGGTTAAGTGTCATTAAGAAAACTTACTTAACCTTACCAAATTATCGTGTTGGATTGATTAAGTGTTGGTTAACTTAACCCCGTCCACTAGTCGTATAAAAATGGTTAAGTGTCATTAGGCAAATCAAGTTACTTATCCTACCCAACCTTGTCATGTTTTGTTAAGTATCATTAGCCTAATCAATTTACTTAACCCCTTTGTCCATGTCATATTTGGTTAAGAGTCATTAATCAAATTAACTTAACCCTATCATGTGGCATTAATTACTTAATGCACCCCAACCTCTCACATTAGACTTTGTTGTGGTTACTAGTTAAGCCGGTCGGTTCCGGGTAGCTTTACACCACAACTTGGTCTAACCTCGGGTTCAAGCACAACATGACCAACTTCTCACATTGGGTCTTATTGTTTGCAACTACTAGTTAGGCCGGTCGGTTCCGGGTAGTTTTACGTTGCAAACTCAACCCAACCTCGAGTTGGCCACACTTATATTATCTAAGTGTCATGTTCATCATGTTTCCAAAACATGTTACAAGTTTTTCAAGCATTTGGGTAGACCTAACTTAATAGGTAAATTCCCAAAGGGTAGACCTAACTTAATAGGTAAATTCCCAAGCTTGTGTTTTTATGCATACTTACATGTCAACTTCCATGTTATATTTCAAGTCATGTTTTCAAGTATAAACACATGTCATATTTAACGTTACACGTTGTCATGTTTATACCCATTTACCCACATCACGTTCATGTCATTATGTTTTCCCATAATGTGACCCCAACGCTTTTAAACTTGCATATACGTTCGCAACAACGTAATGGATTAAAAGAAGAGACTTGACAAAGGCATGACAAAAATGGATATTAAGCCACAAGTTAATCATGGTGGCAAATGAGGCACAAATGTGTTCATTAGCTTGCATGTTACATTCTTAAGCCTCAAAAACATGCATAAACCCAAACTTGGCACATAAACGAATCATGGTGACAAAAGACATGGAATGATGACTAGTAACTCGCATATATCATCATATAAGGGTTATGACTTCATATGCAAGTTGACATAAAGATTATGAAGGTTCTCATGTTGCATAATGCAACATTTCAACATAAAGGTTGTAGCTTTTAGCTCATGAGATCAAGATAATGACTTCATAAACTTGCATGACATGATAGCATGTATCATTCTCAATGATCAAACCCAAACTTGCAACATGAACATTTAACTTCATAGTTAATATCTAAGAGTAGGGAAAGGGCTTACATTGCTATGAAGGCACAAATCGATTAGATGAAAGATTGAGACAAAGCCTATGCATGTCATCATCCTAAAACCCAAAGATGAAAGCTCCAAATCAATTAAAACCCCATCTTTATGAATAAAGATCAAAGCTTTAGCCTTGAAATCAACTTGAGAGGCTCTCATACTAACATAGAAACTCTCTAACACTCTCATGATCATGAAACCTCTCATAGAAATGAAGTGGAGGCTAGGATTTTGAGTGGAGGCCATGAGAGGAGCAATTTTGCCATAGTTTAGTTGCATGAATGAATAATGAGGATTTAGGATAGGTTAGGGTCTTATTTATAGATTAGGCAAGTGTTTTAGGCCATAGGATTAAACCTAGATTCAATCCAAGCCATCAAAGCATGTCTTGGGGAAGAAGTCAAGTGTATGAACCATCTAGGGCCTTTAGATTAAAGATGAACCATGAGAACCATCCAAATGAAAAATCTGCATTTTAGCGAATCGGCCCACGGGTTGACAGCCAAACACCCTGGATTAACCCCTAGTCGACCCAGCGAGCTCGGGTCGACCTCAAAAATCGGCCGGTTCGGTTATTCCCCTCTCCCAATTCGCTGTTTTGAACATTTTTGCATATTTATTTATTTAATTTTCAGTTATATATATATATATATATATATATATCAATATATATATATATATATATATATATATATTTCTCTGCGCAACCCATTTCACTTAATTAAGTATACTTTAATTTGGGAATTTTTCGTGAAACTTCGCGAGGCCATATCTTGGTCATACGGACTCCGGTTTTCGAAAACTCGGACTCTATTTCGCGTATTTTTCCGAGACGAACGCAATGGCATAGCCCGTTTCCCTTGATTCAGATTTTACAGTTTAATTCTGCCTCCATTTATGTTATAACAGGTTATTGAAAATACGGGTTGTTACAGTAATTCTTCCCTCCAGTTTAGCACGAGTTTTACTTGCCTGTTGTCTAGCTCATAGCATGCTTTAGATTTTTTATTTTCGTCATACAAGTGCAGTTTCGGCCGTTTACAAAAGTGTAATATATCGCGTCTCGAATTCACATCGTCTTTGGTTTTACCCTTTACATTCAAAACTGTATTAAAAACGTTATCAAAAACGTTTTTTCATTATATGAGAAAGTTTTAGATTTTTCCAGTAAGAAAACTCCTAAAATATACTTTGTTTGCACCAATTATGAATGTTCGATTTACCTATAATTTCAACTAGCTCTCCAGTTTCATGTATCTTTGGGTACTGACTTACAACTTCATATATCTCTTCACTTGTCCAAACTTTAGGCGGTAGCATAGTCTCTACTCTGTTAGCTTTAAAGATCTTTTTATCCATTCTAAATTTATGACTAATATAGAGAAAACAAAGATGACAGTCAAAACAAGAATTTTTTCCCCATACTTTAATGAAAATGCTCGTATCTCCTCCATACAATGAGGACAAGCTAGACATCCAGCAGTGTTTCAACCTGAAAGCATGTCATACGCGGGAAAATCACTAATAATTCATAATACAGAAGCAAACATATGAAATTTTCTTTTTCTCGAAATGTCATATGTTTCGACTCCTTCATGCCACAGTTTTTTCAACTCTTCAATCAACGGTTGTAGATAAACATCAATTCCTTGTGTCAGATCATCGGGACAGGGGACGACAACCGTTAGAAACATATAAGGATTCTTCATACATATCCATGGGTGTAAGTTATAAGGAGTAACAATGATAGGCCATGATGAATATTTACTACCAAACTGAGAAAATAGCGAAAATCCATCCGTGCACAAACCGAGCCTAACATTACGGATCTCTGCAGCAAATTCAGCATAAGTTCTATAAAAGTGTTTCCATGCTTCACCATCAGACGGATGTATCATAGTTTCTTCTTCTGATGTTCGCACGCTATGCAATCGCATATGACACGCTATAGCAGAAGATGCATATAGCCGTTGAAGTCTGGGAGTTATGGGTGGATAATGCATTCTTTTCTATGGAACTTCTTTTCCTTTCTTTTTCCTTGGTTTATAACTATCTTCATTGCAAAATTGGCATTTTCTACGGTGAGCGTCTTCTTTCCAATACAACATGCAACCTTTAACACATGTATCTATCTTATGATGTGGTAGCCCAAAAGCAAATATAAGTTTTTTCACTTTATAATGACTATCACACATCAAATTATTGGGCGACATGTCTTTTTGTAGTTTGTACAGCTGCTGTAAATGCAGCTTCTGTAAGATTGAATTTTGATTTCATAATGATGAATTCGGCGGTTATAGACAATTCGGTTCCGCTTGTATACCCTTCTCACAAAAGCCTCTTAGCAGAATTTAATAAATCATAAAAAAAATTCGCTTCCGCCATTGGTTCTTCAACATTTCCAGTCTCATTATCGCCTTGCTCAATGTTAGGGAACATTGATCATGCTGCATCTTACACCATATTTTCTATTGGATTCGGCATTGTATTATCGTTCATCATTGTACTATCACCCTCTACCACTATAGGGTTAGACGTAGGTTGAACAAGTTCTCCATGACGATCCCATAAGTGATAATTCGACACAAAACCAAATTTATACAAATGTACTTCTACTACATCTGGCTTCCATGCTTCAAATGTCTGCACTTACTACACGGACAACGAATGTCTATGTTACTCTGATTATTAGATTTAGCGAATCAAATAAATTCTTGGACTTCATTACAAAAATGTTTCTTTATCGACCCTTTCTTACCAGTTCGGAGTAGATACATCCAACTGCGATCACGAAAATAATCGAACATTTTCCTGATTTGAAACAAATATGTTAGAAAGTTCGATCGAATGTAACACTTTATATTATTTTAAATCTTGTAAAATTTCATTTATAACAATTGCATGTTTTTGGTTTTTTTGTTTATTTCTTTTTTACTCTGACGGTCGGTATACCTACTTCCCATTACAAATATAATAACGTAAGAATATTTTATAAATCATTTCAGGTTAAACGGTTTAACAAAATTTTGGTAGCACTTCCCTTTGGTCCCTGTATCGTACACAAATGCATGTACACGAAACAAAAAGGAAGTGTCATCGAAACTTCGTTAACTGTTTAAACTGAAATGTTTTATAAAATATGCTTATGTTACTATATTTGTAACTTGTCCAATACTAGGACAAATCCAACGAATATTGTATCAGATAAATATAGATTTCCGTTTTATGTAAAAACGAATACCCATATAACGATCATATACAATACTTGTCGGATGGGGCCAAATTTATCTACGGGGTTCACGTAGGTTGTTAAAAAAACATTCAACCTAGGTTTAAACCAAAAAGCAATACAAATGAAAAAAGTGCGCTTTTTGCGCTTTGGGCTTTTTTGCGCTTCACTAATAGGTGCATCTTAAACATCTAAAAAACTCCTTAGTTGCGCCTTGCGCCTTTTCCATCTACGCTTGCGCGTTAACTACATAGCATCTGTATAATATTTTTCAGTGCTTTCAATTTGTAAAATAACATGGCACTGAAAATTATGAAGTATAAATTAGTTTTAGTTGTTTTCGGTTAATTTAGTTTAAAGTATAAATTATGAAGTTAATTTTAGTTAATTAGATTCAATTTTTAAAAGATAAACTAAGCTTTCAAGTTTGTTAATATTATAGCAACAAATTTGTCAATTTTAGTTTGTTAATATTATAGCAAAAAAATAAGCTTTCAAGTTTGTCAATTTTAGTTAATAATATATAGCAACAATTTTTTTTTGGAATATTGCAAATGCGTTCTTCAAATTTGTTTGGACCGACTATTCTTGCATCCGATGGTGACATAATTAATAGTGCATATGTATAGAGGGACATCATTACACCGTTTCAATAGTCATAATCAAGTTGCTATCGCTAAACAATCACATTTACTTCTTTTTTTTCTCAAATGATCCTACAACATAATCAACCTACAACACAATCAACGTAAGCCCAATTACATACATGATAATCGTCGTTTTCACGCTCCTAAATCAAGTACATATGTGATAATTAAATGTTTTCAACCTCCTAATCAATTACACTACTTCCCAAATAGGTTTATAACATAATCAACATCATATGCATCTCACAAGATAACCAATTTAATATCCATAAACACTCAATTAACAAACACATATAAACATGAAAATTAATCCTAATTAACCCTAATTAAGCATATAATAGGGATTAGAAGACATACCAGATCAATTTAAGAAGATGAGAATGAAGTTTAGATGAAGAAATCGGATTTGCAAGGGGGCGACGGCAGCAAGGGTTTATCCCTTCTGTTTTTATCGTTGAAATGAATTGGGGAAGAAAGCTACGGGTGCTGATATGTTCAGGGCGAGCGACGACCGTTTTTTTAGCCGTCGCTAGCCGTTGCCCATGGTTGTCGGAAATTGAA
This sequence comes from Allium sativum, assembly GCA_030737875.1. Classification (NCBI taxonomy): domain Eukaryota; kingdom Viridiplantae; phylum Streptophyta; class Magnoliopsida; order Asparagales; family Amaryllidaceae; genus Allium; species Allium sativum. The sequence continues at coordinate 419,328,239 of CM060924.1, forward strand.
GCCTTTCGAGTAGTGTGCGTGCTTTGCTTGATTTGTTGCATGGCAAGCCAAGTGATGTCGATGCTGATGTTGAAGCCAACTTAGCTATCAGTCTTAAAGATAATGAGGTGCATGTGGTTGATACGTCAAGTCCATGGATCCTTGACAAAGCAGATATCATTTTTGGTAGTTTATTATTGTATTGTTTGCTGTACTTCTAAACTGAAGGAAAAGCCTGTAGCATTATAATTAGGAACGTTGCAGCTATCATATAGCATAGTTTCATCCAGTTCTATAGAATGGCAAGACCATGTATTGTGCGCTAGCACAAGGAAAAAAATAAATAACATGCAACGTACTCAATGCAAGATGGTTAGTTTTCGCTAGATGGTATTTTTTAAAATTACTAGTTTAGAAGCTTTTGGTAAGTTTTGACTAATTAGTTTTGATTAATCAGTTGCTCATTCTTTGTATTTGAAATCAAAAATGTAGATTAGTGTATTGGTTAATGCCATTGTTATTTTATAGTAGTTGATTACGTGTTTTTGATGATCATCTAAAGTAAATCAAAAAAACTAGGGGTGAGCGTTTGGACGGTTCGGTTGGTTTAGAGGTAAAAACACTCAAACCATATTAGATTCGAAAATTTTCCAAACTGAACCGGATTAATTTCGGTCAATTCGGCCGGTAACCGATTCAACCAAACTTGAAGGATGTATTATTATTCAAATGATAGACTAAAGTAAAACATAAATTCATGTTTGGATAAATTTTATATAGCAAATTATATGTTTATGATAAGACTTGATCTATTTGCAACAAATGTCTTTGTATTATATATCTAAGCTAATTATTTAAAGTACTGCAATAACGTAAAATAAGATAATAAATTAGAAGTTCGGTTAATTCGGTTAAACTGATAACCAAAATTATTTTACAAACCGAATTCAAACCGATTTAGTTTTAAAACCGAACGAACATTGCTCACCCCTAGAAAAACCATTGAAGTTGATAGTAACATTAATAATGACAAAAACAACGTATTGTTTCTGGTTTAATAACATTATGTTGTTTTGATAACAGTTGGTTATAGGACTTCGACATTGATAATATCCACTGGAAAGGAGAGAACCTCTCAAATACCTATAGTGTTACAATTGCGGTTTGTATATATTAACACTTACTTTGTAAGTATATATTTATGTAGTTATCTTCTTGCTTCAAAAATAAACATTTGCACTTAATTCGCAGTTCAACTAATTAGTTGTAATTGTTTTACAAGTGATGACGTGCAATCCAAAGGCAAGCAAAATAAAATGCATTAGACAATACATTTGGTATAGATGTTTATGATGTATAATACTTTTAAATTAGTTAATGGAGCTATTTGCAACTTGTTTGATGTAAGAACGTTGTGTATTCTTAGAAGATACGTTATTGTTTTATTATTAAATTTATTGTTTGGATTTGATGATACAATATTGCAGCAGCTAGAAGTTTACCGTCGCAACAATATCGTTAAATTTAGGGATGCATCTGCGACAAATTTTATGTTGTAGAGTTCTAGCATCATGATGCTAGCACTAGAATTTAGTGATGACATGACGATTATTTTAAATAAATGAAAGGCGTCACTATGGCGTTTCTAAAAATTTAACGACGTCATAATGACAATCATTTCCTAGTAGACACCAGACATTCTATTGGCGTCGCTAAGTTTTAGCGACCCTACAGTGATGTCCATCTTGTGACATCTTGATGACGCCAAACTATTTAGTGATCTTGTTTTTCTGTTGTGCGTTTAGCGTCAGTAAAATTTTTTTTAGCGATTCCTCTTTTTCTGTCGCGCGTTTAGCATCAGTATATGACATCACTAAAAAAAATTAGAGAACCTGTAACGATGCTAAATGTTCGACAGAAAATTGTAGATTTGTAATAGTGTATGTTACTATAATAAAAACATTTTTTTTTCTTAAATCAAAATGCCAAAATAGTTCCGCGTAAATTTGTCTTAGTAGTATTTTTCTCCTATAAATACCTAAACCTATAGAGTCTCATTTTGGACCATCAAACATTGAAATTTTATCCAAAATAATTTTAGTTTCATAAACGTCAATTAATACAGTTGTTGAGAATAAGAATGAACGTGCATTAATACGGTTGTTCAACAACTACGAACGTGTAGTTATTTTACGTCCATTTGCCGATAATGTGCTAAATACATACGGAAATTCTACACGGCCCGAAAAAAAAAATACGACAAAAAAGAGTGCGGAAGGTATCTGCACCGTTTGATCAGCAAATCCCCCCTTATTCCATGGCTGGATCCACTTTCCACTGCTGGATACACGCCAATTCTTCTGTACCCGTTTTGTATATGTCCTATGGAGAAATGTTGTAATACCGGAAAAGATTTTTGTCAAAAAGTAAGAAATGAGGGTAAATCCGGAATTCAGGGGTGACAAGCATTGAATTCATGGGGTATTTGTGTAATTCAAGGGATGGACCTCCTATTTTCTTGTCTCTACCGTAGTTTTTGACAAAATGAAAAGCGGGCAAAGTAGCATTTCTGATATCCTGTGTCCTCAGCCAATCACAACCTTCTGATTTCCGCTTTTTATAGTTAAATCTCTAAATGTCCGGGGACTTAAATACAAAAAAAAAAAAATGGAGAAATTTAATTAGTGGGCACACGATGCACAGGAAGAATTGCTCTCGGCTGGATCTACTTTCCTACATTTCTTGACTTTCAATTTTCGGGCCTGTTGAACATTGGTTATATAATCCGATCTTTTGAAGCGTAGCTTTCATTACAGTTACTTTTTTTTATCATTACAATTACTTTTTTTCTAAACATAATTTCAGTGGTGCACGATTTTCATATTCCTCAGAAGATAATTGGCTAGAGTTCTGTAGCTAGCTTCTATTTATTTTCTGGTATTTCTTCTCACTGTTACAAAAACTGGTCCTTTTGTTACTTATATCTTCGTATTGTGGTTTGAATCAAATTCAGTCCAAGTTCTCAAAACAAGATTCTCCTGCAGATTTTATATTAATATATATTCAAATCATCATCGTTTAATCAACTAAAATAACTAATATTCTAAATTAAGTTTACCAGTGTGACACTGAATGTTCTTTTGGATACAGCGATATTTACAAATTTTCCAATGAATTATTTTTACCTTCTCTCTCAACAGACAAAATGCCCTTGATATCATACCTTGTTCTTGAAAACTGAGTAATATATGTGAAATATTTAAGTAGAAATGTTGGGAAAATATGCTCCAAAATATGTAAATTTGAACAAATTCAAACTGTAATATGAATATACATAATAACTACAAATGTATATAATTACGCACAAGCTGTAAATATGTTAATGCTAATAGTAATACAAAGACGATGAGGCTCTGTTACGTGCAACTGTAAAGACAGACATAACTCAACAGCCAAATCTAGTTTTATGTGGCTTTGAGAAATGCTTGGCTGCTGCAACTATATTTGCTTCTGCAGCAGTAACTGTTGAGCCCACAGAAGTTGGCTTGCTCTCTTCACCTGAAATGAGTCTTAGGAACCATGATAATATCATTTTAAAGCAATTAGGATCTGAGTTCTTCAACCCCGAATCCATATTTGCTTGAATGATCTCTACTGAATATATGTTGCTTCAGAAGAACAAAAATATAGAGATGACAGATTTATGTTTAACTCAATGGATTTATTTTGGGTGTTTTAAGTATGATGTTTGATTCTTGTTTATATATGCAAGTCTTATATAGGACAAAATTACTTGGTTTCCAAGTTAGCGTATAGAATAACCACACAGAAAAGCAGTCAAAACCAAGGTTAGACCAAGACTTGCGGTGGTGCACATAAATTACTTGTATGGGAAGGACCTAAATAAGCACATGCCTTCCGACTTTTAAAAAAGCATGTTTGTTTGCTTGGTAGACTGTTAGTTCCATAAACTTTCTCTAAGTTTTAAACGTACAGCCTGCTGCTGTCAATGTGCAATCCGTATTGGTCTAAATGAGAGCAAATCTCCTGTCCCCAAACCCCTGTCCCCTCTATACCCAACCAATCAGAACCACCTGATTTTCACCTTTTTGCAATCAAGTCCTTGGACTTAATTGCAAAAAGGTGAAAATCAGGGGTCCTCAGTGGTTGGGCATAGAGGGGACAGAGAATTGGGGACAGGGGATTTCGTTCCGTCTAAAGCGATAGATTATATAACGAATGCTTTGAAAATCACCATACATTCAGTATATATGGAATGAAAGAAATAAGAGAGTTTTTGAAGGTAAATCTTCCGCTGCAATAATATCCCATGAATGAGGAGCTACTACTATTTAATCAACTAAAACAATTATTGTATAATTTAATTTATCATTGTGACACTGAATGGTCATGGACAGACAAGAAACCAAAGTGAGCTTTATTGATTTCTAGTGAATAAGTTTAATAGTGTGACAATGAATGGTCTTTTGGATATAGCGATATTTACAAATTTTCTAGTGAATTATTTTTACCTTCTTTCTCAACAGACAAAATGCCCTTGATATCATACCCTGATCTTGAAAACTGAGTAATATATGTGAAATATTTAAGTAGAAATGTCAGGAAAATATGCTAAAAAATATGTAAATTTGAACAAATTCAAACAGTAATACGAATATACATAACTACAACGGCCCAATAGGATAAAGCCCAATACTCGGCAGAAGACTGGACCGAACTGTATTTACTTAGCTATCAAATAACGTTACAATGTAACAATATAAATAGATGTAAAAGTGTAATCGTCTGTACTCAATTCGTTTTCAACAAAGATCATATCTGTTTCATTCTCAATTACAATTCAATTGTAAACCAAATCCAAAATCACAAAATTCTTTTAGGATAGTATGCTCCAAATATGTATATTTGAGCAAACTCAAACTATATAATACGAATATACATAACTACAAATGTATATAATTACACATAAGAGGTGAATATGTTAATGCTAATAGTAATACAAACAAAGAGGACAAGGTTCTGTTACGTGCAACTATAAAGACATACATAATAACTCAACCGAATCTAATTTTATGTGGCTTAGAAAAGTGCTTGGATGGTGCAACTATATTTGCTTCTGCAGCAGTAACTGTTGAGCCCACGGAAGTTGACTTGCTCTCTTCACCTGAAATGAGGCTTAGGAGCCATGAGAATATCGTTTTAAAGCAATTAGAATTTGTGTTCTTCACCCCAGATTCCATATTTTCTTGAATGATCTGGATCAAATATGTTTCTTCAGAAGAACAAAGACATGGAGATGACAGATTTGTGTTCAACTCAATGGATTTGTTTTGGGTGTTTTAAGCATGATGTTTGATTCTTGTTTATATATGCAAGTCTTATAGGACAAAATTACTTGGTTTCCAAGTTAGCGTATAGAATAACCACACAAAAAAGCAGTCAAAAATAATGTTAAGACCAAGACTTGCACTGCACATAAATTACTTGTATGGGAAGGTCCTAAATAAGCACATGCCTTCCGACTTTTAAAAAAGCATGTTTGTTTGCTTGGTAGACTGGTAGTTCCTTAACTTTCTCGAAGTTTTAAACGTACAGCCTGCTGCTGTCAATGTGCAATCCGTATTGGTCTAAATGCTAAGGCGATAGATTATATAACGAATGCTTTGAAGATCACCATACATGCAGTATATATGGAATGAAAGAAATAAGAGAGTTTTTGAAGGTAAATCCTCCCCTGCAATATCCCATGAATGAGGAGCTACTACTATTTAATCAACTAAAACAATTATTGTATAATTTAATTTTATCAATGTGACACTGAATGGTCATGGACAGACAAGAAACCAAAGTGAGCTTTATTGAATTCTTTTTTCCCTTCTCTCTCAACAAGACAGAAAGCCCTTGACATCGTACCGTGTGTTCTTGAAAACCGAGTAATATTCGTGAAACTAAGTTGAAATGTGGGAATAGAACAATCGATCATGTAGAGAAACTACGTTCCAAAATATGGATATTTGAGTTATGACCGAATTCAAAGCGTACATATATAAAACTAATCTATCACTATACGGATCAGCTGAAACTGCAACAGGGGAGGACGACGGCTAAAAAAGCAGTCGTCGCAAGCCGTCGCAAGCCGTTGCACGGGGCGAGATAATTAACTGCTACTCTTTCTTCCCCAAATCAGTTCTGCAACGAAATTATTAAAAAAAAAACCCCTCTTCTCCGCCGTCGCTCCCCCTTGCTCCGATTTCAGCCCCTCCAATCCTCTCAAATCGTGTCGTTATCTCTTATAAACTCTATTTCATGTTTAATTAGGGTTATTTAGAGTTATTTAGGGTTAATTTGTATGTTTAAATTGGGTTGTAAATTCAGTGTCTATGGACATGAAATTGGTTGTCTTGTGAGATGCATATGATGTTGCTTTTGTTATACATTGATTTGAGAATAAGTGGAATTGATTAGGAGGTTGAAATCATTGATTATCACATATGTACTTTGATTCAGGAGCATGAAAACGACGATTATCATGTATGTAAACGTGATTGGTTTGCTGTAGTAACTTGATTATGATTATCACATATTTATAACGTAACACCTTAAATTTGAATTGAAATTAAATAATTAACTTGAAAGCTTAGTTTGTATTTCAAAAATTGAAACTAATTTATTAAAATTAACTTCATAATTTATACATTAAACTAAAATTAATTAAAACTAATTTATACTTCATAATTTTCACTGTCATGTTATTTTACAAATTGAAATTAGGCAAAAATATTATATAAACGCTATGTAGTTAACGCGCGAGCGTAGACGGAAAAAGCGCAAGGCGCAACTAAGGGGCTTTTTTGAAGTTTAAGGCGCACCTATTAACAAAGCGCAAAAAAGCCCGAAGCACGTAAAGCGCGCTTTTTTCATTTGAATTGTTTTTTTGATTTAAACTTAGGTTAAATGTTTTTTTGACTATTTATGTGAACCCCTTAGATAAATTTGGACCCGTCCGACATTTGTTGTATATGATCATTATATGGGTATTCGTTTTTATACAAAACGGAAATCTATATTCATCTGATACAATATTGTTGGATTTGTCCTAGTATTTCGGACAAGTTACAAATATAATAACGTAAGCATATTTTATAAATCATTCCAGGTTAAACGGTTAACAAAATTTCGATGGCACTTCCTTTTTGTTCCCTGTGTACACGCATTTGTGTACGATACAGGGACCAAAGGGAAGTGCTGCCGAAATTTTGTAGAACCGTTTAACCTGAAATGATTTATAAAATATACTTGCGTTATTATATTTGTAATGGGAAGTAGGTAGACTGGCCGTCAAAGCAAAAAGGTAATAAACGAAAACATGTAGTAGTTATAAATGAAATTTTACAAGATTTCAATTAATATAGTATTCGATCGAATTTTCTAACATATTTGTTGAAAATCAGGAAAATGTCCGATTATTTTCGTGATCGTAGTTGGATGTATCAACCCTGAACCGGTAAGAAAGGGTCGATAAAGAAACATTTTTGTAATGGGGTCCAAGAATTTATTAGATTCGCTATATCTAACAATCGGGGCAACGTAGACGTTCGTTGTCCGTGTAGTAAGTGCAAACATCTGAAGCATTAGAAGCCAGATGTAGTAGAAGTACATCTGTATAAATTCGGTTTTGTATCGAATTATTACTTTTGGGATCGTCATGGAGAACTTGTTCAACCTACGTCAGACCCTGTAGTGGTAGAGGACGATAGTACAATGATGAACGATAATACAATGATGAATCCGATAGAAAATATGGTGCAAGATGCAGCACGATCAATGTTTCCTAACATTGGTCCGCAAGGCGACGATGAGAATGAAAATGTTGAAGAACCAATGGCGGAAGCGAATTTTTTTTATGATTTATTGAATTCTGCTAAGAGGCCATTGTGGGAAGGATGTACAAGCGGAACCGAATTGTCTGTAACCGCCGAATTCATCACTATGAAATCAAAATTCAATCTTACAGAAGTTGCATTTACAGCAGTTGTACAAACTGCAAAAAAACATATGCCGCCCAATAATTTGATGTGCGATAGTCATTATAAAGTGAAAAAACTTATGTCTGCTTTTGGACTAGCTACCGTATCATAAGATAGATACATGTGTTAAAGGTTGCATGTTGTATTGGAAAGAAGACGCTCAACGTAAAAGATGCAAATATTGCAACGAAGAAAGATATAAACCAAGGAAAAAGAAAGGAAAAGAAGTTCCGTATAAAAGAATGCATTACCTACCCATAACTCCTAGACTTCAACGGCTATATGCATCTTCTGCTACAGCGTGTCATATGCGATGGCATAGCGTGAGAACAGCAGAAGAAGGAACTATGATACATCTGTCTGATGGTGAAGCATGGAAACACTTTGATAGGACTTATCCTGAATTTGCTGCAGAGAGCCGTAATGTTAGGCTCGGTTTATGCACGGATGGGTTTTCGCCATTTTCTCAGTTTGGTAGTAAATATTCATCATGGCCTATCATTGTTACTCCTTATAACTTACCTCCATGGATGTGTATGAAAAATCCATATATGTTTCTAGCGGTTGTCGTCCCCGGTCCCGATGATCCGACACAAGGAATTGATGTTTATCTACAACCGTTGATTGAAGAGTTGAAAATACTGTGGCATGAAGGAGTCGAAACGTACGACGTTTCGAGAAAAAGAAATTTTCGTATGTTTGCATCTATATTATGGACTATTTGAGATTTTCCCGCGTATGGCATGCTTTCGGGTTGGAGCACTGCTGGACGTCTAGCTTGTCCTCATTGTATGGAGGAGACACGAGCATTTTCATTAAAGTATGGAAAAAAAATTCTTGGTTTGACTATCATCGATGCTTTCTACATATTAATCATAAATTTAGAACGGATAAAAAAAACTTTAAAGCTAACAGAATAGAGACTATGCTATCGCCTAAAGTTTGGACAAGTGAAGAGGTATATGATATTGTTAGTGAGTACCCAAAGATACATGATGTTGGAAAGCAGGTTGAAATTCCAGGTAAATTGGACATTCATAATTGGTGCAAACAAAGTATATTTTGGGAGTTACCTTACTGGAAAAATCTAAAACTTCGACATAATATTGACGTGATGCACAATGAAAAAAACGTTTTTGATAACGTTTTTAATACAGTGTTGAATGTAAAGGGGAAAACCAAGGACGATGCGAATTCGAGACGTGATATATTACACTTTTGTAAATGGCCGGAACTGCACTTGTATGACGAGAATAAAAAACCTAAAGCATGTTATGAGCTAGACAACAGGCAAGTACAACTCTTGCTAAAGTGGGTGGAAGGATTACGATGTCCTGATGGGATTTCTTCTAACCTCCGTAGATGTGTAGACTTTAAAAACAGTAAATTGAGTGGAATGAAAAGCCATGATTGCCATATCATGATGGAATACTTTTTACCTGTGATTTTCAAGGAATTGTTGCCTACAAAAATCTGGAGTGTAATAACAGAGTTAAGTTTGTTTTATAAACAACTATGTTCAACGACGTTAAAGGTTGATCGTCTACGTAAGCTTGAGTTAGAAATCCCTGTACTGATCTGCAAACTCGAAAAAATATTTCCACCTGGTTTTTTTAATGTAATGGAGCATTTACCTATTCATCTTCCGTCCGAAGCACTCCTTAGAGGTCCAGTCCAATATGGATGGATGTATCCATTTGAGAGGTTATTTTGTATATAATTTTAATAATCGTGATAGATTACACCTTAGATTATTGTACCAACATAATAAATTATTTAATCTTATTGTAGGTACTTGAATCATTTGAAGAAAAAAATTAGGCAAAAAGCTCGAGTAGAAGGTTCGATTTGCAAATCGTACCTTGAAGAAGAAGCTTCATTTTTTTTCTCTCATTATTTTAGTGAAGATGTGAACTTGTCTTTTGTAACTGTTCCCCGTAATGAAGTCGTTGTTGAACAGGAGTCTTCTCAAACAATGTTATCTATTTTTAGACAACATGGAAGACCTGCAGGAAAATGTGTGGAAATATGGCTAAGCGATAAAGATTACAAAGTGGCACACACATATGTTTTGTTAAATTGTGCGGAAGTTGCACCATTTGTCAGGTGATACTAAATTCATATACATTTCAATTATATGTTTATTTGTTTCTATTAATAAAAAAGGAACATAACACATATTTGCAGTATCTACGAATCACAATATCCATCTGGTGATCTCAGTAAAGACTTTGCTGGATGGTTCTCAGACTATGTTCATGATCCCAAAAACTCTGTTGTTAACGAAGGATTACGACATCTTGCTATCGGACCAAAAAGAAATGTCAAAATTTATCCAATATACTTTGTCAATGGTTTTAAATTCAATACTGATGACTACGGAGCTGAAAAATTAACGTATAACAGCGGTGTATTTGTCAAGGGTAGTGATGATCCAGAGAAGCATATAAAGGATTTTTACGGCATCTTAACGCAAGTTGTAGAGTTGACATATTATGTTCAGCCCGTAGAGAAAATTTATCTATTCAAATGCAACTGGTTTAGCACTGTTCCTGGTTCTGGAATTAACGTGCACAAAGATTATAAGCTAATCGAAATAAGGCATACGTCGCATTACTATAAATATGATCCTTTTGTGTTAGCTAAGCAAGCATTACAAGTCTATTTTGCTCCGTATCCGTCCTTAAAAAAAGATAAGCAGATTGGTGGGCTGTTTTTAAAACAAAGGCAAGATTTACATTTGATGGAAATAATATTCCAGACGAAGTGGCGTATCAAGAGGATCTAGATGCAAATACCGAAATAATAATAGCTGATGACATTGATGTAGGGCCGTTGAATGATGAAGCGAATGTATTAGTAGATGCATTTGTAAGTACTGAAGAAAATGATATAGAGTATGAGACTGAGTCTGAATCCGAACAAGATGAAGACTGATGTTATAAGTACTTATGTTATGTATTATTATGAGCTATGTATTATGTTATGTACTATTCTGAGCTATGTAATTAATAATGATGTTGATTGTTCTTAGCTAGGAATTTACTTACGTTATTTACTATTCTGATTTATGTAATGATAATGTTGACTATGTATGTTATGCAATATTGTTCTTCTCGTTTACGAATTATGTAATGATAGGGATGACTGATGTTAATAATTCAAGTTATTTTGTATGCACATTATATGATTGCAACAGATATGTCGGATGATAGACAGCGACGACGATCGAGGAGTACATCTCAGCCTACTCCTTCACAATCTCCGCATACTCCTTCACCATCTCAGCATACTCCTTCGCCAGGAGCAGGTCCGAGCAGCTTTGTTCCAGATCAGCATACTCCTGTGCAGATTGTTCCCAAAAGTGCCGGGTAAATTTCAATTTAATTTTATTTCAATTTGGATTATTCAAAATATATGATCAAATTTTTATATCAACATCTACGCAGAGGATTACAGTTTCAGCCAACACAGTTCGTATTAGATATATCGAGGAATTCTTACATAAGCAGGATGTCGGGGGCTTGGCCGCATTGGGATTCTATTCCACCCCATATTAAGAATGCCATTCTGGCTGATGTACTTGTAAGTAATTTTTTAAACGAGTGTTGAAAATTGATATACTGTAAATAATTGAAAATAAATCTAATATGCAGGCCGTTGTCCGTGTTGAGGAGCATGACATGAACACTTTTTTGGATATTTGGAATACGAAGATGCGTAAAAATTATTGGGAGACAATTTCAAGGGCGAAGACAGGTGGAAAAAAGCCTTCATGGATGAGTGATGATGTTTGGGCAGCATTTCAACAGTACTGGCAGACGGAAAAAGCTAAAGTAAGATATAATGAAAATATTTACATTTATATTGATTGCAGTATTTTACATAATCGTGTATCAAATGTAATAGGAAGTAGCATCCAAAAATAAAGCGAACAGAGAAAAGAATCCTGGTCTACACCGTGGTGGCTCTAAATCATTTCAAGATCATAGGAGAGAATTGGTATAAATTTTAAATATTTGTAGCTTATGTTCACGTTAAAATTTAGTGTATATCATTTATTCATATTTTCAATAATTTTATTACTGTATGTTTACTCAGCATGCAAAGATCGGAAGAGAGCCTTCGATGGCAGAGGTATTCAGACGTACACATGCGGTGGAGCATACCGACGAGGAAGGAAATGTTACGTATGAATGGGCGGATTCGAAGAGTGCGGGTGTAATGGTAAATATGCTTATCCGTATGAATTAAAATGTTTCATATTCGTTCATATCACAATATATAAGTAAATTTTACAACATTGGTGTTAAAATTATATTGGTATGTAGGAGAGATACTACACAGAGTCTACTAGAGTGTTGCAGGCTAGTGGACAAGAGGAGTTTATAGTCGCGCAGTCTGATCGTATATGGGACTCTATCATAAAGCCGCCTTCTCGTAACAGGCGATATGGATACGGTAATCAGGAGGTAAGACTTAAATTACAAACTTAATAATTTACAACGATGTGATGCCATAAATATATAAATTGTGGGTATTAATTAGTGCATTTTATATTAATGTTTTGAATTGGAAACATAACGCGTTTTATTTTACAATCAGGAGCTAATAAATTTAATGTGAACTTAATTATTTCGCAGGCTACTCAGAGTGCTTTTAGGAGATCGATGGAGGAGGTGACTATTGCTCGGATGCAGGAGCAGATGAACGAAATGATGGATTGGCGAAAAACCCAGATGCAACATGATGTAGATGAGCGCATTGCATCTTACCTTCATGAGTATGGGTTTATGCCTGGGCAGGGAGGAGATGCTACAAGTGAAGGAGGCGAAGACGACGACGACGATGAGGCGGCGGAAGATTAGTTTGGATGACATATACTTTGGTTTATGCTTAGGTATGTACATATACTTTGCTTTCATGACGATATGGTATGTTTGACGATGTTATGGTGTGTTTTGGTGACGTTATGGTGTGTTTTCATGACGATATGGTATGTTTTGATGTGTATGACGACGATATATGACGATGGATATACTGTTTTGGATGTTATATGATTATATTTTATGATGGTGGTTTTAATTTTGGTTTCTTTTTCATTTGGTTTGAGTTGGTGACGAATTGATGGGATAATAGTGGTCTGATAGTGGCCAATGTGATGGTATTTGATTGTTTTGTGGTTGTGTGGCTTGAAGGAATGGAACTACTGTTTGTAGTGCAAATTTTTTTTCCAGAATTGCGATGGTTTGCGACGGCTTGCGACGCCAATTTGGTTGGTAAGTTGCGACGGATTGCGATGGCTTGCGACGACCACACTGTAACGCTTAACAATGGTTTGCGACGGCTTGGCGGTAAAATCAACTACTTGCCACGTAAGCAATTTACCGTTGCCAGCCGTCGCTAAAATGGCAACAGAGCCGTCGCTCAAGCCGTTGCAATTTTGGCATCGCGACGACTAAAATTGCGACGGCACTTTGCGACGGCTTGCGACGGCCGCCAACGCCTATTAGCCGTCGCAATTCCCTGTGCGTTTTGTAGTGTATATAACTACGAGTATATATGATCACATACAAGAGGTGTATATGTTAACTGCTAAGGCTAACAGTAATACAAAGAGAATGAGGCTCTGTTGCTTGCAACTTATATAAAGACAAACATATAGCTCAACCAAATCTAATTTTACGTGGCTTAGAAAAATGCTTTGCTGCTGCAACTATATATATCTGCTTCTGCAGCAGAAACCGTTGAGGCCACATAAGTTGACTTGCTCTCTTCACCTGAAACGAGTCTTATGAGCCAAGATAATATCATTTTAAAGCAATCAGGATCTGTGTTCTTCATTCCCGAATCCATGTTTGCTTGAATGATCTGGACCGAATATGTTGCTTAAAAAGAACAAAGATACAGAGATGATAGATTTGCGTTAGATTAACTCAGTGGATTTGTTTTATTTGTTTAAGTATGATGTTTGTGTGCTGGTTGCATACAAGTTTTATATTTGGAAATTCCTTCATTACCAAGGTAGCCTATAGAACAGCTACACTGAAAAGCAGCCAAAATTAAGTTTAGACCAATACTTGCCCTGCACGCAACTTACTTGCATAGAAATGACACAAATAAGCACATGCGACTAAAATGCTAGTGGCTATTGGGTAATTAGAAATAAGAATCAAATGCAACTAAAATAAAATAAAGTAATGAAAGGTAAATTTGACGGTTGATATAAACTTTCCAAATGAAACAAGCGCACACGAATCGAAGAAAAGAAAAATAAAAAACGATTATACCCCTACATATGTGAATACCACCATTACGACATGCGTGCTTAAGCTAGACTTTCACTATATATTACTAACATATTCAGTAGAAATGAATTGTAAAAACATTTATTCATATTTTTAACAACAAAATCTTAATTATTGTAATGACCCGCATTTTTCAACTGTCGAATAATTAATTAATTTAATTATTAAATATCGAGTGGCGATATCGATAACCAGAATTAAATAATATTGAATATTTAATTAATATAAATAATAGAATAATATATTCAATTCAGAAATAATCGAAAATAGTGGAATTCACAATATAGTGTGAATTAGATTATTTAAAATATATAGTTCAGTTTAGAGCTGAATTATATGAACAAATAAATTCAATCGACGACAGTTGAACGTATATATTATAAACGAGCGCGTAACGGCGTGGCAGTTCGCTATTTGGCGATTTTAACTTGAACTAGATATACAAAGTCCGTTTTAAATCGATTTCTCTGAAACAAGAAATGTTCAGAGCTGGTGAAGTATATTTTTCTAGTGGAAGGGAAAAATCGGGATTTTGTCGTGTAGATTTTGATTTATATCCAAATCAAATTTTAGAAAAAGTCGCTGTGGAATTCCTTTATAATTTATTTATATTTATAAAAGGAATTTCATTATAAATCGAATATTGATTTAATCAGGATTTGAAATATCAAGTTAGAAATTCATATAGAAATATTATGGAGCTGTATGATATTCTGTTGTGAATATATATGATAATATTTATTTATAAATATTAAATTTAATTGTTTTTAAATATATTTATATATTTAAAAGGGTTATCAAGAGCTTTAAAAATAGTCAGTTTTGCAAACGACCTCAGAATTCGACGAAACTAATTTTGTTGGATCTGCAATATTAAATTATTGCTAGATTTCAAGTTTCGTGATTTTTAGAGGCAGTATGTGGTCGTACCGATTTTTAATGTGAAAAACAGTTGATAAATGGACCTTTAAAAATACGCTGTGTGAGCAAACGGAGTCGGAATTCGATGAAACCTATTTCGTTGGGTTCGTAATGTCGAACTCTAGCTGCATGTCCAGTTTCATGATTTTTGAATATCATATGTGGTTGTATGAATTTTTAGAAGACAAATAAAGAAAAAAAATATCTAAAGTAAAATATCTAAGGCAAAATATCTAGATATTTACCTACCTATAAATAGTGCTAACCTACCCAAACCCTTAAACTAATTTTTGGTGGTCACCAGAAAGGAGACGCCACCAATATTGATTAAAACGTGATGATATCTTCGTTTAAAAATCAAAATAAAATCTAAAAGAAATCCAAATTGTGAATCGGGTTTATTTGGATTCACATGAAGATTGGCTTCAACATATGTTGTTTTGAAAGAGTTCGATCGTGTTTTGGGATCGCTGGATTTTCCCGCGTTAGCTGTGGTTCCTAGGGTTAGCCGATGTCGAGCCTAGGGGAGACCGGATGGCATTTCGAGTGTACCATAGAGTTTGGGGTGTCGAGTAGGAGGTGCTGCGATATTTTAAGGAGGATCAGTGCTGAAAGGTTTCGAACTTTTACTGTGTGGTTCAGTTTAGTGCGTGATATCGCAACAGGGTCTTCGGGTGCGAGATGAGTGAAAAGGGCACGGGTTGAAAGAGGGATGGAAGAGAAGTTCATTGGTCGGTTTAGTTTGTGGTTCGGTGGAGTTAAGAGGAGGGTGGAGTCGATCAAAGTAGCGGAAATGGTTGTACTGAAGGAGGACGGGATTCAGGGATTTGGGGAAGAAAGGTTGAAGTGGATTTGGGCTTGCAACGTGGGTTTAGGCCAAATGGAAGGGGTGAGGCCCGGTTAGATTTTCAGTTGATTGTAAATCCCATATAAAATGTATATTAACTTAGAATTAACGTAACTTCTGCATAGTTATCGAAAATTAACAAAGCAAGATCCGACGGGATCGTATGGATGACGACTACAGAATGTAACTGACTGGGAGTGAGTTCGAGCTCGTTACAATTTATAGCAAAATAAATTGTCCGTCTGAATCAAGCGATGGTTATCGTTATCAATGATGATCGTCCATTGTGAGTAAAACTAACCAACTCTGAACAGTTATATTTTTATAACGTATTCTTAGAACTGATAATTATCTGTTGATTGTTGTATATTAACTGTTTGGTTGAATTGTTTGTGTATTGGTTGAAATTATAGATAATGATATATATAAATCGTTAATCGAATATTGATTCTGTTTATCAGAATATTTTATATTCATTTTAATTGTGTTGTTTAACATCTGTGATGCAGGAAAACAGGTTGGAGAGGTCCAACTAGGCTCCTTAATATTTATAATACTGTTCTGTTCATGTATTGTAATATATGATGTGATATAAAATCTGTTGTGGATTCTGTGTGTTGAATGATATCGATCACGGTTAATTGGTATTTTAAATATCGTAAGAAATACTGGGATGTAGAAAAGGGGATTTTCAAAGTATATTTTGAAATAAATTATTATATAAAATCAATGGATTCTATATATAAAAGGAAAAGGATTTTATAAAAAGAGATAATTATAAAATCAAAGAGTTGAAAAGGAAAAAGATTTGTAAAACAAATATAAAGGAAATTATTTGTAAAATAAAGATAAGGGAAAATATTTGTAAAGAAAATGTGAAGAGAAATATTTATTTGTTAAATAAATAGAATTTATAGTGGAATATTTATTTAAGAAATAAATAGAATTGAAAAGGAAATATTTATTTATTAAACAAATAAAATAGAAAGAGAAATATTTGTAAACCATTTACAAGTAGAATAGAATAAAAGATTATTTATTTAGAAAATAAATAGAATAAAGGAATATTTATTGGGGAAATAAATAAAGGAGTTAATCGAATCGAGTTAATCGAAAGGAGTCAATCGAACATAGTTAATCAAAATGGAGTTAAACAAAAATTAGAAACTGACTAGAGATTTATAAGTTGAATGGTTTCCTAAGTATCAATCTGATGTTGGTTTCGGCCTTCGGGGTTTATACTTAGGAAGTTGTTCTCTTGTTAGTTTATAGTTAGAGTCTTATAGATGTTGAAGAATATGGATATGTAATTAAGCCATGGAAATGTTTTCCCGTCTTAATAACGTATATTTCCTAAACATAGAAAATGAGGATATATATATATATATATATATATATATATGTATGTGTGTGTGTGTGTGTGTTTGATGATTGGATCGATAATTCCATTTGGAAATAAGATCGTTGTGTGTACACAGACATGTTTTCATTTGATAGTTAAATCACCGACTATCAAAGTTTTGACCATTTTAACGTTGTTAATATGGAGAGACCGGTTGGATTATTATCCGAAGAACCACTCTGTATTGGCATAAGCATTGCGAATCATATATGCCAAAGATAATTGAAGACGGAGTAAAGTGCAAGGGCTGTTGTATAAATCTTAGATAACAATTGCCTAAGATGGAAGTACTGAATAGTGCCTTCGGTTTGTCCGGTCCCAGGACAACTTGTATGGAAGAAGGTCTGATAGAGTATATCTAATAGATCGCGTAAGTTGATCTCTTCAAACGTATTCACATTTGGTGGCGGAGGAATTCGTTTCTCTTAGTTGTATACCCGTGTTATTTTTGGATAAATCAATTTGTGATTTGGCGGGTATGACGATGCGACATTCTAAGTGAATGAAGATGTGACATGTAAAAGATAAGCGTAGCTTCTAGCCTCATATCCGGTAAATGACAAAAGTCGGGCAGGAAGCATGGCTATATAGGCCGCACCTATTAGGGTGTATAATCACCTGATCTAGAGTTTCATTTACTTCTAAAAATCTATTGTTGATGCTGTCCCATTCGGGAAATGGTTGTTGATCCCAACCGTTGGTGATATACATTCGATACACTCAAGCGAAATGAGTGGTCGGTCATGTGTGGCCGGGTTGCAAGATGTTCTTGTTGAACCCAGTGTATTCCTCTCTAGAGGTACACTAGTGAAAGGTGGTTCCATACCTTGTCATAGTTGGAAATCCATTATCCAATACGTGCTTGCGGTTTTGATTGTATACTATATATGTAAAACGTGAGATTAAAGCATTTCTGCTAAATGATTATTATATTGTGGTTGATAGACACTATTATAATATCAAGGATTTTGATATAAAGATTAATTTGGATTCTCATAAGGGAAAAACCCGTTCTGTTAAACGGCGTGGCCTTATGAGATATCGTTTGCTTGTTCAAACTGTTTTACTCATACCAGTCCCATGACTGACCCGGAGTTTATCTTGTTTTGTTTTCCCTAAACTCTTGGGTGCCCAATTTTATACGGGCAGTCAAGTAGTCAGGATTTTACAGATATACTTGAAGAGCTGGAGCAGGAGTCTTCAAGATTATGTAGCTATAGTTATTTCCCCTTTGTTGTAAGTGTTCTACTCTGATAATGTTATTGTATACATATACTAATTTTATTTCAAGGATATGTTATCTATTATATGTTGTTCGTTCCGCTGTGAGATTCTTGTTACTCTGATGTTGTATCTTCTTATATTCTAAGTTTCTATCTTATCTATTCCCACCCTCTAATTTCTTTCATTAACCATCAGGTTATTTTCGATCCTTGGATGTTCAATATGTGTTGTATATCGGATAACCAAGATTGCCTTTTTCCGGGTCGTTACAGTTGGTATCAGAGCGAGGTTAAGTGATTTACCTTGGCTCTGTGGCGTGACTCAGTAGAGATGGGGTTAGTAATACCCTAGATTGAGTTGAGTGTATATATATGAGTGAACGTATTTGTTATTTTATATAAAATAATTTTATATTGTGAAGATTTATTCGTTGAGTTGTTTGTGAATTCTGGTCGATCAATTTGATACACTGTATCGATAGGAGTTTCTAAACACTCGAATATGATGGGTCGACACGATTTGTTTTGAAAATAGGGTAAATGAAAATAATTTTACCTAAAGTATATTTTCATATAGAGAATATATATATATATATATTGGAAGTATAATATATTGGATATATTGGTTGATATTATAATCAAATAAGATTATAATGGAGATGGTTATATATATATAACCAAATAAAACTCGTATAAGTATTACAAAGTGAATGAAATCTGAAATTTAAATCAGAATTGAATTTAAAACTCTGGAAATTCGAATAAGTGTTTGTTAATGAATATGGATTAAATATATGAGAATTTTAAAATTCCTGGGAGATTTTAAAATGGTTTTACAAGCATTGTGAATGGTATTTTGAAGTATATTTCAAAATGGAATTTGTTTAAAAATGGTTTTGAAAAAGTTATAGTATTGAACTTACTTTGATCGCTGGGAAATAAATTCCGATGGTGCATCATCGGTGTTCATTTTCGAGTGGTAAGTGATGGATTACTACCAAAGATTTTGTTTTTGAATTGTTTTGAGAGAAACAAGTTGCTTTGAAATCCAAAAAGGAATATTTGGTTTTAGAAAAGCAAAGTTGTTTAAAACTCCTGGGAAGAGATTGTCTGAATTAAAAACAAATTTAGATAGAAATTTGTAGAAGAAATAGAAATTGAATTGAAATCGAATAGGATTGGATTTGTGAAATTTGAATTTGAAACGTGATTGGATAATCGAGTTAAGAGTTTGGAATCAAAAATTGACCTTGAGTTGAAATGGGATTTGCTTTGGATATAAGCGAATAGACGTGTTGAGGATAAATTGATCAGAAGTTGATTTGGGATAACATTGGTATATGCTGAGTTGATAGCATATAGAAGTGATAGAGTTTATTTACCCGAAAAAAAGGTACAAGTTTATATTTCATATGAGTTTGGTGATTTATGAGTCGATTTGGCAAGCCGCTTGGCTGTTTGGTTTTCTTTTGGGTTGAGAAGGCCTAGAGATGCGAGTTGTGGTTTTACCGATAGGGCTGTACAAAGGAGGTTATGGCGAAATTTTCCGAAAAATTAAGGTGTTAGAAATTTTCAGAATTTTTGAAAATTTTAGTTAGTCAGAATAAATTAATATTTTAGTCAATATTAATTAGTTGAAACTGAAATTAAGGGGTAAACCGATAAATATTTACCCAGTAGATAGGGTCGTCTTCTAGCTTAGCAATTTCGAGGACGAAATTATTTTAAGGGGGAAAGATTGTAATGACCCATATTTTTCAGCTATCGAATAATTAATTAATTTAATTATTAAATATCGAGTGGCGATATCGATAACCAGAATTAAATAATATTGAATATTTAATTAATATAAATAATAGAATAATATATTTAATTCAGAAATAATCGAAAATAGTAGAATTCACAATATAGTGTGAATTAGATTATTTAAAACATATAGTTCAGTTTAAAGTTGAATTATATGAACAAATATATTCAATCGATGACAGTTGAACGTATAGTTTATAATATAATTATAAATGAGCGCATAACGGCGCGACAATTCGCTATTTGGCGATTTGAACTTCAACTGGATATACAGGGTTCGTTTTAAATCGGATTTCTGTGAAACAAGAAACGTTCAGAGCTGATGAAGTATATTTTTCAAGTGGAAGAGAAAAATCGGGATTTCATCGTGTAGATTTTGATTTATGTCCAAATCAAATTTTAGAAAAAGTCGTTGTGGAATTCCTTTATAATTTATTTATATTTATAAAAGGAATTTCATTATAAATCGAATATCGATTTAATCAGGTTTTGAAATATCAAGTTAGAAATTCATATAGAAATATTGTGGAGCTGTATGATATTCTGTTGTGAATATATATGATAATATTTATTTTTAAATATTAAATTTAATTGTTTTTAAATATATTTATATATTTAAAAGGGTTATCCAGAGCTTTAAAAATAGCCAGTTTTGCAAACGACCTCAGAATTCGACGAAACTAATTTTGTTGGATTTGCAATATCAAATTAATGCTAGATTTCAAGTTTCGTGATTTTTAGAGGCAGTATGTAGCCGTACCGATTTTTAATGTGAAAAAAAGTTGATAAATGGATCTTTAAAAATACGCTGTGTGAGCAAACGGAGTCGGAATTCGACGAAACTAGTTTCGTTGGGTTCGTAATGTCGAACTCTAGCTGCATGTCCAGTTTCATGATTTTTGAATATCATATGTGATTTTATGAATTTTTAGAAGACAAATAAAGGAAAAAAAAATCTAAAGTAAAATATCTAAGGCAAAATATCTCGATATTTACCTACCTATAAATAGTGCTAACCTACCCATACCCTTAAACTAATTTTCGGTGGTCACCAGAAAGTAGCCGCCACCAATATTGATTAAAACGTAAGGATATCCTCATTTAAAAATCAAAATAAAATCTAAAAGAAATCCAAAAATCGTGAATCGGGTTTATTTGAATTCACATGAAGATTGGCTTCAACATATGTTGTTTTGAAAGAGTTCGATCGTGTTTTGGGATCGCTGGATTTTCCAGCGTTAGCTGTGGTTCCTAGGGTTAGCCGATATCGAGCCTAGGGGAGACCGGATGGAATTTCGAGTGTACCATCGAGTTTGGGGTGTCGAGTAGGAGGTGCTGCAATATTTCAAGAAGGATCGATGCTAAAAGGTTTCGAACTTTTACTGTGTGGTTCAGTTTAGTGCGTGATATCGCAACAGGGTCTTGGGTGCGAGATGAGTGAAAAGGGCACGGGTTGAAAGAGGGATGGAAGAGAAGTTCATTGGTCGGTTTAGTTTGTGGTTCGGTGGAGTAAAGAGGAGGGTGGAGTCGATCAAAGTAGCGGAAATGGCTGTACTGAAGGAGGACGGGATTCAGGGATTTGGGGAAGAAAGGTTGAAGCGAGTCTGGGCTTGCAACGTGGGTTTAGGCCAAATGTAAGGGGTGAGGCCCGATTAGATTTTTAATTGATTGTAAATCCCATATAAAATGTATATTAACTTAGAATTAATGTAACATCTGCATACGTTATCGAAAATTAACAAAAAAAGATCCGACAGGATCGTATGAACGACGACTACAGAATGGAACTGACTGGGAGTGAGTTCGAGCTCGTTACATTTTATAGGAAAATAAATTGTCCATCTGAATCAAGCGATGGTTATCGTTATCAACGATGATCGTCCAATGTGAGTAAAACTCACCAACTCTGAACAGTTATATTTTTATAACTTATTCTTAGAACTGATAATTATCTGTTGATTGTTGTGTGTTAACTGTTTGGTTGAATTGCTTGTGTATTAGTTGAAATTATAGATAACGATATATATACATCGTTAATCCAATATTGATTATGTTTATCAGAATATTTTATATTCGTTTTAATTGTGTTGTTTAACATCTGTGATGCAGGGAAACATGTTGGAGGGGTCCAACTGGACTCCTCAATATTTATAATACTGTTCTATTCATATATTGTAATATATGATGTGATATAAAATCTGTTGTGGATTCTGTGTGTTGAATGATATCGATCACGGTTAATTGGCATTTTAAATATTGTAAGAAATACTGGGATGTAGAAAGGGGGATTTTCAAAGTATATTTTGAAATAAATTATTATATAAAATCAATGGATTTTATATATAAAAGGGAAAGGATTTTATAAAAGGAGATAATTATAAAATCAAAGAGTTGAAAAGGAAAAAGATTTGTAAAACAAATATAAAGGAAATTATTTGTAAAACAAAGATAAGGGAAAAGATTTGTAAAGCAAATGTGAAGAGAAATATTTATTTGTTAAATAAATAGAATTTATAATGGAATATTTATTTAAGAAATAAATAGAATTGAAAAGGAAATATTTATTTGTTAAACAAATAAAATAGAAAGAGAAATATTTGTAAACCATTTACAAGTAGAATAGAATAAAGGATTATTTATTTAGAAAATAAATAGAATAAAGGAATATTTATTGGGGAAATAAATAAAGGAGTTAATTGAATGGAGTTAATCGAAAGGAGTTAATCGAACATAGTTAATCAAAATGGAGTTAAACAAAAATTAGAAACCGACTAGAGATTTATAAGTTGAATGGTTTCCTAAGTATCGATCTGATGTTGGTTTCGGCCTTCCGGGTTTATACTTAGGAATTTGTTCTCTTGTTAGTTTATAGTTAGAGTCTGATAGATGTGGAAGATTAGGGATATGTAATTAAGCCATGGAAATGTTTTCCAGTGTCAATAACGTATATTTTCTAAACATAGAAAATGAGGATATATATATGTTTGATGATTGGATTGATAATTCCGTTAGGAAATAAGATCGTTGTGTGTACATAGACATGTTTTCATTTGATAGTTAAATCACCGACTATCAAAGTTTTGACCATTTTAACGTTGTTAATATGGAGAGACCGGTTGGATTATTATCCGAAGAACCAATCTGTATTGGCATAAGCGTTGCGAATCATATATGCCAAAGATAATTGAAGACGGAGTACGTAATGACCTGCCCTTTTTGCTCGATTCTCGCCGGTAATTACCAACTTAAATCGTTCATAAAGACGAATTGTTATGGGTACATACATACATTGAACAAAATAAAAGAACTTTTTACTGCTTAATACAATATACTACATCAGAGTTACAGAGAGTATAAGAGTTACAACCTGAATATACAGCGGAATAAAGAAATTACACTCTCAGCGGAAGATAAGATCATACAGTGGAAGCTTCAACTCTAGAGTGGACTCCAACTCAGAAAGCGCTATGAACTTCGTCCCAACGAAATTATAACTGCAAAACTAAACCATTAGCTGCCCGTGTAGAAAAATTAATGGGCACCCAGAGTTTAGGAAGGAACAATAAACTCCAGGTCAGTCATAGGACTGGTGTGAGAACATAAAACAGTTTTTTTTTTTTTTTTTTTGGGATTCATTTTAAAGTTGGGAAATTCAACGGTCCACGCCGCTAATGAGGAACATGTTTACTCCATGTGAATAATCGTGCATATAAAATACGCAATGGCTTTTGAAAATGAATCTATCATAAGCTCATCCCACATCACACAATGCAAACGCACACCAAATGAGCGAGTTTTATCTTATGATAACCAAACATGCTTTCATACGTAAAAATCCTCTTTCCATGAAAGATATATATAGTGTGGGAAAACCATTTTGCAAATAAATGTATTAATCCTAGACGGCATAATACCCCATAATATTATGTCGCCATGTATATATATATACAACCAAAACCGTGTGGCACGTATTGGGAATTTGGTTTTCCAACTTGATGATCCCTAGCACGGAAGATCAATCGGAACACAAACGAAATGTAATTACGGGTTTTTCATTCAGACGTAGACACCAATACAAATCGCGAGGTCGATCAACGGTTTTCGACAAGACACGGCCCCCCGAACATACCCTATTTCATAAGTCATAAGTGGTTTCCCACTGCTGCAGCGGTCATCATCAATTCATATATATACACACACAACATAACCTCCAGTTTCCCATCATCCGGGGTGTGAGGTTTGTCGATGTCACATCATACACAAAGCATGCCTAGAAAACCAATGCCCTGATCATACAAGCTCATTTCATTTCTTAAGTATGTCACATTGTCCATTCACCACATAACCACTGATTCCCACCCATACATAACCACTTCGAGCTCATACGTCACAAACCAGATACATATCAATGGAAATCAGTGTTATGCCATAAATTACAATCTCAGACACACCATCCATACAAGTCCGTCCTGGGTCTAAACGGAACAAAATCCGAAGATTCTCCTAATACGTTCGAACTTTCTACCACTCCGGTGATAGGAGCATATCTTTACCGTAGCTATTAGTAAAGAAACCAATCAATAGGCAGTCCGCTCGATTTAAAGAACCACGATCTTCATTCATCGATTTCCAAGTCTTGAATTTTCTTCATGCGTCGTATTATTACTTGGAATGGTTTTCGTACATACATCTGATCCCGGTCTTTCCAAATAATAAGCGTAAGTTTTAAAAACACAGTTACGGAACACACAGGCTTTCAACCAATCTCCTTTCATTTGTATTTGATAAATTAAACTTCTTTGAACCCATTCTCAAATTGTCTTTAACAAAATTCATTTTTAACTTTTCTCTTTTAAACACATCTTTTAAATAAAGAATAATCTTGCCTCAAAACATTAATTAACTTTCCGTCTGATAGCTGATTTTCCAAATCCAATTTCTATTGAAAACCTTAATATCATATTTAAACCACAAGTTTCCAATTAAAACGATTTCCCAATATTTCATTTAATTAAAAGATTATACTTCCTTTCCAATTCCTTATTTTTAATTCCTTCGAATCAAATATTTGATTAAATCCTAAATTACGATATGAATTTCCATAACTCAATCTCATCGGGTTTCAAGAATCATATTATTTAAGATATCACTCACGACAAAACCAAAATCGATCGATATTGAACATAGGTTACACAGAAATTGTATCTACTTATATTCGATATCAATTCTTATAATCAACGAATACCATATGAGGAATAACGATATAATAATTAATAATATCTTCCAAATTCCTTAAATAGTATACGTTTACACCTCAGAATTTCATATCAAATATCTGAAGAATATTTCTATCCAACTTATCTCAATCAAATTTGGAAACTTGTGTCATAATTAAAAGATTTATCCAACTCTTTGATATTAGATCTGGATAAAAATACCATCAACTTATTCTCAATATTAACCTCCGTATCCAACTCATACTATAAGTGGAATAACGGTGAACTACCTTTTAAATTCCTCAAATAGTAAGAGTCATCATCTAACGAATTAATATCAAGCATCCGAAGATTTATCTCCTACCATATCCAATGATTTAAAATTCGAAAGCTCATTTTACTATTTAAATAAATCAATTTAAATACCATATAAAATATGTCCAATACTTTAAAACATTTGAAAACATTCCAATAATCATTTACAAATGGTCACTTATAGTTCGGAAAACAGTTCGCGTATTAAAAACTTCAAAATAGATCGCTTTCAAAGAAAGCGTTACAATAACGTTTCAAAAGCGTTACAAAAATAGTTATAGTCAACAACTGCTCTTACAGTGATATTTCCAAACGGTTTTAAATATAACTTGAAAACTATAACCCGAAATAAAATCTGCTTTCACTCATTTGAAAGCTCTCGTAAATAGGAATCAAACGTTTTTCGTTTCGTGGAAATCCGATTTAAATTGCAAAAGTTATAAGCGTTTAAAGTTTATAACTAAATATACGTGAATTACCATTATGTTACAAAAGCTATTTTTATCGCAATAAAAATTATTCTATGATACTTTAAAATACCTTGGAAATCCAATATATACTTATATAAACCATTCAAAATCATTTAAATTTATTTTCCAAAATATTTCGGGTTTAAAATTCAACTTTTATTTTCACTTAATAAATCGAATTCCAATTTATCTCTAAATCCAAATAATTAAATCTTGCATTGACCATCTCATTCGTCGGATCAGTTAGGGATAGCCAGGGAGAGTAGGAAACTATATTTCTAAACCCAAGCTTAGACACTATCCTCTCTGTCATCCTAGAACATTCCGGTACTTCATTAATATATATACGAATTCATACATATATATCATTCACAACAATTAACCTTCAATTTTAATAATAATATTATTTCCACTTACGAAGGAGATTTGACGATCATCAATATAATACCGTAATTGTTGTGTCACGTGCGTGCAAAACAACATCAACAACCATTATACACATCCATAGCAACCATCATCAACATCATTAAATAATAATAATAGCTGTGCACTAACGATTAACAATGTGTGTGTTCTAATCTACGCATCCATCATCACAAACAGCAACCATCATTAACCACTGACAATTCATCACTATAGTTAAACTAGTCTAACTACTAATTAAACATATATTTGTGGTTAAAGAGTTCTTACCAACAGCTTTCCAAAACTTCACGGTAGGCGAGCCTAGATGAGCGAACCGTCGGACAGTATTTTGGCTCAAAGTCTTCTTTACTAATATATATATATATATATATATATATATATAGACACACACACACACTACATATTAATCTCTCTCTTTATAAGACAAAGAGGAGAAGGATGATGAACTTTGGCAAGGTGGTGGTGGTGGCGAAATGGTGGAAAAGAGGAAGATTTATGCCATGGAAACCATGGCCATAAGCTTAAGGGAGAAGGAGGAAGAAGATTTTCAAGAGAAGAAAGGGAATGAGATGGTAAAAAAGGTAAGGGTGGTGGGTATATACAAGGGTGGAAAGGGTGTGGATTGCTTATGTGTTATAAATCTAAGGGTAGAAAATGTGTGGCTAAGATTCATTCTTACCTACCTCCATTCTTATCCAAAGTGTGCTTCTTCGTGTGTTTTCTCAAGCACCTTCGCGTCTCGAATTGGAGTATCAAATGGTAACAGTTTTCAGAAATTCTTTCACCATATCGTCCGGTTTCTAACATACTTCAATCCTATGTAAACAATCTGAAATCCAAATTCATTTACTATTTTAAATAATTAATTTTAGTTCTCTTTTGTTAATAACTTTTTATCTTCGAATTCTCATACCCTCAAAACTGGTACTCAACTAATATCCCTTATTCTGAATTTTTCTGGATAGGTCTCAGGTTTCAGTTTTGCCGTTAGCACTATCAAATTCCATTTATCATCAAAATTTAGTTCAATTTTTGGCCTTTTATTTTTTTTATTTTCCACATACGGATCCTGTTTTACGCGAAACTTCCCTGAGTACTAAAATTCCTTATTTTAGATCCAATGAAGGTGTTCTTACGATCTAACAATATCCCGTTCTCAAGATATCCTCAAAATCGTTCGTTTTTAGTTCAAATTTTGAATCTTTTGTGAATTTAACATATCTAACGGATGCCATTTTTAACGTAACTTGGTTGGTTACCTAATTTCATCATTGTGGATTTAATTAAACTAATTTCATTTAAATCCGAGTTCATTAGCTACTACTTCCTTAAAAAACTCTATACATGCATGTAGACACCTAAACATTGTCATTAAAATTTACCAATGCATGTGAATATAAATCACTAATTTATATATTTGTTGAGTTTATATTTTTAGCTACACCTTTATGACACTTATAAATGTAGTAAATTTCCAATGTTTATGAATGTAACAAATATATTACTGAAGATTTATCGAAAATGTCAAATTCATATCGTTTATCAAATATAACCTTATAACAATGAGATTTTGATACTTAACAAACCTTTGTGTAAAACAATATATTTTATAAAACTAAATAATATTATCATTTATCAATATTTTAAAAAATATTTACTTAAATAAAATCTTAAAAATCAAAACAAAAATAATTATTCAAACTCATATATATATAATATCTTTTTTTTAAAAAACATTTGCATTTAAATCTTATTAAACCCGCTTGATATTCAGAAATTTGAAATTTTTATTATATTTTAATCATTGAAAATCTTAGTTCGTTACAATCTCCCCACTTAAGAACTTTTCGTCCTCAAAAAGGAGAGTTCGTAAAATTATACATAAACAAATAAATCTTACCTAGAAATTTGTTTCAAAATTATTTACAAAATTTGCTAATCCTTGAAATTTATCAAAATAGCTTATAGGAAAAAAATCTCCATATGATTAATTTGGTAAAACTCTTATATCAAATTTTATTTATACAAAACAAAGATCACGGTATTATAAAAATATAATTTGTTGGAAAGGTTAATATAAGTAAGTTCGAACTTTTATTAACATATGTAAGCATTTGAAACCTCATGATGATTTCTCCGACTTAGAATCCAATTTCCATTTCAAACCATTAAAATACTACATATTCCTTTCACATAGAAAATCATACTTCACTTCGGGACTTTAAAACCAAATTTGATTTCAAAAATTTCAAATATACAGTGATGAAATCTATATGTTATTAGTCTGAGAAGTTCATTCTCATGACAGGGCAACTGAGTATCACCCATCGCACAAATCTAATTCCACATCATAACCCAGTTTTGGTCATGGTTACTTGAACAACCAAAATATTTGATATCTCAAAGTTGTGAATCATTTCGTAACCCTATTTTACAAATACTTGTTGTTTTCTAAACATTTCAAAAAATTGGGATTCTAGTCGTCGAAATTTCTTTTATTTTAAGTCATATTTTAGTTGTCATATTCACAAAATTGAATAACCCTTTCCTTACTAATCCATTTGAAATCCAAAAGATTTGATTTTTCTTTCTTTCTCAAATATTGAAGCTTACTAGGAAAAAATTTCTTTACTCAACTAGTCGGAAACTCATTTCATTTAAAATAACATCACGCTTCCGCTACGCTACTCTGATTCAACATATTTCAAACAAGTATTGTTTCGATCATTCATTCAGTATTTAGGGTAAATTTTTATAATCAATTAATATTTATAAATCCAAATTCCTTGCATAGTCTAGACCCTTTATTTTAATGCTTTAAATTATTACACAACGTTTATTTATTTGGATTTCTTTAACTTAATATTTGAATAGATCACCATTTCTAGTTTGAATTTAAAACTTGTCTTTGTTCGACAAATCAATTTGCATGTGCTAAAGTCGAGTTATAGATAAAAGTTCAGTATTAGAATGGGGGTTCGAATCAAATCACTTGACTAAGTTCATAAGTTAAAAGGATATGGATGGTGCTTTTCAAGAACAGACGGTTCAAAATGGAACTAGCGTAGGTGAAGATAGAAAAAATCGAGTACACTTAACGATACGATTATAAACAATTCAATTAATGTAAATTTTCTTTGATATTTCCTTTACAACATAATCGATTGCTTGTTAATAATTTCTTGTTGACTTACTCATATCGTCTCAATAGGAAGAGGGGTTTTCTCCCCCACTTGAAATTTTAGTTACATTTTAAATCATCTTTTTAAACAAATTCTTAACTCGAGTTAAAAATTACCTTTAAATTTCTTAAGGGTTTGCCTTGTTAAGATTATACTTCCAAGAAAATTGATTCAACTTGTAATTTATCGTTCACCATTCATGTTAGGTATATGATCAATTCCATAATTTTACACTCATCGAGGAGTATGATATCTTTTCTGATTACAACTTATTTAATTACAAAATTCATATTCAACGTTATTTATAAATCTGATCAACTATTCCTGTAATTCTGTGGTATGGGTAAATTATCTTCTTACATGCATTTTCAACCATTCCATTCCCAATTCTTAAGTTAGATTTTACTTTTAAAATATATCTTTTAATTATTCAAGCACTTAACGTTTACCATATTCAAGTTTTTAGGGGTTCAAGTCCTAAAGTTTTTAAGCTAATCTCAATTCCTTTTCAAAACTTCTAGTTGTTTTTCCCAAAATTAATTCCTATATTAATTTATCAAACCATTTTATTAAGATTTATTCACTAAAACTCTTACTTAGATGATTTTAAATATTCCTCGACGTTTAAATCGAAATTATATAGTCATCACACTTTCGAAACTTGAAAACAAATATCAGCAATGTCATGCTCATCCTAGAATTTATTTCCAAGCGACTAGAGTGTGATTCAACATCTATCTAGTATGTATAAGACTTTGTACATGCGCTGGCCAGGCGTATATTCGAAATCTTCTCATACCGATAGTTCAATCACGACGTCGAATACAATACTCAAAACCCTTATCTTCGATTATATTTCAAAATTTTGTTTCAAAATACTTATCATTTTCAAAGCGATTTACTAGTTTAAAAAATACTTTATAATTTCCAAAATACACTCTCTCAACAAAATATTCAAAAATCTAATTCTAGGGCATTTCTAACCCTATCTCTAAAGAGATATTATAACTCTGATGAGTTCTATCCTTAATTCAAAATATGTCGTACCCCGTAGCTTTGTATAACAAAAGCTCTGATACCAACTGTAATGACCCGCCCTTTTTGCTCGATTCTCGCCGGTAATTACCAACTTAAATAGTTCATAAAAACGAATTGTTATGGGTACATACGTACATTGAACAAAATAAAAGAACTTTTTACTGCTCAATACAATATATTACATCAGAGTTATAGAGAATATCAGAGTTACAACCTGAATATATAGCAGAAGAAAGAAATTACACTCTCAGCGGAAGATAAAATCATACAGCGGAAGCTTCAACTCTAGAGTGGACTCCAACTCAGAAAGTGCTTCGAACTTCGCCCCGACGAAATTATAACTGCAAAACTAAACCACTAGCTGCCCGTGTAGAAAAATTAATGGGTATCCAGAGTTTAGGAAGGAACAATAAACTCCAGGTCAGTCATGGGACTGGTGTGAGAACATAAAAAAGTTATTATAAGTTTTTTGGGGTTCATTTTAAAGTTGGGAAATTCACCGGACCACGCCGCTAATGCGGAACGGGTTTACTCCATGTGATTCGCGTGCATATAAAATACACAATGGCTTTTGAAAATGAAGCTATCATAAGCTCGTCCCACATCACACAATGCAAACGCACACCAAATGAGCGAGTTTTATCTTATGATAACCAATCATGCTTTCATACGTAAAAATCCTCTTTCCATAAAAGATAAAACCATTTCGCAAATAAATGTATTAATCCTAGACGGCATAATACCCCATAAAATTATGTCGCCATATATACAACCAAAATCATGTGGCGCGTATTGGGAATTTGGTTTTCCAACTTGATGATTCCTGGCACGAAAGATCAATCGGAACACAATCGAAATGTAATCACGGGTTTTTCATCCAGACGTGGACACCAATACAAATCGCGAGGTAGATCAACGGTTTTCGACCAGCACGGCCCCCCGAACATACCCTATTCCATAAGTCATAAGTGGTTTCCCACTACTGCAGCGGTCACCATCAATTCATATATATATATACACAACCTAACCGCCAGTTTCTCATCATCCGAGGTGTGAGGTTTGCTGATGTCACGTCATACACAAAACATGCATAGAAAAGCAATGGCCTGATCGTACAAGCTCATTTCATTTCTTAAGTATGTCACATTGTCCACATAACCACTGATTCCCACCCATACATAACCAGTTCGAGCTCATACATCACAAAACAGATACATATCAATGGAAATCAGTGTTATGCTATAAATTACAATGTCAGACACACCATCCATACAAGTCCGTCCTAGGTCTGAATGGAACAAAATCCGAAAATTCTCTAAATACGTTCGTACTTTCTGCCACTCTGGTGATAGGCGCATCTCTCTACTGTAGCTATCAGTAAAGAAACCAATTAGTAGGCAGTCCACTCGATTTAAAGAACCATGGTCTTCATTCATCGAATTCCAAGTCTTGAATTTGCTTCATGCGTCGTATTATTACTTGGAATGGTTTTCAGACATACATCCGATCCCGGTCTTTCCAAATAATAAGCGTAAGTTTTAAAAACACAATTACGGAACACACAGGCTTTCAACCAATCTTCTTTCGTCTTGGATTTGATAAATTAAACTTCTTTGAACCCATTCTCAAATTATCTTTAACAAAATCCATTTTTAACTTTTCTCTTTTAAACACATCTTTTAAATAAAAGATAATCTTGCCTCAAAACTTTAATTAACTTTTCGTCTGATAGCTGATTTTCCAAATCCAATTACTATTGAAAACCTTAGTATCATATTTCAACCATAATTTTCCAATTAAAATGATTTCCCAATATTTCATTTAATTAAAAGATTATACTTCCTTTCCAATTCCTTATTTTTAATTCCTTCGAATCAAATATTTGATTAAATCCTAAATTACGATATGAATTTCCATAACTCAATCTCATCGGGTTTCAAGAATCATATTATTTAAGATATCACTCACGACAAAACCAAAATCGATCGATATTGAACATAGGTTACACAGAAATTGTATCTACTTATATTCGATATCAATTCTTATAATCAACGAATACCATAAGAGGAATAATGATATAATAATTAATAATATCTTCCAAATTCCTCAAATAATATACGTTTCCACCTCAGAATTTCATATCAAATATCTGAAGAATATTTCTATCCAACTTATCTCAATCAAATTTGGAAACTTGTATCATAATTAAAAGATTTATCTAACTCTTTTATATTAGATCTGGATAAAAATACCATCAACTTATTCTCAATATTAACCTTCGTATCCAACTCGTACTATAAGTGGAATAACTGTGAACTACCTTTTAAATTCCTCAAATAGTAAGAGTCATCATCTACTGAATTAATATCAAGCATCCGAAGATTTATCTCCTACCATATCCAATGATTTAAAATTTGAAAACTCATTTTACTATTTAAATAAATCAATTTAAATACCATATAAAATATTTCCAATACTTTAAAACATTTGAAAACATTCCATTAATCATTTACAAATGGTCACTTATAGTTCGGAAAACAGTTCGCGGATTAAAAACTTCAAAACAGATTGCTTTCAAAGAAAGCGCTACAATTATGTTTCAAAAGCATTACAAAAGCGTTACAAAAATAGTTGTAGTCAACAACTGCTCTTACAATGATATTTCCAAACGGTTTTAAATATAACTTGAAAACTATAACCCGAAATTAAAATCTACTTTCCCTCATTTGAAATCTCTCGAAATAGGAATCAAACGTTTTTCGTTTCGTGAAAATTCGATTTAAATTGCAAAAGTTATAAGCATTTAAAGTTTATAACTAAATATACGTGAATTGCCATTATGTGACAAAAGCTATTTTAACCGTAATAAAAATTATTCTATGATACTTCAAAATACCTTGGAAATCCAATATATACTTATATAATCCATTCAAAATCATTTAAATTTATTTTCCAAAATATTTCGAGTTTAAAATTCAACTTTTAATTTCACTTAATAAATCAAATTCCAATTTATCTCTAAATCCAAATAATTAAATCTTGCATTGACCATCCCATTCGTCGGATCAGTTAGGGATAGTCAGGGAGAGCAGGAAACTATATTTCCAAACCCAAGCCTAGACACTATCCTCTCTGTCATCCTAGAACGTTCCGGTACTTCATTAATATATATACGAATTCATACATATATATCATTCACAACAATTAACCTTCAATTTTAATAATAATATTATTTCCACTTACGAAGGAGATTTGCCGATCACCAATATAATACCGTAATTGTTGTGTCACAGTGCGTGCAAAACAACATCAACAACCATTATACACATCCATAGCAACCATCATCAACATCATTAAATAATAATAATAACTGTGCACTAACGATTAACAGTGTGTGTGTTCTAATCTACGCATCCATCATCCCTCATAACAAACAGCACCCATCATTAACCACTGACAATTCATCACTATAGTTAAACTAGTCTAACTACTAATTAAATATATAAATTGTGGTTAAAGAGTTCTCACCAACAGCTTTCCAAAACTTCACGGTAGGCGAGCCTAGCTGAGCGGACCGTCGGACATTGTTTCGGCGCAACGTCTTCTTTACCAATATATATATATATATATATATATATATATATATATATATATATATATATATATATAGACACACACACACTACATATTAATCTCTCTCTTTATAAGACAAGGAGGAAAAGGATGATGAACTTTGGCAAGGTGGCGGTGGTGGAGAAATGGTGGAAAAGACGAAGATTTATGCCATGGAAACCAAGGCCATAAGCTTAAGGGAGAAGGAGGAAGAAGAAGATTTTCAAAGGAAGAAAGGGAATGAGATGGTAAAGAAGATAAGGGTGGTGGGTATATATAAGGGTGGAAAGGGTGTGGATTGCTTATGTGTCATAAATCTAAGGGTAGAAAATGTGTGGCTAAGATTCATTCTTATCTACCTCCATTCTTATCCAAAGTGTGCTTCTTCGTGTGTTTTCTCAAGCACCT
Organism: Allium sativum; assembly: GCA_030737875.1. NCBI lineage: Eukaryota > Viridiplantae > Streptophyta > Magnoliopsida > Asparagales > Amaryllidaceae > Allium > Allium sativum. The sequence goes on from CM060924.1 coordinate 419,363,440, forward strand.
TCACGTCTCGAATCTGAGTATCAAATGGTAACAGTTTTCAGAAATTCTTTCACCATATCGTCCGGTTTCTAACGTACTTCAATCCTATGCAAACAAATACGAAATCCAAATTCATTTACTATTTTAAATAATTTGTTTTAGTTTTCTTTTGTTAATAACTTTTTATCTACGAATTCTCATAACCCCAAAACTGGTACTCAACTAATATCCCTTATTCTGAATTTTTTTGGATAGGTCTCAAGTTTACGTTTTGCCGTTAGCACTATCAAATTCCAATTATCATCAAAATTTAGTTCAATTTTTGGCCTTTTATTTTTTTAAATTTCCACATACGGATCCCGTTTTATGCGAAACTTCCCTGAGTACTAAAATTCCTTATTTCGGATCCAATGAAGGTGTTGTTGCGATCTAACGATATCCCGTTCTCAAGATATCCTCAAAATCGTCCGTTTTTAGTTCAAATTTTGAATCTTTTGTGAATTTAACATATCTAACGGATGCCATTTTTAACGTAACTTGGTTGGTTACCTAATTTCATCATTCTGGATTTAATTAAACTGATTTCATTGAAATCCGAGTTCGTTAGCTACTACTTCCTTAAGAAACTCCATATATGCATGTAGACACCTAAACATTGTCATTAAAATTTACCAATGCATGTGAATATAAATCACTAATTTATATATTTGTTGAGTATATTTTTTTAACTACATCTTAATGACACTTATAAATGTAGTAAATTTCCAATGTTTATGAATGTAACAAATATATTACTTTATCGAAAATGTCAAATTCATATCATTTATCAAATATAACCTTATAACAATGAGATTTTGATACTTAACAAACCTTTATGTAAAACAATATATTTAATAAAACTAAATAATATTATCATTTATCAATATTTTAAAAAATATTTACTTAAATAAAATCTTAAAAATCAGAACAAAAATATTTATTCAAACTCATATATATATATATAATATCTTTTTTTAAAACAACAATTGCATTTAAATCTTATTAAACCCGCTTGATATTCATAAATTTGAAATTTTTATTATACTTTTAATCATTGAAAATCTTGGCTCGTTACAGAGTAACGTGCAAGGGCTGTTGTATAAATCTTAGATAACAATTGCCTAAGATGGATGTACTGAATAGTGCCTTCGGTTTGTCCAGTCCCAGGACAACTTGTATGGAAGAAGGTCTGACAGAGTATATCTAATAGATCGCGTAAGTTGATCTCTTCAAATGTATTCACGTTTGGTGGCGGAGGAATTCGTTTGTCTTAGCTGTATACCCGTGTTATTTTTGGATAAATCAATTTGTGATTTGGCGGGTATGACGATGTGACATTCTAAGTGAATGAAGATGTGACATGTAAAAGATAAGCATAGCTTCTAGCCTCACATCCGGTAAATGACAAAAGTCGGGCGGGCAGCATGACTATGTAGGTCACACCTATTAGGGTGTATAATCACCTGATCTAGAGTTTCATTTACTTCTAAAAATCTATAGTTGATGCTGTCCCATTTGGGAAACGGTTGCTGATCCCAACCGTTGGTGATATACATTCGATACTCTCAAGCGAAATGAGTGGTCGGTCATGTGTTGTCGGGTTTCAAGATGTTCTTGTTGAACCCAGTGTATTCCTCTCTATAGGTACACTAGCAAAAGGTGGTTCCATACCTTGTCATAGTTGGAAATCCATTACCCAATACGTGCTTGCGGTTTTGATTGTATACTATATATGTAGAACGTGAGATGAAAGCGTTTCTGCTAGATGATTATTATATTGTGGTTGATAGACACTATTATAATATCAAGGATTTTGATATAAAGATTAATTTGGATTCTCATAAGGGAAAAACCCGTTCTGTTATACGGCGTGGCCTTATGAGATATCATTTACTTGTTCAAACTGTTTTACTCATACCAGTCCCATGACTGACCCGGAGTTTACCTTGTTTTGTTTTCCCTATACTCTTGGGTGCCCAATTTTATACGGGCAGTCAAGTAGTCAGGATTTTACAGATATACTTGAAGAGCTGGAGCAGGAGGCTTCAAGATTATATAGCTATTGTTATTTCCGCTGTGCTGTAAGTGTTATACTCCGATAATGTTATTGTATACATATACTGATTTTATTTCAAGGATATGTTATATATTATATGTTGTTCGTTCCGCTGTGAGATTCGTGTTACTCTGATGTTGTATCTTCTTCTTCTTCTATTCTAAGTTTCTATCTTATCTATTCTCACCCTCTAATTTCTTTCATTAACCATCTGGTTATTTTCGATCCTTGGATGTTCGATATGTGTTATATATCGGATAACCAAGATCGCCTTTTTCCGGGTCGTTACAATTATGTTGTTGGTTTCAACTTTATTTTCCATATTTTATTTTATTTTATTTTATTCTACTTTTAAAGTGAAATCGTGATTTTAATAGCTATAGATGAGGGTTTTAAATTTGTAAAAGTTGTTTATTTATCATATAATTTTAAGTGATTTAAGTTTTGGTAAAAATTATTTGTTGGTTCGTACTTTTAAAGAGACGCCGATGTTCAAAATGTATGACACAAAAAGTATTGAAATTACAATTAAAGAACAATCAATTAAATATGTTTATTGCTCCCCTTTTTTTCACCTAAAATAAAAGATTTTGAAAAAAAAGTTGTTAAAGAGAAACTAATCATATTGTGTATGTGCACATGCGTGCATCTATGGCACTGTATGTATGTATATGGATTAGATTTAATAAGTCAAGTATTATGTGATTCAATCGGTCAATGGAAGTGTTCAGATTGTAACTCTGTGCATGATGCCAAATGCGGTGCTATGGCAGAGTCGGAAGCCAAAGCCAAATAAAATCACCTGTACCCAAACTTGTCTGTCCCTTTATACCCAACCAATCAGCACCCCCTGAATTCCACTTTTTTGCAATTAAACCCTCTTTTTTTCTTTAACTTAATCGTAAAAAGATGAAAATTAAGGATTCTGATTGGTTGGGTACAGAGAGACAGAGAATTTTGGGTACAGAGGATTAGCTCTCGCCAAAGGCAGGTTTCCTAAAAAACTTTGAACCTGTGCAGTTGAATCTAATTATCATGGTAGGCTAATTTTTATATGCCAGGTTTGTGAAAATTTCATTTGTTTCAAAGGTTTTTTCCCCTTCCTTTTTTTTCAATTTATAAAAGTTGTTACTTTTATATACAACTTTGTTGTATATGACATATTACATGGTAAGTGGGTTGGACATAGTTAGACGAAAATCCAATCCGTGATCAGGGTGAGTATTTATTAGTTAAAACCAGTTAAACAAACAAAATCGATTAAGTTTGGTTGATTTGGTTTGGTTTTGTAAGTTAATTGGTTGCTTTTGGTTTTTATTTTTATATTACTTCGGTTTATTGGTCGGATTTGGTTTTCAATATTTGAAAACCGAGCCAGCCAATTAAACAAAATTAAAAAATTAATTTATTTTATAGTACTTTTTTACTAATAACGATGTTGTTATTTATAATATTCCATTTAACAATATTATTCTTCTTTAATTTCATATTAGTATTTTTAGAAGAAGAGTTTGTTTTCTAAAATGTTTGCATCATATAAACTCGGTTAGTTATTTAAATCCTATGTTATATCAACAACTAGATATCTATTTAAATCCTATGATAAACCAAATAAACCAAACCAAATATTATCGGTTCGATTGGTTTTGATTTCAAAAAATAACCATTTGGTTTGGTTCAGGTTATGTTTCTTGAATGGTTATTTTGGTTTCAACATTTTTATCGGTTTCAATCGAACCAACCATTTGCTTACCCCTATCCGTGATCTTTTACACCATATCAAGCGTCTTAACCAGTTTGGATAAGTTATTTCTCCTTGTCTAAAAGTTCTTAGTAATTAGTAGTAAAATCTTTTTACAAACTAATATAGTTATAAAAGTGAATATGACAATTTGATGAATCGATGCATATTGTGAAGTATGATAAACAAGAAGATTTCACCGGCTTTTACCTGTTCGTTGTATCATTTTGTAAATGGGCTTTGGACCCAATGGCTTAGCATCTGTATATAAATATGTTTCCATATCATGCTAGCAATTAGGGCTGTCAATGGGTCATGTCGAATCGGGTTCGGGTCGGGTCAATTTGGGTTCAAGTTGATTTATATATAGGTCGGGTCAACCTATTTATTAAATGGGTCATTTTTTTCCAACCCGATCCCGAGCCGTTTATAAACGGGTTGACCCGACCCGACCCAATCCGTATAACCCGTTTAACTAAATGAATCATGCCGGGTCATATCAGGTTGGATTTGGCGGGTCATATGCATAAAAGACTAACAGTATGGAAGAGATACACTTGTTATAAGTAAAATATAACTAGCGTCATTCAAGAATAAATTAGTAAAACATAACAGTTTACACAAGAATATATGAGAATATTGATTACTGCATCAGTAAAAGACTAACACTACTAACATACATAAAAGACTAATAGTATGGAAGAGACACAACATATATTCAAGTTTGATGGGTCAAAATTGCGTTAGCGGGTCAACCCTAAAATCACCCGTTTATAAACGGATTAAATTTGAGTTGATCAAAAAATGGCCCGCCAACTAAATGGGTCGGGTTAACCTGCTAATTTTCGTGCTGGTTTCGGGTCGTTTAGGAAATTAACAGCCCTACTAGTAATGTAAAGTTTACAAAGTGAAAATATTTTTTCTGTATAAATAATTTTTTCTACAATACAGTATAAACTCTCTCTCTCTCTGTTACTTCTTCATCAACATTTCATCATTATAGATCAAAAGTGTCATATTTCTATCATGGTATCAAAGCATGCTATTTCCTAACGACAAGATAAGATTGTGATCAAGAATCAAATGCACTGCTGATACAACGTGTATCTTTCAGTTCCATTAGAAAATTTTCATCATTTGGAAGCTACATTATCAGGGTTTCAAGAATCTCACCATTTGTGTGAAACTTGAATTCAAAATGTAACGTGCCATATTTCCATCGCTCGAATTTCATCCCTAATATGTTACGGGTATTCACATGCCAAAACTCAAGTATCAAAATTCCAGAAAGTTAAAAGAAAGAAGTTAGAGGATGGGAAGAAGAAAGAAAGAAATGTTAGAATAAAAGAAGAGGAAAAACCCAAACAAAAACAAATTAGAGTAGAATAGAATCTTATAGTGGAATGAATAAAATATAATATATCAATACTTTTTACACAAAGAGGAGACTGTGTATACATGATGACAAAGCAAAGTACACAACTAGATCAGCCTATACAAACTATTTGTAAAATGTTGATAAATGGAACACACATAGTAGAAATAAATTTATATGAGAAAATACAGGAATACGTCTTGACTTCAGCACCTTTCTTGAACCTCCAAGGAAAATCCAATGCAACTTGGAAAATTTACTCAGTCCGACTGAGCACATTTTGAGAAAATCAAAATCAACCGAATGATCAGTCTATAGTACTTTCAGTGAGAAAACTCACAATACAAGCAACTTGCTTAATTTTTTAGAAAACCTTTGAAAGAATGGAACTCTCATAAGGCATGACCACACATAAACATGACACATGTTTTTCCCTTACGATAACCAAATAAACTTCATTATAAATCCAATGATATTACAATAATGTCTAAAGTCCACAATTAAAACAGGAATATAGCCGCAAAGTCTGTAACTCACTTTTCAACATAGTTGGTTTACATCTAAAACTGTACTAATCGTATTGGGGTTTAGATTTCCATACATGACTAGGTAAGGAACTACCTCCCGATCAGTGTTCCTCTAGAGATAGAAACACTGGATTCAACAAGCATATCTTGCAACCCGGCTACACAGAACCGACCATTCATTCAACTTAAGTGTAACGAATATAGCACCGCCACAATTGGGGCCAATCAATGGTGCCCATTTCAAAACATGCAAATGGGTCAACTGATTTCTCTAGATTAGGTGATGGGATACTCTAATAGGTATGACCCACACAGCTCTGTTGCCTGCCCAATTTCAATCATTTCCTGGTTGATGAGGCATTAGGCTACGATTATCTTTTTGAGACATCACATTCAACTTTGAATGCCACATTGTTTGATCCATCAAATCACTAATTGATTTTCACAAAGTCACTCTGGGTGTAAGCAAAGAGAAGTTGTCTTTTCACCCACCATTCTCGGCATATTTGTAAAAATCAGCATACGTAGCCTAAGAAATATAATGTCAAACGTCCATCCATACAAGTTGTCCAGGATTAGGACAAATCGAAGGTACTCTTTACTGCATCTTGTCGGGATAATCCCTAGGTTTAATAACAAGATGTCTTCGTATCATGCAGAACCCAGAACGTAGGGATTATGTTAACTAGAGACATAAACGAGCACCCCTTTTTGCTCTGAAGATCTGCGCCTTCAAATCCTCTTAATATGTATAAACATACCTACAAATTTAGTTTTTGAACGCAAAGTCGGTTCGAAGTGGTTTTAGCTCCAGTTCCAATCTCGGTTCCTCGAACCAACATGCCATAAGTTAAAAGGGTATTTATTGATAATCAGTTCTTTAACTATCAAATCAAACAGTATAGTTAAGTACATCAGTAGCACATGCCCTTTTAAATAAAAAAACATTCATTAAAATCATTCGTCGATTCTTAAAAATCGATTCCATATACTTATCTTAACAGAATAAGTATATTCACAAACCTCTTGTTTTCGTTACTTTAAGAACCATAGCCATACACTTATCTCTTGGAATAACTATATTCACAAAAAATATCATTTTCACTATTTAGAAAATAGCTCTATATACTTAACCAAATGGTAAAAGTATAATTACAATTCATATCTTACCCAAACGATGTCATGTGATACATGTTTACTATAAAAACTCAAACAGTTTTATTTAACCTATGAACATTGTAAATAAAAGTTTATAACAACACATATGGAAATAATAAATTAATTTCCCACTTTGCTTTCCATTCCTAAACTAATTCCGTCCCTCAGATAACAATGAAGTTGCCCAAGTGGGGGTATTTTTATTTACCCCTCAAACTTTGACTCAACAACGTTTTTATTTTTACAGTAGATGAAAGTCTGTATCCCACAACCCGGTATCAACTAAATATCACAAGCCCTATTCACTATTCAATTTAAATATGGTTTTATAAACCATTCCTTGCATTTGTAAAATCTCGTTTCAATTTTAACCACTTTTACTTAATTCGTTTATTAGGTAAACCCTTACCAAAACAGAAACCTTTACTTTAGCTTTAAATCTCTTTAATACAATTTGTTTACAACTCAGATTTGTTATAAAGATCCATTTACCAAATCCTTTACATAAATCCATTCATGTAACCTTCCTTTGCATTTTTGAAAATCTCCTTTTAGTTACAATCATTTTTACTTAATTCAATTATTAAGTAAACGCTTATTTAAAACCATCGAAATAGCTTTGAATTTCTATTATAAACCTTTTTTATAAAACTTGGATTTATTATAAAATCTCTTTACGAAATTCTTTTGTAAAAATTCAATTAACTCTCCTCACAAACTTGATTTCCTTTCCTTTAAAAACTTCAGATTGTATCTTGGTACGAGTGGTCCTAACTCTACGTATCTTGGTCTTCCTCTTGCATCTTCTAGAATTTCTAAAGCTCAATACATGCTGCTATACGACAAAATTACTAGCAGACTTGAATGCTGGTCTTCGAAGTTACTTAGTCAAGCCGGTAGGATCACACTTGTTAAAACAGTCATCATTGCAATGCAAGTTTACTGGGTGAGAACTTTCATTCTCCCACAAAAGCTCATTTCCATGATCAAAACTGCTTTTATGAGATTCATATGGAAAGGCAATATTCATGCTAAATTCTTGGCTCCTATAGCTTACAAAGTTATTGAAAAACTAATTAATAGAGGGGGGGGGGGGTTGGGAATACACAACATGGTTCTGTAATAACCCGGAAAATCTGAGCCAGTTTAAAATTTTTATTTTGACAATTTTAGCGAATTTTGATATTTAAAATGAATTATTTTAAATAATAACGACGAGAAATTTATTTTGAATAGAATTCGAACGTATATATTTATTTGAATTGTCGTTAGAATATAAATATTTATTTTAATTTATAAAAGGAATTGAAAATGGCGCGGTAGTTTGATAATTCGATTTCAAATTTCAAATGAATGTACCGGGTGCAAAATAAACCGGATTTTGGCAAAACTAAAAATATTAGAATCCAATTGAGAATATCCTTCCAACGAATCCGCAAAATTGAAATTTTATAGCGGGAATAAAAAGTTACTTCCTGTTGAAAATTCAGAATAGTCGCTATGGAATTCAGGCCCTTAAAAATGGAAATTTTGCAAACGACCTCGGATTTCGACGAAACCACTTTTGTTGGATCCGTGATGTCAAGTTATTACTAGGTTCAAAATTCATAATTTTTCGAATCAATATGTGAGCGTGGCAAAGGGAAACGCGTTTGACCAGTTTCAGCTGATTTTAATCGAGTGGAAAAGGGCCATTTTTTCCAACAGTCTCAGAATATGACGAAATTAGTTTTGTTAGGACCGTATACGAAGCTAGAAAATATTTTTCAGGAATTTTTAGAGGCTGTATGTGGGCCCGATAAATTGAAATGCGCGTTCAAATTCAATATATAGAGTTATATTTTGATTTTGACAAAAACTGATCGAAATGATCGAATCAGCTTACGATACATATCCCATTGTGTTCGGAATGGGGGTAATTAGCTATGGACGACAGTCGGTGGGTTCGATTTCGAGTTCGAAATTAAAAGTTGCTTTTTGAAATTAAATAATTAAATAAATAAAAAACTTAAATTAAACCCCCTGGCCCCTTATCTCTTCAAAATGGTCAACCCCCCGTTACTTTTCAACCGTGAAAAAAAAGAGAAGGGGGGATCGCGATCCGCCGCATCCCGATTGGTCCGTCGCCGCCTCAAGGTGGGGCGCCACCTCCGATCGAGGCCCCCCCAGCTTTCCTCCCTCCTCCTCTAATTTTGACCGTAGCCTCCCCCAAGCCTCATTGAAGACCCACCTCCACCGCACCAGCCTCCCTCCGCCTCCATCACTCCGGCGCACCCCCCTGCACCATTTCCGACCACCGACAATCCAAGAAACCCATCCCCCTCGCCTAGAGAACTCCGGCACCTTCCGTCCTACCAGTGGATGCGAAAATGCAGTAAGTTTTTATAGTTTTGATTTTAATTTCAGTTTTATTGCAAATGTTATAACTTTAAAAAAAAAATCTGAAAATAAAGAGTTAGGAAAATAAAAAGTTAGGAATTTTAGTTATTTTTATAAGGTTAAAGATCGAATTTTTATAAGGTTAAAGATCGAATTTTTACAAAGCAAAAGGAATGATTTTTATATAAGTAACGAAATAAAAATATGACTTTTATCATATGTGAAATTTAAAAATATAATTTTTATAAAGTAGAAATATTAAAAATATGATTTTTATATAATAGAGAATATAAAAATATTATCTTTATATATGTAGCGAAATAAAGATCTGATTTTTATTATATATATGTTGAAATAAAAATTTGATTTCTATAATATAAAAATTCGATCTTTATATTGGAAGTAGAAATATAAAAATATAATTTTTTATGTAGAAGTAAGCATTATAAAAATATAATCTTTATTATATAAACATCAGGATAAAAATAGAATTTTTATCTATATAGTAGCGGTATAAAAATGTGATTTTTATATACATAACAACAATATAAAAATGTGATTTTTATATATGTAGTGGCTACGGACAACGAAAGTGACAAAAGGCGATCACAACGAAGATTTATACATATGAAGAGTCGTGATGTTGGTTTAGCTAGTCGGTGAGAACTTCTCACTTAAAATCTTCTTTTCTAGTTAAAAATATATACTAGGATGCAGACGGTGTTTAGTAGCACCCGACACCCGTCGTCCACAGACCATGGATGGCTTGTATGTTTGATTGTTTGCTGTGATGAAAATTGATTGTGTGATGTGTAATAAAATAAAATATTTATATAGTTAAAAATATTTTATCGTTAAAAATTAAAATTTTAATGTGAATGTGAACAAATAAATATTCATTTACAAATCAGACGGTTTGTCTACGTACACCTATTTGAAGGACATTGATTGGGACGATAAATTTTACACGTCGCCCAACTGCACAAATAATATTCAGGGTTTGTGGATTGAAATCCCACACGGGTGTTGGGATGATATTTGGCGTACACTAATCCCAATTATTTAATTGTACGTCGATCGATTAGTCGACAGACTGTGTGAGCGTTAATTATTTATATTTAATGCTCATGCAGTTGTGTGGTGCACTTTGGATGATGGTTGATTATTTATTGTTGCTATTATATACATGTGTCATATGGAATCCATATAATTAATATTATATGGTAATTGATTGGGCCTAATTCCAATTTGGAAAATAAAGAATATTATAAAATATAGATTCACGTGTTGACAGTACTCATTTGTTGAGATTAGTCACGTGTTGAAAGAAATATAGATTCATATGTTGAGTAAAATATTTTAACAATAAAATTTACATCTTTATCATATATAAAATTAGAAACTAACTGGAAAATAGATAAGATGAGTGGTCTCCTGGATATTGATATGATGTTGGTTTCGGCCTTCGGGGTTAATATTTAGGGAATTTCTTCCTTGCTAATTTACGGTTAGAGTTTGATTAAAAATTTAATGATAGAAATCATAATTTTATAAAATATATTAAATAACGAGAATAGTCACGTGTTGACAGTACTCATTTGTTGAGATTGGTCATGTGTTGAAAGAAATATAGATTCATGTGTTGAATAGAATAAATATTCATTTGTTGAATAGAATAAATATTCATTTGTTGAATAGAATAACGAAGTTATGGAAAAATATAAAGCCGTGTTGATTAGAGATGCACTATTTTAACGCGAACGATATTTATATCGATTACATTCATTTTTATAATGAATATTGAAAAGAGATTTAAAAATTGAAAAGAAAATGAATTCGAATTAAATTGAAAAGAAAATGAATTCGAATTGAATTGAATATAAAATGAATTCGAATTGAAATGAATTCAAATCGAATTGTAATCGAATTGAAATTGAATTAAATAGAAATGCAATTGGAAATTGAAGTGAAATCGATTTGGAATGAATTCAAATCGAATTGAAAACGAACTGAAATTGAATTGAAATCGATTTGAATTGAAATCAAATAGAAATGAAAGTAAAAAGAATTTATAACGGAAAATTCAATATTGATTTGAATTTGAAATGAAGGTTGAAATTGTTTTTGAAACGAAATTGAAACGATTTATAAAATTCGTTTTAAAAGGAAATCAATGAAATATATATATATTATATATATAATGGCATGAATAGAACACGCCGCGTGGCGACAGTTCGTGAATTTCGACCATTGACTTCGAACGGACATTACGGGAGATGCGACCGTCGGATTCTCCTAAAACTAGAACCGATGGGTTCGTATCGAAAAGAGCTTTCCAATGAATATTAGAAATATGAAATTTAACTGTTGGATTTTGGATTATGTCCAAATCAAATTTGGAAAAGGTCGCTGTAAGTGCAGTTCGATGGCCGTTGATGGAAATCGACTGTACGGGCCTTGATAAAATTATTAAAAATAGTAATAATTTGTGTAAGATAATAAGAAATGATCTGTGAAGAATTAGGATGAAAAACTCCATGTTTGAAAAGATAAAAATAGATTTTTATCGAAATGAACTAGTTTTGAACTAGAATTTAAATCCAATTATTTTTAAATAAATAAATTGGATTTGAAATGGATTTTAAATAACCAGAATTTCCAATATATTAATTGGAATGGATTTGAATCAAAATTGTCTTTGGACTATTTCGATGTTGGATTTCGTGATGAAACAGATATTGTTATGGAAATTTGAAAGATATATTTATATCGTTATTTCCAATATGATATTTGTTGGTCGTAGAATTTGATATTGAATATAAGCCGATATATTTTCTATTCAAAGCCTTGTATTTAATATCAAATGGGATTTGGGTTTGTCGTGAATGGTGTCCTCATCAACACTGTTCTTAAACCCCGTTGAGAAAAGATTAAATCTTTTTATTTAAATTTAATAAAGTATACCAATTAATTAATATATTTAATTGGAATTGAATTAGAATTGATTTGTGGGTTTATCGTGAATGGTGTTTTAAATAACACTTGTTCTTTAACCCGATAATAAATAGAATATGATTTGGGTTTATCGTGAACTGTGTTTTAAATGACATTAGTTCTTTAATCCAGTAAAAGGAGTTTTAATGAATCTGTAATTAGATTGAAATGTGAATTGATAATTTAAATTATCAAATTTATAAAGTGAGCGAGAATGGAGTATCACCAGTTTTGCTCCAAAGCGATAGTTAAGTCTTTAATTAGATTTGAACGTGAAATGGTAATTAGTTTTACCGATAACACCATGGTGTTAGATATGGAGTATTACCTGTTTTGCTCCATGGGATAAATAGGTTGGGATTGGGAAATAAAATAAATAATTACTTCGGTGTGGTTCGCTAATCCCGACTAGTTTAGAAAACCTTAACATGGTTTGAAATGATATCCATAGAAAGATTAAAGAATAAATTTAAAAGAATTTATCTTTGATAAAATTAATGGGAACCTTTCCCTAAGAATGTGAAAATTGGAATAAAAGAATATTCTGAATTGGAATGAGGCGTATGTTGTGTTTGTGTAACACGTGTTTATTATATACGCGGGTTATTCGGAAAGGCCGGGTTTATACCCATTCTGAATAACCAATTCGACGATATGTCGAAGATGAAGATGGTGGTTGAAGACCGGAAGTATTCACATCGTTTGGGTGATTAATGATGATCTTGATTGGGCTATACACCCAAGATGAGGGAATCAGTTGGTGATCGTCCAGACGTACTTGGAGATCGATGGATATGCGAGGAAAGTGCCTCCGGTTTCGTTCGGACCCATAACGAACTTGTAAATGGACTGTGTGTCTGACATTGGATTTTATTCCGTGATTGATTGATCTCTATTAAATATACATCTGTTTGGCGGCGGAGAATTTATTCTCTTGCTTAACGCCCTTCTCTGAGACGTACGAGCTCAAAGGTTGTATATCGATGGACATCAGTCGCATGGAGTGAATTGCCTGTATGGCATGCCTAAGTGGCAGATGATCAGGGCTTCTGTTGAAAAGCAAACTCTTGTGGTTGATGATCAAAGCACGGCCTACGCGGCATAGCTTTGTGTATAGCGTGGATTCGCGAGCCTCACACCTCGGTATGAGTCAAAAACGGTATAGTGACTGCAGGGAGAACACGACGTTTCTTTCTAGCTAAAGGTAGCGTCAATGCTTAAACTGGTTGACATTTATATTATTTTTACCTATGTGGTTGTTGGAATGCGAGGCTCCTCGAATATAGGTCTGTTAGGAACGGGAAACGTGTGTTCAGGAATTGCCAATCCTCAAACGTAAGAGAGGACCGGCCCTGAAGATCCAGGGGTTACCCAGAGTGCGTAGTCCTGAGGCATTTGCTAGAGTGTCTCGAAGCGGAGAGGAGCTTGCCCCTTGCATCGAATCATGACAGAAATCCAATTTCCAATAGGAGATATTTCGGTTTTATTTGTAGAGCCTAGTATGGCGACATAGTGGGATGGTGCACTTATGCCGTCTATGATTGATATTTATGATTGTATATAAAATCAGAAACTAACTGGAAACGAGCAAGATGGGTGGTTTCCTGGGTATTGGTCTGATGTTGGTTTCGGCCTTCGGGGTTAATACTTAGGGAATTATTCTCTTACTAATTTACGGTTGGGGTCTGATTAAGAATCAAAAGATAAAATTTCGCGTATCAAGCATTCTTTGGCTGTTATAAGGTAAAATCCTATCCTCCGGCTTGCGTTGCATTGTGTGATGGGACCTGGGTCTTATAATAGCTTCATTTTTCTTTATTTAGCAATGTGTTGTTGTTTTATGCACTGGTATTCTTGAGGTAAAAACTTGTTCCGTGTTATATGGCGTGGTCCCTTGATTTACCTAACTTTAAAATAAAGATTAATAATTGTTTTAGTTGTCACACCAGTCACATGACTAACCTGGAGTTTATTGTTTTAACCTAAACTCTGGGTATCCCTATTTTCCACACGGGCAGCTAGTAGTTTTGGTTTTGCAGATTTATATTCACATGATCCTGATTTACAACTGGAACGATGCTAGGAAAGCTCCGTATCCATGTATTACTTTCAGCTGTGTTTTGTATTGTTTTTCCGCTGCTATGTAATTTATTGTAATCTCTGATATTTTTCGAATGTGTAATATTTATTCATACTCTGTATATTCTTGTATTGTGATGGAATTGTTGTAATAAGCAATGAAATGTTCTTCTGTTTGCGTTCCAATGTGTGTTGTTCTCAACGCAATCCGTGCTTTCCTTACCGGGGAAGTTACGGGTTACTACAGGTTCTCTGGAACCGGGCAGCTTTCATGCAACATATTGACAATATTATTTGTATGAAGCACATCCTTTGGGTTCAATGGTCTACTGTGCATGTCTTAAAAGTTTACTCTTTCTGGACCTTACCGGAGAAACAAAACATGAGCTGGTCGTGGAAGAGTATGTTAAAACTCAGAATCAAAGCGTTGCATCTCTTTAAATGTGGCCATTTAGCATTTTTGTATGCTCGATTTTGGGATGATCCTTAGGTTGATTTCGGGTACATCAATGAGTCTGCGGTAACTTTCCTGGAGAAAATGAGCTTTGGCTTCCTAATTAACTGTACTGTGTAGGAATTTTTTGGCTGCTATGAGCAACGACTGTCATCCATCACTAGTCATAATGTTAGGACTCTTTGGCATAAGATCACGGCTGCCAATTGCTCTGGATTTAGCAAATCGGATGTAATCCGGAATATCAAAGGTGATATGTTTCGAATTAAGAATATGTATTATTACTTGCTTGGTGCTTCACTTATGTCTATGTGCAGACGGCACAAAGCCGTGTGGAGATGGGATAACAATGCTAAGGAAAATCTTACTACGTGGAAAATTACTGCAGGGGAGATTCTCACGAAGGATAAGCTTGCTAATTATGGAGTGACTATTGACAGAAGATGTGTGTTATGAAACAATTTGGATGAGAGTCTAAGTCACTTGTTCTTTGACTGCTGTGTTACACAAACTATTTGGAGTGAAGCTCTTATTATTCTTAATGATCATTCTACTTACAGCATGAGCTATGGTGAATGGGATAGAATCAGCAACAAAGTTAGAGGCAAACATCCACGAGCTAGAATATTATGTTATATTTTAAAGAAAATTATTAGTAATATATGGTGCCAACGCAATGTGCATATTTTTGATGCTGCTAGTAGCATGAATAATGGGCAGTGGAAGTAGTTCGTCTGGAATGACATCCGGGAAGGACTGAAATACCTCAAATTCACTTATGATCCTGGAATTTTTGGCTAAGCGCTCTGCTTGCTTCTGTATATATTCGTTTTATCGTAGTCTGTTAGACATTGATATGCCTTGTTTCCTCTATAGCACTATTTTGTTGTTGTTTCTATCCTTGTACACCTCTGTATCCGACTTTGGTATATCAATAAAATGGTGGGGGCCATTTAACCCCCGTCGGCTTTGCCAAAAAAAAAACTTCAGATTGTATAAATCTTGTTTCAATTTTAAAATCAACCCACTTAAAATTTAAGTTTAAAATCAGTTTAAATCATTTATAAACTTTTTATGAATATTTAACTTCTATAGACTTCATTTCTGAAATTCACTGCGTCGTTTACAACTTCAACAAAATTATTTATTAAACTTGTTCAAAACAACTAAATCACTTGTAAATTCATTTACTCATAAAATAGAGTTTTATAACTTCATAAAATTTAGTTAAGTTTTATCACTTGAAATCTCCAATCAAAAAACTTATTTATAACACATGCATTTGCTGCACAAATCAATTCATATTCCTTTTAATGAATTCCATTATAAAATGGCAATTGCTTTAATTATTATTAATTAAAAATAATAATTAACTTCAACATTGACTAAAGTAAAAGTGATTTACTTCGTTATTAACTATAAAATATAGAATAGTATTAACAACTCGATAATCATCTTAACACACAATTAATTAAGTGATTAACACTACAACAAAACAGCACTTTTACAACGGGCAAAAACAGTTGTAATATACATTTCACAACGGGCATATGCCCGTCTGAATATGCACCGTCGTAATTGCTCCTGACTATTTGACAACGGGCAATGACTGTTGTAAAGGACCGTGGTAATAACTTGCTCTGTCACGTGCAATGACTCTATGACAATGGTTATTAACCCATCGTAATAGCTAATAAATTACAAGCGGCTTTTGCCCGTTGTAATATAGTATATTACAACGGTCATCGACCGTTGTAGAAATAAATGCCAATTTAAATATAACTACTGCGATATACATCCATAATAATAATGAATATTTTAACGTGCAATAAATAATGTAATGCAACAATCGAAATCACATAATAACACATACTAAAAGACTGAAGGAAGAATCATATAATTCCAACACATTTCAAAAAGTTTGATAAGTTTATACTCCCAAAGACTAGATAAGTTTACATTCCAAAAGGTTAGATAAGTTACGTCGACATAGTTCTAACATAAATTACATAGCTAGTTTCATACCAACACTAGACCAAGGAAACGTAATATTTGTGCCACGCGACGGTAAATCCAACGGCTTGTTGATCTTGAGTCTGCATATTGTTACTGGCACGGTGTGAATGCAAAAAGAAAAAGAAAACGTTACCAAATGTAGAGAAAATATATTATTATACACCATTCAAAACTTATTATACAACATTTAAGTCCTGCATTGATGTAACCTTACAGCATTGCACTAAATTGGGAGTGTACAAAAAGTTATTTGTTTTATTCCCAATTTTTGTACACATATCACCAGATATTATTATACAACATTTGAGTATATTATAACTTCAAGTCATCTTGAGTAGCAAGGTAGAGCAGAGGATACAAGTGCAAACTATAATAATTAAGTTCCAAAGGTATTTGTCTCCTAGCAACATAACCAGGTTCCAAAGGTTTCTTTTCACAAGTATCCAACCATGTCCCTATTATTGCATATGGTTTTGGCCAAACATAGGGCTTTTCACCCATACTAGTGAAGTATATGTTCAATGGGGTTAATGCTTGCCTAGCTTATCAGCCTTTGGTTCAATAGTCTTCCTACTTCAGTTTAGACACCATATCCACAATTTGCAGTTGTATTTTAAGTAAAAATATTTGTATTTGTAACTGACATTATATATGAACTTTTATTTCTACAATTATATGACCAAAGGAATAATTAATTACATAATAGGCATCTATTGAAAGTCCAAATAAGCAGATGTAGACTGGAACTAAGTTCACCTTTGAAAAATCATTGTGAATCGTTTATCTAAAATGTATTTAAAAACTCAGTTGAATAATGGGATGATCTCTATATGTGAGCACAACAACTAATTATTTGTTCCATGCATGAGGAAATTGTTTTATATATCTACAATAATAGGATGATCGCTATATGTGAGCACACCAACTTGGTAGTTGTGCTTGTGATCACAGCAACTTAGTTGCTGTGCTTTTGAACTGTATATCTTAGTGATCAAAATTGAATGCTGTGAATTCCATGTCTCCCCCAAAAAAATTCCTGATAATCTTTATGATCAAACCAAATGGATTCTAATTTAAAGTAATATGGCATATGCTTCCTTGACCTAGTTGTATGCAATGGCGTGTAACAATGGTTACTGCCAGCAGCACAGACATGATGTAGGAAGCACCGTGAATACAATAAATTTACAAAGTAATATAGCATTATGCTTCCTTGACCCAGTTGCATGCAACAGAGTGTAACAATGGTTACTGACCATTTTCCCATCAAGGATTACTCTACCATGTGTATTTTCAACTCGCTGATTAGATCATGTAAAAGCAAAATGTGAGTTGGTAGACTACTTTTTCATCGGACATAAATTAGTATGCTATAATCACCTGATATAGCATCTAGAATTAGCTTTGTATTAAGGTAAATTTCAGATATTACATGTAACTCGCATTTCCTAACCACATAATAATATTATATTACAATTACCTTCTGAATCGGGAATTATAGGGATAGCAGAAGCTTTTGTGCTCCTACACATGTCCTCAATCTATAACATAAAGTTTCAATAAATCAAGATATGACGGTAAAGACAGCAATGTGAAATTGGTCGAGGAGAACTCATTACTTGTCTCCACACTTCCTCATTTGGTGCATTCTTGTCAGCTAGAGTTATGGTTTGAGGCTTTTTCCTACGCTCCTCGGCAACTTTTTGCCAGTATCTCCCTGTAGAATGTATCGAAATAAGCAAAAGATTTTAGCTTGGTAGTTTATGATCGTTCCTATTCATTATTATATTCACCAAACTGACATTTTTATTTTCAAGCATTGGGCCTAGGCATGCTAAATATAAGTGAACTAATATAGTTTAGAGAACAAAGCAATATTAGTGGATGATGTCATAAACACTAAAACAATGTGACAATGTCAACTCATTTCTTGTTCAAATGTTTTTGCACTATTATTGGAGAATCAAGGTTGGAACTCAGAATGAAACCACAAACAGACTGCAAAACACCATAAAGCTGTTCCAATTTTATAATTAAGTCTGGACTCTAGAAGCCTAAAATAAACAAGTTCAAAGACCTGCCATGGACGGTAGTCATTAGTGTAACACGTGTATGATGAAACATAGGTATACCATCTAGAGAAAAGTTATCCAGTGTGTACCTTTGATAAGATCACCCATCAAGCTATGTACAGGACGATTATCACTCAACCTCTGAGGAGCTTCCAGTATTTTTTTACATAAGGCTGATTTAGCACAGCCTGGTATACCTGAAAAAACAGTTTACAAGACTGGGTATAACGTCCACTGAGTTGAGATTTGATTCCAGGGGAACGATGCAATTAATTGATGGGCAATGGGTATATTACATGAACTACACATAAATAATAAATTCAATGCAGCTTGTTTGATTTGAAACCGGATTTTCATGAGCCCCTATGATTTTGTAATATTTAGATTATGTAATTGTTGTCAATGCATTTCCCAAAATTAGCATAAAACAACGGAACACAAGAAGAAGTCACGAAGAAACCAGGACTTGGGAATGGAGCATAAGAACTGCACCGATCCAGAATGACTAAATACAAAATACAGATATGTACACATTAACACGAGAATTAAAAATATCAATCAACTTCACGAGATTATGAACTATTTACGCATGGTATATCAATATACAAATAATCATTTTCGAACCATTCAAATTTATATACCTGGAAAAAAGACAATAAGACCCTCGTCTTTTGGGACAGTTTCCATGCGGACCGGTGAAGAATTTGCTATGTCTGCCTCTGAATGCAGATCACCTTCTTCATCCCTCTGTGCATCTATTATGGCCAAGATATTTTCAGTGTTGACAAGATTGCCAGCAGCTCCTATCAAAGCACGGTTCTCAAGGCTTCGCTTTGCGTATTGCTCGAGGAAAGGCTCGGCTTCACTAAGATATGTAGATGATGACAACGGTTTTGTAATGACCCGTACTCTACACATCATAGGATCGTAGAATATTTATTTCTTTCCCATGTGAAGTCGTATGGTCATGTAACTTTGGGAAACATCTATTAGAGTCATTTCCCATGTTCATGATTTTTGTCGATTTTTAATTGACCATTTTGCCCCTAGTTGGTACTGTTTTGGCCATAACTTTTGATTGGAAAGGAATTTTGACCTGAAACTACTTCCATTTGATTCGTTTGATGGTTTCTCTTTCCGTAGAGTGGTCACAATAGCCAAATGGAATTACCGTTTGCGAGATATGGCTGAAACAAGGTTTGGAGGGTGAAAAACTGCTTAACCGGGCCAAATCGGGTGATTAGTGAGTAGGCCCATAACCCATTTCGGGATTAGGGTTATGGGAGGGCTGAAATGAGATGGATAATCATTCCATTTCAGTTTTCTAGCCTCCACTTATCACCAAGGATCCCTAAAAATGGCCTCCAACCTCTAAATCACCTCCAAATCACCTTTAGGTTAAGGATTTGGCTTAGCAACCCCTAATCAAGGAGGATCTTCACCAAATCAACAAAGGAGCTGCTGGTTGGTATTGAAATTCGCATCAAATCAGAGTATTATTTCAGATCTTAGTTTATTTTGTGGCTAAAGTGAGTGATTTGCATAGTTTTACACTAATTAGGGGTGATTAGTGCTAATTAGCGAATTTAGACAAGATAAAATTCTGGAAAAATGTTTATAAAATTCGGAATGATGATTTAGACCTCTGATATGAATTTGGGTTAATTTGGTTAAGATTTGCTAATCCTATCATTAATTTCACCTAAACATGCTTAAGGGGAAAATACGGGAATTTGGGTATGTTTGATCCATTTTTCATGCTATGATTGTTGTTTTGGTGTTTGAGGTCATTTCTACTTGTTGCTATGACTGTATGGTATGTTTTGTGATTGATTAGAATAGCTAGAATGGTCGAAAACGCCGTCGAATGGCGTAAAATGCTCGCTGGAAGGACTGCAGGAAATTGCAAGCGGGATCGGATCGGACCCATTTTCCCCGACCCGAACCGATCGCGAATCCTCTCCACGATCCGATCCAGATTGATGGGCGCAACGATCCGAAGGGAGGAGCACGAACCGATCCATTTTAGAAGCTCACGAGCTGACTATCTGGGAAGTTGCACCCGACCCGACCCGACCAGCGGGGAAAGCACGAACTGGCTTGAAGGAGGAACCCCGACCCGATCCGAATGGGTGACCACGATCCGACCCGAAATGGTGACGCCGATCCGAGCCAGGAGAAGGAGCCGCGCGCTGGAGGAACACGATTCGATCCGCAGGGGGTGTTGGCGATCCGAACTAAGCCGATCCGATCCGATGAAGAATGCTGAAGGTGACATGATCCGATCCGATCTGGTGATGACCAATAACCCGAGATGCAAAGGTAGTCCAAATGGAAGTTAGAGCTCAGGATCCCGGAACCAGTTGGGAACCAATGAGTTCACTTCATGGTTGGACTTTGCTGCGGGACGTGTGCTAAGGAGTTGTCGACGTTCATAGCTTCGATTCACCATTAAAAAGGAATGATGGGCTACTTATCAGTGCAGTAGGGTCATTACGACCTGAGGGGCAAGGTGATGGTAGCAAGACTACGTTATCAGTGCAGTAGGGTCATTATGACCTGAGGGGCAAGGTGATGCGTAGTAAGACTATGAGCCAGCGCAGATGGGGTGAATAACTCCATAGGGCAAGTGGACATAGTAAGGATTGGTAAGGCTATGAGCCAGCGCAGATGGGGTAAATAACTCCATGGGGCAAAGTGGACATAGCAAAGGATTTGTGGCTACGTTATCAGTGCAGTGAAGCCATTTATGACTTCATGGGGCAAAGTGATCGTAGCAAGGAATGTTGGGTGATCGAAGTGGTGAATATCGTATGCTTTATGCACTGAGAGAGAGAGATGTGAGGATGGATGCTATGCTTGATTGTTTTCCATCATTATGACATGCACACCTCCCCCACCTCCGTATCTTTACACTGTTTGATATGATACCTTAGAGTGTTGTACAGTATGTAGTGCTAACTCTTTGGTTGCAGGTCCAGGTTCAGGTATGTTTTAGTCTACCTGTTATTGTTCACTTTAGATGCTTATCGCTCATACCAGGATTTATGTCTGACCCAGAGTTTTATGTCTCCTCTTATTACTCTGGGTGCTCACACGAGCAGACTAGAGACAGGTTAGCTGGTGATGTGCGAGTAGCTGATCCGGAGGCGGGGAGGAGGCTTCCACGTATTATATATATATACACACATTCTCCCTGTGTCATTGGTGGTCGCTACTTGGGCATTAGTAGTGTACCTCATTTATCTTACTTTGCTTTGAGACATTTTGAAATTTGTAATAAGCTGTATTCTGGATTTCCGCTGCTATGATGTTTATTTCTGATTTTCAGCTTATGCACTGTCTCTCCTGTTTTATGTCAAATATGTTATTATTATATTTTGTTCGATGCGCTGTGAGACATTCTACAGGATCCTTGTATGTTCATTTCCTTCTTCCTTTTCCTTCTAGCGACCCGTTCCGTGCTAACTGGACATGTGTACAACGCACCTTTGGAGTAAATGTCAGTTGGTGCGGGGCGGGCCGTCACACTTGGTATCAGAGCTCTAGGTTGCGTAGTTAACCTAGGGAAAGACACCAGGGAGAGATAGTACGTCTATGAGAGCGCGTATTTGTGATTACTTTGGTTTTCAAAAGCTATGTATGTATATACTATTAGTAGTATAAAGATGAAGTCGCACTGCACTAGCACCACTATGGGGTCGTTAATCGCTTCCCTTTTTACAGATTAACGATGAGCCGAGAAACGAGGGGTGCTGGTAGAGGGACCAACCAAGGGAATGCCGCTGACATGAGGGCAATGTTCACTAACCTCATGAGAGATATGCTTAGAGAAGTGCAAGGGGCAAATCCCAATCCTGGAGTTGGTGTTGGCCCAGTAGTGCAGGCGCATAGGGTCGATTTCGCCAAGTTGTGCAAAGATTACACTAATCTTGGTGGAAAGCCGTTCCACGGAACGGAGTCGGCCACGGATGTTCAGGACTGGATGGATAGCTGTGACCGTATCTTTGATGACTTGGGTCTCGAGGATGCGATGAAGAGAAGGCTAGCGTCTCGTCAGCTGCAAGGGCGAGCGATGAATTGGTGGAATGCTATCAGAACAGCTATTCCAGAGGATCAAGTTACTTGGGATCAGTTCAAGGCTCGCTTTAGCGAGAAGTTTATCCCAGCTGCCCAGAAGTCAGTGTTGTTTAAGAGGTTCTTGGAACTTAAGCAGAACGGAAGGGCAGTTTCTGATTATATTGCTGAGTTCGACACCTTGTCGAAGTAAGGACTGTCTCTCATTGATACTCCTGAGAAGAAGAATGAGAAGTTCATTACTGGTTTGGATGGGTACTTGGGGGAGAGGCTTATTAACCACATCGATGAGACTTTTGAATCGATCGTGGGGAAAGCTTTGAGATCAGAGAGCCTTTACCCTAAGTCAAAGACTGAGGCTGCATCTGCAGAAGGGCCAAAGCCGCAAGCAGGCGGTGGAGGCAAGAATTGCTCTCAGAATAAGAGGAAGCAGGACCAATCAAAAGGTGGCCAGAAAAAGAGCAAGAAGGATATTGAGTGCTTCAGCTGTGGAAAGAAGGGCCATTATGCTAAGGAATGTCGGGCCAAGCCAGCGGAAAGGAAGTGTTACAACTGTGGTCAAGTGGGACATCAGAAAGATAAGTGTCCGCAACCTCTTAAGGAGAAGCAGATTGTGAAAGCATATGCTATTGATGCTGTTCCTTCTTCGTCGAATGCCCCAACTGCGGCGGAGAAAGGAAAGAATGTTGTTATTCAAGGTATGCTTTCTAATTATGATATACCAGTTCGAGTTTTGTTTGATACTGGGGCTTCCCGTTCCTTCATATCTCTAGTGACCTGGTAGATAGGTTGGGACTGGAACCCGAGATAGTCGATAGACCATTGATAGTGATGAACCCGATTGGTGGTTCGACTAGCCTTAGTATGATTTGCAGGGATTTGGTCTTATCGAGTCATGGATGTATATTTGTATGTGATTGCTTTGTTTTGTGCTTTACTGGGTATGGCATTATATTGGGAGTCGATTGGCTCCAAAGATACGGGGTGGTGGTAGACTGTGAGGGCTTTTTGGTGACAGTGAGGGCGGATGATGGGCGGAGGGTAGTGTTTGGTAGTCTACCTAGTGATGGGGTTATGACTAGTTTTGTTAATTCCCTCGACATCCCGCAGGATGAGTTGTCAGATGAGCCCGTGGTTGGCCAGTATCCGGACGTCTTCGAGGAGGTGACCGGGCTTCCACCACACTGAGAGATTGAGTTCCGTATTGATTTAGTGAAAGATGCCAGACCTATAGTGATGCCACTTCGTCGTATGGCGCCAAGGGAGCAGCGAGAGCTCGGGGTGCAAGTCAGCAATCTTTTGAAGAAGGGATTTATTAGAAGGAGTGTCTCCGAGTGGGGAGCACCAGTTGTGTTTGCCACTAAGGCAGATGGTTCCCTTCGTTTGTGTGTGGACTATCGCGAGTTGAATAAGGTGACGAGGAAGAATAAGTATCCTCTACCGCGGATAGATGATTTATTTGATCAACTGGAAGGAGCTAGAGTGATCTCCCAGTTGGACCTCGCGACAGGATTTCATCAGCTTCGAGTAGCAGATGAGAGTGTTACAAAAACGGCATTTAGGACGCCGTCTGGATTTTATGAGTGGTTGGTCATGCCGTTTGGGTTGACCAATGCACCAGCCTATTTTGTGGATCTTATAAATCGAGTATTCAGAGATCAGTTGAATAAGTTTGTTCTTGTGTTCGTGGATGATATTCTTGTTTACTCAAGGACAGAGGAGGAACACAAGGGACACTTGAGGATAGTGATGGAGGTGTTAAGGAAACACCAATTGAAAGCGAAATTCTCTAAGTGTCATTTTTGGAGAAGGGAAGTAAGATTCTTGGGTCATGTTGTTTCCGAGAGTGGTATTGTCGTGGACCCTGCGAAGGTGGCTATGGTACAGGATTGGCCTACGCCCAAGAATGCTACAGATGTAAGAAGTTTCTTGGGATTAGCTGGATATTATCGTAAGTTTATCCAGGACTTCTCCAAGATAGCAGCACCGTTGACTCAGTTGACTAAGAAGAATCAGTCCTTCGTCTGGGACGGAGTGTGTGAGGATGCCTTCAAAAGTCTAAAGGAGAGGTTGACGCGTGCGCCAGTGTTATTCATTCCCAATGGGAATGAAGAGATGACGGTATACACAGATGCTTGTGGTACCGGACTGGGAGCAGTATTGATGCAAGGAGGTAGGGTTGTAGCTTATGCTAGTCGACAGCTAAAGCCGCATGAGAAGAAGTATCCTACCCATGATTTGGAATTGGCAGCGATTGTATTTGCGCTGAAGATGTGGAGACATTATCTCCTGGGAGAAAGATTTGAGCTGTTTACCAATCATAAATCGTTAAAGTATCTCTTCTCCCAGAAAGATTTGAATCTCCGTCAGCAGAGATGGTTAGAGTTCTTGGCTTCGTATGATTTTGATATCGCATATACACCTGGGAAAGGTAATGCGGTAGCCGATGCCTTGAGTAGGAGACATGCCAGCTTAGGGGCAATGTTTCTTGAATGGAAGCAACTGGAATATATCGCGGGGTTTGATTTCAGACCAAAGTGCGAATTGGATCCAGTTATGCTAGCTAGTTTGACGATCAGACCCACTTTGATAGAGCGGATTGGTTCTAGCCAGAGGGACGATCCTAATCTATTAGAAATCATCTCCAAGCTAGAGATGGGTATCGATGAGGAGACGAATGTGTATGGGCTTGATCGAGATGGATGGCTTCGGAAGGATGGAAGACTAGTTGTGCCCAACGTGAATGGTTTGAGAGATGAAGTGCTTAGGGAATGTCATCACTCAAAACTGACTATACATCCTGGTGGTAATAAGATGTATCGAGACATGAGACAGACTTACTACTGGAAAGGGATGAAAAAAGACGTTGGGAAGTTTATATCCAAATGCATGAATTGCCAGCTAGTTAAAGCCGAGCAAAAGAAGCCTAGTGGGTTGTTGCAACCATTAGAAATTCCCGAATGGAAATGGGAGCAAGTTTCGATGGATTTCATCGATGGCTTACCAAGGACTAGATCGGGATACGATAGAATTTGGGTAATTGTGGATCGATTGACTAAGAGTGCAAGATTTATACCAGTCAAATCGACCAGAACGGCAGCCAAGTTGGCAGAATTGTATATGAAGTGGGTAGTGAGATTTCATGGAGTACCCAGAAGCATTGTGAGTGACCGAGACCCGTTGTTCACTAGTGGGTTTTGGAAGAGCTTACAAGAGGCTCTAGGGTCAAGATTACATCTCAGTACCGCATATCATCCTCAGACCGACGGTCAAACAGAGAGGGTGAATCGTATATTGGAAGATCTCTTGAGAGCTTGTATATTGGATTTTGGTGGATCATGGGATGACCATTTGCATTTAGTAGAGTTTACATATAATAATAGCTACAAATCCAGTATCGATATGGCTCCATATGAAGCTTTGTACGGAAGACCGTGCAACTCACCATCATGTTGGATAAAGACTGGCGAGAAGTTTGTGCTTGGACCAGATGTGGTGAGAGAAACGTCAGATAAGATTAAGACCATTCAGCAACGAATGAAAGCTGCTCAAGATAGGCAGAAGAGTTATGCCGATAAGAGGAGAAGAGACTTGAAATTCTTCGTTGGTGACTTGGTGTTTGTTAAAATATATCCGTTGAAGAGCGTGATACGATTTGGCAGGAGAGGCAAGTTGGCACCAAGATTTGTTGGCCCTTTCCCTGTTCTTGAACTAGTCGGGAATTTGGCATATAGAGTTACGTTGGCTTACCAGAGAAAATGGCGGGAGTTCACAATGTATTTCATGTTTCCCAGCAGAGGAAGTTCGTTCACGACTGAGATGTGACTGTTTCACCTGATCAGTTAGAGGACTTCGAAGTAGAACCTGAGGCGGTTGGGAACCGCAAACCGATTCGTATTGTGGGGCACGATACGAAGCAACTTCGAAGGAAGGCAGTGAAGCTAGTCAAGGTTCAGTGGGGCGAGAACGAGAATGATTGTACTTGGGAGACAGAGGAGAGCATTAGGAAAGCTTATCCAGAACTCTTTGCCTGGTAAGATTTACTTTGCGATTTAGTTTTCCGCATGCTAGGATAGACTTGTTTAGCTTGTTTTGCATGTTTGATTGTTGCTTCATGATTGATAGGCATGCCGGAATCTTTGTGTATGTTTGAATTGGGGAATTTCGAGGGCGAAATTTCTTAAGGGGGGGAGAGTGTAATGACCCGTATCCTACACATCGTAGGATCGTAGAATATTTATTTCTTTCCCATGTGAAGTCGTATGGTCATGTAACTTTGGGAAACATCTATTAGAGTCATTTCCCATGTTCATGATTTTTGTCGATTTTTAAATGACCATTTTGCGCCTAGTTGGTACTGTTTTGGCCATAACTTTTGATTGGAAAGGAATTTTGACCTGAAAACCACTTCCATTTGATTCGTTTGATGGTTTCTCTTTCCGTAGAGTGGTCACAATAGCCAAACGGACTTACCGTTTGGGAGATATGGCTGAAACAAGGTTTGGAGGGTGAAAAACTGCTTAACCGGGCCAAATCGGGTGATTAGTGAGTAGGCCCATAACCCATTTCGGGATTAGGGTTATGGGAGGGCTGAAATGAGATGGAGAATCATTCCATTTCAGTTTTCTAGCCTCCACTTATCACCAAGGATCCCTAAAAATGGCCTCCAACCTCTAAATCACCTCCAAATCACCTTTAGGTTAAGGATTTGGCTTAGCAACCCCTAATCAAGGAGGATCTTCACCAAATCAACAAAGGAGCTGCTGGTTGGTATTGAAATTCGCATCAAATCAGAGGATTATTTCAGATCTTAGTTTATTTTGTGGCTAAGGTGAGTGATTTGCATAGTTTTACACTAATTATGGCTAATTAGGGGTGATTAGTGCTAATTAGCGAATTTAGACATGATAAAATTCTGGAAAAATGTTTATAAAATTCGGAATGATGTTTTAGACCTCTGATATAAATTTGGGTTAATTTGGTTAAGATTTGCTAATCCTATCATTAATTTCACATAAACATGCTTAAGGGGAAAATATGGGAATTTGGGTATGTTTGATCCATTTTTCATGCTATGATTGTTGTTTTGGTGTTTGAGGTCATTTCTACTTGTTGCTATGACTGTATGGTATGTTTTGTGATTGATTAGAATAGCTAGAATGGTCGAAAACGCCGTCGAAGGGCGTAAAATGCTCGCTGGAAGGACCGCAGGAAATTGCAAGCGGGATCGGATCGGACCCCTTCTCCCCGACCCGAACCGATCGCGAATCCTCTCCACGATCCGATCCAGATTGATGGGCGCAACGATCCGAAGGGAGGAGCACGAACCGATCCATTTCAGAAGCTCACGAGCTGACTATCTGGGAAGTTGCACCCGACCCGACCCGACCAGCGGGGAAAGCACGAACTGGCTTGAAGGAGGAACCCCGACCCGATCCGAATGGGTGACCACGATCCGACCCGAAATGGTGACGCCGATCCGAGCCAGGAGAAGGAGCCGCGCACTGGAGGAACACGATTCGATCCGCAGGGGGTGTTGGCGATCCGAACTAAGCCGATCCGATCCGATGAAGAATGCTGAAGGTGACATGATCCGATCCGATCTGGTGATGACCAATAACCCGAGATGCAAAGGTAGTCCAAATGGAAGTTAGAGCTCAGGATCCCGGAACCAGTTGGGAACCAATGAGTTCACTTCATGGTTGGACTTTGCTGCGGGACGTGTGCTAAGGAGTTGTCGACGTTCATAGCTTCGATTCACCACTAAAAAGGAATGATGGGCTACTTATCAGTGCAGTAGGGTCATTACGACCTGAGGGGCAAGGTGATGGTAGCAAGACTACGTTATCAGTGCAGTAGGGTCATTATGACCTGAGGGGCAAGGTGATGCGTAGTAAGACTATGAGCCAGCGCAGATGGGGTGAATAACTCCATGGGGCAAGTGGACATAGTAAGGATTGGTAAGGCTATGAGCCAGCGCAGATGGGGTGAATAACTCCATGGGGCAAAGTGGACATAGCAAAGGATTTGTGGCTACGTTATCAGTGCAGTGAAGCCATTTATGACTTCATGGGGAAAAGTGATCGTAGCAAGGAATGTTGGGTGATCGAAGTGGTGAATATCGTATGCTTTATGCACTGAGAGAGAGAGATGTGAGGATGGATGCTATGCTTGATTGTTTTCCATCATTATGACATGCACACCTCCCCCACCTCCGTATCTTTACACTGTTTGATATGATACCTTAGAGTGTTGTACAGTATGTAGTGCTAACTCTTTGGTTGCAGGTCCAGGTTCAGGTATGTTTTAGTCTACCTGTTATTGTTCACTTTAGATGCTTATCGCTCATACCAGGCTTTATGTCTGACCCAGAGTTTTATGTCTCCTCTTATTACTCTGGGTGCTCACATGAGCAGACTAGAGACAGGTTAGCTGGTGATGTGCGAGTAGCTGATCCGGAGGCGGGCAGGAGGCTTCCACATATTATATATATATACACATTCTCCCTGTGTCATTGGTGGTCGCTACTTGGGCATTAGTAGTGTACCTCATTTATCTTACTTTGCTTTGAGACAGTTTGAAATTTGTAATAAGCTGTATTCTGGATTTCCGCTGCTATGATGTTTAGTTCTGATTTTCAGCTTATGCACTGTCTCTCCTGTTTTATGTCAAATATGTTATTATTATATTTTTTTCGATGCGCTGTGAGACATTCTACAGGATCCTTGTATGTTCATTTCCTTCTTCCTTTTCCTTCTGGCGACCCGTTCCGTGCTAACTGGACATGTGTATAGCGCACCTTTGGAGTAAATGTCGGTTGGTGCGGGGCGGGCCGTCACAGGTTTGTTTCCGCATTTTCTTCGAATATAAACAGCCCTGAAATAAAAGATTATCGCTTAGTAAAAATATCCATAATTGGA
The DNA here is from genome assembly GCA_030737875.1 of Allium sativum. Taxonomy (NCBI): domain Eukaryota; kingdom Viridiplantae; phylum Streptophyta; class Magnoliopsida; order Asparagales; family Amaryllidaceae; genus Allium; species Allium sativum. The sequence continues at coordinate 419,393,306 of CM060924.1, forward strand.
TAAGTTGCTGTGCCGGAGCACAGCAACTTAGTTGTTGTACAGAGCACAGCAAATAAGTTGATGTGCTCTGCACAACAACTAAGTTGTTGTGCCGAAGCACAGCAACTTAGTTATTGTGCTTCGGCACAGCAACTTAGTTGCTGTTCAAAGCACAACAACTTAGTTGTTGTGCTTCGGCACAGCAACTTAGTTGCTGTGCACGGCAACTAAGTTGCTAACATATATACCAGCCATTAATGTTTGGCTTGGTGAAGATTTCAAAGAAAAAGAACGAGGATGAACAAATTTTCTTTCGTGTATATGTATTTAACTTGTACGGATAGCTTCAAACAAGCATTGAAAGGAAATCAAGTGAACAAAATCTGCATGTAATAATATACCTGGTAATTGCATGTAATAATATACACACCCTTCTTTCTTTAAAATAAATACACCTGGTAACAAGCATTGAAAGGGTGTAGTATTTCGTGTATATGTATTTAATATGTATTTTCAATCTTTTTATACAATGCATTGAACTTTATTTAAAAATGATAATTGCATGTAATAATATACCTGAGCTTTATAGGCTTGAATTTTTGTCTATTAGACAGTAGACTTCTAATTTCCTCTGCCAGATAAAACTTTAGCGTCTTCTCAGCGGATTTGACAGCAGCGGCTTATGGCCTTCATGAATTGGCGCTCAATATACCAAGATCGAATCCAAACCAGGAAGTTCACGAAGAATCCAAACTAGTAAACTTGATATTTTGGAATGTACCTCATGTTAGAATTCGTATGTTGTCAATTCTGATCTGGCCATACAATGGCAAGAGGAAGCACTGCAGCAGAAGGCTCAACAAAGGGAGAACGAATCTCATAAGTTGTATTTGGCTCGGTAGGAGGCTCAACAATATCATTAGAGGGTATGTTAGAAAAATATAGGATCATCACCTGCAGTAGAATCAACATGAACTGATGACACCTTAGGAACCCACATCGTAAAAGGAGCACATGAGAAAGGAATCTTCTCCGAAATGAGAACACCACTAGCGAACACACAAGCATCAAAGTTATGACCGAAGCAATGGCAGAGGTAAATGTATTTCATAGTCAACAAAACTATCATGACGGTCAATTCTAGCTTCATCTGATTAGGATGCGGTCTATCTAGGGTAATTTAGATCAAAGGGTTCACATAGACAAAACATTCTCTAGCCACTATATTAGTCACAACACTTGAGCTTGCCAATGTGGCAGACTAGCTAATCTAGGCCAATTTAAGGTCAGAAGAACCATATGGATATGAGTGAGATGAACTTACAATTCAATAGATAAAACTTGTCCTCTAGCATGACCAATGGATGGATTCCACATAGTGGTGATGAAAGGCTTGCCATCAATACTACAGGTTTCCAATTCAAGTACACGCCTTCTATCTTGCACCAAAGAGAATTTAAAATAGATCATACCATCTACATAATATACACTCAGGCTTCCTCTTAGTTTCCACTTACTACGATAGTGTTCATGAACCTCTAGGTAAGAGGCCTTCGAGTCAAGGAAAAATCTCATAAGAAATTCCTTCCATCGAGATATACCATCATGAACAACATTGGCCGACAAACTTTCAGTCCAGAAACTCGAAATCATGTGGACTGTTGTCACCTACATTACAAGGTAGGATGTAAACAAGGAGGACCACGTTTTAGCAGGCTGAGACTAATGCTACATTTCCACAAATAGGTTTAGTGCATTCAGAGAATTGTCGAGGACAAACATCAATCGGACCAAACAGCTGCATTATCATCATTAGGATGTAAACTAACTCAACTTGGTAGGATTGACTACAACATAAACAATAGTATAAACATTGTCCAAAACAATCGGATTTGACTATACCAAAAAAACAATTATTTTGTGCCAAGGACCTAAAGCTTCCATCAAAGGATACAGTAGCGACTTACCGAGCTTCGACAAACCAGAGATTGGTCAAAAGTGGGAAATTAGGGAAAGGCGAAGTCATGATTTGATACTAGAATCGACAGTAGGGAGTTCAACGATTAGGATAAGAGGACATAGCGTGAAAAGGAGACCTGAAATCAATAGGAAGCGAAAAGATGAGAAGTAAATAGATATCGAAGGCGAGATGATAGTTTGTGAGGAGGGAGCAGTAAGGACACAGTAATATTAAAAGCTAGGTTAATGCTTAATGGTGGAGAGAGCAAAGAAGGTGAGGAAGGAACGGATATTTCGAAGAAAAAAAAGAAAAAAAGAGGCGGCGGAAGAAAACTTAATCGCCATTACCACGAAATTGTTGAATGGTTTTAATTTTAAGGCGGACTCCAAAATATTTTGGCAGTGAACGGTATTTAACAACAAAAACAAAAGCGAGAATGAAATTACATTAACGCCGAGAATATAGAATGAATTTGGGAATGAAATGTTGTTTAGAAACGAAAAAATATATATGAGAGAGTTACATAAGAATTCTTTTTAAATAGATATAGAGATAATAATTTGTAACTTGACGTTTGAACTTTTCAAATTCATATTTCTTTTTACCACTTTCAAAACATAAATTTTGAACATTATCAATGTAAAACTTTGTTAAAATTTGTACTTTTAGAGTCCGGATTTGCTTGTTATTTGAAAAATATTTACATACAAGCGGATGGTCTCAACCGTTTTATTCGTCTATAGCTTGAACTTGAATTCAAACCATAAATGAGATATACTATACATAAAATGAATTAGTTTGTTGGTTATTATTAATTTATAGGGATATATTATTTAATATACCATTATATCCATTTATTTTTATAGTTTAAATCTATTTATTGTTTGTTATTTGATGTTTGATGTTTGAATTGATTTAAAGTGAATTTTATAAACATTTAAAAATTCATGTTAGACAATTTAAGATTATTGAATATTTTCAAGTATTAAATGTAGTTATCAATTATAATTATTAATTAGTAAATAGTAAATTATCAAATATTAGTTAGTAAAAATGTGAATTAATTAAATATTAATTTTAAAATTAAGTACTTAGAACTAATTATTTAATCTTAATTGTTAATTATTTTATTAACTATTAAATATAATCTATTAATTGTCCATAACTAACAGTACCAAATTATTAAATAAAAAAATATATTTATTGTAGATAACAATCGATTATTATAAATATAATATTATTAATGATTAATTATCAAGTGATAAAACTAATCAATATTAATTTTAAGAAAGTATTGTAATTATTAATTATTGATTGTCGAAAATTGGTAACCAACATTTATTACGATAAGCATTTTATGACCGTTGTAAAATTGGCACCTATTACAACGGGCATTACCCGTTGTAAAATTGGCACATTTTACAATGGGCGTTTTGTGACCGTTGTAAAATAGGCATCTATTATAATGGGCATTTTGTGAATGTTGTAAAATTAACATCTATTACAACGGGCCTGAAATGACCATTGTAATAGTATTATATTACAATAGGCAATCCATGCCCGTTGTAAAAAGAGTGTTGTATAGGACGTCTGTTACAACGGTCCATAAATGACCGTTGTAATAGAACTCTATTACAACAGGCAGTTAGTGCACGTCGTAAAAAGGGTGTTGTAATAGAGTATTTTTGTTGTAGTGTAATCAACCTTTAAGGAATCTTTTTAAGTTTAAGCAACTATTTGTTAAACTATTACTATTAGATTAGTTGAAAACAAATTCATTTAATAACCAATTCCAATTAAAAACCTTTCACTTAGCCAACTTGAAAACATAGTTAACTTGTTATTGATTTCAATTAATCCTTCCTTTTAAATTAATTAATAGCATAATTTATTTAATATAATCTCACTTAATTGTTTCTTAAAAATTTATTCCAAACTATTAAACCTTAGGTTAATTTCTGACTTACTTGCTTATAAAATTTATTTAAACGCAGGAATTTGCTACATACATCATTTTATAATTTCTTTACAAACCCAATTATAAATATTGATTTATTTATAAAACCTCTATTTTATATATTTATATAAAATAAAATTTAAAACCTTATTTTATTTATAAAAGTAAATTTTATAACTTCAACTTAGTCAATTCGCCTGACGGCGAATCAATGCCTTGAAAAGATGAATTTTTAGGCCGTTTACTGTCAACCACTTAATTAATACTGTTTACTGATTAATAACCCATCAAATGTTGAATTTTAATTCAAAAATAAACATCTAAAACAGATTTAACGTTACTTTGGTTAAGTAGTTCATATTTGAATAATATGAAAACAAGTAACATCCAAATATTGGAGGAATCCCGTTGGATCCCTCCAACCCGTTCTCCTTGCGTCATAGCTCATAATATCATTTTATATATGCATATGAAATGAAAATTTAAATCAAATCCATTTAAGATGCATTTTCCACTTAACAATAGATAATATCAAAGGTTATCCGTTCGCTGGGGGAATATATATCCATAACCAACCAATTAGCAATAAATCATCTAATCATCCAAACATACAACTTATGCTAACAACAATGATTGTTATACGAAATAACAATATTCAGCAGTATTCTAGAAAGAGTGAGAGTTAACTCACCATCCATTCCAATTCGATGATTTCGCGTCGTTTTATCTAATTTCAAACAAGCATTTGAAATTAGAATAAATTCCAAGCAACCCTAAATCCAACCAATCCAGCTCGTAGGCATAAATATCGCCAATACGAATCCAACACACTTTGTTTCGTCGGAATCTATTATCATATGAAATAATTATACTTATTACGGTTTTTAAATAAATTTTAATTTTACTAATGACCCCATTAGCGTCTAATATCTAGGTTATCACTAATCATGTGATCTGTACAGTTAAAGCGCTTAGCAGTTCTATAGCGGTGGAGGTGCAAAAAGTTATATCGGGGATATAGCAGGGGATCAACAAAGTATATAAGATGTAAAATTAAGTATTTTAAATTAATTAATTATCATTCTCACATTATTTTTGTAGAATAAACTGATATCTATTTATCTTATATAATAAAATCAAAGAATATCATGGTTACACACATTAGAATTGATGATTATAATAAATTTCTACCATATATTATAATTTATGTGTTAAAATTATCCTTTTACACTAACTTTGTTGATTCCTTTTGAAAGAGAACTAGTCAAATCAAGCTACATATATTAATAATGCTAAAACGAGTGCTATAAATCATTAGTATAGCGGGTGCAACAGAAAATAACGGGGAATAACAAAGCCGACGGGGTTGAGTGGACCCTATCACTTTATTGATATACCAAGGACGAATACGTAGAAATAAAGCAAGACACAACAACAAAAGAAGACAGAGAATACAATAAATATGATTGCCTACAGGAAACTAACAAAAAGAGAAAATAAGAAGAAAAAAAAGCTATTGCAAGCCAAAAATTCCAGTATCTTAAGTGAATTTTAGTATTTGAGGCCTTCCCAAATATCATGCCAAACAAGTTGTATGTCCCGTATTTTTACAGTATAATAATTAATTAATTTCATTATTTAATTAGTGATTTAGAGAATTAAATAGCTGTTTAATTAAATAATATTTATATTTAATTAATATAAATAATAGGATAATATATTTAATTCTGAAATAATCAGAATTAAGTTGAATTGACAATATTGTGTGAACTGGACAATTCAAAATACATAATTCAGTTTGGAATTTGATTTGAATAACGAATATATTATTTGAACGACAGTTGAACGTATAATTTATATTATAATTATAATCGAGCTTGAAATGGTGCGGCAGTTCGTAATTTGGCGATTCGAACTTTAAACGAATATACAGAAGCCGTTTTAAATCGGATTTCTGTGAAACAAGAAACGTACAATTTTTTTAAGTATATTTTTCTGATGGAAGAGAAAAATCAAGATTTCATCATGTAGATTGTGAGTTGTATCCAAATCAAATTTTCGAATAGTCGCTATGGAATCGTTATCAGCCATAACGATATATTTAATTATAATAAAATATTGGCCTCGAATTTAGACAAGCCATTTGAGACGTAGTGATAATTTAATTTATAGAATTTTACTGTAATTTTTAATTAATTAAATACACAACTTTTTATTTGGAGTATTTTGCACTCTATATCAATATTTAGGAGTTTCACAATATGAGTTAAACTACTGGCGTTATTATATTTTTGGGATTGTAGAGCATTGCCCAATACAATGGTATTTTTATCTTTGTCATTTGCAGTTCATATATAAACAAAATAGTGTACAAGGGGGTATCTATATTTTCTATTTTTAAAAGGTAAAGAGGAGGCCACATACGCCATTTTTTAACCCTAGAGAACATACTTGGTGTCCACGGAGACACATCTTCAAATTAAAGCCTTACGATATATACATCCTAATTTATCCTAAAACCTAGGTCTTTTACTCCCGTAGTCAAACCATTTTCCTCCTCCACCACTAAGACAAAACCATGAAGAAAAATCCATGCTCAGAAATTCAAAACAAATACCAAAAAAATTCAATAAATCCTAAAACAACTATAAATGGATTCGTATCAAGATCCTCTTCGAATTGGTGTGCTGATACATAGGTGCGACGGGTTATTCCTGATGCTCGAAATACCCAGCGCGAGCTAGGGTTAGAGGAATCTGCGGATTGAAGTTTCTGATCGACAAATAACCATCGTTTGGGTCTTTGAGGTATGAAACTGCAGCTGAGCGTGGATTGGTGGACGTCGAAGTCGACATCAGAAAGGAGGGACGTCGAGTTTAATCATTTGGGTATGGTGGTGTGGAGGGTGTGACGAGATAGATTGTGGTATTTTTCTTGTGATTTGTTGTGGAATATAGAAGCTGTTATGGGCGTGAGAAGGAGCAGCCATAGGGAGGAAGATAGTTCAGTTTCGAACTGCATAAACAACGAGGAAGGTTAGCGGTATTAACGCAAGTAAGGGAAGATTGTGATTTTGTGCCATATTTGGGGCAGATGATTGTTGTCTGGGCAAAGAACAGTTCGGTTTGGAAGTTCTGAATGGCACGTTCTTCATTTCAGGAGGTGGAAGCTTGCGTTAATGTATACAGTTTTACACTGTTTGGTTTGGAAAACAAGTGCAGGCATGTGTTTAAGCTGGATCAAGAAAGAAGAAAAGGGAACAGGGTGGGGAGACGGGTTCGAAGAAACAGGGTTGGATCTTTACTGGTGGCGTCAGTAAAATCGAAACGAAGTATTGGGGTAGGGAGGAGGATCTGAATCAGTTGATTTGCATTCGAATGCTGGGGGGATTTATTTCGTAAATAAGGAGAAGATGGATTGAGCACTTGAACGAGTGCGGGTATATATTGATGGTAACGGGATAAGTAATAATGGTGAAGCCCAATTTCATTTTTAATATAAAAGAAGTAAAGGTTTAGTTTTAATAGTATATGAATTTGTCAATGTGATATATCTCACACACATATCCAAATTTAACAAAATAGGATTTCGCTGGGATCATGGAATCATAGACTACGTACTGGAATTGGTTCATAATGAATTGGAGCTGGTTACAATTTATAGCGAAATAAATTGCCTGATCCGAACCAACGACTATAAATCGTTGTTTAAAGATTACGGACAATATGAGTAAAACTCACCAACTCTGAACAGTTATATATTTATAACATATTTTTAGAACTGATAATTATCTATTTATTGTCGTATGTTGACTGTTTGGTTGAATTGCTTATGTATTGGTTGAAATTATAGATAACGATATATATATAAATCGTTAATCAAATATGGATTCTGTTTAGCAGAATATTTCATATTGAAATGAAATCGATGTTAATTATATTGTTTAACATTTGTGATGCAGGGAAACAGGTTGGAGGGATCCAACTAGATTCCTCAACATTTATTTAACGGTTTTTCATACATTGTAATATATGATGTGACATATAATCTGTTGTTGATTATGTGTGTTTTAATGATATCGATCATTGTATTAGGTATTTTAAATACCGTAAGAAATACTGGGATGTTGGAAAAGGGGATTTTCAAAGTGTATTTTGAAAATAAATTATTTCTATAAAATCAATGAATTTTATATATTAAAGATAAAGAATTTTATAAAGAGGAATATTTATTGGGAAAATAAATAAAATCATATAAGGAATATTTATTGGGATAATAAATAGAAGTATAAAATGAATTATTTATTTAGAAAATAAATAGAAGTATAAAATGAATTATTTATTTAGAAAATAAATAGAAGTATAAAAGGATTATTTATTTAGAAAAAAAATAAGATATTATAAGGGATACTTATTTGGAAAATAGATAGGATTCAAAAGAGAAATATCAGTAAAACAAAGAGAAATATTTGTAAAACAAAGATTGTAAAACAAATAGAAAAGGAAATGTTTATAAAACGAATAGAATTTTATAAAAGGAAAATTTTACCTTAGGAAGGTTCAGACCCGTGCTTCGTACACAGGTATAATGTGATAAGGATTTAAAATAAATATTGAATAGAAATCTATTTAAACAGATAAACGGAGAAGATTAATTTATAAATAATATTTTATAAATTAAATAAAAATATTTATCATTGGATAAATGGGATATATAAGTCAGAACTTATATAGAGAAGTAAGAATCGATTTTTAACACCGATATTTGAAACTGAATATGAACGTAGTGGTTACAAGATTTGTTAATGAAATTTATCGAAGTGTTGAATATAAAATAAGATTTTATTTGAATTGTTTATAAACAGAATTTGTAAATAAGATATTATCTTAAATATGAAACCAAACTGTTTAAATTATAAAAAGAATATGTTATTTATATCGAATATGAATAATGGATTAAGGCAAGTATTCTTGCAAAGGAGAAGATTATTAAAGAGATAGAGCAATATAATCAGTTAGAGTTAACTAGTTAGAGTTAATCAGTTAGAGTTAACCAGTTAGAGTTAATCTATTAGAGTTAACCAGTTAGAGTTAAATCGAATTAGTGTTATTCAAAAGGAGTTATCAAATTTTAGTTATTCGAAGAGAGACTATCGAATATTAGTTATTCGAATGGTGTTAATCAAATTTAGTTATTCGAGAGGAGTTAATCGAATATAATTTATTCGAAAAGAGGTTATCGAATTTAGTTATTCGAGAGGAGTTAATCGAATTTAGTTATTCGAGAGGAGTCAATCGAATTTAGTTATTCGAGAGGAGTATTCGAGAGGAGTTAATCGAATTTAGTTATTCGAGAGGAGTTAATCAAATTTAGTTATTCGAGAGGAGTAAATCGAATATTAGTTATTCGAAGTAGAGTTAATCAAATAGAGATTACTCGAAAGAGAGTTATTCGTCGAATTCGATTATACCGAATTCGGGAAAGTACTAATTACTTCCGGTTGTTAAATCAAGATTTATTTATTTATAAATTAATTAGAGTAGGTTAATTATTCAAAGTAAGAAATAAAAAGTTAGATGTTAATTAGATATTTTAGAAGTAGGATTTATAACGTTAGCGTTATAATAAATATTTTTCATAAAAGAAGTGGATTCGTAATGTGAATCCGAGAATTTGCATAAGCAAATGATTTTAGAAATTGGAGCGCTGAGCTTTATCTATTGCAAGGTTAAGAACGTTGTTCAGTTAAGGTCTGAGAGGTATTTATACCCCAACTTGATCAACTTCCTTACTTAACTAAGAAATAGTTGAGGTTCGATGGCGAGAGTTAATTAGACATGCAGTTAAGTAATAAGCGATTAATGGATTGCGCGGTCGTAACGATGTTTTATACAACGTTAGTTGAAATCAATGTAAATGAGTTTTGTTAACGTTTTCCAAATATTGAATCAGAAGATATTTTCTAAACATAGAAAATGGAATGTTTTATTTATAAGGAATTAAGAAATGGAGTTAAGCTAAATTAGAAACTGATTGGAGATTAGTTAAGCTGAATGGTTTTCTGAGTGTCTATCTGATGTTGGTTTCGACCTTCGGGATTGATACTTAGGGAATTGTTCTCATACTAGTTTACAGTCAGAGACTGATAGTTGTGGAAGAATAGTGATACGTAAATAAGCCATGGAAATGTTTTTCCAGTGTTAATAATCATATATTTTCTAAACATAGAAAATAAGGAAATATGAATATATATATATATATATATATACATATATAAATTTGATGATTTGATCAATAATTCCATTTGGAAATAAGATCGTTGTGTGTACATGGATATTTTTCATTTGATAGTTAAATCAACGACTGTCAAAGTTTTTGACCATTTTAACGTTGTTAATATGGAGAGACTGGTTGGATTATTATCCAAAGAACTACTCCGTATTGGCATAAGCGTCGCGAATCAAATATGCTGAATATATTGAAGACGGAGTAAAGTGCAAGGGCTGTTGTATAAATCTTAGGTAGAGATTGCCTAAGATGGATGTACTGAATAGTGCCTTCGGTTTGTCCAGTCCCAGGACAACTTGTGTGGATGAACGTCTGACAGAGTATCCCTAACGAATCATATATGTTGATCTCTTCAAACGTATTACGTTTGGTGGCGAAGGAATTCATTTCTCTTAGCTTCATACCCGAGATGCCATTAGGGAAATAGATAATGATTTGGCGTGTATGACGATGTGGTATTCCAAGTAAATGAAGATATGATATGTAAAAAGATAAGCGTAGCTTCTAGCCTTACATACGAAAATGACAAAAGTCGGGCAGGCAGCATGGCTATGTAGATCGCACCTATTAGGGTGTATAATCACCTATCTAGAGAATATTCATTTGGTTCTTAAATCTATCAATGTTGTCCCTTATCGGGAAAACGGTTGTTGATCCCAACCGTTGGTGATATACATTCGATACACTCAAGAGAAATGAGTGGTTGGTCATGTGTGGCTGAGTTGCAAGATGTTCTTGTTGAACTCGGTGTATTCTCCTCTAGAGATACATTATCGGAAGGTGGTTCCATACCTTGTCATAGTTGGAAATCCATTATCCAATAAGTGCTCGCGGTTTTGATTATATGCTATATATGTAGAATGTGAGATGAAAGTGTTTCTGCTAGATGATTATTATATTATGGTTGATAGACATTATTATAATATCAAAAGGATTTTGATATAAAGATTATTTTGGATTCTCATAAGGGAAAATCCCATTCCGTTATATGGCGTGATCTTATGAGACATCGTTTAATCGCTCAAACTATTTTAAATTGTTTTACTCACACCAGTCCCATGACTGACACGGAGTTTATTTTGTTTTGTTTTCCCTAAACTCTTGGGTGCCCAATTTTGTTCGGGCGGTCAAGTAGTCAGGATTTTACAGATATACTTGAAGAGCTTTGAGCAGGAGGCTTTAGGATTATATAGCTATTATTATTTCCGCTGTGTTGTAAGTGTTGTACTCTGATAATGTTAGATTATCTATTATATGTTGTTCGTTCCGCTGTGAGATTCGTGTTACTCTGATGTTGTATGTTCTTCTTCTTCTATTCTAAGTTTCTATCTTATCTATTCTCACCCTCTGTTTTCTTTCTATTAGTTTTCTGGTTTCCAGTGTAAACTGGGTTGGACTTGTGTTATTTGGTCAGCTCAAATTGTACCGGAATTTCGGGACACTACACAAGTTGTTTCCATTGGCCGTAGTTCATGTCAAGAGTAGGATCAAAAACTCACAGACTCCTTTGTTTTCATATTATGGTGACAACTTTCTTCAAAAAAAAATTTGTACAGTCTTGCTTTCCTACTTTTACCTCCATATTTCTTTCTAACGTCTTCCCAATTATAACATAAGTTACACACAGGAGTGCTACCAAAGTTCTGCAACTGCGCTTCTTTCCATAATTTCTTGATGACTTCACAATCAAAGTAGAGATGTTGTAGAGTTTCTTGTTCATTCTTGCACAGTGTACAATTCAGCTCAATTGCCATTCCATGTGCTGCTAGCCTATCTTTGGTGTGTACTGCTCCATTAAGAATCTTCCATGTTTATAAGTTTTCTTTAGCACTATTATCCTTTCTCCAAACAGTTTTATACACCTGCAAACATTAAAACTTAATGCACCAAGAAATTCAAGGTATAAACTATTAATGGAGAAGGAATTACCTTTCCACTTCCATATGACAAAAGCTGCAGTGTTCGTAGACATGTTGCAGTTTTGAATCTTATTCTAGAGAGCATTGATTATCTAGTTGGAAGTGTTGGGTAATGCAAAATTGGTTCCATTGAAAATACTTGACACACAACATCTCTTTCTAGTGCTAGATTGGAATAAATCCAGATATGGTATTTCAATTTGAAGAATAATCCCAAACTCAAGCCATGGATCTTTCCAAAAATTTATTCTATGAAAAGCAAGCTTCCTAAACTTAAATTGCGAGAGGATCAAAATTCTTTGAGACTGATCAAACTTTTCCACACCCAGCTATGCCATTGCATGGCATTAAGTGACCAAAAGCTTTAGTCTTTTAATACATATTTTTATGACCACTCAACCCAAAGTCTTTCCTTTTTATTTAAATTATAATCAACGTGTTTACGCATAGCAGCATGATTCCAAATACTGGTCTTAATAATACCAAGACCCCCATTGCTAATAAGCTGTTCCAGCTTAGCAAAGGACGTAGGAGACAAACATTTATGGTGCATATTCCCTTTCCAGAAAAACCTCATAAATGAAGTTTTTATCATTTTCAACAACTATAGTGGTAGAATAAATGCACGAGCCCAATAGACTTGCATAGCAACAACAATAGACTTGATCAATGTCTATCTATGACTCAACAATCTGGCAGACCAACCCTCAAGTTTGTTAGTTATTTTACTCAAAAGTAGAAGGCATTGCTGGGTGGCTATTTTCGAAGTTTCCAAAGGAAGAACAAGATAGTTATAGATGAGTCATAGTGTATAAGGCCAGTGATGCCTTGAATCAGATTTATGTCCACTAGAAAAACCCCAACAGCCATAAATTCAGTTTTGTCACAATTGACATGAAGACCAGTCATCGTATAAAACTTATCAAGAGTGTTCATAATGTTAGTAAATGTGGTGAAACTTGGTTTGCAAAAAATTATGAGATCATCAACGAACATAAGTGAAGTGATCCTGGGGTTCTTGCACTTCGGATGCAGGTCAAACTATTTTTCATCAACAAGGTCATCAAGCATTTTAGTTAAAAGCTCCATAGTGATGATAAATATGTATGCGGATATATGGTCCCCTCGTCTAACCCCTTGTTTACGTGAAAGGAAACCCACTGGACTATCATTCACATTCACCGAAAATTTAGCAATATTATGCATCCATAAATCAATGTAGTGAAGCATGGAGGAAAATTCATGTAACTGAGAATTATGGTGATAGAATTACACTGAAGGGTATTGCAAGCCTTTCTAATATCTAATTTAAGCATAATTCTTAGTGAAATGTTAGAAGTTCTATAACCTTTTAAAAGTTCATGAGCTAACAAGACGTTGTCAAGTATATTTCTTTTGGGCAGAAATGTAGTTTGGTTAACAGATACTATATATGGCAACATAGATTTGAACATACAAGCAAGGGTCTTGGCTATGCATTTGTAAATGGTACTGCAACAAGAAATGGGTCTATATGCATTTACATGGTTAGCATTTTTCACTTTAAGAATGAGTGAAATAGTAGTATTATTAAAAGAGTTCATCATATTTCCTTTTTTAAAAAACTGAAGGATAGCTTTACAAACATTATCCTTAACAATACCCCAACATGTTTTTATAAAACATAGCGTTGAACCTATCAGGTCCTCCACAAGAGTTTCTATTAATGGAAAACATGGCTTCCTTAATCACAATTTTAGTAATAGAGGTACCAAGCTGAAAGTATTGTTCAGGACTTAATGTAGGTAGAATCATAGGGTTGATGTCATCAATCAGGGGTTTAAAGTTATCAACATTACCAAAGAGCTTAGAGAAATAATTAACAAATTCAGATTGTATATCATTGTTAGATGTATGTATCTGGCCATGCAGATCAGTAATAAAGTGAATATTTTCTTTGTTTTGTTTAGCTTTCAAAGCAGCATGAATGTAAGCAGAATTCCCGTCTCCATCACAAACCATTTAATTCTTGCTTTCTGTTTCTTTATATCGGCTTCCAAAATAAAGGCATTCTTATATTCATTAGAGTAATCTAACTCAATGCTAGCAAAATTAGAGTTTATAGGATCAGCTTGCATTTGTGTTTGTACTTGTGCAAGTAAACTAAGTCAGTGATAGGATTGACCACTTTCACAACCAAATTTAGATTTAGCCCAAGTTTTTAGAACATTCTTAAGGGATTTTAGTTTCTTATAAAGAATGTACATAGGGTTTCCATAGTAAGGAAACTCCTAATCCCTTTTGACAATATTCAAGAACTATGGATCATCAACCTAGATATTAAAGAATTTGAAACTCGGCCTCCTATTATTCTCCTATTCACCAAAATGCAAAATTTAGGGAGAATGATCAAACAGAATGGGAAGTGGAATTTCATTAAATAGAGAAGGCCATTTATTAAGAGCTACATTATTACAAAATGCATGGTCAATCCTATTAAAGGTACGGGTGCCATCTCTTTTGTTATTGTTCCATGTAAATTCAGCAAAAAATAATTAATCTCTATTAGGTCAGAATCATTTAAAGCAATATTGACAACCCTAATTTCATTGAGACTAACAGAGGACCCTCCCACTCTGTCAGAGGTGTTAAGTGGTGAATTAAAGTCTCCACACACAATCCAAGGGCGTGTGTGCTGCCTGAAGGCAGGAAGTTCAAAAGAAAAAAAGTGCTTCTAGCTTGTGTAGAGTTAAATGCATAAACAAAAGTGAAATAATATGATGTTGATGATGGTTTATGAAAATTATGACAATGGATATGTTGGCTTGATGAAGTGATTTGCGTGAATGTGTGAATAGAAAGATCAAATATTAGCATTATTCTACAATAAGTTGCTAATCAGAATTAATATACCTGCTGCTCTCAATGTAAGCACTTAATCCAGTTTAGTCTCCAAAATTGCAAGAGTAGATAAGTTGTGCTTCCTTATCAATTGTTCACATTTGTCAAGTTTAATATCCAAATGATCCCCTCTAATGTTCCAAATGCAGATGTTTTGCAACATTGTTAAACTCTAGGTTTTGGTTCTTGCCATTTGCTTTGGATCTAGTGATAATCCCTGATGAATCTGCTCCTGAAAGATTTGTCATTACAAGTGGAGAGCCTTTAGTGTTTTGCTTATTTGTTCATGGAAGTTTGTTACCTATCTTATCTTTAATTTCTTTTGCTATATTATAAAGTTGTGATTCATTTGCTGCTTCATTTGCTGCTTAAAACATATCTATTGTTCATCGGCGCTAGATAGAAAAACCAGTGGTTGAAAGACATTATGGGCTATAGCAGGGATTTTGCGGGGCTTTAGTGGGGATTTAACTACACAATACATGATTAACTCATGTTATCACTCCCTCTAGGTTCGACTTTCAACCAAAAAATCCTCCTTCATTGACCACCGCGCCCACACCCATAGCATCACCGGCCTTCGTTGCTCCACCTCGACCAACACCGGACACCTTCGACGCTCTGTAGACCACTCACAACTCCAAAGAATGAAACCTTCCCAAATCTTGTTCATCTCCTTCAAACCCCCAGCTCATCTCCTTCCATCGCCACTCCACCTCCTTCCATCGCTAGGAAGCAAAGCCCCCGGTTCGCCATTACTTCGTCGGAAAACGCCGTTGAACAAAAATCCTTCAACCTCAAAATCCAGACACCCTCTACAACTTTCTCATTGAGGCCTTCAACCAATTCTTCACGAATTTGAAGATTTAATTATTTTAAAGTGGAGGAGGGTGGCGGTTGTATTTGTGAATTAGGTTTAGTTTAGATATGTATTTATAGTGAAGATATTTTATTATTATAATGAATATTAGGCACACATCACTAAAACAAAACTTAATTAGAGCGGCCTTCCTCCCTAAGTTTCCATGCAAACCCGGTCCCTTTTTTATGAGTTACGTGCTTTTGCAAAAAAAAAGGTGCTGTCAAGTAAAAAAAATATATTCTAAAATCTGCAAATATTCTCAGAAGACCGTGCCGGGAAAAAAAATTGCATACACATATGAACTATTATCATTAGTTGCATACATGTATGCAACTATTGCAGAAGCTGTTTCCATTGAAAATCTAGACCGAAACTTTCATACATTTGTGCAACTATTTGAAATACTTGCATATATATATATATATATATATATGCAAGTATTGCATGATGGAAACTTAACTGAAATTTTGCCTACGGATTGTTGCACACACATGTGCAACTTTTCTATTTTATTGCACACTTGAATGCAAATAAATGTGAACTGATTTGCAGGGCTATGAATTATTGCACACTTTTGTGCAAGAATTCTGCAATAGTTGCACAGATGTACGCAAGAAAACGAACACAGATGCATAACTGAAATACTTGCATAGATGTATGCAAGAGAATTCAAATATGTGTATGCTATTATGCATTTAACTGCAATTTCGTTGTTTTTTTGTTTTTTTTTTTGTTTTTAAAGTGTTTTTCGGTGGGTTTTTAAACTGGATTTTTTTTATGTTTTATTTAAATATGAATTTACATATTTTTTCATTTTTTTGTTATTTTTTAATGAAATTTCGAAAAATAGGGACCTAATTTACAATAAGTTTAGGATCGGATGCGAGCTTTATTTTGAAACTTAATAGGGACCTGTGCCAAACAGACCCATTATTGTATTGTATTATAATCTCGTATAGCATTTCATTCACGCATGACCACATATAAGCTCTGATTACTATGAAATTTGAAATCCTACAATAGTTTAACAACCCGGACCCGATGAAACTGGTTTCACTGAATTCCGAGACTGCTTGTAGAAACACCATTTTAATTTCAAACTGTAAATCAATACGCTTTTATATCGCGCATACTACGTAACAACTCCAATTGACACGAAACTGGAAATCTTACCATATTTAACCATTACGGATTTTATAAATTTGGTTTCATTGAAATCCGAGTTAGATTGCAAAATAGCTATTTTTATGTGTCAGTGAAATCGAATAAATAATTTATCGATTCCAAAACACTTACATTCATAGGTAATAAATTATTATCATATATATATTCCACTAGAATTTACATAGTTTCAAACTAAACTAATTTGGATTTTTTAACTCAAATTCAAGTTAAATCGGCATCAAAATTCCCATTTGAATTAATTTCAAGTCGATAACTCTTAAAATTAATCATTTTAAATATTTAAATTAATTAAATGTTCATTACTAAAAAACTGGGTTGTAACAGCCCGCATTTTACGTATCAAAAGATCGTAAATTTTTTTTATTTTATTCCTTGAGGGTTGGATCATTCTCATCTTTTAATATGTTGCTTATGGGGATGTGAGACATGTCAATAAGTTTTATTGATTTTGTTTGTGACCATTTTACCCCTGTCAGTATTGCATAGGGAATAACTTTTGACTTAGGTCGAATAAGACGGTAAGACCTGTGCCATTGGAAAGGAAATGATGATTGCCTTTCCGTAGACTGGTTACATTAAGGATTTGGCTCAGCGGTTTGGGAGGAATCGCTGTTTGAAGGTTTTTCAGTTGGTTGTCTTGGTTTTGGGAGCCAATTGGGTTGATTTGGGAAGGCCCAATTAGGGGGTTGGTGGAAACTATAAATAAGGGGAGAGGGGTATGGAGAATAGGTTACTTATCCCATTCTCTCATTTGGTGGGTTAAGCTTCTTCTTCCTCTAATACCTTTCCACTATTAAAAATCCAAATATAAGGAGGGAAATCATAGATCTACACCATTGGAGGCTAGATCTGCATTGATTGAAGCAAGGACTCATTGAATCAAGGAGATTGGTGCGAGGTGCTTGCTGTCCGGATTCTTATTTCATCAATTTTAGCTTATTTTGGAGAATCAGTGAGTGGTTTACATCTCTCACATGGATTCAATGAAGTGTATGAGTGTTTGATCATGTTTTTCATCAAGTTTAAGTGTCTAACCATAGATTTATACCATATTTAGTCCATTTTTGTATGAATCACCCTATGATTCCATTTAGTAAGTTTAGATTAATGATTCTATGTTAATTCATATGTTTGGGTAGGTTAGATCTATAGTTTTGTTCATATGACCATTCATTATGATTTTGGAGTGATTTGCATGATTTGGTGATACCTTTGTTTTCATGTTGTTTATGGATTCATACCTTGTTTTTGATCATACTTGATGGATCGGACAAGTTGGTTTCGTCGATATAATCGTTTGGCGAAGTTTCGGTCAAAATGGTGATTTTTGTATCAGCTGCTACAGTGATCGTTCGCGTGCTACAGTGATCATTCGCATGCTACAGTGCTTTGAAGATTGCTACAGTGTCGGTTGTGTGCTACAGTGGTCGATCTCTCTGTCGCTACAATGTTTTGAAGATTGCTACAGTGTTGGTCGGTCGCGTGCTACAGTGGTCGATCGTTATGTCGCTACAGTGCTTTGAAGATTACTACATTATCGATCGGTCACGTGCTACAGTGGTCGATCGCTCTGTTGCTACAGTGTTTTGGAGATTGCTATAGTGATCGGTCATGCTCGTACTACAGTGATCGATCGTTCATACTACAGTGTTTTGGAGATTGCTACAGTGCTCGGTCACGCTCGTGCTACAGTGATCGAACGCTCGTGCTACACTGTTTTGGAGATTGCTACAGTGATTGGTCGCGCTCATGCTACGGTGATCGATCGTTCATGCTACAGTGTTTTGGAGTGGCTACAGTGATCGGCCGTGCTCATGCTGCAGTGATTGATCATTCATGCTACAGTGTTTTGGAGTTGGTACAGTGAACGGTCGCGCTCATGCTACAAATCGATCGTTCATGCTACAGTACGATCATTCATGCCACAGTGATTGCTAAATATTTGCTATAGTGATTGCTGGAGGTGATGTGAAGTGTTTATTGTTCGTTGTATGCAACGAATGTGGAAATAACTCAAGGATGTATTGAGTTCGTGCAAAATGATTGCTCTAAAGCATTCCGAGGCAGTAAATAGTCGTAATTGATAATGACTACGGATGAGAAGGCCGAGGAAGTTCCATTGTCATAGGTTCTAGAGGACTAAAAGCATGGGTACAATTGAACAACAATTGTAGGTCGAATGCCCTGGGCGTCGTGTATGGCCTAGACACGTGTTGAGGATAGCGTGTACCACGTGTTATGCATAGCATGTGGGGGTTTTCTAGAACCGGGGCGTCGTGTGTAGTCCTTTACACTTGACGGCAAGTTGTTAGCCAATCATATGATAACGAGAGTTCCAAAGCAAGGTTAGCAGTGATGGCCATGGTCTGTCATGGATGTTTGAATGCTTGTTGTAATAATGGCTGAATTTCTATTTCTATGTGTGAAAGATTGTTTTGGTTGCCATGGATAAATTTTTATTCGTTTGGATGTATGGATCGTAAAGGCCATCACTGTCAGGTGTGGGGAAGGCAGGTATAAGTTCTTCTCTGGAGTTCGGTAGATTAGTTGTTTATTTACCCATTCTCGTATACTTTATTGATGAAGTTTGTTAGCTTTTTTACAGCTCACTAAGACTGTTGTCTGACTCAAGGTTTTAAGTTTCCTCTTATTACCTTGGGTTGTTCATCCGGTTGCGGATGGGCAGACTGAGTAGTAGGTGATAGGTTATGCTTTAGTGAGGGCGATGATGGTGATCGATGGCGAGCATGAGGCTCACATACCAGTTTTATTACCATCTAGTATTTGTTTCCGCTGTTTGTTATTTCTTTTAGTATTGTAGTGAGGCAAATTGTACAAACACTATTGTTGATATCCACGTGTATGGGAATACTTTCTAGTTGTCATGAAAGCTTAGTGTTTTTCTGCTTCACTATCACTACCTGTTGTATATGTTTTATTATATTTTATCCATATGCTGTGAGTTTATGACAGGTTCCGCTTATGTATCATATCTTGATATTCGTCCATAGCTGCCGTGCACACCTTTCAGCACATTATTTCTCTTGTATAGTGCAGAGGTTGTGGGCGGTCATCACATTTAATATCAGAGCTCTGGTTAATGATTTTAGCCAAAGTTCTAAGACGTAATCATGCATGAGAGACGTACTTGTAGGCCTCAGTTGGATGCTTACTATATATTAGCATACATAGTAGTAATGGTTATTTTCCTTTAGCAGTTTTTCTTGGAAGTGGCTAATTATTCTAAATTGCAGACTTAGAATGAGTAGACGACCATCAAGACACACTGCTAGGGGAGTTAATACTGGAGGGGTAAATGGTGGCGAACCAGACTACCCATCCATGTTCGAGGCCATGGCGGCAACAATCATGAATAGGGTTCCTGCTCCAGTGGCGGCTACGGTTGATGTTGGAGTTCCAATGCCTAGAGTTGTAGAATTTGCAAAGCTATGCAAAGACTTCTCTTCATTCGGAGGAAAATAATTCAAAGGCACAGAACCAGTTGAAGAGGTTCAAAGGTGGCTGGATACTTGTGTTAGGATCTTCAGGGACTTGGGCATTGATGATTCAACAAAGAGGAAACTAGCATCAGGGCAGTTAGTGGGCAGAGCAATGGACCGGTGGAACTACATTTGAGACTCCTGAAGAGGATATTTCATGAGAATTGATTCAAGCTAAGTTTGAAGCAAAATTTATCTCCACCGTGCAGAAGTCTGTTCTGTTTAAGAAATTCGTTGACCGTAAACAGAATGGTCGCCTAGTTCTTGACTATATTTCTGACTTCGAGACTTTGTCGAAGTATGCTCGTTCATATGTGGATATTCCTTGTCAAAAGAACGAGAAGTTTGTCTTGGGATTGGATGAATATCTTGGGAATCAGCTTGTGGATCACCTCGATGACAGCTTTGAGAAGATCGTCGAGAAGGCTTTGAGGCATGAAAGTCTTTTTCCTAAGAAGATGCTGTTGTTGCAGCTAAAGAGGAGCAGTAACCAC
The DNA here is from genome assembly GCA_030737875.1 of Allium sativum. NCBI lineage: Eukaryota > Viridiplantae > Streptophyta > Magnoliopsida > Asparagales > Amaryllidaceae > Allium > Allium sativum. The sequence goes on from CM060924.1 coordinate 419,414,330, forward strand.
AATAGGGTTGTAATAACAAGAAAAGGAAGAAACAACAACAGAAAGGAAAGGATGGCCAAAAGAAGCAGAAGGGAGAAGTGACTTGCTTCAATTGTTGGCAGAAGGGCCATTTTGCTAGTGAATGCAAGAATCCTAAAGCTGAAAAGAAGTGCTTCAAGTGTTGGAGGCCGGGACATGAGATGAAAGATCATCCTGAATTAGCTCAAGGGAAGCAAGTGGTAAGGCTTATGCTTTGGGGGCAGTGTCGTCTTCTTCAAAAGATCCTACCGTGGAGGAGAAAGGAAAGGGTATCGTGGTGCAAGGTACTCTTTCTGTTTGTGGTGTTTCAGTTCGAGTTTTGTTTGATACCGGAGCATCGCATTCTTTCATTTGCAATGAGCTTGTGTATCACTTGGGTTTTGAACCCGAGATATGTGATAAACCATTGATCGTGACTAATCCAGTTGGGGGTTCGTCCAGTTTGTGCATGTTGTGCCGTGGTCTAGTGTTGTCGAGTCATGGTTGCTCTTTTATGTGTGATTGCTTTGTTCTTAACTTCACTGGGTTTGGGATCATCTTGGGCATGGATTGGCTCAAGAGGTATGCAGCAAAGGTGAATCATGAGAAGCTAGAGGTGAGAGTCGGGGATGTGGAAGAGCGAAAGGTGTTGATAAAGTGTAAGCGAGAAGTGGGTGTCTCCGTTAACTATCTATATTTTCTTGTGATTCCACAAGAAGACTTGTCATATGTGTTAATCGCTAATGAGTATGAAGATGTCTTCGACGAAGTCAAAGGGTTGCCACCGCATCGAGAGATCGAGTTTAGGATCGATTTGGTCGAGGGTGTTAGACCAATCGTTATGCCTCTTAGGCAGATGGCGCCTAAGGAACAGCGAGAATTGAAGGTGCAGGTTTGATACCTTCTAAGAAAGGGGTTCATTCAGAGAAGTGTTTCCGAATGGGGTGCACCGGTCGTGTTTGCAACCAAGGCAGATGGCTCGTTAAGATTGTGCGTGGGCTATCGTGAGCTGAACAAGGTGTCTAAGAAGAACAAGTATTCGTTGCCAAGGATAGATGACTTGCTCGATCAGCTTCACGAAGCTAAAGTGTTTTCTCAGATGGATTTAGCAATGAGGTTTCACCAGTTGAGGGTGGCGAAGGATAGTGTACCAAAGACTGCTTTTAGGACACCATTTGGTTTCTTCGAATGGTTGGTGATGCCATTCGGGTTGACTAACGCGCCAGCGTATTTCGTGGATCTTATGAATAGAGTGTTCAGAGATCAGTTTAATAAGTTTGTTCTTGTGTTCGTGGATGATATTCTGGTTTACCCAAGGAATGAGGAAGAACAAAAGGCGCATTTGAGAGTTGTGTTAGAGATCTTGCGAAAGCATCAGTTAAAAGCTAAGTTTTCGAAGTGTCACTTCTTGAAGGATAAAGTGAGATTCTTAAGCCATGTATTTTCTGGGAAAGGGATAGCAGTTGACTCCGCTAAAGTGGCAGCAATCCAGGACTGGGATTAACCTAAGAATGCGACGGATGTTTGAAGTTTCCTTGGGTTGGCAGGATATTACAGACGATTTATCAAGGATTTCTCCAAGATAGTTGCATTGCTGACATGATTAACGAAGAAGAACCAAGTGTTCACATGGGATGCGAAGTGTGAACAAGAATTCGAAATCCTAAAGAAGATATTGATGAGTGCACCTGTGTTGACCATTCCAAGTGGGAATGAAGAGATGGTGGTATACATCGATGCATGTGGTACTGGACTTGGAGCAGTGCTAATGCAGAAGGATAAGGTTGTAGCCTACGCGAGTCGACAGCTGAAGCCGCATGAAAGAAATTACCCAACTCATGATTTGAGTTGTCGGCGATTGTGTTTTCTCTAAAGATGTGGAGACATTACCTATTGGGAGTTTGATTCATGTTGTTTACGGATCACAAGTCGTTGAAGTATCTTTTCTCCCAAAATGATTTGAATCTTCGGCAGCAAAGATGGCTAGAGTTTCTGGCATCATATGATTTTGGTATAGCGTATACTCCTGACAAAGGTAACATAGTTGCAGATGCATTGAGTGGAAGACACGCAAGTTTGGGAGTGATGTTTTCGAATGGAAGAGCCTTGAGTATTTGGAAAGGTTTGAGTTCAGGCCAAAGTGTGATTTGGAACCTGAAATGTTGGCAAGCTTGTAGATAAGACCTACTCTTATCGAAAGGATTGGAAAGAGCCAAAAGAGAGATACAAAGCTTGTCGAGTTTATCCTGCGACTAGAACCAGAAGATAAAGAGTTCAGAGTCGATCGAGAAGGTTGGTTCCGAAAGCAAGGGCGATTAGTTGTTCCTGATATCGATATATTGAGATATGAGGTTCTAGGAGAATGTCATCACTCAAAATTAACGATCCATCCCGGTGGTAATAAGATGTATCAGGAAATGAAGAGAATTTACTACCGGGAGGGGATGAAGTGATATATTGGAAAGCTCAGTTGCAAGTGCATGAATTGTCAGTTGGTGAAAGCTGAACAGAAGAAGCTGAGTGGGTTGCTTCAGCCATTGGAAGTTCCTACATGGAAGTGGGAGCAAGTATCGATGGACTACCTAGAATCAGGGCAGGAAATGAAGGGATTTGGGTCATTGTGGATCGCTTGACAAAAAATGTGAGATTTATTCCTGTCAAGTCGATTAGGACAACGTCAAAATCTGCTGAACTTTATGTGAAATGGATAGTTAGATTCCATGGTATCCCAAAGACTATAGTGAGTGATCGAGATTCGTTGTTCGCTAGCGAATTTTGGAAAAGTTTGCAAGAAGCTTTGGGAACCGAGTTGTTCTTGAGTACGACATATCATCCCTAAACTGATGGTCAGACCAAGAGAGTCAATCGAGTACTGAAAGATCTCCTAAGAGCTTGAGTGTTGGATTTTAGGGGATTATGGGAGAACCATCTACATCTAGTTGAGTTTGCATATAATAATAGCTACTAGTCAAGCATTGGGATGACACCATAGGAGGCGTTGTATGGGAGGCCATGTAATTCTCCAGCTTGTTGGTTGGAAACTAGGGATAAGTTGATACTTGGGCCTGAGATGATAAAAGAGACCTCAGATTGTATCGAGATCGTTCGACAACGAATGAAGGCAGCCCAAGACCGTCAGAAGAGCTATGCTGATAGGCGTCGAAAAGATTTGGAATTTGACGTTGGTGACATGGTTTTCGTGAAGATTTCGCCGTTGAAGTATGTGGTTTGATTTGGGAGTAAAGGAAAGTTGCCTTCTAGGTTTGTTGGACCGTTCCCGATAGTCGAGCGAGTTGGAAAGCTCGCATATCGATTGGAGTTACCCGAGAAGATGTCGAGTGTGCATAAGGTTTTCCATATGTTGTTTCTATGGAAGTTCGTGCATGATTCGAATGTGATGGTATATCCAGAACAGTACGAAGACCTTGAAGTTGAAACCGCAGTTGTGAGACCTCGTAAGCCACTTCGTGTTGTGGGGAATGACACGAAACAACTTAGGAGGAAGGCGGTTAAACTAGTCAAGGTACAATGGAGTGAAGATGGTGACGATTGTACATGGGAGATGGAAGATGGCATGAAGGTGACTCATCCAGAACTCTTCGTCGGTAGGACCCTTTGATATCGTATCATCGTTATATCGTTGTATATTATTGTTGTTTTTAGAATTCTGCATGCTAGGATAAGGCTACGAATGCATGACTTGATGGTTGCTAGTTTGGATGTGACTTCTCATGGATGATAGGCATGCGGAATTGTTGAGGTTGCATGTGATTACTTGGAATTTCGGGGCAGAAATTCTTATGGGGGGAGAATGTAACAGCCCGCATTTTACGTATCGAAAGATCGTAAAATATTTTTATTTTATTCCCTGAGGGTTGGATCATTCTCGCCTTTTAATATGTTGCTTATGTGGATGTGAGACATGTACATAATTTTTACCAATTTTGTTTGTGACCGTTTTGCCCTTGTCAGTCTTGCACAGGGCATAACTTTTGACTCAGGTCGAATCAGAGGGTGAGACCTGTGCCATTGGAAAGGAAATGATGATCGCCTTTCCTTAGAGTGGTTACATTAAGGATTTGGCTTAGCAGTTTGTGAGGAATCAGTGTTTTAAGGTTTATCAGTTGGCTGTCCAGGTTTTGGGAGCCAATTGGGCTGATTTGGGAAGGCCCAATTAGGGGGTTGGTGGAAACTATAAATAGGGGGTGAGGGGTATGGAGAATAAGTTGCTTCTCCCATTCTCTCATTTGGTGGCCTTGAGCTCCTTCTTCCTCTAACACCTTTCCACCATTGAAAATCCAAATATAAGGAGGGAAATCATAGATCTACACCATTGGAGGCTAGATCTACATCGGTTGAAGCAAGGATTCATCAGATCAAGGAGATTGGTGCGAGGTGCTTCCTGTCAGTATTCTTATTTCATCAATTTTAGCTTATTTTGGAGAATCGGTGAGTGGTTTACATCTCTCACATGGATTCAATGAAGTGTATGAGTGCTTGATCATGTTTTTCATCAAGTTCAAGTGTCTAACCATAGATCTATACCATATTTACTCCATTTTCATATGAATCACCCTATGATTCCATTTAGTAAGTTTAGATTGATGATTCTATGTTAACTCATATGTTTGGCTAGGTCAGATCTATAGTTTTTGTTCGTATGAGCATTCATTATGATTTTGGAGTGATTTGGTGAAAACTTTTATTTTCATGTTGTTTGTGGATTACCGTGTTTTTGATCATACTTGATGGATTGGACAAGTTAGTTTCGTCGATATAATCGTTCGGCGAAGTTTTGGTCAAAATAGTGATTTTTGGATCAACAACTACAGTAATCGTTCGCATGCTACAGTGTTTTGAAGATTGCTACAGTGTCGGTCGCATGCTACAATGGTCAATTGCTCTGCCGGTACAGTGTTTTGAAGATTGCTACAGTGATTGATCGCTCTGTCGCTACAGTGTTTTGAAGATTGCGACAGTGTCGGTCGGTCGCGTGCTGTAGTGGTCGATTGCTCTGTTGCTACAGTGTTTTTGAGATTGCTACAGTGATCGATCGCGCTCGTGCTACAGTGATCGATCGTTTATGCTACAATGTTTTGGAGATTGCTATAGTGATCGATCACGCTCGTGCTACAGTGATGGATCGTTCATGCTACAGTGTTTGGAGATTGCTGTAGTGATCGGTCGCGCTCGTGCTACAGTGGTCGATCGTTCATGATGCAGTATTTTGGAGTTGCTGCAGTGATCGGTCGCGCTCGTGCTACAGTGATCGATCATTCATGCTACAGTGTTTTGGAGTTGCTGCAGTGATCGGTCACGCTCGTGCTACAGTGTCGATCCTTCATGCTACAATGTTTTGGAGTTTCTACAGTGATCGGTCACGCTCATGCTACAATATCGATCGTTCATGCTTCAGTACGATCATTCATGCTACAGTGATTGCTACAATATTTTCTACAGTGACTGCTGGAAGTGATGGCTGTTTGAATGCTTGTTGTACTAATGGCTGAATTACTATTGCTATGTGTGAACGATTGTTTTGGTTGCCATGGATAAATTGTTATTCATTTGGATGTATGGATCATAAAGGCCATCTCTGTCAGGTGTGAGGAAGGCAGGTGTAAGTTCTTCTCTGGAGCTAGGTAGAATAGTTGTTTATTTACCCATTCTCACATACTTTATTGATGAAGTTTGTTAGCTGTTTTACTGCTCACTAAGACTGTAGTCTGACTCAAGGTTCTAAGTTTCCTTTCATTACCTTGGGCTGTTCATCCGGTTGTGGATGGGCAGACTGAGTAGCAGGTGACAGGTTATGCTTTAGTGAGGATGATGATGCTGGTCGATGGCGAGCAGGAGGCTCACGTACCTGCAGTTTTATTACTATTTAGTATTTGTTTCCACTGTTTTTTATTTCTCTGAGTGTTGTAGTGAGGCAAATTGTACAAACACTATTGTTGATATCCACGTGTATGGGAATACTTTCTGTTGTCATGAAAGCTTAGTGTTTTTCTGCTTCACTATCACTATCTGTTGTATATGTTTTATTATATTTTATCCATGCGCTATGAGTTTACGACAGGTTACGCTTATGTATTATATCTTGATTGTAATAACCCGAAAAATCGAAGCCAATTTCAAAATTTTATTTTGGCGATTTTAATGAATTTTGAATATTTAAAATGAATTATTTTAAATAATAACAACGAGAAATTTATTTTGAATAGAATTATAAGTATGTATTTAAATAGATCGTCTTTAAAATATAAATATTTATTTTTAATTATAAAAGGAATTGAAAATGGCGCGGTAGTTTGAAAATTCGATTTCAAAGTTCAAATGAATGTACAAGATTCAAAATAAACCAGATTTTAGCAAAACCAAAAGTATTAGAATCTATTTGAGAATATCTTTCCAACAAATCCGAAAAAATGAAATTTCATAGCAGGAATCAAAAGTCACGTCCAGTTGAAAATTGAGAATAGTCGCTATGGAATTCTAGCCCTTAAAATTGGAAATTTTGCAAACGACCTCGGTTTTCGATGAAACCACTTTTGTTGGATCCAGGATATCAAGTTATTGTTAGATTCCAAAATTCGTAGTTTTCTGAATCAATATGTGAGTGTGGCGAAGTAAAACGTGTTTTAACAGTTTAAGTCAATTTTAATCGACCAGAAAATGCCATTTTTCAAATGGTCTCATAATTTGACGAAATTAGTTTTGTTAGGACCGTATCGTCAATACGAAGCTAGAAAATATTTTTTTGGGATTTTTAAAGTCCGTATGTGGCCCCGGTAAATTGAAATGTGCGTTCAAATTCAATATATATATATATATTGATTTTGACGAAAACTGATCGAAACCATGGAATTGGCTTACGAAACATATCCCATTGAGTTCGGAATGAGGGTATTACGCTACGGGCGACAGTCGTTGGGTCTCGTTTGGTGATCGAAGGAAAAGTCGACATTTTAGAAATTTAAAATAATGAAATAATATAACCCTCCCACCCTTTATCTCTCTCCTCTTTCCCCCGTTGACTCAAATCGATTTCAGAAAGAAAAAAAAAACTAACTAAACCCCGTCGCTCCCCCAGCCGCCACCACCCACCGCCATGCTCCGCCGCAGCCAGACCTCCCCCCCCCCACCTCCCCCATCGCGCCCCTCTCCTCCTCTCTCCTCTAACCCCCTCCCCTCCAAACGGAACGGGATCCGCCCAAACCCCCTGGAGAACCGCCACACACCCCCTTCAACAGCGCCACCACCCACGAACCCCACCGCCTGCTCGCTGAAACCCGCGCCCCTTGCTTCTCTCTCCTCCTCTTCGTGATTAACTGTAAGTTATTTTTTAGGTAGTTAATTTAATTTTTATGTAATTAGCATTAGTTTGATTTTCTGTTTTTGTTTATATAAAAACAACATGGATCTATTTTCAGTTTTTAACGAATAAAAGTTAGATTTTTATAAATGAAAAGAAATGATTTTTCATAGTAAAAAGAAATGATTTTTCATAGAAAAAAGAAATGATTTTTCATAGTAAAAAGAAATGATTTATATACATACAAAGATACGATCTTTAGTTTATAAAGTAATGATTTTTATCTGTGTGAGGAAGCGATAAAAATGTGATTTTTATCTATGTAGAGTTGAAATAAAAATATAAATTTTATATTATGTAGAGAATAAAAATATAATTTTTATATAGAAAGAAGTGTCGTAAAAATATATGAAGTAGAAATAAATATATGAAGTAGAAATAAAAATATGTTTTTTATTTATTGGAATGAAGCAATAAAAATATAATTTTTATTATGAACAGCGTGGCAAGGACTGCATTGGAATTTCAAACAAATCCAAACAGTTCAGAAGTTCAGAAGTAAAACTGGCGGAGTGGGACCCAAAGGTGAGAACTTCTCACTTTAATTCTTGTTTTCTAGTTAAAATTATATACTAGGATGCAGACGGTGCTTAGCAGCACCCGACACCCATCGTCCACTGTAACGACCCGTGTTTTTCGACCATTTGAATCTGAATATTTAAATTGGTTTTAAATATTTTATTTGGAATATAAATGGATTTTTATATTTAAATCGCTATTTAAACGAAGTTTAAACGATATATAGTTATTTAAATATAAAACGAGCTTGAAAATGGCGTGTAGTTCGTAATTTGGAGTTTTGAACTTCAAATGGATATACAGAGTCCGATATAAGTCGGATTTCTGTGAAACGAGAAACGTTGGAACCGTAGTGACAATAGTTTCCATATGAAAGAGAAAAATCCAGATTCCGTGTTATAGATTGTTAGATATGGCCAAATCAAATTTTGAAATAGTCGCTGTGAAAAATCGTTATTTAAAATAAAGGCCTTTAAAATACCCGTTTTGCAAACGGACTCAGATTTCGACGAAATCAGTTTCATTGGAACCGTATCATTAAATTATTGTACGATGTTGAATGGCGTGGCAAGCAGGTGTCGTATGTGACCACGGTAGTTGTAAACGTCCGTTCAATTTCTATAGCGCGTAATTAGTTTAATAAAGAGTTATTTGGGTATAACTTGAACAGATGATCGAATTAGGCCGCGAAACCAATTCCGTTGAGTTCGTATCGTCGATTATAGTCAGGATAGATATATAGTTTGTTATTTTTAGAGATTGGGAAATTTGGTGTTCAGAAGGGCAGTACGGTACACATTAAAAATAGCTTACCGGGGCAACAGTCTCAGAATGCGACGAAACTAGTGCCGTTGGTTTCGTATCGAAAAGTTATTGTCAGACTTCGCAGTTTCAAGTTGATCTGATTCATCTGATGACCGTGGAAAAATTAAATGCGTGTTCATTTCCGGTTTCATAAAGGAAATTTTTTCATACGACCTCGGATTTCGACGAAACTTGTCCCATTGGGTTCGGAATACCTTTTTACATTAAGATTAGTTTTTTATCAGTAGACAGAAATCATTTGTAGTGGTTTTATCGCGTTACTTCAGGATGAAGTTTCGTATAATAATATTATAATAACATACACTATATATTTAAACAGCTATACAAATTGAAACGTACGGCCTATTCAAATTTTCAGCATCCTACGCACATGCTTCTCTCTATTCTCGCAGCTATTATTGAACCGTGGAAGCAAAGTCACAATAAATAATTCAATTTGCATTTCCTTGGTCGCCAATCCACCTATTATGTGCCGACCAAGTTGTTTTGGAATTCTCACCATGCAGCTACTCTAAAACTTCTGTAAACCTACCCTAAAAACCTTGCGTCCCACGTAAATTCTTTTATATATATATCCTTCCAGGCTCCTTCTTTCTTCTTCGAAAATATACGGGACTTGCTTTCTTCTTCATTTAACCTGGAGCCTTCCGATCAAAATACGTATACTCCGAACCCCAATACTTAAACAACCCCATCTTCGGCAGTATAGGACCCAAACCCCCACGCAAGTGATAAAACTGATCGTGATAGCATCCGGGTCAGGGTCGATGGCGACGAGATGAATGGGTGACGAGCTATACTGTAGAAACCGGGAACGAACGTTTTGCATGGAAGGAAGGGTGTGGTGTTGGACAGAAGTGAATGGAGCATTGCAGTGAGGTGGTCGAGCGGTGCGTGGAGACAGATGGGCTGAGGTGGAGGGAGACGTAGGGAGCCGTGAAAGAGTTGTTGTGTTTCGCATTCATGGGGAGGAGTTGTGGCAGCTACGTCGGGGTGTGCTGTGCTGAGCATGGCAAGGGGTCTTGACGATGGAGGAGCTGAACTGGGTGGTCCGTGATAAGGGGAGTGGGAGACAGTGTGGGCTTGTGCGTGTGGGAGTGCGGTTGGCTTCGGTAAGAGGGGTTAGGAAGCATAAAGTAGGAAGCCTTTTGTTTGATGCATGGATTGTGATGTAATGAACAAGAAAGGGGACATTGGATACTTGGAAATATGGGGCGAAGGCTCAGGAGACATTGAGAAGAAGAGGAGGGATGGAACGAGAGGACCAGAAAGGTATTTAAAACAAAATGAACAGCATCTCTTTATATATATTTATATATATATATAATAGGGTGCCAAATTCAGTTTACGTTAATTATATATATAATATATTCTATACGGATTGTTACGAAAAAAATAAATGCCTAAATAAGATTACCTATATGCCTAATGATCATTAAACTGCATAATAGTGTGTTAGTCCATGCATATCAAATGGTTTACATATTATACGTGGCAGAAGTATTTAAGATGCCTAAACCAAGTTATTATAATATGAAAAGGTCAAGTTAACTATAATATGTATTTAGTATATAACGGTGTGGGTGAATCATGGAATTTACCTTAAGTTACGTTTGCGTAATTGCTAAGTGTAAATCGTAATACGCAGTACGTGCTTGAGTGTTTTCGATTTGCATCTTCTGTAGTCAAATTAGAATGATGTAATACTGTAACTATGGCCAGATTCTTTTATTTCAGTCGTAATTCTAAATATACATACGGGTCAATGTAGTTTTATAGGCCCAATTATGTACTCAACATGCCCACTTATATATATGTCACGAAGCAGTGGAAGTATTTTAAAATGTGCCTAAGCCATTCTTATAACAGTGTCTAATTGTATATGTATATAACGTATATCAGAAAGTAAGAATTTAAAATGTTATTTGAGTTATTATTAATAATAATTTAAATACCGAATACCTTACTAAATATATAAACGTGTCATACAGTGACAAAATGGAACAAACCCAAGGACGTTGGGACCGCATCGACAAACGAAATATTTTGGAGTTGGATGAGATGGAGATGGAAGCAGCTGGAGTTTTTAGTTAAATTATACGGCTTTGACGATGAATGGAAACTCAAGGTGAGTTAAACTCACTCAGTTTTTCCTATTTATATTTTTATATAAATTGGGTTTTTATTTTGTGTGCTTTGCTTGCCAACAGTTGACTGTTGTTTGTTGATTTAACTGATGAAATAAAACCGTCGTTTAATTTCAGTGAAATACTGAATCGTTATTCTAACGATGGGTTCCAATAAAGGTGACTCACCTTGGTTGGTCACGTTTATTTATAAACATGTTTAAATGGTTGCATTGTTTGAATTGCTTATGGTTGATGTTAAATGGTCGTTATTTAGTTTATCAGTTAAACAAAACTGAACAGTCTGATTTGAGATAACCATTCTGTATACAGGGAAGAACAGGTTGGAGGGATCCATCTGGATTCCTCAAATATATTATTTATTTTATATTTTCACATATGAACTATCCTGTTTGGTTGATTGATTTGATTATTGATTTGGACTGGGAATTCAACCTGTGTTGTGTTTAAACCAATAAGCGATATTGGTTGAGTATTTAGCAGTGTATGGCCTATAAAATCAATCGTGTTATAAATATTGATTCACCGTCAGGGGAATCGATAAAGATGAAGTTATAAAAATGTATTTTTATAACTGGAGTTGGTTTTTGAATATATTATTTTGAATAAAAGAAAAAAAGAAGGGAAATAAATAAATATTTTATTTATTTAAGATTTTTGATTTGTTAGAAATTTATCTTATAGAATAAATGCTGATATTAGATTGATTTGAAAGTATAAGATGAGAAATAAGGTCGCATAGTTACACCTTGGTAATTGTTTTGGTGAAGAAGAAATTCATGGAATTATTTAAATTAATTATATAATTAATTGATTTAAAGTGAGAATTTATTTGGGATCGGCTAACGAGATAATCAAGTTTGAGGGAATTAAATCAACCAATTTGAATTTGAATTGATTATCAAATTAATGTGTTTTGGATTAAATATCGTTTAAATTTAGATAAGGTTTTTAAAAAGGGTTTAAGATAAACCAGAATATATAGATGAGTTTTCAAGATGTAAATCATTAATATTGAATTAACGTTATTTGAAAATGAGATCAAGTAAAAAGGGAAATTTGAAATAAGATTTCAAGAGTGGGGAATGGTCGAACAGATTTGAAAGAAGATTGGAAATAAATGAATCTGGTTAAAGAAGTGGGTTATAGGGTTGTATAACTAAACCCAAGTTATAATGGAATGTATTTGATATGGAAATGGGAATATTGATTTTGTGATTTCAACTGATATTCATTTGAGGATAAGAACGTTGCTTGATCAAGCTCTGAGAGGTAATTAAAATACCCCAACTTGAACAACATCGGGATTATCTGAAGCTGATATTAGTTGGCGATCGTAAAAGAGATTCATGTTAATACAATGAATGTTTGGAAGGGGAATGGAGTGGAAATTGTATATGGTTATAAAGTATTTTACTAAAGTCTTATAACATAATGGTTCTGAGGTCACTAGTATATAAGAATATAGTGATTCAAGTTAGAGTTAGTCAAACATAATTATGCAGGACGAGTTGCCATTTCGTACGACTGCTAGCATAATTCGTAGGGCTGCTGATATCCTACGACGGTCGGATGTTTCCTGAGGGATTCAGGCGTAACCATTGTGATCGCTGTGATCTAGAGTCAAGCGAATGGATGTAAGTCGAGTATTAGTTAATCGATAGAAGTTAAACAAGTAGAGTTAATCGGTTAGAGTTAACCAGTTAAAGTTAATCAATTAGAGTTAATCAATTTGAGTTTAATCGAATTAGAGTTATTCAAATATCGTATTTTGAATGTTAAAAGAGCTAGAAGTTTTGGTTTAACAAAAGTAAATCAGTTGTTAAAGGCCAAATGGTGCTGAATACTGAGCCAGTGAACTCATTGGGTTGTCATGATTGAAACACTGATTATTTTGATAGTTAAATCACCGACTATCAAATCGGACCCATACGATTGTTGGTACAGAAAGACCGGGATCGAATTTATATTCGAAAACCATTCCGACCAACAAATACGTGAAGATATCAGAAGACGGTCGAGATGGAGCAATGAAGACCGTGGATCTTCATAAGCGGAAGGATTACTTATAATCTCTGGTTTAGCGGCCTGAGATACACTGTGATTCTGTCGTGGTTGGAATCCACGGGTTGCAAGGACTTCTCGCTACTGATCCATGGGGTGATTCCTATATGAGATGCAGTAGGAGAGTGCCTTCGGTTCATCCTGTTCCTGGATGACTTGTATGGACGAATGTCTGACAGAGTATTTCCTTAAGAACCACGTACGTTGATTTTTACAAATACACCGAGTTGGTGGCGAAGAGGGGCACTTCTTCAATACCAGAGTATATTTGTGGACGTCAATTAGTGATTTGACGGATCTGACGATGTGGCATTCAAAGTGAATGATGGCCAGATGTTCGAAGAGATGAATTCTTGCCTCAAGCCTCATCAACCAGGGAAGGACAAAAATCGGGCAGGCAGCATGGCTATGTGGGTCGCTCCCATTAGGGTGTATAATCACCTATCTAGAGAAATTCCTTTTGTTTCTTAATCTATCGATTCTGCCCATTCGGGAACGGTGGTTTGAGTCCAACCGTTGGTGATATACATTCGATACACTCAAGCGAAATGAGTGGTCGGTCATGTGAGGGCCGGGTTGCAAGACGTTCTTGTTGAACCCAGTGTATTCGCCTCTAGAGATACACGAGCAGAAGGTGGTCCCATACCTTGTCAAGGTTGGAATCCAATCTCCAATAAGCGCCTGCGGTTTTGATTCTATTCTATATATGTGGAGCGTGAGATGCAAGCGTTCCACTAGATTGATATTTATTTGTATCTAGACATTATCATAATATCAGATCAATATATGATTTCAAAAGATGTTTTGGGTTATCGTAAGGTAAAAACCGTCCGTGTTTATGTGTGGATTTGGTCTTACGATTATCCTTTTCTTTTGAAAAGATTTTGAACTTTAAAATCTTGTTGGATGATTTACCCTTAATACTGTGCGAGTTTATCTCACTCTGGTTCACCAGACTGACCCGGTGTTTTGTAAATGCTCGGGTTAGACCGGGTTGTACAGGTTCAGGTTATCGACCGCTATGAAGAGATAAGCTGGAGAGTCCAGACGTATGATACTATATAGTTTCTTTTCCGCTGTGAGTTGTATATGGGAACAGGTTATTATAACTGTACCAGTGATGTTGATGTACTCTGATATTGTAAGTTTTATTTAGAGCTCTTAATAAAGTTATTCTATATTATATTTTGTTCCGCTGCGATGTGAGACTCTGTGTTGTGGTGTTCTTCTTCTTCTTCTTCTTCTATTCTAATATTTCTTTCTTTCTATCTCACCCTCTAAATTCTTTCTAATAACGTCCAGTGTTTTCGGTGTTGGAAGGTCGGCATGAGTTACGGTAAAGGTGTTTATGTCGATTTCCGGGGCCGAAATCCGCTGGGTCGTTACAGTGGTATCAGAGCTGGTTGCTTAATTGGTACGGATGATAGGGGGTTCTCGCTTCGCGTTTGGTGGCGAACGGGAGACTCTTACCCCTACATCTCTCGACAATGTGGGTTGGTCGAGTCGAGAGGCTGGCCGTAAAAGCAGTTCTGAGGTATCTCTGTAAGCCACGCTGGGAGGTTAGCCCAGTGCCGAGGTAGGAGAGGATGGTTGAAAAGCCTACTCGAATCCCTGGGTCGTTACAGTGGTATCAGAGCTATTGGTTTAGTAATAACCTTGGCTCTGTGGCGTGACTTGATAGAGATGGGGTTAGCAATACCCTAGATCGAGATTGAGTGTATATGTATATGAGAGCGTAATTGTAAATTTTATATACAAATGTTTGTATTGTGTTATTTGATCGGTTCAAGTGTTGAAAAGCGTTGGACTGACAAATAGATACAGTATTGTTTTAAAAAGAGGGTAAATGAAATAATTTTACCCAAATTATATTTTTGTATAGAAAGGAAATAATTTTATCAAATTATTGAGATATTTGGGTGTTTGGTTGATTTGAATAGAATCCAAATCGAATTGAAAATTTGAATTGAAACTTAACTTAGTTAAGTGTAATTAAATCAAGAAAGATACCGAAGCCGAATAAAACAGAATTGGAAATTAAAAAAAAAATTAATGAATGAATAATAATCAAATATGGGAAACCAAAATAAACGTTAATATTGAATGTGAGTTCAATAAATTTGGCTGATTTGGTTGTGTATTGATTATGAATTGGTTGTATGGGATGATAGGTTGTTTGATAGAAATAATCAACTGTTAACTGGAACTGAATAAATTATAAACTAAAGAATAATTTTTGGTATAATTTAACTGGAATCAATGTGAATATGAATTGGAATTTATAATTTAAACCTATGTTTGATAATGAATTTATGTTGTGTGTTTGATTCTAGAATTGGTATAGTTATACCAGTGATCAGTGAAATATTATCTCAGAAATTCATATATTTATTACTTATATGTGAACTGAGTTAAGTACAGGTGCCAGAAGGCTAGACAGATTGATGTTGGATGAATAAATCGCATATACAGTGAGCAAATATGCCAATAACGCTCGTAAAGGTACGCCTATGCGAAAATATAAAATTTTGGGGTTTTGATTTTTGTTTTCCGACCGTTGGTCGAGGTATATATATTAGGTGTTCCTGCGATATCGCAGATGTCACTCCGTGCAGGGGAGACTCTGCCGAATTTTCCCGGGAATTTAATGTGTTAATTTTTTTTTCGATATTTTTGAAAATATTTATTTACGATAACGAATTGGTTTTCGATAAATTAGATTTGGAAATTAATGGAATTTGTAGCACTTTTCTTACCCTAGCAATTTCGAGGACGAAATTATTTTAAGGGGGGAAGAATGTAACGACCCGTGTTTTTCGACCATTTGAATCTGAATATTTAAATTGGTTTTAAATATTTTATTTGGAATATAAATGGATTTTTATATTTAAATCGCTATTTAAACGAAGTTTAAACGATATATAGTTATTTAAATATAAAACGAGCTTGAAAATGGCGTGTAGTTCGTAATTTGGAGTTTTGAACTTCAAATGGATATACAGAGTCCGATATAAGTCGGATTTCTGTGAAACGAGAAACGTTGGAACCGTAGTGACAATAGTTTCCATATGAAAGAGAAAAATCCAGATTCCATGTTATAGATTGTTAGATATGGCCAAATCAAATTTTGAAATAGTCGCTGTGAAAAATCGTTATTTAAAATAAAGGCCTTTAAAATAGCCGTTTTGCAAACGGACTCAGATTTCGACGAAATCAGTTTCATTGGAACCGTATCATTAAATTATTGTACGATGTTGAATGGCGTGGCAAGCAGGTGTCGTATGTGACCACGGTAGTTGTAAATGTCCGTTCAATTTCTATAGCGCGTAATTAGTTTAATAAAGAGTTATTTGGGTATAACTTGAACAGATGATCGAATTAGGCCGCGAAACCAATTCCGTTGAGTTCGTATCGTCGATTATAGTCAGGATAGATATATAGTTTGTTATTTTTAGAGATCGGGAAATTTGGTGTTCAGAAGGGCAGTACGTACACGTTAAAAATAGCCTACCGGGGCAACAGTCTCAGAATGCGGCGAAACTAGTGCCGTTGGTTTCGTATCGAAAAGTTATTGTCAGACTTCGCAGTTTCAAGTTGATCTGATTCATCTGATGACCGTGGAAAAATTAAATGCGTGTTCATTTCCGGTTTCATAAAGGAAATTTTTTCATACGACCTCGGATTTCGACGAAACTTGTCCCATTGGGTTCTGAATACCTTTTTACATTAAGATTAGTTTTTTATCAGTAGACAGAAATCATTTGTAGTGGTTTTATCGCGTTACTTCAGGATGAAGTTTCGTATAATAATATTATAATAACATACACTATATATTTAAACAGCTATACAAATTGAAATGTACGGCCTATTCAAATTTTCAGCATCCTACGCACATGCTTCTCTCTATTCTCGCAGCTATTATTGAACCGTGGAAGCAAAGTCACAATAAATAATTCAATTTGCATTTCCTTGGTCGCCAATCCACCTGTTATGTGCCGACCAAGTTGTTTTGGAATTCTCACCATACAGCTACTCTAAAACTTCTGTAAACCTACCCTAAAAACCTTGCGTCCCACGTAAATTCTTTTATATATATATCCTTCCAGGCTCCTTCTTTCTTCTTCGAAAATATACGGGACTTGCTTTCTTCTTCATTTAACCTGGAGCCTTCCGATCGAAATACGTATACTCCGAACCCCAATACTTAAACAACCCCATCTTCGGCAGTATAGGACCCAAACCCCCACGCAAGTGATAAAACTGATCGTGATAGCATCCGGGTCAGGGTCGATGGCGACGAGATGAATGGGTGACGAGCTATACTGTAGAAACCGGGAACGAACGTTTTGCATGGAAGGAAGGGTGTGGTGTTGGACAGAAGTGAATGGAGCATTGCAGTGAGGTGGTCGAGCGGTGCGTGGAGACAGATGGGCTGAGGTGGAGGGAGACGTAGGGAGCCGTGAAAGAGTTGCTGTGTTTCGCATTCATGGGGAGGAGTTGTGGCAGCTACGTCGGGGTGTGCTGTGCTGAGCATGGCAAGGGGTCTTGACGATGGAGGAGCTGAACTGGGTGGTCCGTGATAAGGGGAGTGGGAGACGGTGTGGGCTTGTGCGTGTGGGAGTGCGGTTGGCTTCGGTAAGAGGGGTTAGGAAGCATAAAGTAGGAAGCCTTTTGTTTGATGCATGGATTGTGATGTAATGAACAAGAAAGGGGACATTGGATACTTGGAAATATGGGGCGGAGGCTCAGGAGACATTGAGAAGAAGAGGAGGGATGGAACGAGAGGACCAGAAAGGTATTTAAAACAAAATGAACAGCATCTCTTTATATATATTTATATATATATAATAGGGTGCCAAATTCAGTTTACGTTAATTATATATATAATATATTCTATACGGATTGTTACGAAAAAAATAAATGCCTAAATAAGATTACCTATATGCCTAATGATCATTAAACTGCATAATAGTGTGTTAGTCCATGCATATCAAATGGTTTACATATTATACGTGGCAGAAGTATTTAAGATGCCTAAACCAAGTTATTATAATATGAAAAGGTCAAGTTAACTATAATATGTATTTAGTATATAACGGTGTGGGTGAATCATGGAATTTACCTTAAGTTACGTTTGCGTAATTGCTAAGTGTAAATCGCAATACGCAGTATGTGCTTGAGTGTTTTCGATTTGCATCTTCTGTAATCAAATTAGAATGATGTAATACTGTAACTATGGCCAGATTCTTTTATTTCAGTCGTAATTCTAAATATACATACGGGTCAATGTAGCTTTATAGGCCCAATTATGTACTCAACATGCCCACTTATATATATGTCACGAAGCAGTGGAAGTATTTTAAAATGTGCCTAAGCCATTCTTATAACAGTGTCTAATTGTATATGTATATAACGTATATCAGAAAGTAAGAATTTAAAATGTTATTTGAGTTATTATTAATAATAATTTAAATACCGAATACCTTATTAAATATATAAACGTGTCATACAGTGACAAAATGGAACAAACCCAAGGACGTTGGGACCGCATCGACAAACGAAATATTTTGGAGTTGGATGAGACGGAGATGGAAGCAGCTGGAGTTTTTAGTTAAATTATACGGCTTTGACAATGAATGGAAACTCAAGGTGAGTTAAACTCACTCAGTTTTTCCTATTTATATTTTTATATAAATTGGGTTTTTTATTTTGTGTGCTTTGCTTGCCAACAGTTGACTGTTGTTTGTTGATTTAACTGATGAAATAAAACCGTCGTTTAATTTCAGTGAAATACTGAATCGTTATTCTAACGATGGGTTCCAATAAAGGTGACTCACCTTGGTTGGTCACGTTTATTTATAAACATGTTTAAATGGTTGCATTGTTTGAATTGCTTATGGTTGATGTTAAATGGTCGTTATTTAGTTTATCAGTTAAAAAAAACTGAACAGTCTGATTTGAGATAACCATTCTGTATACAGGGAAGAACAGGTTGGAGGGATCCAACCGGATTCCTCAAATATATTATTTATTTTATATTTTCTCATATGAACTATCCTGTTTGGTTGATTGATTTGATTATTGATTTGGACTGGGAATTCAACCTGTGTTGTGTTTAAACCAATAAGCGGTATAAGTTGAGTATTTAGCAGTGTATGGCCTATAAAATCAGTCGTGTTATAAATATTGATTCACCGTCAGGGGAATCGATAAAGATGAAGTTATAAAAATGTATTTTTATAACTGGAGTTGGTTTTTGAATATATTATTTTGAATAAAAGAAAAAAAGAAGGGAAATAAATAAATATTTTATTTATTTAAGATTTTTGATTTGTTAGAAATTTATCTTATAGAATAAATGCTGATATTAGATTGATTTGAAAGTATAAGATGAGAAATAAGGTCGCATAGTTACACCTTGGTAATTGTTTTGGTGAAGAAGAAATTTATGGAATTATTTAAATTAATTATATAATTAATTGATTTAAAGTGAGAATTTATTTGGGATCGGCTAACGAGATAATCAAGTTTGAGGGAATTAAATCAACCAATTTGAATTTGAATTGATTATCAAATTAATGTGTTTTGGATTAAATATCGTTTAAATTTAGATAAGGTTTTTAAAAAGGGTTTAAGATAAACCAGAATATATAGATGAGTTTTCAAGATGTAAATCATTAATATTGAATTAACGTTATTTGAAAATGAGATCAAGTAAAAAGGGAAATTTGAAATAAGATTTCAAGAGTGGGGAATGGTCGAACAGATTTGAAAGAAGATTGGAAATAAATGAATCTGGTTAAAGAAGTGGGTTATAGGGTTGTATAACTAAACCCAAGTTATAATGGATTGTATTTGATATGGAAATGGGAATATTGATTTTGTGATTTCAACTGATATTCATTTGAGGATAAGAACGTTGCTTGATCAAGGTCTGAGAGGTAATTAAAATACCCCAACTTGAACAACATCGGGATTATCTGAAGCTGATATTAGTTGGCGATCGTAAAAGAGATTCATGTTAATACAATGAATGTTTGGAAGGGGAATGGAGTGGAAATTGTATATGGTTATAAAGTATTTTACTAAAGTCTTATAACATAATGGTTCTGAGGTCACTAGTATATAAGAATATAGTGATTCAAGTTAGAGTTAGTCAAACATAATTATGCAGGACGAGTTGCCATTTCGTACGACTGCTAGCGTAATTCGTAGGGCTGCTGATATCCTACGGCGGTCGGATGTTTCCTGAGGGATTCAGGCGTAACCATTGTGATCGCTGTGATCTAGAGTCAAGCGAATGGATGTAAGTCGAGTATTAGTTAATCGATAGAAGTTAAACAAGTAGAGTTAATCGGTTAGAGTTAACCAGTTAAAGTTAATCAATTAGAGTTAATCAATTTGAGTTTAATCGAATTAGAGTTATTCAAATATCGTATTTTGAATGTTAAAAGAGCTAGAAGTTTTGGTTTAACAAAAGTAAATCAGTTGTTAAAGGCCAAATGGTGCTGAATACTGAGCCAGTGAACTCATTGGGTTGTCATGATTGAAACACTGATTATTTTGATAGTTAAATCACCGACTATCAAATCGGACCCATACGATTGTTGGTACAGAAAGACCGGGATCTAATTTATATTCGAAAACCATTCCGACCAACAAATACGTGAAGATATCAGAAGACGGTCGAGATGGAGCAATGAAGACCGTGGATCTTCATAAGCGGAAGGATTACTTATAATCTCTAGTTTAGCGGCCTGAGATACACTGTGATTCTGTCGTGGTTGGAATCCACGGGTTGCAAGGACTTCTCGCTACTGATCCATGGGGTGATTCCTTTATGAGATGCAGTAGGAGAGTACCTTCGGTTCATCCTGTTCCTGGATGACTTGTATGGACGAATGTCTGACAGAGTATTTCCTTAAGAACCACGTACGTTGATTTTTACAAATACACCGAGTTGGTGGCGAAGAGGGGCACTTCTTCAATACCAGAGTATATTTGTGGACGTCAATTAGTGATTTGACGGATCTGACGATGTGGCATTCAAAGTGAATGATGGCCAGATGTTCGAAGAGATGAATTCTTGCCTCAAGCCTCATCAACCAGGGAAGGACAAAAATCGGGCAGGCAGCATGGCTATGTGGGTCGCTCCCATTAGGGTGTATAATCACCTATCTAGAGAAATTCCTTTTGTTTCTTAATCTATCGATTCTGCCCATTCGGGAACGGTGGTTTGAGTCCAACCGTTGGTGATATACATTCGATACACTCAAGCGAAATGAGTGGTCGGTCATGTGAGGGCCGGGTTGCAAGACGTTCTTGTTGAACCCAGTGTATTCGCCTCTAGAGATACACGAGCGGAAGGTGGTCCCATACCTTGTCAAGGTTGGAATCCAATCTCCAATAAGCGCCTGCGGTTTTGATTGTATTCTATATATGTGGAGCGTGAGATGCAAGCGTTCCACTAGATTGATATTTATTTGTATCTAGACATTATCATAATATCAGATCAATATATGATTTCAAAAGATGTTTTGGGTTATCGTAAGGTAAAAACCGTCCGTGTTTATGTGTGGATTTGGTCTTACGATTATCCTTTTCTTTTGAAAAGATTTTGAACTTTAAAATCTTGTTGGATGATTTACCCTTAATACTGTGCGAGTTTATCTCACTCTGGTTCACCAGACTGACCCGGTGTTTTGTAAATGCTCGGGTTAGACCGGGTTGTACAGGTTCAGGTTATCGACCGCTATGAAGAGATAAGCTGGAGAGTCCAGACGTATGATACTATATAGTTTCTTTTCCGCTGTGAGTTGTATATGGGAACAGGTTATTATAACTGTACCAGTGATGTTGATGTACTCTGTTATTGTAAGTTTTATTTAGAGCTCTTAATAAAGTTATTCTATATTATATTTTGTTCCGCTGCGATGTGAGACTCTGTGTTGTGGTCTTCTTCTTCTTCTTCTTCTATTCTAATATTTCTTTCTTTCTATCTCACCCTCTAAATTCTTTCTAATAACGTCCAGTGTTTTCGGTGTTGGAAGGTCGGCATGAGTTACGGTAAAGGTGTTTATGTCGATTTCCGGGGCCGAAATCCGCTGGGTCGTTACATCCATAGTCCATAGATGGCTTGTATGTTTGATTGTATGTTGTTGTGAAAATTGATTGTGTGATGTGGAATGAAATAAAATATTTATATAGTTAAAAATATTTTATAGTTAAAAATATAATTTTTAACGTGTATATGAATTAAATAAATATTTATTAACAAATCGGACGATTTGTTTATGCACACTGATTTGACTGATATTGATTGGGACGATAAATTTTACACATCGCCCAACTGCACAAATAAAAATCTGTATTTGTTGACTGAAACCCCACACGGGTATTGGGATGATATTTGACGTACACTAATCCTGATTGTTTAGTTGTATGCCAATCGATAGTTTGACAAACAGTTGTGTGGTGCACTCTGGATGATGGTTGATTATTTATCATTGCTATTATATACGTGAGTTGTATGGAATCCATATAATTAACATTATATGGTAATTGAGTGGGTCTCATTCCAATTTAGAAAATAAATTATATTCATGTGTTGAAACCATTCATGTGTTGAAAATATTCATGTGTTGAGTAAAATATTTTAACAATAAAATTTACATCTTTATCATATATATAATTAGAAATTAATTGGAAATTAGTTAAGATGAGCAGTTTCCTGGGTATTGATCTGATGTTGGTTTCGGCCTTCGGGGTTAATATTTAGGGAATCGTTCTCTTACTAATTTACGGTTAGAGTCTAATTAAGAATTAAACTATATAAATCATAATTTTATAAAATATATTAAATAACAAAAATAGTCATGTGTTGACGATACTTTGGAAATTGTGAAATCTTTGGATATCAATTTTATTAATATTAATATTTCATACAGTTTCAATAAAGCTTCAGACTTTTAAATTATGAAGTATTCAAGTTCATTGATTAAGGAACTTCAAGTTTCTATGCATATATATACATATATATATATATATATATATATATATATATATAAACATACATATCATATCTAGTTTATTAATTTATGACAAACTTCTGGTTCTCAAACCTTTTAAAATACTTCTAATTTAGAAGCTTTTACATTCTTTCTAATTGTTAAGATTTCAAACTTGTAAACATCATCAAAAAGTTTTTTTTTCATATTCCAAAAGTTCAAGTCTCATATCTGATTTATACAACTTCTTCCATTACATTAGATATTAGTTGGCAAATACATTGACTAATAATATATATGCCTATTCTTATTACAAAAACATACATCATTTAACTTACAATAGCCAATGCTTTTAATACATTTATAATCATATGGTAATACAATATATATTACCATAACGATACATTTGACGCATTTATTATAAAAATAAAGGAAATAACATAGGGTCTAAATATACGAATCAAATAAATAAATTTTACTTAAATCAACATAAAAAAATTTGGATCTAGCTACAGTATTAATCAACATCAAAACCGAAATAAACAAGTTATAGTTGTACTGCATTCCCAATAATCATATTTTCTAAAATACCATATATATGCATAATGTCTAATCGAGAATCGAGTAAATGTGCATAATTATAGAACCAAAATTTAACATTCTTAAATATGAATAATTCCATAAACTTGCAGATCTATACATGAAATTCACAAGAAAAAAAGTTACATGTTTTAGGTTCAAATTATACAATCCATATAAAAATCTTTTAGATCTTTCTATTCATATCAAAATTATCTCTTACCATTATAGAAACTGCAGGTTCTAAATTTTCTATTTTTATAACAAAAATTGCTTCTCCATACACTTCAGGTATTTAAGATCAACATTTAAATCTTAACTTATGATCTTCGAGTTGCATATTTTCCTTAGTCATTAAACTTGCATCATCATCTTTCTCATTTGCATATGAACTTCAGGTTTTTCATTTGCATATGAACTTCAGGTTCCTCATTTGCATATGAACTTCAGGTTCTTCATTTGCATATGAACTTCAGTTTCCTTATTTGGAATATTTTTTTTTTTTTTTGTATATGAACTTCATGTCATATGAACTTTTTCTACAAAAAATTTATCATTTTTAATTCTAGAAATCTCTTCTAGAGATATTTTATTATTTTCAAATAAACAGGTCTCTTCTAGGGATATTTTACCATTTTCAAATATACAAATATCTTCTAAAGATATTTTGTTATCACCGCTTCCGGGATGAACTTATCTCCTCCAGAGATAAATACATACAAACTATTGAAATGTCATATCTTTTATTCCTACAGGGAACATATCTTTTATTTATGTAATTTCAATGCAACAAAAAAAATCTAACCTCTCTTCTAGGATGTTAGATTTGATATATAAAATTAAATCTCTAAAACATCTCTTCAAGAGATTAATATGCATACTATATCTTCAGGATATTCAGTTAATATAAACTGTACATGAAAGATGTCAGTTAGATGAAATCCATTAAGAGATTTTCTATTGAATATAATGTTGTTGTCACATATTATAATGTGTGTGTCTCTTTTAACTTCTTCTGGAAGTAAAATCTTTTTATGTCACAACTTTTAAGAAAGCTTCGGGCTTCAATTTTTTTTCTTAACATATGAACTTCAGGTTCATATTATTTCAGATTCCGAAGAATTAATATACTTTATAATTCTTCATTTGTTTATTTTTCATAAATCACTTTCGGTGATAGATCTGAAATTAATACGATCTTCTGGATCCGTATTATATTTACATTTGTTTCTCTAAGAAACAATGCAACATTTCTTTCAGAAATATGAATTATGTAACAAAATCGAATTAAATTCAATGAATTTATCTTAATAGAGAAGAACAAAAATTTGTCGAATCCAAAAAAAAATCACTACAATTAACATCTCATTTCTAAATCATGTAGGTATCTCAAACGTATATAATTTGAGTATAATTTTGAGATCAATAGTATGATTACATAAAAAAATCAGATCTATAACAGAGTGAGATCTGAAATATGATTAACAAAATAAGTATCAGATCTCAAAGTGTAGATCTATGTGAGTTCTACAATTATAAGGCAAAAAATAATATAGAAGATAACACAATAGATTTAGATCTAGAATGAGATGAGATCTAACAAAAATGGAGATTTGAAAAATCACTTTAATCAGATCAAAAAAAATAACCTACCGTTTTGAGATCTATAATTAGATTGATTAGAACATCATGCTAATAACGTGTTATAAAATAAAACAGAACATATGTTTAACAAGAAGCCATTAGTGAGAACTGAAAAAGTTAGGGGAGAGACTTTTATTTCTCTTGCTTCAAGTGTGTACAATTTCTACTACATTGGCTCCTTTATATATAAGCTTTGGAGCTGATGTTAAAATTATCCCCATGATGTGGGACTAAATAAAATATGACAAGAGCATATTCACTCATATATATTACAACAAAAACTACTTTATATGTGGAATTGTGAAACAACCCAAACTCACGCTTACGGGAAAGCCCTGATTGAGTTGAGAACATGACAAATCAGAATGCAAACAGAAGAACATTTCATTGCTTATTACAACAATTACATCAGAGTACAAGAATATAACAGAGTACGAATAAATAATACACATTTGACAAATATCAAAGATTTAAATTACATTTAAATAAATAGCAACGGAAAATAATAATTAACATAACTGAAGAGAATATACGGATACAGAGCTTTCCGTATATAGTTCCAATTGTAAATCCAAGATCCTATGAATGTAATATCTGCAAAACCAAAACTATTAGCTGCCCGTGTGGAAAATAGGGGCACCCAGAGTTTAGGTTAAAACAATAAACTCCAGTTCAGTCATGTGACTGGTGTGAGAACTAAAGCAGTTATGAATTTGATTTTAAAGTTAGGTATATCAAGGGGCCACGCCATATAACACGGAACGGGTTTTACCCCCAAGAATACCAGTGCATAAAAAAATAGTGCAATGCTAATTAAAGAAAATGAAGCTATTTTAGGAGTTAGGTCCCAACATATAATGCAATGCAAGCCTGAGGATATAGTTTTACCTTATAATAGCCAAATAATGCGTGGCACGTGAAATTTTATCTTTTATTATTACAATAAGTGAAGAAATCAACTTCAAATATAAATGCATCAATCATAGGCGACATGGGTACCATCTATCATGTCGCCATACTAGGATCTATAATCAAAGCCGAAATGTCACGTATTGGAAATTGGGTTTCCGTCATGAGTCGAGGCAGGGGATGTACTCCTCGCCGGTTTCGAGACACTCTAGCAAATGCCTCAGGATCTCCCGCAGTAGACCCTTGGATCCTCCAGGGCCGGTCTTCCCTTACGTTTGAGGATTAATTATTCCTAAACACACGTTTCTCGGTCCTATAGGACCTATCCATCGGCTCTGTAGTAACCGATATATCCGAGGCGTCTCGCAATCAATCATCCACATAGGTAAAAGTATAATAAATGTCTGGGCTCCATACCATGACACCACGCATATCTAGAAAGAAACATCATGTCCTCCTTGGGTCCCTTATCCCGTTTTTGACTCATATCGAGGTGTGAGGCTCGCGAATTAACTCTATACACAAAGCAAGGCCCTTTAAGGCCGCGCTTTGATCATCAACCACAAGACTCTGCTTTTCAATAGAAGCCTTGATCATTTGCATCTCATCATGCCACACTGACAATTCACGCCATGCAAATGATGTCTATCGATATATAACCTCTGACTCGTACGTCTCAGAGAAGGGTGTTAAGCAAGAGAATAAATTCTCCGCCACCAAACAAATATATATTTAACAGAGATCAATCAACACAGAATAAAATCCAACGTCAGACACACATCCATTTAATTGTTCATTCTGGGTCTGAACGAATCCGGAGGCACCTTATTCCTCCTCCCATGTCCAATACAGGAGAGGGGTCCTCGCATATCTGGTTGATCTCCAAGTACGTATGGACGATCACCACTTATTACCTTGTCTTGGGTGTACCGCCTAATCAAGACATCAGTAATCATCCAAACAATGTGAAGGCCTATGGTCTTCAACCCCCGTCTACATCGTCGAGTTATCGTCGAATCAGTTTTGAGAATGGGTATAAACCCGGCCTTTCCGAATAACTCGCGTATATAATAAACAAGTGCTATAAAAACATAACATACGCCTTCTAGAATATTCCTTTATTTAAATATTCTTATATTTTGGGAAAGGTTCCCATTTATTTTATCAATGATAAATTCTTTAAATTTATTCTTTAGTCTTCCTTTGGATATCAATTCAAACCAAATTATGGTTTATCCATACTAGTCGGGATTAGTGCACCAAACCGAAGTAATCATTTCTTTTATTTCCCAATCCTAACCTATTCATCCCATGGAGCAAAACTGGTAATACTCCATATCTAACACCACGGTGTTATCGGTAAATTTAATTACCATTTCACGTTCAAATCTAATTAAAGATTTAACTATCGCTTGGAGTAAAACTGGTGCTACAACATTCCCGATCATTTCCCGAATCTGATAATTACAATTATCTCATTCTCTTTTCAATCTAATTAAAGATTCATTACAACTCCACTTAGTTTTACTCTTCCCAAAAAAACAATATTAATGATTATTTAACTTTGGAAACACAAACATGCCGCATCAAGAATCTGCACTGTACTATTGATTTCTGCCGATATATAACCTCTAAGCTCGTATGTCTTAGAGAAGGGTGTTAAGCAAGAGAATAAATTCTCTGCAACCAAACAAATATATATTTAGCAGAGATCAACCATACAGGTCGAAATACAATGTTAGACATGTAATCCTATCTTTAATTGGGTTAAAGAACTAACGTTATTTAAAACACAATTCACAATAAACCCAAATCACATTCCATTAATTATGGAATCTTCACGGAAAACAGATCAATATATAATCGATATCAATTTCCATATTTGACTAATAATATAACTGGAATAACGAAAAGCCTTTTAAATTCCATATATATTAACGGTCTTTCCCCACAGGAGCTCACTTCGATTATTATAAAATAGAGTTCCATTCAATACCAATTTAATATATTAAATTAGAAAACTTGACTTTGTAAAATTCCCGTTAAATCTTGATAAGAAGATGTATAAATTCCAAATCACATTTCATTGTTAATCAGGTTAAAGTACAAGTGTTGTTTAAAACAACATTCACGATAAACCCAAAAATCCAACTCTTTCATTCAATTCCAATTAAATATTAATTAATTGGAAAATTTCTCTAAATCTTAACTATAAGATTTATTCTTTTCTCAACCGGGTTAATAACAGTGTTAATAAAGACATCATTCACGGTAAACCCAAAATCCCATTTGATATTAAATACAAGGCTCTGAATAGAAATTATATCGGCTTATATTCAATATCTATTCTGAAACCAAGAAATATCGTATTGGAAATAACGATATAAATATATCTTCCAAATTTCCATAACAATATATGTATGATCACGAAATCCAATATCGAAATATTCCGAAGATGATTTCCATTCAAATCCATTCCAATTCATATATTGGAAATTCTGGTTATATTAAAACCCATTATCAATCCAGTTTATTTATTTAAAAATAATCAGATTATAATTCTAGTTAATAACAGGTTCATTTCGATAAAAATATATTTTTATCTTTCCAAATATGGAATTTTTCATCCCAATTCTTTCCAAATCATTTATTATGATTTTACACAAATTATTGATATTTTTATTAATTTTATTAAGCCCATTTTAGTCGATTTCCATAAACGGCCATCAAACTGCACTTACAGCGACCTTTTCCAAATTTGATTTGGACATAATTCTAAATCCAACCATTATATTTCAAATATCTTGTATTCGTTGGAAATCTCTTTTCGATACGAATCCAACGGTTCCGGTTTTAGGAGAATCCGACAATTGGATCTCCCGTAATATCAATTCGAAGTCAATGGTCAAAATTCGCGAACAGCCGCGGCGCGTTCTATTCAGGCCATTGAATTTATATAATATATATTATATATACTTCGTCGGTTTCTGTTTAAAATGTATTTTATAAATCATTTAAATTCGTTTTAAAAACGATTCCAACTTCGTTTTCAATTTTAAATCAAAATTGAATACTCCTTATCATTATGTTATCTAAATGATAATATTTTCAAAATATCAGATTTTGAAATAATTTCCTTTTCGATATGCATTATAAATATGGATAAAATCGATATAAATATCGTTCACGATAAAATGGTGCATATCTAATCAACACGGCTTCATGCGTTTCAATATTTTCGTGTCCATCCCAAATCGGACATCATAATCATATTTTGACCCATTACCGAATATTATTTTAAAATATTAATTATTTTAAAATATTAATTATTCGTCATTTTAAAATATTCGTTAATTTAAAATATTCGTTCTTTCTGAATTGGAATCAGACACAGTCAATTACCATATAATTTTATTTATATGGATTTCATATACAAATGTACTCAACAATAATCAAACACAGTCAGCCATAATCCAGAGTGCATTACACAACTGCATAAGCGTTAAATACAAACATTTAACGCTTACAACAGTCTGTCAACCAATCGATTGACATACAACTAAACAATTGGGATTAGTGTATGCCAAATATCATCCCATTACCCGTATGGGGTTTCAATCGACACACACAGATTTTATTTGTGCAGTTGGGCAATGTGTAAAATATACCGTCCCAATCAATATCAGGTAAATGAGTGTACGTAAACAAATCGTCTGATTTGTAAATGAATATTTATTTTCATTCAAATACACGTTAAAAATTATATTTTTAACGATAAAATATTCATTTCAACATATCAATATTTTATACAGTTCATTTATACAATAAAAATGATATTGTTATCGTTCTAACATATTTTAGAAAATTTTGGCAGCATAACAGCGCGATACTAGAACTGGAATAAGGTCTAGCCTTATGTAACACCCCGAAAATTCTATAACTGTGAAATTAACAAATTAAAGTATAATTAATTTGAAATCAAAGAACTAAGGGAAACGGGATACGCCATTGCGTTCGTCTCGGAAAAATACGCGAAATAGAGTCTGAGTTTTCGAAAAACGGAGTCCGTATGAAGAAGATATGGCCTTCGGAAGTTTTGAATTAAATTTAAAATTCAAACAGAATAAAATAATTAAAAATCGGGCCCAATGGGCCAGGGCGGATAAACACCCGCCTAGGCCACCCAGGTCGACTGGGCTGTCGACCTGGGCTACCCATGTCGACAGGGCTGTCGACAGGGGTGTCAACCTGGTCGAGCCCAGTCAACCTGGCTGGCCAGGTCTGTGTTTGGCCGATTCTCTGTGGTCTGCTTTGTCATTAGGGCTAGGTGGTAAGTTTTAATTGGTCTCTCTTCCTAATGAATGGCTATGATCAATCCAAGCAACATCAAGGGTCCTAATCAGTTCCTAACCTCTATATAAACAACCCTAGACTAAACCCTAATCTATTCATTCAAAATTAAGAACATAGCCGCCATGTTGCTGAGGAACGACTAAGAGTAGCTGCCAACTAGAGAGAGGATTAGGGAGAAAGTTCTAAAGCCTAAAGCAATTCAAGCAACCTAAAGCCAATCAATTCAACAAAGGAATCATATCTCTTAATTAGAGAATTCGCCGCAACCATAGTAAGTAGAGTATTACTTTGGTATGAATAAACAATTGAGTTGATGTGTATGCTTGAATTGTGGCAATAAAAGTAATTCATATTTGTGCGTTCTTATCAATTTATATACGTTTCGATATTCTTGAATTATGTTATTCGATTATAAAGAACTACATGCGGTAGTTCTATGCAAGTAAACGTTTGGAATATCTGCAAATTATGTTAAAGATACATGTATGTAGTTGATTGAAATTCATGCAAGTTTGGGGCTTTGTTATTATGCCACCATGATGTATATTTTTGTGCATAAATCATTTTGCAAGTAATTAGTTTGGTTGTTATAGTTCATATGAAACTAGGCTGAAATATTGGCACCATGATCTATGTATTAAGCCATGCTTTGTATTAGAAAACCTATGGGCAAACTTATGAAAATGACTAGGCTATGATTGATATTTGACCATGTTAGTTCTATATTGTTAGCAAGAATTATATGATGACATATGTGAGACATGGCTAGGTTAGACTCAAAAATCCCTTTTTGCAAGTTTAAAGCAAACACCATGTTTAGGAATATTTATGCATAAGTATATTTATACCATCGTTATGTGATTAGACTTAAATCATGATTAAGTTGAACTATGCTTTTGTGTTAGTAACAAAGTATCCCCTTTGTAAACATGTAGAAACCTTATGAACATGACTTGTTTATGTTTATGCCTAAATGAGAACATAGGTCTATGTTGTAGTTAAGACTATGTGACACCTAATTTAGATTCTTATCTTAAGTTTACATGGTTTGGTTCATGTCACCTATGCTTTATGACCAAAGTATATATATGCAAGTACACCAGTTTCTATTATGTATTTCCAACGTCATATGCAAGTTCATGCGCTCACCTTCCCCTCTTTGTGTATGTAATCACGCTTTAAGCCTCCCCTTTTCGCATGGCTAATTTGGGCTTTAAAAGGCTAAGCCCAAAATATATAAACGGACGTGTAAAACGGGGGAAAATAACGTTGGGTTAGAATTAATTAATGAATGAAAATATAAAATAGAAGGGCCCAAATTCAAGTATGGGTTGTGCCCATGATTGGTGTAACCTTTACACCATTAACTTAATAATTGGCCGCAAATATTTACATATAAGAAATAAAGAAGAATGACAAAATATGTAAATGTAGAACATACGATGTGTTTAACCCGAGGTTGGATTGAGTTGTGATGTAAACCTGCCCGGAACCGCCCGGCTGTCCAGTAGTCACAACAATACCTATCCAATGTGGGAGGTTAAACATGGAGCCCAATAAGGAGCCGAGGTTTGACTGAGTTGTGGCGTAAGACTGCCCGGAACCAACCGGCAACAGGCAGCCACAACAATACCTGTCTAATGTGAGAGGTCAGGGCCTTAATAAGACAATTAAGGCTGAATCAGGATTGTTAGGATTAAGTGAACTAAAGACTTAATCAAAATGGAACATGCTAAACTAAACGGACTGGTGGGGGTTAGGTTAGAAAACACTTAACCAACTTAGAATGTTGGCTAGAGATAGAAAACCTAGTAACGGGGGACCCTTTTCAGCAGTAACCCTAAAAGGTGTATCAGGATACCCTGAAACTAGGCAGGGTGGGGCACGATTACTGGGCTGATTGTAAGAGGTCAAAGCGACGGCGGTGGTGTAGCAGTGTAGGTTCTAACGGAGTGCGGGCGTGCACACACTCCGGTGCAGAAAAATAAGGCACTGGATACCAGTAGCATACCTGTGCACTCTAAGGTTGTGTCGGGTTGCCACTATGGGACTTGATACACCCCATGGTGGGACCAGCATAGGTAACTACGACATCGGGGGCCGTAAGACACATGTAACTATGCGAGTAGGAGCCGATCATCATAGGATGGATCACTTCACCCTGATTATGGGGTGCCAATTGGAAACTAGTTAAATGGGTTCAGAGATTAACATGGGGTACGATAGTATATTCGACCCTAGACAACTTGACCAAGTTTATTGTGCTTGCCCACTTCTTGTTTATACTTATCATACCCAGTTCTTTATTCATAGACAAAATAGTACTAGACTTACTCAGGCTTTATGTCTGACTCTACTTTTCTTTCGTCTTCTTTCTTCCGTTTCCCCCCCCCCCCCCCCCAGGTCCTCAGGGAGGGAACACAGCAGCTTGACCAACCTTAGCATCCATCTTGAAGAAGAGAAATGTATTGCTTGGACTTTCCTGTTTTGAACTATGGCTTTGGACAATCCACTATGGGGCTTTTGCAGTTTATCTATGTTTTATTTATGCTTCTTTAAATAATGTACTCAAGACAGATTATGAAAATGTTATGTTATGTTTTTGGAAAGGATGTTGTTGTAACACGTATTTGACTTTATGAAATAAAGTTTGTTGTTCTTCCGCTGTTTACAAATATGTGTTCTTATATCTGTCTTGTATATCTGTGACTTGTACTTATAAAACCTCCACCAAAATTAGGGCATTCCCTTTGAGAGTGACCCTAACGGATGTGGGGTGTTTCACTTGGTATCAGGGCATAGGTTTACCAGATAAGATAAAAAAGTTTTGAAAAAAAAAAGAAATTTAAAGAAGCATTTTTAAAAGAAAATATTATTTTAAAAGGCAAAGTCCACTCCCCAAAGCCATAGGTACTATCTCTTATCCTTCGTTTTGAATCTATCCTTTTTGTTTTAGCATGTCCCAAGAACTTAACTTGCCAGAAGGGGTACCAATACCTGGTTGGTTTAGACGGTTCTTAGAAGCAAGGGCCACTCAGCCAGGTCCTACCATTCCTCCTCCCCCAGCTGAGGGAAATCATCCAGCTGCAGCGGTACCTTTTCCTCCACCTCCTCCTCGGGGAAACACGTTTGCTAAGATATGTAAAGATTTTAAAGCTATGGGAGGAAGGGATTTCCATGGAACTGAGTCCTTCGTAGCAGCTAGAAATTGGCTGAAAGAAACTGAGGACCTATTCATCATCTTTGAGGTAGAAGATAGACAAAAAGTACAGTTGGCAGTGTGGCTATTGAAGGGTGAGGCTTCCTACTGGTGGGAAGTCACTAATGCTGAAAGACCAGTGGAGACATGGGAGGACTTTAGGGCAAGATTTGAGACTAAATTTCTCTCAGATGCGGAAAGAAGTTTGCAGTTGGAAAAATTCTTATTTCTTAAGCAAGGGGACAAGACAGTCAGAGAGTATGTGAATCAATTCGATGAGCTGGCTAGGTTTGGGCTTGACCTAGTCAACACCCCGCACAAGAAGGCTCTCCGTTTCGTCAAAGGGTTAAATGAGCCATTACACAGTTTGGCCATGACCCATATACCCATGGGAGCCACGTATGAAAGATTGGTGCAAATAGCATTGCTGAATGAAGAGGATAAGGGCAAGAAGAAAGAGGGTTTGCAGCCCAAGAAGACAGACTTTAAGAAGGGCGGGAAAGGCAACAAAGAGAAAAGGAAGTGTAATTTCTGTGGCAAAGTGGGGCACTTAGTAAAGGACTGCCAGAAAAAGAAGGCCAAGGAGAATGGTGGGTGCTTTTCTTGCGGTGAGACAGGCCATAGGGCTAAGGACTGCCCAAAGAAACGAGGACAGGGGCCGATGGCTGGATCCACCCTAGGGGCACAGGTCCATGTGCTAGAAGCGCCACCTCTACAACAGCGAGGTATAAATACTTCTGTAGAAAGTGTAGTTTATCTTTATGATCACCCCGTTCGCACTTTATTTGATTCTGGCGCATCACACTCCTTTATCTCGTCTGCTTTAGTAGAATCTCTGCACCTAAAAACTAGTATGGTAGAGGACCCCTTAATTGTTTCAAACCCAATTGGGGGCCCAGCTCATTTGTCTATGATCTGTTTGGGGTTGAAAATTTCCATTCTAAGTGTAGAATTTCAATGTAGTGCCTTTGTTTTGGGCTTTTCGGGGTATGGTTTGATTTTGGGTATGGATTGGCTATCCAGTAATGGGGCCATCCTTGATTGTGAGAAAAGGGTTGTTAGGCTCCTAACCCAGCTCGGTAATACTTTGGAAATTTCTTGTAATCCCTCGCATGCGGTTATGCTTAGTTATCTTGAATCGCTAGATGC
Organism: Allium sativum; assembly: GCA_030737875.1. Classification (NCBI taxonomy): domain Eukaryota; kingdom Viridiplantae; phylum Streptophyta; class Magnoliopsida; order Asparagales; family Amaryllidaceae; genus Allium; species Allium sativum. Next base: position 419,449,097 of record CM060924.1, read on the forward strand.
CTCTGTTGAAAATTTGCAATCAGTTAGAGTGGTCCGGGAATATCCGGATGTCTTTGAAGAGGTGAAGGGCTTGCCTCCGAAGCGGGAAATAGACTTCCGCATATATCTTGTAGATAATGCAAAGCCCGTTGCGTTGCCCGTTAGACATATGGCTCCACGAGAAAGGAAAGAGCTCAGTAAACAGATTAAAGAGCTTCTAGAAAAGGGGTTCATTAGGAGGAGCATTTCAGAATGGGGCGCTCCAGTAGTGTTCGCTACAAAGGCGGATGGTTCACTCCATCTATGTGTTGACTATAGGGAGCTCAACAAGCTAACGAAAAAGAATAGGCACCCTCTCCCTAGAATTGACGATTTGTTTGACCAGCTTGTAGGAGCGTCTGTTTTCTCCCAACTCGATTTAGCAACCGGTTTTCATCAGCTAAGGGTGGCTGAAGATAGCATCGATAAAACGGCGTTCAGAACCCCAGACGGTTTCTTTGAATGGCTTGTCATGCCTTTCGGCTTGACAAATGCACCTGCTTACTTCGTGGACCTGATGAATAGGGTATTTAGAGATTTCCTCAACAAATTCGTAGTGGTCTTCGTAGATGATATCCTTATCTTCTCAAAGAATGAAGAGGAACATGCTCAGCACTTAAGGGCAATCATGGAAACTTTGCGAGTCCATCAACTAAAAGCCAAGTTCTCCAAATGCCACTTTTGGAGAGAAGAGGTGAGGTTCCTTGGGCACATAGTATCCAAACAAGGGTTAGCAGTGGACCCTGCTAAGGTAGTGGCGGTACAGGATTGGAAGACACCAAGGAATGCGACTGAGGTCCGAAGCTTCCTAGGACTAGCAGGTTTCTATCGAAAGTTTATAAGGGATTTTGCGAAAATCTCAGCTCCGCTCACGAAATTGACTAAGAAGAATCTAGTGTTCAATTGGGATTTGGATTGCGAATTTGCTTTCAAACGACTGAAAAGGGCTCTCACAACAGCCCCAGTTTTGACGCTGCCAGATGGGAGTAAGATGTTCACGTTTATACGGACGTATGTGGGACAGGGCTAGGCGCCGTCTTAATGCAAGAAGGAAGGGTAGTAGCTTATGGCGGGAGGCAATTGAAGGTGCACGAAAAGAACTACCCAACCCACGATCTTGAGTTAGCCGCCATCGTCTTTGCACTCAAGTCTTGGCGACACTATCTCCTAGGTGAGAAGTTCGAACTTTACACTGACCATAAATCGTTGAAATATCCTTTCTCGTAGAAAGATCTTAACTTGAGGCAACAAAGGTGGATGGAGTTTCTTGCCTCGTACGATTTCGAAATCTCCTACACTCCGGGCAAAGGCAACGTAGTGGCAGACGCGTTGAGCCGAAAGAAATTGACCCTAAGCCCGTTGTTTGTTGAAAGACAAAGCCTAGAGTTTATAGCCAGCTTCGACTTTAGACCCTCCTTGTGACGGCAAGAAATTTCGCTCGGTCCGAACCAGTCGTTAAACCGATCTAGACCGTTCGAAATCCCTGAACGTTGAGAACATGACAAATCAGAACACAAACAGAAGAACATTTCATTGTATATTACAACAATTCCATCAGATACAAGAATATACAGAGTATAATTGAATAAATATTACACAGAAATATCAGAGATTACAATAAATTACATAGCAGCGGAAAAATAATATAAAGCACAACTGAAGGTGATATACGGATACAGAGCTTTCCGGATATCATTCCAGCTGTAAACCAGGATCCTGTGAATATAAATCTGCAAAACCAAAACTACTAGCTGCCCGTGCGGAAAATAGGGGCACCCAGAGTTTAGGTTAAAACAATAAACTCCAGGTCAGTCATGTGACTGGTGTGAGAACTAAAATAGTTATTTAAAACTTTACTTTAAAAGAGAGTAATTCAAGGGACCACGCCGCATAACACGGAACGGGTTTCCTCCCAAGAATACCAGTGCATATCAATAAACAACGCAATGCTTTTTCGAAAAATGAAGCTATTATAAGACCCAGGTCCTATCATACAATGCAACGCAAGCCGGGGGATAGGGTTTTCCCTTATAATAGCCAAACATGCTTGGTACGCTTAAAACAAATCATTTGATACTATAATAAGTGTATAGTGTCAAAACAGTTTCAATCATAAATATAAATCATAGACGGCATGGGTACCATATATCATGTCGCCATACTAGTTCTACAATTAAAGACGAATTACACGTATCGGAAATTGGATTCCGTCATGAGTCGAGGCAAGGGGCAAGCTCCTCTCCGCATTCGAGACACTCTAGCAAATGCTCAGGACTACGCACACTGGGTAACCCTTGGATCGGTTGGGCCGGTCCTCACTTACGTTAGAGGATTGGCAATTCCTGAACACGCGTTTCCCGGTCCTTACAGACCTATAATCGAGGCGCCTCGCATCCAACAACCACAAAGGTGAAAAGTATATAAATGTCAGGGCTGGTAAGTCACTGACACCACCAAAGCTAGAAAGAAACGTCGTGTTCTCCCAACGGCCCGTATCCCGTTTTTAACTCATACCGAGGTGTGAGGCTCGCGAATACACGCTATACACAAAGCTACCACGTAGGCTGTGCTTTGATCATCAACCACAAGACTTTGCTTTTCAACAGAAGCCTTGATCCATGCAACTCAGCATGCCACACAGGCAATTCATGCCATGCGATTGATATCTATCGATATATAACCTCTAAGCTCGTACGTCTCAGAGAAGGGCGTTAAGCAAGAGAATAAATTCTCCGCCGCCAAGCAGATATATATTTAATAGAAATCAATCAACACAGAATAAAATCCAATGTCAGACACACAATCCATTTACAAGTCCGTTCTGGGTCTGAACGAAACCGGAGGCACTTTCCTCGCATATCCATCCATCTCCAAGTACGTCTGGACGACCACCAACTATTTCCATCCTCTTGGGTGTACAGCCCAATCAGGATCGTCAGTAATTACCCAAACGATGTGAAGACTTCCGGTCTTCGACCACCGTCTTCATCTTCGACATATCGTCGAATCGGTTATTCAGAATGGGTATAAACCCGGACTTTCCGAACAACCCGCGTATATTAAAAACAAATGTTACACAAACACAACATACGCCTCATTCCAATTCATTAGTCACTAACCGCAAATTAGCAAGAGAACAATTTCCCGAATATTAACCCCGAAGGCCGAAACCAACATCAGATCAATACCCAGGAAACCATTCTTCTTAGCCAACCTACAGCTAGTTACTAAATTCCACATTCTTAGGGAAAGGTTCCCATTAATTTTATCCAAGATAAATTCTTTAAAATTTATCCTGTAATCTTCCTTTGGATGTCATTTAAAACCAAATTATGGTTTTCCCAACTAGTCGAGATTAGCGAACCGTAACGAAGTAATTATTTATTTTATTTCCCAATCCCAACCTATTCATCCTATGAAGCAAAACTGGTAATACTCCATATCTAACACCGTGGTGTTATCGGTAAAATTAATTACCATTTCACGTTCAAATCTAATTAAAGATTTAACTATCGCTTTGGAGCAAAACTGGTAATACTCCATTCTCGTTCATTTTCTAAATTTGGAAATTTAGATTACGAATTCACATTTCAATCTAATTGCAGATTCGTTAAAACTCCTTTTACTGGGTTAAAGAACTAGGTGTTATTTAAAACACAGTTCACGATAAACCCAAATCACATTCTATTTATTATCGGGTTAAAGAACTAGTGTTATTTAAAACACAGTTCACGATAAACCCAAATCACATTCTATTTATTATCGGGTTAAAGAACTAGTGTTATTTAAAACACAGTTCACGATAAACCCATTTCAAATCCAATCAAATATATTAGAAATCCCGATTATTTAAAACCCCTTTTAAATCTAATTTATTTATTAGAATCAATTGGGTTTCAAATTTAGTTCAAACTAGTGCATTTCGATAAAAACCATTTTTATCTTTTCAAATGTGGAGTTTTTCATCCCAAATTTTCCCAAATCATTTCTTATGATTTTATACAAATTATTACTATTTTTAATAATTTTATCGAGGCCCGTGCAGTCGATTTCCAACAACGGCAATCGAACTGCACTTATAGCGACCTTTTTCGAATTTGATTTGGACGTATCTCCAAATCTAACCGTTAGATTTCAAATTTCTAATATTCGTTAGAAAGCTCTTTTCGATACGAACCCAACGGTTCCGGTTTTAGGAGAATCCGACGGTCGGATCTCCCGTAATGTCCGTTTAAAATAAATGGTCGAAATTTACGAACTGCCGCGGCGCGGCGCGTTCTATTCAGGCCATTATATTATATATATAATATATATAATATATCTATTTCGTCGATTTCTATTTAAAACGAATTATATATTTAGTTTTGAATTCGTTTCAAAAGCAAAGTCAACTTCTATTTCAATTCAAATCAAAATTGAATTCTTCTTTATAAATTCGTTTTAAAACTCATTTCTATTCAATTCAAATTTCAATTTAATTTGAATTCATTTCACTTCATTTTAAATTCAATTCGAATTCGTTTCTCAATTCAATTCAATTCAATTCAAATTGGTTTTCTATTCGATTCAAATTCATTTTCTATTCAAATTAAATTCTTTTCGTTTTCTATTTGAATCAAGTTCATTATTTATTCAATTTGAAATCAAATTGGCTTTCTATTCGATTCAATTCGAAATCGTTTTATATTCAACTCATTTCGAAATCGTTATATATTCAATTCATTTCGAAATCGTTATATATTCAATTCATTTCGAAATCGTTATATATTCAATTCATTTCGATAATCGTTATATATTTCGTTCGCGTCAAAATGGCGCATCACTATTCAACACGGCTTTATATATTCTATTTCAAATATTTCTTTTTTTGTCAACACACGACTAATCTCAACGAATGAGTACCGTCCATGTGTGACTATTTTTGGTTAAATTATTTCGTTCAACACATGACTAATCTCAACGAATGAGTACCGTCAACACATGAACCTTTATTTTATATTGATAAAGATGTAAATTTTATTATAAAAATAATTCGTTCAACACATGACTAATATCAACGGATGAATATAGTCAACACATGAACCTTTATTTTATATTGATAAAGATGTAAATTTTATTATAAAAATAATTCGTTCAACACATGACTAATATCAACGGATGAATATAGTCAACACATGAACCTTTATTTTATATTGATAAAGATGTAAATTTTATTATAAAAATAATTCGTTCAACACATGACTAATATCAACGGATGAATATAGTCAACACATGAACCTTTATTTTATATTGTTTATTTTTCAAATTAGAATGAGGCCCAATCAATCACCATATAACGTTAATTATATGGATTTTCATACAACACATGTATTTAATAGCATTGAAAATAATCAACCATCAACCAAAGTGCACTACACTGTATAAGCATCAAATATAGATATCTAACGCTTATAACAGCCTGTCAATCAATCGATCGACATATTTATCAGTCAGGATGAGTGAACTTTTAAATTTCATCCCAACACCCGTGTAGGGTTTCAAACAATCAAACATAGATTTTATTCGTGCAGTTGGGCGATGTGTAAAATTTATCGACCCAATCAATGTCATTCAAATAGGTGTACATAAACAAACCATCTGGCTTGTAAATGAATATTTTATTTTATTCGCATTCACTATATTCATATTCACGTTAAAAATTATATTTTTAACGATAAAATATTTTATTTCGACATATGAATATCTATTCAGTTCATTCTTTAAATAAAATGTTATTTTTATTTTTCTAACATATTTTTAGAAAATTTCGGCGGCATGACGGCACTATACTAGAAACGGGACAAGGCCTAGCCTCATCCCCGGTCTAGTGAAGGCCCACGCCATTCACACATCAATCAAATTCACTTTCGTTATGCAAACCACAAAATTTGGAGTAAGGGTCTAACCTAGCCTTACTCCTTCGCCTTATAACGGCGCACGTCTAATCCTAATCAATTTATCGATTCGATTTTTCACACCACAAACCACATTCAAACCAATATCGCAATCAATCACCAAACAGTCAAACAAACAAGTCCATGGTCTGTGGACGATTGTGTCGGGTGCTACTAAGCACCGTCTGCATCCTAGTATATATATAACTAGAAAAATTAAATTGAAAGGTGAGAAGTTCTCACTTATAGCTATCCTAGCTCCACGGCTCTTCATTTGCAGAAGTCTTCATCGCTATCGCATCTTCGGCATCTTTATTGCCCATAGTCACTACATATGTAAAAATCGAATTTTTACTTCGCTATTCAATATATAAAAATCCATTTTTCTATCGAAGTTCAATATATAAAAATTCTATTTTTCTATCGAAGTTCAATATATAAAAATTCTATTTTTCTATCGAAGTTCAATATATAAAAATTCTATTTTTCTATCGAAGTTCAATATATAAAAATTCTATTTTTCTATCGAAGTTCAATATATAAAAATTCTATTTTTCTATGTCAAATAGATAAAAATTATATTTTTATCACGCTATTTTCCACATAAAGATTTCGCCTTTATAAAAATTACCACTTTATCTCAACGTATATAAAATAAAAATCAGATTTTTATTTCGTTACATACACAAAGATGATATCTTTATATTCTCTATCCTATAAAGATTATATTTTTAATACTTTAAAAATATAAAAATCATATTTTTAATATTCCTATATAGTAAAGAGTATATTTTTAATACTTTAAAAATATAAAAATCATATTTTTAATATTCTAAAAATACGAAGATCAGGTCTTGTTCCTTCTCAAATCAGTTTTTATTTTCTTTTTAAAAATCCAGTTTTAACTCTTTTATAAAAACAAAACAGTTTTTATCTTTTAAAAGATTCAGTTTTTATTTTTCTTTTCAAAAATTCTATTTTTAAAACTCTTTTAAAAATATGCAGTTTTTATCTTTTTTCTAAATTCTGTTTTTAAAACTAAAGAAAATTCAGTTTTAAAAATAAATAAATAAAACAGTTTTTTAAACTAAAATTAAAAAAAATCAGTTTTAAACTTAAATTAAAAAATCAGTTTTAAACTTAAATTAAAAAATCAGTTTTAAAAAATCATTATAAATCAGTTTTAATGAAAATAAATAAAAACAAAAATAAACAAAAAACAGAACTTACAGTGAACGGGGGGGGGGGGGGTTCCTTCGTCGGAGCGGTGCTCTGGGCTTCCAGCGGTGGCGTCAGTTGTGGGTTGGACGGATTAGGGGAGGGGGCTGCTGTCAGTAGCGGCGGAGGGGGTTCTTGGCGGAGGGTTGGGGGGTTTCGCTGTCTCGTCTGAAGTGGGGGTCGGGTTCGCAGCGGGCTTCAAGAGGAGGGAGTAGGGCGCAGAAGAGAGGGGGAGGGGTTGATCGGAGGCCGGCGGGTGGAGGCGGGGCAGGATCGAGATCGGCAGCGGCTCTCTTTTTTTTTTCTTTTTTTTTTCTTTTTTTTAATTTCTGAAATGAGAATAAGGGGGGGGGGGGGTCGGCTGATAAGGAGGAAGGGTTTTTTTTTTTTTTTTATTTTAATTTAATTATTTAATCCAATTTAAAGTTGACTTTCTGTTTTAACTCGAAATCAAGCCCACCGACTGTCGCCCCTAACTAATTACCCCCATTCCGAACACAATGGGATATGCATCGCAAGCTGATTCGACTGTTTGAATCAGTTTTCGTTGAATTTACATTTAAATCACTATATTGAATTTTAAACGTACATTTCAAATTACCGGGGTCACATACTAACTAGAAAATTTCCAGAAAAATATTTTCTAGCTTCGTATTGACGATACGGTCCTAACAAAACTAGTTTCGCCGAATTCTGAGACCGTTAGAAAAATGGCCAATTTCAAGTCGATTAAAATCAACTGAAATGGTCAAAACACGTTTTCCTTTGCCACGCTCACATATTGATTCGAAAAATTATGAAATTTGGAATCTAGCAATAACTTAACATCACGGACCCAACAAAAGTGGTTTCGTCGAAATCCGAGGTCATTTGCAAAATGGCTATTTTTAAGGGCTATATATTATATTAAAATATATATAAATTCCACAGCGACTATTTCTAATTTTCAACTGGACATATCTCATCATTTCTAAAATGAAATCTCAGTTTGTTAACTTCGTTACAAAGATATAGTTATACAGATTCAAATATTTCTTGTTTCGTTCAATTCTGACTTATATTGAATTCTGTATATTCATTTGAAATTAGAAATCGAATTTTCGAACTACCGCGCCATTTTCAATTCCTTTTATAATTATATATAATTATTTATATTCTAACGACGACGTATATAATATATACGTTCGAATTTCTATTCAAAATAAATTTTACGTCGATATTATTTAAAATAATCTATTTTAAATATTCAAAATTCGCTAAAATTGCCAAAATAAAAATTTTAAACTGGCCCAGATTTTCCGGGTTATTACAATCTCCCCCACTTAAAACTTTTCGTCCCCGAAAAGGAACAAAGTCGAAAGTGGTTTGATTATTCAACTCTACGTTCGATTTGGCTTCCATTCTCTAACTTTTCAGTTTCTGAGAATTTTCAAAATTTCAAAAATTTGGCTAACACCCTAAATTTTCGAAAAATTTCGCCATAACCTCCCCTGCACCGGGAGCATCGGGGAATTTCAAATAGCTTCCCCGGTCCTTCAGATCTCAAAAAGAAAAAGAAAAAGCCAAGCGGCTAGCCAATAGGCTCACAAAATCATCATCACCCAAACAAAACAGGAAATTATGTAGTAAACATGTACCTATTTGTCGGGCAAACAAATTTTATTCTCTGGCTCTAGCCTCCTTGCTATGACCTGTTCAATATAAGTATACGTATATGCAAGCAAATACGACCAATTTCAATACAATTCAATATTAGTTTACTTAGGCATAAATGGTTAAAATTAGCAAACAAATAAACAAACAACCCAAACATCAATCAATTAGTGAATTAGAGTTTTCAAATCCATAAAATTTGATATATATACAGAAAATCTTGTTTTTGATGCCAATTCACAACAAAGTGTTCTATCTATATTAGTTTTGGTTCTCACACCAGTCTAATGGAAATATATAGGTATCACACCTTCGAAACACGAAACTAATTACTAATGATGACGCGTCAATCATCAGAATCAGGTCCGGGCGACTAGAGTATGATTCTATATCTATCCAGTATATTAAAACTTCGAATATACGTTCATGACGCGTATATACAAAACCTTTATATATTGGATTGTCCATATTCAAAATAAATAATCAAATACGTTTTAAAATGGTTTAAATTTTCAAAACAAAATTGTTTTCATTTGAAAAATATACTCTTCACACTCGTTCTAGGATACTACTGATCCTATCTCTAACGAGTCATTCTAATTGGATGTTACTAATCCAATATCTGATGAATTCTTTCGTATGGTTCTAACGTGTCTTGTTCTCGAGCTCTGTAAACCAAAGCTCTGATACCAAATGTGACGGCAAGAAATTTCGCTCGGTCCGAACCAGTCGTTAAACCGATCTAAACCGTTCGAAATCCCTGAACGTTGAGAACATGACAAATCAGAACACAAACAGAAGAACATTTCATTGTATATTACAACAATTCCATCAGATACAAGAATATACAGAGTATAATTGAATAAATATTACACAGAAATATCAGAGATTACAATAAATTACATAGCAGCGGAAAAATAATATAAAGCACAACTGAAGGTGATATACGGATACAGAGCTTTCCGGATATCATTCCAGCTGTAAACCAGGATCCTGTGAATATAAATCTGCAAAACCAAAACTACTAGCTGCCCGTGCGGAAAATAGGGGCACCCAGAGTTTAGGTTAAAACAATAAACTCCAGGTCAGTCATGTGACTGGTGTGAGAACTAAAATAGTTATTTAAAACTTTACTTTAAAAGAGAGTAATTCAAGGGACCACGCCGCATAACACGGAACGGGTTTCCTCCCAAGAATACCAGTGCATATCAATAAACAACGCAATGCTTTTTCGAAAAATGAAGCTATTATAAGACCCAGGTCCTATCATACAATGCAACGCAAGCCGGGGGATAGGGTTTTCCCTTATAATAGCCAAACATGCTTGGTACGCTTAAAACAAATCATTTGATACTATAATAAGTGTATAGTGTCAAAACAGTTTCAATCATAAATATAAATCATAGACGGCATGGGTACCATATATCATGTCGCCATACTAGTTCTACAATTAAAGACGAATTACACGTATCGGAAATTGGATTCCGTCATGAGTCGAGGCAAGGGGCAAGCTCCTCTCCGCATTCGAGACACTCTAGCAAATGCTCAGGACTACGCACACTGGGTAACCCTTGGATCGGTTGGGCCGGTCCTCACTTACGTTAGAGGATTGGCAATTCCTGAACACGCGTTTCCCGGTCCTTACAGACCTATAATCGAGGCGCCTCGCATCCAACAACCACAAAGGTGAAAAGTATATAAATGTCAGGGCTGGTAAGTCACTGACACCACCAAAGCTAGAAAGAAACGTCGTGTTCTCCCAACGGCCCGTATCCCGTTTTTAACTCATACCGAGGTGTGAGGCTCGCGAATACACGCTATACACAAAGCTACCACGTAGGCTGTGCTTTGATCATCAACCACAAGACTTTGCTTTTCAACAGAAGCCTTGATCCATGCAACTCAGCATGCCACACAGGCAATTCATGCCATGCGATTGATATCTATCGATATATAACCTCTAAGCTCGTACGTCTCAGAGAAGGGCGTTAAGCAAGAGAATAAATTCTCCGCCGCCAAGCAGATATATATTTAATAGAAATCAATCAACACAGAATAAAATCCAATGTCAGACACACAATCCATTTACAAGTCCGT